>CM053790.1:574718819-576151319 GCA_028749045.1 Cupressus sempervirens | reverse complement strand
ATGTTAGTATGTTATGGTTGAGCATAAAATAATCATGCAAATTTACTTAGTTTTTTATTTTATTATTTATTTTATTCATACTATTATTTGTAGGGTAATTTGCATCTACAATCATGGGAAAGAACAAGAGAGAAATGACTAAAAATTGAGAGGCAACAAAGGCAAAAACAAGGGAGAAAATTAAGAGATTAAGTGAAGCTACATCGTCAAATGCCTCTAGTGTAAGTGATGAAAATATACCTATTAATATTGATGTCACAAACACACCTAATTTGGCAAACAAAAATGTTCAACATACCCCAATTGAAATGATTATGACAAATAAACTTACGTCACCTAATGCCCCTAAAGTGATATCTCAAGTTGAAATGATGAGTGCACATGATGTAAGTGATGAAAATATAGAGCATGTGCATACATCAACATCTCCTAGAATAATTTGTAGAAAACCAAAGTTTCTAATTTACATTGATAAAAATATTTTGAAGTTAATGCATGATAAAATGTTAGAAAGAAATTGTAGGAGAATTTTTCAAAAGATTTGGACTAACTATTTCAAAAATTTAAATCAAAGTGGAAGATGCGAACTTGTTATTGAAATGGTTAAAAATCTGAAATATAGAAATAATGAGAATTTTGGGGTTAAGAACATCTAAAAATAATAGTGAAATAAGAAAAATCTCTTTGATGCATAACAATCCATTGGTTCAAAATCATGTACCAAATATGGCAATACAAGTTGATGAGTACTCACATTAACCATGATGGGAAAGGAAATTAGAAAAAGTCATATGGTAAGCTAAAAATAAATAAATCATTAAGGATAACTAGAACAACATTACTCAAAGCCTTAGTGAGGCAAGAGAAAATTGAGAATTTGAATGAGACTGCTTTTGGTCATTCCAAGGTAGACACCCACATAAGGATAAATTTATTGTTTAACATTAATAGAAAACTTTTGGCATGACAACTTAAGGGCTTCACCAAACCAAAAAGATGTTGTCAAAACACAAATTGGAAAAACAAACCATGAGCCACATACAAAACATTTTTTGGATATGAGTCAAACAAAATTTTATGAAATTTTTCTATAAATATTTCCTCAAATTAAAATCAGCCAAAGGTTTTTTGTGATGACAAAACCATTCTACGTTAAGATAAATCATACATGCACTACATGTTGTTGTAGGGTTCATCTTAAGTTTTCTATGCACTATGATGTTAATTGTTATATATGTTGTACTTTTCATACTAATGAAATATTGCATGAATGTGGTCTACAATTAGCTCCTAAGTCATCAAGAGAATTTATTGCAAGTGTACTATGTAAATGAGATGATGGGTGCAGTTATTATAAGATTTCATGTTTGAGAGGTTTTTTCCCTCAATGTGGTGGTTTGCAAAAGTTGCATAGATGCCTAAATCTATATAGCACACATGAAATTGGTAATACACTAGTTTATCTTGCAAAGTACAAGTCAATTATATATGGTGTTAAAGAGTGAAAAATGATGTAGATGTAGCTAATTTTATGAAATTGTTTCAAGAGAAAATAGTTAATGACTACATAGGTCATACACATATAGCTAGATGGTTAGATGAACAATTCAAGTTGTGTAAGGGTACTTTTCCCTTAGGTACGATTGTGTTGGTTGTTGACTTCACTAAAAACTATACACTAAAACCTCAAAATCAAGTGCAACCAATGTATTACAACTCTATACAATTGTGAATTTTTGTACACATAGTATTTATTCATGCTCATGATAACACAGAGAATGAAAACAAAGAATTAAGAGAGTATCATTTCTATATTAGAAATGATCAAACTAATTCATTAAAGTTTGTGAAAGGATGTTTTAGAGTTTTCTATGAAAATTTGAGGGAAAGAGATGAAAGCTAAAATCAATACATTATATGGTCAAACAATTGCACCTTATACTTCACGAATACAAGGATGTCCTATTGGTTGAGTAGGATGAATGTGACAAGTGGAGTGCAACAATTTTGGAATTTCATTGAGGTGGGACATGGAAAGGGGAAGCATGATGGTGTTGGAGCATGTGTGAAAAGAGGTTTTAGTAGAGAGGAATTAAAGTATGAAGGTGGTGCAATATTACAAAATACTGAAACAATTGTCCAATGGTGTAATTCTTTGATGGCACAAGGTAATATAGGTAAGTCTATAGTTTTTGGATATTTTTAGTTGATACAGGAACCTAACATTGAAAATTCTCAAGATTTTTGTACACTTATAGGATCAAGTGAGATGCATTCATTTCAAAGTTCAAATGCAACATCACTAGCTATTCATACTAGAAAGTGTGCATGCATTTTCTCTTTGTGTGTGCATCATTTATGGGGTGAATGTAAACCAAAAGAATGGGTTTACCAATGGTCTTTCAGACCTTTGCATCCAATTGATTCATATTAGCTTCCTATAGCACTACAAATCAACTAGATTGAAGCATCAATAGATTCTGAGCATGTATCTAACCTAGTTGAACTAGGTACTAAGTTATCAATTTAATACTTGGTTAAAAGAGATTACTTTAAATTTTTCCATTAACTTATCCTTCTATATAATGCAAGTCATGTATATGCAGTTGTTGGATAGGAGAATGATGATGAAGGAATAGATAGATTTCTATGTTGGTGTATTGAGCCCAAAAATAAACTAGTAGCTATCGTCATTGATGATGATTATATTGAGTACCCAATAGGATCTGTCATTATGAAAGGCATATGGCTTAGAAGGTAGTATATTTTTGTCCCCTTCCATGAAGATCTCGTTAAGTCAATTTGTCATGTATAACATATCAATTTGGACCTTAATTTATCTTTACAATTAAATGTAGGTATCCTATCAAGAATTCTACCATGTAGTTATTTGAGGATTTTGAGACACACAGACATATTCTTCATTACTCTAACCTAATTTTTACAACAAATGTTCAATTGATATCGTATTGTGGTAGGCCTCTTAACAATAAGTTGCAAAAAATACATGAATTTGATCATGAGGCAATACTTCATACATTAAGGGTTAGAGCTGATTTAGAAGGTTCCCTTGATTGATTTTGTGTTATATAGCTGAATCATTCTACATATGGAAGAATAATTTTAAACAAATTGTATATATGTTATGCAAAATGTTACAACTTCACGGTGATGTGAATATGTAGATTCCAGTTTTTGTATATAAATATGATAAGAGATGTAACATGTGCATATTTAGATGCCATATTTTGTATAAAAATCTGATAAGAGATGTCACATTTGCATATTTAGATGGCAATTTTTTTATATAAAATAGAGAAGACATGTAACATGTGAATATTTAGATGCCATATTTTGTATACAAATCTAATAAGAGATGTCAAACATGTGCATATTTAGATGCTAGATTTGGGATAAAAACTAATGAGAGATGTAAATATTATGCATTATAGTTATAAATTTGTCTCTTGAACTCTCTTTTTTTTTGGATTTGATGATATCCTTAAAAAAAATTAATTATCTTAAACTTATATGGATTTGTCTCTCGAATATGGATTATCTTCAAAATATTCAATTATCTTGAACTAATTTGACCAAATTGGCGAAAAGTTGTAAAAAAATGTAAAAGTTGCATTGTGCAACTTTGCAATTTTCAAAAGTTGTTTGAGAAACTTTTGGCAAGAAAGTTGCAAAGCATTGGAATGGAGACCTAAATGATAGTTACAACTTTCTAACCTTCCAAAATATGTTCCCCATACTCATATACCTAACTTATTAAGTAACCTAATACCTTAGTTGCCCATCCCTAAACTAATTTAACCTATTGAGAAACTTTTGGCTCATTGAGCCACTTTTGACCAACTTACGACCTAATGAGAAATTTTGGCTTTTCCTAGCAATTCATAGCTCCTCCATTAGCTTTGGTTGGTCTATTTTAAGCTAGGAACAACCCCATTTTAGTCACAACATCCCTCCGATGGTATCAACCACACTAACCAGAAGCATCCCTAAGGGTCTCTAAGAACCATTGGGCTACAATATTTGATCATTCATTTTTCTAAGCTCATGTGAGATATTGATGAACTTTTTGCTACTCTAGGATCATGTTATGTAGGCCTATACAAATCTATCTCATTTTTTAGAGATCAACTTTGTTTGGATTTGGCATCTGTATCTCACCTATTGCCAAAAGTTGCAATGTTTCTTAGTTAAGCTGATCAAGATTGTGTATATTTCAAACCATTGGTCCTAGGATCAAATAATCTACTCTATTATCTCTAGTTGGTTACATTTACACTAGGAGCAACCTCATATTAGCCACAACATCCCTCTAACAGTATCAACCACACTAAACAAAAGTGCCCCTAAGGGTCTCTAAGCACCATCAAGTTATGATATCTGATTGTGCATTTCTCTAAGCCCCTATGAGATATTATTGAACTATTAGGTGCTCCAAGATCATGTTATTTAGGCCTACAAAAACTTATCTCAATTTTCAGAGATTTGACCTTTATTTGAATTTGGCATTCGTATCTTGCCTATTGCTAAAAGTTGTAATGTTTCTTAGTTAAAATGATCAAGGTTGTGTATATTTCAAACCATTGGTTCTAGGATCAAATCATCTTCTTCATTTGCTTTAGTTGGTTAAGTTTAGGCTAGGACCAATCTTGTTTCAACCATAATGCCCCTCTCACAGTATTGACCACACTGAACAGAAGCATCCCTAAGGGTCTCTAAGCACCATTGGTCTACGATATTTGATCATGCATTTCTATGAGCTTGTTTGAGATACTGAAAAATTGTTAGTGCTACAATATCATGTTATCTAGCCCTAAAAAATCCTATCTAAGTTTTTTTAGATTCAACTTTGTTTGGATTTGGCATCCGTATCTCACCTATTGCCAAAAGTGGCAACATTACTTAGTTAAAATGATCAAGGTTGTGTATATTTCAAACCGTTGGTCCTAGGATTGAATCATCTACTCAAGTTGGTTGGGTTTGTCCTAGGACCAACCTCATTTCAACCACAACATTCCTCTGATGATACCAACCACAATGAACAGAAGCATCCCTAAGGGTCTCTAAGCACCATCAAGTTGTGATCTTTGACACAAATACAAAAATCATGACATATTTTTACTTTTCATGTCTTATTACATCTAAATAAGTGACATATGATTACATTTTATAATTAATTTGATAAAGTTGTTACATGTTTTTTATAAAATAATGAACATTCATGGGTTTTATTAATTGTAAGAAAGTAAGATAAAATACAATTTTTTATGCACACATTGAACAAGTTGGATGGTAATCCAAGTTTAATGTAAATCAGAATGAACTATGTATTATGTCATACCATTCATATAGTTACAAAAATATACTATGTCTCATAGATACAATACAAAAGTTGAATACCTGACAAATGTCAAATGTGTACTATAGAAATGTCATATGTGCACACAAATCTAGAATATATACAATACAAATCTTGAATCTATAAAATAGAAATGTGGAATGTGCATAATACAAATCTTGAATCTATACAATAGAAAAGCCAAACATATGTAATTGTCATGTGATGACAACAACTACATATCTATATCACTATCAATATCTACGACTGTGTAGGATCGTCAAAATTGAGCCTCTTTGGTATAGTTTGTTGCTTGTCGGGTATCTAGAAAAGAAAAATTAAAATACACTATCAAATATATTATCTATAAGTAATATGAAAATAACTAGAAATTGGGTTCTAAATTGTGGATAGTTGAGTTTTTCATTACCTCATCCCTTTGTCCCATAGTTGGACTGAATGATTACAGTAATGGGTTCCTTCGTCAATGGGTGGGACTCCTAACAAAATGATGAGGTTGACTGATGATGGAAGACATAACTATTGATGATTCAATGCTTACGAGAGGCACAAAAATTAATGAATCAGTGTTGGTATGAGGCACAACCTACATGGTAAGCAATAAAATGTTAGCATTATAGACTAGCATTAGAGATTCCAAATAAAGTAAAAAGATTAAAAAAACATATTGTAGCCTGAGCTAGATCTCCCATACTAGCAAGAGGTACAACCATTGATGAAGCAGTGCTGGTATGAGGCACAACCTATATGGTAAGTGATAAAATGTTAGCATTATAGAGTGACATTAGGGATTCCAAATAGAGTAAAAAACAAAAAAACATACTGAAGCCTAAGCTAGATATACTGTGCTAGCAAAAGACACAACCAATAATGAAGTAGTGTTGGTATGAGGAAAAAACTATATGGTAAGCAATAAAATGTTAGCATTATAAAGTGGCATTATGGATTCCAAATAGAGTAAAAATAATAAAAAAACATACTGTAGCCTGAGCTGGATATCCTATGCTAGCAAGAGGCACAACCATTGATGAAGTAGTATTCATATGAGGCACAAGTTGTATGGTAAGTGATAAAATGGTAGCATTATTGAGTGGCATTAGGGATTCCAAATAGAGTAAAAAAATCATGTTACATCCTAAGATAGATATTGCATGCTAGCAGGAGGCACAACTATTGATGAATCAATGTTGGTATGAGGCACAACGTGTATGGTGAGCAATAAAATATTTAAATTGTAGAGTAGGCATTAGGGATATCAAATTGACTAAATAAACAAAGAACATATTGCAACTTGAGCTAGATATCTTATGCTAGAAGGAAGCAAAACCACTAATGAATCAATGTTGGTATGAGGCACAACTTGTATGGTAAGTGATAAAATATTAGAACTATAGATTATGCATTAGGGATTTATATCACACACATGAGCAATCCAAATTGAGCTCAAAAGAGGGCTTCAACTAAGACTCTACATACATACCTTTGGCCTCTATTATGTTTGATCCTATCTTTGACACTTGGGAATCCTACAAAAATGAAATAGGAAAGGATTTTCATAAAGTCTCAAAGAGTTTTGTAATAGGTAAAAGATAAATAAGACATGTTAATAAGAAAAATAGTTGATAATTACTATAACACATGTACTAATTTTTAAAAACAACTATTTATATGTATATAGAAAAAATGCATACTATAACCTAAAACTTATGAGAATGAAAATATGAGATTTTACCTCTTCCATTGCCTCAACATCAATAGTCTTAGGTGCATTCATAAACTCAACAAAACTAACTTTTTTCTATATATATACAAAAAATAAGTCAACATGTATTCATCAATATTGATTACATGTATATACATTTATTGATAATAAATTTCAAAATATAAACTTGTCTTGTACTTAATACATTTTTTTGTTTTAGTGTTCTTGTTGATTTCCTTCATTTTCCTCTAGACCTCAAGCTATGTGGAGTACCTTAAAGTAGAAAGAAATATAACATAAGATGAATCAAAAAGACACATCATGAGTTCAACTCAAATCTTAAACTTGATAGCAGTCCAAGTTATGATACCGCATAGCTCTCAAGGTCAAAGTTAATGGTAGATAGTGTTGTATCATCAATTTGATAAATTTCAGCTCTCGACAAGCCCTATAAAATAGTAAAGATTATTGTTATAAATATGAGACAATTTTGTAAATGGAAAGAAGGCACAATAACAAGAAGAAGATCATAGGAGGGTAAGAAGACACAAGAAGGACTTGAAGGATGATATTGGAAAGGTATTATTGTACTTTTTTTTGGAATTATGATAGGAAAGCTAAACTTCTGAGGGGCGTGAATCAATAGTTTAGAATTTCACCCATAAAACATTCATGACACATCCATCTCATACATTCATTAAATAAACTAAAATGCCATGTAAAACATGTACATCCAAAACATGTAAACAAGAATGCAATCACACATATATGAAACTAGATATGATTACCCATAAATCCTCTAATGAGAAAGTAAAACTAAGGTGGGGATGACACCTAAAAATATTCATTACTATAGTAATAAAGTGTATCCAATGAAGGTTACAATGTTTGATCATGAAACATGATCTACCCTATGAAAGGTCTACCTTGTTAAAGGCTTACAAAGACTATTTGGTCTTACCATGTTAAAGGATTTCAACACTCTATTAGAAGTGTGCCTTGCTAAAGATCTTTAACTCACAATTAAGTAAGCATCTTGTTAGAGGATTTTAATATAGCCTATTAGGACTAATTTTTTAAGAATTTAATTGATTCACCTATTATAATGACTCACTATTGATCCTACTGCTAGAACTTTTCTACTTGATGACAGTTCACTTGTAAACTGATGTATTCTTGATCCTTCTTGATTAAATGTCTCTTTTTTGTGTACTATATCCTTCCTCTATTCTCCTTTAACTAATGTTGCCATGCAATTTCAATTCACAATTCCTTAGTCACCATGAATGCTCTATTTGTGCATTCAAACTTCTTTCTTCACTCCTTTTGTACACATATGAAGTTTAGGGTTTGTCCTCCTTAAGAAGATCTAGGTGACTTAGAGTTTTGTATGAATCAATGGCTATGATTCATCCATTTTGCCACTTAAACCTTCCCTTTATTTTATTAGATGCATGTAATACATAGGGATTCCAACTTAAGATTCATCTTTATCAACAAAATATCATAATCCAATCTATAAGCCAGCTCAAAAATGGTTTATATAGAAGCTTGTGCCACTAAAAACATCTATGACAAAATTGTGTTACTTAGCATCTAAAGTCTTTGATGCTCAGCATATAATGATTTCTATACTATGATTTGGCATATGAATGACTCAGCATGCACTATGGACTTGGCTCCTTTATCACTCAACATACATTCTCTACTCAACACTTGAGTGACTCGGTAGATGAGTAACTTAGCACTCACTATGGACTTGGCATGCTCTATCTTATACATGTTGTGCTTGGCATATACTTCTTGTTGAACATGAACTAAGTAAATGACTTAAGTGTATAAACACTCACTTGTCAAAATGAATCTAAGATCAATAATCTCCCCTTTTTTCATAAGGCTCAAAAACACTTGGTCATGCATTGATATCATTATTCTTACAAGAATAACATATCTCTTATTCAACTACTATACAAAATTTCAAAATATCAAAATTTTGTAAAAGTTTACACATCAAAATCTGATAACTACCCCTGAGTTGTTAGATTTGATTCTATACTCAAAATGTTACTGCTATTGAGTAGATATGCTTCAACTGATACTTGTTTACTTTCTTGTTTTCTATGCTAACTGATATTCTCTCATTTCACACTTGCTCCCCAATGCTCTTACTCTCTCTTAACTTTATTTTTCTTCTTTTACTTAATCTAAATTTATCGCTCTTTCACTAGTACTCTTTCTCCCCATTTTTGACACTAATTTCAATGGGCTATATACTGATAGTGTGTTTTTCCAAGAAAGATTTATGGACCTCAACGATAATTTTAAGAGTAGCATCCCAATTTTCACAAGCTACATCCAAAGACTTAATTTGGATGCCAACTCAGTAGCAAGGTGGACTAGGTCATCTAGTGAAGAAAGATTTGGGTCTTTCTTCATAAGAGTTTCTACATAGCCTAACTCCTTGTGCAAAATCTCCATGTGAGGAGTCAATATAGTTTGGATCCTAATCAGTTTCGCCCTTATATTGGCTTCTTCTATAGATAGTGTTGCTAACTAACTGTGGGTTTGTAATAAAGTCTTGAAATGCTTCTCACTTTGAGCTAGAGTCATTGGAAATTTAGTTCCTGATGACTACATGTGACTCTCCAAGCTTAGGATGTGATTCCTTGTTTCATGTGTGAAGAGTGTAGGATTACAGAATTTGGTGTATAGTGAGAAAATATTCTCAAGTATCTTCTTCACACTCTCAACCTTAGTTGCCAATGCAACTTGTGTAAGTGCTATGCCACCTGATATTTTCTCATTCACTTTACTTTGAAATTTCTTCTTAGACCATTCTAATAATTTAGCATTAATATCAAGGTTTGCATCACTCACCATTTCCAATATATTTGTAAATTGTTCAATAAGTGGTTTTGTTTCATCTAGAGTATGTAGACAGAATGCATCTAGGAAGATGTCTTTAATATCAAGCAAAGCTTGCTTCTACCTATGATCCCTTCTAAGTAGCTCTTGATGTTTCTTTCTAGCTAGGGCTTCTTGAAGTATACCCATCTCCTCTATTGAAATTATGGAATAATCATACTTTGGCAAAAAAATCTTCATCTAGGCTTAGATGTGCATATGTTATGACCTCTTTTTCCTTTGATGAACTTGAAATTGACACTAATGATTGCAAAGGTGTTACATTTGTGCTCAACCTTTGAAGAGTGTGATTGGAAGTAGTGTCAAATTCTAGTAAAGTTACCATTGCTTGAATTGTTGCTTGCTCCTTCAGCTTGGGTGTCAACTTGCTCTCTTTAGGGTTGTCCTTTTCTACCACAATAGCTTGAATTTCACCTTGAACTTGTACCAAAGGTGCAGATAAATCTATCTAACCTCGTTGAATCTATGCTTCAGCAGTGGCTTGAATTTCCACTTTATCTTCTCCAATTGTATCAACCATTTCTGATGTAACTTCTGCTACTTTATCTAAAGGATGTGCACTAGTGACTTGAGGAGTGATGGTAGGTGGTTCTTGTGTTTTCACCACTTCTCTTGTAGTATCAGTCACTTATTTTTGAATTTCATCTACACTCACTAATACAAGGTTGTCACACAATTTAGCTTGTAGTGTAGACTAAACAAGTATCTTTTTTAGGTCTTCCTCTATTATAGAATTGATGTCCTGAGTAGTGAGTACAAAAACATCCTTTACTGTAACTACTTTAGTATTTATAGTTGTTATTTGTTGAGTCTTAACATTTGGCAATTGTGTATCTTGTACACTATGTTCCTCTTCCTCCTCTTTATTGGCTATTTCTTAGTCATCTATATTCATTTCAGTGCCTCCCTCAACTATGCCTCCATTTTTGTCATCTTCTTCATCATCTTTTGCCTCAATAGGCTCTTTTTCTCCTCCTTTAACTATAGCTAACCCATATGTGACTTTCTGCATCTACATAGTCTTCTTTACAACATCTTCAATATTGGTTTGCAATATATTGAAGGCTCTATATTTGGGAAAAAATCTAACAACATATTTCTTTATGGCTTTTAAAATTTGTGCCTTACTAAGTTTAGAAATAACTTGAGCAAGGTGTGTCTCCCTAATTTATCTTTCCAGATTCAAAAAATAATGCCATTTTTTTCTCAACTCTTTCATATAAACTTTTAGGAATTGAGTTGGCAATATCTAGAGGGCCTTTCTTAAAATTTTCCATCATGGAATATATTGCCTCCTTCGCTTAATTTTTTTCAAATTTTCCAAGATTATCACAACCAATGTGAGAATATCCTATCTAATCTACATTATTTCTAACATTCTCACATAGGTTGTCTAAATCTAAAGATGGATTATGACTCACTACTTGGAATTGGTTGTCGTCATCAGATTTTGTTCTTTCCTCATTAGATTTAGCTTGAGCAATGTACTTTCTCCTTGGTCTTTTCTTTGCTCCTCTTTCCTCCTCTATAGGTTTGGCTTTCTCTTTATCATTTTGTGCGGTGACACACTATGTTTGGGTTGGCTTGGTTTAGCAATCTTCTTGGATCTTGTCACTATTTGTGCCTTAGCCTTTCTCTTCTTCTTATCAGTATTAGTAGGTGCTTCCTTTGCTTGTTCTTCCTTGACACCTTTTATAATTTCTACTTCTTCCTATTGCTTGAGTTTGACTATCTTCTTCTTCTTCATCCTCTTCCTACTCGGCACCTTCACCCAATTTTGTTTTCAATTTCTTTACCAATTTCTCCTTTTTCTTTATGTTAGGGACATTCTTTAATTCCATGGTAATCTTAGATTTGGCCATCTCATAATTACCAAATGCTTTGTCATTTTTATCTATATCTTCTACAAGTAATGTCATTATTGTTGCGAAGGCCTCATGTACATTAATTTCATAGCCTAATGGCCTTAGCCATATTACTTTTGGAATTTTTTCTTGAAAAAATGTATAATCAGCATCAACAAGGAAAAAAACATCATCATAATGTATTTTCACTAATGATAATGGAATTATCAATCTATTCTTCATAGATTGCTCGAAATGCTCAAAGCAACGTGTCATTATTGACTCAAAAATTTCACCTAGCTATTCAATGAAAACTCCTATTTGAACTAGAATAATCCTATTTTTCTTCCATGCCATAGTGCCAAATGTAGGAAATGTCTTCTGAACATAAAAGAAGACGCATACCAAAATAGATCCAAATTTGCACTAAGCACTCTTTGTTTTCCTTATTACTCCTAGGTTTTCAATCAATTGTTGTAGTTGTAGCTCAACAAGATTATATGTATGATCCTTCTTCACAATCTTGTAACCCACATCTATTGCAACATAGGGCATGCTATTCAATCTGCTTGATTAGTAAAACTTATGTGCAATTACCCTTACTACAAAATCTATCAAAGGATCTATGATGGTGTCAATTGTCATTCCCCTCTTCCTCCATACAACCCCTTGTGTTCTTCTCAATAACCTCTTTTGAATCCCTCCTCGTAGTCTTTGGCTGGTCTAGGGTTTGATACCCTGTTAGCCTACGGATTATCCTTTTGGTGATTTTGATTAGCCCATTGTCTAATTATTGTAAACTATCATGAATCCTACTCAATATAATCTTGATCCATTCTGTTTTTAAAACATTAGAGAAATCTAGGGCAGAAGTTAACCCTTTCTTTTCTACAATCTTAAATTCTTCCCTTAACACATCGTTTTCACAAATTTTTCCATATTCTTCTCTTATTTCCATTTCACCAATACTCCGAATTTTACAATTGTAACACTTTTTGACATCCTAAATCATCAAAACATTTAGTGGTATCATAAATAGTACATTGAAGGGATCTTGTTTATATGCACAATGTCTAGAATGGCTTTGAAAATAGGTTGTTTTACTTTGTTGCTAACCAACTAAACATTCAAAACCTCTTTTCCCTCTACATGTTTTGAACTAGATGCCATTTTTCAAAACTAGGGTTTATGAAAATAGAAATAGTGTAACTTGACTTACGATAAATACCTTGCAAAATCTAATGAAATGGTGTCAACTAGTTGTTCAAATCTTCTATGATTGCTTCTAATGGAATTTCCTGATTGCCTTTAGCTCTTCTTTCTTTTTCTTGATTTTGAAAGATGTAAAATGAGTTGAACTTGATAAAATACTCCTTTGAAGTATTGTAATTAATGCTAAGTACTTACATAGTTGTAAGCCTTGCATTAACTAGTTTTTGGCTCACTTGACATCCACTAGTCTTTTGATTCATTTGACAACCATTATGAGCTCAACAACAACTAGCCAGTCTATTAGCTTAGCATTCTCTAGCATTCCACTTGGCAATCATAGGAAACTTTTCATGCTCAGCAATAACATGAAAAACAAAAGGAAATGTATTTGATTCCTAATAACATCTTTCATCTTTATTCATGCTTTTGTAGGCATTTTAGTAATAAATCTTTTGGAAGTGATCTATAATATAACTTTTGAATATTAGTCCCACATATACCTCTTGATTGATTAATTTGATGAGGTATCATCACCTGACCCAATGAGTGAAGTAATCCCTTCTCCACTTGATGTGTTGCAATAATTTTTCTTCTTCCATGTCTTTTTCATTTCATTTATGAAATTTTCAATACCTACCTTTCCTTTGCTTTTACCTCTATTGAACTCAAAACTTGGTGCCTTTAACCTTGTTGGACAATATTGATTGATGTGACTAATTTTCAAACAACTAAAAAATGTGTTTTGACTCAACCACCTTTTTTAGTCACTTCTAAAGTGTGTTCTAATACAATTCTTAGGAACATTTCCATACCTTTTACAATAGTGACAATTGTATCTTGTATTATAATCCTAGTTATAAAAGTTCGCATTGTTCTTTACCTTTGCTTGTCTGTCTAATGACCACATGGGTTTAGATCTAGACTCAAGAGCTCTATGTCCATACTTTTAAAAATTATAATAATATCCTTCAAATCTTTGACCATGCATGGTCATAGTTTTGCATTCACGTTCTTGATGACCTTGTTGTTTGCACTTATGACAGTGAACCATGATCTTATGCATAACATTCTAATTTATAGTCTTTCTTCTACACACATTAGTATTATGTCATTTATTACCATGAGTATCACAAGTAGGTTTGGAATTATTACCTTTGTTTCTCCTATCTTTAGCACTCTTCGATAACTCTCCTTCTTTAGTACCTATGTATCCTAGTCTAGATGTATCATTGCTAGGTCATGAGGATCTCATTAATTGCTCAAAGTATTTGATTGCTTCACTTGGTTTATTGAAACTTTCAAAAAATTCCTTTTCCCTTTCCAATCCATTATTCAATTGCTCATTCTGCAACTTCAATGTTTTTATCTCAATATCCTTGACATTCAATTAATAGTTGGCATTCATCATTTGACTTAGAGTATCCAATTGCATGCTAGCAATCCTAGTTAGCTCTGATGATTTCTCTTCTATTCTGTTGGTCAAAACTCTTTTTTGATCTTCAATCATGGCTTTGTCTTCCATAGCTTTGTTTTCTATTCAGCACCTCACATAGTAGTATGGCTTGTGATTCTTGCTTTAATTTGAAATTTCTAATTTCTTCGGCTTGGGCTCTGTTCTTTTCCATTAGATCTACAATTGCTACATCATATCCATTGGATTCTCCATTAGTGAATAACTTAGTAGTGTCCATCTCTCTATATTGTGTGTCATTCTCCTCAATAGAAATTTCCTTCCTTCTCTTGAAATATTTCTTTAAGTCTTCTCTTGCTTCATTTAGTTGATGTAGAAATGGATGTATTCCAATTCCTTGATTCTCAATTATGTTTCACAACTTGTACACTTCCATTTTAAAGATCTTTCCTCAAAGTTGCAAAGCTTCTCTTTTAGAGAACTTAGTTATGATATCAATTGTTGGAATTACAATAGGAAAGGTAAACTTTTGAGGAGGGGGTGAATCAATAGTTTAAACTTTAACCCATAAAAAATTCACCATGCATCCATCTCATACATTCATTAAGTAAACTAAAATACCATGTAAAGCATGTACATCCAAAACATGTAAAAAAGTGAGCATTCACACATATATGACACCAAATATGATTACCCAGAAACCCTCCAATGAGAAGGTTAAACTGGGGTTAGGATGACACCCAAAAATCTTCACTACTATAGTAATAAAGTCTATCCAATAAAGGTTATAATGTTTGATCATGAAACATGATCTACCTTATGAAAGCTCTGCCTTGTTAAAGGCTTAAAAAGATTGTTAGGTCTTGCCCTGTTAAAGAATTTCAACACCCTCTTAGAAGTGTGCCTTGTTAGTGGTATTTAACTCACAATTAAGTAAGCACCTTGTTAAAGGATTTCAATATAGCTTGTTAGGACTACTCTATTAAGATATTTAATTGATTCAGCTATTAGAATGACTCAGCATTGATCCTACAGTTAGCACTTTGTTTCTTAGTGATAGATCACCTTTAAACTAATGTATTCTTGATCCTTCTTGATTAGACGTCTCTTTTTTTTGTACTATTTCCTTTCTTTTTTCTCCTTTAACTGATTTTGCAATGCAATTTCAATTCACAATTCCTTAGTCACCATGAATGCTCTATTTGTGCATGCAAGCTTCTTTCTTCGCTCCTTTCATACACATATAATTTAGGGTTTTTCCTCCTTAAGAAGATCTAGGTGACTTAGGGTTAGGTATGAATCAATAGCTATGATTCATCCATTTTGCCACTTAAACCTTCTCTTTGCTTGATTGGATGCATGTAATACATAAGGATTCCAACTTAAGATTTATCCTTATCACAAAAATATCATAACTCAATCTGTAAGTCAAGTCAAAAATGGTTTACATAGTAGTTTTTTCAATACAAAAAACTATGAGAAAATTGTGTTACTCAACATTTGAAGTCTCTAATGCTCAGTATATACTTATTTCTATACTATGACTTGGTGTTTGGATGACTTAGAATGCACTGTGGACTTGGCTCCTGTATGACTCAGCATACACTATCTACTCAACACTTGAGTGACTCGGAACATTAGTAACTTGGCACTCATTGTGGATTCAACATGCTCTATCTTATACACGTTGTGCTTAGCATATACTACTTGTTCAATGTGAACTAAGTAAATGACTTAAGTTTAAAGATACTCACTTATCAAAACCAATCTAAGATCAACACTTTTAAGAATACCAATTAAGAAACAATATTTCAAAGCTAATGTATTATTATACTTTTAAGAATATTTAAAAAACTTTTCCTCAAGTGTTCTTGCTCCTAGCCTCACACCTCTATCAGAATGAGTAATATGTCGTGTTCTTGTACTGGTTGTCGCACCTTGCATTGCATACTATTTGAACTTATCAATCTAAAGTTCTTTATAAAATAAAATAAATATTTTCTTTTATAATATTTAGGTGATTAAATAATATCATTTCAAAACTCATGAGGTTTATTAGATGGGGTTTCGGTAATGTTAGGAGCAAGAGATGTGGATGAGAATTGGATGGATTTGATGAATGGGAGGATTTCAACATTAGTAGGAGATGGAAGAGGATCTATAAGTGGGTTGTTAGTGTCATACCAATTAAGAAATAATAGTTTAAGGCTAATGTATTATTTTACTTTTAAGAATATTTAAAAACTTTACCTTGGGTTTTCTTGCTCCTAGCCTCGCACCTCTAGTAGAATGAGTAATTTTTGGTGTTCTCAAATAGCTTGTTGTACCCTGAATTGCATATTGTTCACATATCAATCTAGAGTGATCTATAAATTTATTTATTTTTACTATTACAATATTTAGATGATTAAATAATATAATTTCAAAACTGAAACAAATAAACCTATGTATCCTTTCCACCGAAGAGCATCACCATCAAATCATCTATGAGTGTGAAATCCCCACCTTCATATGAATAACAAGTATGACCACAATATACATATAGATGAGATGAAACTCCATCCTTAGACACCTCCATATCTATCCCATCACACATGTGCTAACATCTAAAACAAAAATGTTGATTGGGCCCTGAAGATTTTAATTATGCACGTGAAAACATTGTCATTGGTAGAAGTGAGGATGACACTAGTGGTGTAGGTGACACAAGTGAAGATGACACTTGTGGTGTAGGTGACACAAGTGGAGATGATACCAGTGGTGTAGGTGACATTGATGGATTTGTTGTGTTAGATTGTGGTGACTGATCAGGAAAGTCTAATACCCTAAAGCAGTTTAATACTTGTATAAAAAGGGCTTAGGGTTGGGTATTTTTCATATGTGGTGATACGAGATTAGTTCTTGCGGTGGTATTGAGCTGTAAGGGATTACGGATTTTAATCAGGTTGTAATCACTGGATTGTAATAAGATCAGACTTGTTGTTTGGTGGACGTAGCCCAGGGATTGGGTGAACCACGTTAAATCTTGGTGCCTTGTGTTCATTTCTGTGTGTTCTATTATTTTCTGTTATTGGTTATATTTGCATGTAGTTTTTTATTTCTGTCCGTGGTTTATCCTAAAAAGTGGTATCAGAGCAAGGTTGTCTTTTAGTTATCCTCTGTAGGAAAGTCTCATGGTTAAGTGGGAGTCTCACAGTTGAGTGGAAGAGATGGCAGATGAGGGTAAGTTGAGGGTTGACAGGTTTAATGGGCAGAACTTCCAGTTATGGAAGATGCAAATGGAAGACTATTTATATCAGAAGGATTTATGGAAGCCGTCGGAAGGAAAAGCCAAGAATCAGGGAACTATGTCAGAGGCTGAATGGGATCTTTTGGACAGAAAGGCACTCGGAAGCATTCGGTTATGCTTGGCACCATCAGTGGCATTTAATATTACAAAAGCAAAGACGACAGAAGATTTGATGAAAACCCTAGCGATACTGTATGAAAAGCCCTCCGCTTCAAATAAGGTATTTCTCATGAAGCGTTTATTTGATATGAAAATGGCAGAAGGTGGATCTGTTGCAGATCATTTAAATGAGTTTAATACTATTACTAGTCAATTATCTTCTATGGGTATCAATTTTGATGAAGAAATTAGGGCTCTCTTGATTTTGTGTTATTTTCCTGAAAGCTGGAATGGCTTGGTAATGGTGGTGAGTAATTTTGTTCCTGGATCTAGTACCCTAAAATATGATGATGCAATCAGTGTTATTTTAAGTGAGGAAACTCGTAGAAAATCCTCAGGTGGATCTACATCAGGAAATGCTTTAAATGCACAAAGTAGGGGCAGAACGACTGAAAGAGGAAGTAACTCTGGAAATCATGGGAAATCAAGAGGAAAATCAAAGGGGAGGAGGTCTCAATCGAGAGGACCAAATGATTGCTGGTACTGTGGGAAACCAGGGCACAAAAAGAAAGATTGTTGGACTCGAAAGAAAAATGAAGGAGATAAATCAGATGGAGACAAAGAGGCAAATGTGGTAAGTAACAAATCTGAAGAGAATGCTTTGCTTCTATCTTTAGAGAGTGTTGATGATTCATGGGTTTTAGATTCTGGTGCTTCTTTTCATGCTACACCTCATAGAGGTTATTTCATTGATTATGTCCAAGGGGATTTTGGGCTTGTTTATTTGGGGGATAATGAACCCTGTCAGATTGTTGGAAAGGGAAAAATTAAGATTAAGTTGCAGAATGGGAATCATTGGCTACTACATGAGGTAAGACATGTTCCAAAACTAAGTAGAAATTTAATTTCAGCAGGGCAACTCAGTGATGAGGGTTGTGTAGTTACTTTTAATGATAAAAATTGGAAGGTTTCAAAAGGATCCCTTGTAGTAGCAAAAGGTGTGAAAGTAGGCACCTTATATCTTTGTACAGGTCATATTGTTCCTTCTACTTTGATTGTTTCAGAGAAAAATGAATATTCAGGAACAATTACTGCAGTTGAGCAGGGAGAACAAATAGCTGTTGTAGATTCTGATACAGCGCTGTGGCACAATAGACTTGGGCACATGAGTGAGAAAGGTATGAAAGTACTTCATTCAAGGAAAGTTTTACCAGGTCTAAAATGTGTGAATATGGATTTCTGTGAAAGTTGTGTGTATGGAAAACAAAAGAGAGTGAGTTTTGTAAAGACAGGGAAGGAAAACAAAAAGGAGAAATTAGAGCTTGTGCATACAGATGTATGGGGACCGGCTCAGGTATCTTCCCTTGGTGGCTCTCATTATTATGTTACATTTATTGATGACGCAACTAGAAAGGTATGGGTTTATTTCCTTAGACAGAAATCTGATGTATTTCAAACTTTTAAGAAATGGAAATGCTTGGTTGAAAATGAGACTGGTAAGAAATTAAAATGTCTCAGATCTGATAATGGTGGTGAGTATTGCAGTCATGAATTTGAAGATTATTACTCCACTAATGGTATTCGTAGACAAAAAATTGTTCCAAGGACTCCACAGGAAAATGGAGTGGCTGAACGCATGAACAGGACTATAATGGAGCGCGCAAGGAGCATGAGGTTGCATGTTGGGTTGCCCTTACACATGTGGGCGGAGGCTGTCAATACTGCAGTATATTTGATTAATAGAGGTCCCTCTACTCCTTTGGGCTATGGTATTCCAGAGGAAGCATGGACTGGTAAAAAGGTGAGTTATTCTTTTCTCAAAACCTTCGGTTGTGAAGCTTTTGCTCATATTGACTCTAAAAATAGAACCAAGCTAGAAGCTAAATCAAAGAAATGTGTCTTTGTTGGATATGGCATTAATGAATTTGGCTATAGGCTTTGGGATTTTGATGTGCAACAACTGCAACAACAAATACCACACACACCAGTGAATGTTAGACAGTCAACAAGGCCAATTAGACCTCCACAAAGGTTTTCTCCCTCTTTGTATTCTATTTTACTTACTGATGTTGGTGAACCTGAAAGTTATGATGAAGCTGTGCAGGTGGATACTAAGATTTAGTGGGAGTCTGCAATGAAAGATGAAATGGACTCTTTGCTGAAAAATAAGACATGGGATTTGTGCAAGTTGCCTGCAGGTAAAAAGTCTTTATAGAATAAATGGGTTTACAGGTTGAAAGAAGAGGAAGGAGGTAAGAAAAGATTTAAGGCCAGGTTAGTTGTAAAAGGATTTGCACAGAAAAAGGGAATTGATTTTGATGAGATATTTTCTCCTGTTGTTAAAATGACTTCTATTCGTACTGTTTTAAGTCTTGTGGCTACTGAAGATTTGCATTTAGAGCAGATGGATGTTAAAACAGCCTTTCTTCATGGTGATTTGGATGAAGAAATATATATGGCTCAGCCACAGGGTTTTGAGGTCAAAGGTAAGAAGAACTTAGTGTGCAAATTGAAGAAAAGTTTATATGGCTTGAAGCAAGCACCTCGGCAATGGTATCTGAAATTTGATAGTTTTATGCATGAGCATGGATATAATAGGTGTCATTCAGATTACTGTGTTTATTTTAAGAGGTTGGATGATGATAGCTACATTATTCTATGTTTATATGTTGATGATATGCTTATAGCTGGGTCTAACATGGATCATATTAAGGGGCTGAAATGCCAATTAGCACATGCATTTGCTATGAAGGATTTGGGGGTAGCAAAACAAATCCTTGGTATGAAGATTTGCAGAGATAGGAAGAACAGAACATTGACGCTATCTCAAGTTGATTATGTTGAGAAGGTGTTGCAACGTTTCTCTATGGAGAATGCTAAAGCTGTCAGTACACCTTTACCTGGTCATTTGAAATTGACTAAGGAGATGTGTCCCAAGACACAGGAAGAGGAGGATAAGATGTCCAAGGTACCCTATGCTTCAGCTGTAGGAAGTTTGATGTATGTTATGGTATGCACTAGGCCAGATATTGCACATGCAGTGGGAGTCGTTAGCATGTATATGAGTCATCCAAGATTTGAGCATTGGAATGTTGTCAAGTGGATTCTCAGATATTTGAGAGGAACATCCAATAAGTTTTTACACTTTGGGGGCTCTACTACTGATTTACAGGGCTATGTTGACTCAGATTTGGCTGGGGATATTGATACCAGGCGGAGTACTACAGATTATGTCTTTACTGTTGGTGGGGCAGCCGTGAGCTGGGTTTCTCGGCTACAGAAGATTAATGCTCTCTCCACTACAGAGGCAGAGTATGTTGTTGCTACAGAGGCAGCCAAAGAGATGATATGGCTTCAGTTCTTCTTGGAAGAATTGGGACATCCTCAGAAGGATAGTTATTTGTTCACAGATAGTCAAAGTGCCATTCATCTTGCTAAGAATTCAGCTCTGCATTCTAAGACCAAACACATACAGTTGCGGTACCATTTTATTTGGTCAATTTTGGAGGATGGACAGTTAAAGCTGGAGAGGATACATACCAATGAAAATCCAGCAGATATGTTGAAAAAGGTTGTAACAAGGGAGAAGTTGAATTCCTCTTTAGCTTCAGTTGGTTTTTCAGACTAAATGTGAATAAAAGAACAACCAAGTCCAGGGTGGTTTGATCTAGTGGGAGCCCCATGCGGTAGTTGTATTGCTACAGGATCAGTCTCCAAGTGGGAGATTGTTGTTTAGTGTGGAGCTTGATCAGTCCCCAAGTGGGAGATTGTTTGATTGTGGTGACTGATCAGGAAAGTACCTTGTGTTCATTTCTGTGTGTTCTATTATTGGTTATATTTGCATGTAGTTTTTTATTTCTGTACGTGGTTTATCCTAACATGTTGTAGGTTGTGATAACTGAGGTGCCATAGGTGATAATTATGGAGTTGTTGCATGCTATGATGACCCTCATGCCATAGGTGACAATGATGGAGCTTTTGCATGCTATGATGACCCTAAAGGCACATCTTATGATGGTCGAGGTCCCATAGATGAAATAAAACCACCTAAGTTTGAGCCATGTTGAATGATAACATCTATCAATGATGCAACCACATGAAAAGTTTGTAAATGAATAGACTCCTTTACAATTTATGAGAGCACAACATGAGGAATGATTTTTTGTGTTGTACATCTCCTCTCAGTTTTTTATCACCCTACAAGCCCCAAGTCTGTCCTATGAAGAGCCTCTCCCTCTACCTTGGAACTAACAGATGTTAAAGTAATTCAGCTTCTCACCAAGGATGGACACACTACATAGCTTTCTCAAAAAATATAGAGGCACCTCATAATTATTACATAGTGATAGATCAAATATCATATACCACCTATCCCAAAAATATGATCTCATCCTAACATGAGTGTACAAATGAATAGGAAAAGTTTTGGTTGTGTTTAATAGCGAGTTGTCAAATATAGGATCAGTGAAAAGAGAACATATAGTACCCTTCTTTATGTCTTAATCTTTCACTTGTTGATATGATAACCCATCAACATACAATACATGATGCCTATCTGTCCATGTAACCCATTTTGTAACCTCCCTAGACACCTCATTTGCATTTTGGTTCATTTGTTCAAGTGTATTCACTAGGGTTGAGTGGTGAGAAAGTGAAGATGACCATAATCTATTGACCATTTGGGTAATGTTAGCACTATTTTGTGAGACGTGGTTTATGAGGTCCTCTTGTGTAGTACTTAAATGACATGATTGTATGCATGAAGGGTTTATAGGAGTGGTGGTTGTTGAATGAGAACATTGAGTAGAGGGTTTTGTGGTTGTATGGGTGGAGGGTTTTTTGGTTGTACAGGTGGACGATTTTGTGATTTTATGGGTTGAGGGTTTTATGGTTGTATAGGTGGAGTGTTTTGTGGTTGTGTCATGACAGGTGGACAGTTTGATTATGTAGGAGGTGGTCTTTCTTCTCTCCCTTGTTTTCCTAGATTCTTTGATGTATCAATATTTAAAAAATTAAGAAACAATTACAAAACATATATATTACAAAACCACATTACAAAATTTGATAAAAAATACATAAATGATGAATACAATGAAGACTTACCTCGTTTGCAAGGTGTCATAGATGGAGATGCAATTAAAATTCATTTTCTATGCTAAACCCGATTGAGTTTTGGTGCTATCTTCTATAATCGACACTAGTGTTATCATTTGAGGGTATAAAAATGCCCTCAAATGTAGGCAACAATCAAATTATATATTTACAAAACTTGATCAAGTTTCTAAAAACTTGATCAAGCTATTAGGTAATATATTTCAAAAAACTTGATTGGGTTTTAAAAAGTATATTGGCCAGGCTTGGATACCAAGCATAGCCAACATTTCACTTTTAAATAACCCAATTGGGTTATTGAAAATTTTTCCCTTTTCTTGGCTAGAGTGGTATCCATATTTTTGTACACCAACTTGGTGCACACATCCATAGAGGATATGTTTCAGATTCAAAGTGAGTTTTGACACCTTATTCTAGAAATAACCTTAACAAGGAAGTCAAAAGGTTAGTGTTTCTTTTCGAAGAAGAAATGCCAAGTGAGATCCATCACAATATGCATTATTCTCTATGAGAGATAAGTTTGAGGTGAAAACCTCTTTCTTTGATATGATCCATGGTGGATTTCATGACAACACTACATATGATAGTATACATATTGACTTCATGTGTATGGGAACTCTCCTATATATGTCATGAGGAAGTGACAACTCCAAACTAATTACCAATTGTACTTGTAAAAGTTATTGGAAGGTGATAACCTTACAATGACTTATATCATGATATACATTTTGAGTAAATATTGAAATATATCATGAAAGGCTTTATCTTATTAATCAACAACTAAGTTTTAGAGTGTGCACACCAAGATGGTGCACAATTTAGTGTACACCACCCAAAAAGAACTTAAAACATCAATAACCTAATTGGGCTATTCAGAACTTGATCAAGTTATATGGGTAAAAGCATAGATCTGTGTCACCATTTAGGATACCAAAACCTATTTTGGTCAAATCTTATTTCACTACCAAAATTCAAATTTTTTTAAAAACTAAAAATATCTCAGATTCAATATCATCATTATATAAATTTTAAGTGTTTTTATTAGTTATAATATGTTATAATTTTACAATATTATAAGTTGATATTTTAACATTTCAGAAGATGCTTCCTCAAAAAAGGAAAAAAATAGTAAATCATATCCAAAAAATTAAAAAATTATATTTATCTCTAGAGGAGAGAGTCATGTTCACAAATATGTAATTTTTTTTCAAGAAGGTGTAGATTTGATAGGGAAGTTTTGACAGGAGGGAAAAATTGTTCGATTCTAGTAAGGTTAAGCTTGATTACTTATAACAAATAAAATATACATAAAGAATAATTATTTCTTTTTTTGTTCCCTAGCTATGCATGTAATCTATAAGATATTTTCAAATTGGAATAAAAAAAGATGATTATCATATAATTGTTTGATGGGAACTACACCCTATATATTTTATTGTTACAAAAGGGACTTCAAAATAAAAGAAAATGAATAAATTCTTATTCAAAAAAATTATTAAAATTATAGGCATAAAATTCATCCAATTTTATACATTTCATCAATTTACATCATCTTCAAAGTCTAGACACAGATTCCATTTTTTGGGTCATTAGTGTTGAAATATCACATTCTAATATCTCGTTTATTTATAAAAGGTGACATTGGTTTGTGCTTTTACCCATATGAAATTTTAAAAAGAGGCTAGGCTTGGTTACCAAGCCTAGTGAAAATACATTAAAAAAAGCCCTGTCGAGTTTCTAGGATGAAAAATATGTTCAAAACTTGATTGGGTTATGCAAAACCTAATCAAGTTTTGAAGAAATTAAAAAAAGGCTCCACTCTGGAAGCCATAACTTTCACATCCAGAGTTCGATTGACTCTGTTCAAAAAGTGTTGGAAAGATATTGAAGAGATATAAAACCTAATTCAAGTAAAATAATAGTAGGAAATCAAGATTTACTTTTCTCCCCATTATAATCAATCATCATCTAAAATAAGTGCTTTCCAAGCATGGAGCGAAAAAGTAGGTAAGAGTATTATCATAGTTTTTATCCTTCTACCACCTATCTACCTCTCTCACTCCCTCTGTCTCTTTCTTACACACAAAATCACTCACTAACTCCTAATCTCTCTTAGTAACTCTTATCGTCTCTCATTCTCACACCAACTCCTAACCTCTCTCTCTCTCTCTCTCACACACACACACATTCACTCTTTAACTCTTGATATATGTTTCTCTTACAAAATCATAACCTCTTTCTCTCTCTCTTACACACACACATAGAGGCACACTCATGCACATTAACTCCTAAAATATCTCTCGTACTAACTCATAATCTATGTCTTAATAACTCTTAGTTCCTATATAATCAACTCACTAACTCCTGACCACTCTCTTTATTTAATGCTCAATCTATAACCTTTGTCTAAGCCCTACCCCTTCCTTAACTAACCCTTAAACTCTAACTCTCTCTCTCTCTCTCTCTCTCTCTCTCTCTCTCTCTCTCTCTCTCTCTCTCTCTCTCTCTCTCTACCATTCTCTCCATACTTATCACTCTCTTTCTTCATGTCCAATCCCCTCTTTCTCTCCCCATCCTATCCCCCTATCTCTATCTCTCTCACTATCTCCATCTCTCTCACTTTGTCTTATCATATCCCCCCCTCTCTCTCTCTCTCTAATCCTTGAAATGGGAACTTCATGGAGACACACACACACACACACACACACACACACACACACACACACAGAGAGAGAGAGAGAGAGAGAGAGAGAGAGAGAGAGAGAGCGAGAGAGAGAGAGAGAGAGAGAGAGAGAGAGAGAGAGAGAGAGAGAGAGAGAAGTATAGGAAGAGGAAAAGGGGATAAGATAAGAGAGAGTGAGAGAGATTAAGTGATGCAGAGATAGGCACATAGGAGAGAGAAAGATTGATGGATAGTACATGGACATGGGGAGAGAGTTTAGGGGTTAGTGAGAGAGTCAACTTAGGGTTGAGAGAGAGAGAGAGAGAGAGAGAGAGAGAGAGAGAGAGAGAGAGAGAGAGAGAGAGAGAGAATTCTTAAGAGTACATAGAGAGAGAGAGAGAGAGAGAGAGAGAGAGAGAGAGAGAGAGAGAGTTAGGAAGTAGTAAGAGAGATATCTTAGGAGTTATTTAGTTAGTGGGTGAGTTTTTGTATGTGTGTTTGAGAGAAAATGAATTAAAAATATGTTAGCATTTGTGTTTACCTATTGATTATACATTTGGAAAATATTGACTATCTATTTTATATTTTTCTTAATTCAAATTGATGGAAAATTAAATTTTTCTGACATGGGATTAATTTATCTATATCATATTTTAGATATCTTCAACAACTTTCCAACACATTTTGAATAGAGTCAATCAAACTTTGTATGTCAAAGTATGGCCTTTAGAGTAAAGCCTACTTTTAGTTTTTCAGAACCTGATCAGGTTTTTCAAAACACAATTGAGTTTTGAATAACTCGATCGGGTTTTGAATGTCCTTTTCCATTTTCATAACCTAATTGGGTTATTTGAATCCTAGAAACCTGATCGGGTTATAGTTTTGTAATAGCATAGGGAAATGACCCAAAGGCTTCTGAGACTATTTTGCATCCAATTTCTTTCCTTCAAACATGTTTTCATCTTCTAAGATGAATTATCATCTTCTAAGATGAATTCTCATCTTGTCCGTCATCAAGTTTACTAATGGTGAAGTAGGTGTCTCTAAAATTACTACCATAATATAACACATCTTCTTAGCTTTCTAAGCATACAAATTTTTCTGTTTTTGGATAATATTAACAATGAAAAGTTTAATTACTTTTACCAATGTCTTGACATTCATCACAGACATATGGCTACCATTTTTTTAATAACTTTTGATATAGGGTATGTGCAAGATCATGGTATGTCAAAATGTGGCGATTTGAAAAACATGTAGTTCTGAGATGCCTCAAAGAATTTCAAAATCTATTCCAACCTTTTTCCCACCCATCTTGATCCAAAATGAAATGGCCTATTTTATCTTTAAATACCAACCCTACATGGTCAACTTAAAAATACCCTGAAAATGTGTTTTTGATTTGCTCTTGTATATTTTTTACTTCAAACATGTAGCTGATGACTTTTTTCACCAAAATTTGATGAAATGAAAAGGGTTTCTTAATACTGTTCTTATCTCTCAATAATTATAAGGTTTGTCAAATTATAAGTTTACTAAATAATTATTAATTATTTTCTAATGAAGTTACATGTATAAAGTGTTGACTGACACACTGCTTGAAAAAAAATTATAACTTTCAAATGGTACAAGATTTTTTAAATTGAAACGATGCATCACATTCTATTCTTCTTCTACTATAAAGAAAAAAATAAAAAAATTAAATTTTATAGAGTTTTGAATTAGTTAAGGTGGTCAAACATGAGAGTTTTTTAATTCCAAAAATACCATAGTAAAAAATTCATAATTTTTTTTTTTAGAATAAAAATACCAAAAAATATGTGTCACATCTAGGAATGAGTCTATTTCTTATTTCTGAAATATTATTAAAAAATATTATCATTTGGCTTTGATTAAGGTGATTAGACATAGGTCTACTTTTTTTTATCCTAAAGTTTTAGTACTATTGCATTAAAATTCATGTTTTTGACCAATCAATTTTACTTTATTTTCAGATAAGGCCTAGTATTTTAGAAACTAAATTCAATTTCCTAGAGATTCTTTTCTCTCAACATTTTGATATAAAGGTTATAACAAGTGGAAAATTGCATGTCAAGTTGAGTTAACCCTGATTTGTTGATTTTTTATTGTCACTTAAGAGCATAGTCTGGTTGACCATGATCCTACACATAACCTATACTTAACCAAATTTAAAACAAATTATATATTATTATTCTACACTTGATTCTATACATTTAGTATTAAAAAAGTTTCTATTTTTCTATTATTTTGATGCAAGTTACGCTCAAGACATGAATAGGTGCCAAAATGTTAGGATGTAGTTAGTTCAATAACTAATTTAAAAAAAATGCTCATTAGAAAATTAAAAAAAAATACACAAATTATAGATATGGCTCTGAACTATTATCCTACCGAAGGGTTATGCAAAATACCAAATATAAACATGACTATTTTGCTTCACACAAAAAATAGCTATGTTATGTTTTCTAAAGAAACTAGGAACTATTTTTCATGTGTGTAGGGTTTGACCCACCTAATCTGATCCATTTTATAAAAACTCTAGTAGTTAAAAAAGTAGGTTTAAGGCACTACAATTTTTATATTTTACACATATTGTCATTTTGTGTGGATGAACCTCAAATGTCTTCTCCAAGTTTAGATTTACCTGATTTCAAAAAAAAGGTGTCCACTTATACCCCCTTTTTCTACACATCTTGGTGCACTCACCCTTTAGATGTCATTAAATTGAATTTCTATAAGTTGTTTGCATAGATATATGACAAGTATTTTGTGAATATCTTGCCTTGATTTTCTAATAGGCCATTATTGCATTGAGTATTTGGTGAGTATCATTTAGTTGATGTTATGATAGGCCCTTTCTCAGAGTACAAGTGGTGAGTATCATTTGATTGATGTTCTGATAGGCCAATACACATGTTACCTAATATGATATCAAAATAGTATTTGGTGAATATCATGTGTTGATATTTTGATAGGTCAATACCCCTATGATATTCTATATGGAAGTTTTTAGATCAAAGATCTCCTTGATGTGATTTCCTAATATTACCAATGGTGTAATATTTATTATATGTCTTGTGTTTATCCTCCCTAGCTAAGAGGGAGTGTTGATGTATAGTTGCTTGAATCAAATAAACCTTACCATATATATATGCAATATTATGTGTGTGTGTGTGTGTGGGTGGGTGAGATATAAGTTCTCTCTCTCTCTCTCTCTCTCTCTCTCTCTCTCTCTCTCTCACACACACACACACACACACACACACACATAGAGACATTATCAAATTTAACAAATAGACATGTCCCTTCTCCTCATAAATTATGCTTGATATAAAAATAATAGAGAGTTGTCTTTGGAACACACATACCATATACAAACAGTGCTAATACACTTAGAACGATTCTAATAAGTTAACACCAAAGAAAGCCTAGGACTCTAAAATCTATCAGTTGCAGATAAACATTTAATTGATTATGTGACCATCTAATTGGATTATATAGCATATTAGCAATCACTTCAATGGGTTTCACATGAAGGAAGTAAATGATGAAAAAGAGGCTCCCATTTCCACTAAGTCTAATAATTACCCTACGAAACTAAGATGGTGCTAATAAATAAGTCGAGATACCATGCCCATGTAAATATTAGAAACAAATCTTACATAGTTTCATTTTAACATTTCATGATTTTAAGGCTAACTCGATACTTAATGCATTTAAAATATAGATTTATTGTGATATTGCTATCAAGATTTAATTGTGTGGCTTTTGAGTCAATCTCATTGACCCATATATCATGAGTAGTGATTCACACATGAATCAATCTCTCATGAGAATAAATGGAACACATAGCACTCGTTCGATCTAGATGGTGCTCACAAAGGTGAAGCATCAAGACTTCCTGAGAGGTCACCTATCCTAGTACTACTCCAGCTTGAGTGCATTTAACTATGGAGTTCTTTCCATGGTTAAACCCACTCTGCTTGTAACCCCACTTGTAAACCTTCACCAAGTGTTGTGCCTTATGAACCAATTCATTTACAAGCGAATTGATGGGCTGTAGAGGCTTTCTAATGAATTGGTTTGTAAGGTACAACACTTGGTAAAGGTTTTACACATGGGGTTGCAAGCATAGTGGATTTAACTAGGGAAGGAACTACGTAGTTAAGTGCACTTGAGCTGGACTAGTACTAGGATGGGTGAGCACCGGAGAAGTCCTGGTGATTCACCTTTGTGAGCATCACCTAGTAGCAATGAGTGCTAATTGTTCCATTTATTCTCATGAGATATGGAGTACACTATTATGATATATGGGTCAATGAGTTTGACTCAAAAACAACCACAATTTGACTTCTTGTAGAGAATATCTGCTACTTATCATATTGATTTATGTTAAAGTGATCATGCATTTATGTTAAAAACTATATGGTCTAATTAATTCAATCTTCATGACTGATTGCGTGGCACCCACTCTCTACATGAGAATTCAGAATTTCGGCCTCTTCGATTTTCTTTTGATTGAATGAATTCTTTCTTGATGTCCATTTTCTGAGAGTGAGAGTTGTTGAGGGCCTTGGCTTCTAAACCAAAGCTTTAAGAATAATTTTTGTGTTTTTGTGCAAGATCGGAGAACACAAATAGTAGTTACCATGTTCTCGCTGCACAACAAACCATATTAAAGACTTGAAATATTTAGACATAGGCTACTAGGATATCTTTAGAGGCAGGAAAAAGGAAATTTCATACGATTTTTTCCACAACGATGATAATAATAGTTTCTTTAGGTGGGGATTATCAATGTTATAAGCTTATGCATTTATCCATTTACAGAGCTTCCGTATATATAACAGTACTTGGAAATGTGCTTTTGAGAAAGCTAGAAAAGAACATCAGATCTGGTGCATTCTTTCTGCTATTTAGCCACGGGCCAGCGGGGCAATGTAGTGATGATTTATATTTTTTCCTTCGTCCGACTGAGGTGGCCTTTACGGGACGGTCAAAATGATTAAAACTAGTCAAAATGATCAAAATGGACGGATGTCATTGGTGCCATTCATTACTGCAATTACTGCGTTCATTACTTGCCACTCGTTTATAGATCACTGCCATTCCTACATTTATTACTGTCAGAACTCTATTCATTACTGCATTCATTTCGTTATTTTTCCACGCCAGTCTTTTTCTCTTGCAAAGTTTACTGCACTCATACACTCGGGACAGGCCGCAACAGTAGCCTATAACTAGCTCATGGTCAATAATAGAGAATCTTATAATCGTTTTGATAATAACTTTCGCCGTTTCATTAAAGCCTTTTTTCTTTTGGTTAGGTCATTTTATCTAGCTGTATCATAAAACGTTTTGATGGCATTTTCCAGTAATTGGATTATCATCTGAGACTGTCTATACTGTCCATCTCAATGTGTAAGGAAAGTAATGTCTTTGTAGTGCTCTTTATTTTTTTAATAAATGTCGATTTTTATGACAAAGATGTTACTATTATGATCTTTTATAAAATTGTATTGAATTAATTCTACTATTTCAAGTCTTTTTACTTGATATTTAAGCATATCTATGTATTTATATCTTTTGAAAAATTTTCATGTTTTTTTACAAGCATCATAAGGAAATTCACAGTTTATGTATGCTCTCTTTTTACAGATAAAATTATTTTTTTCTTCCTAATACTATTTTACCAATATTTTACCAATGAACACCAATCTAATCAACCGTTTTGATGATATTTTTCAAAAATAGATTACAATGGCAGACTCAATATCTATTGGAGACAGTGTCCATATCAATGTAAGCTAACATAGATATTTTTGGAATGGTCTTTATTTTTGTAACATTTTCTAATGAATGGAAAATATCACCAAAGATTATGATGACAAAAGAAGCTACTATTATTATCATTAGAAATAAAACTAATAAATTGTTATGTAAGATAGTTTTAAAGATTGTTGACTAAAGAAGTTGCTATTAATATTAATGTTTATTAATTTTTTTTAAAAATTAATTTTATTTTTATAACTACCAAGTAGTCATATCTAGTTTCAGTACTTCAAAATGACAACTTTTGCTGGTAGTACAATCAATATGAAGTACAAGTCATAGAGAGCTTTTGGGCTCTTCAATATGCAATTATGCCCTTTTGAGAACTACAACCAATAGAGACCACAATCCATAGAGAGCTTGTGGGTTTCTCTATTTTCAATGATACCCTTATGAATTGTCACACAAGTGTCTATAAAATAATGTACTATATAAAAAAAATGGGTAGAGAAGACTCCAAGCCACCTCCTTTACCATCATCATATTTTTCACCTTTATTTATTTAAATTATTTCATGTTAAATGAAAAACCTATCAAAAATATTCTTACAAAGAAAAAATCAAATAGATTTTCCTTCTTTTTTACCTTTTACAATTACATGTATATTTCCAACATGATTAACAAACTAAAAATAAAGAAACAAATGGAAAAAAGGAAAACAAATAGATAAGAAAACTCACAAAGAGAACTCTAATGACTTTGCATGTAACCAATAAACTTTGAACTATTGGCTAGTAGACAAATATTTTCAATACATAACATTTAAATTTTTAATAAACTAGAAAGAAACGTTATATTTTGTAACATTTTGTTAGTACCCAATATGGTCACAGTTTTTAAACTTTTAGTTTCAGAGGTTGAACCTCTTCGAACCTTAGTAGTTCAAAGTTCTTCGATGGTTCAGAAGTTCAAGGTGGCTTATTGGTTCAGCTTGCAGATTCAGATCCGGGGTTCGAATCACAGATTTTTTAATTTAGATAAGTTCAAAGCCTAGCCCCAGTTCATGATTTTGGTTCAGTGCAGAAGTTCAGAAGCCATAATTCAGGAAGAAACCCTAGTCGAAGAAACAAAATACCATCATGGTGAATCTTCAAGTTTCCTTTATTCAAAAGTTCGAAGTGGTTCAATATTTTAATATGCAGATTCAGAAACAAGATTCAAGCTCAATATCATCAAATTCAATGATCCAGTGCAGGAGTATAGATATCATTGAGTACAGATTCAGATTTCACAAGAAGTTTCATTAAATTTACCAAGTTCTTTATGGGCATATCAATTCAATTTTTAGTGGTTAAAGAAGCAGACATATGTCTTGGGATATCAGTCATAAGTGGTTTAATTTGCTGGAATGGGTTCAAATGATCCTATGAGCTTGTTGATTCAATATGGCTTATTTTGTATTCAAAAAAGTTGGTGTGATGTGACAGGCTTAAGACAGTTCAATAGTTCAAGGATTTGACCTGTTTGGATTTAGAAGCTTTAGATTTCAGTTATTGTCAAAGCCTCATGTTTTCTATGATGCTCATAGAATGTTATGACTGTTGAGTGTGATGAAATATAGTTATAACATTTATAGACAAAATTCAGCACGGAAATTGTTTGGAATGTTCTGAAGCCTCTGTTAGAACCCATCGTCACCCTAGAGACTTTATGCTACCATCTTATTCGGAAATAAAAAGATTTATTGCAGCAAAATAATGCTATTAACAGGGAGGCATGTTCAAAATAATGTCCAATGATCAGTAGGGAATTTCAATTCAGCAAGTCGGATTTTTTGACAGTCATACAGACCCTCAAACAGAGATCTGTAACTTTTTATTCATGCATTATTTTCAACATCGCCTTGGTGAGAATGTGGAGAACTAGGATTTGGATAACATATCTAAAATTCAGCAAGATCCAACGGTGGGATAAATAGTTATGCCTCCCGCACCGAGACCCATTTTTGCTGATAGAGTTATTTTGAATCCAACTAGCATCAAGAATATTTTTATATTGGGATAATGTAATCATGTGCCACTTGTCTAAGTCTCATTTAATATTCAAATTATCCTTATAAAAAAATTTCATCAATGTTTTATAAGGTTATTAAAATATTAATGAGAGAACATAAGAAGAGGAAGATGGATAGTGAAATTCCAAGAATTAGTTATGCAAATTGAAAATACACATCAACCGGCTATTTATGAAGGTATTTTCAAACCATAAAAGGTTCCACTTTCTACTGAGTTTGTAGACTTTGGGTTGTAGAATAGAGGAGTTGGATTGAAAGTTTCATTTGCTAGGAGAGAAAGAGCAGAGTTTTGTTTAATTTTCCAAACTGTGAGCTAGAAAACAGGGGATATTTTGATTTTGAATGTATGCAGGGAGAGGGAATTCAGGTTTCCTTTTCAGTTAGTGATTTATATGTATGATGTAATGAGAACTTTATTGTTTTAGCATTTTTAGAGGAGGGAGACTCGGAAGATAATTGCATACCAGAACTTTGAGTCCAAGCAATTTTCTTCCCACTGAGTGTTATCTTTGTATGACTTCCAGTTTTCTCTAAATGCATTTATGTCATGAATTCCTAAATATATTTGATTTCAAAGTGTTCTAAAAGCTTTGTCTCTTTACTTTCTTAGATTTCATCCTATTTGTAATGCTGCATGCAAATGAACTTTGTGTCATTTGTTAATACTTTCTTGCTATAGTTTAGATTTCCGCATCTACACTGTATTTACAGGTAGATGTTTGATATCCTTTTATGCTTTCTGGTAAAAGCATTCACATTTGATTCATTGAACATTTCATACGGGGAGCTGTACTTGATAAAATTCAGAGGAAGGTTATTAATCTAATAATGACCTATCCAACTGTTGGTGTTGATCTGTCCTTCCACTTGGGCATTTAGGGTTAGATTGGCATACATTTCTTCAAAGGACAATCTGTTCACTAACAGATTTTTGGCAACTCCACTGGGAAAAGGAAAAATAGATCATTTCCTATAATTGATTCCTCAGTTTTATGGTTATCTCTGCATGCAGGAGATTGGCGGCTCTATGGAAGAAGAATACCTAGTAGCCTTCATTATATATGAAGAAATCTTGAAAGATTGGATTCTAGCAAAGGATGGAGATACCTTTGAAAGCTTCATCTTTATCCCACCTTTTAAAGATAATCCCGTTAGGGAAGTTACAAAAGAAGTAGCAAAGCAATTAAGTTGGCTGAAATCTTTTTATGGTGCCATCCTCATAAAGAAGAGACCCCAAGTGCAAGATCTAGAAAACGAAGGACATGCATGTCAAAAAGAGGAAATAGCTAAAGTGGAACCCAAGCAGGGGAAAGATCTTGAAGGAGAACAAACTGGAAGCTGACAAGATGATGAATATCTAGATGCTCTTCAGCCGCACGTGATTCCCATCTCCACATTACATCAAGTGAGTGGTGAGGTTGAGGTAGAGACTTCAGATTGCCCATCCTTATTTTCTTTTGATGAAAATTTTAATTGTACATAGAAAGAGGATGATGCCTCCTTTTAGTTTGTTCCTATGACTATGGAGACTTGTATAAAATCTTTGCCTATGACTGCATGCCATGAGGATAATTCATCTTCTGATACCCAAGAAGTGAATACAAGTTTTGATTTCCATCTTATGTGCCAAAATGAAAGTATGGACAACATTGCAGTGGTAGGGAATCAATTAGAGGACGTAAATGATAAAGGTATGCAAGACAACGAGAGTATATTATGCTCACCTACAAAAATCGTGGAAGATTTCAGCTTGAAGAACCATGTTCAGAGAATGATAGTCCATTGAAGATAGCTATGCATGGAGAAAATTTTACAGCCAAGTGTCATGCTGATCATTGTTCGCCTGAAGATTTGGTTGGAACATATTCTAGTCATGCCATGTTTGAAAATAAGTCTTTTAATGCCATGATGGATTGTGAGGTTATTAGCTTTGTGGATGTGAATGTTGAGCACAAACCTTCCCCAAAATCTTTTCATTTTAGAAATAATGCAGCAACAAATCCCATTAATACTGTTGATGTTAAAGAAGGTGCCTCTAGATTTTTCTCTGCATGTTTTGAAAGTTTCAGTTTTAAGAGTGACAATGGTCTCCTTGTTTCAAAGGCTTTTAGTTACAAGGAATTAGACAATTTGCCACTGGAATTTCAGTCTTTCACCTTTGATATTGATCACCTCTCTTTAAAAAGCCTCCTTGATGAAAGGAATCAAGATAAGATGTAGCCTAAAGATGAACTTTCCATTTCCATGAAAGATGAAGGTGCTGAAATCAATAATCAGTTTGTAGATTTACCAACTGAAGCATGGAGAAGAACATTACTTAATCAAGAAGAAGAAACCATAAACACACTCTTGTCAGCACTCAAGCCAGACCTTTTCTTTGATGATGCCTCGGGTACTTGTTTAAATCAATTTGAGGATGAAGTATTCATTGATAATTTTCATTTTCATCCATCTATACATGGCTTTATTGATTTGGACTATGGAAGCAATGCTAGAACATGTGATGGCATTTTGGAAAAAGAAAGAGATGGAGTTTGTGGCATATTGGATGACAATTTAGTTCTTGAAAGAGATCAAGAGAATAGATACTCAAAGGCTAATCCTATGTTGGATGAGGCATCACTATGGCTGCAAGTTGATCATGACCATGTGCAAGATCTAAATCTTCAAGACAACATTTCCAAGTGTTGCATATCATCTTTCAGTGAGCTTCCTAAACTTTATGCTTTTCAGCCTGGAGTGGAATCTACACTTGGAGATGTGAAGGATCAAATCTCAAGTGAAGGAGAGTATTATGATGAGCTATGGCTATTTGGAAAGGAATTTTGGATCAACATGTGTATTTACATTGCCAGTTCAAAGTTTGGCATTGAAAGGGTCATCAACGAGCAATGGTTTGGAGCTATTCCATTAAGGTACGTCTTGCTGATTCGGAAAGGCTCCTATTTCTCTCAGCCGGTAAATGGTTTCACATGATTCTTCTCTTTATTCTGGTTTCATGGTAGGTCCTATTCCTACCTTTGTAAATATTGTAAATAAGATTTTGTCGTGTGTAGTGGTAGTTTAGAATAATGTGCAAGCCTTGTGCTTGCTATTAGTTTAGGTGTTGTTTGTTATGTTTGTTGGTGTTGCCCTGTTCCCGTCCACCCTCTTTGCAACCAGCTTTCGGTCTTCTTTTCTTAGTTTACTCTATTGCCCAATGGTAAAGCACTGTTCTTTCTCATAGATTGCTAGAGTTCTCTGATTTTGCATCAAAATTAGTGCCACAGTTAGAGCCCCTGTTAGTACCCAATATGGTCACAGTTTTTAAACTTTCAGTTTCAGAGGTTGAACCTCTTCGAACCACTTTGAACTGAAGTTCGAAGTAGTTCAAAGTGGTTCAATGGTTCAGAAGTTCAAGGTGACTTATTGGTTCAGCTTGCAGATTCAGATGTGGCGTTCCAATCACAGATTTTTTAATTCAGAAAAGTTCAAAGCCTAACCCCAGTTCATGATTTTGGTTCAGTGTAGAAGTTCAGAGGCCATAATTCAGGAAGGAACCCTAGTCGAAGAAACAAAATACCATCATGGTGAATCTTCAAGTTTCCTTTATTCAGAAGTTCGAAGTGGTTCAATATTTTGATATGCAGATTCAGAAACAAAATTCAAGCTCAATATCATCAAATTCAATGATCCAGTGCAGGAGTATAGATATCATTGAGTACAGATTTAGATTTCACAAGAAGTTTCATTAAATTTACCAAGTTCTTTATGGGCATATCAATTCGATTTTTAGTGGTTACAGAAGCAGACATATGTCTTGGGATATTAGTCATAAGTTGTTTAATTTGCTGGAATGGGTTCAAATGATCCTATGAGCTTGTTGATTCAATATGGCTTATTTTGTATTCAAAAAAGTTGGTGTGATGTGACAGGTTTACGACAGTTCAATAGTTCAAGGATTTGACTTGTTTGGATTTAGAAGCTTTAGATTTCAGTTATTGTCAAAGCCTCATGTTTTCTATGATGCTCATAGAATGTTATGACTTTTGAGTGTGATGAAATACAGTTATAGCATTTATAGACAGAATTCAGCACGGAAATTGTTTGGATTGTTCTGAAGCCTCTGTTAGAACCCATCGTCACCCCAAAGACTTTATGCTACCATCTTATTCAGAAATAACAAGATTTATTGCAGAAAAATAATGCTATTAACAGGGAGGCATGTTCAAAATAGTTTCCAATGATCAGTAGGGAATTTCAATTCAGCAAGTCAGATTTTCTGACAATCATATAGACCCTCAAACAGAGATCTGTAACTTTTGACTCATGCATTATTTTCAAAATCTCCTTGGTGAGAACGTGGAGAACTAGGATTTGGATAGCATATCCAAAATTCAGCAAGATCCACCAATGGGATAAATAGTTATGCCTCCCTCACCGAGACCCATTTTTTCTGACAAAGTTATTTTGAATCCGACCAGCATCAAGAATATTTTTATATTGGGATAATGTAAGCATGTGCCACTTGTCTAAGTCTCATTTAATATGTCAAATTATCCTTATAAAACTTTTGCATCAATGTTTTATAAGGTTATTAAAATATTAATGAGAGAACATAAGAAGAGGAAGATGGATAGTCAAATTTCAAGAATTAGTTATGCAAACTGAAAATACACATCAACCGGCTATTTATGAAGGTATTTTCAAACCACAAAAGGTTCCACTTTCTGCTGAGTTTGTAGACTTTGGGCTGCAGAACAGAGGAGTTGGATTGAAAGTTTCATTTGCTTGGAGAGAAAGAGCAGAGTTTTCTTTAATTTTCCAGACCGTGAGCTAGAAAACAGAGGATATTTTGATTTTGAATGTATGCAGGGAGAGGGAATTCAGGTTTCCTTTTCAGTTAGTGATTTAGATGTATGATGTAATGAGAACTTTGTTGTTTTAGCATTTTTAGAGGAGGGAGACTCGGAAGATAATTGCATACCAGAACTTTAAGGGAGACTATTAAGATAATTGCATATCTCTAGGTATTAGACAATTTACCACTGGAATTTCAGTCTTTCACCACACGATGCTTTGCACTGCGGCATTGTGAAGAATATAAATCAACTTCAAAAAACTCACAATCCTAAACGTATAATTTTTCTCGACACAAACTATTGCCAAGTGCTAATTTTGCTCGGCACATGAAGGTGCTGAGTGGCAATTTGCTCGGCACTTGAAGGTGCCGAGTGATAGGCAACAGGTGTTGTGAGCTCGGCACACAAAAGAAAATGTAGTATGTGTTGAGTTAGCTCGGCACTCAAAAGAAATGCTCAGCAACAATGGAAATGCTCGGCACCAATGGATGCTGAGTGAGCTTGACTTCAACTAAAATTTATAACTTAGAAAATATTAGCAATAGAAGAGGATGTCGAGTGTTCTGTTTCAAACTAAAAAAATTATAACTTAGGAAATTCCAATGTGAATGCTTTCACCATTAAAACTAGAGAGCCAAAAATTTAAGCTTCCAAACAAAACTTGTCAAATGCATTGAACAAAGGAAGAACAATGGATTCAAGTATGCCTATTTGCTTTACTATTCAACTAAGATTTAAACTATTATAAAATCTAGGAGCATTCGGCTTCAACCAAAAAAATTCTAAAATAACCCTAAACTAGTAAAACTTCAAACTTCAATAAACTTTAAACTTGCAACACTAATGGCTGCATACAATGGTGCCTGGAGCAATCACTGCTTCAACAAGTCAAATCAAACAATGACAAACTTACAGAGTGAATAGGGGAAACATGTGCAACTGTAGGCACAAACTTCTTTCCTCTTCCTTCTCTACTCTACTGTGCAACTTCTCTTCAATCTACTTGATCACACACACTCTAAATAATCAATCTCAAAACATTCCTTTTTGTCATATTTTCCCCCTCAATGTCCAAATTCAAAATCTCACCTACCAAAAATAAATGCCAGTCATTCATGGAATGCACAGACAGAGTAGATGGGCGTGGGGCTCAAGGACAACTTGTTGGCTCTTCAATGTTTAATTTTTCCAACACTCCCCCTTTTTCTTGAGACCCACAAACAAAAATCACTGCTGATCCAAATCAACTACACCAAGACACTCTCTTAGTTGTACAAAAGTTCCAATGCCTAATGGCTTTGTGAAAATGTCTGCTAGCTGCTTCTTAGACTTGCAAAATTTCATCTTGATATCTCCATTCTCCACCAACTCTTTGATGAAGTGATATCTAATCTCTATATGGTTGCTTCTCCCATGGAAGACTGGATTCTTAGACAATGCAATTGATGAGATGTTGTCACAATAAATTGTGGTTCCATCCTCTTGCCTTTCATTCAAATTATTCTAAATCCTTCTTAACCAAATAGCTTGACATGTTGCTGCATTTGCTACTATATATTCAGCCTCTGCTGTAGATTGAGCAACAAAAGGTTGTTTTTTGGATGTCCATAAAATTGCACCGAATCCCATATGAAACATATATTCGAAAGTGCTCTTCCTATCATCTAAACTTTTAGTGCAATCAATATCTATATATCCCACCAACTTGAAATCATCATTTGCAATATACAAAATTTCAAATCCCTTGATACCTTTCACATACCTTAGGATTCTCTCTGCCGCTTGCCAATGGGAATCTTTTAGTGTTTCCATAAATCTAGAAATTAGACTTACTGCATGCATTAGGTTTGGCTAAGTTGCAGTCAAATACATTAAACTTCCAACCATACTCTTGTATAATGTTGGATCCACTCTCTTGCTAGAGTCTTCCTTGCTCAAGTTCAGACCTATTACTATTGGTGTGGGGGCTGGATTACTGTTCTACATTTTAAATCTCTCCAAGATCTGCCCTACATTTTTTTTTGAGAGATAAAGATGTTATCATGCATTTGTTTTACTTCTATGCCTAGAAAATATTTCAAGAGAACTAGGTCTGTCATTTCAAATTCACTTTTCATGGCCTCTTTAAACTCACCAATTAGAGCCTTGTCATTTCTAGTAAAAATTAAGTCATCTACATACAAGATAAGAATCAATACATTACCATCTACTACCTTGATGTAAAGAGTGGGCTCACCATTGCTTTTGCTAAAGCCATTGCTCATCAAATATGAGTCAATCCTACTGTACCATGCCCTTGGAGCTTACTTGAGCCCATAAAGAGCTCTCTTCAATCTATATACTTTCACCTACAATTTCATAACCAGGTGGTTGCTCCACATATACTTCTTCCTTTAATACACCATTTAGGAAAGCAGATTTCACATCCATTTGGAATACCTTCCATTTTTTGTGTGCTGCAATTGCTATGACAGCATGCACGGTTTCCATTCTTGCAACCAGGGCATATGTCTCATCATAATCTCTTTCATACTATTTTTTGTAGCCCTTAACTACTAGCCTTGCCTTATGCCTATCAATTTTGCCTTCAGCATTGCATTCGGTCTTTTAGACCCATTTCACTCCAGTCACTTGCTTCTTGGGAGGCAATTCAGTTAACTCCCATGTCTCATTCCTTTCTATAGCATCTATCTCATCATCCATGCATTTACACCATTTCTTCTCTTTGATTGCTTCTTCAAAATATATTGGATCACTATCAGAAAATAATGCAAAATTAACACTCTCATCATAATCTTCATACCTTTCATCTTGGTATAACTCCCTAATACTCTTATTCTTTCTTGGTAATACGAAGGAGAGTGTGGGATCAAAATCTTCACTACTACTGCATTGCCGACTAGCTCAGTCTTCACTGGTACTCGACACTAACACTCGGTCATACCTAGAGGAGCTTGGCAATGACTGAACCTAGTTGCCTTTTCTTATTTTTGCTCCTTCTTGTTGTTCATCAGCATCTTCTTCACTCATAATTGGCACGATACTTGAAGTGTGTGGTGACTCATCAGTTGGGCCATACCAAGATTGATTTTCAAAAAATTCCACATCTCTTGAGACAATAATCTTGTTGTTCAATGGATCATACAATCTGTATGCCTTAGATTTTGGGTTGTACCCTGTGAAAATACATTCAACACCTTTGTCGTCCAAATTTTTCCTTTTCTCTTTAGGCACATGTGCATATGCAATACATCCAAACACCCTTAGATGTCCGACTGTCCATCTTCTTCGTGACCATGCTTCCTTTGGAATTTTTTCATGGATTGCCTTTGTAGGACACCTATTGATTAGGTAAACTACTATTGCCATTGTCTCTCCCCAAAATTCAGTAGGGAGACCTTTCTCTTTCATCATGCTCCTTATCATTTCAACAATGGTCCTATTCTTTCTTTCAGCCACTCCATTTTGTTGTGGTTTATAGCTGGCTATGAGCTCTTCCTTTATGCCATGTTTCGTACAAAAATTTACAAAAAAAATTGAGGTATACTCCCCTCCTCTATCTAATCTTAGGACCTTGATATAATGTCCACATTCTCTTTCAGCTTGGGCTTTAAATTTTGCAAATTTATCAAATTCTTCAGATTTTTTCTATAAGAAATACACCCATGTCCTATGACTAAAATCATCTATAAATGTCATTAAATAAGTACTCCCCCCAATGGAAGTAACTTGCATAGGACTGACTAGGTCAGTATGCACTGATTCTAATGGATATCTAGCCCTCCTAGAATTTTCAAAATTAAAGGGAAGCCTATATTGCTTACCCAAAATATAAGCCTCACACTTGTCACATGAATTTCCTATACGTGGCAAACCATATACCATTCTTTTATTTGATAACAAATTTAAACCAGGATAGCCAAGATGACCATACCTAAGGTTCCATAGCCGTGAGGGGTCTTCAATCACACTCCTTAGAGCTGATTGTGTGGGAGGTGCAACACCAACTTGAGATGAGAAACATGTCTCTATCCTCAAGGGAAACATTCTCTTCTTTGTCATTTCAATTGCTGCAAGTAAGTTCTTACTCCCATCCTTTTCTTAAATGACACACCTGTCATTCTCCATCAACACTTTGTATCCATTTTGAATGAGCTGACCAATGCTCATCAAATTGTGCTTCATACCAGGGGAATATACAATTTTGTATTTCCTCCTTCTCACCTTTCTCAGTGCAGACCATAATAGATCCTTTGCCAACAACTGATAGGGTTCCATTGTTACCCATCTTAATTTTTGATTTAAAACTCTTGTCAATGAATCAAAACAAGGTTTCATTACCACTCATGTGGTTGCTACATCCATTATTGAGGTACCAAACCTCAGGGCTTCCTTCTTCACCAACATTACACATGATGAAAGAATTGTCATTGTTTCCACTTCCCATGTCCACATCAGCCACATTTTCTTTTTCTGACTGATCATTGGGTGACCGCAAGAAGTTAGGTCGCAATTCTGTGGAAGTCAGATCTGCAGAATTGTACTTCTCAAAAAAGGGTACCTGATTTTTTAAAAATCGGGTACCCATTTCTAAAATTACGCTTCGAGCACTCAAGCCAAATTTTTAAAATCAGGTACCCGATATTTAAAATAGATCGGGTGATCAAGCCGCTTAACTATCGGGCACTCACCTTTTTAAGAATTGAGTACCCGAGTTTTAAAAAATCGAGTACTCGATTGCTTAAAAATCGGGTACCCGATTTGTAAAAGTTTTATATAAGCACTTTTTTGGCATTTTTGAGGTGATTTTCATGACCTCAAAAATGGGAGCCCAATTAGAGACACATACGGGAGCCCGTTTTTCAGCCCTACCAACTACCCCCTTGCTGCTAGTTTTCGAGACACAGGTATTTTAATATGTTTTATACTTATTTTACTTTATTTTTTTCAATTTTTAATTTAATATGTATGTTAATTTATTATTTTTTCACTTTTAATATGTACGCAAAATTGTAAATTTACATTGTTAATGAACTTAAATGTTTAAATTTTTGTATTTGTTAATTAAAATATAGTTTCGTAAATGTTTATTTAAAAAATTATTATTTTAGATGTTTTGAAATGTATTTAATTTATGTATTTATTACAATGTTGAATGATTAGATTAGATATAAATTTATTGTTTAAACATGTAATTTTACAAATAAATATAACCTCGACCTAAAACCATATAACCTCGACCTTGTTTTAACTATAACCTTGACCTAAAACCACATAACCTCGACCTTGTTTTAACTAAAACCTTGACCTAAATTCATTGTTTAAACTATAATCTCGACCTACCCATATAAATAAAACCCTAAACATATATAAAATACTTAATCACATAACAGCCGGCCAAGGGATCCAAACAAAAAACTTATAGTATTTAAAATGATTTTACTTAAATTATATTGTACAAGTTGTTTCATGGATAGAAAATGGATGATGTAAACTATTTTATAAATGTATATTTTTTCAGCCTTTCATACCTTGTGACATGTACAGTGGATGATTGTGCATTTCGAATTAATTTGCCAAGTGGCATTCGGAACAAATGTATATAAATTATTTAAATGGATTGATTTGAAGTAGTTAATATGAACTTTCTGTGGATGTGTTATTTATTTTACTTTTAGTAGTTTATAATTATTTAAAAATGAAATGTAAATGTGCTCATTAAGGAATGCAATCTCTTATGTTTTTTATAAATGTAAATTATTGTATGTATGTTATTGCTTGCTTAGTAAAACTTTTGATTAGTTATTTGGATCCCTTGGCTCGGCATCATTTAGGATTAGTTGTATAATGTCAATTTGTATTGAATTCAACTCTAATCATAACCCTTACTATCATCTTAACATAAGTAATCTTAATTTTCTAAAACCTACACTAGGTAATATATAAATAATTAAATAACTTTCCTATCTTACCTTGAATACTAATTTTATAAATGTCAAACCCTAAGATTGAAAGGTAACCCTGGCCCTTAACTAATTAATATTATACTTATAAACCAAATTGAATTAAACCATGATCATAAACCTAATTATATATCCCAACTTAAGAGTAGAAACCTTGAATTTAACCTTAAAAATCCTTTTCCCAACCATTAACCAAATTGAACCATTAACCTAGAAGATTGAACCAAGTTAAACGTTGACCTTAAGACTAAACCAAATCACCCTAAACTAGAACTCAATAATATATTGAACACTTTAAAACAAAATTCAATCCTAACTTTTTTGAATTAATGTTGGTTTTTAATCTAAAAGCTCTAACTATAATTCTATATCTAAAACCAAATTTAGCACTTTAAAACTTAATTCAATTTATTAACTCTTGTCCTAATTGAAACCTAAGCATGTAAACCTAATCAAATAGTACAAACCAAATTGAAACCTAATCCTAAAACTAATTAAACATTGATATCAAGGTCTCAAAATGATACGTCATAAAAAAATTAGAAGAGACTTGAACGAATTAGGCATCTAATTAAGTAACCCTCCCTGACCATCAAGAAGTGGAGGTGTCCACATCAGTGCGAGTAGGAGCCTGGACTAGACCCTTGGATGGGTAGCCTAAATGTTTATTACCTTTTCAAAATGGAAGGTCACATAACAAAATATTGCCTTATTCTATAAAAAGAAATACCCACCCCCTAGTGATATATATAGTAAGATCTTTTTCCTAATTTTACTATCAATTTTTTTGGTTAGAAGACGATGATAGTTCAAAATGATTTAGAAGATAGGGAGAAAATGAGAACCATCATTCCTAGAATGAAGATGCATTATTCCAAGTGATAAACCCATTTCTATCATAAATCAGCTCCTCCATCCAAAAAATTAGTAATGAGAAATCCCTACGTCAAGTAATCAATGGAGGGCTCATAAAATTGATCAAGTGATCAACAGAGGGCTCATAAAATCCCTAGGTCAAGTCATCAATTGATCTGCAAGGGGAGATAAGAATCCCATTAAAAATTAGAGATAGGACACACCTAACTGTGTATCATACAAAATAATTATTGCCAAGGTCTTAGCCTCTAGACTAGAAGATATCCTACCCAAGATCATTAACCCTACACAAAAGTGTTTTTCTAAGGATATTTATGCATATTGGAGAACTTGATACCCTATTAGAAGACTTTGGATTGAGAAACATTTCTAGGATAGAGTGTAGGCATGCTCAAGTAATTGATTATGAAAATGTTTACAAAAGGGTGGAATGGAGTTTCACTATGATGATGTTGCAAGCCCTCCATCCAATATTAAATGTCAAATGATGTCCTCTCTTATGATTGGTGTCAAGGTTTTAGTAAAGAAATTAATGGGGTTAGATCATAATTTTTAGGACTCTCTAGATCAATTATGAAAGGGTGTCCTCTTGCATCCTCTTTATTTTTTAGTGTTGAACATTGACTCATTACATTATCTCCTTAGAGATAACCAGTTGTCTCTAAAAGTTAGAGGATCTACTCTCCACATAATTAATAATTATCTAATGTACATAGTTTGTTGATAATATATTTGTATTCTTTTTAAGCTAGAAGAGTGCAACATGAGTCATTTAATGATCAAATTGGACCTCTTTTCTTTGTATTGGGTAGTAAGATTTATGTCTCTACATCTATCTTATTGGGAATAAATATTGAGTCCCCTACCTTGTGTAGTAAATATGGTATTGGATGGATATTTCATAATTAAGTGGTTAGGTACCTAGGGATTCCATCTATAGTAAACCCTAACATATAAATGACATGTGTCTTTATATCAACAAGAAAATCTTTGGAAAACTCAACAACTGGAACTCTAATTATCTCACTTTGGTTGGTAGAATTCAAATATGTGAAAAGATTCTCTCCTTGAATATTGGGTGTAAGTTTGTCTTCTTCCTACTCATTTTATTTAAATCAATTTGGTCTTCTATATAAATCTATTAGGACCATTTTGTGGATAGCCAAGGGATTACTTTGGCAATAAAATGGATAGCCAAAGCTTCATAAGGTAATTAATTATGGATTATGATTAGAATTAGGATTATTATATGGTTAGGGATAGGGTTCACATGTAAATTAGTTCATTACTTGACATGATCTATACTCATAGTTTGCAAGAAGGTTTTCAACTTGGTGCCATACTCTATTTTTGAGATCTTCTGAAATTGCTTTTGTAAGAGATGTTTATCTCAATACCTGTATATGTACATAATATGATGGTGCTTCCCCATACATATATACTCAATATACTTTACACATTATATGCAACTTCTTATATTTTCACCTTTACATCTTTTCCCCCTTTCTAATGTAAATGCCAAAGGTGAATTTTACATGGTTATTCCAAAATGTGACAAGAAGTCAGAACATACCTTTAGAATTAGTGCCATTGTCTTGTCCCAGTTTTCTTGTAACATCTTGTTTTTGTGCAATGTTATTTAAACTTCTGCTGATAATTCTATCATCTGATCAACAATGGAGAAATTGTTAGCATGTGCTCTATGACATGAGTATTTTCGACACCTTTCTAGAGAATATTTTTTATTAGCCAACTACTTTTTGTAGAACTTCATATGACCAGGTTTACAACAATAATGCATGAGTTAAGTTTTAGATTTTGATTCTTTGAAGAATCATGAAGTTTTTTGTATCCTTTCTATATAGTAGAATTGTCCCCTCATTCCCAAAAGCCCCAAAATTCCCCTCATCCCTAGGTGACTTAGTTAATGGGGATGCCTATTTTAAGTGTTGAGATTTATACTTGTGTCACACAAGGTTTTTCTCTTTGTTCTTCTCCCTATTCTATTATGTTTGTAATATGGTCATATGATTGCATAGAAGGTTGACTCCATTGAATGCTCTATGACAAAAGCATTTTTGACACCTTTCCAAGAACAATTTTTGATCAGCCAACGGCTTTTTGTAGAATTTCATATGACCTACTTTACAACAATAATGTCATGTGATAGATTTTAGATTCTTTGAAGAATTGTGAAGTTTGTTCTATCCTTTCTATATAGCATAATTGTCTTTGCCTTTGTCCTTGGTATTTAATGTTTTTTCATGTTGGATGTGTCATTGTTGATAGAAAACTACTTATGTTAAAAAGCGGATAATAGTTAGGATTCGAACTACAATGATAAATATTTTTTAATCAATTCATAATTCTATCTCTAGGCTTTAATTAGATAATTGTAACCTTAACTCTTGTCTTAGGACCATAATAAATATCCAATATAGGTAAATATAATTGTAAATAAAACCATCATCCTAGGTAAGTTCCCTAACATTAAAGGATCACAATCATTATAATAATATTAAGCTTAGCCATCATGAAAACTGTTAACATAAAAAAATTGTAAACCATAACCTTGTCATAATCTTAACTTTGTTTCATCCTTAGACATGAACATGTATAATCCATAATGAATTCATACTTAAAAATTTAGTATTTAATGTTTAATTTGACTTAAGTGTTTAACTTTATTTATTTAATTGATATGATTTTAATAAAGATATGCGCATTTATATCTAGATCTAGTTTTTAAATTTTAGATTTAAATTTTATTAAATAGTAATTTTGTCATACATGTATTATGTTGTGATGTATTTTTGATCTGTTTTATGTTTTATGTTGTTTAAATATATATGCAGATTATATTTGATGGACCCACCACCACCCCCTCCCCCTCCCATACCCCCACCTCCGCCACCTCCATCTCCACCTCCACCTCCACCTCCACCTCCACCCCCACCCACACCTCCACCACCCACCTCGGATGAGCTCCGCGAGACCATGAGGCATAACCTCAACGACCTCATGAGTGACATAGAGGCTATCCAATGTGAGAGGCACCCCCCCCCCCCCCCCCCCCACCTACTACATCTTGTAGATAGCATGCAAGGCGTGGTTGACTCCATTCATCATTTTGATTTAGACATCGATTCATTTAGATCATGGAGGGAAAGCATGCATGCCTTCTACTCTGATGGCTTATCATACAAAGAGGTTTATAACCTGCATATAGGTAAAGGAAATTTTCAACATTATTTTGTAAACCCTAAGACGGGTGAACCAATTAGTGAGAAGAAGCCTCGCATTTCCATTAGGTGGTGTACACATCCGCACATAGCAACACATTTTTTGGAGTGGTGGTAGATGGTATTTGACCATCCACCACATGCTAATCATGAGGTGCCCATGTACTTCCTTAGGAATTTATGGGCTGAGTTTGAGTTGGGTTTGAAACTCAACTATTTTGATATGAAAGCATTTCAGGGGGTTGGTAGATGGATGCCTCAGGATAGGCCTGGGGCAAAGCTGGTGATAGAACAAGAAACCGCAGGTGAGCTGAGCCCCTTGTACCTCTTCTTGCGCTTGTTGTGCCTACTCCTCACCATCATCATGCAATTTCATCTGCTTTTACCCATTTGAGTGCCCTTTCGGGCAATTTAGTAAAGCAGTGGATGCAGGCGATACATGCTCCTCCACTTGGACATGTTTGTACTAGCCGTGGAGGCATATGCACATGCCCCCAGAGCGATCCTGGTGTAGCACAAGATGGCCATTATGCTAAGGGTGCAAATTTTGATGATGATGTATACGCTGCCTGTGGTGATGGTAGTGACGAGATGGACATGTCATCATTTGTTGACCTCATGCAACAGGGGAGCCTGGAGAGAGTCAAGAGTAGCAGGTAAAATTTTAATTTCAATATAAATATAAAGTGCACATAATTATTTACTTTTTACATATATGTGTAATTGTATTAACTATATTAATTTGTACTTTTCAAATAATAGAGGATGGATGACACTGTTCCTCCTAGGAGGCAGTATAGTCTTTTTTTGAGACCTACAGATGTTGGCATCCCTTATATGGTATGCACTTTGAATTACACTGTAAAAATGTACATTCAAATTCAAATTTAATAACATGTACTCATATGTTCTTTTTATTTGATTTTGTAGGTGTTGCATTTTGATCTTCCTGCCAAAGTTCATAATTCATATTCGCCCTTCCCACCTTTGAAATGTCCATAGTCAAATACCCATGGAGGTATTTAAATACCAAAGTTTTAAACCTTATGATATATTTTGCGGCCTGCAAGTTCTCCATCGTCAGATCTACAGAGATCAAGGGCAGGTGCCATCGCGCTATGGAGAAGCTGCACGAGATCTATGTTAGCGACATGGCACCCTGATGACACGTTGCAATGGTGGGTCCACATCCGAGCGAACATGTTTTGATGGGCCGAAAACTTCAAAAGGTGGCAAGGCGCCATGTCGCCATCAGAAAACTCATGAGTTTTTCGATAGCAACATAGCGCCAAGCCGGCTGGAGGGTGTTTCTATGGTGAGTCCCAGCGTTTGGCGGGCAAGGTTCGTGACAATGAAAAATATTCATGGGTGGACCAACGAAAACGGTCCGGGAAGTTAGAAATGCCGGTGAGGCACTATGTCGCCATTAGAAAACTCACGAGTGTTTTGATAGCGACATAGCGCCTAACGGAAAGTCGCCGTAGAAAAGAACTTCAGGAAAATGAGTTAGGTCCCATTCCATACTCCGTTTTCCTAGTTGGAAGGGTCCTCAATCCATGCTAACAAATCAGAACATGCCACATCTGCGAGAAAGAGCTACTCAATGGGTCAAGGCGGTATAGGTCGCTAGGATGATGCTACGCGGACCAGTGTGGGGTCGCCACGTGTGTTATGGGACCAGGGTTTCTAATGTGATCAGTAGGATCAGGGCAAGTCTTCGTGGCCATAGGATCAGAGTAGATCGACGGTCAGCGCTATGTCACTTTTCAAAAGTTGCACGACGAATGTGATAGCGACATAACGCCCTCCTGCCAAGTGTCCGGTGAGCCTCAGATGTGCTCCGTCAGATGTCAGCGAAGATCCGTCATATGGTTGGTACATGGCCATTTCCTATTCATTGATGCACTGAGGGAAATGATCTATCTTGCCCACCATCAGATCGATTCAGAACAACGATAGGTGCCATCTCGCTATGGTGAAGCTGCGCGGTCTTTACCATGGCGACATAGTGCCTCAGTGATACGTGTTAGGTGGGGCGGTGTTATCTCGTAAACCTTAGGGGTGATGCCAGGTGTGCTGACAGTGGAGGAGCAAAGTGCAAAGTAAGACGAGTCTTCACGACTGCCAGATCAGTTCAGATCGATGGATGATGCCATATCGCTATGGTGAAATTGTGTGATCTTTACCATAGCAACATAATGCTCTTTCACTATGTGGATCTGTAGGGCTAGGTCTCACCAAAGTACGCCAGGTGTCATTCAAGTGTGGTGCGGTTGCTGAGGTGGCGCCAGATATGATGGGCCCAGGGTAAGGACAACATAGTGATACGATGAGTCTTCCTGATCATCCAATTTTAAGGTCGATCAATGGTTGGTGCTATCTCACTATAGAAAGCTGCATGGTGGATACCATGGCGACACAGGGCCTTGTTGACACATATCTCGCCGGCTCGGCCAAGGTTAGTGGTTAGCGGCTAGCAGTTAGTATGATCGTTACAGTTAATGATAACAGTTTCAAGGGTGGCGCGATTAGTTCAATAAAATGAGGTCAACCACAGAGGACTTCCCAGGTGGCAAAATGAAAAGAAACGATTGGCCCGTGTGGCCCAGTTGGTTTGTGAAATTAGGTTGACTTTCTACCCCCGCTGATTCATGAACCTAAAAAGTGAAGGTAATCAATTTTTTTGTGCGATCTGATCTTCATGATCAATCTCGACCTACCTGGAATGAATGCAAAATGAGGAAGAACACTCCACCATCTCAGTCGATCCATCTACCCAGTCAGAACATCGATGGTACCATTTTCAGTCCTCTCAAGACACCTTTTGCAACAAAGATCAGATTTTCCTCAGATTCCCATGATTGTCCTTCGCAGGACTTAATGGCAGGTAGCTGCAAAGTCATTTTTGCAGGAAAAGATCTCAGTTATGCCTGAACTATAAAGGTAGATTCTGTAAATTTTGAAAGGGGGACCTTCTCTCTAATTTTTTTGCTGCTATTGCTCTACAATTCTAATGTGAATTCCCTTGTGCCTCTCAACTGTCTGGTTCTCTACTTATCTCCTTCAACCATTGGTATTTAAGTGCAAGAATTCTTTGCCTATGCCATTGCTTTGTGGAAATCTGTAATTTGCATGAATGTATCTCTGTTGGCCTGTGAATGATATATAAGTGAACTTCTTCCTTGTGTCATTCATCTTGGCTTTCTGATCTGTATGTGGTTATTTGATTAAAGCAAGTTTGGATGTGTGTATCCTTAGTTTCATTCTGGTTCAGTAGCGCATGTATGGGAAGAGATTGGTCCGAACACTCTATTTTGGTGCATCACCTCCTTAGATTAGAACTAGGTAGATTTTCTCTCATGCTCTCTTTCTCCCTTTTCCTCTCCAAGAGTAGTTAGGTGCACCCTTATAGTAAGAGGAATCTGGCCTTCTCCAGAGACTCAACCTCGCAATTCAAGTTATATAGCTTGGAGGTTGTTTCCATGTTTCACTATGTTGTCCTTGCACATAGGCCTTGGACAAGGGCACAAACCTAAGTGACAATAGTTTTTGGCACGCCGAGTGGGACGCTTTTCAAACAATATTTAAAGTCTACTGGTGTCAAGAAGAAAGAGTTTCAGAGATTAATGCTGAAGAGGTAGTGTTGGCTTCAATATTCAAGCCTTTAAGAGGCTGATCCTTCAAAGTACTTCGTTACTCTGAACATCAACAAATCTGGTTCCAGTCCAAAGTTGCAAAAATTCATGCCCAGAGCTGAAACAAGGGCATCTTCTAGAGGTAAATTTTAATATCAAGAGCTTTCTCTTTCAAATCCTAGAAGAAGGAGGACTAGAACTTCATTATCACTAGTTAGGGGTGTAATAACAGTTAATATACCTGTAAGATCTATCTCTACTCCTCCTACTACTCGAACTCAGCCTAGATTTCCATCAACACTCATCAATAGAACACTTGTTTACATGGCACAACCAAGAATTCATGCTTTTGCCACATTTAATGGTGGAAGTCCTCTATTGTTAGCCCAAAGACATGATATACCAGTATCTGCACTCAAAAGTATACCTGATTTTACTGGTGAAGCTTCCATTTCCCCTTTAGAGCATATCCAAGAAGTAGCAAATGTCTATAATATTCATGGTATTACAGAGGATGATGTTGCTGTCAGACTTCTAGCCTCATCTTTAAAAGGAAAACCATTACAGTGGTATAGAGGCTTACCTCATGGTTCTATAACCGATTGGGATGGACTAGGAGCAGGATTATGCAAATATTTTGAGGATAGAAATGACCATCTGTCACTTTTAGAGCAGTTGACTACTATTAAAAGAGCCCCCCATGAATGTATGACTGATTTTAACTATATATTTCAAAAGACATGGGATAGAATACCTACTACAGTGAAACCTACCCCTGGTAATGCCTTCTTGCATTACCTCAGAGCTTGTAATAGTGATATTGCCACTACAATCCAAACTATGCGGGGAGATACCTTGCCTAATGCTTATGAGATAGCCATAAAAGCTGAGAACATCCTAATACAAGGAGGAAAGTTGGCTCCAAGGCCCCCTATGCCTTTCTTTCCTGATGTTCCCAACCACCAGCCATCAATGGCCCCTCTTCCTACAACTTCTACATCACAAGCCCTTCCTCCAATCCCTCAAGCTTCCACATCCTCAAATGGGATAGATGAACTCAAAGAAATGCTCCAAGGTCTAGTGCTGAATACAGATAAGAGAGAGAAGACCCTGGATAAAAAATTGCAAGAGTAGGGGAGGGAGTTGAAGGACCAAGGAAAGAGATTAGAGGATAGTTTCTCCATGATACAAAAAATGAGTAACAAGGTGTTGGCCTTAGAAAGGCAGCAAGCTCAAGGTGGTAAGCCTTCCCAATTGCAATATCAGGCTCCAAATGGTGGTAGGCCTCCTAATCAATGGAATAGCTCTTTTGATCAGGGTAGGCAAAATAGTCATGCTTCTACTTCAAGCTCAAATAAGAATAGAGCTATAGTCCCTCAAAATAACTTGGCCCAAGATCAAGATTTATGTCCTTCCTGCAACTATTCTTATGCCTATTGCATGTGCCAGAAGGCAGAATCTTATTTGGCCCTAACTGACCAAGAACCTGCAGCAAAGCAATCATACAAGGAGGATCATTCCAAGGAGGCCTCATATATTCAAGGACATGATGATTACTCTTTCATGAATCATCAAATTGGGGAGCATTGTAATGTAAACTAGGATTCTATTGCTCATAACACAAGAAGTAAGAGGAGAGCTATGGAACATGCTACCCCTCCTTCTCCTAAGTAGGCCTCAACTTCAGGTGCTGCACCTCATGCACATGCAACAAATGAACAAACAAGTATTTCACAGCAGCAAAAGCAAGATTCTAGAAAGAAAGATGCAAGTGATCCTTATGTTGTCCCATCTCAACCTCTTATAAGTACAGCTCCCAAAGTTTCTACCAAAGTTCCTAATAAACCATTCAGTGTGGTAGAGCAAATGAAGAAGACAAATGTGAACATTTCTATGTGGGATGCCATTGCTACCATACCAACGCAGAAGAGGATGTTGTAGCAAGAATTAGAGAAGATTGAACCAAGGATCAGCCATCTATCATGGAGAGTGCCATAAGTCTAGTACAACTAGCAGGGGATGTGGAGACAAATAAAAAGGTTAGACCTCCTCCATTCTATGTTTCTCTAATTATAGGGTGCAAATTAGTCCACAATTGCATGATAGATTCAAGGGCTAGTAGCTTAGTAATGCATAGGTGTGTTTCTGATGCTTTAGAAATGAAATATGAGCCCATTGTTAGGGATGCATTACAATTAGATGGTAGTACTATCAAAACTGTAGGTATCCTTAGGAATGTGGAGATGGCCCTATATGCATGCCCTGGTTGCACTGTGATTCAAGACATATCTATTGCTGAAGTCAAGCCCTATTTTGCCATCTGTCTTTCAAGAGACTTCACTACTCAAATTGGTGGATTCATATCTGCTGATTAGTCATATATGTCATTTAAGACTAGATATGGAGCCAATGCCTCAATTAGAGTAGAACCTCAAGCCCTTCATCACACTGAATCCTATAGCCCCAATCCCATCAACATGAATTTCCCTATTCTAGAGATGGATGAAAATGACATAGTAAATGAGCCTGCCACTTCCATACCAGAGATTCTTGATTTCTTCTTGGATGAATGGGCTAGTACATATCAGTTTGAATCTATGTCAGAAACTCTTGAGACAGGCCTTAGCACATATTGCATAATAGAGAAAGATGCTCAAGTTCCTGATCTAATTGGGACTAATGAGGATATAAGTGGAACATGGAGTATTTACTTTGATGGCTCAAGGAATAGAAATGGATCAGGGGCTTGTGCTATGTTGATCTCTCCTACACAAATAAGATACTACTTCTCCTTTAGGCTCCAATTTAGTTGCACCAATAATGTGGCCGAGTATGAATCTTTGATTCAAGGTCTCTTACTTGCCCAAAAGAGAGGAATTCAGGCCTTGAAAGTATATGGGGATAGTGAGTTGGTAGTTAACCAAATGAGAAACCAGAATATCACCAAAAATGGCCTACTCAAGTCTTACAAACACAGAGTCTGGGATTTGCTTGAGGGCTTCAATGCATTTAATATTCAGAGCATTCCTAGGAAAGAAAATAGACATGCTGATAGACTTGCAGTAGTGGGTGTAGCTTATGATGTACCAGAGAATCTTGAGGAAGAAAAGAAGCAACAAATAAAGGTGGTAGTGAGGCCTGCCATCCCTGACAACAACACTCATTGGCAGGTGTTTGATTCTGATGAGCAAATTGTGAGTTTCTTGCAGAATGAGGCAGAATTCTCAGATAGAAACCAGTCAAGACTGCAAGATTAGTATGGTGATCAGATCATTCATCTCAGTTCTAACAAGTTTCCCAAGGGTCTCATTACCTTGGAGAGTGTCTTTAATCCTGACGATCAAACAAGAGGCAAAGGAATGAATCTAGCTGCAGAAAAGGATGATTATGCCCCAGTTACAATTGCTGATGGAAAATCTTTGAATATGGGGAAGGTATGTTCTGAAACTGAGCAAGAAAACTTCATTCACTTATGTCAAGAATTTAATGATGTATTTTCTTGGACATATAATGACTTAAAAGGGTTTGACCCTAGTTTGTTTCAGCATACCATAGATTTAAATGATAAGGCCAAACCAGTAAGGCAAAAATAGAGGCCAGTGAATCCTAAGATTGAACCTCTAATGAGAAAGGAGCTATCCAAGTTGATTGAGGCTAATATAATTTTTCCCATCAAGCACTCATCATGGGTAGCCAACCTAGTCCCTGTTAGGAAGAAGAATGGAGAAATCAAACTGTGTGTGGAATTTGGGGATCTTAATCAGGCTTCTCTTAAAGATCACCATCCTCTCCCTTCCATGGAGCAAATTCTATCCAAGGTCAGTGGTTCAAGGAGATTCTCTTTTCTTGATGGGTTCTCTAGCTATAATCAAGTGCTGGTTAAAGAATCTAACAAACATAAAATAGCATTTACTACTAAATGGGGCACATATGCTTATTGCAAGATGTCATTTGGACTAACAAATGCAGGTGCCACATTTTAGAAGGCAATGGAGATGGCCTTCAACAAATTAATTGACAAATTTGTCTTAATATACCTTGATGATATAACTGTATATTCAAAGAATGTAGAAGATCATTTTGATCATCTAAGATAGGTATTTCTAAGATGTAGACAGTCAGGGGTCTCCCTCAACCCAGCCAAGTGTGTCTTTGCTACAAACCAAGGAAAACTATTGGAACACATTATATCTGAGGATGGGCTGACCATTGATCCAGAAAGAACAAAGGCAATACTTGCCCTTCCTCTTCCTAAACACAAGAAGGGGCTGCAAAGTTTCCTTGGTAGAATAAATTTTGTAAGAAGGTTTATTCCTAATCTTGCTACCATGGTGAAACCTTTTACAACTATGCTTAAGAAAGGCATGGTCTTCTCATGGACCAAGGAAGGGAAGGAGAGTTTTGAAGAGGTCAAGACAACCATAGCCTCAGCCCCTACTCTCATGAACCCAAATTTTGAGAAAGATTTCATCCTCTACACTCTAGGTGGTGAGTCAAGTATCTCTGCTATCTTGACTCAAACAAATGACAAGGATGAGGAGCAGACCATAGCCTTCTTTAGTGAAGGGCTCAAAGAATATGAAGATAAGTACAGCTTTGTTGAGAAGCAGGCCCTTGTGGTCATCAGAGAAATTCAAGCACCTCTTGTCCCACAATAAGATCCATTTGTTGGTGCCCCATGCTAGTGTAAAGGACTTCCTGTTAAGCAAGGATATCAGTGAAAAGAGAGCTGGATGGATCACTAAGGTAATTGAGTATGATGTTGATATTCAGATTACCAAGCTGGTAAGAGGGAAGGAGTTGTGCAAAGAAATGTTATCAAGCCAAGATTCAGATGAAGAGGCTGCTATGGTATTAACAGAGCAGCAGGAGGAAGGAAATGTTAATGGTCCAAGGAGCTAGATAAATGATATGAAGAGCTTCTTATTAGGGGATGGATACCCTCAGGGATTGGACAGAGCTAAGAGAAGATAATATAGATTGCAGTCCATTCCCTATGTTGTAATTGATGGTATCCTATTCAGGAGGGATTTTAATGGGACCCTGTTGAGATGCATTGAAAGGGATCAGGCTGAGAGGATGATTAAGGAACTTCATGATGGCCCTGATGGTGGCCATTTCTCTACAAGAACAACTGCCATGAAGATCATGAGGGTTGGTTATTATTGGCCATCTATGTTCCATGATTGTTATGGATATGTGAGAAAATGTGAGAAATGTGCTTTCTTCTCAGGCAAACAAAGGCTTGCAGGTCTCCCCCTTTGTCCTATTCAGGCGGATCAGCCCTTTACCCATTGGGGGTTGGATTTTATAGGCCCCATTAGTCCTCCATCTAGTGCAAGTCATAAATGGATTTTGGCTACTACTGATTATTTCACTAGGTGGACAGAGGCAGTTGCCTTGAAGGATGCCACAGAACCATCAGTTGTTGAATTCCTTGATGGAATTGTATCTAGATTTGGTGCTCCTTCTACTATCATTTCAGACAATGCTAAGTCTTTTGTTGGAACCTAGATTTGTGCATGGGCAATGAATCACAATATCTACTTGAGCACATCATTAAATTACTATCCCCAGGGTAATGGTTTGGCCGAGTCTTCCAACAAGAATCTGATCAAAATCATGAGGAGGACAATAGAAGACAATCAGAGGGTTTGGCATAAGAAATTAAGAACTGCCTTGTGGGCTAATAGGATAACAACCAAGAGATCTATTGGGAATTCACCTTTTGTGCTGGTATATGGTAGAGAGGCCAGACTCCCAATTTCATTGGAATTCCCATCATTGGAGTTGGCTCATCAGCTTGAATTGATTGAAGATAGTGCCATGTCAGTAAGAATGACAAAGCTAATTGAGTTAGAAGAGAAAAGAAATAAAGCTATGTAGACCCTAGAGATGCATCAGCAGTAGATGAAAAGGAGTTTTGATAAGAAAACTAGGGTTAGGACCTTCAGAGAAGGAGATTTAGTCCTAAAGTGGGATTCAGATAGGGCAAAACCAGGAAGACATTCCAAGTTTGACCCATTATGGAGTGGCCCTTATCTGATTGCTAGTTGCAAGCAGACTAATGCATTCCAACTAAGCAGGCCAAATGGTGAAATTTTGCCCATTCCAGTCAATGGGATCTATCTGAAGCCCTGTTTCTAAAAATTTGGGAATCTATGTACATAAGTAGTTTAGTTTCTTTCCATTGATTCCTGCTTTTCAAGAAGTGCACGTGCATGTGGTTCTCTCTTTGGGTTGCCAGCTTCCAAAGTTTTGACAATTTTGAGGTTGCAGAGGCAGAGCTAGGGTTTTCAATGTTTTGATCTCCTCACAAATGGGTTAGGGTTTTGCAGTTCTCAGATTCATACTTTTTTGACTCCATGTCCCAATGGATTGTTTACAGGCACTGGTCATGCATCGAGCAGGCTCATGCCCCTTGTCAGTCACCAGAAATGTTGTATTTTGATCTTCTCGCCAAAATTCATAATTCATATTCCCCCTTCCCGCCTTTGAAATGTCCATAGTCAAATACCCGTGGAGATATTTAAATACCAAAGTTTTAAACCTTATGATATATTTTGCGGCCCACAAGTTCTCCATCGTCAGATCTGTAGAGATCAAGGGAAGGTGCCATCGTGCTATGGAAAAGTTGCATGAGATCTATGTTAGTGACATGGCACACTGATGACACGTTGCAATGGTGGGTTCACATCCGAGTGAACATGTTTTGACAGGCCAAAAATTTCAAAAGGCGATAAGGCGCAATGTCACCATCAGAAAACTCATGAGTTTTTCGATAGCAACATAGCGCCCGGTCGGTCGGAGAGTGTTTCTACAGTGAGTCCCAGTGTTCAACGGGCAAGGTTCACGGTAATGAAAAATATTCAGGGGTGGACCAATGAAAATAGGCCGAGAAGTCAGAAATGTCGGTGAGGCACTATTTCACCATTGGAAAACTCATGAGTTTTCCGATAGCGACATAGCACCTAACAAAAACTCACCGCAAAAAAGAACTTCAGGCAAATGAGTTGGGTCCCAATCCATACTCCGTTTGCCCAGTTGGAAGGGTCCTCAATCCACGCTAACAAATCAAAACATTCCATATATGCAAGAAAGAGCTACTCAATGGGTCAAGTCGGTACAGGTTGCTAGGATGATGCTCTGCGGACCAGTGTGGGGTCGCCACGTGTGTTATGGGACCAGGGTTTCTAATGTGATCAGTAGGATCAGAGCAAGTTTTTCATGGCCATAGGATCAGAGTAGATCGACGGTCAGTGCTATGTCACTTTTCAGAAGTTGCACGATGAATATGATGGCAACATAACACCCTCCTGCCACGTGTCTGGTGAGCCTCATATGTGCTCCATCAGATGTCAACGAAGATCGGTCAAACAGTTGGTATGTGGCCAGTTCCTATTCATTGATGCATTGAGGGGAATGATCTATCTTGTTCACCATCAGATCGATTCAGATCAACGACAGGTGCCATCTCACTATGGTGAAGCTTTGCAGTCTTTACCATGGCAACATAGTGCCTCAGTGACATGTTTCAGGTGGGGCCATGTTATTTCGTAAACCTCAGGGGTGATGCCAAGTGTGCTGATAGTGGAGGAGAAAAGTGCAAAGTACGACGAGTCTTCACGACGGCCAGATTAGTTCAGATCGATGGATGATGCCATGTCGCTATGGTGAAATTGTGCGATCTTTACCATAGCGACATAACACCCTTTTGCCACATGGATCAGCAAGGCCAAGTCTCACCAAAGTACGTCAGGTGTCATTCGAGTGTGGTGCAGTTGCTGAGGTGGTGCTAGATATGATGGGCCTGGGGTAAGGACATCACAGTGATACAACAAGTCTTCATGATCGTTCGATTTTAAGGCCGATCAACAGTTGGTGCTATCTCGCCATCGAAAGCTACAGGGTGTATACCATGGCAACACAACGCCTTGTTGACACGTGTCTCGCCGACTTAGCCAAGTTTGGCAATTAGCGGCTGGTAGTTAGTATGATCGTTACAGTTAATGATAACAGTTTGAAGGGTGGTGCAGTTAGTTCAATAAAAGGAGGTCAACCACAAAGGACTTCCCAGGTGGCAGAACAAAAAGAAGCGATTGGCCTGCGTGGCCCAGTTGGTTTGTGAAATTAGGTTGACTTTTTGCCCCCGCTGATTCATGAACCTAAAAAGCGAATGTAATCAATTTTGTTGTGCGATCTGATCTTCATGATCAATCTTGACCTACCTGGAATGAATGCAAAATGAGGAAGAACACTCTACCATCTTAGTCGATCCATCTACCCAGTCAGAACATTGATGGCTCCATTTTCAGTCCTCTCAGGACACCTTTTGCAACAAAGATCAAATTTTCCTCAGATTCCCATGATTGTCCTCTGCAGGACTTAATGGCAGGTAGGTGCAAAGTCATTTCAGCAAGAAATGATCTCAGTTATGCCTGAACTATAAAGGAAGATTCTATAAATTTTGAAAGGGGGACCTTCTCTCTATTTTTTTTGCTGCTATTGCTCTACAATTCTAGTGTGAATTCCCCTGTGCCTTTGAACTGTCTAGTTCTCTACTTATCTCCTTCAGCCATTGGTATTTAAGTGCAAGAATTCTTTGCCTATGCCATTGCTTTGTAGAAATCTGTAATCTGCATGACTGTATCTCTGCTGGCCTGTGAATGATATATAAGTGAACTTCTTCCTTGTGTCATTCATCTTGGTTTTTTGATCTGTATGTGGTTATTTGATTAAAGAAAGTCTGGATGTGTGTATCCTTAGTTTCATTCTGGTTCAGTAGCGCATGTATGGGCAGAGATTGGTTCGAACACTCTATTTTGGTGCATCACCTCCTTAGATTAGAACTAGGTAGATTTTCTTTCGTGCTCTCTTTCTCCCTTTTCCTCTCGAAGAGTAGTTAGGTGCACCCTGATAGTAAGAGGAAGCTGGCCTTCTCTGGAGACTCAACCTTGCAGTTCAAGTCCCACAGCTTGGAGGTTGTTTCCATGTTTCACTGGGTTGTCCTCGCGCATAGGCCTTGGACAAGGGTGCAAACCTAAGTGACAACAGTAGGGATTGTCTGCATCTACACATACTGATGTTAGTACAAGTCCTACTCCAGTTACCACTGAGGCACAACCTCAAATACATGTGGTATGAACTTTTGACTGAAGAAAAATAATTTGTATTATTTTTATGTATGTACATTATTATTAACTTATAATTTGAACAATTTTGACTCACATGAATATATATTTTATGTGTTTTGATTTTACAAACAGGAGCATGGATATCATACTCATCCATACAGGCCTCGGTATAGTCTATTTTAGACTCCATCTTATGATTATTGTGCTAGCATACCTGTAGACACATCTGTGACATTGGCTAGCACTCAGGTATGATATATACATTATATATACATGTTTAATTTATAGTGTATAAAAAATGTAGTGTACAAATTATTCACTTTGTAATTATATTCATGTATATTTAATTTTGACTAAACGTTTATGTATCCATAATTTTAGGACTACGTCACCACAAGTGTTGCTGAGAGCATAGGACTTAGCCAGATGGAGGTACCTACATCGTCATTTGAGGTCAGTATTGTGATTTATGTACATAATGTATAGTTCATTATGCTCTAAAATCAAATTAAAAAAATGTATGTATTGTAAATTATAGGACCTCACCACTGTTGCATTTGGTAGTTTTGACAGTGCGCCTCCTCCCGTTATTGAGGGACACCCATCTCATGTGGTATAATTTATTTTATTATGTAGTGAATATTTAATTTATTTGCAAGCTAGATTTTGAGACCCATTTCAATTAAGCAAGTACATGATGAGACGTACCTCCTATTACACAGGGTGATACATCTACCTCACAGGGTGTTCGACATGACGAGACGACTCATATTACACATGATGATCCATCTGAGTCCTGTTCACGTGGAGCAAAGAGGACATTTGATTAGATAGTTTAGGTCTTGTTGGCACCTATAGATTGTGTTTTTATGATGTATATATATATTATTTATGATGTATGTACATTTTGTGTTAGGATAGTTAAAACTGTATGTTAGACCATGTATTTTTTCACTTCATAGATCATGTTATGATGTATGTTAGACCATGTACTATTTTTTTTACGATTTCTTATCATGCTTGCATATGTAGTACATATATTACTATGTTTCACCATGTTTTAAGTATATTCAAACCATTTTCTTTATTCTAACATATTTTATTCATGAACATATGACACATTTTATAAGTATATATGCAAGATGAACAATAATTTTAACTATCTATAGAGCATTATTGGATAAATATCACATCAAATTTATGCATTGAGATAATTCATACAAATAAAATTGACCTACTTGATTAAAAAACGTATTGATAACGTACCTAACAATGTATCATAAGTGATCTTAATGTTTTGTTTGGTAATTTAAGACTCATTATCACCTAATAAGACCTATTATGTGGTAGTAAACATATGAATACCTATCATAACGTATAATAGATATAATGACTTATTAGGACTCTCATGTCCCCTTAAGACACACATGTATGGATAACGTACCTAACAATGTACATCATAAGTGATCTTAATGTGTTGTTTGGTAATGAAAGATATAATCAATACAATGAATACAATGAGTAATGATCTTTAAATTATCATGTGCAAGTGACTTGTTTTTAATATTACAATCAATAGTAATTTGAAACTTCAAACAAAAATTAATTTAAACATGCTTGAATGTAAAAGTAATAGAACAAAATAGGAGGTCATTACTTGAATTGACAATTAATTTATAATAATTTATCAAGTGCACATACCTTTAACTTTCAAATAGAAGTAAACTCTCATTTTTGAATTAGTTTGTACAACATATTTCACAATATATGTAAGACAATGTCAATGATATATTTATAGTTTACTGAACTCATTTAAAACATAAAATTGGTTGAACGCATCTCTTCAAATGAGGTCCTGTAAAATAAAAATGTAAAACAAAAACACACATGTTAATAAACACATAAATTAGTATTCAAGGTATCTGAACTATGTAAATATATGTGTAATTTGTATGTACTTACTATGTGAAATTGCACAAGATGTTGATGTTCGATCCACTTTAACATTTAAATTTGCATAAATTGTAATTGAGACCTGAATAAGAGGTATATGAGTTCTCTAAATTGGTATTGACAACACAAACATACATGTAATTAAATTATATAAGTACATATATATATAAATAATACAATAATGAAAAAACATACATGTGTTTGATTTAAATGTAGTCATCTCACTGTACTATCTGCATCCTCTCTCTTTTGCAATGCATCTATGATTGTCTCGTGTTCGTCCATTGAAATTTTTCATAATACCTTATTGGCAGGTCTCCCTTTGTATCTTTCTAATTTGATATTTGTTGCCACAACCAAATGAGAATAGTGTAAAATCTTCTTTTCAGTTTGGTAGTCTTCAAATGCTGGCAAACCATTTCTTCTTGTTAGGTATGTATGTAGCTAGGTGCTAGCTACAACAACAGACCCAATTGGATACTCAAAACCATCATCGTCTACTTGATGACATGTCATTTTTTTCTTAGGTTCCACACATCTAGCTAGCCAATACTCAGTCTGTTCATCATTATCACTAGGTGCAATAACAACATAAACATGTCCTACAAGATAAGATAAAGTATAGAAACACTTTAATCACTCGTGTACATATGAAAATTATATAAATTGAAGCATGAGATCGCAAAAAAGTCTAATTAAATTGTGCATACCAGGTTCTATGAGGTTTGAAATACGATCATAGTCTTCCGATGCAAAAGTAACATTCTGGCCTACATTTACCATATCATCTTCAAAATGTGTGTCAGTAGGTGCTAATGATCTTTGTTGCCAATCTTCAACCCATTCTGTATTCTCACATTCTTCCCATTCACCTGAAAGACAAAATTGACAAAAACAAGCAAGCTCCCTAATCCATATAGTCCAAGTGTTAGAATTTAAACTCCTAAATGAATGCCATTTAGCTGAACCACTAATTGTATCACAATCATATCTTGAAGGGATATTATTTTCTTCAACTAGGTAGAAGAAACGTTTGATTGTAGAGTTTTGACTTGATCCCATGTATAAATATTTGTTACACCATTCGACAATCTCATGTGCATTTTTGAATTTAGCTCTTTCCTCAAATTTTAATTGCTCTTTACTAAGGGCTCTCTTCACACATGCACCAGCACCATCATGTTCTCCTTTACCATGTCCAGCCTCAAAAAAGCTCCACACATGTTGGATGCTAGTTTGCTTGTGTGTCCTACTCAACCAATAGAACATTCTAGCATTCTTGAATTGTCCTGTACAATTATCTGACCATATCTAATGTTGTGTCATTTGAATTTGTCTCTCTTTTAAATTATCATAAAAGACCTTGAAACAATATTGGACAAACTCAGATGAATGGAGTTCATTATCACTTAAATAAAAATGGTACTCTCTCAATATTCTTTTATCCTCCTCTGTACTATCAGGTGCATGCCTATAAACTATATGAACATAAATTGTTACTTGCACTGAATTGTAATACTGTGGTTGTACCTCTTCTTGCGGCGCAAGCGTGTAGTTCTCTGCAAAGTCAACAACTGAAAGTATAGTACCAATTGGAAATGTATTCTTACATATGCAAAATTGTCCATCAAGCCATCTAGAATATTGAGAGTGTTTAACATATTTTGGTATGATCACACTCTTAAACTCATCCATAAATGCATGACAACTAACTTTATCTATAACTAGATCACACATTCTTCCAAACGTCCCATCCTTCAATGGATATTCAATAGTTTTGAATCTTTTTACCTCAACTAATTGTTCTCCAAAAGTAGTCAAAGCATTTTCATGCAAACATTCATCTAACAAAGAAAGATTGCCGCACATATCATATGTACTAGAAAGACATGCATTGAAAAGAAAGTATTGATCATTAGGTGGCTTACAAAACAAACCTGATATGAAATCTTTTATAGTTTGAGGTGATATTTTTATACCACATTCTTGTAACATTTCTTTACTATGCATGGTACCATGTATAGATTGAAATACATCATAATGGTAACGAAATTGAATATGTGTTTTACAACAACATGTGATTCTTTCCTTGTTAATCCATAGATTCCATGGTTTACACTTTTCAAAAGATCTTTGACTAATGGTAATATTTAATACCTTACCATCTACAAATTTTTTAAACAATTCAGTTTGAGTCATGTCCAAAAGGTGTTTAGGATGTGGATCACGTATTTTTGACCCAATTCTCAATTTAAGATCATCTCTTGAATTAGGTGATACTCTTGTATTATCATGCCAAAAATTTTCAATCAAACTTTTGATTTCACTAGTAAGTTTCATATCACATCTCGGGAGTCTACCACTAAAAGTCCATAAAATATTTGGTGGATCACATTCAAAGTTAACCCTTCTCTTTACAGCTCTTTCTAAAGTCTTACGATTCACATTAAGTTATCCACTTATGTTGGTAATCAATCTTTTGTTAGATGTTTATTTGTCAACTAAAGCTGTTGTTATTGCTCATCGTGCTGCATTCTTATCTTTAGACCGACTTCTCTTTTTGATAACATCAAAGGCACTAGCAACAATGGATACAACTTGTTTTAAAGACTCATTTTTATTCTTGAGTTTTGCATACATTCCCAACCTTCTCATTACTTTTCGCATTTTAGACATTTTAATTAGTTGCAACATTAGCTGACATTGAAACCCAAATTTCTTATTACAAAAAAAATGTCTATACAATCTATTAGCATGTGTCCTAATTTGTCTCCATGAAACCAATCCCTCAAGATTATCTAACACATCATTAGGAATATGAAAATTATGTTCAGACACTTTACTATCATCCTGACATGTTTGTTTAGTAGTTGGTGTTTCTATGTATACATTCATGCAATTTTTATTTTCAAACACTTTACTATTGTCACTGTTATTTGGGATTTGAATATCATTTTCAAATTTTCTTAGCATTTCTTTTGGGGCAGGTATTTCAATTGGAGTGTTTTGTGCATGATCGTTTGACAATTGGTTCTCATGAAGAAAATCTAAATCATTTAAATCGTAACCTGCTTCTAAAAAATAACCAATTTCATCACGAGAGAAAATTTGAGGGTTTGGAGACACACCTATATTAAACGCATAATTAGAGTGTGCACCTAAATTTTCTTGTATTGGCTTCTCTTTTTTGACTTCTTCATCCATCGTGGTATCTTCAATGTCTTTCTCCTTTGAAACATTGTTCAAGTCTCTAATTCTCTGTCTTCTCTCTTGTTGACATTGTGCTTCATTCTCTTTATTTGCTGCAATCTCCTCATCTGTCAAAACTCTTGCTTTCTTCTTTCTTCGTTGTTTTGATCCCATGTTTGCACCAGTTTTGAATTTGAATTAGTAGCCTGCAAATTGTATAAGAGGACAAGAAAATAGAATAAGCGTGACGAAATTCGGTGTTGCAGGTCGAAACTATTGTTCAATCATTTCAATCATTGAAATTGGGTTGGTGGGGCAGCTTTTGGGACCCAACGGGTACATAAAAAATGAGTACCCAACTTCTTAAAAATCGGGCACCCAATTTTTAAAACAATCAAGTGCTCGATTTTAAAAAAGTCGGTACAATGGTTCAAAGAAATTGGGCACCCGATTTGTGAATTACAAATCGGGTGCCCGATTCGTGAGACATGAGCAGGAATTTGGCATGTCTCCCAACTTTTGCATGGGGTTTTACCTTGGGGAAAGGCATGGCATAGGCTTGGTCTCACCAAGCCATGCCTTTGTGCTCCTTTTTTTTTCTAAGGCATTTAATCGACAATTTCTGGTATTGTCGTAATTTTTTTATAGTCATTCCTATTGAATTTTTGACGAGACAAAAACTCATTATAGGTCTTGTTGTTCTGATTTCAAAAATGTAAATTTTATAATGTTATTAGTTTATTTTCTATTTTTCCATTATTTATTAATCAAAACTATCTCCTAAATGTTAAAAAGTGACATTCACTAAAACTTTAATAACTTTTTTATTTTATAATTTTTCTTAAATTAATTTATATGTCATCAATCTAAATACAATTCTTTTGATGTTTAAAAAAAAAAATTTGAAAAAAGTGAGATTTTGATCAAATTATGTGGTCCGTACACGAGAGGTTTTAAAATTTACCTTTGTAGCCAATTAATAATTAATAATAAAAAAATTATTCAATAAAAAATTAAGAAAAAATATTGACATCAATCTTAGGTGTATTAGGTAACTCTCTTTAAAAGGATTTGCAAAAATTCATTTATTTGTGTCAAATTATGGTGTCCGTACACGAGCATGGTATGGTCCTGAAACAAGCATTTTGAAAAAGTGGTTTTTAAAGATCCATACCAAAAAAATAATCTATCATATGGGTGCACAAATAAATTACATATTCAAAAACTAGATTTCGAACACTAAAAATTTTAGTTCAGAAGTTTTTTAATATTCAATCTCTAAATACCTCAAATTTTGACATCAATTGAAATTGTTTTTCAAAAACAGGAAAAACACTTCCACTTTTTGGCCAAAAGTGAGACTCAACTTCTTGCACTGACCTCATTTTTCTTCTTCCAGCATTCATTTGCATAATGTCCATATTTATGATAGTAGTAGCATTCTACATTACTCCTATTTGAGTTGTAGTTTTTCTTACCTCCTCTTGAGGTATTTTGTGAACTACTTGTTCCATTTTCTCTTCCTGAGCTTTCTATTGCGGCATTCCTTTATCCTCCATTACCTCAGCCTCTACCTCTGGAGTTTCTGCCTGAGCCATTTCTTCCTCTCCCCCTTCCTCTTGGATTTGACTGAGCCTTCAATGCTTGCTCTTGGAAAGAAGAAGATATAGATCTATTGATCCTATGCTCATGGGTTTGAAGTGTACCCATTAATTCATCCATTGTCAAAATAGTGAGGTCTTTTGCCTCTTCTATGGTCATGACCAAATTGTCATATTTATGAGGTAAACTCCTCAATATCTTTTCCACTATCCTCTACTGTTAATATTCTTCTCCATTTGACTTCAATTGGTTAATCACATTGGAGGTCCTTGAGCTAAAGTCTACAACTGATTCATTTTCCTTCATTTGAAGGTTCTCAAACTCCCTCCTTATGTTCTGTAGCTTTACAGTACAGAATTTATTAGTCCCCTTGAAGTTTGTCTCAAGGATATCCCATGCTTCTTTTGCATAATTTGTTGCTGCAATCTTGGGGAATATTGTCTCTGTCATTGCTGCTTCAATCAAACTTAATGCCTTAGCATCCTTCCTCCTTGACTCCTTCAACTGAGTCTTTTGATGATTGGTGAGTGCAGCATACTGTGTTGGGTTTGTCACATTATTGAACCCATTAATTACAAACTCCCATAAATCATTTGCAACTATAATGGTTTTCATCTTCTTTGCCCATGTATCATGATTTTGTCCATTGAAGGGTGGTGGCTGCTGCCATATTTTTCCTGTATCTGCTGCCATGTCAAATGTCCCAAGAAAAAAAATGCCCTAACTCACTATGGATGTGGGGCCTCAAAGCTCTGATACCATGTGAGGAATATAAATCAACTTCAAAAAACTCACAACCCTAAACCTAAAATTTTGCTCGACACAAACTATTACCCAGTGCTAGTTTTGCTCGGCACATGAAGCTGCCAAGTGGCAATTTGCTCAGCACTTGAAGGTGTCAAGTGATAGGAAATAGGTGTTGAGTGAGCTTGGCACAAAAAAGAAAATGCAACAGGTGTCGAGTTAGCTCGGCACTCAAAAGAAATGCTCAGTAACAATGGAAATGCTCGGCACCAATGGATGTCGATTGAGCTTGGCTCCAACTAAAATTTATAACTTAGAAAATATTAACAATAGAAGAGGATGCTGAGTCTTCTATTTCAAATTGAAAAAATTATAACTTAGGAAATTCCAACATGAATGCTTTCACCATTAAAACTAGAGTGCCAAAACTTTAAGCTTCCAAACAAAACTTATCAAATGCAATGAACAAAACAAGAGAAATGGATTCAAGTATAACTGTTTGCTTTACTATTCAACTGAGATTTAAACTATTACAAAATCTGGGAGCATTCGGCTTCAACCAAAAAACCCTAAAATAACCTTAAATCGGTAAAACCTCAAACTTCAATAAACTTTAAACTTGCAACACTAATGGCTACATACAATGGTGCCTAAAGCAATCACTGCTTCAACAGGTCAAATCCAACAATGTCAAACTTATAGAGTGAATAGGGGAAACACGTGCAACTTCGGGCACAAACTTCTTTCCTTCTTCCTTCTCTGCTCTAGTCTGTAACTTCTCTCTAATTTTCTTGATCACACACACTCTGAATAATCAATCTCAAAATATTCCTTTTTGTCATATTTTCCCCCTCAACATCTAAATTCAAAATCTCACCTACCAAAAATAAATGCCAACCATTCATGGAATGCACAGATAGAGTAGATGGGCGTGGGGCTCGAGGACAACCTGTTGGCTCTTCAACATTTAATTTTTCCAACATGGATCACCCATTACTCCATGCCTACACCCATCCATAGTATTTTCCTTAGACAAAATGCCAAAAAATTGTTAATGATTGTTTTAGGAGATAAAATTTCATACCTTGAGGAAATCCTCCAAATTGACAACAAATAAATGGGCGAGAGATTTGATGTTAAACCACTTGCCCTCCCAAGATCGAATCTCAAGACCACCAACATCATCTTGGTAATGTATTTGGAGGCACACACTATCTGCAAAAGCATTCATAATTACCTCCCTGATTTTTTTTTGGCTGCAATGAATACCCATTTATATGTATTCTTGATGTGCACTTTTCGAAGTGAGAGTTGTAGAGGTTCTTGGCATCCAAACCCAGGCAAGCAAGAATTAATTTTGTGATTTTTTGTGCAATATTTGAAACACACAAATTATAGCTTACCATCATCTTACTACAAAAATAATAATAACCACTTCAAATGCTAAGACATGGGGTCATTGAATAGGAAGAGAGGACATGAATAACATACTAGAAAGCTTGATTTCCACTTGGCCATATCTTTAACCACATTTTCTCTAGAGACTCTGAATATTGTGAGGTGTCAAGAACAATGAATGTCTCAAAAGTAGGAGTTTGACTATAACTATCAAATCAATTAGAATTTTTCGGCTTTGTCTTTTGAATTAGTCGGCATGGATAACAAACCTCAAAAATTATTCTAAACATTGTTACGAAGCTCTTCTAAAATTCCTTGGTTGACAACATGAAAAAATCCCCATTCTATGCAGGCCTCTCTAAGTTCGATGAGAATGGGATGATTTCAAGCTGGCTGAGTTCTTCATCATCCAATTCCTTGGATAATTTGGAAAAGTCAATTATAGGAAGATCAACATCAGAGACAATGGATTCATCCGAAAATTGTAGCTATTGGAAGTAATTGCAGTTTTGAGAGTGGGGTGAATCAGAACTATGTTGCTAAATCAAAATAATGTGGCTTTTTTAATTTGAAAATTTACATAAGTAATGAATTCACAAAACAACTTATGATAATCAATATGCAAGATGATAGAGTACAAATAACAACTCACAAAAAAGATAGAGACACGAAATTTGTAGTGAGTGGGAAACCCTCGAAAATCCTTACAGTTTTGTCATAGGGAGAAAAACCACTCCATGAATCTGCTATTTTATTGAGTTTCAACTCCTTTTTACATCCGCAACTACAACTACTCAGGACTACAACCCTTTTTCTCACTTATTTGGATTTTGGTTACAATCTTACATACACATATAACTGTATCATCATAGACCTATACATGCAAATGAACTGATAATAATTTTTTTAAATCAACTTAAATATTCTATATCAAAAGTTTATATGTCTCTTTTTCAAGTATTCAACACACTATGAACATCCATCAGCATTCTCATAAATAGAGAAGCATTTTTGTTATTAAAAGGATAACTGTTATGAAAATTTGTTACTTCAACTAAACCAGTTTGAACAAGTCATACAAGAACATAATATTGAAAACATATCGAGTTTAATAAACAAAATTCTTAAAAGAATAACTACCAAGAATCCACCGAGAGCAGTTAACGGTTCTTCCCTTTAACTTACTAACAACAAATAGCCATCCTCTCCTTTTAACAGAGTCATAAAAAAATTGGACTGTCTTTCTTTTCAAAAATCCTCAAAAAATCAGTGATAATAGAGAGACCCAGTATCATTTTATTCCTTTATATGAAAAAACCATTTGTCAAATCTCATACCTATAGCAGTGAAGATGTTTTACCTCTTTCTTTATGTGAAGATTTGAAAAACCTAACAAACCCTTTTTTTTTCCCTATTCTTCCAATGTTCTTCAACATATGAAACTCACACAATTTTTTTTTGAACGAGCATATAAAGAATCAGAAGAAACATTAAGAACTCATTTCCACTGAGTGTCTATCAACACTTGATCAACTGAAAATAATACATTAACTTGATGAATATAAGGACTTTTATTTCAAACTTGATAGTCATAAACCTTTCAATATATCAGTGTCATGGAAATCACCATGATAGAGTTTATGCTTGTTTTATGAAAAACAATGAAACTTAGACTTCCTTTCAAAAACCAAAATCTAAAAACATAATTTCATAAACCTTTCAATTTTTCCATACAATTTTGACACCTAGCACATTATTTACCATCTGAACAAACTGACTACTTGCCATGATAAGAGGAGTACTTAAAGCTATCTTTCACATCTACCATTGTCATAAATGCCAGTCTTTAGCTTTCACATTTCTACCTGTCGTAAATGCCACATTCCCACTTGACATTCATTGTCAAATTAAAAATTTTGCATAAAAGAAAATTTTATTCAACAATCTCCCCCACTTTCTTTGAAGAAAAAATTTAACCTCCTTTATATATCACAAGGTGAATGTTTTAAGCAATTTCTAACATATGAAAAATTAGATATATCAGTTCAGAATGATATACAATTTTTCCCATAAAGGAATGTATTAAAAAATTGCATTTCCATAAAGATATCATTTTTATGTTGATATACTAAAATAGAAAAATTTAGATATTACATCAACTAATCTTTGATCCCTGTATCACTATCACTAAAAAGCTAACTGAAATGATGACTAATCTCTAATCCTTGTATATACTACATACCACTATACCAAGAAAAGAGAATTATCTCCCCCAAAAATTTTGCATAAAAAAATCATTGTTGCTTTTAAAAAAAAGTATAAATGTCTATGAATAGGAGCAGAAACCTAATTCAAACTTTCCCAAAAAGAAATCTATGATAGCATTGATTGAGAGAAAACTCCCAATCAAGTTCTTAACCTTTCAAAAGAGTCCCTAGGTAGGGCTTGAGTGAAAATATCTACTACCTATCCCAAAGTAGGAACATAAATCAATTTAAATTCATCGTCAAGAACTTCATCACACAAAAAATGAAGTTTGATAGCCACATTCTTAGTACGAGAGTGCATTACTAGAATTTTACTTAGTTGGATAGCACTCATATTATCACACATGATAGTGGTAGTCTTTGGAACTTGAATACCTAGATTAGATAGCTAGTAATTCATCCAAACTAATTGATTAAATTATGCAATAGAAGCAACATATTTAGATTCACAAGTAGATAAGGTAACACACTCTAGTTTTCTACTATGCCAAGCAACCAAATGATCACTAAGAGAAAATGCAGCACCACTAGTACTTTTCTTATGATCAGAGCCACCCCAATTTGCATTAGTATAACCAAAAAGTGTAAAATCATCATTGTGTGGATACCATAAACCAAAGTTCAGAGTACCTTGAATGTACTTTAGAATTTGAATTACTGCATTAAGATGAGACTATTTGAAATCTAGAAACCATACAAACCACTTGCATTATATCAGGTCTATATGCTGTGAGATATAACAAATTGCCAATCATGGACTTGTATGAAGTTTGATTTACTAAAGGTGAATCATCATCTGTAACTAATTTTTAACCTATTTTGAGAGTTGTACTAACTGGTTTATAATCAGTCATATTGAATTTCTTCAACATTTCTTTCGGATATTTTTTTTGAGAAAGAAATAGGCCATGTTCAAGCTGTGAGACTTGCAAACCAAGAAAGAATGTGAGCTCACCCAAAAGAGACATCTCAAATTTAGATTCCATGATGTTAGAAATTTCTTTTGCCAATTCATCATTAGTGGATCCAAAAATAATATCATCTACATAAATTTTAATTGCTAAAATATCATCATTGATGACTTTAATGTATAAAGTACTATCTTCATTTCCATAAGAGAATCCATTTGCAATCAAATGTTTATCCAACTTGGAATACCAAGCTCTAGAAGCCTGTTTGAGACCATATAATGCCTTTTTATGTCGATAGACATAATCCAATTTGTCAAAAGATTCAAAACCTTCTGGCTACTCCATATAAACTTCCTCTTCAAGATAGCCATTTAAAAATGTTGTTTTAATGTCCATTTGATAAATAGTGAAAGTTTTATAACTAGCATATGCAAGAAAAATTCTAATAGATTCCATTCTCACAACTAGTGTAAAACTTTCACCAATGTCAATTCCTTCCTGTTGAGCATAGCCTTTACATACAAATCTAGCTTTATTTCTTATCACTTTACAATCTTTATTCAATTTATTACAAAACACCCATTTTCCACCTATGACATTCTTGTCATCAGGTCTAGAAACAAGATTCCATGTTTTATTTTTCTCAATATGATTTATTTCATCTTGCATAGCATTTAACCAACATGAGTTTGTTAAAGCCTCGGTTACTTTTTTTTGATTCAAAATCTATATCAGACAAAAATGTTTAGCAATATTTGCATGTTTGTCTATTTTAGCTTTTCTTCTAGTTATAATTCCCTTTTCTACATCTCCAATAACTTAAGACTCAAGATGTCTTTTATTAATAACCCCTTCAAACCAATAATTGTTATTTTAGGAATTGAACAATTTTCTTGTTCATTTTAATCAAGTGTTTGAAAAGCAACATTATCTAATTGTTTATCATCATACATGATTTCTGATTTTTAAAATGAAATATCTTCAAGATCCTCCTTATTATTGTTATGTGATAAGGAGCTTTCATCAAACACCACATTTATAGCTTCTACTACCTACTTCAATCTTTTATTGTAGCATTTGAAGGCTTTACGATGTGTAGAACACCAAAGAAAAATTCCTTCATCAGATCTTGTGTTAAAAATTTCTAAAGAGGCATTATCCTTTTTAATAAAATATTTATAGCCAAATGCTTTAAAATTCTTTACATTTTCTATTTTACCATTCCACAATTCATAAGGAGTATGAGCTATCCTTACTCTTATTTGAGCTCTATTTAGAATATACATAGCTGTATGAATAGCTTATTTCTAGTATTTGTTAGGTAATTCGGCTTCATTCAACATAGTTCTAACCGTTTGTTTAACAATTATGTTCTTTCTTTCGACAACACCATTTTGTTGTGGTGTATGAGTAGTTGAATACTGCCTTTTAATGCCTTGTTTTTCACAATACTCAATAAATTCTTGAGAGATAAATTCTCCACCTCTATGTGACCTTAAACATTTTAACTTTAGATTAGTTTATCTTTCCACCATTTTTCTAAAGATTTTAAAGCATTCAAAAGCTTCTAACTTGTTTTTCAAAAAAGTTACCCAAACCATTCTTGAATAATCATCAAAAAATAGCATGAAGTATTTTTCACCATTTAATGATGAATTTTAGTGGGACCACATAAATTAGTGTGCACAAGTTCAAGTGGTCTATTAGATAGATATTCTTTTGTTTTGAAAGATGCTTTTGTCTGTTTTCCTTTAACACATTCTTTACATATGTTTTCCAGTTTATTGATTCGAGGTGATCCTCTAACCCTTTTAATATTACTAGTTCTAGGAAGCTTATCAAAACTAAAATTTCCCAACCTTTTATGCCACAACTAGTTTTATTCTACTTGAATTACAAGACAAGTATTAATTAGTGATGATTCTTGAACTGTAGATTCAATCAGATTATAGAGATTTCCACCCATCCTTAAACCACTAGAAATGACTTTACTCTTTTAATTTTTTATGGAACATCCTTAAGCATTAAAGGAGATTGAGTATCCACTATCACAAATTTGACCGACACTTAGAAGATTATGTTTCAAACCTTCTGCAAAAAACACATCATAAATAGGTGTATTTTTGTTTAAGATTATTGAGCCACGTCCTATTATATAATCTCCTAAATTATGACCAAAATGAATAAACCCTCCATCAAAATCTTCTAAGGTTTTGAATTTACTTTTACATCCAATCATGTGGTGTGTGCAGCCACTGTCTAGAATCCAAGTTGTAGGTTTTTGAGCAAATAAGGTTGTTTCCACAAATAAAGATTTTTCAAACTACTCGACAATAGGTTTATATACCTATTTAGGCTTTAAATTTGATTTGCATTGATTAGCAAAGTAACCATAATGAAAACATTTGAAGCATCTGATAATTTTCTTTAGACCATGACTAGTATTGCTCATATTACTTTGAAACTCCTTACGGCCAAGGATATTATAGTTAAAATAGTAACACTTAAAGAAGAGTTTGGCCCTTTGTTTTTGGGGCTCATTACTATTTAAATAAGATAGATTTTATAAAGAAATCTATTTTTTTCTCTTTTTCATCAAGTAAAAGTTTCTAGCTTTCTATAATATGATTGCGTCTTCTAACTCCGGTTGAAGTTTTTTATTGATTGTTTCATAATTCAAGATTAATTTTTTTAATCTCTTTAGTTCTTGCAAGGATTGAAGTTCTTCTTCAAGATCAACTTCTTCATCTGAATCAGATAAAGATTCTGATTTTGGAACATTGATGATTTCAGCCATAAATAACCTTTCTTCTTCTTCATCTGGATCACTTGACTCTTCATTTGAGTCTTCTTTTGAGAATAGACTCTTCTTTTTAAAATCTTTGAATCTTTTATTTTCATTCCAAGGTTTCTTTTTAGAAAACTTTTTTGTTTTCTCATCATTATCTTCTTGATCTATATTGGGACATTTTGCTACAAAATGTCCTAATTGGCCACAACTGAAACATTTTGGTTTCTCCTTGTATTTTTTTTTCATTCTTCTAACTATGAATGCCTCTACAACATCTATTAAATCTAAATCACTCTCTTCTTGTTTTTCAGCAATAAAGGTTGTTCCTTTTGATGTTTTCTCATTTCATAAGTGGTTAAGGTTCCTTGTAGCTGATGTAAAGTCATTTTAGAAAAGCTTTTCTTCTCTTTCAATCTAGAAATCTTAGTTTCAAATTTTGGTAGAATAGACCATATGACTTTTGAAACTACACATGTTCTTCAATATGTTCTCCTAAACCTTTTCTAGCATTTACTATTTCATCAATTCTCAAAAAATAGGCAAATAATTTTTCATCTTCACTCATCTTTAAGTTATCAAATTGTGTTTTAAGAGTTAACAAATTTGAATCCTTAACCCTTTCATCTCCATGATAGATAGTCTCCAATTTAACCCAAATGTCATTTGCAGATTTACAATAGACTACTTTGGCGAACACATCTTTAGTAAGACCACATAAAAGAACATATCTTGCTCTTTTTTCTAATTCATATGTAAGTTTATCATTTGGATTATTAGGTACTGTTGTCAGAACAATAGATTTTGTAATAATGACATCCCACATTCTAACATTTAAATAGTCTATAAAAGCTTCCATCATAACTTTCCAAAACACATAATCATTGCCATCAAATTATGGAGCCTGATTAAGAGAAGCTCCTTCATCCCGTCCCATTTTACTTCCAAAAAATCCCTAGAACAATTCCTATAGGAAGACCTAAGAAAGAACCATAGACTCTGATACCACTTGCTAGAAGTAATTGCAATTCTAAGGGAGGCAGGGGGGGGGGGGGGGGAGAAGTGGGTGTGAATCTGAACTATGTTGTTAAATCAAAATAATGTGCCTTTTTTTAATCAATATGCAAGATGATAGAGTAAAAATAACAACTCACAAAAAAGATAGAGACACGAAATTTGTGCCAAGTCGGAAACCCTCAAAAATCCTTATGGTTTCATCATAGGGAGAAAAATCACTCAAACCTGCTATTTTATTGAGTTTCAATTCCTTTTTACATCCATAGCTACAATTGCTCAGGGCTACAACCCTTTTTCTCACCTTTTTGGATTTTGGTTACAATCTTACATACACATATAACTATATCATCATACACCTATACATGTAAGTAAACTCATAATAAATCTTTCAAATCAACTTGAATATTCTGTATAAAAAAATTTGTGTGTCTCTTTTTCAAGTATTCAACACACTATGAACACCCATTAGCATTCTCATAAATAAAGAAGCATTTTTGTTGTTACAGAAATAATAGTTACAAAAATCTATTACTTCAACTGAACTAGTTTGAAGAAGTCATACAAGAACATATTGTTGAAGCAATATTGAGTTTTACAAACAAAACTCTTAAAAGAATAACTACCAAGAATCTGTCGAGACCTGTTAACGGTTCTTCTCTTAAGTTATTAACAACAAATAGCCATCCTCTCCTATTAACGAAATCATACAAAAAATGGACTGTCCTTTTCTCAAAAGTCCTCAAAAAACAGTGATAATAGAGAGACCTAGTATCATTTTATTAGTTTATACGAAAAAATCATTTGTCAAATCTCATACCTGCAATAGTGAAGATGCTTTACCTCTTTCTTTATGTGAAGATTTAAAAAAACTAACAAACCCTTTGTTTTTCCTTGTTCTTCCAGTGTTCTTCAACATATGAAACTCACACAAGTTTTTTTGAATGAGCATATAATGATTCAGAAGAGACATAAAGAATTCATTTCCACTGAGTGTCTATCAGCACTCAATCAACTGAAAATAATACATTACCTTGATGAATATAAGGGCTATTGTTTGGCTGTCATAAACCTTTTTAACTATCAGTGTCATAGAAATCACCATGATAGAGTTCATGCTTGTTTTATGAAAAACAATAAAAAAAAAAGTAAGTAAGTGGGTTTTATAGTCCACGACACTATGCCATAGTTTTTGGGATTACATATAGTGACAGTGATATGGGACTACCTCGTACAATGAAATTAAGACTTCCTTGCCATATAATTTTGACACCTGACACATTATTTACCAAGTGAACAAACCAACCGCTTGCCACGATAAGCAGAGTACTTACAGCTGTCTTTCACATTTACCACTGTCATAAATGCCAGTCCTCAGCTTTCACATTTCCACCCGTCGTAAATGCCACATTCCCATTTGACTATTTTTTAACTTTAAACTTCTGCATGAAAGAAAATATTAGTCAACAGTATTGAGGAAGACATCATTTAAATTGCTCTGATATCAGAGCAGAACAATCTCAGGAGTCTTATCATTCCATCTTGAAGTTTCTATTGTTGGAATCATTCTATACGCTGAAACAAATATCTGATATACGGGAAACATATTATTCAACAATGCTAGATGGATGGTACAGATGTTTCTACATTAATCGCTTAAAAAATGCAAAGACTCCGACTTTGCATTAAAGAATGGTGATTCTGTCTTCAGTTTATCAGCTGAATTAAAAAGTCTATCGTGTATCAGAGACAACTGGCTATTAACAGATCAATGAAATCGCCAACAAAGTAACAATTATATTCGGTAATAAAGATAAGCACCTATATGTTAGGTTGAATTTTCTCAGATATCCATAACATTGTCTTAGTTCATTAATAAAGTAAATATTTTTTCTCAGAAGTCAGAGCGTTTTCGGAATTTTTAAACCTAATTCGTTGGTTTAGAGATCAGTTTTAATATTAATTACGTATACATTAAGAACAACATATTTTTTTATGCATGAATGTGAGAAGCTATATTTTAGATCCAACGGTGGACAATCCCAGAGAGACAGTGACTACCATTGAGGTGATTTGGAACGTAGATCTCTTATCACCTTTTCACTGTTATCAGCACACTCAGATGTCATGCATCGCATTCCAAGGCTCTGATTGTAAGTTCTTGACCTTCGACATGACAGATACAACATGTCTTCTGATCTGGGTGACAATTCCACAAGGCACCAAGAGGATGAGTGACAGAAGCATGACATTAAGGCATCTTAGGAAAGAATGAGACTCTTTCCTTGGAACTCAATTTGCTTGGTTGGAATAGAACAACTTACTTGCACCCATTCACTTGAATTTATCTTTCAGCTCAACGAAAGTAATAGTCAGAGTACTCGCTATCGCCCTGCTCAATAGCATTGTGGGGAGTAGCAGTTCTAATGGCCAAAACTTAGGCAAGACCGTCAGCTTTCTACGCCTTCCTGATCGCCTCTATGTCCACTGCAAGGAAATAATTATTTATGCTATGCTATGTAATTATTTAGTAAAGTTTAGTGGATCGTTTACTGCAAGGAAATCATCTAGATATTAACTTCATTATATCATGGTATTTCCAGCGTTAAGATGTCTGAAGTCTTGCTCATTGGCTAAATTAACAAGGACATGTGAGGGACGCATATAAGCTTTATTGTCCATTTTGAATTGCTTTTTCTCAGTAGAGGGACATAGTGGCTGCCGTGGAGGGAAGGCTAGGAGCCCACATATTCTCCTTTTTAAGGTCACGTATTCTCCTTTTTGAAGCAGAGATCAGGTACCGTATTTTTTGTGCCTATAGTTTTCTTGTAACTTCAGTTGGAAAGATAGAATGGTCACTATCCACCAAAAAGACTGATTTCCTGCAATTGAGAGAAGAGGGCATTTACTTGACAAGACGTCAAATATCTAAATTTATATATAATTTATTCTTATCATATTTAATACTAATGTGTGAGTAAAATAAGAACTAAAAATTATAGTAAGAGGAGATTGTACTTAATAAATCAGAAGCACATTAGGCTGATATTTATGTAGGTGAAAAGATGACAATGATTTTAATAATATGGTTATGGTAAGATGTATATTTATTATTATTTTAAAAGTTATATCATAAGTAACTCTTAATTTTTTTTTTACTTATAGGATTATTTAGTTTACGTATTATTTAAAAAGAATGACAAATCAATACTAATAGATCTAGCATTAAATTACAATCATTTATAATAGAACTCAAAATCATATGTATATTTAAACGGATCCAAGCATAAATTCTAAAGAAAAGTATTTTGTCACAAAAAACTACTCACTTATAACTATTATAGACATCATCATACATACCAATAAAATGACACTTGTATAATGTTACAATATCTTCCAAGAAGGTCAAAAGAACAAACTAGAGGGAGACATATGTAGATATAGAGATGAAGATAGAATGAGAGACAAAGAGGGGCACAATATATATATATATATATATATATATATATAGAGAGAGAGAGAGAGAGAGAGAGAGAGAGAGGTACATATACAAATAGAAATGGAGAAAGAGAAGGAAAATCAAAGGATGAGAGAGGGGAGATAGGTAGATATACAAATAGATATGGAGAAAGAGAAGAAAAACCAAAGGAAGAGAGAGAGGAGATAGCTCTATCTATCTATCTATATATATATACAAAGAGAGAGAGAGAGAGAGAAGTGGGGGGGGGGAGCAGGGAGGGGGTCAATAGATGTCAAATGAGAAATAGCTAGATAGATATGTATAAATAGATTTTGACAATGAAAGTGGAAGGGGGAGAAATCATGGATATAGAAAAGTGGAAAATAGAGAAATAAGGGGATATAAAAAGATGAATTGTTCATAAGGTGAGATAGATAGATAGATACTCCACATATGTATGCAGAAAATAAAACAATTTTGACTTTCCGCCTATTTGGCATACCCGTTGCACACATAGGTGTGATTGCTAGTAAATAGTTATGTTGTATTACTGGGCTTCAATGTAATGTCACCCATCTATCTTATTTCAATTAAGAGACCTTCAATTCAAAGTAATTTTAAGAAAAATATAATAATTTCACAATAACAATTTATTGATCTAGAATCTTATAAATAATGTAATTTCAAACTACTTTTATCTAAGATCCTGATTTCAAGTGAACCCTTTCATAATATAAATTTATTAAATTATTGTTTATATCAATCTTAACATTATCTATTGATCATTTCCAATGTTTATGCCCCCACTCAAATGTTGGTAGATTGGGTTTTTAGGAGAGATTGGCTTCCTTTAGAATCTCTTTTCCTTTGGAACCTTGGCTCATTGTGGGGAATTTCAATACTACTTATAGGGGAATTTATTGTGGTTCATATGTTCTTAACCTCTAGTGGATTTGGATCTTCAAGGGCTCATTTTTATATGATCCAACTATAGATCAAGGTATGAGTTGATTCAAGTCAATTTGGATAGAGCTCTCTTCTCTATTTAATGGATTAACATGTTCTTGTTGTTCCCTAGTTGCTCTTCCTAAAATTGGTTATGATATTTTCCAATTTCCCTAGTAGTGAAACCTTAAGCTATTAAAAGAAGCTCCCCTTTTACATTTGGAAAAACCTATTTGAAACATCTTGATTTAGGAGGTAAGGTTCGGAAGTGGTGGGGTATCAGGATACATGGTTTTGGCATGTTTAGATTGGCTTAAAAATTAAGTTTTACCAAAGGTAAGGTGAAAGTCTTGAACAAAGAGCTTGTATTTGGGGATATTTTCAAACAACAAGAATGATGCTAAATGAGAACAAGATGCTATTCTATAGACAATTCAAGACTCTAGAGACTTTGAAGGATTGAGGGATAAAGAAAAGACTACTTTGACAAAATACCAGTACATTATTTCTCAAGAGGACGACTTTTGGATACAAATATCTAGAGTGGTGTGGTTCAACTCGGAGGATAAAAAAATTAATTATAACTTATTATCTTTGGATGACCAAAAAATGTTAATGGAGCCTATTCCTAATATTTTGACAAAGGAGTAGAGTATGTGTTTAGTAGCAATTTTGTCTATTGAGGAAATCTACGAAGGGATCTTCTCTTTTGAAGGGGAAAAGTCTTAAGGGCTAGATAGTTTCCCTATGTTCTTCTTTGATGTTTTATGGCATGTGGCAAGGTTGAGCCTCCATAGTGTTGTCAGGGAATTCTTTGGATCAAGATAATTGCTCAAGGAAATTAACTCATCTTCCATTACTTTAATGCCCAAAAAAGATGGTGCTAGAACTTTGAATGACTTTAGACCTATCAATTTGTGTAACTCTACGTACAAAGTTTTTTCTACGGTGCCAACTTTGTGCCTTCTAATTTTTATCTCTTTGTACATTTTTAGAGAGAAAAAATGACCTTCTACCAAGTCATCAAATTTGGATTCTATTGTCAAAGTCCATGAAGATATTCACTTAAAAGAATGTTCTTAAACCCAAGGATTCTGCCTAAACCTTGAATTGTCTTTAAATGCATATGACCATTTAGATTGGCAATTTCTTTTAAAAATCCATAAATCTTTTGGGTTTCATAACCACTTTATTCGGCTTTCTTTTTAATTGATCTCAACTATCTTGGCTACAATTTTAGTAAATGGTGTGCTCTCAAGAGAAAACTATAGATGGAATAGTAATTATGGGAGAGGCTTCAGTATAGAAGGTTAAAGTGTGTAAAAAAATCTTCACTCTTACACTTCAGCTTTGAGTTAGCTTATAAATTAGGAAAAGAGTTTTTTCTTATTCAATAATGTTAGTGTAAATAATTATTATTTGCACTTTACTTAAGTTTACTTAGGATAAATGCATTATTTTATTATTTCTTAGATTAGACGCCTTGTACTTTGCATACTCATTTGAGTTGTCATGTTAACAACACTGGAGTAGACAACTCAAATTTAGCACATGATGTCTACAATATAATTGTATGTGCTACACCTTTGATGGCTTATCCTCTCATCATCACACTAACTCCTATGCTTAGTGGAGGATAGCCCACACCTAGTGGACATGTGCCTAGTTGTAAGACTTATCATGTTGCTAACTCCCAAGAATTTTAGATGCATTATAGAGGCCTTTATATACATGCCCCTATAGTATACTATACAATGAATTTAATATCATATTGTTATTATGATCATACTCTGTTGGTCTATTGTGCTAGTTACTGTGCTTCTTGGTCTTGGGTGCATTTTTCCCTAACGCAAATTCCTACATGGTATCAAAGCCATTGAAGACCATTCTTGCTTCACCTCTCTTAGGACATCTCGACTCAAATCTAGAGAATCTATAGATATTGGGAGTGTCTAGAGCCAAAATGGACCTTGCCATTACATTTGAAGCATCAATTCAGTAAAAATTGACTATAAATTTGCCTATATTGGGCAATAGTTAAATTTGAGGCAAACAATTTTTGCAAACTGACACCCTAAGAACCCAATTTGCAAATCTAGTATGATCTATTAGATCTATAATTTATTTTGTTTCAGATCTGAATTTTATTTTTCTCTACAATTTTTTGGGTATTTTTTAGGCTAGTAGGGCCTATAGAGAAAATTGTTTTGTAGGAACTGGGAAGTCAAATCCCAACCCCCACAATGAATATTTTATCACATCGTAGGAAATATTCTTTTTATTTTCATAGCCAGTGTCCAACTTCCCATGGAACTACAAGATCTGGTGAGAATATTCCACACAACACCAAAATCTGGCGAGCCATTTCATGGAAACCACAACCTATAACACCAAAGGCTTCAGTTTATTGTCAACCCTCGCAACATGGAGTCTTTAAACACATTATTGTTTTAAAAGCCACTACATGTGGGACAAAACACAATACAAAGATGGCCACTGTTCAACATTCCCAGTGGCATCTTCACCTGCCATAGGGCTAATCTCTCACATCGACCAAACATTTGATGACTACTCTAAATTTTGATGTCCACTACGGTGTCAACTCTGACAACTTTGAATCATCATGAACCTCATTTTCTTATCCACCTAACAACCATAGGAAAAAACCCAGCACCTGGTGGCTTCCTTCTAGCAATGACATGCAGCCTCCCACAAATGCACCACGTGGCATCCAACAAAACACTACCATAGGTCACCATACCTCCCCATTGGAAACTTTTCTGAGTCGAATATTTAAGACACATTTAGGTTAGCAGTCCATGTTATCAAGGTCAAACCTACATAGTCAACAATCCAAATTAGTAGGTACATCATAAAAGATTTGTACATTCATTACACATCATCGGATTGAGTCAGTCTATCAATATGACTTGTCATCTGTCACGTCAGTCGTGAGATATTTTTTTTCGCTATGTTAAAATTGATAGTCATATGACCATCGTCTAGAGGCAAATTTGTACAATGACATCCATTTGATTATCAAATTTAACCTCATGTTTTGCTGATTAGACCCCTCTCTAGATTCAGTTTTGATTTGATAGTCTAACTTTGGGAGGCCATATCTCAGTCATCTAGGCTCCAAATCAAGTGCAATTTTTTTTTATTTTGGGTAGAATTTCCTAAAAAAATTAGTTGTGTTGTTCTTTTCAAGTTTTGGTCCATGGACTTGTTAGAAATTGAAGTTTCTGGTGACTATACCTATCCAATCCTACATTTTGCAACTTTAATTACTCTATATGGGCTCATCTAGACTCGAAATCAGGTTCTAGTTTTTTTGAAAATGCATAATATTTTGTCTACTTTCTAGATCTGGAATCAAATTATAGGCTTGTGTGGACAAACATATCACTTTTAGAATTAGGTCCTTTCTTTACATTGTATTGCTTCAAAATTGTTGTACATTGCTTAGTTTCAGATTTGAACTCCGAAAGGAGGTTGTAAATAGTAAATTAGAAGACCACAAATGCCAAAATTGGCAAGTGGCTATCGTAATCACACTAAGTATAAAGTGCCAAAATCTTTCTTTTGGGGGGGTTTGTTGATTGAGTGAAAAGGGGGGGTGTCTCTTGGTGTTGTGTTCCTCTTTTTTTGCTATTATCTTTCATTTCTTGCATCATGGGAAATCTTAAGTTTCCAAAATTAACACCACATAGCTATGCTACATGGTCAGTTAAAATGTGGTGTCAATTAATGCATAATGAAGTTTCTCAATTTGTAGATGGTACCCTTCCTAAACCAATAGGTGATCAAGTATCTAAAAGTGATATTATTGCTTAGGAAATGGTAGAGTGGAAAGCCCTAGGTGATATTATGTTGGGGGTTGAAGACAAGATCTTCTATCAAATCCAGAAGTATAAGACATCCAAGGAAGCTTGGGATGCCCTCAAAAGCATATATGGTAAAGTTACTAAGGAGAATGTTTACAAAATTGAAGATCAGCTTGTCTCCCTAGATCCTAAGACATTTGATTCTATATAGGATTTTATCATTATGGTGAATGAATAAAGAATGAAGCTTGATGATTGTGGTAGTCCTATTAGATATGATAGGTTGATCTATTTCATTCATAATAAGCTATCATCTAAGTACTCCACATTTATTTCTTCTTACAAAACCACAAAGACTACATTAGGGGCTGCCTATCATAAAGTCACTTTTGATGGTTATGCTCAACTATTGGATGATGAAGAAAAGAAGTTGCAATCAATGGGAATTCTCAAGTTGTCTAAGTCTAAAGCATTGGTGGCTAATAATGAGGGTTCACAAAATTCAGCTGCTCAAACTTCAAACAAAGGAAAGGGCAAGAAGAAGAAGTGGAAGAACAACAAACAAGAGGATAAAAAAAATACAACACCACCATCAAATCAACAAGGAAAGTCTTCCTCAAATACAAACAACATGGGGGACTCTAAGAAGGAGACGAAAAAATGTGCTTATTGCAACAAGTTGGGTCATGATGAACATGAGTGTTACCACAAATAGATTGATGAGTTGAAGAACATCATGAAGTCCACTACCTAATGCTTATAAGGAGAAAGGATATTCATCTTCACATTCTAAGGGAAAAGGGCATGCTTTACTCACAAACACTGATTTAGGTCCCACACATAATATGGGTGCATCAAAGCAAGATTTTTCTTCTATGACACTTCCAGAGATACCACACATCTTCATAGGTGATGACACTAAGGTGGAAGTTGAAGGCAAAGGTGAAGTTGAGATGAACAATGGAATGTCTAAGGATGTTCTATATGTTCCTAACCTTACCTCTAATCTTCTTTCAGTATACCAAATGACTCACTATGGAGGTGGTAATAAAGTGGAATTTCTTCCAAATTGAGTGATAGTGAAAAGAATTAAGGATGACTTAATGATTGCAATTGGTGAAGCCAGTCATGATTCAAGGCTCTACACTTTCTCCTCCTTTGTGTCAAAATCAAATGCACAAGCCTTGTTATTACATTCAAATGCAGAAAACAAACTATGGTATGAGAGATTTGGACATCTCAACTACATATATCTTTAGTAGCTTAGTAGCAAGTAAATGGTCAATGGTCTACCTCAAATTCAGTTTTCAGAAGGTGTATGTTTAGGTTGCTTACTTGGAAAACATCCAAAAAAAATGAATAAAAGGAAGAAGTCTTGGAGAGCATAATGTGTTCTTGAATTGGTTCATAGTGATGTGGTGGGACCATTTCCAGTGCCATTAGTTGGCAAGTCTTGCTACATACTCAACTTCATAGATGACTACTCTTGCCTTAGTTGGGTTTTCTTCATGGCTCACAAGAGTGAAGTGTATGAAAAAAAATTCAGCTTCAAGGCTCAAGTGGAAAAGCAGTCAGGGAAATTCATCAAAGTTCTTAAAATAGATAATTGGGGGGAGTATGTGAATGCAAGACTAATAGAATTTTTCACTCAAAAGGGTATTGACCTTCAGCACTCACTACCATGTACAACACAACAAAATGATGTTGTTGAAAGGAAAAATAGAACTCTCAAAGAGATGAGTACTTGCATGCTCCTAAACAAGTCGCTTGGTCAAGTATTTTGGGTGGAAGCAATGAATTGTGCTAACAATATTTAGAATAGAAGTCCTCACAAAGCTTTGGATGGTATAACTCCTTTTGAAGCATGGACTAGAAGGAAACCTACAGTTAAGCACTTCAAAGTATTTGGTTGTCCCACATGGGCTAGAATTCCTCCAAAGAAATGCAAGGCATTGGAAGCTCAAAGTAAAACTTGCATCTTTATTGGATATGTGGACTCACATAAAACCTACATGTTAATGGATCTAGAGACACATGATATATTCTATGAGAGAAGTGTACATTTTGAAGAAAGTTATCCAAGCTTTTCTTCTTCAACTCCTCATTCTTCCTCCTTTGAAGATAGTCATAGTGAAAATTGTTACTTGGAAGATGTGCATCCCCAACCAAAATAAAGACATCATACAGTTTAAGTTGAGGATACCCCTACTACATCTTCTTCTAAAAGAGCTAGAAGGGCCAAGTAGACCTTGGATGTTGCAGGACCTTTGGTAGGGAATCCTTCAGATTCAAGGAGGACAAGACCACAATACAAGTCACTCCCACATGCTTATATTGCAATTGCTTTATATCCACAATCCCTTAAAGAAGCACCAAGTATTCCAAAATGGGATAGAGCAATGCAAGAAGAGTATAATTCTCTTATGAGAAATGATACATGGGATTTAGTCTCCCTTCCTAAGGGAAGAGAATTGGTTCGATGTAAGTGAATCTATCAGACCAAATTCACAGCAAATGGAAGTGTCAATAAACATGAGGCTCACCTTGTTGAAAAAAGTTTCTCTCAAGAACTAGACATTGATTACACTAAGAGCTTTGCATCAGTGGCAAAGATGAATTCCATTCATTTGACCATAGCTATTGTAGCAAACAAAGATGGGTTGTTCATTAGATGGATGTGAAGAGCACTTTTTGAATCGTGATCTATATTGTAAGGGACAGTTGATTCACAAGATGAAACTCAAACGTGATGGGCATGTGTGAAAAAGCTGGGTGCACATAAGTGTGGTGTAGGCAAGGCATGGGCCAAGCGAAGAAGAAAGATGGGGCTATGTTATGTGTTGGGCAGATATAGTTTTGGTGTAAGATCTTGTCCTAGACATGATTTGAGGTGTATGATTTGGGGCCATGTTGCAAGATGTTCCCTCCAACATTTTTTGGTGTAGGCATGGTGTAGAACAGAGTTGAGGTACAATCTTGGCACTGTGCTATGAGATGTTCCCTCTAGCATAACTATGGTGTAGGTGAGGCATGGAGCTAAGCTAGGTGTAACCATGGAGGGTAAGTGATGATGTGCATAATGGGTGACTTGGATAGTCAACATCCCTCAAGAGGGATGAAGAAGAGTAGTCCTTCCCTCTAGTCTTTGTATGAGATAGAGGTGATGCATAGTTGTTAGGAGAGAAGAAGATTATCTCCACTATATCGTAATGTGGTGAGGTTTGGTGAGATGACAAGGGTCACTAACTTAGTGAAGTTGAGTAGCTGAACCAATGTTGGGTGCTTACCTGGAGATTGTTTGGAGTAGCTGAACCAATGTTGGTTAGCTATGTGGGGGATGTGTTATGGAGCCAGATATCTAAGCAGTGCAGTATCAGATGGGTGTGGCACTGGGTGTACATCTAGGGTGCTTGGTTGAGTGGGTTTGCATTAAGGTGGGATCTCAAAGGCTATGGTGGTCCAGTATGGAAATTAGGATGTAGTGTTCTGGGATGGTGCTAATGGTGTACCGAGTTATGAGGTAGATCTATATCAAGTATTTGAAGAGGTAGTTGTTGGGCATGACTCAAGGAGGTGAGTCATGATGGATGGCTAGGAACAATGGCTTGTGGTGCATGATTGAAACCGGTGGAGTGGATGAGTGAAGTGATTTAGAGGTCAAGCCATGGTGTGGGAGCCAAGTTGGAAATGGAAGTACAATGTCCAATGGGATTGGGTGGATCATGGAGCTAGGGTGTGGAACACAAATAGGTCTTGTCTTGTAAAGGGATCTGACAATTGGGTATGAGATTACATGGATGCATGAAGGGGTTGGTTCGAGTGCATTAGATGCATGAGAAGTTTTCACCAATGAGGGCATGTAGACATAGATATGGTGTCGAGGTAGTTGGGGCTCAGTGTTTGGATTCAGAGTTTGGCTAAGGCAGTCAACAGTTCCATGGGGAACAAGGGTTGGTCTTCAGGGTTTAATGGGGAGCTAGGGAGACCAACAAGAGGTGGAATGTTATGGAGATAGAGTCATGTTAGTGTAACATGTAGGATTAGATTGGAGGACTCTAGGAGGTTCAAAGAGTTGCCATGGTGGTGTCAAGTATAGTTTAGAAGTATGCATATTGAGCTAGGGAGGATTGAAGGGGTCTAAGTCAGCTAGTGTAGATGCAGTGTTTAGCAAGGGAGTCATAGTGGTTCTCAATGTAGTGGTGTAGTACTAGGCTCAGGGAGTTGGAAAAGTTGAAGAAGGGGAGCTATGGTAGTTCTATGCATTCCAAGAGTGGCATTGAGGAGGTGAGTCATGATGGATGGCTAGGAACAATGGCTTGTGGTGCATGATTGAAACCGGTGGAGTGGATGAGTGAAGTGATTTAGAGGTCAAGCCATGGTGTGGGAGCCAAGTTGGAAATGGAAGTACAATGTCCAATGGGATTGGGTGGATCATGGAGCTAGGGTGTGGAACACAAATAGGTCTTGTCTTGTAAAGGGATCTGACAATTGGGTATGAGATTACATGGATGCATGAAGGGGTTGGTTCGAGTGCATTAGATGCATGAGAAGTTTTCACCAATGAGGGCATGTAGACATAGATATGGTGTCGAGGTAGTTGGGGCTCAGTGTTTGGATTCAGAGTTTGGCTAAGGCAGTCAACAGTTCCATGGGGAACAAGGGTTGGTCTTCAGGGTTTAATGGGGAGCTAGGGAGACCAACAAGAGGTGGAATGTTATGGAGATAGAGTCATGTTAGTGTAACATGTAGGATTAGATTGGAGGACTCTAGGAGGTTCAAAGAGTTGCCATGGTGGTGTCAAGTATAGTTTAGAAGTATGCATATTGAGCTAGGGAGGATTGAAGGGGTCTAAGTCAGCTAGTGTAGATGCAGTGTTTAGCAAGGGAGTCATAGTGGTTCTCAATGTAGTGGTGTAGTACTAGGCTCAGGGAGTTGGAAAAGTTGAAGAAGGGGAGCTATGGTAGTTCTATGCATTCCAAGAGTGGCATTGTGGTGATCAAGGAGGATTAGGGGTGGTCAAAAGACTGAGGGAGTTGAGATCACATATGGCTAATTTTGGAGTAAGGTGGTCTTATGGGGGACACTAAGGCAAAGATATCACAAGGGCTAAGCAGGGGTTCAGCATGGTGGTTGAACATGGGTAGAGCTTATAGCTTGAGGATGTGTGCATGGAGCAACAAAGGAAGAGAATCAAAGTAAGGAGTGGTTTGGCATGCACTTCTATTCCATAGGAGTGTATGTTTAGGTAGTTAGGTGTGTGGGCACATGATGAAGTTTTGGGAGAGGCATAGTCTGGGTGAACAAAAATGGCTAGGCCATATAGTCAATAAAAGTAGGGATCACTAGTGTTGCACATGGTTGGAGATTCTAAGGGAGAAGGCTTAACCTAGCAATAAGCTAAAATCCATCCCTGTGATAGTTGGTATCAGAGCCAATCGATCCAAGCATGGTAAGAGATCTATGCATGAATCTTGGAGAGATTGGGCTTTGGGTTACCCCAACTTTGGTGAGGAGATGACAGTGAGCGTGATCTAGTTAAAGTGTTGCTTTGGTTTTTTATTGCTCATAGAGGAGCAAGCAGCAGAGTGTGATCTTTGGTAGATTGGCTTGTGTTTTCATCAATTCATGGAGTTGGTATCAAATTATAAATATGGTCAAACTAATATGCAGCTTGTGGAGAGTTGATAATGACATTGTTGGAAGTGGTTTTAGTAGTGGAACTTGGTGTTGGAGGTCAAGATGTGGCACGAGGTCACAAGGCCATAATGCAGGAAGATGGATGTAGTACAATATGGTGTTGTGAGTTTGTTAGAATACAACTTAAGTGAAGATAGAATTTTCAAGTACATTTAAGACTAGTTAAAAATAGTGAAGGGATACAAGGTGCAGTGAGGCGTAGGGCTATAGGGTGGCTTTGTTTGGTCAGTCTTGGTTGTGAGTAGGATGGTGTGTGGGACATTATCTGAGGTGAAATCAAGATACTACATGGAGTAGATCAGTGAGTGGGTTGTAATGGAGTAGTCTGGTGTAGGGTCTCTTTGGTGTACATCTGAGGTGCAACATTTGGGCTACGTGGAGCAGAGTGGTGTAGAACTTATTGGAGGTGGGTTCAAGGAGAATGAAGTAGCTATTGGGAGTGATGAAGTGTGGGCTTGCACAAGGTAAGTCCATTGTGGTTAAACATTTGGGGCCATTTATAATGGTGAGGTTTAGGATTTTCACGATGAGAATTTGAGGAGTAGGTGATAATGGTGTAATAGGTAGGCTTGGAATTCAAGTTTTTGGTCTAGGCAGCAGTGTCATTAATCAGTGGAGTTGGTCAATATGGAATCATGAGGTGTAGGTTGATGTAAAGTGCATCATCTGAGGTGAAAATGGATTGGGCTACTGAATGAGTACAGAGAGGTGTAGGTTTTTGGCTTGAAGTGATTTGGGTCAAGATTTGAGGATAGGAAGCAAGTACTGAGAAGTCACAAGGTTCTGGAACTATATTGGTGGATGGAAGCGAGTGTATTTTGGGCTGATGTGTTGAGGATGAGTGGATGTAGGACATGCCAAGGGTTGGCTAATAGTCTAGCAAAATGGCATAGTAGAAGGCCTGGTTAAAAAGCCAATATTGAAAATGATGACTTGGGAAAGTGGATTTGGGAGCCAAGTGTAGTTTGTTGTAGGATGGTGTCAACAACATTATCTGAGGAAGGTGGTGTAAGTACTAGGTGTAGCACAATTTTCTAGAGGTGAATCAGTAGATGAGTGTTGGTGGTCAGTTTGGGTTGCTGTGTTGTAGACAAGTTGGGTGCAGGGCATGCTAGAAGGTTCTTTAATGGGCTATCAGAGTGGCACAACAAGAAGTCAAGAGGCCAAAAGTTGAATGTGTGAACTTGGTAAAATAGTTTGGGTTTGTGCATCGGGGTGGTGGAAAGCTTGTCTTTTAGTGGATGTCAAGAATGGAGTCTTGTGTAGTTGAAGGTGGAAGACAAACTTTGGGTTTTTAGTTGATGACAAAAAGGTGACTGAGTGGAGACAAAGCAGTGGTGTGGAGTTCTCAAGGTGTCATCGGGGATGGCCAACTCAGTGAAAGTTAGACATGGAGTGGATTCATGCAAGAGGGTTAGTATTGGGGATGCTGACAAGCACCAAGTATGTTGTGGAAATAGAAGGTGTGCATTAGAGGTATATGGTGATGATGACAGTCAGTATTTGGACTACAAAGACATTTTTGATCCATTCAATAGGTTTTGTAGTGGGTTTCAACATCAAGGATTTGGCCTATTTTAGAGTGGGAGAGGATGTAAGGGGTTGTTGATTCACAAGATGAAACTTAAAGGTGATGGGCTTGTGTGGAAAAGCTAGGTGCATACAGGTGTGGTGTAGGCAAGGCATGGGCCAAGCCGAGGAGCAAGATGGGGCTATGTTGTGTGCTAGGTAGACATAGTTGTGGCGTAGGATTTTATCCTAGACATGATCCAAGGTATATGCTTTGGGGACGTGTTACAAGATGTTCCCTCCAATATGTTGTGGTGTAGGCATGGTGTGGAACCAAAATTGAGGTGCAATCCTAGGGTTATGCTATGAGATGTTCCCTCTAGCATAGTTTTGGTGTAGGCAAGGCATGGAGCTAAGCCGAGGTGTAACCGTGGAGGGTAAGTGGCAGTGCGCATAATGGGTGACTTGGATAGTCAACCTCCCTTAAGAGGGATGAAGAAGAGTAGTCCTTTGCTCTAGTCTACAGATGAGATAGAGGTGACGCATAGTTGTTAGGAGCGAAGAAGAGTAGCTTCGTCATATCATAACATGGTGAGGTTTGGTGAGACGACAAGGGTTCATAACTTAGTGAAGTGGAGTAGCTAAGCCAATGTTGGGTGCCTACCTAGAGGTTCTTTGAATTCTAAAAGCTAGGGAAGCAGAGCGCCCAGTCCTGCAATAGGAGGCAAAGAGGTTTGTCCAAGTAGGAGCATTGGAGCTTATGGTTAGCTATGTGGGGGATGTGTTGTGGAGCCAGATATCTAAGCAATGCAGTATCAGATGGGTGTGGCAATGGGTGCACATCCAAGGTGCTTGGTTGAGTGGGTTTGCATTGAGATGGGATCTCAAAGGCCATGGTGGTCTAGTATCATGATCAAGATGTAGTGTGTTGGGATGGTGCTCATGGTGTGCCATGTCATGAGGCAAACCTATATCAAGTATACAAAGAGGTAGTTGTTGGGCATTACTTAAGAAGGTGAGTCATGATGGATCGCTAGGAACAATGGCTTGTGATGCATGATTGAAGCAGGTGAAGCAAATGAGTGAAGTTGTCTAGAGGTGAAGCTATTGTGTTGTAGCTGAGTTGGAAATGGAAGTATAGTGTCCAATGGGATTGGGTGGATCATGGAGCTAGGGTGTGGAACTCAAGTAGGTCTTGTGTTGCAAAGGGATCCAAGGATTGTGTATGAGATTGTATGGATGCATGAAGGGGTTGGTTTGAGTGCATCCGATGCACAAGAAGTGTTCACCAATGAGGGCATATAGACATAGACATGGTGTTGAGGTAGTTGGGGCTTAATGTTTGGATTTATAGTTTGGCTAAGGCAGTCAACAGTTATGTGTGGAACAAGGGTTGGGCTTCAGGGTTCAATGGGGAGCTAGGGAGACCAACAAGAGGTGGAATGATGTGGAGACAGAGTCATGTTAGGGTAACATGTAGGATTGGACTAGAGGACTCTAGGAGGTTTAGAGAGGTGCCATGGTGGTGTCTAGTATACTTTGGAAGTATGTGTATTGAGCTAGGGAGGACTTACAATTGAATGGTGGAGTGCTAGGCTCATAAAATTTGTAGAGTTGAACAAGGGGAGCTATGGTAGTTTTGTGCATTCCAAGAATGGCATTGTGGTGATCAAGGAGGATCTAGGGTGGTCAAGACACTTGGGGAGTTGAGATCGCATATGGCTAGTATTGGAGTAAGGTGGTCTTATGGGGGACAATGAGATGAAGCTATCACAAGGACTAAGTAGGGGTTCAACATGGTGGTTGAATAGGGGTAGAGCTTATAGCTTGAGGGTGCGTATGTAGAGCAGAAAAGGAAGAGAACCAGAGTAAGGAGTGGTTTCACATGTGCTTCTATTTTGTAGGAGTGTATGTTTAGGTAGTTAGCTATGTGGGCACATGATGAAGTTTTGGGAGAGGCGTAGTCTGGGTGAAAAAAAATGGCAAGGCCATATGGTCAGTCAGAAATAGGTATCACCAATGTCGTGCATGGTTGGAGATTCTAAGGGAGAAGGCTTAACCTAGGCATAAGCTAAAATCCAACCCCATGGCATATATGAAGAGATATATATGGAGCAGCCATAGCGATTCACATAGGATGCTACCTTGGTTTGCAAATTGAAGAAGTCTATCTATGGACTTAAGCAAGCTCCAAGAGCTTGGTATGCCAAGATGGATTCCTTCCTACTCTCTAAAGGCTTCACTAGATGTCATTCTCATCCAAAAGTTTTTAATGGTGATCTATATGAAGAGATATATATGGATTAGCCACATGGATTCACACATGATGCTACTTGGTTTACAAATTGAAGAAGTCTATCTATGCACTTAAACAAGCTCCTAGAGGTTGGTACACCAAGATGGATTCCTTCCTACTCTCAAAAGGCTTCACCATATGTCATTCTGATCTGAATGTCTACATTCTTTAGAGGGATGAATCACATTTTCTCCTTGTACTTTATGTGGATGACTTGATCATTATAGGAAGTACTACATCCATCATCAACAATGTTAAGGCTGCTTTACAGGATAGATTTTCAATGACAAACTCTGGTCTACTACACTATTTCCTTGGTATAGAGATACATCAATCTTCATCAAGGATAACACTATCATAGCCCAAGTATGCTCTTGATCTTCTAGCTCAGTTTTACATGAGTGACTCCAATGCTGCATCCACCCCATTCCTTTCAGGTGTTAAGTTAGAAACAAAGTGTTCCTCTCCACTTGTTGATGTGACTTTGTATAGATAGTTGGTGCGAACCCTCATATACTTGACACATACATGCCCTAACATCTCATTTGCAGTTGGCATGGTTTCTCACTTCATGCAAGAACAACATGAACTTCATTGGAAGGCACCCAAATGCATCCTACACTACATCAAGGGTACATATACACATGGGATATACTATGCAACTAGTACAGGTCTTTAGTTAGTTGGATATACAGACTCTGACTATGTAGGGGACCTTGATTCTTGTAAGTCTACTTTAGGATATTTATTTCATCTTGGTTGTGGCCCCATTTTTTGGTAGAGTAAAAAGAAAAATAGCATTTCTCTTTCATCGACTAAGGTTGAGTATTGAGGAGTTATGAATGCAACAACAAAGGCTATTTGGCTACAACAAATTCTGAAAGAGTTTGGATTTGATCTACCCTGACCCATAGTCATCCATTGTGATAACCAATGTGCTATTGAAATCTTGAAACATCCAGTGCACCAAACATAAAGAGGTTCATATGCACTACATTAGAGAGTTGATCCATGAGTAGGTCATTGCTTTGCAGTATTGTCCTACTAAGCAATAGGTAGTCAACATCTTCACCAAGCCCTTCATAGAGGTCAAGTATCTTCATTTGTGGGATCTCTTTGGGGTTAGGGATTTTTCACCAAAAGGGTCACATGATCCTTCTCTTCTATATTATACATATCTCTCTTTTTGGGGGAGGATTCTTCCCATGAGGTTTTCCCTCTTTCTCCATTTGTAGAGAGATTTCATTACATTTTAGAATTGCATTGTATGTGGGTACCTAACATGGCCTAGTAGTCAAGATCAATTTTACTTTTCATCTTAGCTTTTTTGAGCTTAAGTGCATTCCCCTATGTTGCACTTAACGGGGGGGTGTTAGTGTAAATAATTATTATTTACACTTTACTTAAGTTTACTTAGGATAAATGCATTATTTTATTATTTCTTTGGTTAGAAACCTAGGAGTTTATGTACTCATTTGAGTTGTCATTTTGACAACATTGGAGTAAGGAACTCTAATTTAGCATAAGGTGTCTACAACACTGGAGTTTGCATAAACAACTGAGTCATCATGTATACAAAAGAGTTGTTTGCACTATTATTTTAGCACATGGTGTCTATGACATAATTTTATGTGCTACTCCTTTGTAGGCTTATCCTCTCATCATCACACTAACTCATGTGCTTGATGGAGGATAACCCACACCTGGTGGAGATGTGCTTGGTTGTAAGACTTATCATGTTGCTAACTCCTAGGCATTCTAGATGCATCATAGGTGCCTTTATATACAAGCTCCTCTAGTGTACTATACAATGAGTTAAATATAATATTGTTATTTTGATCATACTCTGTTGGTCTATTGTGCTAGTTATTGTGCTTCTTGGTCTTGGGTGAATTTTTCCCTAAGGAAAATTCTTACAAATAATACTATGGATAGTGGATAAGGAAGAATAGCTATAATCTTAGACTATCATATTATGTCCTTTCCTGCATCCTACCTTGGACTGGCTCTTGGATCCAATCCTCACGATTCTTTTTGGCCTTCCTTGGTGGATATATTTCAAAGGAAATTCTCTTGATGGAAAGATTAGCTACTTAGCCAAGTTGGAAAATTATAGTTGATAAAATCTTCTATACAATTCTTCATGTGTATGCCTTAATCTTGTTCAAAATTCTGGGAAAGTTCCATGAATCTATTGAAATAATTGAAAAAGTGTTTCTATGGTTGAGAGTGGAAGAAACAAAAAGACTAATACTTGTGGCAAAGGACTTGGTTCTTAGACCCAAAAAGAAAAATTGCATCATTTATGATGAAAAAATTATTAGAATAGAATAATGAGAAGTAAATGCTTAAAACATTCCTTTATTGGTGAGTTTTCTCAATAATCAAGAAATAATGTCAAGGTCTACCTTCTAGAAGGGTATGTAGGAAGCCAAAGTGATTTCTAATCTTAAAGCTAGAAGGAAATTGGGAGATGGTTAAATTGTACACTTTTGGAAAGACAATTATCTTTTGGATAAACCTCTAGCTTCTATTGTTGTAGATAATATAATCATGGAGAGGTGTGCTCAATTTCTAAGTACTAAGGTGGTTGACTGCTTGAGAGGTGGGTAGTAGGAAATGCTTTTAAATAGAGATTGTGATCTTATCTATGAATTCTATTCAAATCAATCTCAATGCTTTATTCTTATGCTAGGTGTAGAACAAGAATCAGTATGCAAAGAACATTAACAAATGAAGTAAACATTCACAAACCAAAAACTAAATTCACATATATGCTTAGAATAAGAAAGAAAATAAGAAGTGCAAAACCTCACAAGAGAAAACACTCCATGCTTTCTTGATTCTGTAGATGTGTCCTTTTGCTGTGGATGTATGCTCAAGATGCTCAAAAGCTGCTTCAATGGAGATGGGTAATGGCAAATTGGTAGCTTTGTGAGCTCTCAATTTGGCATTATAAGGGTATGGTTGATGGCTTTGGTTCTCAAAATAGCATGGTAACTTTAGCTCAAAGATTGTTGATGAAATGGCTTGGGATGGGATTCAATTTATAGGCTAAGGGGTAGAGGGATGGAGGGCTTAGATGCAAGGATGGATGAAGGCTTAAGGAGGGCTAAGATGCACTCAAAGGGGAACACATGGATTGTGCTTGTTTAGCACCAATGGGAAGGTGACACTTGTCACAAGGAGGATGAGTGTGAGAGGGTAGGGTTAAGGGTTGGTTAAAGTCATGATGAGTGGGGTTGAGTATGTAAGAGGGATGTAAGAGGAATGAGTGTGGAAGAGGGAAGAGTGTGGAAGATGGGTGTAAGAGTCATGAGTGGGATTGTAAGAGTCTTTATGTTTTGTAAGAGCACTCATGACTTAGTGGTTGGGTTTTTTTTTGAGGGGAGACTTTGGTTGGATTAGGAAAGTCTTAAACTTGTTTAAGGAATGTGACAACATTAGGGGGTGGATTAGGCTTGGGTTTAGGATTAGATTAGGGATGTTAGAGATGTGCAAGTGGATGGCATTAATGAGGGTGGGTGAGTTAGTGGCTAAGCTTGGTTAGCATGGGTGGATGGGGTGGATTAGGCTAAATGGAGGATTAGAGATAGGTTAGGGTTTTTTGAATTTGAGGATTTCATTTATCAAATAGATTTATTTAATAAATGGGGATTTTTGGAATTAGATAGAAGAATAGGATTTAATTGATAAATAGTAGATTATTTGATTTATCAATTAGGACTATAGATGATTAATTAATTAATCAACTAGGGGATGACAAAGGATTAATTAAATAGAAATTTAATTAATAATGCCTTTTTAGATAACTAAATAGGATTACTAAAATAGTGTAATCAAATTAAGGTGTCTACACTAGGTATTATTGATCTTCTCTAATTTGGGATGGAGTTCCCTTAGGGGTCTTTACTATTTCATTGACTTTTAAAAATATTCAAGTGATTGATAGTATACCTCTTGTCTAAGCCATAACATAGAATATCAATCTCATACCAAAAAATAACATTTTCCAATGGATAGCCTTAGAAGAAAAAATATTGACATTTGACAATCTAGTAATAGAGGTATGTATTTTCATAATAGATGTTTTCTTTGTGTAGCCCATGTTTTATCAATCTGCTATACTTTTATTGATGTCCCTTATGAATGGAATACTTGGACTCAAATATTCAATTCCTAGTTACTAAGCTAGATAATGATAGATAATATATCAAATCTTTAGAGTATGTGGAAGGATTACAAAGATATCATTAAGAAAATCCTCTGGATCTTATATTCCCAAATACCATTTTGTTTCTCAAGAAGGAAAGTAAAAATAGGATCTTCAGGTATTAAGGCAAACCTTTCCCTAATCTAGTTAACTACATAAAGAACAATATTATTTGAAATTACAATATGACATACAAGGAGAAAGTGGTTTTTGACACTGGAGGCAGCTTAAGTAGAAAAAAGGATTATGGAGATGAGGGAAAACAAAATAGGTAATTTCAAAATGGGACCATCCTACTTTGGGATGAATCAAAATAAACTTTGATATTGCTATAAAGGGAAATATGTGCGGTGTTGGGTGTGGTTTTGTTATTAGGGATGAAGAGTGTAAGATGCTAAAGGTTGTGGCTATTCCTCTATGTATCCATTCTAATCATGTGGCAATAGAGATGACTCTTATCCATGTTATTAAGATGGTGAGAAAAAACTAAAGGAATATGGGTAGAAGTGGATTCTCTTAATATTCTAAATTACCTTTCTAAAAGATTTTTTCCTTCATGGAGAATAGTTAATATCATAAATGAAGCTATAGGTCTTCTAATTAAATTTGAGAAAGTACATGTTTCCCGCTAATACAAGGAAGGGAATAAAGTAGCTAACTCATTTTCCAACATGGTAGTGACTAAGGGTATCACCTCATTTTGAAGTCATGAGGATAATATTAATTATGAAATTAAGGTGCTTATTAACTATGACAAACATCTAGCAAAAGAGGACTTATTAAATTTACTACTATTCAGGACGGAAGATTTTTAGGAAATAAAATGCAATAATATAGGGAAAGGTTTGACTTGTATGGTAATTATTTCTTTGCACATTTTATGAGAAATTTTACTGATTTTCCTTCTTGGTGAAGTTTCATTTTCTACAAATTTCATAGAGAACTCAGCTCTATAAATTGTCAACATGGGTAGTAAAATGAGGAAAATGGAACCTAACAACTTTGAGAAATGGAGGAAAGAAAAATAAGTGTGAGAAACATTTAAAGAAGGAGGTATTATGCCTTATATGATAATGATGAAAATAGAAAAACCTAATGTGACAAAAAGGTTCTTAAAGGGTTGGAGTAATGATGGAGTCAATCTTGGAGGGAGGAAATTGAAGCTAGACATTGTAGTAATGGCAGGAATTACAGTGCTTACTCCCAAAGGTAAGCTTTCCTTTTGTGATATGAAGTACTCTAAATTGATTGATAAGAAAGTCCCTAAATGTTTTGATGGCCATCTTGTCTAAGGGTAGTGTGGAATTTTTATTAGGGATAACTTTAAGAAACATCTCTCAAGAAAATTATCTAAAATGTTGGCAAATCCAACATTAAGCGTACAAGAGTTTTTTTTGATCAAGGGTGGATTTTCATTTAAGGCAAGTGAGAAAAATATTTTCTATTGGAAAAATTTTCCTTTTTGTATCAAAATTTAATAATAATTGTGGAATTTTTTTTCATGTGCATATAAACATAGGCAAATTTTTTTGGTCATAAACATTTTTGTAATATAAGACGTGACTTATTGTTTCATATAACACAAAATATTCATATAGTTAATATAGTTGGCTAATATGTCAGTTGCTATAAAGAGATTATTTAATTTTTTGGTGAATTTAGAGAGTCACAAGTGGTCCATGGTCCACATGCCAGGTCTACACTAAAAAATGTACTTGTAGTCTACCAATCCATTAAGATTTAATTAACAATGTGTCCTTTTTATTGCCAACTTGGTTGTCATCTCTTTTCATTTTATCATTTTTATGCTAAAAATAATTACTTTGGACCAATTATGTGTAAACTAATGAGCAATTATCCAAAGATTTGGAACCAAATTATTTAATACCTTGACAATGTGGTTGACCCCATATGTAGGTTTTAATTGCCAAATTCTAATTTCCCAAAAAGATAGAATTGCTAATTGGCAAAGATTCACCAATAAAAAACTCACTGATTTTATTATTTCTTTGATTAAATTTCTTTGGAAATGAGTTCTTACGATGGTGATGGGGTATATTTCTCTTGATGGAAGATGTGAGAGGGTCCATACTTATCACTTTATGTTGTTAATCCACTTTAGAAATAAGAAAAAATTGTGCTTCCCTTTTCATCTTTTGTGCTCATTGTCTCATTGTATAAATACATTGACATCTAATCCTAATAACACTATTATGCATGAGGTTATGATGAGGATGGTTCATAGTTATGTTAAAAACAAAATTCTGACCCAATTCAAAAGAAAATTGAAGAACATAGTGGTAAAAAGAAAAGATCAAGGGAAAAAGTGGTGAATGGTAAAAATTATTTTAGGGGAATCAGACTTGAAGTTCCTAGTTCTAGAAAATAAGAAGAAGGCTAAGGTTAACAATGCAAAACCCATCTCAAATAATGAGGAAGAAGGTAATTATGAAGAAGAAATATAGGAGAAAGTTTATTAATGGAACCCAAATTTGGAAATGGACAACCTGGAAGAAGAGAATCCTTTTCAACCATTCAATATAATGTTCAAAGGTGATATGGATCCCCTCCTTTACCAACCTCAATGCAAAATTAGATCATTTTTTTAGTGGCTAAAATTAAAGAAAAATAGGTGAACCAAGATGAGACAAGCACCACTACAACTACCAAGAAAAATGATATAGTATCTTTGAAGAACAATTTTGAAGAGGAAGAACATAGACAAGCCATTAGGCTAGTAGATTATGAAGAGTTGATTAACAAATGATATGTATATCTCCCCTACTAATCTAGAAAGGAAGGGTACTAAATTCTAGTCTATAAAAAGGGATAATTCTTTCTAGGAAGAGAAATAAATGAGGTAGGTGGGAATCTCAACTTCATGTTGTAGATGGGGATGAGCCCAATGTTAAATTTATCATGGATGTCACTAGAGACTTAGTTGTTGATCCTCCCCATGGGGTTTTGAAAACTACTAAAGTTGTCTCCTTGTATTCTCTTAGGTTGGATAAATGGAATTTTCACTCCCTCAAGATGTTGAACCTAAATTCTAGAGCTTTAGAGGGGATAACTAAGGAGATGTAGAATAATAAAGTTAGAGCATGGGAGAAGAAGAGTATTATTGAGAAGCAAGGAAACCAAGAGGTAATAGAAGAATTAATAACAAAGATAAAGAAAATGGAAGAGGTCACCAAGGAAGTACTAACTAAATGCCATGATATGGTGGACTCTTTAGCTTAGCATTTCGATAGTATGCTAAGCCATTTAGACTGAGACAAGGAGGTGAAGTTGGTGCTTGACATGGAGGAAGCTGAAACCGATGATGTAAAGGCTAGACGTCACAAATGAACTCACTCCAACATAAAGAAGAAACATAATAAGGATACCCAAATTGACAAACACGACATCAAACAAGTCATAGAGAAGATAAAAGGTATTCAACCAAACCTAATAGAAAAGGTAGAATCTCTAGCCTAACTTATTCTAGATCTTTTTACCTCTTTTTGGTTTCATTCTCTCGAGTTAGCCTATTAGTTGTATTTTTTTCATTGCTAGTTTTGTTCTGAGCTTTAGCTAGTTTTTTTGTTTCTAGAAATGACAGTGGCCGTATCTACTAGTTAGAACACTATTTCATTTTGGGTCTTAATATTTTTTTATCTTACTATAAAATAATTAAGGTTTTGAGTCCCCAAAAAAATCTAACCAACAATTATATATATATTAGAACTATTTTTTTAATAATATATAATCTGACCATTTTTAATTATTATTATATCATTTAGTTAGAGTTATGTAATGAGTGCATCGATATTAATCATTATAAAATATTCAAAAGTTATGTTATAATAGTTTTTGTGCTCTTGCATCACATGATACATTTTGGATGCAATTCTTAAATTTATTATGTATGAATGTGGACATCTCATTCATAGTCTTTGTATGCCCAAGTGCAACAATATTTCTTATGATTGGACTTTTGAACATATTGTTGAAGAACAAAATAAATCATTCTTTTTTTGCAATTACTTTCATCAACCACTATTTTGAGAAAATCAATAGGATGGAAAAACAATATGGAAACTACGAAATTTTCTAAATTTTATGCAAATATAAGTTATCTTCCACAAGAATTAGGATATTTTGTTTCTCCTTCAAAAATATAAAATAAATATTATTTTTCATTTACCCCCATTATATTATATGATATGTTTGATTTACTTAATTTTAAAAAAAAATTATTTCAATCAATTAAATAGTTCATAAATGACTTCCTAATTTGTTGAGTAAATTAACAAGTCTCTAAACATGCATTGTTCACTTAAGAAACATTCATGTCCATTCTTGTTGTGTATTTTTTTAAAGGAGTTGTAGCTAAAAAATATTATGCATGTAAAATATTTTAATTGCATTTAATTAATAATTTTATCTTGTAATAAGTAAACTAATTATACTCTTTCTAAAACTATTGATTGTAAATGCATATTTATAATAGTCTACGTTATTTTTGTAAATTAGTTTTGATAGTTAAATGTTGACAAAAATATAGTAAATTCCTTAAAAGAGTCGATAATAATCATTTCAAATCTTTTAAATGCATGTGAAATAAAAATATAATGTAATATGTATTGAAAATGTCTTTGAATTTGCAGGAAATAAATATTGTGGTACTTTATAGCTAAATATTGTGGTACTTTATAGCTAAATGTGTTCTGATAGCTAAATGTTGACAAAAATATAGTAAATTCATGAAAAGAGTCGATGATAATCACTTCAAAGCTTTTAAATGCATGTGAAATAAAAATATAATGTAATATGTATTGAAAATGTCTTTGAATTTGCATGAAACAAATATTGTGGTACTTTAGCGTCTCATCCTCCATGGATAGTCAAAGAAAATTTGTGATAACAACACAAATTTTCTATGTTTGGTGTCAACCTTCAACTAATAGTTAGTAACTGATGTCATCTATTAAATTAGATCATTCCATTATGATGGTTATCATTTTTAACTTTATTGTAATAATCATATTATTAATGATAAGGTTGATATTTTTAGGAATATTTTTCACTACATCTACACTTCTCATAAAGTCTAGAACTTAAGCATGTAGTGGATTATATGTATTCCAAACTATTTGTAAACTATATTTATGTTTCAATATTTTATGTTTTATAATATGTTGATCAATTTGGCTCATTTAATTCAAGTATCAACCCTCTAATTATCAAATTCGCATTTAAATTTTTCACAACTATAAATAGCTTTGTTGTATTTATGAAATCTCTAATTCATACACAAGATCATTCTTTTCTTTCCCAATTTAAAGTTCACGCTATGTTTTTAACTTGTCATTTTAGTTATTTTGATATCCATTACTTTCCTTAAATTAATGGTCATGAGAAACAAAAAGAAGAGCTCAACAAGGAGCTTTACATTGAGCAACAAGGTGATGCAATTTAAGAGAGGAATATAAGGGAAGTTGCCTCCTATCTGAATTATTCCAATTATGAGCATGATTAGATGTCCATTTAGCCACCGAATCAACAACTCTATTCCATTCTTGAGGAATGTAATTATAACTAATAGATTCTAAAGAAGTAAGAAAGAGAAGAGTTTGATTAACAACTAAAGCCAATTGCCAGCTAACATCCTCAAGCAATTGTGAAGTAAAAAAATTTAACACCATTTGAGAGTTAGGTTCACAAATAACTTTACCCCATCTCCTCAAACAACATTGCTCCACAACAAGTAAAATGGCTAGAGCTTCCATATTAGTATGACAACCCTTATGTACTAAAAAATGCAATTGAACTTCTCTAGAGCTGCATCTAGGTACACCCCTCATGCTAGTAGGACTTGGATTCAACTAAGAAATACCATCAATGTTGACTTTGAGAAGTTTGAGTGGAGGAGGAAACAAATGACCCACACGGTTCACCCATCTCTTCCCTTGACATCTAGGATGGTTTAGAAATTTATGAGATCAATGGCCTACAACCCCTTAGAACCCATCTTGAAAATGAAATTTAAGGTGTTTGTAAATAGAATAATCACCGAGATCTATACCACCATCTTAGTCTAGTTACATAATATATATTTTTCTAATTTTAATTAATTATAATTATTGATCCTCTTAAATCTTTGCATCTCGAGCTTCAAGATATTACTTTTTTTGGGTTCCTATATCAAATCTAATACAACACATTTTTCTAAAACATATCATTTATCTAAAAAAATATTCCTTATTATTTAGACAAATTATTAAAGGTTAATATTTGAAATGCTTGTTCTATTAATAATTATTTGAAATGTTTAGGTAAAAATTTTAAGAACAAAGGAATTAGAATCAAGATTGTACAGGTTTGACATATTTACATATAAACATCAAGTTATATAACTCTCCTCAAATAACTATATGTTTTATTATGTTCATTTCCTAACTTTTAAAAATATAGGAAAAGTTATAACTAAACCCATATAAATTAGAATGTTTTTTTTATTAGAAAAAATCGAAGTTTTACTTTTTTATTTGCATATTTCAAAAATCATTCATGAGATTTAAATTACATCTAATAGGAATTTTTTTTGTGCTTGAGATCCTTGGTGATGTTTTTCTTCTTCAGTAGCCTAGAAGGGAGGAAAATGTTCAAGCTTTTGGATGATCTTGGAATCACTAAAGATGGAGAACCTTTTTGTCTAGCTAAGTTATCCATTTTATGTAAAGTTGGACTAAAATTTGGCCAAAAGACCAATTAGGAAAAAAAATTTGTGGAGAGAATATCTTAGAAAGAAATATTTTAAAAAAAAGGATAGAAATAATAAGAGGTAAAAAATATTCTATACATTGGCTAAATTATAAGGTTTTAATTAGAAGGGAAATGACGAGATCTCACACATGCATAAAAATCATACCAAAAATGAGAAGGTTCTTTTCAAAGATGAAATTTTAAAAAAGGGTCATTATATTTTTAGTGTAATATTTATTGTTGATTACATGAGTAGGTGTAAGCACACCTCCCATAAACATATCTTTGTGAACATTCTTAATAAAGATAACTAGTCTCATAAGTTTTTGTTTAGGGTTTAGATAACTGTAGTGGTTATAATGTAGTCTGAATATAGGGTGATATTTAAGAAAGTGGGAATCATATGTGTAGATGAGGGAAGGGACTTTGAAAAAGTGTACCCAAGGGAGTGTAGGGAGTTAACTTTAAATGATAGTCTTTGGGATTATTTTCAGATGGTTGGGCTAACCAAGTACATTAATGATATGAAGGGATTCAATATCATTTATCTTTCAATAATTTGAACTCTTGGAAAAGTGCATTCTACAATAGTTAGTAGTTTATGGTCATGTTGGAGTTGATTAGAGAAGCTATTAGTTTGAACTGTAGTGGTGCATGCATTGAGTGGAAAAGCAATAGAGACTACAAAACATATCAGAGGAATTTTTTGAGAAAGGTGGGAAATCTATGCTGGTTAAATCTAAAAATGGGTATGATCATCTTTGTCTCATTACTCCTTATATGTAAGCTTTTTAATTTGTTATGAAGTGTTTCATGAAGTTAGGATGGGTGTTCCACCACACTTTATGTCTAGATCAGTTTCCTTAATTAAATCAATTTAGGCATGGTGACTGCATTAATGTTCCATTCCTTTTAGATAAATCCATGAACATGTATCCAATAATTCTCCAACTAGTAGTATATATCTTGCATACTAATCTTTAAGAAACCCTCCTAGAAGCTTTGTTAGAATTGAACTAGTGAGTATTATATCTCAAATTAAAATCCCAAACCTAATTACAAAGGGGAAATAGAAGCTAACACATTTTCATTTATTTTTAAAGAGAAAATGTTGCCTCCTATCTCCCTTAAGAAAATTTGGTCAATAGTACCTATATAAAATGTAAAATATTCAAACTCTATAAGTAACCCTATCTAAAGTAGGAAATTAAACCCTAAAGAGAAACAATTTATTGATATTGATAGGGAGAATGTATAGAGGATATTCAAATGAAGGTGGGTACTAAATTTGGTACCCCTAGAATTAAAAAAAGAATGAGTCTATCTCAAGGGAAAGGAGGTTACTAAATATTAGAAACAGTAATAACACTAAGAAGAAAGATCTTAAGGAGGAAGGTGTTTATGAAATAGACCAAGAGTATATCCTGGGTGATCTTGGAGAAAAAAAATTGACAATGAAGGCCATGAGAAAGGAACATGAAATTGATCATGATTTGGAGAATGAATATTTTCCTAAGAGGTCATGAATTTGGGGAATGTGCAAAAAAAGGACTCAAAAGTCTAATTTTTCTACCCCTTTAGAAAATAAGAAGCATAACCCTACTTAAACAACATGTATACAAATTCATTTTATTGAAGATGAAATCATGGTTTATATTTAAGTCCTATAGGATAGAAATGTTGCATTAGAGCAGAGGGCTTAAATATCACACATAAAGGTTATATTTTGAGACTAAAAGTGCTTTTTAACATGTCTTAAAAGAATTTTAAAAGAAAAAAATTAAGCAATTGAAGAATACATATTTTTTAAATTTAATTTTTTAAAATAATTTTACTATATTGTAAATATATCATAAGCTTATTGATAAATGATCATTTTCTATTCAAAAGTTTTATTTTACTCACATTTTATTTCATTAAGATTGTTGTTTGTATAATTAAAAATAGAATTGAAACAATTATATTTAAAATTTGAAGTTAATTTTAAAATATACAAATACTTAAAGAAATGCATTGTAATCTAATTTTTGATTAAAGCATTAATTTGGATAAGAACAAAAATTAAGAGCTAATAAATCTTTGTACAATGTTTATTTACCTAAATTTAAAATTTAAATTTTTGAATAATTTTGATTTGGTCTCTTTTTGGGAAAAACTTTATGTACCTTTCAATCAGATAAGTTCTTGTACCTTTAAAAATGAACTCTAAATATGTCATTTTCTTTTGATCCCTAGCATAAGGCAGGGACTCTAGCTCAATAAGAGCTCTTGCTACCAAATTGATCCAAAGTGCCCTTTACCTTCTCTACGAAGTTAGCCACTGCCTTCAACTAAACACATCTACTTTTAAATGAGAAAATGAGGTGTCTGACTTCTCCCCAACAAAAAGATGATACAAGCAACCAAAAATGTGGACATATGTCAAAATAGGGTCTGCTCGGCACAATTTTGTATGACAATTCACAAATTAACAAGAACAACAACAAGAAACACAACTTAATGCTTGTAATTAACTTGTTTCCTACTTTCTTTTGGCTATATCGTAGGACTGAAGAGATGAGGTATAAATAGGGGGCAGGTGGTCTCACCACTCATGTTTAGAATATTTTCCCATAAATGTTGCATGACCACCATGCCCCCTTGCAAACATGAAGATGCACATCCATGACTCAATCTTGATTTCACCAAGTGCATCTACAATGAGATTTATTCAAATAATTATTACCATTAATTTAATTTTGATTGTAATAAACAAGTTGTTCTCACAATCAATTTAGAGGCCGAGCTTAACCAACACACTCAAAGCCTCCAACTGACGTTTCTAGCATTAAGTGCATTGGTGCAGGCCCACTCAACTTTTTGTTCCCATTCTAATTTCTATTAGTTGTTATTTCCTACCTCTCCCACAGAATTTCACTATTACAGTTATGTTTACATTTCAATTTTGAATAGCTCCCACCTAATCTATTAAAATCACTTCTGCCCACATATTTTTATCATTGTTAAGTTGCACAATGATTATTTGATATTAGAATCTTGCAAGTAGAAACAACATGCACTAAGTTCTCGAATGTAATGGTGGTGCCTAAAGATTATTTTAGTTTTGATTGTATGCAAGCTCTTTTCTGGAAGTTATAGGAGCCTTTTGATTCTTATCTGATAGGCTTTTCTTGAAGTGTTTGAAAATAATCAATGCAAATATCTGCAGATTTAATGTTGTATAGGGGGGTTTTATCTAAATCATGTTAACTACCATTTGATATTTTCTTTCTTCTTTGCTTGATCATTTCTACTTTTCATTTTCTAAGCATATTTATATTCGAAGAATTAAAGCATTTGTATAAATGATGACTAAAAGTATAGTATTCTACTATAATAATAAATAGATGATATTGTCCTATACCATTCTTTATTTTCATTGCCTATTTTTCCTTTTAAGATTGATGGTGGTTCATCTTTTATTTGAACCTAGCAAAATGGATTTAGATAGCTTTGGTCAAGACACATTCAAGTGGAATAACAAAATATTTTTTCACCTTGTAGAAAATTATAAACATGACAAAACTATACTTAGATTATAATTTATTTCTCTTCTTTTTCTTCATTTCAACAGTTTTGATTTCATTCATTCTAAGGAGAAAAATGAAAACATTAAATTATATTCATTTTTCTTTGGCTTACGGTGACCTTTATTTTGTTTTAATCTTAGTTTTAATCATATCTACGCTATTTATAAAAAGATTCAGACTTATACATAATACACTACATGAATTGATGAGCTAACATTAAATTAAAAATAGTGTTAATTTTTTAACAGTAAAATAATAATCATGGCATATTTTATAGTATTTTATATTTGTAGTGGTAAATTTAAATTAGGTAAGTTAATTTTCATTTTGTTTTAGATTGGTCTTCAATCTACATGGTTTAGTTATAATTTTTTAATAAAATATATGATTATTACATCATTACTTCATAATTTGATCATTATTTATCTTTTTTTTTTTTTCTTGTACTAATATTTTATAAATGTTCTATTTTGAAACTTATAAACTATGTAAAATATCTAAGATAATTCTTTCTTTGAGAATTAAAATTTATATTGTAAACATAAATAATTACTAGGTATTAATTTTCACTATACATGAAACAAGTTGTAACTTTTGGATTTTTCCTTAAAAATATCTTATGTGGATGACAAATAACATATGGTAGCATGGAGCAAGCAAGTTGGGATGAGGGGGAAACAAAATTGAAGAGGGGAATGCATAAGAGGATAGGTACTTCAATGGGTGTACATATTCAATTTCTTTTTCCTTGAAAGATGAAGGAATAAGTTTTTTTTAGCATGTGTTGGATCTCTTCCAACATAATGTGTGGCTCAATGTGGAGACAATTGTCGATATAGCACTTCCCTCTATTTTGGTTGTCTTTCTTGGGTTGATTGTAGAGGATGTGTGGTGCAAGAGCACCAAAGGCATCAAATGAGACAATGAAAACATCCAAGGACTAGTGGAGCGATTTTCAAGATATAAAGGTCAATTGGGATGTATTATATTCAATAATGGCCTTTGGAACCAATAAGAGTAATGTTAATGTTAATGATCCTAAAGGTCTTGACAAGGACCTTAGGACTAAATTTATGTAATATAGGCCAATAGTCCACTAAAGTATCAAAATTGATGTAAAGGGTCAATAACAATATAAAGTGATCCTAAAAGGAGAAAGCACCAAGATTTGATAGGATGGAACTTATTAGAAGTCATTTAAAATAAAGCTACAAATTAAAATATTTTCACTCTAATAGTTAGATACATTTAGGAGGGAAACTATAGTTTAGATTTATTTTAATGTTTAATTAATCCAAAAAAATTGGAGTAAATTTTGGGAGGTATATTTCACTCATTTAAACTTGTTCAAGGCATTTGGAGGTAAGAGAAAAATTGAAACACATGAATGTACAAATAGTTGAAGGATTTGACAATAATGAAATACTTATTTCTTGCAAAACTTGGTGATCATTTGAATTTGGTGAATGATCATACTGTAAGAATGATTTTAATGTATTATTTATTCACCTTTCAAGTCTTTTTATGACTATTTGAACAATTTGTAGTCCATTTCATATTTTCTATTAATTGAGCTATAAGGACTAGAGGTTTCCTTATAGTAGTTTTGATAGAACTAATGAGAACTTGGTCCATTCTTTTAATGAAGTCTTGAAACTCAAAGTATGGACTCTTATTAACATGAATTATATGAATCTAACAAAAATTTGTAGAAAATTTGGTTGTTGCAAGGATATCCCATAGGTTGAGTGAAGGAAGGTGGATTGTCTTGGTAGCTAGCTTATCAAGATTTGGAAGATTTTCCTTAATAAGGCAATATTTTAATGATTGTAATAGTATTTTATGGCTAAGGAGAAGGTGTAGAATCATTCAATTGATCCAAAAAAATATTTGGATGGCATTCAATTAGAAAGCTCTAGGTTTTCTAGCATTTTGGTGAGGGCTTTGGGGATGTTGTATTAAATAAACTCACAAAAACAAAATGACATGATAGATCTCTAATTGGAATCATATTAAAATAAATTAAAAATCCAAAAAAGTTTGGGGTTACATTCCAACGTTACTTCCTTTTTAACAGTGTTCCATTTTTACCACTAAAATCATGTCAAGTGTGTGAACCACAAGGTATGGTCCAAAAGAACATTATATATATAATTTTGACATGTTGTAATACTTTGAAAGTGATATCCAAAAAGCTGATTCTTTTCCAACTATTTTGGAAATATTCGGAGAAAACAACCAAAAATTGAAAATGGAGGCTTAATTGTGCTACTAGGCCTAAAAGATGGAATTTGGGGTTTGCATATGAGATAGGTGGCTAAAACCTTGAAACAACTATAATCAAACTTTATTAGGTTTATTATAGTTTGGAATCATTTGGGTTCATAGACAAGCGATAGTTTGAGATTTGTTGTCTTATAGCCTTAAGGTGACATTACTACAAGCAAGGAACCATAATAGCATTTGGTGTTTAATCTACAAATTTTGTCATAGAACCTTAAAAATCCTTAAGTTTTACATCAATGTGTATTTCTCTAGTTTGGTAGCTTGTTGTTATGGAATCTAAAATAGGACTATTTCTTTATGATGTTGTATTATTTGATGGAGTCTATTCATCCGTGCGTACTCTTTTAAACTTTTATTTGCTTCTCACCACCTAGATTTTGCTCATGTCGATTTCAAGCACAACCTTATGGAGGTGTCAAAGGGTTTTTTGAGATACGGGTATCTATTGTATATTTTTTTCTATGAAGTCAAAATTGATGGTCCTCGCTCTTAGGGAAAGTTTTTTTTTTCACTGGGTTTGCGTTTCTTTTCTCTAGGCCTTTTTAGTTTTGTGCTTTTTCTCTACTAAAATTTTCTATTGTTAGCGACTTACTTGGTGAAGATATATTGATTCACAATCCTCATGTGAGTGTTTCTTCTATTATAGGCTCTATTTTTGTTAGGTATAGGCCTGTTCTACGCTTTCTCCAGTTTCAAAGGGTTTCATATTGAGTGGGAAGTGGGTTTGTGATTTTTTCTTTGCTTGTACCTACTAAGTGGTAGCAATCTTTGATCTCTCTTATGCCATTGTTTGGATGGAATTCCCCTATTCTAGTAGTTGTTCTTTTGCATGAGCTTATTATTTTAATTGTTTCATTACATTCTTTATAGGAGGCTCAATTGTGGTTCATCTATGGTGTTTACTAGAAATTTTTAGTTGTATATTTTTTGAAGTCCATTATATATATATATATATAATCTTTTCCAATAAATAAGTGCAAAAAATATTTCATTGTCTATTAAATAAGGACCATATACATTGAGGATCATAAAAGATAAATAAAATACATTAATTTCCCTCAGCCATAATCCATTAGTATTGACTTAGGAGTTAACGAAAAATGATTTTTTGAAATTCTCCATAGATTGAAAAGACCCCATCAAGCTCCCAGAGAAGGGCACTATACCAGTGACAACACTTTCCAACATTTAAAGTAATCTTGAAAATATTATCTTGATAATTTAGTTTCTTGTATGAACAATATTTCTACCTAACTTAAGTCGATCTCATAATTTTTGTTAGGGACCAAGGACCTTAATGCCCTAAATATTCCATGTCAATATCTCCATAAGACCTTGGGAGAGAATTGTGTTCTTCCCGATCTAGTTATTTTCTCTAGTATGATGGTTAAATGATCTATTTTGTCTCTCTAGGCTTGAAGGAGAAGTCCAATGTAGTTTGCACTTCCATATTAATTTTCCCTTTTTTTCCCATGCTCTTAAGAGGCTTTTCACTATCCATTTTTAGATGAGAAAAGACAGGCGTATATTCATTTATATTTTTTGATTGAGATGCAAATATTTAAAAGGAAACATTAGCACATCCTTATATTTAGTTATCTTCTAGGTGAATAACAATTTGGATCTTCATTCATTTGAAGCACTTCATTAGCAATGTCTTCAATTTTTCCTTCAACAACCCTAACAAGTACAACTTCAAATATATTCTTAAATTTATCATCTTTAAAAAGATATTTGAAAAATTCCTTTGACAACTGAAATTAATGGGTTTTGGAAGCCTTAATTTTCCAATTTGTATTTGAGATTTTTTCTATATTTCTATATGTTAAATAATTTAGGTAGAAAAATTTTGAATTTGAAAAATACTTCCTAAACTTTGTTGAGGGTGATGAAGTCAATTTATGACCACTTTATCATTGATTTCATTAAGTGGGCTTACTTTTGGGGAAGTCTCATATTCACTTAATCTAAAATCTTAATAATTTGGGAGGTAACATTAATGCTTAGAATTGTGTCAATATTGATGTTTTTGGTACACATGGAACTAGTCCTTAGCATCAAAAATCCTTAAACATTAAGGTTTGGAAATATGGATCTTAAATGAGTATGAGTGTCATTATGAATATCTTGTGTTAAAAATACCACATTCAATTAAATCCCCACCAAATCCTAGTAAAAATCTATATTCTTTATTAAAGGGCATGTTCCCGAATTGTAATCCTCAATATTTTCATCCACATTTACTTATGGAATAAAAATTGTCAACAAAATCTTCCTTCATAATAATATGTTTCTCTGCATTCTAAGATACAAAGATTGAATTTAACTCAATAACCACAACATGGTTAGATTCTTGTAAATTTACCCCAAACCATATTATCATTTTTCTTCAAATGCATAGATCCATTGAAGTTTTCCTTTGTACATAGGATCCAACTACATTCTTAAAAAAAATGAAGTTGGATACGTAGAATGATCTTGGTTAACTTTCATGCATGCCTCTAAAGAGGTATTATAAGGTGGAGTAAACTACCAAAAGGTTTCCTCCTTGGAGGGAGAAAGTGTATGTTTTTTAATGGCAAAAGGTTTCTTCCACACTATTTTTAGATTGAATAGCCAAATATTACAAAATTATTTTTCGCACATCAAACATAATACATAGAGGAGTAGAAAAATGTGAGTTATCAAAAGAAACAAAGTCATATCACAAAAAATACCTTTATAATTGCCTAATATCTCAACTAAGTGTTGGTCATGATATTATAAGGTCAAAGAAGGAAGATGAACCCATAAAGGAAAAAAAAGTAGAATTCATGTAGGTGGAGACTGAAGTTTGGTGATCGTATTTTGGTATAAATTCCTTTACCCTCAATGAGAAAACTTTAACATGTGTGGGTTGCATCCCTATTATATTTACCATAAAGTAGCATCGACCATTATCAATATTGAGCACCTCATTATAACATTTCTAATGTGTGCTCACCCATAAAGAAAGTAGTGACTAAGAAGGAAAGAAGTTCTAGAACTTTCCTATTAAAGGCTTAACTCACAATCTACAATTTTATCATGAAGATCATCTTTGGAAAAGCTCACCTTGAACACACCCTCTATATATTATTTCATGTGTGTGCTAGACAATCTAGGATTTCAAGAAAAAATGGTGATGAATCCCTCTTGCGAACCCATTTCTTGATATTCCCCTGCCTGGTCATCTTGATGTTGGAAATTCCATGTTAGGAGGATCTCTTTTGCCTGTTGACCTAGAAGCCCTAAAGATTAAAAGTCTTTCATATTTAAGGTGGGGTCTACTTTCGTTAACATACTTTTGGAATGAAGGGATCTTGGTTGAGAGGTATAGCATTAAGGAATGTAGCAAGACAAGTTGGATCCCTTAATAGAGTACCCTTGTATGAATTTGAGGTTGCAAATGTGCATGTCCCCTAATAAGTTTAGATATTGTTCAAAGAAAACCTTGAAAGAAATGTATGTTATAAATTCCAATAAAAGACAAGTCATTTTCTCTCTATCACTAATATAAAAAATAAATTTATCAATACGCAAATAATATTTTTATATTATATAATCTTGATATTTGACATTTGACATTTTAAATATTAAATAAACAAAGATTTCACAATTGATAACATCATCAAAAATAATAATAATTGTCATATATAATAAATAATAAATAGTAATTTTCTTCATCTTGGCTGTATACACACTTCCCATTACATGACCAAACACTAACAAAATCAAATAGTTTGAAACGGAAAAAATCTTCTAAGAATTGGGAGGCACTCATTTTTACAAAGAATTAATATCCAACGCTTTCACAGATTTTTCAAGATGACAAAAATGATACGTAACGAAAAGAAACTCTAACATGAAATTATCTTTTACTTAATTTTCTTTTCTGGAATGACATTAGAAAAATAAAAATTTGATGTTACAGAAAAGATAGAAAACAATTTGATAGATTTTGGTAGGTTTGTGTTTCAGAGCAACACCAAGGACAATTGACTCTCGCATCCCAAAAGACTGAAAAATGATTGACTTCATAAAATTGCCAGTTTATCCGAGTTTACCATCACAGCCTTCAATTAAAATTTAGATATGTACCTTGTTTAGTATGTAGCTTTTCGTAGGTGGATATTAAAACAGAACTTCCTATAAATCTTTAATAATCTGGATCCGGGTGAAAAGGCAGATGAAGAGAATTCATAGCAGAGGAATAAGTTAATCGATGCTAAAATTTCAATAAAGCTTTTGTTGTGTTTTTGTGTAAACAGTCTATTTGCTCCGTGCTCTGTTTCTTGTTCTCCCATGTATTCAGATCTATAAATTCTATACAATCACAAAAATTGTAAACATAAATATAATTTTTTGGTAGTACAAGGAAAATATCAACGAAAATATCTACACATTTAATCCTTAATTATATTTTATATTCAGGAAATTTAAAATTACCTTTCGAAAGGACCGCAATTTCATAATTTATAACTTAACAACACATGCATGGATCTGTCATTTTAGGGTTTTCCAGACAACATGGTCTGGTTTTGTAGCACCTGAAACCAAAATGGTACTGAACAAGCATGAATTTAAGAAAATATCTACTATTATTATTGAAAAGCCAAGGTAAAATAACACAGCATAGCCCGAATACACTAATTCTTTATACACCGGCAAATCGTTGGAGAGCCGTAGCTTTCTCCCTGTCTTCTATATTACTTCTAATCTCCTCTCTGAACTGTGAGAATATGAAAGGCTTGTAACGCCTTGGATTATTGACGTTGACAAGTTCCGCTGGCGCCCAGATTTCCGTCTCCATTGGAAACGATGTAAAGAACGCAATAGACATTCGATCTACCCACCCTTCACAAACTACGCGATGCTCTGCGCTACGGCATCTGCCATTACTCCACGCCTGCAATCATATTCACCATACATCCTTATTACTCTTCTCTTACACGAACAAATAGCTTCTCTAATGATTCTGACAATTAGGGAGAAAATTGCATACCTTGAGAGAGTCCCTGAGATTGAGAACCAATGAATGAGACAGGGGTTTCACGTTGAGCCACTTGCCCTCTTTAGATCGAATCTGAAGGCCTCCCGAATCATCTTGGTGTAGTATTGTGAGGACAACTAAATCTGTATGAGACACCATGGTCTCCTCCCCGATAGTTTTCAGGTGTGATGAATATCCATTTATCCGCAGTCTTGATGTGCAATTTTCGAAGTGAGAGCTGTAGAAGACGTTGGCATCCAACCCGAGGCTTATAAGAATTATCTTTGTGATATTGTGGGCAAGATTTGTGAGACACCAAGAGTACATTGCCATCGTCTCTCTGCGAAGCAAACCAAGGAGAAAAGTTCAAATAGTAAGATATGGTATATATGCTAATTTTCGATAATTGAGGAGGAAGTAAACGAGGTACATGAATAACATACATACCGGAAGCTTAAATTCCCTTCTGGCCATATCTTTGAGCACAATTGCTTCAAGGACTCTGATTTCAAGGGTTCGTCAAGATTGAATGTCTCGTAGTTAGGAGCTCGATGATAACTGTCGAATGGACTAGAAGTTTTGGCTCTTTCTTTCACCTCGGTTGACATGGAAAATAAACATCTGTTAACATTCTGGACATTATCCAGAAGCTCTTCTGAGATTCCGTGGTTGACAAGACGGAAAAAGCCCCACTCTGTGCATGACTCTCTAACTTTGGCCAGCATCGGATGATCTTCAAGGTGCCTCAGTTCGTCACCATCCATCGGTTGTGGCAATTTAGAGAAATCGATTTCGGGAAGATCAAATTCAGGTGCAGTGGCTCCAAGGAGAAATGGCAACGAGGAAGACATAATTATTTTTCCTCAAATACCAAAACAGAAGAATCTCAACAGTTTAACCCATCGGCCTTATTCAAGCTTTCCTACTTTTAATGCTCTTCTAGGGAGATGGCATGTGAACGTCTATCTTGGACGTATCGATGAATAGAATCATCCGACACGCAAGAGAAACAATTGACAGATCGACAGAACAGATATGTCCAACCTAGTTGGGCTTCAAACATCCTTCAGTAGCCCATGGTTTGTCCGTTCTATTGTAATAATCGAGGGTTTATCGTGATTGTAGACTACTTAAAAGTCATTAAACTGTCCAACTATCTAACCATTTTCTTTGCTATTCAAGATTTGGCACAGTAATCTTGCGATGCATTCTAACGGCTATTCTTAATAAAATAAAATTATCTTTTATATTTGGAAAATTATTGGGCTACGAGTACTATTTTCACTTTGTATATTAAAGCGTTCCTTTTCTGTAATGTCCTAAAAACTTAGGTCCAGGTAAGTAACGTTGCACTTGAAGTTGGCCATCTCTACAAGCTGGCTATTTCTAATGGATATGGCTATCCTCCAGAGACAAAATGTACTTCTGACTAAAATTGAAAATATTGAAACTACAATGAATTTTGTTAAAAAATAGCATTCTTCCTTCATGATCTTTATGTACTGTAATCGAAAACAACAAAAAAATAGAAAAAATTACAATGCTTTCACAAATCTGAAGAATTTTATTTTGTCTTTCGGTAGATTCTGTCTTGGTACATAGCCAAGGCTATATCTAATAGCTTTTGGACTGCTAGGTGCCCTTTGATATTGGATTTGACTTTTCATCTCAGCCATTGATGTGGATGCAACCTCTCATCCCAATGAAATTAAAAACTTTATAGAGATTCGTTCAAATAGTCCTACATGTAAGAATCTTAAAGACTAATGTCTATGGTAGATGGTCGGATCCTTCTTCTCTGTCATCTTGAAGGAAAGAATTTTGTTTAGAAGATACTACCCCGTGCCACACTCATTGGTGGATTGCACAATATTGAAGCCATAGTCCTTGACATTTGTGGGGAAGCGTGATGATCAAAACCTCCTTCTTGACATAGTACTTACTACATAATTATACTTTAAGGTCAGATATCCTTAAATTGATTCTTTTGTGAGAAGTTTTTAAATTTTCAAACATTTTTATGCATATCTTATTATTTAATTTTTTCTTATATAATATTAATAAAAAATACTCATTTTTCAATAACAAAAAATCTATTAAAAGGACTATGATCTTTAATTGTTTTCTCATTTCAAATAATAAAACTTTCTTCTTCTCAACAGTATTAACTATATTTTGATTGAACATGAGCACCTCTATAACATGGATTCTCTAAATGTTTCAACTAGGTTGATTTAGAATTTAGTGATATAACATTTTGTGAGTGAGTATGTTACAATCATAATAAACTATTTTCTTGAAGTTGAAAAAAAAATCTTTTATTTTTAATGGAAATATTCCAGGATACATAGATATTGACATTACACTATTTGTATAGTGGAATAGAACATTATGAGCAAGCATACATCTAAACTAGAATGTTTTTTTGGCTAAAGAGTCAAGTGGAATGAGATCTCATTTGTGAAATTCATCTAGATGTCAAACCTGGCCCAAACGTGCCTGCAGGTATTTAAACCTTAATAAATGATATTATCACTACTTATCATCATCCTCGCCAATTGTAATCAACACTTGAACTACAACCCTTTTATTAAAACTCATCATTTCAAACTACAATAAAAAGAAAAATGAAAAAACACATAAAAAGACCTTTGCCGTTGAATACTTAGAAACCATGAACTCTATAATATGATCATAACCCACTCACCTTCTTTCTCTTCAAGCCTCTACATACTAACCTACAATGAGGCCCACATAAAATAGACGCTAGTGCACAAAGACGTTTAATAGCAAAATTGAAACATAATCTTATCAATCAATATACAAGAAAACCGTATTATGCAACCAAAATGAATAGCTTGATATTACTGCCACAATTTCTAAGTTGGATGGTCCGTAGTCACCCTTGAAAATCGTTAGACAACGGATGGAGTCTCTCTATTTTTTTGCCATAGATGTCATAAAAATATAAAAATAAAATTTAAACAACCTTGCCATAGAAGTATCAAACCATTGACAAAAGCCACCTACACTGACTACAAAATTAACGGCCTATGGACAACAGGTGCAAGATTACAAGTTACAAAATTCCAAAATGCTAATAAAAATATCTTCTGAAAACAATAATGTCACTTTTAACGAGATGTTATATTATTTATTTTATAGCTATAAGCATAAATACACTGTGGCAGACAGGCATCCGGACAAAGCACCCAGATAAATAATCCACGAATGCCACTTAAAAAATTCTACCAACTACTAAACCAGTGCTATCGACATCTATGAAAAAATTTTAATTCATTCTAGACGAAAGACTGGTTATTGACGAAGTGGCAATGTGTCTGTTTGGCCTAAGATCAAATAATAAGAATTAATGTGTCGACTTCGTCAATTACATTCCTATACGTCATCAGATTTTATTATTGTTTTGAGAACCAGTAAATAAATTCGTAATGACGATCTGTTTGCAAGCTTTCCTATCGCCTCACCAGTGCATATATACTATGTCCATCTTGACAATGGTCCGTGACATTAAAAAATCTATTAAGAATAGAGGCATTCAAAAATCTACTCAGGTTTTTCATCGTTCATCATGCCTTTGTCGCTGCAAAGAGAAGTCGACATTATTCCTGTGATTGACATTTCACAGTTTGAATTGGACAATCTTCAACATAACTGTATGGTGGACCACAGTGAGAGAGGCCTGCAAGGAATTGGGATTCTTCCGTGTGGTAAACACAGGAATTCCAACAGATCTTCTGGAGAATGTAGAAAGTGTTATCCACGAACTCTATGAGTTGCCAGCAGAGGTTAAAGAGAGAGCCGTCACATTAAACCCCGTTCAGAGCTACATGCGTTCTTTATCGCAGGAGACCTTCTGCCTTATGAAAATGCCTAATTTGGATTCTCTTCAGCAATTGATCTACAAAATATGGCCAGAAAACGGAAATCGAAAGTTCAGGTAATTTGAGATCCACATTTTTCCCAACTCTTTCACTGTGTTTAAATCAACTAATTTGTAGTTGTATTTTGTATGGCAGTGAGACGATTGGGAGATATACGCTTGCCATCGCAGATCTTCAAGAGAAGATCAGCAAAATCATCATTGCGAGCCTCGGATTAAACGTGGACGCTTTCTACAACTCCGATTTCGAAGACTGTGAAGCTTACATGCGTTTAAGCCACTACTACTCCAATGGAAAGTTCACAGACGATGAAGGAGCTCTGTTTGAGCACACTGATCTTGCTTGCTTTACGATCCTTTAGCAGAACAATGATGGCCTTCAGATTAGGAGCAAGGAAGGGACGTGGTTAAATGTGAAGCCCATACCTTATTCCTTTGTTATCAACGTGGCCAACTCTCTACACGTGTGAATTAATTCCCAACTTCTTCCTTTGTCAGATGTAATTTATTTTACGGTCCCTATTAAAATGAGCTTTAAATTTTGTGAGTAAAACAACAGGCATGGATGAATCGCATATTCCGCAGCGCAGAGCACCGACTTGTTTTTAGAGGGTGCTGTGATCGGCTATCTATTGCCTGGTTTGTTCACTTTCCTTATGATAAAAAAATTCGGCCTCCAGAAGAGTCTGTGGACGACAACAATCCACGATATTGCAGGCCTTTCAGCTTCGCCCAGTATAAGCAGTATTTCGATGAGAATTTCCGCCCCAGGGGCATCGATCTTCTGAATTTGATAGACAGTTACGCGGGCATACCCATTGTTTGATTGTTGAAATTCTGAATAAAATAATATGACATGTATTTCCCTCTATGTCATCTCATAAAATGAAATACGGTAGCTTCTGTTTGTTTTCTGGCGACGATCATTGATACAGTTGTTCTTGATTATAGATTATTGAACAATGTAAGATATCTTTTTGCTATACACAAAAGCAGATTATATGATGCAATTTTAACATACTTTTAATTAAATACATTACGATATATTAAATGATATTTGAAATTTACTTAGAATTTATTACTGCACTGAAACATTTTTATATTATAATTTTCATTTTCGTAAATTGTAGGTGCTTGTGTATCTCTATGTTTCTATATAATATTTTTATATTTAATTAAAAAGGTATTTTTGTTATATTGATTTTGACCAATTGATTGGACAATGTTTATAAGTTATTTATATTTATAATTAGTAAAATCTTTTAAAATGCTTATAATCAATATTATTTGTTATGTGTGTGTGCTAGAGTTGTATGGTAAATTATTAATTTCAATTCATAAATCATAAAGTGAGAATTTCTAGAAATGATTATAATATTATTGCTTCCATGTAGTTAATTAATAAATTTTCTAATGAATAATATTTAAACAAAGGTTTCAATTTCATACTTGCATGTAACTTAAAAGTATAGTAATATTTTGAAGAATGTCAAACAAGCATGCATCAAATGATACAAATGATTGAAATTGGGTCAAGTCAACATGAGCCACATCTCCAACCTATAAAATTTGGTGGTGAAAAGCTCAAGGGAAACAAGAGCTTCCACAAAAGAAATAGCAATCAAATTAGGAAAGATGCAAAACCTAATTATTGATGCTTAAATTTAAGCATAGTATTATGCTCAAAGTCAGGCTTGAATAATAGAGAAGAATTTTTTCTTCACTACAACTAGCCTAATAGCCCAATGAAAGCTATTGTGAGGATCTATGAATGGGACAAGCTTAGTAAAAATGATTTCACATGACACCCTATATATGTAGGATTCTCATACATTGAGAAAATGGTGGGATGTTCAATCAAGTGATAATCCATTGATCTAGACTTCTTAGCTGAATTGTGCCATGAGAAGACCAAGAAAACCAAAAGACAAATAAATTATGAAATCAGATGGAATGTAAATGCAATAGAAGTGCGAGAGGGTTCATAAATATATCTCAGAAAAATATAAGTAGGGGATGTTGTCTAACTCTTTGCCTTTGAAGTAGCTTGACATTATAAAGCCCTTTCATATTGATAATACTTATACTTGTGTACCAATTGGTGCCAGTGTCCTATATGAACTAGGAGAAAATCTTGAGAATTGTCTATAGTATGATACTTTATAGGAGAGGTTATCATTACCATAACTATAATAGAGGTACACTACACTAATGGAGTAGGTAGCTCTACCACAATGTTATTATTAGTCTTATCCACAAATGATATTCCTAATGTTTTAAGGACAAATGAAAGAAATAGGTAGCATCCTTATAGGCTTTGAAGATGATTGAACTTTAAATAACAATTTCTCCTCTCCATAAATTGTTAGGTTAAGGATTTATTTAAGGATGGGAATTAAAAAGGATCACCCTAGACTTTTATTCCATAAGTGCTTTCCTATTTTTCATTCTAGGTACAATTACATGAATAAGAGGTACATCTTGAAGTTGCATGGACTTAAGTGAAAAATGCAGTTTTTCCAAGGTAAAATTCTTTTACTTATCCCTTCAAAAGGAGGGAACAAAAGGTAAAGCACACTACAAAGAAGAGGTGAAGTGAGATGTAGGGGCAAGGACTAGAGGTTTTATAGTTTGAAAAAACTTATGTGATAGTTCATTAGTCATATATGTATTAAATACTTTAAACAATAGACAATGTCAAGAGAGAATGGACCTTATCAAAGCATGTAAGAAATGGTTAGAAACAAGGCTTCACAATATTCAAAAGTATGCTACCAAACATCCTATATTTTATGTAGAACACCCACATTGCAAAAATTCAAAAAGCTATTTACTACTAAGTGCCTTCAATGTAGAAACTACGCATGAGATACACATACTCATGCATAAGAGGCCCATATTGAGGATGCAATGAATGTTTTAGATACCACATTAAGTCCTAAAAGGACCATCAATGTCTTGGATGCTAGAGTCAAAACATATAGTTCATTATGTTTAGATATGGTAGCATTGTACATTCATTGCACAATTTCCAAAATAGCCCAGGCATGGAGAAGACCTCATCCATGATCACACCAAATTTGTAGGAAGGATCAACCACAACCCCTGCAACTGTATTTTTTTATTCATAGTGATGTAAATAGTAAAAGGGCTTTCAGAGTAGGTCCATGTAGAAGTTTGAATGCTAAATTAACATTTCTAGCACTTTTATTTTCAGGTGACATGGATGTGATATTGACAATTTTCACAAATGGGCTATCACTTAATATAGAGGAAGATTATTTTGAAATAAAACTCATCTTTTTATTCATGATGTAAAATTTATGATGTTTGATGATCATGTAGAATAAATTATAACAATGTAGAAATATGTCATTTCTAAATTGGAATTTTGTAACATATTTATTACATATTACCACTACTAAAGCTCCAAACCAATATAACTATGTGGATGATGTAATTCTTAATGTATAATTAAAGCATAAGCAATAAACTAGAAAAAATGTAGAACATAATCATATAATGATAGATCTAGTACAACATAGGAAATCTAACAACTTCTAACAGAAATGTTGAATTGTGCTAACCATATAATTGTTAACCTGATTGTAAGATCTTGTGATATCATAATTATGTACATCTCTCATATTCCATACAATAATGCTCTTCATTAAATACATAAGATGAACAAAAAATGAAACATGATACAATTATTTTAACCATATTTTCTAAGATAACAAGATAAAATGGATGACAATTTAGTGACCAAAAAGTGCATAACTAGGTAAAGGAAAAGGACTCATTGCAGATAATATGGATTTCAACAAATGAATATTAAAAGAACACTTTAATCATAGTCTATAGATCACATCATGCCTTTTATATGATGACTACTGGAACAATAGAGATATAAGGAGAGTTTGATGTTATCATAAGATTCGGTGTTTTTGTAACTTCTTGTGGTCTCATTAATATGGATTTCAACAAATGAATATCATGAGAACAATTTAATCATAGTCTATAGATCACATCATGCCTCTTATATGATGACTACTGCAACACTAGAGATATAAGGAGAGTTTGATGTTATTTTAAGATTCTATATTTTTGTAACTTCTTGCGGTCCCATTAGTATGGACTTAGCTTGGACTTAGCTCATTAGTCCTATAAGTATCCTCCAAACGATGCCATACACAAGACTAGGAAGAATTAAAATTAATAAAATTTGAGATTGTTTTACCATATATCTATCACAATAATATAAAGATTATTGATGTGTATATGATTCAAAAATACCTAAATAGATTAAAACAATGGTAATTTAATATCAAGGAATATGAATACTAGCTACCTAATTGTAGAGTATAATTTCTAGACTAAGAACATGAACATTATGTATGAGCCTTTTGATATAAATTGTTCAATGGCCCCAAGGTCTTAAAACATTTTCATTCTACCATAAAGAATGAAGGAAATCAATTCATTTAGTTGGCTTTTTCCATCACTCTCAAGAGGGCATTCACACATAATAAGAAATTGAGTTGTAATGTTTTAAAGACATATTATGATTTATGTTTAAGTGTACTTCTACAATCTTAATATCTCTAGTACTCATAACCATGATGACTAACTATACACAAAACAATATGGTCCATTTGGTTGTGGGAATAGAAATATGGGAATTGGAATTGTTATTCTGGAATAAAAAATGGGCATATATATTCTTATTCTTGTTTGGTTCAGTCAGAATTTTATGGGGAATTCCCAGACCCAAAAATTAATATTCTAATTCTGCCTAATTCTAATTCCACCTATTTAGGTAGAATTGCAAATGCTCATTTTTTGGGCTAAAATTAGAATATGTATTCCTATTTGTAATTCTGATTTGGTGCACCCAAATAAAGAATTCAAAATTTTAAGAATTTACATATGCCTATTCCACTCATATTCCCGCTGACAAATGAACCTACATGATAAATGAAGATCACACAATTATCAAAGAGGTGAATAAAATATAATAAAGTAAGCCAAAAGTTTATATATAAATGAAATTTATTGTATCAAACTTCTCTAATCAATAATCAACTACGGACCAAGCAAAGACTACGGTCAACCAAAAACATGAAAATTTATAGATCCCAATGCATCGTTGCTTTTCAGAATTATATTGCAACAATAGAGCCAAATGAAAGCACCGAGAGACCCTGCTATGCAGATGAAGATATCAATGAGGTTTTAACTCGTATGAGTACAACTTGACAATGTTTAAGATGCTTCTATATAGTTTTTAAACTTTCAAGACAGACTGCTCTTGGATGTAATCGTCGTCTCTATGTAGAATTTGTTTCTTTCGGATGACTGCAGGATTCCAATTTCACAGGGGGTTATTGGTTTTGACGAAACGTTCAAGAGAGGCCAAAATACTTAACCTCTTGAAAACGCTATTTAATGGAAGGAAGTCCAATACAAGCGGCAAAAGACTATCCATTCTTCTCCGGTGTTATAGCAGCAATATACAAAATGCCTCTACCAGTAGAAACCACTCCCTCTGAAGCTAATCTCCCTGTAGTCGACATTTCCAAATTTCCTCAAGACTTTGATGCTGATGAACTAAACAACCTTGAATACCATCCCGAGCTCTCAAAAGTCAGAGAGGCTTGCAAAGAGTGGGGATTTTTCCAGGTTGTCAACCATGGAATTCCATCAGATCTTGTCGAAATGGCAGAGAATGTTAGCCGAAATTTGTTATCTATGCCAGCCGAGGCAAAAGAAAAGGCCGTCTCCGGTAAGGCACTCGATACTTACTTCAAAAGACGAAACTTCGAGACGTTTGCTATTCAAGACCCGACGTTCTCTGCTTCGTTTGAACAAATGTGTTCAAAGATTTACCCACAAGGGAACCCTAACTTGTGGTATGTTATTCCTCTTTTATTTCCCTTCCTCTAAACTTAGTTGCTTCCTCTCTCCTAATTAATCCAATTCTTCTTTTACCGTTTCGCAGCGAGACAATGTCAACGTACGCTGCTTGTGTCTCAGATCTTGCACAAAGAGTCACGAAAATAGTTCTTGCTAGCCTGGGATTCGATTCCGAGGCTTTCCATCGCTATCAATTTGAAAAATACACAAGAGCATTGCGTATAAACGGGTATACGCCAGCAAATATGTCGAGTGAGGAGCAGAAAGTCCTCTCCCATACAGATCCGAACTTGCTCACAGTTCTTTACGAGGATGATGTTGGAGGGCTTCAGATTCGATCTGAGGAGGGCGAGTGGTTCAACGTCAAACCTCTCCCTCGTGCATTTGTCATCAATTTGGGGGACAGCTTTAAGGTACTAAATTTTCTCTTCCGCCATAATCAGTGTTAATTTTTTAAGGTAGTGTCTGATTAAATTGTGGCAGGCGTGGTGTAACGGTAGATATCGAAGTGCGGATCATCGCGTTGTTTCTCAAAGTTGTAGATACCGTATGTCAATTGCTTTTTCACTTCTTTTCCAAATGACATGGAAATCTGGGCGCCTGAGGAGCTTGTAGACGAGGAGAATCCAAGGCGTTACAAGCCTTTCATATACTCACATTACAGGGACGAAGCTCTGCGTGATTTAGATGACAAATCAAAAGCTACCGCCCTGGAAAGGTTTGCGGCTATATAAAAAGTTGTCCATCAATACAGTGTCGCTGAAAAATAATCCATATGGCTTAGATTGTTTCTGAATAAAAGTGGATAAATAGCTGAATTAAAGTTTTTTCTTTGTAAGACGTATTCGAAGACAATTTAGTCCTGCCGAATGTTGTAAGGTTGATAATTTATGAGTTAAATGTTTATTTCTAGCCCGAGAGATAGACGGGAAAATAAAATTTGCATAATGTTCCGTAGGGTTGATATTTTGGTGATCCAAGACCGGATCAGTGATGACGTAGAATTGATTGTTATTATATATATGAGACAGTGATATAAATAAAGTTATGATTTTAATTTTGTTCTAAAAAGATTGTTGTATGGTATTATAATTTTAGGTGACGAAAGCTAAAAATTAGATCAATAATAATTCTTAACTAGAATATAAATTATTAAAATATGTCTTGGTATTTTAGATGACTAGAGATTCAATGTGTGCTTAAACAATTATAATTGTATATTTGGAGAAAAGAAACTTGATTCAAAATAATATGACAAGTAAAAACTAATACAAGTGTTGAACAATAGGCCTGCCTAAATTATGTGAATACTAATATTGTATCCTTTCTCAGTGCAAATTTTCCTCTATGTGCTTGATTCATTCTTTGTACTAAACATAAGAATGCAAGTACAAACCTCTACTAACATTTTCCCAATTCAAATAAATGAAAGAATTCAATTATTATATTTCTAGGAGTTGATTAATACATGACGAGTTATGATTTGAAGGTTTAGCTAAAATAAAACCTCCTTCGATCTATGATCTTGTTTAAGTTATGTGTCATTTTCATAACAAAGGATGAGATATTATTGTTACCATATAACATGTTTTGACACAAATAGTATATTCCATGTCAAACTTGTCAAGGTTGGTCAATTCTGTGAATAAAGTTATTAGTGTTGAGAAACTTTGTTTACATCATATCTAATGACAATTATACCATCGATATGGACTCATGTCATGGATAAATAGGGGCATGATCTATAAATCTAAAGTACTAAGAGAACTTGGTCGAGCCAATATTTATAATTTGATATACCAATCAAATATGATAACTACACATTAACAATGATAACCATATTATGTGATGTTTCATTTTAGGAATAGTATTGACATCCACATGGATGATAGATCAAAAAAGAATCACGAAATAAAATTATATGTTGAGATACCTTATTGGACTTTAAATTTTAAACCAACTCATAAATATATTTATTTTTTAGCTAATAGATTGTAGTTAAAGGTATCATAGTGTTTAATGAGGTATAAAGATTAATAACAAAATTTAAATTTGTTTGTTTAAACCTTATATTTGTAGAAAATTTATTTAAGGTACTTTTGTAGTGTATTTCGTTTGGTGTTAATAAAAGATCATTATGAAGGATATTATATGGTAATGTATGAATGGAAAATATCATATATAGACATAGTTCAATAACTACAATTAATACATTAATATACATAGGATGAAATAATAATGGACATATCAGGAGAAAAAATAGAATAAACCAAAATGGAATTTTATTTAAATTTATAATATTATACAAGTGAAGAGATCAAATTAATGTGGGGATCAAGAGGATTTCACTATATTAAAGAGTACTATATAGAATTATATTATGAAAATTCAAGTAAGGAATAAAGGAAATGATTATTGGTAATAATCAAATAATAGTGGAAGGAGACTCTAAGCTCAAAATTCATATTCTACAACTAGGCTAAATGCCCATGGAGATTGGTTCACCTCATATAAGTTTGTAGTAGATGCCTCTTATCCTTCAATGAAGTCAAATTTTGACACACTTTGAGAGAAGGGAATTGTGTTATTGATTGTATGACTAACTAGGATTTGGCATTTGAGGATTGGAAACATGTTTCAACAAGGGCTCTAGAGGAGTAGAAGTCCTTGCCTTTTGCTTTTGCAGAAACCTAGTGTTGTGAATTTTGATCATTGTTTTGATCATATTTTGATAAGTAGTAAGTCATTTGCAACTATGATTTATTATGCTATAATTTGTTCTACCATTAGATTTGTGGCCTTAAATTTAATAAAACCATGTTCAAAAATTTTAACATGTCTAAGGACGTAGTAAAAGATCTATTATTAGCACTATGTCTTTCTTGGTTGATTCAAGTTCCTAGACATTCCTATTAGCAGATTGCTTAACAATTTTGGTGAAGTTAAAGAATGATAAATAGGTAGCCAAACATGCATTTCAAAAAAGCCTAAAAAAATAGCATCATCTACTTGATGAAGAAAATTGACCATGAAAAGACTCCAAAGAAATTGGATAGATTTAAGGGCCATTGCAATATTTTTCAACCAGTTGAATCTGAAGAAGTAGATTGCATCTAAAACTAGTTACACAAGATTAGCATGCATGCAGTGTAGTGACATTCCATAAAATAATTAAATATTTTAAACCCCCACAAAAAAAAACCTCAAAAAAAGTGTTTATCTTTTGACATAATCAATTTAGCAAACATAGACTAATCATGCCCTTAAATGAAGCCTTTAGAGAAATTAATGTTTTTACTTCAAATATTTCCTACCGAATGTGACAAAAAATGATGTGTATTTACGTACTATTTATCCTGCTATCTCAGGATTACATGCGTCACTTATTATCTTTTACCTTTCCTACATAATTTATAAATAAGCTTTAACCTCAAAAAAATTGGAAATGACCAATTAGAAAACAACAAATTTTGAACTGAAATTATTTTATAAATAGTTGCAGTTGAAACCTTATGCTGAATAATTATTCAAGTATGAAAAATTAATTTCCATGGGCATCCAGGAACATTAGTTCCCTACATTTATAAGGTAGGGACTAATTATCAGCTATACTGAAGGCTTTAACGAAATTATTAAAACTGATAGGAAAATCTATGAAGGGTTATGGTAAGAGAAGATCATTACTATCTTCTACAGATCCCATGTGTCATATTAGGCTTTATACAGGTATTACTGAATAGTTTATATTATTAATGAAATAGTTTTTTAAGTAAAAGTGTTTTAAATTCCTTTATTGATCTAGTCAATAATTTTCCAACTGACAAAGACTATCTTTCCCTCAATTGAGTTATTGGTAGGGTTTCTAAATTTAGAAAGATCACCCCTTTTTTAGATATCATGATATTTTAAGTAGTTTAGACTATGAAACCCAAATTTATGGCATTTATTCTAGGCAATTATAACAAAGTCAGGGAAATTTTGTAGAAATGGTGGAAGTACTATATAATCATCTTTAAGTAAAAGCATCATCTTTTTATTTATTTCGATAGTATCAACAAGGACATGAAAGTTGTGAGTGAGGATGTAGAGTATACCATGAGAATTAAGGAAATTTTGTTTAGCAAGGATGCTATTCTTATAATTATTGCCATAATTATTAGATCCTACCTTTGGCAAAAACTAATGGAATCATTAGATTCCATATTAGTTACATAAATCTAAAAATTTGAAGAAATATTTTTTTGAAATTGAAAAATACAATTTTTAAAAAATTGTATTGGCCCATGATTAAAAAGGAAATGAAAAAATTCAATTTTCTCAAACAAAAAAACATATATTTTCTAACAACTTTATTAATGAATGCATTATTTACAACTTTATCTTTTCCCCATTTGCGACAAGTGGATTAACTTTTAAAAAAAATAATCATTTTTATCTTCCACCTCATAAATGAATGTCTAATCAATATTAATTATCCCTATCTATTTTCCTTACCATGTTCAAATATAGAATTAGATGTTTTGTATTTCTTGTTTTAAATATATTTATTATTAGTTTTACATTTATATTTATTTTTGTAATTTCTAAAATGTTATTGGACCATTCTATTTTTGGAAATGAAAAAATTCAATTTTCTCCAACAAAAATACAAATATTTTCTAAGAACTCTATCATGTATTAATGAATGCATTAATTACAACTTTATCTTTTCCACATTTGTGGCAAGTGGATTAACTTACCTCACAAATGAATGTCTAATCAATATTAATTATCGCTATCTATTTTTCTTATCAAGTTCAAATATAGATATTTTAATCAAATACAAAGTTAAATGTTCTTCATTTCTTATTTTAAATACATTTATTATTTAAGATAGTTTATGAAGAAGAATTCATATGAATTTATAGAGTTAAATGTTTTTAAAGTTGTATAATTTAGATATTTTAATCAAATATAGAGTTAAATGTTTTATATTTCTTATTTTAAATATATTTATTATTAGTTTTACATTAATGTTTATTTTTGTAATTTGTAAAATGTTATTTCTGTTAATTATTGTTAGTTGGACAGCTGTTATTTCTGACCCGAAAATAGCAGCACTATTTATGGGTAGCTTGGACAGCTGTTCGTCCTTATCTATGAATAGCGGTTGTATTTATGGGTGGTTTGGACAGCTGTTTGTCCACTTGCCAAAAATTAGTAAATGGTTATTATTTACTAATTTTAGAGATTCCCTTTTGGACACCTTGCAACCAATTCTATTATTGGCTGTTGAGTTGTCTTAATCTCAGTCGTTGGTTTGATTTAATCTCGGTCGTTGGTTTACCAACGAGAGTAGTATAAAAAGGGGTCTAGGGGGCATTTGGAGAGCAAGGCGGTGAAGCTTTGGTGAAGCTGTTTGCAGTGTTAGCAAACAGTCTTGTAGTGTTAGCAAGGGCACAAGGGAGAAGCTTTGTGAAGCAGTTTGCAGTGTTAGCAAACAGTCTTGCAGTGTTAGCAAGGGCGCAGTGTTAGCGCAGGGATAGAAGCTTTTGGAGAAGTAGTTTGTAGTGTTAGCAAACAGTCTTGCAGTGCTAGCAAGGAAGCTTTGGAGAAGCAGTTTGCAGTGTTAGCAAACAGTCTTGCAGGAAGCTTTGGATGTGAAGAAGCTTTTGTGAAGCAGTTTGCAGTGTTAGCAAACAGTCTTGCAGTATTAGCAAGGGCGCAAGGATAGAAGCTTTTGGAGAAGCAGTTTGCAGTGACAATTTGTCCGAAAATATTGTGTTGATTCTGTTGCGCATTTCTTTCCGTATTTTAAGTGAAGTTGCAGTTGTGTTATTTTTCGATATTAGCTGAGAATTTGTTTTCAGCAGTTTAATAATCATTTGTGATAGGAGATTAATAATCAGTGACTGCAATAGTTTTATTTTTCACATGGTATCAGAGCATTGTTAAGGGTAGAAGAGTTTTGCCCTAGGAAAGAAATTTTGATCTCTTTAGATTTTTAGTCTTGCAGTATTAGCAAGGGCGCAGGGATAGAAGCTTTTGGAGAAGCAGTTTGCAGTGACAATTTGTCCGAAAATATTGTGTTGATTCTGTTGCGCATTTCTTTCCGTATTTTAAGTGAAGTTGCAGTTGTGTTATTTTTCGATATTAGCTGAGAATTTGTTTTCAGCAGTTTAATAATCATTTGTGATAGGAGATTAATAATCAGTGACTGCAATAGTTTGATTTTTCACATGGTATCAGAGCATTGTTAAGGGTAGAAGAGTTTTGCCCTAGGAAAGAAATTTTGATCTCTTTAGATTTATTATTGCTTTAAACCCTTGAGATGGCTTCAGCTGGTTTGAGAGATCAGGATAGATTGGATGGTGCCTCAAATTTTGGTGTCTGGAAGGCCAGAATTTCTTTATTGTTGGAAGAGAATGCTATCAAGGATTATGCTACCAGTGGTGTACCTGTACCAACGGATGCAACACAGCTTGCAGCATATAGGAAGGATGATGCCAAAGCGAGGAGGATTATCCTTGATGGTATCGAGGATCATATTGTTCCACATATCTCGGAGCTAGATACAGAAAAGAAGATGTGGGACGCCATTCTAAATCTGTACCAGAATGCAACCACTAATAGGAAGTTGATTCTCAGAGAGAAGCTAAAGAATACCCGGATGAATCAGGGAGAAGACGTCACAAGTTACCTCACCAGGCTCAAACTTGTCAAGGATGAGTTAGCAGCTGTTGGAGATAGCCCTAGTGATGATGAGCTAGTGAGAATAGCCCTAAATGGGTTTACTAAACAATGGAGTGTCTTTGTTCAAGTTGTCAGTGGACGAGATACTTTACCGAGTTGGGATCGACTATGGACTGATTTCACTCAGGAGGAGTTTAAACTAAGTCTTGTCAATGGGGCCAACAAGAGTCAGAAAAATGAGGTGGAACAAGAGAACGTTGCCCTAGCGGGTAAAGGGAAAGCAAAGAAGGGATCTAGCAAAGGATCAAATTCACAAAGTGAAAAAAAGAAGAAGGACCTTTCTAAGGTTAAGTGCTTTGGATGTCACAAGTTTGGATACTATGTCAGTGATTGCCCAGAGAGGAAAAAGGGTAAGAAGCAGGTGGTAGCTTCAGCAAGTGCAGAAGAACTCTCTAGCAGAATGGAAGATGAGTTTGCACTCATAGCTTGTATGGTTAGCTCAACCTCACAGTGTGTTTGGTATATAGATAGTGGGGCGTCATTTCATATGACAGGAGTTAGAGAGTACTTCTCCAGTTACAAGGAGGAGGACACCAACATCCAAATTTCTATGGGAAACTTGTTCAAACTCAACCCTGTTGGGAAAGGGACTGTTCAGTTTCAGAGGGAGAATGGAAAGATAATTCCTCTTCATGATGTGTTATATGTGCCGGGCTTAGGTATGAATTTGATTTCTGTATCTATTCTTCAAGATAGGGGGTATAATGTACTCTTTAGAGGGACACATGTGTTGATTAAGCACAAGGATTGGAAATCACCCATAACTATTGGAGTTAGGAGTGGTCGCCTTTATAGATTGCAGTTTGATACTCCTAAGGCACTTATGAGCAACAATAATCCTAGAGATCTTGGAGAGCTATGGCATAGGAGGATGGGCCATATTCATCATGGAGCACTTAGATTGCTTCGTGAGACCGTGACAGGTGTTCCGGAGGTGAGCACAGAGCATAACGATACATCTAAGGAGAAAGATGTAGATCCCACTTTATATAGACAGTTGATTGGTACGCTTATGTATTTGGTCAACACTAGACCAGATATAGCATTTGCAGTAAACTCTCTTAGTCAGTTCATGGTTGAACCAAAGAGAATGCATTGGATAGCGGCTAAGCATGTGCTACGTTACTTGTGTGGTACAGTCGAGTATGGGATCAGATATGTTTGAGGTATGAGGTATCAGGTTGATAGGCTATACTGAAGCAGATTGGGCAGGAAGTACAACAAACAAAAGGAGCACTTCAGGGTGTTGTTTCAGCTTGGGATCAGGAGTTGTATCTTGGTTCAGCAGGAAGCAGAAGTCTGTGGCTCTAAGTTCAGCAGAAGCAGAATACATAGCAGCTAGCATGGCGACATGTGAAGCTATATGGCTTCGGAAGTTGTTAGTAGCCTTGTTTGGTCAGAAGGTTGAGACTACTGTGATACATTGTGACAATCAGAGTTGCATCAAGTTGTCTGAAAATCCAGTGTTTCATGATAGGTCTAAACATATAGATATCAGATATCACTTCATTAGAGATTGTGTACAAAGAGGAGTTGTTCGACTACAATACATACCTACAGATGAGCAGGTAGCAGACATTCTGACGAAAGCTTTGGGAAAGGCCAAATTTATCTTCTTCAGAGATAAGATGGGTGTCATGCAGAACAGCTTCCTCGCTAAGAGGGAGTGTTAATTATTGTTAGTTGGAAAGCTGTTATTTCTAACCCGGAAATAGCAGCACTATTTATGGGTAGCTTGGACAGCTGTTCGTCCTTATCTATGAATAGTGGTTGTATTTATGGGTGGTTTGGACAGCTGTTTGTCCACTTGCCAAAAATTAGTAAATGGTTATTATTTACTAATTTTAGAGATTCCCTTTTGGACACCTTGCAACCAATTCTATTATTGGCTGTTGAGTTGTCTTAATCTCAGCCGTTGGTTTGATTTAATCTCGGTCGTTGGTTTACCAACGAGAGTAGTATAAAAAGGGGTCTAGGGGGCATTTGGAGAGCAAGGCGGTGAAGCTTTGGTGAAGCTGTTTGCAGTGTTAGCAAACAGTCTTGCAGTGTTAGCAAGGGCACAAGGGAGAAGCTTTGTGAAGCAGTTTGCAGTGTTAGAAAACAGTCTTGCAGTGTTAGCAAGGGCACAGTGTTAGCGCAGGGATAGAAGCTTTTGGAGAAGCAGTTTGCAGTGTTAGCAAACAGTTTTGCAGTGCTAGCAAGGAAGCTTTGGAGAAGCAGTTTGCAGTGTTAGCAAACAGTCTTGCAGGAAGCTTTGGATGTGAAGAAGCTTTTGTGAAGCAGTTTGCAGTGTTAGCAAACAATCTTGCAGTATTAGCAAGGGCGCAGGGATAGAAGCTTTTGGAGAAGCAGTTTGCAGTGACAATTTGTCCGAAAATATTGTGTTGATTCTGTTGCGCATTTCTTTCCGTATTTTAAGTGAAGTTGCAGTTGTGTTATTTTTCGATATTAGCTGAGAATTTGTTTTCAGCAGTTTAATAATCATTTGTGATAGGAGATTAATAATCAGTGACTGCAATAGTTTGATTTTTCACAATTTCTTTAAGTTTACACTATATTCTACTAGATATCTTACCAAGTTCAAAAATAGAGTTAAATGTTTTTTATTTCTAATTATATATATATTTCTTATTATTTTTACATTGATGTTTATTTTTGTAATTTGTAAAATGTTATTTCTTTAATTTTACACTATATTTGTCTAGTTATCTTACCAAGTTCAAAAATAGAGCTAAATGTTTTTTATTTCTAATTTTATATATATTTCTTATTATTTTTACATTGTTGTTTATTTTTGACAATTGTAAAATTTTATTTTTTAAAAGTTTACACTATGTTTTACTAGCTACTATTTTACAATTTTGTTCAATTTTTCTATACCATTAATACTACCCCTCAAACTTACTACATATTTTCATACTTTGAGTTAAGCAATTAACAATTTTTAAAAATAAAATAAAATTTAAGTAGCTGAAAAAGTTTATTATCAACAAGTTTTTGCTAAAAATTGTAACTAATTTAATTTCCCCTTCATGCAATACTACTTCAGTCAATCATAAAAACATGAAGGCAAGAACTTTGGCGCATGCACCCTTTGTTTATATTGCATAGTAGAAGAATGTGACTTTTCAATGTTAAGTCACAACTTTTCATAAATAAATTTTATACTTATTAATTCTAATCATACAAGCTAATGTAATTTTTCATGTTTAATTATTAACCGTTGAGCCTTTATTTGACTTGGCATTCCATAAACAAAATGTATTGATGTTTTATCTTTTCAAAATAATTAACTATGAAAGTGTCCCTATCCCATACATTGTCAATAGTTTTTTTAAATTATCACTACATAATCGTTGAGGTCATTGTCTTTCATTTTTGACAAAGTCAACCTTCAAACCCATTATTGTGCTAGAGACATAAGATATTGGGATGTGATTGTGTCTTCAAACTTGCATCTATAGGTTTGGATTTCATTGCCATTGAATTCCTCTAAATTCTATTATGTTTTATCTAACCTGTTTGGTATCCATCTTTAAACAAAAGTTACTACCATAGGAGGATTTTCGCATGCAGATGTGATGAACATCAATATTGGTTTGATCACTTGGATTATTCCCCTAGTTGTGCTTAGTATGAACAATGATTATATCCATCTTTGATTTATTTGTGGTGGATTTCATTGTGATATATGTATTATAATCATTGAAAACTCTTTTTTTTTTTTTGTTACAACTTAATCATGTCATTAAACTCCATCAACATCTATGCGTATACTTTCATTGTCACTTATAACTTTATAAGATAAGATCATCAGGCTTGTGTAGTTTGGACTTTCTAAATTAGATTTATTGCTCCATATTTTAATCACATTTCTACAAAAATCTTCTAATATGATATACCTTACATTTGTTGTTTCTTTTTTTAATATTGTACAGGTTTGTTGTTGATTACATCCATATTTCCAACTACATCTTTGACATTTTATGTTGTAGGGTCTTCTTATAGTTGGTAAAACATGTCTTGAAAGATATCCATTTATTAGTTCTTGCCTTTGGCAAGAAAGTATTGGAATCATTCAATTCAATTTTTCAATTCAATTAACCAATCAACTCATAGGATTTAAAAGATTAAAACAAACTTTAAATGTTTATATATTTTTCTAATTTTTCATTATTTTCTAAATCACATTTTTTATTCATTCTATTGGACTATACTATTTTTGGTAGGGAGAAAATTCCAGCAAAAATACAAATATTTTCTAACAAGTCTATCATGCATTAATTACAAATTTATCATTTCCACATTTGTGACAAGTGGATTAACTTTTCAATTTTTACATTACTGTTTATTTTTCTAGTTTGTAAGAAAATACAAATATTTTCTAACAAGTCTACCATGCGTTAATGAATGCATTAATTAAAACTTTACCTTTTCCATATTTGTGACAAATGCATTAACTTTTCAAAAAAAATCATTTTATCTAACACCTTACAATTGAATGTCTAATCAATATTAATTATCACTATCTATTTTTCTAAATATAGAGTTAAATGTTTTATATTTCTTATTTTAAATATATTGATTAGTTTTACATTGATGTTTATTTTTGTCATTTGTAAAATGTTATTTATTTGAGTTTACACTATATTTTACTAGCTACTATTTTACAATCTTATTCTATTTTTTTTAATACCATTTTACAAATTGTAAAACTAATGCTAACCCTCTAACTATTTAGATATCTTGGTAGTTTGAATTAAGTAATCAACAATTTTTTTTTTAAAATCAAATATTTCAATTTATAACTAAATTGGTAGAAATGACTAGTTCATTCATTAAATATAATTTCTATTGTTATTTATATATTTCTTAAAATAATATAATTATTAATATTTTTTAAATTCCCTTCAACTCTCTCTGTCATTCTACCTCTAATTGTCCATATAATAACATATTATTCTCTTTTTTAGGTCTCTCTTCATATCCTTCCTTTCTACCTATAAATCTCCATTTTCCTTCTTTTCCAATTATTGGCATGAACTTTGACGCATTATGTCTCTTGTTTTACAACACTTAAAATTTTTTCAAGTCAATCTCTTGATCTTTATTAGCCTTAAAAGAAAAATAAGAGGTTTTTTGGTGAAGGGATTAACGTTACCATGCAAAGTGTGACTAAGGAGAGAAGTATTGTTAGGAGTAATAGGGACTTAGTGGAAACTATCATATCTTTAACAAAGCTTACATAATGGGTGTCCTTTTGAAGTGTGTTCGAACAAGAAATTGTAGAGAATTGTTTCAAAACCAAGAAATATGGTAGCACTTTGAAATATTTGGGATGAATAACTATTTCAAGCAAATTTATGGCCACAATAGTCTATTATCTTAAAAATTTGCAAATTCTTGGCATAAGGGCCAAGTTGCTATAGGAATCACCAAGCTTTTTATAACTTAAGAGCTTATTGGGGAAACGACTAGTCTAATTTGTGAAGGAGTCAAGGTGGAAAGAAAAGGTTTTACAAATGGCAAAAAATTTAAGCATAAATTTTTAGAATACATAATGGGCATGAATATCTCTCTCTCCCTTATCCTTTTTCTGTGTGCATGTGGGTAATGAAGTAATTTACTCTAGAAAGAAGATTTGCTATTATCATGATTATCACTTTCCCATGTTAAATATGTTTAGACACGAAAAAAAAACATTCTTTTTGTTGTTCTCTTCTCTAGTTAATTGTATAGCTAATGAGGATTAGCCACTCCATTGCTACAGATTAATGTTTGTCCTCTACCAACATGTCTATTTCCAAAAACTTGGTTTACTAACCATGAAAATTCTCTACCTAAACCTAGATCCTCTATCTAAATTGAAGAGCTCGGTTTTGATCCTCTATCTAAAAATACACCTTCCTCCTTTTTAGAAAAAATAAAAACTAGGAAAGAACTATGTATAATAGACATTAAAACCTAGTCCCTTGAAGAATCATTCTTAGCCAAACCCCCTACTAAGAGCAAAAATGCCTCTACTAAGTCTAGTCTAAAAAGTACTCTGAAGGAAGGTAGGATCATAAAAGAGATAATTTATGTTGATAAGCAAGACTCAGAATGAAACTTTGAAAGTGCGGATCGTGGTTTGAAACCTTTGGCTTTAGATTATAGAATTTATTCTAGCTCTAGGGAGAAATTGTCTGCTAGACATAGAAATAAAGAAGGGAAAATTTTCAAGGAAGAAAGAAAGGATGATACCCAAGAAAACCAATATGAGGAAACTTCATATGAGATAGGAACTGAGGAAACCATTGAAAAAGTTGAAAACAATGCTACCAAGTATGAAGCATACAAAGATAAGGAAGTAGTAGAAGTAAAGAAGTGGAGTAGGAGATGTGGCAATCCCAATTAATATTGACTTGAGGTTTCAAGAGGAAATCCCAATCATGAAAATATAATTCAAGCAAGAATACATAAATTTTGAGTATTGCTTTATTAAAGTGTTGAGCTTGGAGGATGAAATGGAGAAGAATTTATCAATCCAAATCAAGGGTCTTCATGATAAGGTTGACATCCTTAATATTTTTTTTGCTAAAGCCATTATTGGTATTGAGCTTGGGGTTGCGATTTCCACTATATACAGGCTTCCAAAGGAGATGATGAGAAGGGCAGTCTTTGGCACTATGATGGGAAGAAGAAAGTTGAAGAAGGATGGTTTTCTTATGGAGGCCAAGTATGAAGATGAAAAGGACCCCGAGGATGTCATGAACTGGCTGAAGGATCTCAAAATCATGGTTATTGAATAAGAATATATAAAAAGGACCTAGTGGTTTAGGCTATGTTAGTTTAGTTTCTATCTTGGTCTTACATACTATGTTCAGAACTTTTTTTTGTTTTTCTTAGATGCTTACTTCTCTTCTATTTGTATATTGAGAAATAGCTTAAGTACTTTTATGAGAACTTGGGGTTGCATCTCTAGTTGGGTTGGAAAATATTAATGTATTTTTAAGTAGTTTTATTTTAGCTATTTGGTTTGGTGATGTTGACTTTAGTCTGGACTTACAGTAGTTTTTTATTAATTTTGATGACCAGTAGAACACTAGTTATTTGGGCTAGTTATATTCTTCTCTACTACTTGGTTGTAATTGCCCAGGGAAGATTTGATTGATGTTTACTTTTATATTGTTCAAGTGCAAGACCCTTTTCCTATGTCTTCTAATAAAAAAAAAGAAAATAATCTCAAAAAGTATAAGGTAAGATAATATTATTTAAAAATTGAATAATTTGTGGTACTATTACTTATAATCATTGAATAAATATAGAATGAGACATTAAGAATTCCATATAAAAATAAATTAAAGAAATTAAAAATTTAAGAGTGAGTGAATTTATATAGTAAGAAAAGACATAAGCATTGCATCTAAATTGTGGTAGGTAAATTGAATCAATACACATAAGTAATTTGCAACATCCTAGATCATGATGATAACTAGAATAGATGGTAATAGTCCAGAATACTTTATTAAAATTGACATTAAGAAGGAACCCATTCAATAAGGTAAGTACACTATTTATTTAAAATATTGTAAATGCATAAAGAATGGTATTCTATTATATTAATTTTAATCAAATAATAAAATTAATTAGAAGGGTGAAATGGCTTATAAAATATATTCTACAATTAATAAAGGAGATGGTCAAAAGGTAGGGCCAATGGCTCCCCTAACAATCAACCTTTGCATTACACAATGAAAGAACATCACCAAGGACAATGCCAAAAGGAGAGAGAACGTGTGGACACGAGCTTTGGGCAGTTATGGACGAAGGGCACGGCAAAGGCTAGGGCAAACGATGAGAACGTGTGGAAATTACAATGCATCATTGCGGGTAGGCCTGGACTCTCGACCCATCCGATGGATTAGTGCTTCTCAAACTCCGTTGCAACGACGAATACAAGGAAAACTGGTTACACCGTCGTCAATATCAATGAGGCTTTAACTGTTATGAGCAGCACTACTTGACAATGTTTTATGGGACTTATACGAACATTCGTACTTTGAAACCATCATTCCTCGATATAAATGTCCGCTCTATCTGGAATTCGTCCGTTTACTTGAAAAAAGGATTTTAATTATGGAGGTAGGCATCATTTTCTACGTAATGTCCAAGGTAGACCAAAATAGGACTCCTCTTGAAAACCTTATTTGATGCAAGGAAGTTGATTGTGAAGCGATAAAACACTGCCCATTATTTTCCTCTTCTGTTGCAGCAACAGACAAAATGCCTTTGCCCGTTGAATCCATTGTTTCTGAAGTGGTTCTCCCTATAGTGGACATTTCAAAATTTCCAATAATCTTACATGCCGAATAACTGAACCATATACAATATCACCCGGAGCTCGTTAAACTCAGAGAGGCCTGCGAAGAATGGGGGTTTTTCCAAATTGTCAATCATGGAATCCCAGTAGATCTTCTGCAAAAGGCTGAGAATGTTAGCCGAAGTTTATTGGCCATGCCTACGGAGGTCAAAGACAAAGCCTCCCGTGGTAAGCCATTGGACACTTACTACCGGAATCAAAATACGAATTATCAGTCCTTTAACATTCGAGACTCTACCAGTCCAGGTGCATTTGAGCAAATGTATGCAAAGCTGTGTGATGAAGAGAACCCAAATTTGTGGTATGCCATTTATATTGTTTCATTTTCCTTCTTCTAATGCTACTTCATTCGGCTATTTCTAATTGTTTGTATTCCTGCAGCGAGGCGATGGCAGAGTACGTTTCGTGTGCCTCAGATCTTGCACAAAAAGTCATCAAAGTGATTCTGGCAAGCCTGGGATTGGATGTACTGGTTTTCCACAAAAATTACTTCGAAAACTGCCTAAAAGTATTGCGTATAAACGGTTATTCATTGGAAAACATGTCTCCTGGGGATGAGGTGCTTCTCCCACATACAGATTCGACTTGTGTCACAATTCTGTACCAGGATGATGTTGGTGGGCTTTAGATTCGATCTCGGGAAGGAGAGTGGTTCAACATCAAACCTCTCCCTCATTCATTTGTCATCAATCTGGGTGACTCCCTTAAGGTACTAAGTTTTCTCATGAACGCCTTGAATTTTAATTCTATTTTGAAATTGTTATGGCATGATAAGATTTAGCATCGAGTGGTGGATATGTTTACAGGCGTGGACAAATGGGCGATACCGCAGCGCAGAGCATCGCGTTGTATGTAAGGGTGGTAGAGACCGTATGTCCATTGCATTTTTTGCTTCGTTTCCAAAGGAGACGGAAATCTGGGCGCCTGAAGAGCTTATAAACGATAACAATCCAAGGCGTTACAAGCCTTTCGTGTACTCACATTTCATGCGTGAGAAGATGAGTAATAGAGAATGTAAAGACAAATCAGCGCTCGAGCGATTCGCGGCTAGATACAGAGTTTTGCCTTCGTGCAGTGTCGCGGCTCTGAAAATGCATTCATGTCGTTGCATATTGTGTGGTGGTGTTTAGCAGCGAAGTTTAAAGTTGTTTCTATCTAAATAATGGAATTTTCCAGTGACTATGTAAGAAGGAAGCCAGATATAAATTTTTGCTACGTTTTTAATTTATATTATACACATCTCTATTTTGAAGAGGCTTGAACAATGAGATACAACAGATCCTTGTAGTGGCATTATCATTATAAGTATTATCATTGATGTTTTAAGCTGGTGGACAATTTCATGTTCGTGTTAAGTGACAATAGTCTAGCACACATTTGGATTCATGTCTTTCAATTTAAAAATATGACGACTGTGTATTCTAGTGATTATGTGCTCGTCTTGATGATGATTAAATGTTTGAAAATATGAATGTATTTTCAATTAAATTAAATTTAGAGAATGATAAATTGATAAGTACAATATAGTTTTCATATCAAGTTAAATTGTGGTATAGCTACCAAGATTTAAATCTGTAGTTTTTAATTCAAATTTAGTGACCCATGTTTCATGAGTAGTGGTTCATGTGGACTCATCTCTCATAAGAATAAATGGAACATTTAGCAGACATTGCATCTAAGTGATGCTCATAGAGGTGAAGCATTGTGACTTCTTGAGAGGTCACCCATTCTTATACTACATCAGCTCAAGCATGCTTAACTATAGAGTTTCCTCCACGGTTAAACAATTTCTACAAACCCTTCAATAAGAAAGAATGTTATTCTTATGTACTTATTTTAAAAATTGGTTTTCATAATTTAAAGTTAATTTCAGTTACCTATGGTTTATAGACTCCAAGTTCTATGTCCAATGATTGAAGGTGGTGCTCCCATCTCAAGGCAATTTGATATTCATGGTCGATATTGAAATTGACTCTATTCTCCCAATAGAAAAGAACTAGTCTTAATTTATTTTAAAAGATAAGTATAGTTTTGAAGAAAGTGATTTTATTTCTTGCATCTGTCTGCATAAACAATACCACATACTTTATTTCCTTACACTTTATAACTCAAAAAAATTTGTACACACCCAAACCATTTAGATATCTGATTTCTCCTTGAGAAGATAATTTCCTACTCAAGAGTATCAGTCATAAAGTGTGCAATACAAAACCACAATCAATTTTAATGATTGAGAGAAAGGTATACTTGCCTAGGTCTACAAGCCTGAGGTGTCGAAATTGAACTACTATATTTCAATTTCCAATGTTGATCAAGATTGTGTTGTCATTCCTAGCATTAGGTAGGAAAGAATCATAGGTACTCAACCAAAAAAATTGAGAACCAACAAGTTGGAGACTCTACTAGGTTGAGTTTCTCACATTTCAAATTGTAGAGTCACCCAAAAGTTTTAGTTTTGCAAACGAGAGAAATAATTTTTGTATTCTACAAGATGGAAGAACCTAGAAGACACAGTGAATATTTCTTGGAAAAGAGGTAGCAACTCTACTTATAATTTATGAATATACATGCTCTTTAATGATTATTTATTTATAGTTCATAAAAGGATAAGCAATAGATATCTATCCCTAAACTTTATGTCGACGAAGAAGGTCAGTACATTCTAGAAAAGAATATTTCACATACATTCCTAATAAGAACATAAAGAGAAAATAATTTTTTGATATGTTATTTGTTGGATATAAGAAGTTTTTAGAAAAGGAAAGAGAGTAATGTATTGATGATCGAGTGAATAATGTTAAGCAAGGGGAAAAAATTCATTTCATAATATGGGTTTGTTTCTTAATCATGAACAACCTAAAGCTCATCAAGTGGACAATGAAACACATAGGAAAGGAGGTGATGTCAATGATGAGATAAATAAGAAATCACAAAAACTCATAAAAGAACTGAAAATATTATTATTCCCAAGAAAAGCACTAAAATCCCTATGAAAAGTTCCAAGCAAGTTATTGGAAAGAGTGGGCCTAAAAAAGGATAAAATCACTACTCCAAAAAGGAGAGTCATCTAAATATAATCTTCCTTATAAAAATAGAAATTCTTCATTTAATAGTATATATACAAATCCTTTATATATGGAAAATGAAGAAACAACTCATGAGAGAAATAATCAAAATACTGGATCGAATCAAAATAGAAATAAGAAAGATGGGATTGAAGGTAATTGGAGAAGTACCAGTGCTAATAATCAAAATAGTATGGGGAACAATCAAAGAAGAAAAAGCTTTCAACATATAAATAAAGGGACAAGGGCCCCTATGATATTAGAAAGGTATACAAAATTAGATTTCATGAGGATTGTTTGTTATCCAAATCCTATGCCAAATGACTTGAGAAAAACCATACAAACTTTTTTTTGGAGAAGAGGATTAGTCTGCAGAAACACATGTGATATTAACCTCACAAATATTGTTCAAGAATTCAAAGAGCATAATGAAGATGTTAAAGCTTGGAGTTAAATAATGATATTAATGACAATAATGTTTATGCTCTAGTAAAAGTAGTTAAAAATGTTCAGGGCATATTAGGTAGTGGAGATGTAATAACATATGTGCCCAATGTTGTAGTCAAGGACATTTTTAGACAAACATAGACTACAAGAAGGAGATTTTGATGGATTAATTAAACAAAGGAATTAAATACCTTGATACTTAAAAAAACAAACTAGAAAGAGATCAAAGATTAGCCAAACTCATGGCCGATTCAAACTTGGAAGAAATGCATATAAATCAAGTAAAAGAAGAGTAGTTTGTAGTGAGCATTGAAAAGTACCCACGGTATATTCATATTGAATATTATTTAAGGTATATGTATTATCATGAGGATTTGAATGAAAATAAGAAAGTAATTATAAAGTTGCAAGAATCAAATATCCTCATTCAAGGAGATCTTTACTAGAAAAATAGAGATGCTATACTACACTTTTCCCTAGATATTAAACAAGAAGCTTCAATTTTGAAAGAGATGCATGAAGGGGTCTAGTTAGGAGATTTTATGCCAAGAAAAATACTAACAAGATTCAACGAGCATAGTATTATTTGTCATATAATTTAAAGGACTATTATATTTATGTTAGAAAGCATGACACATGGTAAAAAAAATTCAAGAAAATTGAAATATAATGCAGCTTTCCTCCTAAGAATATTCCAAGTATCAGAACCATTGTAGATGTGGGGAATTGATTTTATAGGACAGATTAGTAATAAGTCAAGGAATGTGTATAGTTGGATCCTAGTTACTATAGATTACTTCACTAAATTGGTAGAAATTATATGAACAAGACACTCAACTAGCAAGGTTGTTACAAATTTTTTAATGAAAAATATACAAGCTCAATTTGGAGTTCCTTTAAAAATCCTTGTTTTCAATGGCATGTCCTTCAAATCAAAGGATTTTTCAAAATTATACAACAAGTATGGTATGACGATGTCCTATTCTTATCCTTATTAGCCTGAAGAAAATTTTCTGGATGAATCTAGTAATAAGAGTATAATAAAATTTATAAAAATGATGCTAGATAGTAAAAAAGATCCTATGATTCAAAGTTGCATCTTGCATTATGGGTTGATAGGATTACAAGAATAAAGCTAACTTGACTTATGGAAAGGAAGGCAAAATAATTGAAAACAACCTATTACCAGTTTACAAGTTCATGAAGAAAGAGTATTTAGAAGGCATTGACTTTATGGATGAAAGAATTAATGCATTAGAACAATCATATGAGAATAGAAGAATAGCATCAGAACATACCATTGAAAAGTAGAAAAGGGTCAAATATCTTCATGAGAAAAAATCAATGGAAAGGACATTCAATATTGGTGATTGGGTGCTAAGGTGGGATATAAAAGATCAAGATAAAGGAAAATGTGGAAAATTTGATTCTTTGTGGCTAGGTCCTTTGATCATATTAGAGAAAGAAGAATACAACTCAATTTTTCATGCAAGATACTAATGGGAACATAGAAGAATTCCTTGTTCATGGCTAATACTTGAAACCATATTTCATTTAATATGACATATAATTACTTGTACTTTATTAGAATACAATTAATTTTTTATTATTATTCTTGTCTTTTGTTCTAGAGATAACTAGATTCTCATCATATTTTCAAGTAATATGTGTCCCAAGAAAGAGCCACTCATGGTGCTCAATTATTTCTCTTAAAATTAAGCTTTTTCACATTTCTTAAGTCCACAATAAAATAGGTCTACAAAATGACATCTTGAACATAGTCATAAGTTATTCCAATTTCAACTATTGCTAGTTTCTATAGCATATTCTCAACATCTAGCATACGAATGAATTTGCCACTTTGTTATATCCTATAGTGATCATGATTTTCAATGTCTCATGTTTGCATGTAGGAGTCTGATCTAATGCCTCATTTATCATCTGACCTAATCTCACTAATATGCAACTTCTTCTATCATTCTTTGATACCTTTTCATCTATGTCCAAAAATTATCTTCATGGGTCAAACCCTGCCGAGGAGAAAGAAGGTTGGAATTTCCCATAGGAGTTCCAATATGAAGACTAGGAAATTAAGTTTCAACTTCAATAAAATGCATTATGTTGTGAGTGAGTAAAATATGATCTTTATTGGGTTAGGTACTAAAACTAACCCATTAAAATACATGAATTTAGGATAACCCACCTGGTTCACCAGAAGAGAAGGTAGATAAGCAAAACCTAATAAAGACCTCCTAGTTTAAGGAAAGCTAGACCTAGACTCATCATAAGATAATAAGAAGAATACCACTTTTAACATGACATTTAAGGTTCACTTTCTTTAACATGTGGAGAAGAAAAGTGGGGGCAACATGTAGCAACCAAGACTACATGGTTATATGATTCCATGATTTCACAACAGTTAAAGTCACATCCTCCCAATTTCATGATTTTTCTCTTGATGAATTCATGTCAGCACAATTTTGTGATTTTTTGAGTAGTGAAGTAGTGTTACCTTGGTTTCATGACTTTGTAGAAAGGAGACAATTTCCAAGCTATAATTACAAAAATCAATGACAAAGGCAAAGTGCATATAATTTAATAATAGGGGAAGCATGCAAATGGATAAATGCATTTTTTGGGCTTGAATTGTGATAGAATCATATGTGAAAATATTTGTATAGATGGCATGTATGAAATACTAAATAAAGAATGGTCAAAATTGATGCATTAAATTCTCCAATTTTTAAAAGGAAACCATGAGGTTTCATTTCATGAACATTCTTGAAGATCCAATTTTTTTTTCTTATTCATGGATTATAGAGATCCACAACCATGGGATTACTAGTACAAGCATATAATGTAGCTGAAGTTCTAAGGTTGGTTATGTAACCAAAATTGACTCCAGCACATGAGGACTAGTTGGACATTATTAACAATATGTATACTGCTACATGGAAACTGTGGGCTAGTTAAAAAAGTTGTGCTAGTGACTATCAAAAGTTAAAGCTTGATGAAGAAAAGGCTAAAGGATGAGAGATTCTAGCAATGTTTTATGATCCTCAAGGGTATCAACATTTTGACAAAATTCTGGATATGATCCAAGAATTACAATTCTCAAGGATTTTTTTTGATGTTTTTGTTATTATAAATTTTTGTGAATGGTTGTAATTAATGATTAGTTTTTATCTTAAAAGGCCTCAAGATTCTTGCAACCTTTTATTTTCTATAAAAATGGGTATTGGGACCTTAGGATATATAGCAATAGATAGAAATAAGATACAGATCCAATAAAGTGAACAAAATATAGGTATGTAGTATAGGACAGATATTACAACCAATCACAACTTGATTGTACTATTCTTTTTTTTATTAATAAAGATACATTATTTCTATTCCAAAGTGTAGGAATTAATCATCAATATTGGTATCTATGAATTTTCCTCTCTAATTTACAATTTTGTCAATAGATTGAAATTGATGCAAACCTTTGAATAGGAAAAACTTATATGCTTATGTATGTTATGTTTAACTGGTCTTCATCATTTCAAATTAAATTCAATTAACTAGGGTTTCTAGACTCCAAGCTCTTCGTCCAGGGATTAGTGGTAGCATGCCATCTCCAAGTTCATCCATAATATAAAGAAAACGACTCTAAACCCCTCTAATTATTGTCTCATCCCATCCTCTCTTGAGTGGAAGGTTGTTTGGCAATGGGGACAATTAGAAAATCTAAATAATTCAAAAAATCCTATTAGTAACTTATCTCCAACAATAAAAAATATGTTTCCTTGACCCTAATTGGGTCAAGCTAAATTTCAAAAGGTTTGAAATGGGTAACCTAGGCCAAGCAGGTGGGCGTTGCTTATGTGGTTTAAATTCTTGTCCTTTATCATGGAGTTTTTGTAATGTGGAGGATGATTTTTTAAGAAGTTAATATTGAAGGATATAACTTAAGTATAATTAATCTTTTAAGGGATGTGGCTAAGGTTAGATGGAATGAGAAAGATGTAATAGAAATGAATAGAAATCATTTAATTAATATGGAGGTGGTTTATTTTTACCACACCTACCAAGAAGGCAATATTGCCACATATAGGTTTGCTAGCATGGAAAGTTATATAGAGGGGATCACAGTTTTGGATGGTCCTTGATCTCACTTGCAAGAAGGATGTGATGCATTATCTCCCATGATTGATCTAAAATTGTAGACTAAGGAATATACAATTATTTACATTATTTGGGTCTAGTTCACATAGCTTATTGATGATATATCTTTCCTTTTGGGTTTTTGAATCATTTAATTTGTCTGTGAAGCTAAAAATTTGGTGTTTGATTTTATTGGGTTTGTTATTTTTTAAAGTTGTTTGCAAAATTAAGAGTCACAATAGTAGGAGAAGAATGAATGGGGATTTCAATCAAAATTAACCTACTAAGTCGAGCAAGTATGAAAATAATAATGCATGGTGGGATTGTGAAGTTTATCCAGGGCATGAAGGGACACAACCCTAAGCTTTCCTAGAAAATTGTGGAGTCTTGGGATAAGGAAAAAGTTATGGTGGGTTGTGTTTCCTTTGTGATTGTGTTAGAGTTCATTTTTATGAATACTGAGTTGAACATGGAAGGAGTGAACATTTAGAGGAAATCCAAAATATCCTTGAAAGAGGCTCTAGAGCCCTTTCTTGACCATGGTCAAAAATTGCTAAGATTGATCATTTTTTCAATAGAGAGACAATGAACGGGTGTGTTAGGGCTTGGTGAAGGTTCTCATGCAATTCACTACCTATGAAGGAAGGTATAAAAAGTCTTATTCCCATTATTTTTCCCATTTAAAAAATAATTGAAAGGAATATTGCTTTTTGTTTCCTATTTTGGATTACTCTTCTCTTTTACCATGTGTGGAAAAATATAAAGTGAAAGGCTCCATAATCAAACACCAAGGTCATTTTTTGACTCTATAAATTCTACTAGAATTTGACCCTTTGGTCCTCCCCTCACCTTGTGACTATTATGAATAAGAAGGTTTTATAGCCAGTTCTCCTTCTTTGAGTCAAGCTTTCACCTTAATAATTCCTTAACAATTCCTAAGACCTCCTTTGGTTTAGTTGTTAGGACTGTGTCCCACCAATAAAGCCAAAAATAAGAAAGATTACCTCCCTAATACCCAAGATGAACTATGGTTATTTTGAATAATTTTGAGAAGGGTTCTACCTTAGTTTAGTATTTGAACCTCCTATCCCTAGGATCCACCATGTACCTTCTCTCTCTCACTATGGATTTAAGCAGCTTGGAATACCCTAAACTATCTAGGTAACCCTCACCTAACCCAAACCTGAAAAAAAATTAGTATCAATGATTTTGATTGTAATAACCTACATTTTGTAGAGATGGCCTCTTGTTATAGTAGGTTGAAAGTGGTGGCTACATGGATTATTTTCAAAATGCACATTACACACAAGATGATTAATATGATGAAAGAAATTATATAGGAATAACAAAAATTAGTGGATATGATGTTTGATTGTAGAGATGAATTGTGGTGAAATGTTGGTGGGAGATGGGTGACAAGACTCAAAGCAAGAAATAGATCGTGATGACATCAAGAACAAAGTACTTTTTGAGGAAGAGGGAGATGAAAGGATGAAGGCTATGGTGTCCCTAAAGACAACTCAAAACTAGATTAGGGATAAAATTAACAATCTAGTCTCCAAGAATAATTTTCTTAGACAAGGACATTGGAAATATAAAGACTTAGCTAGAAGAGGGTATGTGCATGATTATTGTGTGCCAAAAAGTGGGTATCTAAAAAATATATAGTTCTGAAATGCCTCAAAGGTTTTCAAAATCTATTCCAACTTTTTTCCCACCCATCCTAATACCAAACCAAAAAATTAATACCTTTATAAGGCCTAGTATATCTTTGGATACCAACCCTACATGGTTTACTTTAAAAATGTCCCAAAAATGTGTTTTTTTCCTATTCTTGTATGTTTTATTACTTCAAACATGTACCTAATGATTTTTTTCACCAAAATTTCATGAAATAAAAAGGATTTATTAAGAATATTCTTAACTTTCCATAAATATAAGGTTTGTCAAATAATGAGTTTTGTAAGTAATTATTACTTATTTTATAATGGAGTTACGTATAAAGTGTTAATTGACACACTGATTGAAAAACAACTATAACTTTTAAATGGTAGAATATTTTTGAAATCCAAAAGATGCATCACATTCTATGCTTCTTCTACTATAAGGAAAAAAACCTAAATTTTATAGAGTTCTAAATTGATTAAGGTGGTTAGGCATGAGAATTTTTTATTCCAAAAATACTATTTTAGAAAAGTTATATTTAATTATTTATTTAGAATAAAATACCCAGAAATATGTATCATGTCAATACACGAGTCTACTTCTGATATATAGAATATTATTTAAAATATTATCATTTGATTTTGATTAAGGTGGTTAGACATACATCTACTTCTTATTTTTCTCCTGCAATTTTTGTACTATTTCATTAAAATTTAATTTTTAACTAATCAATTTTATTTTTTTGATAAGGACTAGTAGTTTAGAAACTAAATTTAATTTCCTATGAATTTAGTTCTCTAAAAAAATTTATATAAAGTTTATAACAAGTTGAAAAGTGCACGTCAAGTTGACATAACCCTAATTTTTTGATTTTTTATTGCCACTTCAGAATATAGTTTTGTTGACCATGATCTTGCACATACCCAAAAAAAATCCATGAAGAGGAAGTGTGAGGAGGAGACCAAAAGAGGACAAAGACATTTTTGAGGCCTCCTAGGGGCTGAGTGAGATTGAACATTTCCATTCTCCCAAGTTCTCCTTTCCAGATTAGCTCAACAAGCTATAAAGTTGATGGACTGTATTGTGTTTCGTTGCATCTCAAGGATTTTTATTGGGTTCATATTGTGTCCTAATTTTTTATGTTACTAATTTCTAGCTTAGTTTGCTACAGTTGTTTCAATTTCTAGGTTTGGTGGACTAGGTGGATGTTATTTTATTTTTTGTTAGTAGAAGCTTTCTCTTGTCGTTGGGCCTTTCTAGTATGTGGCTGATTTTTTCTTTGGCCCAATTGCAATTAGCTTAATTTAAGTATTAGTTTTTTATCTTGCTTGTTATTTTTTGTTTAAGTTTAGGTTATGTTTGGTAGTTGTCACTTCTTTTTACATTATTTCTAGTGTCTATGGACTTGATGTTTTTGAAGTATTAGATAGCAGTGAAAGGGATGGGGGTTGACCCCAAAGTAGAGAAAGGATGAAAAGTCAGTAGGAGATTACCTCTGTGTCATCTAAATGATACCATCTTGAAACGTCAAAAATAAAATTTATCCAAAGCCAAATTAACAATACCGTCAGTCCTAAAACTACCAAAAAGAAAAAACTAAAAAACATTCTAGTAGCACAGAAACAACTTGTTGCTATTAGTCCCACATATTGACATAAACATATAATGTAAAACCTTGTAGGGCATCTAGTTCATAGTAAATAACACCATAACAAGACAAATGAAAAAAACCAAACCTAGGCCTAGCTACCCTCCTTTCTAGTATCCTAATCCTTCTTCTCCTTAAGCTCATTCTTGTTCATGTCCCTCCCTCCACTTTGATAGGTTTGTGTAGGAGCATCTTCAACCAGTCCTCCAGGAGAAAACCATAAATGAAATTTTTGGTAGAACCATTATGATTTTTTGTTAGATCCCTCATTGATGGCTCCATCCTATCTAGTCTAGACTTGTTGTGGCTCTAGTCATGGCTATACTTTTCTTTTTTCCCCCACCTTTAGGAGTACCTTTCCTAGGGGAGGTGATGTCTTCCCACCCCTCTCCTCTCTAGCCGAGGTAGCTTTGAGGTTTAAAAAATGTGAGAGAGGCTAGGGGGACTAGGAAAAAGCTTTGTTTTTTAGGGAAACCTCTTCCTTTTGGCTAGTTTAATATCACTCTTGGTAGATTCAAAGTTGGAATGGGGTGGGACATCAATTTTTCTAGCTGGAGGCATTTGCTAGTTCTTCAAGAATATCGATTACTCTTCCTTGTGTCTATATCTAAATTAATGAGGCTAATTTTAACCTCAAGGGTAGGGGTTTTCTTGGTTTTTTTGTTGTTGGGGCCAAGGCCAGGGTTCAAGGAGAGTTGGGGAGTTAAAGAAGCCAATAGGTGGACCAGGAGTGGTGGGTTTTGGGCAAGATGGTAGATATAAAGTTTGTTCATGAAACCCTAGTAGATTAGATAAAAGGTTTTACCCTCCTTTTTTTTCATCCTAGCCTTATAGATACAATCTTGCATAGAATGAAACATAATAAATGGAAAGGAACTATGATCTAGGTTTCTAAAGTAGTTAAGAATGGGGAAATGGTAATAATAGAGTAACTAAAACTAATCCTCAAGGTTAATGTATCTCATAATAGCATATCAAATGACATCCTAGGGTTTAGGAAGGTCTTCCCTTAAAAACCCACCACACATTTGCACCAGTTCTTCCTTAAACTTGAAAAAGTTTTGCAAACTAGCTTCCTCATTTACTTTGGCCTACTTGCGCTAGTTCTCTCCTTCCTAAAAGAACCTTCCAACCTTCGTAATGACTTCATCCATGATTTTGAAACCCATCCCATTTATTGTCACTTTCTTGTAATTCCATGAATCAAAGAACAACATGGAGATGTTTTCATCATGTTTCATCATCCCTTCCATAAATAGTAATAAGCCACCCTCTTATAGATAAGTTATCATAGCTTCACTCTTAAAAATGCAAGCCTCCACTCCTATAGTTTCAATACCATCACTAGTGCCCATTTTGTCACCCAATTTGACAACCAATTGCTCATAATTTTCTGACATAGGTTTGTTGCAAGTTTTGTAGTTATTGTCAATTAATAAAATTGTACCTAAGATTAAAAGGAGAAGGAAGTGAAAAAGCATTATAAGTCTAGATAGTTTTTAGAAAATGGAAAAACCTGTAATACCCCAAAACTGGCTCATTACCATACTTTCTTTGAAACACAACATACGAAAACTGAACAAGTTCCTATAATGACTAATCGTGAACCTGAACGAGGTAGTCATAGTCGATATCAAGAACAACCTAGGGATGACAAGGAGAAAGAGAAAGAAAATGACACTGATGAAGACCAAGAAGAGGTGGAAATCCTTCCTAAACACATAGCAAGATGTCGAAGAGACAAAAACTTTCAGAAGGTCATGGGAATCCTACTCAACAAAGAGAAAGAAAAGTACTTTCCCAAAATCGCCCAAGAGGGACCTAAACTGCCCACACATTTCAATGTGGAGACCATTATCACATGCGAAGAAGAAACTGAGACCACTAAACTCCAAAATCAACTGAAAATTATGCAAGACCAATTGGCTCAGATGATGCATGAGAAAGAGAAACCCAAAAAGACATACACATTGGATGCTCTTTGTTCATTTCCATTTGACAAAAGTATAAACATGCCGCCTTTCCCAAGAGGCGTAGAACTACCCAAATATGATAAGTACTTTGGTACTACTGATCCCCAAGATCACTTGTGGGAATTTGGTGCTTTGTCTATGGAGTTTATACACAATCAAACGTACCTCATGCGTTTATTACCTAGAAGCCTAGGTGGTCAAGCTTTGGAGTGGTTCTCACATTTACCTCCTGGTATCAAGACATTTGACAAAATTACTAATTCATTTGTTTAGCAATATTCTTATAACATTCAACATCCTGTAAATATTCGAGATCTATGCAACCTTAAACAGAAGCTTGGTGACCCCTTTCTCACTTTCCTCCAACGGTGGAGACAACTTTATACTAAGTACTCCTGTAAAATTCTAGAAACGGAGAAGCTCGAAATGTTCACTGATAACCTCTTACCTGATTTTAGGTATAGAGTCCAACTACAAGGTCCACGTACCTTTGAAGACATGATTACACAGGCTATCCGTATCAAAGAATTTATGGTCAAGAAAGGTGAGCTCACTCTTCAGAGAGACTCAAAACAAGGTTCCACTTCCAACAGGGATAAAACCAAACATGTCAACAAGAATCGAGAAATTGTACATGATGGGGTTGTTGATAATGTCACACCAAAACCTGCTAAAGCAGCATTTAATCTCACAGACTACTTTAAAGCTGCCAAAAGTGCTGAGAAGCCTCCTCCTAACAATAAGGCATCTGGGAACAAACTGAGAAACTCATGGGCAACACGACCCAAGCGAGAGTATATGACTTTAGGAGAACCTTTGGATGTGGTTTACAAAACATTGCTACAATACAAGCTTATCTCACCAATGGATAACCCTCATCCCTATGATCCACAACCACGTCCACCATGGTGGAATGAGACCTCATTCTGTGAGTATCACCAAAAAAAGGGACACAAAACTAGCAACTATATAAACTTGTGTCATAAAGTCCAAGACATGATTGATGCTGGTGAACTTGTGGTAGATGGACATAACAAAAACTCGGATCAAAAGGTGTTCAAAGAGTCTTTCCCAGCTTATGAAAAAGGAGAGACTTCGAAACTAGAACCCTACAATAAGGTCAACTATACGTATTCCAATGATGACAATGTCATTCACATGGTTGAACCTATAGATTTTGAATACTGCGACGTTATTACTATAAAGGGGAAGCGAGATAACGATAAACCCAAGACACCATTTGTCTTTAGAGACCCTACTTTCAATAACATGGATAATGCATCTTTGCAACACTGTGCTAACGTTGTTACTCGCTCTCATGCAAAATTGGTGCTCAAAGGCCCTACACCTCCTACTTCAAATCTTGAACAATACAAGGACAAAGCCCTTGCTGGTCCATCCGGTAAAGGTGCAAAACACGCGACGAACTTGACTGCAACCAGTTATAGTGTTCTAGATCAATTGAAACGAACCAATGCTCACATTTCCATATTTGAGCTGCTTAAAATCTCGCCTGCTCATAGGCAAATTCTGGACAAAGCCCTCACTGAGGCAAACATTCCTCAAGATCTTGATCTTGAGTGATTTCAATCCATGGTAGGTCACTTGACCTCACCTCTTCTTATGACCTTCTCTGAGGAGGATGACAACTCACTAAATCATCCACACAATCAGCCTCTACACATTGAGGTTATGATCCACCAGACACATGTTCGTCAAGTACTCATTGACAATGGCGCTAGCCTAAACATTGTTTCTGCTGCTCTGCTTAGACAATTGGGTTATTCTGAGGACTCTGTTGATCCTCAACGAAAGATCACTATTAAAGCATACAATGAAGTAGAACGAAAGTCACTAGGTCTTGTGACTTTACCAATTCACGTCGGTCCTGTCGAAAAGGATGTCACCTGTCAGGTGCTTGACATTCCCTTAGCCTACAACATTCTGTTGGGATGGCCATGGATACATAAGATGCATGCTATGCCATCCACATAACACCAATGCATTAGATTCCCATTTCATGGCTCCAAAGTTACTATTCCTGCTACTACTAGCTACACTTGCAATATGCTCAAAGCTGCTGATTCTTTCGTCCCTACTAACCGTGAGTCTACTGATTGTCACAACAATAAGCTGAAACAAATTGAGTAGTCATTTAAATTGAAAGAAAATGGTATGGGAGAGTACCACATGGAACCAGTGCTATCATTAACATCTATTCCAGAGTCCCCTCGACATTTTGGGAGACCCTCAGTAGCAAAGAAGCCATTTGTGTTGACACCTCAGACCAATTTTAATGGCTCTTTTGTCAAAGCTACAGTTCCCTTAGAAGATGAAAGCAAAAACAGAGCCATTGCTAGATGGCTTTACAAAGAAGAGTCTCCAATAGACCTAACAGAACAAGCTCGAGAAATCACTCCTAAGAAGTATGGAACTGGTCTTAAGCTTATGAAGCATTTTGGCTACAAGGGAACCAGCCCTATTGGGTGCAATAACAATGGTTTAATAGATCCTATCAAAGAAACAGCTCGAAGCAACAATGACACAACTAGCCTAGGGTTCAAGAAGGTCCCTTTCCATTTGGGATCCAATAAATTCATACCCGTACCTGAGAGTTCATCTAAAAATGAGTCACAATCTGAGTTAGGTACTCGAGAAGAAGAATCTAATGATGAGGATTCTTACCCTCATCCTATTCCTTATGATCTTGCTAAATTCTTTGTTGAGCCAGATGACTTTGTGCCACGTGTTAGCACTGTGGATGATACTAGTGATTCTTCTGAGGACAATGCTGAGCAACTCAAATATCATTTAGAAAAGGGAGAATCTAGTCAGTCATGCCATATTGAGCATTTGTGTAAGAATCCAAAGGCTGAAGGAGAGTATGTCCCCATCACTGTTGGGGAGTTCTATAGTCTTTCACCATGTAGCACCGATTCTCATGAATATGAATTTGACAATCTTTTAGAAGCAACTACTGATAAAGACATTGACCAAGTGCATGTCTATGAAAATCAAATCAAAGTGAGTGAAACGTCTAGGGATAGGTCACGGGGGTCTGATCCAACTAGTGTCCTAGAGTCATCAATTACTAACATTCGTACTCTAAGGCGTTTGAATACACCTGTGGGTGAGGTTTTTGTAGGTCTCAAATTGCTGGTCCACGCATTTAATGACTATACTATGAATGCAATTGAACCAGCCACTACTCTCTCACTCGCACATCCCGAGCTTATAGACTAGAACCCCAATGCATCTAATGAAGTTCCCACATTCCAGAATGACTATGCTCTTGCCTATTACCTAAATGCTATTGAACCTGTACCATCTTCCACCAATGAGTAGAGTGTCAACATGACTAAGACCGACATCAAATATCTCAGTCACATAATTAAAAAGAAAAAATGCAAGAGGTCCGATGGTGAAAACCACATTGTGGCAGTGTCGGATCCAAAAAAAGTAAAAAAAAAAGATGTATCCAAGGGTGAAAACCTCTCTGAGGTGCCTACAGATGAGATATTTGATGTCATTCCAAGTCACTTTCATGAGAGATCATAAGTGTTAATAGAGCCAACACAGCCAATTAACCTGGGCATAGAAGAGCATCCTCATGTGATACATCTGGCACAGTCATTGTTGCCTGAAGAGAAAGAACAATTCATTGCCTTTTTCAAGGGAAAGAAAATAAATTTTTCCTGGACATATTCTGACATGCCAGGATTAGATCCTAATCTTATCATGCATCACTTGTCCATAGTACCAAGCATAAAACCAGTTAAACAGAAGCTTCGAAAAATGCATCCTCATTTTGCATTGCTAGTCAAAGCCGAATTGGAGAAACTTCTGAAGGCTGGTATCATTTGTGCAATTGATTATGCTGAATGGATATCCAATATTGTCTCTATGTCCAAAAATGATAAGTCTATCAGAGTTTGTACAGATTTTCATGATCTTAACTTGGCATGTCCTAAAGACAACTTTTTGCTCCCTAATATTGATATGATCATGGACATGACGGTTGGCTATGAGATGTACTCGCTTATGGATGGTTTTTCTGGATGCAATCAGATAAAAATTGTGCCAGAAGATCAAGAGAAAATAGCTTTCACATGTGCATGGGGAACCTTTTGTTGGAATGTGATGCCATTTGGTTTAAAGAATGCTGGAGCTACATATCAGCGGGCTGTTACTAGAATTTTCCATGACATGTTGCATAGAACTATGGAGGACTATGTTGATGATACTTTGGTCAAATCGCTAAACGCAATACTCATTTGCATGATTTGGGACCAATCCTAGATCGTATGGAAAAGTTTAGTCTTTGGCTCAATCCTAAGAAATGCGTATTTGGTGTCACATCAGGAAAACTGTTAGGATATATTATTTCTGCAAAGGGAATTGAAGTAGATCCAGAAAAAGTACAAGCAATAATGGACATGCCTCCACCTTGAAACATCAGTCAGATGAGAGGACTACAAGGAAGGCTTCAATCTATTCGTAGGTTTATTTCACAATTGGCAGATAAATCACAACCCTTCAAAAACACCTTACATAAGGGTGTGAAATTCAATTGGAGCCAAGATTGTGAGCAAAGCTTAACATAGATTAAACAATATCTTGTCAATCCACCAATCCTGATGCCTCCTATGCATGGGAAGCCTTTGCTTTTATACATTTTAGCCACTGAAACATCTTTGGGGATCCTGTTGGCTCAGGAAGATAATGATTACAAAGAAAGAGCTATTTATTACTTGAGCCGAACATTGGTCTCTTATGAGAAAAATTACAGCATTATTGAGAAAGCTTGCTTGGCAGTTATCTTTGCTTCCCAAAAGTTGAGACACTACATGCTTCCCCACACTACACGGTTTGTGGCTAAAATAGATAAATAAAGTATTTGCTTAGTAAGGCAGCTCTCACAGGAAGATTGGCTAAATGGGTCATGATAGAGTTTGACATCCAATACGTTGAACGCAAAGCTATAAATGGATAGGCAATTGCAGACCAATTGGTCGAGGCACCCATACAGAGTCTTCTACCAATAAACATTGATTTTCCAGATGAGTCAATTCTAACACTCACTCATCATACATGGGTTATGTTATTCGATGGATCCTTCACACAACAAGGATCAGGTGCTGGATTACTTTTCATCACACCACAGAGATACTCATTGCCCAAAGCGTACAAGATTATGTTTCCTTGTACAAATAACATTGCTGAATATGAAGCTTTGATCAATGGTATGAAAACTACAGCTGAATGGAGAGTAGATCAGTTGGATATCTTAAGTGACTCTCAGCTTGTGATCAACCAAGTAAATGATGTGTATCAAACAAAGAATGAAAAACTAATTCCTTACAAATGCATGGTTGATGGCTTGACAAAATATTTTGCACACATCACCTTCCAACAAGTTCGACGCACAGATAATAAAGCGGCTGATGCCATGGCCACTCTGGCCTCCCTTCTAAAAATGCCAGAAAATGATCTACGACACGAGTTCTTAGTGGAAGCATTACACTACCCAGCCTATGACACACCTAATTCCAAGATGATCTGTTCTATTATAGGGCAAGAATCATCTCACTACCATCACATCTATTCCTACCTTCGTAATCAAACCATTCCGAAAGGTCTAACCTAGAATGAGAAACGTTACCTAATATGTAACACTTCACATCATGTTATTATTGCTGTCGATCTGTATAGGAGAGGTCTCGACGGAACACTCCTTAGGTGTTTAGAACCCGACGAGTCCAAATGTGCACTAATTGATGTTCATGAAGTCATTTTTGGATCTCATTCCAATGGCCTAACACTAGCACGCAAACTCCTTCGTGCTGGTTACTACTAGCCTAAAATGGAGCAAGAAGCTATTAAATATGCTAGGTCCTGCAAACAGTGTCAGCTACATGGGAATCTCATTCACACTCTAGCTAGAGAGTTGATTCCCTCTACTACAACATGGCCATTTCAACAATGGGCCTTTGACTTAGTGGGACAGATTCACCCAACCTCTTCTAATGGACATAAGTTCATCATCACCGCTACAGATTATTTCACGAAATGGGTAGAGGCAGTCCCTCTCACAATTGCTGATGGCAAAACTGTAGCTCTTTTTATCACAAACTGCATCATCTGTAGATATGGTATACCATCCTCAATCATTACTGACAATGGAGGACAGTTCAAAAATAAAGACCTTAAGGAACTGTGCAAGAAATTCAAGATCACACAAAATTGGTCTTCCATTTATTACCCCCAGGGTAATGGCCAAGCTGAGGCATCTAATAAGGAAATCCTCAAAATTCTTCATCGCACAGTCAGTAAGTCAGGGAGAGACTGGCATCTCCAGATCAATCTAGCCCTGTGGGCATATAGAACAAGCATTAGAACTCCAACGAGCACGACTCCTTTTGCGGTGGTATATGGGGTGGATGCTGTGCTTCTGATAGAGGTCGAGATTCCTACCTTTCTCTATGAAAGGTCTTATCACAGATGATGACTATAGGATAGCCTGGCTTCAAGAGCTTGTGTTGCTGGATGAACGACGACAAGTGGCCTGTGATCATCTACGAGCATATCAACAAAGAATAGCACGAAGATACAATAGGAGAATTAGGCCACGTGACTTCCAGCTGGGTGATCTTGTCCTGAGAGAGAATCCTAAGAATCAACAACAATGAATGCAAAAGGGAAAATTTGTACCAAACTGGCTAGGTCCTTACATCATTACTGCAGTATATGGATCTGGCACCTATCAACTTTCCACAACCGAAGGAGAAGTGCTTAAAGAGCCTATGAACCCTCTCCACCTGAAGTGGTTTTACAGTTGATTCAATCTTAGCAAGCTCTCTGTACATATCTAAATGTCCTGAAAAAAATCTAAAAATCAGAAAAAGTTCTGAAAAAAATTGTTACCCTGGTGACAACCTAGCAATAGGTGCCTTCATAACACCAAAAAATTGAAAAATCTCAAAAATACCAAAAAACAACCAAAAAGAGAAAAATACAAAAAAAAAAAAATTGAAAAACAAAAAAAGTGCCATTGATGAAAACCTAGAAATAGGCATCATGGTAGCAAAAAAAGGAAAATCCTGCCAAGAAGGTGAAAACCTAGTAAACAGGCACCTCTTGTTCCCAATGCTCCATCTTGCAACACATCTTCTAGCTACTCTGTATACTCGCTTTCATGCTTTTCTTTTCCTGCTTTTCCTACTCATGTATCCATGGATTGAGTCTTGTCATAGCTCGAGGGCGTTCCCCCCTTAGTGTTACTTTTTCGAGATTCTCCTCATAGAATCTCCTTCATGACAGTCACCAGTGGTTCTCACTACGTATGCCTACTATCACAAGTGTCACTCTTTTCGAGATTCTCCTCATAGAATCTCTTTCGCGATAGTCACCAGTCGTTCTCACTGTGTCTACCTACTGTCGCTAGTGTCACTCTTTTCGAGATTCTCCTCATAGAATCTCCTTCACAATGGTCACCAGTTGTTTCAGCTGTGTTTGCCTACCATTGCTCGGGTCATGTCTCAAGATTCCTTTATGGAAAATCTCTTGCGTCACTCACCATTCGTCCTAGCTGTGTCTGTCTACTATCACTTAGTTCTTCTTAGGTTCTTCATCGTGAAGATTCCTCTTTGACCTCAATCACCATTCGTTCTAACTGCGTCTGCCTACTGTTGTCACCCTATTGAAGAGATTTGTTTAGAACATGTTCTAGACATTAGCACTTGACATCAATCCCAAAACATTGAACTAAAAAATGATATATTTGTTTGGATATGCTGAGCTTTTTCTTTGTTTGCTTTGTTTTTGCTTTATCATATCTCCTCGAGCAACTTGATGATGTCATCTTTGACTAGAGAAGTAATGACTGGGGGCATGATCTTTTTCTTTGCTTTTTGTTTGCGGTTTAGTTCAAATAAGTTGATCTATTCCTATAAGAGGGGTGTCCACTATAAGAGCCCCCATCTCATATTGGATGGCCGTGTGTGCCTCGACTCTTTTTATATGAATACGCTAATAACATTGGCTCTTCTCCTTGTTTGTTGGAGTGAAATCTTCATGCTATAGTACATACTGATACTCATCCTATTAAGTGAACGTATGGGTCACTGCGAGTATATCTAGCACACTTCTATCTTAGGTTATGAATGCAAGGGTCATTGCAGACAGAATGAATACTGAATACTTAGCATAAGAGGAATCTCCCGTGTGTTTGGTGTGCCTATCATGCAAGCAACATTTAGGTCATCCTAGCACTCATGCTTTGATGCTTATGTTAACTTTCTACATTAAAAGGGACTAATGTTCTGGTCATTCTGGCTTCTTGTGCCTTGAATGCTTACATTTAATCCCGACATCCCAATAATGTATGTTATATTCATATTTTCATGATTGCAATGTCAGTGTAAATTGTATAACAAACAAGTTTAATTTTATATCCAGTGATGATAAATCGTCGAGGCTTGGTAACCAGACCTAGGGTTGCATTTAACATAGTCTTGCATTACATACTTCATTTGCATTAGCATGCAATTCAATGGTAATCCTGTTCATACTCCACATGCATCAGTTTCTTCCACAGCTGCACAAGCGTTTGGTTCGTCGATTCTCGCTCCTCAATGGAATACCTGTGACTGTAAAAAAAAAATACACAACACTACGTAAGATGTTAGTTCATACATATGCACAACATACATCTCATGTACATCAAAGAAAAACAAAAACAGACAATGACATGTACATAGGAATACTCGGCTCAAAATCTTGTATATATATATATCAAAGAATGGGTCAGTACAAAAAATGGGTGCTACTCAAGCGCAATCGATAAAAAATGATACATGTGGTCTTGGCACACCAATCAATACATAGCCAGAGATCAAAATCAAAAATTAGGCATAGAGCATCTAACTTTGTCCCGAACTCTCACCTCTAGGAGGAGTAGGAGGGGCAGGGGTAGCAGGTGGCGGAGGCGGTGGTGGTATATCCAGCCTGACAGGAGGTCGTGCACCTCCAAACTCTCATGCGTACTGAGAGAATCATTGCACCTGTAATGTCTCATCAGGTACGATGCTAGTATATGCTGCATAATAATATGCTGCCCGAGCTGACTGGAAGTGGATCTCATCCTATGCTAGCTCCAGCCTCCGCTCTGCAATCTCCACGCACTCTCTCTAACAATCTGTCTCTCGCTGTCGCTCTACCAGCTGCATATCCTTGATTGCCAATGCAAGCTGCAACTCTCCCAACTATCAGGAGGCCACACGAACTCGCTCTCGGTACTGCCATACCGCATCCTGTACCCCACCTGCCAGCTGATCTGGCATGTCCTCATCAACCATCTCTGGTGCCTGCTGCAGTGGAGGCACCTGTGGCTAAGGCACCTATTGCTGTGGGACCTCCTGTTGAGGGGCCTGCTCCTCTGTCCTCTACCTCCTCCGCCGACTATGTCTTACCCCACTACCCCCAGCACCTGGGTCATATCTCATCTAACGTGGGGGAATAGGTATTTGTTGTACCCAATGCTGGACCTGTGGTGGCACCTATGGCTATGCTTGCTGCTGCTGGAGCACCTATCCTTGCCCCTGTACCTACCCTGCCATCCCTACTGGATCTATGAAGTGTGGAAATGGATGGCTCATAAAAATGCTTGATATGCAGGCGTCATCCCTGCATCTACTACCTCTGGCAGGTAGTCCCACTGAACAGCAGCCAAACTGTGGATATCTATCATGGATCGTCCTGGATCCATCCGTGGAGGCCATCTCCACTCAATATCCCTCTGTACCTTGGCATAGGCATAATACTCAGCTGAAATGTCCTGTGGTTGGCCATATTGCCACCACACTCATGAGATCACGAATCTCTCTATTACTGAAGTCGTCCTACCTGCTAGCGGTCGAGAACTAAACATCCAAGGTAGCTCTCTTGGGGCATAATCCCAGTCCTCCGTCTCTCTCCAAGGTCGCCATATAACAGACACCAGGTCATCAAGATGTGTCTGCCAATTCTCAGTCTTACCCAGGTGGGCCTGGGTAATATGCCCTCAATATCTGTAGATGTAGGGCTTTAATATCTGTAGATGTAGGGCTCCATGGGCTCTCGAGAATCCTCAAAAATAGGCCTACATACAAGGAGATGCTCCCAGGCCCAGATCTTTAGAACATAAACACCCACTACCATGGTCTTCTTCTCATGGAATACAACCTCATGCATCTTGTGAAAAAGATGGGCCAACATGCACTGACCCACCCAAAGATCTCAGGTGCCTCAACCATCCTATGAAGCATGACACCCCATCCACACTCCAACCCATGCTGTCCCCTGTCAGGACATAGGAAGCAGCTCAAGAAAATACCCAGCACGGATGCCAACCTATGTGTGGGTCCATAGGCATGCATCAACTCATCCCAGCTGAAGGCTCTTCCTCTCGGTAGATCTCTCTCGAATATAATAGAAAGTGCCTCTGTCCCTAATCGAGGCACTGTATCATAGATGACTCAGGCACCGTGAAATGGGATCCTTAGTATCCGCCATATATCCTCCGGGGTAATCATCATCTCACCCATCAGCAAATGAAATGTGTTTGTCTCCGAATGGAAATGCTCTACCAATGCAGTGAGAAGGTCGTGATTCACCATCACGGCTAGAATCCGGCATAGTGAAGACAAACCCAATCAGGCAATGTGTGCCTGATCTACATCATCCAAACTCCACAATAACTCTCCATACAATGGATAATGAGATCTAAATGACACGTCTCCGAAGACCTCCTGCATGCACAACAAAAAAAATGACAAACAAATGATTAGTATCAAGTCGAAACGAAGCATCAAAACAAAATGAAGTGCAAAATCACAAAACTATCATGGGATTTCATGCGAGATTCGTGAAATCTCACGCTAAGATATACAGTTTCACATGAAATAATTAATTCTTCATGCGAAGAAACTCTCATTCGTGCGAAGAATCTCGCCTTTGCATGAAAAAAGATCTCTTCGCACAAAGATAGATCTGTCTACATGAAAAAGGACATTCTCGCGCGAAAAATGAATCGCCTCGCGCGAAGAATCCCCATCCTCGCGCGAAACCAAAACCTCCCTCTGCAACACATGTTAATAGCCCATTTTCATCTGTAAATGGCCTTTGCTAGCTGTAGTTGGAGTTTGATTTTAACAAAATGCTAGTTTATCATCTTTTTTCAGTTTATTACATCTTAGGAAATCCACCCTCTTCATCCTTTTTCAGCAATACCTAAGCTCATGGCAATCAAATCATTAAAGAGAATCCTCATACAATCTTGCCACACTATCCCTTTATGAACTTGATGTTATAAATTTGGCCCCTTCCCATATTACTTAATCAATACTAAATTCAATGACATAATTTGGAGCATAAAAATGATTTAAAAATTGAGCATAACCTCATACAATCTTGCCAAACCATCCCCTTATGGACTTGATGTTATGAGTTTGGGCCCTTCCCACTTTACTTAATCAATACTAGATCAATGACATAATTTAGAGCATATTAAAAATTGAGCATAACCTACTCTAATCCCTTCATTGTCAAAAATGGGAAGGAAAAAATTAGATCCATGATATGGATTGTAAAATTCATATTCTTTAATGGCTACATCCATGATTTATTTTGAGTTAATACATAGGCTCATTAATATTCATATTCGCTATTTATATTCATCATCAATATCAATATAACACAATTTTTTGCATTTACTTCAATAGTTTCAATGATGTATAACATGATCTAAATGAAATAAAGATTCATAAATAAAACTATAAGACTCCATAGAAAATAGAAATTACTCAAATGCAATATAATTCCACTATAATCATAATTAATTCAAAACATAAAATTTCTACAAAACTCAATCAACATTTTAAATGATTAAATTTCATAAAAATCAAGTCTAGATAGATATATTTAAGTAATCATGAAAGAAGAATTCTCTATTCCATGTAAAAAGAAGTGCAAGTTTCTATATGATTGAGCCCATGGAATAAAATATTTCCTGCTTTCATAGAAAAATCTCTACTAGAAAATGTTATCCATATCTTCTCTCTTGCTCCAAAACTACTCCTAGAGATTCACAATGATAGTTTAAACCATACAAATAATCATTTAGAGCTGCAAAATTTTAGACAGTACCATATTGAATAGAAACATGTACAAAGACTAAATAAAAAACTTTATAAAATTATAGCTATTAAGTGAAAAAATGATCATATTTGTCTCCAACTCTACAATTTTCATATATGCAATGATGGGACTTCTCAGGAGATCTACTTTATCTTAGTACATTGTGTGTGTGTGTGTGTGTGTGTGTGTACATGCAAGTTGTAATCTACCATGATTTGCTGTCCATCATAAAAGAAGATTAAGTTATCAAAATATTATCAACACTAAAAAAAATATACATATGTAAGTGATAAAAATTTGGAAGCTGTCTAGAGAAGCAATGGGACAAAATGATCAAGCTAGAGTCTCATTTGATGACCTTGGCTAATTTTGGGGTCAATATCAAGTTTTTTGTTGTAACTACCGTCCAACTCATACAACAATAGGAGGATAAGTGGGAATATAAAGAGGATGATTATGTGGGAAGTTATACCAATTCTTGATTGATGACTTGATGGATGTGTTATTGTCTAAGCCCAACCAAGAGGACAAAAAAATTTGAGGATTTTTCCTCTTTCTATGTCTTTAATTTTACTTTTGTCATTTGATTATGCTTTCAACTCTCATGCCCTACATGGATGGATTTCAAAAAATTTCATTATGGTTTTAATGGTTGTTATAATTACAAACCTCCCTCATACTATGTTTAGTTTAGTTGTTAGTTTAGACTCGATGGTTTTCCTTTTTGCTACATGCAAGACCTATTTTGATAGTAAGTTGTCGGTTCACTTCTATGTTTTGTATATTAATTGTAAGTGTATAGTTTTTTGATGATGAGTTTGTGAGCTGTGTATATGTTGATAGTGACTTTTTTGCTAGGTCTATATTCTTTCGCCACCCACCCAAATTTTGACTTCTTTTAATATCAAAAACATTTGGAAATTCTCCCTTCCTCATGATGTAAATGGGTGGAAGACCCATTTAAATCATGCAGTAATAGATATAAATTTTTATCTACCTTTAAATATCTATCATCTATGCTCCTCATTCAATTTTGTCTTTGATAAAGTGTGAAATTCCCTTTGAATTTGATATCAAATTTTTGATTAAAAAAATCTCTAGAGAGAAAAGAAATGATCAAGACAAATAGCTCTATATAATACATATAAAAATACAAATAAAACAATATCTATAATAGAAAAATACAATTAATACTCAGTATATAATAATAAAGAAATACTTATCTTATTATTTAAGAGAAAATTCAAGTCAACATCCTTCGTCATAAGATAGTGATTGGATTCACGATCGATACAACCCTTCTAGCAATAATTATTAGTACTATATCATTGTCACTTGTTTGCATTTTAATAGATTGCACTTTAATCATGTTGTCTCCATGTCAAGGATACTCATTGTTGGGTATTAAAATATTGACATACACAAGCAATTGGAATATATAAAATATAGGGACCCTTCCTCATGGATGTGATCTTTATTTTAAGAGATTGGTTTGACCAAGATGTTCTTAGACTATTATTCATGTTTTATGAGACTTTGGTTAATGGGTCAGACCAAGAACGGGCTTCCCTCTTCTTTTATTGCTAGTCATTGTACAGTGAGTGTTGTAGTCTGAAATAATATATTGATGCCTCTCTGTTCCTCTGTGGCATTTGTTGCATGAGAATGAAAGCCAAATGTATGAGTGAACTTGCTTGACCTATGAACATTGCACACACTGATGTTACTCTGTATTTGTAGTGATGACAACACCCTTTAATTAATACTACCTTCCCTAGTGGACATTCAATGCCAACACCAAGCCATGGTAATTGGGACTCCTCCTATGGATGATGCTCAAATTACATAAAACAACCCCCACTTGTATTACATTACCACTTCAATTTACCCTTCTGTCCTCCACTCGAACTCAACGCCTCCCTTAAATAATGCACACGTCTTTTGTGAATAAGATGGCAAACTATAAAAAATATGTGACCTCGCAAATATCTTGATGGTCGGTTTCCAATCTTCATGAAAGACAGTTCCCATATGAAAAATTATCAACCCTATTCAAAATGGAATAGATTTTATGGTTCAAAATTGCAATCCATGTCGTGCCTGCAATCTTTCTGCTACCAGGACATGAACTCACCTGATTCAACATTAGTGCAAACATAGTTCTTAGCCAGTAATTTTGCTCCGGTGCAAGTAGTGAAGACAAGGAAACACTCCAACGCTATAGTGTGAATGTCATAAGATCTTCGTACGAGTTTGGAAAATATTGACACAATGCTTCCTTGTACATCCTACTTGCCAGGATCAATGTGTCTTTTGTTTACAATAACCACTGATCTGACTACCACCTTTTCTATGTAGATCAAATCTGATCTTTTGAGGACTCACATTGCATCAGATTCCCTGTAGATCATCGCCTCCCGATCCATCTCCAAGAAGCGCAGTAAACTAAGTCAACATCTAAATCACTATTTTCATTTCCAAATAGGGGCTCGTGAGCAGACCTCGCCCCAAGAAATATAGATTTTACTGTGACTCGATCTAATTCCACATGTAGTACAAGAGTTTCCTCAACTCAGTTACTCGACGTGAAGGGTGATAATCCTTTAAATGTTATCTGTTTCAGGATTGTAACTTTTCTCTGATAACATTTTAAATTTTAATAAATTTGTCATTAACTATTAATACAACTTGTAGTTTTATATGTGTTTCAAGTGAACTTACTCTTTTATATATGTGTCTTATTAAGAGGAGTATTTCCATAGAGACTTATATCTTTTAAATTTTATTAGTTATCAATATCATTTGCATATCAATTATGATTTAGAATGTGATTATATACACACACACACAAATACATATACACATATATGTATATATACATATATATATGTATATATCTAATATATTTATAAGTGAACATAAACTACACTAACATTAATAGACCATGTAAATCCTAGTATAGAGTCACCAACTAGTAAAAATAACCATCTAGTTTCATTGTGTCTAATAGATCAAACACTTAATATCATAGTTGAATAGAGAATCATAAGGTTGTCAAAATTGTAGAATTCAACTTCATGTAAAAAGTGACAATTCTAACATATTAAAACCACTAATGATCCACAATCTAGTTATAAAATTACACTGTATCGAAACTTATTAATATGATCATGTTATTACCACATATGACCACAAATTATCCTCCACAATAAAAGATAGATTGATCTAACATATTTATAAGTGAACATAAGAAGAATGAAACAACTAGTCCATTGTAGGTGATGGAGATCATAATTAATGAATAATATAAGAAAACATAACCACATACCACATCAAGTACTAATATATGATGGATAGTCCAACCCACAATGATCCGCAATCTAGTTATAAAATTACACTGTATCGAAACTTATTAATATGATCATGTAATTATCACATATGACCACATATTATCCTCCACGATAAAAGATAGATTGATCTAACATATTTATAAGTGAACATAAGAAGAATGAAACAACTAGTCCATTGTAGGTGATGGAGATCATAATTAATCAATAATATAAGAAAACATAACCACATACCACATCAAGTACTAATATATGAAGAGATTAGGAACACATAACAATGTATTTGGGATGTCCTACCAACATTACCTTGGATGTCATTGTAAGAAATAGTAATTTTGTAGTCTGCATTGTTATTATTATAATTATGCATGCAAGTCACTATGCTAGATTAGTGGCATAGATAAACAAAATACAGAAGCTCAATAAATTTTGAAATATTGTTATCCATAAGATATAGTCCATTTATATCATGGTCAATGCCCACTAGACAGTCCAAATATTACCTAACTCTATCAAGACAATGATGATAATAGTACTAGAAAATATAGATACCATTTGCACAACAGTACAATAGAATATAGTTGTAACCCTAAGAAACATTAACATAATACATACTCCATTTCACATAAAATTAGTAATCGTCTTATAATAACAAAGCATATTAACTCTTCTATAAACAAAGAAGGATATCAATCACTGTAAAGCATATTACCGATTGCATAAAGTACACCCTCGACGTATAATATCCTCATGACACGATAATATATCATATATCTAAATCAGATAGAGATAAAAATATAAGATACGTTAATGAACCAGAAGATTAAAAAATAATAACGGAACTTAAAATTGAATCAAATTTCTGAAACCAGTAATGGACGAAGACCACGCCAAAGACTAGGGCAAACCATTAGAAAGTGTGGAAATTACAATGCATCATTGCGGGCAGGCCTAGACTCTCAACCCACCCGATGCATTATTGCTTCTCAAACTCCGTCGCAGCAACGAAAATACAAGGAAAACTGGTTATACAGTCGTCAATATCAATGAGGCTTTAACTCTTATGAGCACTACTTGACAATGTTTTATGCGACGTATACGAACATTCCTACTTTGAATCCATCATTTCTTCGATATAAAAGTCCACTCCATCTGGAATTCGTCCGTTTACTGAAGAAAGGATTTCAATTATGGAGGTGGCAATCATTTTCTTTGTAATGTCCAAGCTAGACCAAAATAGGACTCCTCTTGAAAACCTTGTTTGATGCAAGGAAGTTGATTGTGAAGAGATAATACACTGCCCATTGTTCTCCTCTGCTATTGCGGCAACAACAAAATGCCTTTGCCCGTTGAATCCATTGTTTCCGAAGTGGTTCTCCCTATAGTGGACATTTCAAAATTTCCACTAAACTTAGATGCCAAAGAACTGAACCATATACAATATCACCCGGAGCTCGTTAAACTCAGAGAGGCCTGCGAAGAATGGGGGTTTTTCCAAATTGTCAATCATGGAATTCCAGTAGATCTTCTGCAGAAGGCTGAGAATGGTAGCCGAAGTTTATTGTCCATGCCTACGGAGGTCAAAGACAAAGCCTCCTGTGGTAAGCCATTCGATACTTACTGCCGGAATCAAAATACAAAGTATCAGTCCTTTAACATTCGAGACTGTACCAGTCCATGTATGCAAAGCTTTGCGACGAAGAGAACCCCAATTTGTGGTATGTCATTCATGTTTCACTTTCCTCCTATTGCTTCTTCATTCGGCTATAGCTAATTGTTTGTATTCCTGCAGTGAGGCGATGGCAGAGTACGCTTCGTGTGCCTCAGATCTTGCACAAAAAGTCATCAAAGTGATTCTGGCAAGCCTGGGATTGGATGTACTGGTTTTCCACAAGAACTACTTCGAAAACTGCCTAAAAGTATTGCGTATTTATTCATTGGAAAACATGTCTCCTGGGGATGAGGTGCTCCTCCCGCATACAGATTCGGCTTGTCTCACAATTCTTTACCAGGATGATGTTGGTGGGCTTCAGATTCAGTCTCGGGAGGGAGAGTGGTTTAACATCAAACCGCTCTCTCATTCATTTGTCATCAATCTGGGTGACTCACTTACAGTACTAAGTTTTCTCATGAGCGCCTACAATTTTAATTCTATCTTGTAAAGTTAGGATCTGATGAGATTTTGCATTGAGTGGTGGATATGTTTGCAGGCGTGGACAAATGGGCGATACCGCAGCGAAGAGCATCGCGTTGTATGTAAGGGTTGTAAAGACCGAATGTCCATTGCATTTTTCGCTTTGTTTCCGGAGGAGACGGAAATCTGGGCGCCTGAAGAGCTTGTAGACGATAAGAATCCAAGGCGTTACAAGCCTTTTGCGTACTCACGTGTAACGCCTTTTGTGTACTCACGTTTCATGCTTGAGAAGATGAGTAATAGAGAATGTAAAGACAAATCAGCGTTCGAACGATTTGCGGCTGTATAAAGAGTTTTGCCTTTGAGCAGTGTCGCGGCACTGCAAATGCATTCATGTTGCTTATTGTGTGATGGTGTTTAGCAGCCAAGTTTAAAGGTTGTTCTATTTAAATAAAGGAATTTTCCAGTGACTATGTAACAAGGAAGCCAAATATAATTTTCAATACTTAATTTATATTATTAAGACATCTCTATTTTCATCAAGAGGCTTCCATAATGAGATGCAACAGATGCTTGAAGTAGCATCATCATTATAAGTATTATTATTAGTGTTTTAAGCTGGTGCACAATTTCATGTTCGTGTTTAGTGACAATAGTCTAGCATAAATTTGGATTCATGTCTTTCAATTCAAAAATATGACTACTATGTATTCTACAGATTATGTCCTTTTCTTGTAATTGTCTTGATGAAGAATAAATGTTTAAAAATAAATTAATACATTTATAATTAAATTTACAGAATCATAGCTTAATAGGTACAAGATATTTTTCATAGCGAGTTAAATTGTGGTACAATTATTAGGATTTAAAAGTGTAGTTTTTGAGTCTAATTTATTGACCCATGTTTCATGAGTAGTGATTCAGATAAATCTGTCTCTTATAAGAATAAATGGAACACTTAGCACACATTGCATCTAAGTGATGCTCATAGAGGTAAAGCATTGGGATTTCTCGAGAGGTCACTCATTCCAGCACTAAATCATCTCAAATGTGCTTAGCTACACTGTTTCCTCTGTGATTGAACCCATTCTACTTTAAACTGTTCAAATTAAGTGAAGGCCTGCACAGTTTCCTCCCTGATTGAACTCATTATGGTTTAAACTATTAGAAAGTGAAGTCCACCAAGATAACTAAGATGGGAGAGGGTGGGGAGAATTAGTTATATGCTTTTAAAACAACTCTCAATTTCTTTATTAATTATGAAATATATAAATAGTAGATTCAACAACTATAGAAAACTATGACAATGCCTTATATGCTAACAAGGGAAACCCTTGATCAAATAGAAAAATCTGATGGGGATGGTAACCACAATATGACATACTAATGTAAAAGTTCCTTGTTAGAGAATAAACCCTCTTAGGATTCAATAATATACAATTAGTACATATGAGTTCATGTTATGAGACTTTGAATCCCTATTAAGAGTTGTGCCAAATCTATTAGGAGTTGAAAGGAGGACAACTAAACTTAGTGTCCAAATAGCCTTAGTATTAGTCCTTCTAAATAATATAGATATGAAATAATAAATATCCACCAAATAACGTATCTTGTCAAATCACTTCCTTTAAGCACACTGTGCATCATTTGCACCAATCTTTGCTATGAAATTCACATGTTCGGATCTAAAGCTTGCACAATTCATATTACAATTATAGAACAACACACCATAATTTTTATCAAAGGAAAATAACTTTCCTTTACTGAGTCCTAAGACAAGTTATTGATTTCATATTAAGAATTTCCTAGTTTACAATAATATTATAGGACCGTCTTAAGATATTACAATACACGTTACATTATAATTTGTGCTTTATCCAAGATTAGAATAAATTTTCACCTCATAGTCTTCATAATTTTTCACTCGATGATCGTCTCATCATGCCCTTTAAACCATGAAAACTCTAAAATGTCTTCATGCTCTATCATAGTCCACCCAAGCCAATTCCATATCTATGAGGAGAAAGAATCAAAATAATAGTACTCTCTTTCTAGAAATGTTATTTCAAAGTTGCCATCACTGTAATCCTTATAACTATGTTGAGTCTTCATATTTCTATACATGTTCTTAACTATAGAATCTAGACATATTGCAAAACATAATCTCAAGTGAACATAATTTGATCTTCAATCCTTGAATCATGCCAAATACTTCTACCTCTATAACCCTATTAGTCTTTATGAAAAAACTAGTGTGTTGGCATCAATGACAAACACAATTATGAATCAAACATATAACCACTAAATCATATCTTTGACAGTGCTAATTTACTGCCCATAAGAATATCATTGGCATTCATGCTAAAAATATCCCTCTTTGTTATTGATGACAACATAAATGAAAAATATCAAGGTTCAATGAATACAAAACAAACTTCTTCCTCATATGCCTTTTCTCCCCATTCATGTTGCTCATGAATGTAAACCTACATCTCAATCTCAGACATGTTGTAGAGAGTTTTTCATGTTCAAATCACAACCAATGATAATCAACAATCAATAATAAAAACCAACATGCATAAGGAATATGTTAATCGACACCATACATATCCATCTCTCCTTCAAAGTATGTACCAAGTATAATATTTTTCATGTATTCATCTCTACCCCATTGTCATCAATCAATATATATTAGAAATAATCTCTCTATGAAAGGATTCTTTTCATGTACATATCTTTCCCCCAGTGATCTCAATGACAATGGTATCATTTTGTTATTTCTTGAAGTTCAATCATTTCTAAAATAATCTATTCAAGCTCTAGTGTCCAAAAGAACTATTGAATATCAATACCAAGAGTCCTCAATGACTCAACTCAAAATATAGATACTCCTCTAGAGGGGAAGCATCAAGTATATAGTATAGATAATGAAATAGTACTTTGCTACTAGCTGGACTAATACAATCTTTCCATCAATTACTCAAATATAGGTTGGGGCATAACCCCAAGCATACCTCTAAAATATTCAAAGGTGTACTTAGCCAAAAGTTTAGTGAATATATCTTCTATCTACTTCTTTGTACTAACATATTCCAATATGATCTTTTCTTTACAACTTTCTCTCTCAAAAGTGATACTTAATCAATATATGATTTGTCTTTTGAAGGAAAAACTAGATTCTTCAACATATTTATAGTACTTGTGTTATCATAATATATGATAATAGGGTTAGCAAAATCTATTCCAATGTCTTTCAACATTTTCTTCATCCAAATAATCAAATTACAATTATTTTATGCTACTACATACTCTGCTTCTACTATACTATACTATATAAAATGTAATCTAGTTTCTTTCTCAACCAAGAAACAAATCTTCCTCGTAAGAGGAATTCTCCACCATTGGTGCTCTTTCTATCATATATACTTCCTACCTAATGAACACTAGTATATAAAAATAAAGTAAAATCATGTGATCTATCATACCATAAACTACAGTTAGATGCCCCTTTCAAATATCTAAAAATTCATTTTGCTACTACATAATGTGTCCATTTAGGATCTTCTTAAAATTTTGCCACAATTCTAACAACATTAGTTACATCAAGGCTATTATGTGTCAAATACTACAATCCACAAATCATAGCTTTGTAGCCTTTTTTTTCAATAGTAGGGGGTTCATCTTTGCTAGATAACTTAGATATAGTTACCAGAGGTGTTCCTACAAGTTTACATTTTTGCAATTCAAATATTTTTAGAAAATCTTTAAGATTCCTTTTTGCTCATATAAGATGCCATCTTTAATTTTTAAAATCTACAATCCTAAGAAGTATTTCATCTCTCCAGTCAAACTCATCTAAAATTCATCCTTTATTTCTTCTAAAAATTTCTCAATTGCATCATAATTTATTCAAAATATAATGTCATCCACAAATACTAGAAGAATCAGTAAGCCCTTATGATTCTTTCATAGATACAATTTACTACCAACACTACCCTTAACAAATCGCAATTTTTTCATAGTTTTTATTATCTTTATCTATTAAAGGAAAGCCATCAGGTTGTTCAATGTATACCTCTTCTTTTAGTTTTCCATTTAGAAAAGATGATTTGACACCCATTTGATAAACTTTAAAGTTGTTGTTAGTTGCATATGTCAAAAACATCTTACTCTCTCATCGATGAAAGGTGCAAAATTTTCTTCGAAATTAGTTCCTTCTTTCTATGAATATCATTTACATACCAGTCTTCTTTCTTTCTCACAACTTCACTTTTTCATTTATCATGTTTCTAAATATCCATTTAGTTCCAACGACATTCTTGTCTTTAGGTCTAGGAACCAATTCCTAATTCTTGTTATTTTCTATTTGATCTAATTCCTCACTTATAGCTCATATACAATAATCTTTAGAAGCTTCATCAAGATTATTAGGTTCAACTTAAGAATATAAATATAGTGCCTTGTCTAATATACATGTTATTCATGGTATATAGTACTATATTTAAAACTTTTATCCAAAAATATTGGACCATACATTATTTTCTATCATTTTTTCTTTTGTTGCTTTAGGAAATGATTTTTTTCTCCTTTCTACTATCCCATTTTACAAAGATTTCTTAGGGGCTCAAAATTATCTATTTATGCCATTATCTTCACAAAAATAGTTAAACTTATTCAAAAAAATTCTCCTTCTCTATAATATCTCAAGAATTTAATCTTGGAATTAGATTCATTCTCAACTCTACTCTTAAATATCTTGAATTTCTCAAAAGCTTCATATTTTTCTCTAAGAAATGCAACCCATATCATTCTTGTGAAATGATCAACAAGAATCATAAAATTCTATAGTCTTTGTAAGACTACTCAAATAATTCGATGAAGTAGTAAACTATTTTTCTCAAAAAAAAAAAAAATCTTTTGTTTTTCCATCACACATTCTTTACCTATCATGTTAGTAAGTTTCATAATCTTAGGCAAGTCTCTAACTATAAATGTAGTACTAACCTTGACAATATTATAAAAGTAGATATGAAAAAAACTCTTCTGCCATGACCTACTATCATCCACCTTAGCAACTAATAATGTCAAATGTTAAGTAGGATTCAACTAAAATACATTACCGAGATTGTTCTTATACTAGTATGAATCAATGTTCTATTATTACCATTCGTAATATAAGTTTTCCTTGTTAATGACAACTAATAATCCCTATCAACAAGTTATACAATACTCAAAAGATTATGTTTCAAACCATCCACAAAGTAAACATCTTCAGTGTTAGTCCTTCCATCAATTATAATAGATCTACTTTTTCTTTTAAGTGACATGGTGCATTATTTCTAACTCTAACTATTCCACCATCATAAGTATCAAATTCAAAAAAAATTATTTATATTTGCTTTCATATGATGGAAACAAACATTATCTATAAGCCATTCAAACTTTTTTCTTTTCAACTTTTTATACTATCCTCTTTATTTTTTAATTTTCTTCCCTTTCATGGCTCTCTTCCTTAATAGAAATAATTCCAATTTCATTGTCCCCATCATTATTATTTAGAACTTTACAATTTTGAATTCAAATTCACCGTCCCCATTAACATAAGACAAATCCTTAGGTTTTCTTGATTTATAGGGCTTTCTAGACCAGCACATTTTCTATTTTATGAAATTTAACAAAATAATTACTAAATATTTTAAATGTCGAACAAAAAAATATTTTTTTCACCTTTAAGTTCTTTCTTCACAAGTAGGAGTAGTACTTTTCAATACTCTTGTCTTCTTCATTATTTGTTCAGATGTTACTAGCATAGTCTCCACTTGTGCTTTTGCTTCTTGTCAAAAGAGGCCTATCTATGTGTACATTGAAAGAGATCTCTACTCTAGGCCATTGTCCACTCTCTTTCATCTATCTTAGATGTCTTCAATCTTGTAAGAAGAGCCTCTCTTATAAAGTTAGGTATACAAGGAATAACTTTTTCAATTCTCTGTGCTATCTAATTGTAAGGAAATGTCCAGGTCATCAATATTTTCCATACAAATTTATCTTCTAACTTTTCTCTAGCACAATTCTTTATTTCTATCATAATTTATGATATTCTAATAAAATGTCCTCTTACCATTTCATTTTCTAACATTTTAGCATCTTGAAATAAACATATCGAAATCTATATTCTTTCCTTTCAGCATGTTCATCACCCTCAAATGCACTTCGTAAACAATTCCAAATCTTATTAGAAAGTCTTAAATAGTTTACCTCTCCATATTCAGTTTCAAGAAAAACTTATATCAATACTTCTCTAGTAAGGATATTTAGCATGAATAGCTTTTTCTCTACTTTGTCACAACTGTGAGACTTGTCTTCTTCAATTACAAATTTAGCCTTCCTAGTAACCAACCAAAATTTTAGACTCATTCTGCAGACAGTGAATAAGTCTCCTCCTTATTAGATTAGAATTATAAACATCTTCTCTTTTAAAATTCTTGAGCACTAACTTTTCCATCATGCCATTTGAGATAGATTTAAATTATACATCTCTACCATTCACATGATGATCTTCCATTCCTATATTTACAAGGTCATTTTTTATTTTAAGATCCTTTCTTAAAATTACCTACAATATTATTCTATAAAAAGATTCTCTATTAAGGACATCTTATATATAAAAATGTGATAGAAATTGTCCTTTGAAAATAATCCCATAGTGCCTGTCCATCTCCTTTAATTTTTCTTCAAATACAACTTGATTGTTGTAGATAATGTAATATCCCCAACAAAATTACATTTAGTAATAAATATATAATAATATAATAGAGTTATAATAGTAAAGAAATAAATAATAAATAGTATTAAAATATAAACCAAACAAATAACTTATGTGTGTGTGCGCACACATGCCTGTGCGTTAATGTATGTGCATACATACATAAGTACACACACACACACACACACACTTTAAAATCCCTAGCACTCTAGTAATCATACTTACTAAGATAATCATTATAAAAATTAATTATACTTATTATTAAGAGATATTATAATTACTAAAGATAATAATAATACATTATGAATTATAATATGAACTAAAGATCGAGGGAACCCTTCATGTGTATTATGATATTGTAAGACAACTAATGGGTATGTGTAGGATCTTACTAGGCCAAAATGAGAAGATATGAAAAAAATAACTTTTCATTTGAATTTGATGAAATGAAAAGGGCTTCTTAAGGAAATGATTAGCTTTCCATCAATATAATTTCTTTATGAGTTTAGTAAGTAATTATTACTTATTTTCTAATGAAATTCGTTATAAATTGTTGATTTCTATATAAATTGAAAACAATTAAAACTTTAAAAAAACATAACATTCTCAAAATGTGAAAGATGCTTCATATTCTATGTTTTTTCTATGATGAAGAGAAAAAACCAAATTTTTTTCTTGTATAGTTTTGAATGAGTTAAGGTGGTTAGACACATGAGTTTTTTAATTTTAAAAAATGTTGTAGCAGATAATTTAAAATTGATTATCTTATTTGAATAAAATGAGAAAAAAATATGCATCACATCCAAGTATAAGTCTAATTCTTATATCTAGAATCCTTTTTAAAAAATTATCATTTGATTGTGATTAAGGTGGTTGGGCATACAGTTACCACTTATTTTTTCTTGAAAGTTTTATTATTTTTGCAATGCAATTCAAAATTTTGACCAATTAAATTATTTTTAAATAAAATAAGGGATGGTATTTTAGAAACTAAATTCAATTTTCTATAGATTCTATTTTTAAAAAAATTCATTTAAGTTTCATAACTATTTCAAGATTTCACATCAAGTTGGTTAAAATTGATGTCCTAATTTTTCATTGTCACTTAAGGCCATAGTTTGGCTCACCATGATGCTACACATTCCCTAATCCATTATCATATCTTGTAAATTATTTATGGATATAAATCTGACAGTGCAATGATGTATTATTATGCATTTAATAGATGATTTAAATTGGCATTATAGGAAACCTTAGAGATACATTTGAGGCGATAATGATAAATATGCCTTTACTATGACTAATATGTTGAAAAATACAATTAGAACAATTGTTATGTTTTCATTGATGTGAAACCTAATAGAGAGAAATTTACTAACAATTTAGAGTGTCATATCTATTGATTGATGAAGAGGATTTGAAAAGAGAGATAACTAGATGAACTAGTGAAGTTGTTGAGTGAAAAGGAGAAAGTGTGATTGAATTAAAATGGGAACTTGATTAGTTAGTCTTTGAAGAGATAATGTATTGTTTAATCATCATATGAAGTATAGAAGTGTTAAGTTAAATAAAAGAAAAGCCTAGAAAAGTGTGGTCTACCAATGAAGGACTTGAATCAAAAGATTAAGGAAAATAAGAGTTAATTGAGCAAGAAGTATTAGCTAATGATAGTTATGGCCAAGCAAGTAGAAGAATAAAAATATATTAAAGAATGAGCATAGTGAAGATTGAATGAGCCAATGAAATATAAGAGAGGCAAAATAGTAGAGACTAAGCTACTTAGTTTTGACTAAGTGTTAGCAAAACAAATAGTTTGTAAAAGAATCAAGTTTGACGCCAAAATAGTTAAATTTGCATAATAGTTGAAACATGTGGATGATAAGGATTGATGAATTAGCATATTGAATACATGTATTGAGTAGAAGAAAAAAATTATGGATATATTAAATGGATTTAACCTAACCATAAGATCTAGAATGATGTTTAAGTAGAACTAGATCAAAATTACTTACTTAAGTAGGCATAAGAGATGTTTTCTAAGGTTGGTTCATTTTTTATTTTTAATCTTAAGGAGAACCCATGAAAAACATAGTAGAAAAGGATAAGTGTAGAAATTTGTGAAGTGTGATTTATTGAAAGTTTTTAAAGTAGGTCATTAATGGAGATTATAATGAAGTCGAGTTGATGAACTAGCAAATGAGCTAAATGGAGATCATAATTTACAAATTTTGTTGTGTTTTACAAATCAAATGTGTTGTTACTTTCCAACCATTATGCAACTCAAAATCCTTTAATATAGGTTGACCTAATAGTCATTTTATAAATCCTTTAATCAAGGTGACACTCTAATGTAATGATCCAAATTCCTCTAACTAGGGCACTCTTAACAGGGTGATTATATCCTTTAACAGGCTCATAGCTAATAGTTTATTTTTTAACAGGTTTAATAGGGTTAGCTCTTAAATGAGTTCACTTTACTTGGTAGTATTTCTAAAATTGATTTTACATGTTAAATACCAGTGTTATATATGTATGATGCATACTATTTATAGTTATTTATTTTAATATTGGTTGGCATATAATAAACAATGAGTTAGTAGTCATTAGAATATTAAGTTGTTGATGATTTTCTATATGGACTATGTCATTTAATGAGATTGTTCAAGTTGTTTGAAGTTGGGAAAAAGTTGAATTGGTAAATCTTGACATGAGTATAGCTTATTCACCCCACTCTCAATTATTCTAAATATTCTAACAATTAGTATTGGATATTTTTTAGGCTTATAAGGAAATTTTGAAGGAAATAAGATAAAGTACAGAATTTGAACAAGGATAACTTCCATTCATGGAAACAAATGATGAAACTAAATCTTTTTAGTTTTAGAGATTCTTAATTATACTACTTAGAGAATGAATAAATTGAATTTCCTAGACCCGTGGCTATTGAAAAATTGAAGGAGAAACATTGACACAATCAAATGATGATAGGTCTTACATCTTTCCTAAGTTATGATGAATTTGATATTGTGAAGGAATATACTAGTCCAAATAAAATGTGGAACAAGTATGTCTAATCCATAGTGAAGACAAAAAAGTGTTGAGAGCTAAAGGTGAAAGCTTGAGAGGCATGTTTGATGACATTAGAATGAAAGAAGGTGAACCTATTGCACAATATTGTGGCCCAATCAAGGAGGTTTTGAATGCAATTAAAGGATCTAGAGTCATCATATCTAATAAGATTGTGATAAGGTACTAATGACATAAATTCTTATCTATTTAATTAGATTATTTGTAATTCAAAAGCTAATATTTATGCTCGGTAATGATTTAACCTTGGATTTTCTACTTGGAAGACTCGCTACATTTTAATTGTCAAATTTAAATAATTATCTCCCTGATAGTATTGAATTTTTATTCAAGTCTCAACTAACACTTGATGGATCTAAAAGAAAGGAGAAACAAAGACACAAGGATAGTGATAGTGAATCAAATGATGATCTTTATGATCTTGAGGCTCTATTGGCAAGAAGGCTACCAAGCAGAAAAGGAAACTACAAAGATAATCTCCCCATTATGTTTATAAATGTAACAAAGTTGGTCACACGAATGCAATGTTTTCTAATAGAGATGGGAAGGAACAAAGGAAGGATAACAGATATAGAGAAAGAAGATAAAACATAGATATATGAGGTAACAAAGACTACAAAGGAAAAGGTAAAAAATCTTATTATATTGCTAAAGAAGATGGTCTTGATAGTGATACTAATGAAAATGATGAATAAGTTGTTTATGTTGCAATGAAAGATGAAGATGATGAAGATGATAAACTACACTGATTTTACATGTAAACAAGAATGATAGATAGATAATTGCTAATGGTTATTCAAATCATATAAATTGTGATACAAGTATGTTTGAAAAGTTAGAAAACCATATAATGGAAGTATTGTTACATTTGGAAATGATGCACCATGTTATGTGAAAGCTAAAGGATCAATTATAGTAAATGATAAAATTAAATATGATAATGCATATTGGTTGATGATTTAAAATATAATTTTTTGAGTGTGGCACTATTGATCAATTCAGGGTACTAAGTTGAATTTGAAAATGAAAAGGAAAATACTTTATTATGCTACTAGTGAACTAATTGGAAGTGGTGATCAAACAAGAGGTAACTTATTCTATCTATACCTGTTTGAAGATACTTTTCTATTTTTAACAATTTGAAGATATTTGGTTATGGAATAAGAGGCTATGTCATATGAATTATGATAATTTTGAATAAGCATTAGCAAGATGAGAAGAGTAAGAGGGTAACCAAGACTAAATAAAATTGATAGAGTGATCTGAAAAAAATGTCAAATGAGAAAAATGATAATGTCTAATTTCAAGATAAAGATTTATTGTTCTCATGATATTTTAGAATTGGTTAATATTGATTTGTATGGTCCTACTGGAGTGCAAATCTATTATGGTCACAAAAATTTCATTATGTTTGTTGATGAATTTTTTAGAATAATGACTATGATGTTTATAAAAGAAAAATATGATGCATTTAATATATTTAAGTGGTTTTTGGCTAGTGTTGAAAAAGAAAAAAGAAAGAGGCTAAAGTCCTTGAGATCTGATAGAGGAGGTGAGTTCATATTAGATGAGTTCAACATATTCTACAATTTCAAAGGAATCAGGAGACAAATGGGTGCACCCATGACACCCGCATAGAATGATATAGTTGAAAGATGGAATAAATCAATCGTGGACTATGAAAGGACATTGATGATGGGGAAAAATGTCTCACAAAAGTACTAGAAAGAAGTTTTAGGTATTTTTGTCTATAATCTAACCTAAGCTCAAGTGAAGAAAGACACAAAAAAAAAACCTTTTGAAATATGGTATGGGTACGCACCTAATGTCAATTATTTCAAAGTTTTTGGAAGAAAATATAACATATTGAAAGATATAAGGAAAGGAAAATTTGATGCAAAAAGTGACAAAGTTATATTTCTAGGATATTCTACCAAAAGAAAGGAATGTAAGTTTTTGAATCTTAATATGAACAAGATTGTGGAAAGTCCAAATGTTAGAGTTGATGAATTTGAAAAAAATAATGAGGAATGAAAGAAAGAACCTAAAGATTATAGAAACTTTTTTTATTTATATGAAGGTAAAACTAGCACCTTGCCTAAACCACAAAAAGAGAATTTCAAGCATCATTAGTTAAGCACTGCTAAAGTTTAGTAGAAGAGCTATATCTAGCATCAATAGGCTATCAAATATGAAGCTATAGGATCAAATTTATAGGCATTAGAAACCAAAAATTGGAGAGAAGAAATTAAACACTAGTAGATATAACATACCATGTTGCAGCCAGAGATACCTATAGAAGAAGACCAAGCAAAACCTTGTGAAGTACATGAAGGTGAAAATAGATATGAACCTATATTAGCAAAGTATATAAGGATAAATTATACACTAGACCAAATAATTGGAAGAAAAAATATAGAATTCATGGAAAGAAGTAAGTTGAAGAATGAAACATTTTTACTTTCTAAAGTTGTTCACCTAAAATTGTAAAAGATGGTTTGGAAAATGAATATTGGATTAAGGAAATGAATGAAGAAATTGATAAGATAGAGAAGAACAAAACATGAAAATTGGCACCCAAACCAAAGGATAAGAATTTGATTGGAACCAAGTGGGTATTCATAAACAAGATAAATGAGAAAGGTGAAGTTACAAGGAATGGAGACAGACTAGTTTGTAAGACATATGCACAACATGAAGGAATAGATTATGGTGACACATTTTCCTTAGTTTCAAGGTTGCAAGGAGTGAGAAATTTTCTTGCATATTCTTCTTACAAAGGATTCAAGGTATATCAAATGGATGTCAAATCTATATTTTTGAATGGAATCTTAGATGAAGAAGTCTACATTGATCAACCTAAAGGATTTGTTGATCCTAGCAATAGGAATGTGGTTTGAAGCAATCTTGTAGAGAATGGTACAAAAGCTTACACACTTATTTGGTGCAAATTAGTTTTGCAACAACCAATGACAATATAAATCTATACCTGAAAAGTGAATATGAGAACAATATATTTCTAGCTTAAATTGTTGTTGATGATATTTTATTTGGAGGACATGAAATGCTATGTTTAAGTCATTTAATAATGAGATGTCAATGTTTTCATAAATCAAATCCTTTGTTGGTTTAGAAGTTTATCTAATGAAGAAGGGTATTTATATTACTCAATAAAAGTGTATCAAGGAGATGTTCAAGACTTTTGGAATGGTAGACTGAACCACCTATGGTTATTGTTCATAAATTGTTAAAGAGGGATGATTCTACTAAAGTGAATCAAATACTATATAGGTCAATGATTGAAAAACTACAATATGTTATACATAGAAGACATTATTTTGCATTAGTAGTTGGTATTGTTGTTATATTTTTTCCTAATCCTAAATAGAATCACATAATGGCTATGAAAATGATACTAGTATATTTGAAAGGAATAAAAGACTATGGATTATGGTACAAAAAGAGTGACACATTTGAGCTAAAAGTGTTTACAAATGTTGATTGGACTAGAAAAATTAATGATAGAAAGAGTAAAAGTGGAGGCACTTTCTTTCTAAGAGGTTGATTTCATAGAAAAGAAAGAAGAAAATATATATTTCTCAATCCATAGAAGAGGCAAAGTATGTTGCTGCAATAGTCAATTATTCAACCATTATGTGGAACAATAAATTGTTGAGATGTGTGAAGTCAGAAATTACTAAACCTATTGTGATAACACAAATTTTACAAACATAAAAAAAAATATTGTGATGCATACAAAGACCAAACAAATTGCTATCAAGTATCAATACTTGAGAGAATTGGTACAAGTCAAAGAAATGAGATTGAAGTATGCAAACACAAAGGAGACTATAGTTGATATATTCACCAAGGCATTACCTAAGGATGTTTTTGAGTATCTAAGAGGTAAGCTAGGGGAAATTCTTGTATCTAAAGAAATATGGGAAGATATGTAGCATTGCATCAAATGTTATGATCAAAATATCATATAGATTTATGCAAGGAGGTCACACTTTCAGAGCTTCCTAAAGAGTGTGAAGATATGAACTAAAACATGAGAAGATCGGACTGAAAGGTTGAAAGAAAAAGTGACATTTCTATATCAGTCAGATAGTGACAAATTAAAGATGACATGTATACTAGAGAAGAAAGGGAGATATATGGAAATGGTTGATGTCCTAGGCATTCTTTTAAAATACCAAGATTATATGATCTAGTTACCATTATATCATTAGGGAGAATTTAAGTAGCTACCATCCTATATCTAAATTTGAAAGAGGGAGAGTGTCAAGTTATGCTTGATATTGACATGAAGAGAATATAAGAGCTAGACATAGAAAGCTTGATGCATATTAGAAGATGAATGAAACTAGAGGTATTTCCATCTAAAGATAATATTTAGAAGGAAAGAGGGAGCCACTATAGTTGTTATTGCAATTGATGATAGCATTGAAGAATTTGTAATTGATATCATAGTGAATAATTGTAACTAAGTGCAAGATGAGATTCATAACAAAACTAAGGATATTAATGAAGATCTATATCAAATCATAGAGGGAGGTTTTAAGGAGTTTTTATTGATAAATCATGAAAATGTCTTTTGTATTTGCATGGTAACTAAAGGTGTTTCCATCAATACCAAAGAGGGAGATTGTTACGAACTAAAATTAAAATAATTATAATTTTTTTTTTATGTCAAACCTATTGGAGAGATATTTAATAATATTTTGGAGTTACATATATGTTGATTGATGAAGAGGGTTTGAAAAGAGAGATAACTAGGTGAACTAATAAAGTTGTTGAGTGAAAAGGAGCAAGCACAATAGAATTACAATTGGTACTTGACCAGTTTGTCTTTGACAAGATGATGTATTACTCAATCATCACATGAAGTATAGAAGTGTTGATTTAATCACAAATAAATTCTAGGAAAGTATGGTTGATCAATGAAGGAGCTAAATCAAAACATTAAGAAACTTAAGAGTTAGTTGAGTAAATAGTATTATTTGTGTGATAGTTATGGCCAAGCAAGTTGAAGAATAAAAATATAGAAGCGACGAAGTGTAGTAAAGAATGAGTGTAGTAAAGAACAATTGAGCAAGTGAAAGCCAAACAAGAAAAAATAATAGAGACTAAGCTACTTAGTGTTGAGTGAGTATGAATAAAACAAATAGTTTGTGAAAGAATCAATTTTGAGTCAGACATAGTTAAATTTTAAGATTGGTCAAAACATTTGGACAATAAGGATTGATGATTTGGTGTATTTAATACACAAATTAAGTACTTTGCATAAAATTATAAACCTTTGTCACCATTTTATAAGGGAAAAGGTTAACAAAAGTATAATTGTTTACCTTCAATGACATAAAATTGATATTATTATTTAGAATTTGAAAATGAAGTAAACTAATGAAATGTGTACAAATGGATGAAGTTTAGTATTATAATTTTTAACAATTATTTGGAACAAGAACTGATATATTTTTCTAATTTTTAAGACAACTTTTTAGTTTCTAGAAAATGTTGAAAATTAGGTGTCTAGTTGCCACCACAAACTATATGGAAATAAAGTCATTTCCCTTTGATCTTAGCCTATGTTATAGAAAATATACATAGCTAAAAAAAACAAAAACAAAATTGGATTTGAACTACTATTCTCTCTTTTATAAGGATTAAAATTTCAACTCAACTAAAATCGATAGTTTTCATCTCCCATGACATTTTCAAAAATAAATGTATTCTAATAAAAAGAAAAATTATACATCTTGGAATAGGACTCTCTCCTCTAGAACCTCATATGATTTTTAAACTTTTTTAATATGATTTTTTTTCTTTGTTTCTTAAAATCAACATCTCCTTGCATGTTAAAATATGTACTTGCTAAATTTTTTAATTATAGTATACTATATCTAAATTAAATGCTATAAAATATATATATGAGAATATACTCAACTTTGAGCTCTATAAAATAGAATTTATATGTTATTAAAAAATATCATAAAAATAGTAAGAGTCATTCAAACATAAGTTTTTTGAAAGAATTTTATTTTTCCAATAATTGGATACAAACTAGTATAAAACATGCATTTAATGGACATTTCCAATTGGAAAATTGTGAGACCATATATAACATAGCTAGTATAAATTTATTAGTGTTTGAACAAAATTAATTTTCCAAAAGAAATACTCAAACTCAATTTTTCTAATAATTCATCCTAAAAGGTGACACAACTTTGTACTTTTATCCCTCAGGCTCACAACATCAATATCAACCTTATGTGGTCAATGGAAAATATTTTAAAAGAAATTTTCAGAAGTAGCAAGAAAAGAGTAGAAAAACAAAATGATGGATAGGTTTAATGGATCTAACCTAACACTAAGATCTATGGTGATGTTTAAGAGAAAAAAGATAAAAATTACCTATCTGAGGAGAAATCAGAGATTTATTCTAAGGTTGGTTCATTGTTTCTTACCGGTTTGTGGAAGAACTTGAGAAGAACAAAGTAGTAGAGAAGAAGTAAAGATATTGGTGAAGTGTAAAAATTTGAAGGGTTTCCAAGAAGATCAATGATGGAGATTATAATGAAATCTAGTTAAGGAACTAGCAAATGACCCAAATAGAGATCTAAATTTTTAAAGTGAGTTATATTTTATCGGCCAAACTTCTTGTTACTTTCTAACCATTATGGTAGTCAAAATCCTTAAGTCAAGGTTGACCTAATAGTTATTTTGTAAATAATTTAGTCAATGTAACATTATAATGGAATGATCCAAAGTCCTCTAACTAGGACACTCCTAAGAGGGTTACTAAATCATTTAACAAGGTCATACCTAACCATGTGTTTTTTGTTCAGCCATCTTTATGACTTTCCAGCAGTGCAACTTTAGATATAGTGATATCCTTGAAAAAATCCAAAAGAATTTGTATGGTCAAGTTCTACAGAGAAATCTAAGATGAGCTTAGTGAGTTGGGGAAAAAGTCTATCATCCTAAGGCCATTGGGGGATCAAATATTAATTGGACAGAACATATTGAGAAGGCCCTCTTGACTAAGGTTTGCTGGAGACTGATAAACTCTTTGGGTAGTTAGTGTAACATTGTGAAGGAAAAATATCTATGAGGGGACTTGTTCCATCACTTCCTCTTGACCCATGCCCTCACCCAAGTTTTAAAAATTGGGAACATTGTGATGCTTACCTAGATAATTTTAAAGAAGGGTACTCACTAGGTGGTGGGAAATCATAGCAACATTGACTTCTGGCAAGACCAATGGCTTCAAAACTACCCCCTCATGCACACTAAATTCCAACCCTTGAAAGAGGATTGCACTAGATAGAATGGTACTCTAATTCAAAGCTATATCACCTTAGAAAGGAAATAGAAAATAAGTAATAATATAGAAGGGATGAGGCTTCCTCTGGAACTCCAAAATCTTCTTCAAAATTATAGGATCCCATCCACTCTAATTTGTGTCTCTTTGGTTTGGAGACTTATCCCCTTAGGAGACTTCATGGAGAAATCTTCTTATCTTTGTTGTCTCAGGAAGGATTGGGCCCTAAGTTATTGGAGGAAGGTCTAGTACCCATGAATCCTACCAAAGATAATTTTTTGTTGGTGGATGGCCTTACACAAGAATATACTCACCATTGATGATCTTCAAAGGAGAGGGTGTCAGCTAGCTAACTATTGTATTTTATGTTACAAATAAGTATAATCTATCCCATACCTTCTCATCTATTCCCCTTTTGTGTTTGAGGTTTGGAGGGGGTTCCCTGCACTATGGGAAGTCAAGTGGTGTGCCAATGAAAAATTACACCAATTTTTTCACTAGTACAAGCTGATAGATCATCCTTATCTCAAAATTTTATGGTGAATGATCCACCCATATGTCTTGTGGAAAATTTAGGAGCATAATAATAGAATCTTAAGGGATAAAGTCACTACTAGTTTGGAGGTGGCCCAATAGATTATTAGACTCTTGTAGGAATGTAGTGGGATTTAGTGATGGAATCCCCCCAAACCCCCTAGAAAGACTTGATATGAAGCAAGTGTCTTCTTTGAACTTAGGTTTGATGGTGGCATTGTTTGATAACACCAAAGTTATGGCTAGGAATAGAATGGTGTGGCATCCCCCTCCTAAAACTTAGATAAAACTTAATTTTCACGGGTTAAGCATCGTTGGTAGCATTGTAGTTGGGGATTTACTCTAAAATATTTTGTGTAGTTGGTGGCCTCTTACACTGGGAAATACATAGGGAGTTCAAATAATGAAGTGGAATCCCTAGCCCTTCTATGGGGGTTGATAATTGTTAGAGTTAGAGGAATCAACAAAGTGGAAATTGAAAGGGATTTAATGCTAATGATCAAAATAGTTAAAGGAGAGGACCTAAGTAGTTGGATGATCAAAATAATAATAGAGGAAATTATCAAGTTGTTGGAGGGGTGTGAAGAGATCCATGTTGGCCACATAGACCATGAAGGAAATGGAGTGGTGGATGAGTTGGAAAACTTTGGTCATAACACCACATAAATTGTTGAATGGGATGATTTTAGCCAACTTCTTTCATGAACTTAAGTGATGATGGAATGTGAGCATACTTTACACAAGGCAATATGAGTCATTTGAAATGTTGGTGTACCTTTATAAAGCTATGTGGATGAGAAGGCTAGTGGATTTATTTTCATAGAGTAAATTTTGGGGAAGATTGTGTGAGCATTTTGTTTTATGATCCCATCTCCGCATGCTTCAATTATTTTAGAAAAAGGATAAGTTGTTTCATTATGTTCAGATGTGGTGAACCATAAAAGCAGGATGCCAAGGATAATTTCACAAAATCCCTTTTCAACTTCAGCTAGTGATGGTTTAAATTGGAGGGAAATGTATGTATCACACATTCCACATAGAGTGGTTTCTCATATTTAGAGAAGCCTTGCAATATTATGATGGATTTCTATTGCCTTAACATTTTTAGCTTGACGTGATTTATTTATTCTATCGTGTCTTCCACTATATGAAGGAGATGTCAAAAAACTCTAAGAAACTAGCGATCGAGCTTGGTGAAGAAATGGGAACCAGTGATCACATTGAGCCAATAGAGATTGAGGAGTACATCAGGAAGAGTGAGGCTTGTTGGGTTTATCTTAGGGAAGGGTGCCTACTTTCATTTATGGAATGTACAGAAAAGCATGACAAACATGTCTCGATGCAATTTTTAAATTCCCAGAATGACAGGAAGGTTAACATTAATTTGGTGTAAGTAGGCTAGGGTGGTAGATGAAACCAATCTAAGAAAAGATTTCAGACCTAATGAGGAGCCAATCCACATTTGTGCTGGGTTTTCTAGGGAGGATCTTTTGACTCCTTGGGATGTGATCTGCTACACTATTATGAGGTATATTACACTTGAAGATTGGTTCTAGGTGTTGTATGACTACCACTTCCACATTCTCAAGCATTTTAGGAACCATGATCTAATTTATATTCCTTGCCTTTTTTGTATTCCATGGAGGACTATGTCTTTAAGGCTAGGAAAAAAAAAGAGAAGAGGGAAAACCCTTTTATATTATCCATAAGGGTTTCATGCACAAACTTTAAGAAAATCACCTTTCCTTAAACCCACTACTTCTGGTCAACCACCTAGCTACTACTATCCCCCAAATATCCATGGACCCTACCCTTGGCTCTAGCCATAGAAAATCCAATAAAACCCCTTATTCAAAGGTTAAGATTAGCCTTATTGAGTTTAATATTGACATAGAGAAGAGAAAAAAATCCCCTTAGAGGGCTAAGAAACATCTCCAATTAGAGAAATTCAATTCTCCCACTAAACAAAAATTTAGGTCCGAGTCAATCAAGAGTGAGAGGAAACCCATCAAGTGGAAGAGGCCTTACTAGGAAAATGAAAAGAAGGTATTCTCTAGCCCTCTTAGCCCCTCACATGTCTCAAACACCCTGGAAGCTATCCCTTCCCCAAAATTAAGTTTGAGGGAGGACATCACCTCACCCACAAAAAACACTCCCAAAGGTGGGGGAAAAAGGTGAAACAAAGCTATGGTCAAAATCATAGCAAGGTGAGGCTAGAGAGGCTAGAGAATTCTATGAAAGAGCTCACAGAGAACCACATTGACATCTATAAAAAAATTGATATCTTGGTGGAATTCTCCATGAAGGTCATGCACTCTACTTCCATCACTCTCCTTTTCCTATAGATGAACAAGGATGAGAAGGATTTGGGCAAGGAGAGCAAAACCACTCACTCCATTTACAACTTCCTAACTAAGGATTGGCTTAGAACTCTCCTTAAGAAACCTATCAAAGAGGAGGTAGTCGACATAAATAGGGAAGAGCCTAAGGAGAAGAGGAATGAGGAAGGTGAAAAGAGAGTGGGCAACTAGCCCCAGTTCTATTTTTTGTTGTTGTTTTTATGTTTTGGTCCTTGATGAACTTGGTGCCATATAGGGTTTTATTACATATATTTTTGATCAAGTACTAGACTGATAGTAGCAATAAGTCTATTAGCTACTAGTATGTTTTTACTTTTTATATTCTTGTTAAGAATAGGGTGGATGGTAAAAACTTCTCTTCTTTGGAGCTTTTCTATGTTTGTTTCTTGAAGTTGAAAACTAGTATCAGTTAGATAGGTGGATGGTAACCTCTAAACATTTTTGTTGAGACATTTTTTTTTAAACTGGGGTCGGCTAGCCTTTCATTTGGTTGTTATCTAATACTTCAAAAATAGTGTTTTTTTTAACTGTTAATGGGATTAGCTTTGAACTTACCTGACTTTAGAAGTGTAAAAAGTGGTAGCATATTACTTGGTGGATTTTTCCAAATTTATTTTGCACATGATATATTAGTTTCATATATGTGTGAATGTTATATGTGTGATGGATTTTATTTACTATTATTTATTTTATTTGTGGTTGGTATATACTAAATAGAGAGTTAAGTTGAAGAGAAAAAATTAAGTTGTTGATGAGTTACTATATGGACTGAGTGGTTTAAAGAGATTGTTAAAGTTATTTGAAGTTAGTATATAGTTGAATTGGTATATTGGGACCTGAGGATAACTAATTCACAACGCCCCCCCACCCCACCCACGACCACACTTTTCTTGAAATCATAACAAAATATTCTAGATTGAATATTGTAGCATCACAAGATCGTCACACTAGAGATGTTTAAGCCGTTACGTGTATTGGATTGAGTAAGGAATCAACTAATTAATATTTATTCATTAGCTTTATGAATGAGAATCTTTGTATTATCATATCCATGGGATGTAACCATTAATCTATACAAGACTATTTAATGAAATTAGACACCATACAACTAGGTAGGAGGAAAATTATTCAACCATATGGAAGGAAAAAGAGATCCACCTTAGCAATATCAAGATAAAAATATTGTAAGCTTAGCATTGAATTGAGCACTCCAACCATTCAAAAAAGTCACAATGAAAAGTTGATGTGGATAACAAGTCCAAAGTAGAAAGAAGAATAATAGACTTAATGAGACATAGCAAATACCCATAGAATTTAGTTTTTATATCATTGGGAGGATCATTAGGAAAATATATCCATTCAATATCTTAATGTTGGATGAGAAAAATATTATCAAGAAAATGATCAAAAGAAAAAGAAGAATAACGATTAATTTTCTCTTTTGTAGTTAGGAAATAAGGAGAACCTCATGAAGGACACACACACACACACACACACACACACACACACACACACACACACACACACACACACACACACACACACACACACACACACACACACACACAAACACACACACACACACATATAGGGATGACCTATTAAATGGCCAATGATTAATCAAAACTTGAGTTACACAAATAAAAGATACAAGGAATAGCAAAACACATTTCTTATAATATTAATTAACATTTTTACCAAAGACAAATATTAGAGCATCATTAGTAAGGAAGTATAAATATCTAATCATATATCCATGATCAACATAAGTAATCAATGGTAGATATATCTATTAAGGGTACCTTTATATAGGATTGTAGAACATTGCCAATTTCTAAAATAAATATTGGCAAGGCTCTGAAAAGTGAATGAATAAGGATAAGATAATTATTTCTATTACCACTCTTATGAGAATTAAATAGATCACAACAAACAAGTTAAGGGACTTTGTCTCTTCAATAAAAATATAGCACCCAAGATTGAGGTCATTATTGAAAAGGTCTCTTGAATTTAATATAAATCAATCCCAATTAAACAAGGATCAGATAGGTAACATTAAAGTGGCAGTACAACATCATCTTAGGAAGAAAAAATGTCATCAAAGATGTGAAGAAAGTAAAATAAAGAATACATAACTTATTCAACATCAAGATCAACATCTATCACATAGTATTCATCACATATAAAATAAGACACAACATGTACCTATCAGCACATATGAAAGAAAGAACATCAATAGCAATGGGTAGTCAAGGGAAGGATTTATGTAAGAGGAATTGATAATTCAAAAATGTTCAGATGGAACTCAAAAGGACACAACAAGAATATCAGTCAAAAATATATAAGGCCAATAAATGACTTAGTGATTTATTACAATTAATGATTAGGTCTTATAGAGCATGAAATCTATTGAGATCAATGGAAGGAAGAAATAACACTACTCTAAGTAGCCAATTATAAGAGGACAATAGTAATTCTAGGAAGGAATTAAGGTAGAGAGATAACCTCTATAAAGGACTTCACAAGATGTCCTACAAAGGTATATTATTAAGGCAAGAAATAAAGTATTCTCTTAAGAGCCAGTATATAATTAACCAATTTTATATGAAAGGATGGATATACCTATGTGGTTATCCATAAGGATTAGGATGAGTAGTACATCTCATAAGAAGGATGGATACACCCAATGTTGGTATCCATAAGGCCTAGGATCTAAAAGAACTCTCTCCTAGGAAGGATGGATATACCAAGATTGATTATCCATTATATCTTAATGAGATGAAGTACAGTGAGGACATGGTTCTTAGTGGAGATTTGTTCTAGATATTATAGATGTCATTACCATATCTATTGGTACCTCTACTAGTCATAAAGCTAAGGCTGCTACAACTCTTTATACAATGAGGCTAGTAGTGGAAACTGGTTACTGGTACCTTTGGATGGAAGGAGAATCCTTGAATATTAGAAATATTCTTAATGGTAAAAGTCCAATTACATGGTCTACTGAAGCAACTATAACAAAAATTAAAAGCTTAATGTTAAATTAATTTAACAAAGTCATTTTCTCTCACTTGTACCATGTTTAGGAAACATTGTCGCTAATTGGATTGCGAATAGGCTATCCAATAAGAAAGTAAGATGAGCTGACGTGATGACCTAAGTAGGAGTGTGGATTTGAAAGCACTAATTAATTTTGACACAACTCACGCAATGTAAGATTTTCTAAGATTGGCAATTTAATGATAAGTGGAGGTGGGATTACGAAGGACAATGTTATATTCCCTATGAAGTACCTAAAAGTGATTATTACCTCTACCTAGCATGTAAGAGGGTATGTGCAGGATCATGGTCAACTAAACTATGCTCTTAAGTGGAAATAAAAAATTAGAAAATAGAGTTATGTCAACTTGACATACAATTCTATACTAGTTATAAACTTTATATAAAAAAAGTTGAGAGAAAAGAATCTATAGCAAATTGAATCTAGTTTCTAAATTACTAGGACTTATCTCAAAAAAAGAAAATTGATTGGTCAAAATTTTAAATTTTAATGCAATATTACAAAAATTTTAGAACAAAAATAAGAAGTAGACGTATGTCTGACCACCTTAATCAAAATCAAATGATAATATTTTTTAATAATATTCTAGATATAAGTATTAGACTCATGCTTGGATGTGACACATATTTTTGGGTATTTTTATTCTAGATAAATAATAAATAATTAACTTTTGACTTTAGTATTTTTGGAATTAAAAAACTCTCATGTCTGACCAAGATAACTAATTCAAAACTCTACAAAATTCAATTTTTCATTTTTTTTCTTTATAGCAGAAGAAACATAAAATGTGATGCATCTTTTGGATTTAAAAAATGTTGTACCATTTGAAAGTTATAGTTGTTTTTCAGGTAGTGTCTCAATCAACACTTTATACGTAACTCCATTAGAAAATACGTAATCATTACTTACTAAAATCATAATTTGACAAACCTTACATTTATGGAAAGATGAGAACATTCTTAAGAGACCCTTTTCTTTTCATCAAATTTTGGTGAAAACAAGTTGTCAGGTACATGTTTGAAGTAAAAATCACATAAAAATAGGCCAAAAGCAAATTTCTAGTATGTTTTTAAAGTTGACCATATAGGTTTATTATGAAAAGATATAGTAGACCTTATAAAGATTTTCTTTTTTCATTTAGTATCAGGGTGGGTGGGAAAAAAGTTGGAATAGATTTTGAAATGGTTTGAGATATTTCAAAACTACAGATTTTTCAAATCGCCACTTTTTGGCACACCATGATCCTGCACATACCCAAGAGTTTTAATGAGCTCCTTGGTTATTTTAATGAGAACCTCAACTTTTATCAAACTTTTATGTCTCCTAGTCTACTCTACTTTGGCATATCATAGAGAAATACAATTTTTGGATATGGGTGCGGAACCGAGAAAATAGGAACCAAAGAATTGTAAAGCATAGAAGGCCAAAGCCTTTGTTTGGCAGATTCTAGAAAAGGGTAATGTTACTACTTACCTATAGTGCCTTCATGGCTATAAACCACATATAATGGAAGCCTTCTTTAAAAATTGGTTGGAAGAAAGGGTTTCAATGCATGGTGTTACAATTCACTTGACTGAAGATTTCATTGCCAAAGTCACGAGGCTTCCTAAGGGGGGCATAAAGTTTAGCAAGGAAAAAAGTATTTCTAATGTTGCATTCAAGAAATTTATGAAGATAGAAGAGGAGGAATTTTTTTTTGAGAAAAATGGAGATTTTTATGAACTGAGTCAAATAAAAGTTATATGGCATGATGTCCTCTCTTGCATCCATGAGTACTTCATTCTAGATGGTAGGGCAAAAAGAGTTCACAAATTTCATTTTGTTTTCCTAAATCATTTTCGGTATAAGGATAGGATCTGTTTCCTATTTTATCTAAGGTACTCCTTGCTTCAAAGCCTTTAAGCCCATAGGAAAAAAAAATGCAGCCTAGTTCTACATGAAGGGCTAATCCTTTTAATTGAAAATTATTGTAACATGAAGGCCATTATATCTTCCCTATCCTCTAAGAAAAAGAGAAGTTCTATTAGTGAAACCTATTTAAGGAAGAGTAAGGGAGATGAAGGGGTAAGTGTGAAAAAGAAGAGTCTGAAGTAGGACACACCTCAAAAAAATGCTAAGGAAATTACTAAGTCTAAAAATTCAGATAAAAATGATGAAATGAATATGGAGAATAAGGAGAATATATATATTGGGGACTTTAGTTCAAACTAGGAGGGTAACCTTGGTAGCAAAGGTGAGCATAGAAAGGATGAGGCTGAGAAAAGTTATGACAAAAATATAGGGTCAGATAATATTGGAGAAGAGGATAAAAACCAGAGTGGGCAACCCCAGAAAGCTAGGGAGGAAAATTTGGAGGAAGATATGAGGAAGGAGAATGATGACCTAACTAGTAAGGGTGATACACTTTTGGAGGACGATATAGGGAAGGAGAAGGATGACTCAACCGGTAAAGGTGCTAGGATTTTTTTCCTTCACACTACTAAGCTCAAGGTAGACTCCTCTCTCTAAGGTGATTCCTGGATGTACAATGAGTTAATGACTTTCAAAAAATGAATGGGAAAGATGTAGGAGGATCAGGGAACTGACTAGGCTAAGATCATCCAACTAGAAGTTCAAGTTGGTAATATCCTAGAGAAGTTAAAGGAATATGAACATGAGCTTTGTATTTCGATTGAAGAGAGTGGTAACAAGATGGAATAGGTCACTTCAAGCATTTGTTTAGCTGCTACTAGCTTAAGTAAGAGAAATAATGAGGAAATCATGTCTTCTGGTAGGCCAAGAAAAAGAACAAGACTAAGTTCAAGGAAGAAGGAAATTGAGGAAAATGGGGGATCTAAGTTCTCTACTACTAACATTATCTAAAACACTATGGAGGTGAGCATGGAGGTGGTGAAAATGATTAAGGAGTTGCAACAAGTTCAGGTCCTTGTACAACCTAGTTGTGCTTATTTGAACATCTTTTATTTTTCTATTAATGGTTTTGGGTCCCTTCAAAACCTATTTTTACCTTAATCTAAAACAAATAATAAGAGTTATTCAAATGTCAATTTTTTGAAATAATTGTAGTTTTTAGTAATTTGATACTAACTAGTATAAAACATACATTTAATAGACATTTCCAATTGGAATTGTGTGAGACCATATATAACTTAGCTAGAATAAATTTATCAAGATCATATGTTTCAAGAAAATTATTTTTTAGATAGAAATACTCAAATTGAATCATTCTGATAAGTCAGCCTAAAAGGTAACACAACTTTGTACTTTTACCTTGTCTATTAACTTAATTATAAAGTTCTGACACCCTCAAAGCTACCCTAGCTAGAAGAGAGTGGAAGATATCACCTCCCCAATGAAAGATACTCCTAAAGGTGGTGGTGGTGGGTGGGGGGGAGTCAACCATAGCAATAGCTAGAGCCACAACAAGGCTAGACTAGACATGCTAGAGTAGTCGATGAGGGATTTGACAAATAATCACATTGCTATATACCAAAAATTTGACACTCTGGTAGAATTCTCCACCAAAGTCATGCATTATGTAGCCACCACCCTATACTTTTTGAAGGTGAATAAGGATAAGAATGGCCTAGGCAAGGAGAGTGAGACAGCTTGACCCATTTATGGGTTCTTGGTTGAGGACTGGATGAAGATGCTCCTAGAAAAACCTGTCAAGGTGGAGGGTGAGGACATGAACAAGGACATGCCTAACAAGAAGGAGGATGAGGATCTTAGAAAGAAGAAGGGTATCTAGCCCTAGATCTTGTTTTTTATTTTTTACTATTATGTTGTTGATTACTATGAATTAGATACCCTACGGGGTTTTACATTATACATTTATGTTGATATGTGGGACTAATAGCAGCAAGTATTTTGTGTGCTACTAGAATATTTTTTAGTTTTTTCTTTCTGCAACTTTCCAGATTGATGATATTGTTAATTAGGCTCTATTTATTATATGTTTTTTGAAGTTTAAAGCTTGTATCAATTAGATGACTGGGAGATAATCTCCAACTGTCTTTTCAGCCTTTTTGTTCTTTGAGGTTAGTCCCCTGTCCTTTTGGTTGCTATTTAATACTTCAAGAAATTAATTATAAAGCTTCCCCTATATGTTACTTGTAGTCATTAGAAAATAGTTAGGATAATAAGTAGGCCAAAGTTGAAGATAATCCTTTCACTAACATTTTACACCTAATTAGAGACTATATACCTTTTGATCATTATATCTCCATCAACCACCCTATGATGACTATAGAAAAGGAGATTGACATATGAAGGTTTTACTTTAGAGCTTCCCCAAAATATATACTAGTTATAACATATGGGCTCTTGGACATACCAAAAACATTCAAATACTAATCAATGTCCTTCCAATTAGTTAGATAGAACCACATCTTATTCAGAGCCAACATAAATATCGAGTTGTTCTTAGTCTAATAATACCTCTCACAGAACATTATGTCATTATTGATTTATAGAATTGAGTATGCCATAAGGGGTTGGCCTATAATCCCATACTCACTACACTTTGGAATACAAATGTTTCAATCAATACTCCCCAACAACAATAGAACTCCTTTGATAGATGCCCTTTAATTATAGCTCGACAAAAATCTACTATCATCTCTAACAAAATGCATGATTATAACTACAAACATTGCCATAATATGTTTATTATATTTCTTTTTATCCATCAAATTGGAAAATTCTTCCTCTATAAGTTTAAAAATTGCCTTGTAAAATAATTTATTGTGGATTTTAATCATTTTGTTTATTCTCGATTCCATAACTTTCCATAAAAAAACAATTTTCTATTCCCATGCGTCATCTCAATATTGGTATCTATAGGAGATAAAACCAAATGTTGATGTATGGTAGCTTCAATTAGACTAACCTTACAATATATGGGTAGAAGCAAGGAGTTGTGTTTCAATTTTGTGGAAGTTTGCGGATTGAGATTATGCTCTTTTAGAAAGGAGTACATGTTTTTAAAAAATGGGCACCCATATTAGGTTCAAGTACTCGATCTAAAATTCAAAAAATGGGCATTCATTTTTTATTTTAAAAAAATGGGTACTCATTTTTAAAAACATAAAAAAGTTAATTTTTTTTCTAAAATGGGTACCCATTTTTTTTAAAAAATCAAAATTTCTATTTTTTGGGATTTTAAAAGCATTTTCAATATCAATTTTACTTTTTCAAAATGGGCACCCATTTTTTGAATTTCAAATAATAGGTGCATATTTCTTACAACATGGGATGAGATTTTTTTCTCCTACCTTAGACTTTACTTCGGGATATGCCTACTGAGACCAAGCATGTGCCTTGACCTCTCAAGATTTTTCTAAGACATTGAAATGATGAATTTACACACTACAATAATTTTTGGAAGGTATTCTCAATCAATTTTTTTACAAAACAAAAACCCTTTAGAGTTCTCACTGAACCCTAATTTCAGGAATATAAATTTTATAGTGTTATGATTGAATTTACTATTTTTTCTTTATATTTTAAACAATGGTGGCACCTAAATATAAAATAGAGAGGTGCAAGTTAAAACTTAAATAATTTTTTTATTTTATAATTTTTCTTAAATTAATTTATATATCATCAATCTGCATACAACCCCTTTGGATTTAAAAAAAAAAAGAATTGAAAAAAGTGAAATTTTGGTCAAACTATGGCATCCGTACATGAGAGGTTTTAAAATTTAGGTTTATAGCCAATAAAAAATAATTAATAAAAACATTATTCAATAAAAAGTGAAGGAAGAACATTATCATCAACAATTGGTGTTTTAGGTAACTTTCTTTGAAAGGATTTACAAAAATTCATTTATTTGTGTCAAACTATGGTGTCCATACATGAGTGTGGTATGGTATTGAAACAAGTATTTTGAAAAAGTGGTTTTAAAGATCCATACCAAAATAAAATCTATCATATGGGTACACAAATAAATTACATATTAAAAAATTAGATTCTGAGCACTACAATTTTTATTTATGAAGTTTGCGTGTGTGTGTGTGTGTGTTTGTGTGTGTGTGTGTGTGTGTGTGTGTGTGTGTGTGTGTGTGTGTGTGTGTGTGTGTGTGTGTGTGTGTGTGTGTGTGTGTGTGTGTGCACGCGCATACTTGCATTATGAGAGAACTATATATATAAATATATATGTATATGTCTATGTATATATACAAATAGACATGTCTCCTCAAAACATATGGTTGATATAAAAATAAGAGAGAGATGTCTTTGGAACACACATACCATATATAGGCAATGATAATACACTTACAACAATCCTAATAAATTAATATGGTATCAGAGCATGTTTTTTTAGGGAGTTAAGTGTGATTAAATACTAGTATACAACACTACTAACATTTGATATACACTATTTTGATGAGGTGATAAACTCTATTTAAAAGACTATTGGTTGCTATCATATGTACTTGATAATTAGAAATGGTGTGCCTAATTGATTGCCCACTCAAGAGAAGACTAAGATTGGTTATTTCTCGTGACTCAACCTAAAATCTACATGAGGTGACTATCTATTCAAATCCATGGTAAAATTTGAGTGAAAGGGCCCATGATAGTTGTGAGCTTCATTTCAAGGCCATAAAGGAAGTGGTGATGGTCAATGATTGGTGATTTGCATTGTGGTATCATCTTGATCTAAATGCATATTTCACACAAGGTGTGTCCCAAATCACCACAAATGTGGTTTTTCCAGAGATAGGCACTAAGATTTATAGTTGGGTGTTGCATTAACCTACATGTTCATCAGAGGAGTATGGTAGGGATTAGGTGCCCAAATTTATAGGCTTCTTAGATACTACTACATATGACAAGGATTGTGTGCTCAATTTTCTAGTCTCTTGCAGTTTAAGATTTGTGCTCCTAGATAGATTCAAAACAAATATAGTGAATATACACTTCAACTAGATATACACTTAGACATGAACATAAAATTCAATTGTATGGAATGAAATAAATATATACGCTTCCTAAGTTTGAGATAGTTTTTGACTTGTAAAAGCTTGCCAAATCATATCCTTTCCATTACAAGGGTCCATGAAAGACGCATCAAGCTTTTGAGATCCAATCTTGAGATTGTTTAAGCAAGGTGAAAAATTTAACAAAGGGTAGAAATAGCAAGTGGTTCTTCTAACAAAGAGAATTTGGACTTCTTGGACAAAGAAGATTGCATTAGGAAGGATAATAATCAACATCTTTAGGGATAATTCTTTGCAAAGAGGAAAAATAATAACATAAAAAAAATTGACGATATATGAGTGGGAATTTTACATTGTGAGGGAATAATAACTAATGTTCCATTCCCATTTCCAAATTTAATGGGTATGGACCCTAATTGGATTAACTTGTACCAAGGACGGTGATGTATAGATAAGTTTTTCTCATCCTTAAGTATATTACATTTATCTACTCACTCTAATTGTTCTCTTACTTCAATTTTCATTTGTTCTATAAGAGTTATTTAACTTGATCTTGTCCATTATCTTCATGGATGTTCTTGTGGGAAAGAAGAAAGGCACATTAGCCATGCCACCAAATATGAGTACCCTTCTATAAGAAGTAGGATTTTGTCCATATTTCAGAGAGGGAGTAGATAGATGACATGCTATAGTTTGCTTCCAAGATTCTTGGCCATATTGGTTAAGAAGAAGTATGCTATGTTGAGATGGTTTCTATACTAATTAGAAAATTTTCATAGTTAAAGGGGATATGATTCATGGGATGAAGTTCCATGTGTGAACCAAGGATATCTAGCCAATAAAATTCCTAAATAGATGGATACTTGTTGGAGCAGGGACCATAATAGGTTATTAGAGGAAGCCTTGGAAAAAGAGAGGGAGTAGATAGGGTGAGTGCACTAAGATGGTGTAAAAAAAGGGTGGTATAAGTGGACACCTTTTCTCTGAAATTAGGTGAACCTAAACTTGGTCAAGATATTTGAGTTTCATCCAATAAAAATAACAAGATGTGTAAAACATATAAATTGTAGTACTCTGAATCTACTTTCAAAACTACTAGGGCATTTGCAAAATGGATAAGATTGGGTGGGTCAAACCCTATGCACATGAAAAGTAGTTCATGATTTTATTAGAAAACATAACATAGTTGTTTTCATGTGCAACATAAAAGACATAGTTATATTTAAGATATTGAATATTCCTTTGGTAGGATGATAGTTAAGAGTCATATCTAGAAGTTGTCTATTTTTTTCTAATTTTATGATGACTATTTCTTTTGTTATGAATTATTGAATAGAGGACATCCTAATATTTTGGTACATGTTCATGTGCTAAGCATAACTTGCATCAAAATAATTGAAAATCGATTTTTTATTTAAATGTGTATATAATCAAGTGTAGAACAGTAATATGCAATTTATTTTGAATTTGGTTAAGTATATTAAAAGTAATTTAAAAAATTGTAGACATATCTATGTGAGGAATTTCAAGGAATTGGTAAAAGTAATTAAAGTTTACAATGTTAATGTTGTCCAAAAGAATAAAAAATTAAACCTTAGAAAGATAAGAAGATGTGTAATATTATGGTGGTGATTTTAGAGATACCCACTTCACCATTAGCATACCTAATGAAGACAAAAATGATAATTCATCTTAGAAGATGAAAAAATGTCTAAAGGAAAAAAATTGGAGGGAAACTAGTCTCCCAAGCCTTTGGGTCATTTTCCTAGGCTATTGGCAAGCCATAACCTGATTGGGTTTTGTGGATTAAAATGACCCGACTAGGTTATGAAAATAAAAAATGCATTGAGAACATGGTTGAGTTATATAAAACTCAATTAGGTTTCTTATTACAGCTTCACAAGGTTAGATTGATGGAGGGATTATGAGTGAGAGAGAGAGAGAGATTGGGTTATATATTATACCAAAGTGTCTATCATGTCCCCCAATCCTTGTCTCCATCCCATCCTCTCTCTCATTTTCACTCTTTATCCTATCCCCATTGGTCTTTATCCTATCCTTGTCTCTGTTTCTCCTACCCCCTTCTCTATCTTTCACTCTTTATATCATATCCACTAATCTCTCTCTTTGTCCTCTCTCTCTTTCTCTCCTATCCCCCCTCCCTCTTTCTCCTATTCCCTTCTCTTATATTTTTTCTATCCTTTCCCCAAATCTCTCTCTTTCTCTCACATCGCCTCTCTCTTTCTCCTATCCCCTTCTATTTGACTCTTTCTATCACATCTCCTAATCTCCCATAATCTCTCTCTCTCTCTCTCTCTCTCTCTCTCACACACACACACACACACACACACACACACACACACACACACACACACACACACACACACATTCACACACATGTACAAACACATATCCCCTCTCTCTCATTATCCTATCCCCTTCTCTCTAACTCTTTCTATCATATCCCCTAATCTCCCCTAATCTCTCTCTCTCTCTCTCTCACACACACACACACACACACACACACACAATTTACATCATATCCTCTAATCTCTCTCTCATTCTTTCCACCTCTCTCTCACTCTTTCTATCATATCTCCTAATCTCTCTCTCTCTCTCTCTCTCTCTCACACACACACACACACACACACACATTCTCATATCCTCTCTCTCCTCTCCTCTCTCTCCTTTTCCTATCCCCTAATTATTTCTCCATCCTATGTTTCTCTCTTTCTCCTATCCCCTAATCCTTTCTCTTTATCATATCCCCTAATCCTTTCTCTTTATCCTATCCCCTAATCTCTCTCTCTCTCTCTCTCTCTCTCTCCCCCTCTCCTATCCTATTCTCTCTCTCTCTCTCTCTCTCTCTCTCTCTCTCTCTCTCTCTCTCTCTCTCTCTCCCTCTCCTATCCTATTCTCTCTCTCTCTCTCTCTCTCTCTCTCTCTCTCTCTCTCTTTCAACCACATTCACTCTCCCTCTCTCTTATTCCCTCTCCCTCTTCCTATTCCCATCTATTTATTTACCCTAGCCTCACCCCCTCTCTCTAATTCTCTCCATCACTTCCTCCCTCCTTCAATAAACCTTTGTGCAATAGTAATACATAACCTATAACCTGATTGTGTTTTACAAAACCTAATCAGGTTATTTGTCCATATGGACAATGTAGTTAGATCTCAATAACCTAATTCGATTATTGAATATTATTCATAAAACAACATGTCAACATTTATTATGTTTTTTGAGTGCAATCCACTAGATTTTACTACTGTTTCACATGTTTTATTTTACCAGGTATGCAAGTGTAAGATTGTGTGTGCCTGGAAATGCTAAATTTTATAGTTTTCATGTACCAACATCTTATTTTATGTTAGTATCTTATCGTTGAGCATAAAATAATCATGAAAATTTACTTAGTTTTGTCTTTTATTATTTATTTTATTCATGTTATTGTTTGTAGGGTAATGTGCATCTACAATCATGGGAAAGAACAAGAGAGAAATGACTAAAAATTGAGAGGCAAAAAAGGACAAAACAAGGGAGCAAATGAGGAGATTAACTGAAGCTACATCATCAAATGCATCTAGTGTAAGTGATGAAAATCTACCTATTGATATTGATGTCACAAACACACCTAATTTGACAAACAAAAATGTTCAACATACCCCAATTGAAATGATTATGACAAATAAACTTACATCACCTAATGCCCCTAATGTGATATCTCAAGTTGAAATGATGAGTGCACATGATGCAAGTGATGAAAATATAGAGCATGTGCATACATCAACATCTCCTAGAATAATTTGTAGAAAACCAGAGTTTCTAATTGACATTGATAAAAACAATTTGAAGTTAATGCATGATAAAAATGCTAGAAATAAATTGTAGGAGAATTTTTCAAAAGATTTGGAATAACTATTTCAAAAATTTAAATCAAAGTGGAAGATGCAAACTTATTATTGAAATGGTTAAAAATCTGAAATTTAGAAACAATGATAATTTTGGGGTTAAGAACATGTAAACATAGTAGTCTCTTTGATGCATAAAAATCCATTGGTTCAAAATCATGTACCAAATATGGCAATACAAGTTGACGATTCCTCACATTAACCATGATGGGAAAGGAAATTGGAAAAAGTCATATTGTAAGCTCAAAATAAATAAATCATTAAGGATAACTAGAACAACATTACTCAAAGACTTAGTGAGGTGAGAGAAAATTGAGAATTCTAATGAGACTACTTTTGGTCATTCCAAGGTAGACCACCACATAAAGATAAATTTATTGTTGAACATTAATACAAAACTTTTGGCATGACAACATAAGGGCTTCACCAAACCAAAAAGATGTTGTCAAAAAAAAAATTAGAAAAACAAACTAGGAGCCACATACAAAACATTTTTTGGATATGAGTCAAACACAATTTTATGAAATGTTTCTCTAAAGATTTCGTCAAATTAAAATCAGCCAAAGGTTTTTTGTGATGACAAAACCATTCTATGTTAAGATAAATCATGCATGCACTACATGTTGTTGTAGGGTTCATCTTGAGTTTTCTATGCATTATGATGTTAATTGTTATATATGTTGTAATTTTCATACTAATGAAATATTGCATGAATGTGGTCTACAATTACCTCCTAATTCATTGAGAGAATTTATTGCAAGTGTACTATGTAAATGAGATGATGGGTGCAGTTATTATAAGATTGTGTGTTTGAGAGGTTTTTGCCCTCAATGTGGTGGTTTGCAAAAGTTGCATAGATGCCTACATCTATATAGCACATATAAAATTGGTAATACACTCTTGCAAAGTACAAGTCAATTATATATGGTGTTAAAGATGGAAAGGTGTGAATTAGTGAAAAATGATGTATGTGTAGCTAATTTTATGGAATTGTTTCAAGAGAAAATAGTTAATGACTACATAGGTCATACACATATAGCTAGATTGTTAGATGAACAATTCAAGTTGTGTAAGGATATTGTTCCCTTAGGTATGACTGTGTTGGTTGTTGACTTCACTGAAAACTATACACTAAAACCTCAAAATCAAGTGCAACCAATGTATTAGAACTCTTTACAATTGTCAATTTTTGTACACATAGTATTTATTCATGCACATGATAACACAGAGGATGACAACAAAGTATTAAGAGAGTATCATTTCTATATTAGAAATGATCAAACTAATTCATTAAAGTTTCTGCAAGGATGTTTTAGAGTTTTCTATGACAATTTGAGGGAAAGAGATGAAAGCTAAAATCAATACATTATATTGTCAGACAATTGCACCGTATAATTCATGAATACAAGGATGTCCTATTGGCTAAGTAGGATGCATGTGACAAGTGGAGTGGAACAATTTTAGAATTTCATTGAGGCAGGACATGGAAAGGGGAAGCATGATGGTGTTGGAGCATGTGTGAAAAGAGCTTTTACTAGAGAGGAATTAAAGTATGAAGGTGATGCAATAGTACAAAAAACTGAAACAATTGTCCAATGGTGTAATTCTATGATGGAACAAGGTAATATAGGCAAGTCTATGGTTTTTGGATATTTTTGGTTGATACAGGAACCTAACATTGAAAATTCTCAAGATTGTTGTACACTTATAGGATCAAGTGAGATGCATTCATTTCAAAGTTCAAATGCAACATCACTAGCTATTCATACTAGAAAGTGTGCATGCTTTTTCTCTTTGTGTATGTATCATTTATGGGGTGAATGCGAATCAAAAGAATGGGTTTACCAATGGTCTTGCAGACCTTTGCATCCAATTGATTCATATCAGCTTCCTATAGCACTACAACTCACCTAGATTGAAGCATCGATAGATTCTGAGCATGTATCTAACCTAGTTGAACTACATACTAAGTTATCAATTTAATACTTGGTTAAAAGAGATTACTTTCAATTTTTCCATTAACTTATCCTTCTATATAATGCAAGTCATGTATATGCAGTTATTGGATATGAGAATGATGATGAAGGAATAGATAGATTTCTATGTTGGTGTATTAAGCCCAAAAAGAAACTGGTAGCTATAGTCATTGATGATGAGGATATTGAGTACCCAATTGGATTTGTCATTGTGAAAGGCATATGGCTTAGAAGGTAGTATATTTTTGTCCCCTGACATGAAGATCTCGTTAAGTCAATTTGTCATGTATAACATATCAATTTTGACCTTAATTTATCTTTACAATTAAATGTGGGTACCCGATCAAGAATTCTACCATGTAGCTATTTGAGGATTTTGAGACACACAAACATATTCTTCATTATTCTAACCTAATTGTTACAAAAAATGTTGAATTGATATCGTATTGTGGTAAGCCTCTTAACAATAAGTTGCAAAAAATACATGAATCTGATCATGAGGCAATACTTCATACATAAAGGGTTAGAGTTGATCCAGAAGGTTCCCTTGATTGATTTTGTGTTATATAGTTGAATCATTCTACACATGGAAGAATATTTTTTTTAAATTTGTATATATGTTATGCAAAATGTTACAACTTCATAGTGATGTGCATATGTAGATTCTAGTTTTTGTATATAAATATGATAAGAGATGTAACATGTGCATATTTAGATGCCATATTTTGTATAAAAATATGATAAGAGATGTGACATTTGCATATTTAGATGCCAAATTTTTTATATAAAATAGAGAAGACATGTAACATGTGAATATTTAGATGTCATATTTTGTATACAAATCTGATAAGAGATGTCAAACATGTGCATATTTAGATGCTAGATTTGGTATAAAAACTAATAAGAGATGTAAATATTATGCATTATAGTTATAAATTTGTCTCTTGAACTCTCTTTTTTTGGATTTGATGATATCCTTAAAAAAATTCAATTCTCTTCAACTTATATGGATTTTTCTCTTAAATATGGATTGTCTTCAAAATATTCAATTATCTTGAGCTGATTTGACCAAATTGGTGAAAAGTTGTAAAAAATATAAAAGTTGCATTGTGCAACTTTGCAACTTTCAAAAGTTGCTTGAGAAACTTTTGGCAAGAAAGTTGCAAAGCATTCAAAAGGAGTCCTAAAGGATAGTTATAGCTTTCTAACCTTCCAAAATATGTTCCCCATGCTCATATACCTAACTTATTAAGTAACCTAATACCTTAGTTGCTCATCCCTAAAAATTTTTAACCTATTGAGAAACTTTTGGCTCATTGAGCCACTTTTGACCAACTTATGATCTAATGAGAAATTTTGGCTTTTCCTAGCAATTCACAGCTCCTCCATTAGCTTTGGTTGGTCTATTTTAGGCTAGGACCAACCCCATTTCAGTCACAACATCCCTCCAGTGGTATCAACCACACTAAACAAAAGCATCCCTAACGGTCTCTAAGCACCATCAGGCTGCAATATTTGATCATTCATTTCTCTGAGCTCATGTGAGATATTGATGAACTATTTGATAATCTAGGATCATGTTATCTAGGCCTATTAAAATCTATCTCATTTTTTAGAGATCAACTTTGTTTGGATTTGGAATTCGTATCTCACCTATTGCCAAAAGTTGCAATGTTGCTTAGTTAAGCTGATCAAGATTGTGTATATTTCAAACCATTGGTCCTAGGATCAAATCATCTACTTTGTTATCTCTAGTTGGTTAGGTTTACACTAGGAGCAACCTCATCTTAGCCACAACATCCCTCTAATGGTATCGACCACACTAAACAAAAGTGTCCCTAAGGGTCTCTAAGCACCATCAAGTTATGATATTTGATTGTGCATTTCTCTGAGATCGTATTAGATATTCTTGAACTATTAGCTGATCCAAGATCATGTTATTTAGTCCTACAAAAACTTATCTCAATTTTTAGAGATTTGACTTTATTTGAATTTGGCATTCGTATCTCGCCTATTGCTAAAAGTTGTAATGTTTCTTAGTTAAAATGATCAAGGTTGTGTATATTTCAAACCATTGGTTCTAGGATCAAATCACCTTCTTTATTTGATTTAGTTGGTCAAGTTTAGGGTAGGACCAATATTGTTTCAACCATAATGTCCCTCTCACAGTATTGAACACACCAAACAGAAGCATCCCTAAAGGTCTCTAAGCACCATTGGGCTACGATATTTGATCATGCATTTCTATGAGCTTGTCTAAGATATTGACAAACTATTAGTGCTATAGGATCATGTTATCTAGCCCTAAAAAAACCTATCTAAGTTTTTTTAGATTCAACTTTGTTTGGATTTGGCATCCGTATCTCACCTATTGCCAAAAGTGGCAACATTACTTAGTTAAAATGATCAAGGTTGTGTATATTTCAAACTATTGGTCTTAGGATCGAATCATCTACTCTAGCTGGTTGGGTTTGGCCTAGGACCAACCTCATTTTAGCCACAACATCCCTCTAATGGTATCAACCACAATGAACAGAAGCATCCCTAAGGGTCTCTAAGCACCATCAAGTTGTGATCTTTGACACAAATACAAAAATCATGACATATTTTTACTTTTCATGTCTTATTACATCTAAATAAGTGACATGTGATTAAATGTTATAATGAATTTGATAAACATGTTACATTTTTTGTATAAAATAATGAACATTCATGGGTTTGATTAATTTTAACAAAGTAAGATAAAATACAATTTTGTATGCACACATTGAACAAGTTTGATGGTAATCCAAGTTTAATGTATATCAGAATGAACTATATATTATGTCATATCATTTATATAGTTACAAAAATATACTATGTCTCATCAGTACAATAGAAAAGTTGAATACCTGACAAATGTCGAATGTGTACTATAGAAATGTCATATGTGCACAAAAATCTAGAATATATACAATACAAAAGTCAAATGTACAAAATAGGAATGTAGAATGTGCATAATACAAATCTTGAATATATACAATAGAAAAGCCAAACATATGTCAATGTCATGTGATGACCACATCTACATATTTATATCACTATCAATATCTATGACTGTGTACGATTGTCAAAATTGAGCCTCTTTGGTATAGTTTGTTGCTCGCTAGGTTTCTAAAAAAGAAAAATTAAAATACACTATCAAATATATTATCTATAAGAAATATGAAAATAACTAGAAATTGGGTTCTAAATTGTGGATAGTTGAGTTGTTCATTACCTCATCCCTTTGTCCCATAGTTGGACTGAATGATTACAGTAATGAGCTCCTTCATCAATGGGTGGGAGTCCTAACAAAATGATGAGGTAGACTGATGATGGGAGATATAACTATCGATGAATCAATGGTTATGAGAAGCACAACCACTGATGAATCAATGTTGGTATGAGGCACAACCTATATGGTAAATAATAAAATGTTAGCATTATAGACTAGCATTAGGGATTCCAAATAAAGTTAAAAAAATTAAAAAAAACATACTGTAGCCTGAGCTAGATCTCCCGTACTAGCAAGAGGTACAACCATTGATGAAGCAGTGTTGGTATGAGGCACAACCTATATGGTAAGTGATAAAATGTTAGCATTATAGAGTGGCATTAGGGATTTCAAATAGAGTAAAAAACAAAAAAACATACTAAAGCCTAAGCTAGATATATCGTGCTAGCAAAAGACACAACCACTAATGAAGTAGTGTTGGTATGAGGCACAAACTATATGGTAAGCAATAAAATGTTAGCATTATAGAGTGGCATTATGGATTCCAAATATAGTAAAAAAAATATAAAAAAACATACTATAGCCTGAGCTAGATATACTATGCTAGTAGGAGGTACAACCACTGATGAAGTAGTATTCATATGAGGCACAAGTTGTATGGTAAGTGATAAAATGGTAGCATTATAGACTGGCATTAGGGATTCCAAATAGAGTAGAAAAATCATGCTACATCCTAAGATAGATATTGCATGCTAGCAGGAGGCACAACCATTGATGAATCAATATTGGTATGAGGCACAGTGTGTATGGTGAGAAATAAAATATTTAAATTGTAGAGTAGACATTAGGGATTTCAAATTGAGTAAATAAAGAAAGAACGTATTGCAGCTTGAGCTAGATATCTCATGCTAGAACGAGGCAAAACCACTAATGAATCAATGTTGGTATGAGGCACAACCTGTATGGTAAGTGATAAAATATTAGAACTATAGAGTATGCATTAGGGATTTATATCACACACAAGAGGAATCCAAATTGATCTCACAAGAGGGCTTCAACTAAGACTCTACATACATAATTTTGGCCTCTGTTATGTTTGATCCTATCTTTGACACTTGGGAATCCTAACAAAATGAAATGGAAAAGGATTTTCATAAAGTCTCAAAGAGTTTTGTAATAGGTAAAAGATAAATAAGACATGGTAATAAGAAAAATAGTTGATAATTACTATAACACATGTACTAATTTTTAAAAATAACTATTTATATGTATATATAAAAAATGCATACTATAACCTAAAACTTATGAGAATGAAAATATGAGATTTTACCTCTTCCATTGCCTCAACATCAATATTCTTAGGTGCATTCATAAACTCCACAAAACTAAATTGTTTCTATATATATACAAAAAATAAGTCAACATGTATTCATCAATATTGAGTACATGTATATAAATTTATTGATAATAAATTTCAAAATATAAATTGTGTCTTGTACTTAATACATTTTTTTTCTTTCGGTGTTCTTGTTGATTTCCTTCATTTTCCTCTAGACATCGAGCTATGTGGAGTACCTTAAAGCAAAAAGAAATATAACATAAGATGAATCAATAAGACACATCATGAGTTCAACTCAAATCTTAAACTTGATAGGAGTCCAAGTTATGATACCGCATAGCTCTCAAAGTTAAAGTTAATGGTAGATAGTGTAGTATCATCAATTTGATAAATTTCAACTCTTGACAAGCCCTATAAAATAGTAAATATTATTGTTATAAATATGAGACAATATTGTAAATGGAAAGAAGGCACACTAACAAGAAGAATATCATAGGAGGGTAAGAAGACATAAGAAGGACTTGAAGGACAATATTGGAAAGGTATTATTGTACTTTTTTTTGGAATTACAATAGGAAAGCTAAACTTCTAAGGGGGGTGAATCAATAGTTTAAAATTTCACCTATAAAAAATTCATCACACATCCATCTCATACATTCATTAAATAAACTGAAATATCATGTAAAACATGTACATCCAAAACATGTAAACAAGAATACAATCACACATATATGAAACTAGATATGATTACCCAGAAATCCTCCAATGAGAAGGTAAAACTAGGGTGGGGATGACACCCACAAATATTCATTACTATAGTAATAAAGTGTATCCAATGAAGGTTACAATTTTTTATCATGAAACATGATCTACCCTATGAAAGTTATGCATTGTTAAAGGCTTACAAAGACTATTTGGTATTACCATGTTAAAGGATTTCAACACCCTATTAGAAGTGTGCCTTGCTAAAGATCTTTAACTCACAATTAAGTAAGAATCTTGTTAGAGGATTTTAATATAGCCTATTAGGACTAATTTGTTAAGAATTTAATTGATTCACCTATTAGAATGACTCAGCATTGATCCTACGGCTAGAACTTTTTTGCTTGATGACAGATCACTTGTAAATTGTTGTATTCTTGATCCTTCTTGATTAAATGTCTCTTTTTTGTGTACTATATCCTTCCTCTATTCTCCTTTAACTAATTTTTCAATGCAATTTTAATTCACAATTCCTTAGTCAACATGAATTCTCTATTTGTGCATGCAAACTTCTTTCTTTTCTCCTTTTGTACGCATATGAAGTTTAGGATTTGTCCTCCTTAAGAAGATCTAGGTGACTTAGAGTTAGGTATGAATTAATGGCTATGATTCATCCATTTTGCCACTTAAACCTTCCCTTTATCTAATTAGATGCATGTAATACATAGGGATTCCAACTTAAGATTCATCCTTATCAACAAAATATCGTAATTCAATCTCTAAGTCGACTCAAAAATCGTTTACATAGAAGTTTGTGCCAATACAAAAAACTATGAAAAAATTGTGTTACTCAGCATCTGAAGTCTCTGATGCTTAGCGTATACTAATTTCTATGCTATGAATTGGCATATGAATGACTCAACATGCACTATGGACTCGGCTCCTATATCACTCAGCATACATTGTCTACTCAACACTTGAGTGACTCGGCACATGAGTGACTTGGCACTAACTATGGACTTGGCATGCTCTATATTATATATGTTGTGCTTGGCATATACTTCTTGTTGAACATGAACTAAGTAAATGACTTAAGTGTATAAACACTCACTTGTCAAAATGAATCCAAGATCAAAAATCTCCCCCTTTTACATAAGGGTCAAAAACACTTGGTCATGCATTGATATCATTATTTTTACTTGAATAACATATCTCTTATTTAGCTACTATACAAAATTTCAAAATATCAAAATTTTGCAAAAGCTAACAACTCAAAATCTGATAACTCCCCCTAAGTTGTTAGATTTGGTTCTATACTCAAAATTTTATTTCTATTGAGTAGATATGCTTCAACTAATACTCATTTACTTGCTTGTTGTCTATGCTAACTGACATTCTTTCATTTCACACTTGCTCCCGAATGCTCTTACTCTCTCTTAGCTTAACTATCTTTTTCTCCTTTTACTTAAGCTAAATTTCTCCCTCTTTCACTAGTACTCTTTCTCCCCATTTTTGAGACTAATGTCAATGGGCTATATACTAATAGTGTGTTTGTCCAAGAAATATTTATGGACCTCAAGGATAATTTCAAGAGTAGCATCCCAATTGTCACAAGCTTCATCCAAAGACTTAATTTGGATGCCAAGTCAGCAGCAAGGTGGACTAGGTCATCTAGTGAAGAAAGATTGGGGTCTTTCTTCATAAGAGTTTCTACATAGCCTAACTCCTTGTGCCAAATCTCCATGTGAGGAGTCAATGTATTTTGGATCCTAATCAGTTTGGCCCTTATATTGGCTTCTTCTATAGATAGTGTTGCTAACTAACTGTGGGTTTGTAATAAAGTCCTGAAATGCTTCTCACTTTGAGCTAGAGTCATTGGCAATTTAGTTCCTGATGACTACATGTGACTCTACAAGCTCAGGATGTGATTTCTTGTTTCATGTGTGAAGAGTGTAGGATTACACAATTTGGTGTACAGTGAGAAAATATTCTCAAGTATCTTCTTCACCCTCTCAACCTTAGTTGCCAATGCAACTTGAGTAAGCTCTATGCCACCTGATATTTTCTCATTCACTTTACTTTGAAATTTCTTTTTAAACCATTCTAATAATTTTTCATTAGTATCAAGGTTTACATCACTTACCATTTCCAATATATTTGTAAATTGTTCAATAAGTGGTTTTGTTTCATCTAGAGTAGGCAAATAGAATGCATCTAGGAAGATGTCTTTAATATCAAGAAAATCTTGCTTCTACCTATGATCCCTTATAAGTAGCTCTTGATGCTTCTTTCTAGCTAGGGCTTCTTGAAGTATACCCATCTCCTCTATTACAATTGTGGAATAATCATACTTTGGCAAAAAAAATCTTCATCTAGGCTTAGATATCCATATGTTATGACCTCTTCTACCTTTGATGAACTTGAAATTGACACTAAGAATTGCAAAGGTGTTACATTTGTGCTCAACCTTTGAAGAGTGTGATTGGAAGGAGTGCCAAATTTTGGTAAAGTTACCATGGCTTGAATTGTTGCTTGCTCCTTCAGCTTGGATGTCAACTTGATCTCTTTAGGGTTGTCCTTTTCTACCACAATGCCTTGAATTTCACCTTGAACTTGTACCAAAGGTGCAGATAAATCTATCTAGCCTATTTGAATCCATGCTTCAGTAGTGGCTCTAATTTCCACTTTATCTTCTCCAATTGTATCAACCATTTCTGATGTAACTTCTGGTACTTTATCTAAAGGATGTACACTAGTGACTTAAGGAGTGATGGTAGGTTGTTCTTGTGTTTTCACCACATCTCTTGTAGTATCAATCACTTATTTTTGAATTTCATCTACACTCACTAATACAAGGTTGTCACACAATTTAGCTTGCAGTGTAGACTGAACAAGTATCTTTTTCAGGTCTTCCTCTATTACAAAATTGATGTCCTGAGTAGTGAGTACAAAAACATCCTTTATTGTAACTATTTTAGTATTTACAGTTGTTATTTGTTGAGTCTTAACATTTGGCAATTGTGTATCTTGCACACTATGTTCTTCTTCCTGCTCTTTATCGACTATTTCTTAGTCATCTATATTCATTTCAGTGCCTCCCTCAACTATGCCTCCATTTTTTTCATCTTCTTCATCATCTTTAGCCTCAATAGGCTCTTTTTCTCCTCCTTTAACTATAGGTAACCCATATGTGACTTTCCACATCTACATAGTCTTCTTTACAACATCTTCAATATTGGTTTGCAATATATTGAAGGCTCTATATTTGGGAACAAATCTAACAACATATTTCTTTATGGCTTTGGAAATTTGTGCCTTACTAAGTTTAGGAATAACTTGAGCAAGGTATGTCTCCCTAATTTATCTTTCTAGATTCAAAAAATAATGCTATTTTTTTCTCAACTCTTTCATATAAACTTTTAGGAATTGAGTTGGCAATATCTAGAGGGCCTTTCTTAAAATTTTCCATCATGACATATATTGCCTCCTTCACTTGATTCTTTTCAAAATTTCCAAGATTATCACAACCAATGTGAGAAATTCCTAACTAATCTGCATTATTTCTAACATTCTCACATAGGTTGTCTAAATCTAAAGATGGATTATGACTCACTACTTGGAATTGGTTGTCGTCATCAGATTTTGTTCTTTCCTCATTAGATTTAGCTTGAGCAATGTACTTTCTCCTTGGTATTTTCTTTGCTCCTCTTTCCTCCTCTATAGGTTTGGCTTTCTCTTTATCCTTTTGTGCAATGACACATGCACTAGCCCTTGTGGTGGGTGCATTATGTTTGGGTTGGCTTGGTTTAGCAATCTTCTTGGATCTTGTCACTATTTGTGCCTTAGCCTTTCTCTTCTTCATATTAGTAGTAGTGGGTGCTTCCTTAGCTTCTTCTTCCTTGACACCTTTTATAATTTCTACTTCTTCCTATTGCTTGAGTTTGACTATCTTCTTCCTCTTCATCCTCTTCCTACTTGGCACCTTCACCCGATTTTGTTTTCAATTTCTTTACTAGTTTTTCCTTTTTCTTGATGTTAGCGACATTCTTTAATTCCATGGTAATCTTAGATTTGGCCATCTCATAATTACAAAATGCTTTGTCATTTTTATCTATATCTTCTACAAGTAATGTCATTATTGTTGCAAAGGCCTCATCTACATTAATTTCATAGCCTAATGGACTTAGCCATCTTACTTTTGGAATTTTTTCTTGAATAAATGTATAATCAGCATCATCTGGGAAACAAACATCATCATAATGTATTTTCACTAATGATAATGGAATTATCAATCTATTCTTCATAGATTGCTTGAAATGCTCAAAGTAACTGGTCATTACTGACTCAAAATTTTCACCTGGCTATTCAATGAAAACTCCTATTTGAACTGGAACAATCCTATTCGTCTTCCATGCCATAGTGCCAAATGTAGGAATGTGTTCTGAACATAAAAGAAGATGCATACCAAAATAGATCCAAATTTACACTGAGCACTCTTTGTTTTCCTTATTACTCCTAGGTTTTCAATCAATTTTTGTCGCTGTAGCTCAACAAGATTAAATGTATGATCCTTCTTCACAATCTTGTAACCCACATCTATTGCAATATAGGGCATGCTATTCAATCTGCTTGATTAGTAAAACTTATGTGCAATTACCCTTACTACAAAATCTATCAGAGGATCTGTGATGGTGTCAATTGTCATTACCCTCTTCCTCCACACAACCCCCTTGTATTCTTCTCAATAACCTCTTTTGACTCGCTCATCATAGTCTTTGGCTGGTCTAGGGTTGGATACCCTGTTACCCTACAGATTATCTGTTTGGTGATTTTGATTAGCCTATTGTCTAATTATAGTAAACTATCATGAATCCTACTTAATACAATCTTGATCCATTCATTTTTGAAAACATTAGAGAAATCTAGGGTAGAATTTAACCCTTTCTTTTCTACAATCTTAAATTCTTCCCTTAACACACCATTTTCACAAATTTTTCCATATGATTCTCTTATTTCCATTTCACCAACACTCCCAATTTTACAATTATAACACTTTCTAACATCCTAAATCATTAAAACATTTAGTGGTATCATAAATAGTACGTTGAAGGGATCTTGTTTATATGCAATGTCTAGAATGACTTTGAAAATAGGTTGTTTTACTTTTTTGCTAACCAACTAAACATTCAAAACCTCTTTTCCCTCTACACATTTTGAACTAGATGCCATTTTTCAAAACTAGGGTTTATGAAAATAGAAATAGTGTAACTTGACTTAGGATAAATACCTTGCAAAATCTGATAAAATGGTGTCAAATAGTTGTTCAAATCTTCTGTGATTTCTTCTGATGGAATTTCCTAATTGCCTTTAGCTCTTCTTGCTTTTTCTTGATTTTGAATGATGTAAAATGAGCTAAACTCGATAAAATACTCCTTTGAAGTATTGCAATTAATGCTAAGTGCTTACATAGCTATAAGCTTGGCATTAACTAGTGTTTGGCTCACTCGACATCCACTAGTCTTTTGATTCGTTCGACAACCATTACGAGCTCAGCAACAACTAGCTAGTCTATTAGCTCAACATTCTCTAGCATTTCACTTGAAAATCATAGGAAACTTTTCATGCTCGGCAGTAACATGAAAAACAAAAGAAAATGTATTTGATTCCTAATAACACCTTTCATCTTTTTTCATGCTTGTGTAGGACTTTTAGTAATAAATCCTTTGGAAGTGATCTATAATATAACTTTTGAATATTAGTCCCACATATTCCTCTTGATTGATTAATTTAATGAGGTATGATCACTTGACCCAATGAGTGAAGTAATCCCTTCTCCACTTGATGTGTTGCAATACTTTTTCTTCTTCCATGTCTTGTTCATTTCATTTATGAAATTTTCAATATCTACCTTTCCTTTGCCTCTACCTTTATTGAACTCAAAACTTGGTGTCTTTAACCTTGTTGGACAATATCGACTGATGTGACTAATTTTCAAACAACTAAAACATGTGTTTTAACACAACCACCTTTTGTACTTACTTCTAAAGTGTGTTCTAATAAAATTCTTAGGAACATGTCCATACTCTTGACAATAGCAACAATTGTATCTTGTACTATAATCCTAGTTATAAGAGTTGACATTGTTCTTTACCTTTGCTTGCCTATCTGATGACCACATGGGTTTGGATCTACACTCAAAATCTCTATATCCATACTTCTAACAATTATAATAATATCCTTCAAATTTTTGAGCATGCATGGTCTTAGTTTTGTATTCACATTCTTGATGACTTTGTTGGTTGCACTTATGACAGTGAACCATGATCTTATGTATAACATTCTAATTTATAGTCTTGCTTCTACACACATTAGTATTATGCCCTTTATTACAATAATTATGACTAGTAGGTTTGGAATTATTACTTTTATTGCTCCTTTCTTTAGCACTCTTGGATAACTCTCCTTCTTTAGTACCTATGTATCCTAGTCTAGATGTATCATTGCTAGGTCATGGGGATCTCATTAATTGCTCAAAGTATTTGATTGCTTCACTTGGTTTATTGAAACTTTCAAAAAATTCCTTTTCCCTTTCCAGGTCATTATTCAATTGCTCATTCTACAACTTCAATGTTTTTATCTCAATATCCTTGACATTCAATTCATAGTTGGCATTCATCATTTGACTCAGAGTATCCAATTGCATGCTAGCAATCCTAGTTAGCTCTTATGATTTCTCTTCTAGTCTATTGGTCAAAACTCTTTTTTCATCTTCAATCATGGCTTTGTCTTTCATAGCTTCATTTTCTATTTAGCACCTCACATAGTAGTATGGCTTGTGATTCTTGCTCTAATTTGAAATTTTTGATTTCTTCAGCTTGGGCTCTATTCTTTTCCATTAGATCTACAATTGCTACATCAAATTCATTGGAGTCTCCATTAGTGAATAACTTAGTAGTGTCCATCTCTCTGTATCGCGTGTCATTCTCCTCAATAGAAATTTCCTTCCTTCTCTTCAAATATTTCTTTAAGTCTTCTCTTGCTTCATTTAGTTGATGTAGAATAGGTTGTATTCCAATTCCCTGATTCTCAATTATGTTTCCCAATCTGTACACTTCCATTTTAAAGATTTTTCCTCAAAGTTGCAAAGCTTCTCTTTTAGAGAACTTAGCTATGATATCAATTGTTGGAATTACAATAGGAAAGGTAAACTTCTGAGGAGGGGGTGAATCAATAGTTTAAACTTTAACCCATAAAAATTCACCATGCATCCATCTCATACATTCATTAAGTAAACTAAAATACCATGTAAAGCATGTACATCTAAAACATGTAAACAAGTGAGCATTCACACATATATGACACTAGATATGATTACCCAGAAACCCTCCAATGAGAAGGTTAAATTGGTGTCAGGATGACACCCAGATATCTTCACTATTATAGTAATAAAGTGTATCCAATAAAGGTTATAATGTTTGATCATTAAACATGATCTACCCTGTGAAAGCTCTGCCCTATTAAAGGCTTAAAAAGATTGTTAGGTCTTGCCCTATTAAAGAATTTCAACACCCTCTTAGAAGTGTGCCTTGTTAGTGGTATTTAACTCACAATTATGTAAGCACCTTGTTAGAGGATTTCAATATAGCCTGTTAGGACTACTCTATTAAGAGATTTAACTAATTCAGCTATTAGAATGACTCAGCATTGATCCTGCGGTTAGCACTTTGCTTGTTAGTGAGAGGTCACCTCTAAACTAATGTATTCTTGATCCTTCTTGATTAGATGTCTCTTTTTTGTGTACTGTTTCCTTTCTCTGTTCTCCTTTAACTAATTTTGCAATGCAATTTAAATTCACAATTCTTTAGTCACCATGAATGCTCTATTTGTGCATGCAAGCTTCTTTCTTCACTCCTTTCATACACATATAATCTAGGGTTTTTCCTCCTTAAGAAGATCTAGGTGACTTAGGGTTAGGTATGAATCAATAGCTATGATTCATCCATTTTTCCACTTAAACCTTCTCTTTGCCTAATTGGATGCATGTAATACATAAGGATTCCAACTTTAGATTTGTCCTTATCACAAAAATATCATAATTCAATATGTAAGTCAGGTAAAAAATGGTTTACATAGTAGTTTATTCCAATACAAACAACTATGAGAAAACTGTGTTACTCAACATCTGAAGTCTCTAATGTTCAGTATATACTGATTTATATACTATGACTTGGCATTTGGATGACTTGGCATGCACTGTGGACTTGGCTCCTATATGACTCAGCATACACTGTCTACTCAACACTTGAGTGACTCAGCACATGAGTGACTTGGCACTCACTGTGCACTCGACATGTTCTATCTTATACATGTTGTGCTTAGCATATACTACCTGTTCAGTGTGAACTAAGTAAATGACCTAAGTTTAAAGATACTCACTTATCAAAACCAATCTGAGATCAACACTTTTAAGAATACCAATTAAGAAACAATATTTCAAAGCAAAAGTATTATTATACTTTTAAGAATATTTAAAAACTTTTCCTCAAGCGTTCTTGCTCCTAGCCTCACACCTCTAGCAGAATGAGTAATATGTGGTGTTATCGTATTGGTTTTTGTGCCCTGCATTGCATACTATTTGAACTTATGAATCTAAAATGCTTTATAAAATAAAATAAATATTTTCTTTTATAATATTTAGGTGATTAAATAATATCATGTTAAAACTCATGGGGTTTATTAGATGGGGTTTGGGTAATGCTAGGAGCAAGAGATGTGGATGAGAATTGGATGGATTTGATGAATAGGAGGATTTCAACATTGGTAGGAGATGGAAGAGGATCTATAAGTGGGTTTTTAGTGTCATACCAATTAAGAAATAATATTTTTAAGCTAATGTATTATTGTACTTTTAAGAATGTTTAAAAACTTTACCTTGGGTGTTCTTGCTCCTAGCCTCGCACCTCTAGGAGAATGAGTACTTTTTGGTGCTCTCAAATAGCTTGTTGTACCCTACATTGCATATTGTTCACATATCAATCTAGAGTGATTATAAATTTATTTATTTTTACTATTACAATATTTAGATTATTAAATAATATAATTTCAAAACTCAAACAAATAAACCTGTGTATCCTTTCCACCAAAGAGCATCACCATCAAATCATCTATGAGTGTGAAATCCCCACCTTCATATGAATAACAAGTATGACCATAATATACATATAGATGAGATGAAACTCCATCCTTAGACACCTCCATATCTATCCCATCACACATGTGCTAACATCTAAAACAAAAAAGTTGATTGGGCCCTGAAGATTGTAATGATGCATGTGAAAACATTGTCGTTGGCACAAGTGAGGATGACACTGGTGGTACAGGTGACACAAGTGGAGATGACACTAGTGGTGGAAGTGACACAAGTGGAGATGACACCAGTGGTGTAGGTGACGTTGATGGAGTTGTTGTAGGTTGTGATGACTAAGGTGCCATAGGTGATAATGATGGAGTTGTCACATGCTGTAATGACCTTCGTGCCATTGGTGACAATGATGGAGCTTTTGCATGCTGTGATGACCCTAAAGGCACATCTTATGATGGTTGAGGTACCATAGATGAATTAAAACCACCTAAGTTTGAGCCATGCTGAACTATAACATCTATCAATGATGCAACCACATGAAGAGTCTGTAAATCAATAGACTCCTTTACAATTTATGGGAGCACAACATGAGGCATAATTTTTTGTGTTGTACATCTCCTCTCAATTTTTTATCACCCTACAAGCTCCAGGTCTATCCCATGAAGAGCCTCTCCCTCTACCTTGGAACTAATGGATGTTAAAGTAATTTAGCTTCTCACCAAGGATGAACTCACTATATAGCTTTCTCAAAAAATATAGAGGCACCTCATAATTATTACATAGTGATATGTCAAATACCATCTACCACCTATCCTAAAAATATGATCTCATCCTAGCATGAGTGTACAAATGAATAGGAAAATTGTTGGTTTTGTTTAATAGCAAGTTGTCAAATATAGGATCAGTGAAAAGAGAACATATAGTACCTTTCTTTATGTCTTAATCTTTCACTTGTTGATATGATAACCCATCAACATAAAATAAACGATGCCTATCCCTCCATGTAACCCATTTTGTAACCTTCCTAGACACCTCATTTGCATTTTGGGTCATTTGTTCAAGTGTATTCACTAGGGTTGAGTGGTGAGAAAGTGAAGATGACCATAATCTATTGACCATTTGGGTAATGTTAGCACTATTTTGTGAGACATGGTTTATGAGGTCCTCTTATGTAGTACTTAAATGACATGATTGTATGCATGAAGGGTTTATAGGAGTGGTGGTTGTTGAATGAGAACATTGAGTAGAGGGTTTTGTGGTTGTATGGGTGGAGAGTTTTGTGGTTGTACAGGTGGATGATTCTATGATTGTATGGGTGGAGGGTTTTATGGTTGTACAGGTGGAGTGTTTTGTGGCTGTGTCATGACAGGTGGATAGTTTGATTATGTAGGAGGTGGTCTTTCTTCTCTCCCTTGTTTTCCTAAATTCTTTGATGTATCAATATTAAAAAATTTAAGATCCAATTATAAAACATATATATTACAAAACCACATTACAAGATTTGATAAAAAATACATAAATGATGAATACAATGAAGACTTACCTTGTTTGCAAGGTTTCATAGATGGAGATGCAATTAATATTCATTCTCTATGATAAACCTGGTCGAGTTTTGGTGCTATCCTCTATAATTGATGCTAGTTTTGTCATTTGAGGGTATAAAAATGCCCTCAAATGTAGGCAACAATCAAATTATATATTTACAAAACCTAATCAAGTTTGTTTAAAACCTGATCAAGCTATTAAATAATATATTTCAAAAAAATTGATTGGGTTTTAAAAAGTATAATGGCCAGGCTTGGATACCAAGCCTAGCCAACATTTCACTTTTAAATAACCCAATTGGGTTATTGAAAATTTTTCTTTTTTCTTGGTTAGAGTGGTATCCTCATTTTTGTACACCAACTTGGTGCACACACCCATAGAGGATATGTTTCTGATTCAAAGTGAGTTTTGACACCTTATTCTAGAAATAACCTTAACAAGGAAGTCAAAAGGTTAGTGTTTCTTTTTGAAGAAGAAATGCCAAGTGAGATCCATTGCAATATACATTATTCTCTATGAGAGATAAGTTTGAGGTGAAAACCTCATTCTCTGATATGACCCATGGTGGATTTCATGACAACACCACATATCATAGTATACATATTGACTTCGTGTGTATGGGAAATCTCCTATATATGTCATGAGGAAGTGACAACTTCAAACTAATTACCACTTGTACTTGTAAAAGTTATTGGAAGGTGATAACCTTACAATGACTAATATCATGATATATATTTTGAGTAAATATTGAAATAGATCATGAAAGGCTTTATCTTATTAATCAACAACTAAGTTTTAGAGTGTGCACACCAAGATGGTGTTTAATTTAGTGTACACGACCTAAAAAGAACTTAAAACATCAATAACCTAATTGGGCTATTCATAACTTGATCAGGTTATATGGGTAAAAGCATAGATCTGTGTCACCATTTAGGATACCAAAACCTATTTTGGTCAAATCTTATTTCACTATCAAAATTCATTTTTATTTTTTTAAACTAAAAATGCCCTTTTATAGATCTCAGATTCAATATCATCATTATATAAATTTTAAGTGTTTTCATTAGTTATAATATGTTATAATTTTATAATATTATAAGTTGATATTTTAACATTTCAGAAGATGCTTCCTCAAAAAAGGAATAAAATAGTAAATCATATCCAAAAAATTAAAAAATTATATTTATCTCTAGAGGAGAGAGTCATGTTCACAAATATGTAAAAAAAATTTCAAGAAGGTGTAGATTTGATAGGGAAGTTTTGACGAGAGGGAAATATTGTTCAATTCTAGTAAGGTTAAGCTTGATTACTTATAACAAATAAAATATACATAAAAAATAATTATTTCTTTTTTTATTCCCTAGCTATGCATGTAGTCTATAAGATGTTTTCAAATTGGAATAAAAAAAGATGATTATCATATACTTGTTTGATAGGAACTACACCTTATATATTTTACAATTAAAAAAGGGACTTCAAAATAAAAGAAAATGAATAAATTCTTACTCAAAAAATTTATAAAAGTTATAGGCATAAAATTTATCCAATTCTACACATTTCATCGATTTACATCATCTTCAAATTCTAGACACAAATTCTATTTTTTGGGTCATTAGTGTTGAACTATCACATTTTAATATCTCGTTTCTTTATAAAAGGTGACATAGGTTTGTGCTTTTACCCATATAAATTTTTTAAAAGAGGCTAGGCTTGGTTACCAAACCTAGTGAAAATACATTAAAAAAAACCCCTATCAAGTTTCTAGGATGAAAAATATGTTCAGAACCTGATTGGGTTATGCAAAACCTAATCAGGTTTTGAAGAAATTAAAAAAAGGCTCCACTCTAGAAGCCATAACTTTCACATCTAGAGTCCGATTGACTCTGTTCAAAAAGTGTTGGAAAGATATTGAAGAGATATAAAACCTAATTCAAGTAAAATAATAGTAGGAAATCAAGATTTACTTTTCTCCCCATTATAATCAATCATCATCTAAAATAAGTGCTTTCCAAACATGAAGCGAAAAGGTAGGTAAGAGTATTATCATAGGCTTTATCCTTCTACCACTTCTCTACCTCTCTCACTCCCTCTATCTCTTTGTTACACAAAAAATCACTCACTAACTCCTAATCTCTCTTAGTAACTCTTATCATCTCTCATTCTCACACCAACTCCTAACCTCTTTCTCTCACACACACACATTCACTCTTTAACTCTTGATATATGTTTCTCTTACAAAATCATAACCTCTTTCTCTCTCTCTCTTATACACACACATAGAGGAACACTCATGCACATTAACTCCTAAAATATCTCTATCTCTATCTCTATCTCTCTCACTATCTCCATCTCTCTCACTTTTTCTTATCATATCCCCTCTCTCTCTCTCTAATCCTTGAAATGGGAACTTCATGGAGAGAGAGAGAGAGAGAGAGAGAGAGAGAGAGAGAGAGAGATGCAGAGAGAGGGACATAGGAGAGAGAAAGATTAATGGATTGTACATGGACATGGGGAGAGAGTTTAGGGGTTAGTGAGAGAGGCAGCTTAGGGTTTACTGAGAGAGAGAGAGAGAGAGAGAGAGAGAGAGAGAGAGAGAGAAACAATTTTTGCAAACTGACACCCTAAGACCCCGATTTGCAAATCTAGTATGATCTATTAGATCTATAATTTGTTTTGTTTCAGATCAGAATTTTATTTTTCTCTGCAATTTTTTGGGTATTTTTTAGGCCAGTAGGGCCTGGAGAGAAAATTATTTTGCAGGAACTGGGCAGTCAAATCCTAGCCCCCACAAAGAATATTTTGTCATAGTGCAAGGAATATTCTTTTTATTTTCAAAGCCAGTATCCAACTTCTCATGGCACTACAAGATCCGGTGAGAATATTCCACACAACATCAAAATCTGGCAAGCCATTTCATGGAAACCACAACCTATGACACCAGAGGCTTCAGTTTATTGTCAACCCTCACAAAATGGAGTCTTTAAAAGCATTGTTGTTTTAAAAGCCACTACATGTGGGACAAAACACAATGCAAAGTTGGCCACTGTTCAACATTCCCAATGGCATCTTCACCTACCATAGGGCTAATCTCTGGCATCGACCAAACACTCCGGCGACTACTCTAATTTTTGGTGTCCACTATAGTGTCAACTCTAACAACTTTGAATCATCATGAACCTCATTTTCTTATCCACCTAACAACCATAGGAAAAAATGTGGCACTCGGTTGCTTCCTTCTAGCAATGGCATGCGGCCTCCCCCAAATGCACCACATGGCACCCAACAAAACACTACCATAGGTCACCGTACCTCCCCATTGGAAACTTTTTTGAGCCAAAAATTTAAGACACATTTAGTTCAGCAATCCATGTCATCAAGGTCAAACCTACATAGTCAGCAATCCAAATTAGTAGGTACATCATAAAGATCCGTACATTCATTACACATCATTGGATTGAGTCAGCCTATCCGTACGGCTCGTCATCTGCCATGTCAGCAGTGAGATATTTTTTCCCATTGTGTTAAAATTGATAGTCATATGACCATCATTTGGAGGAAAATTTGTACTATGACATCCATTTGATTGTCAAATTTAACCTCATGTTTTGCTGATTAGACCCCTCTTTAGATTCAGTTTTAATTTGACAGTCTGACTTTGGGAGGCCATATCTCAGTCATCTGGGCTCCAAATTAGTTACAATTTTTTTATATTTTGGGTAGAATTTCGTCAAAAATTTAGTGGTGTTGTTCTTTTCAAGTTTTGGTGCATGGATTTGTTAGAAATTGCAGTTTCTAGTCACTGTACCTATCCAATCCTACATTTTGCAACTTCAATCACTCTGTATGGGCTCATCTAGACTCCAAATTAGGTTCTATTTTTTTGAAAATGCATAATATTTTTTCTACTTTCTAGATCTGGAATCAAATTATAGGCTTGTGTGGACAAACATATCACTTTTAGAATTAGGTCCTTTCTTTATATTGTATTGCTTCAAAATTGTTGTACATTGCTTAGTTTTAGATTTGAACTCTGAAAGGAGGTTGTAAATAGTAAATTAGAAGACCACAAATTCTAAAGTTGGCAAGTGGCTATTGTAATCACACTAAGTATAAAGAGCCAAAATCTTTCATTTGGGGGGGTTTGTTGATTGAGTTAAAAGGGGGTGTGTCTCTTGGTGTTGTGTTCCTCTTTTTCTACTATTATCTTTCATTTCTTGCATCATGTGAAATCTTAAGTTTCCAAAATTAACACCACATAGCTATGCTACATGGTCAATTAAAATGTGGTGTCAATTAATGCATAATGAAGTTTCTCAATATGTAGATGGTACCCTTCCTAAACCAACAAGTGATCAAGTATCTAAAAGTGATATTATTGCTTGGGAAATGGCAGAATGGAAAGCCCTAGGTGATATTATGTTGGAGGTTGAAGACAAGATTTTCTATCAAATCTAGAAGTAAAAGATATCCAAGGAAGCTTAGGATGCCCTCAAAAACATATATGGTAAAGTTACTGAGGAGAATGTTTACAAAAATGAAGATCAACTTGTCTCCCTAGATCCTAAGACATTTGATTCTATATAGGATTTTATCATTAAGGTGAATGAATAAAGAATGAAGCTTGATGATTGTGGTAGTCCTATTAAATATGACAGGTTGATCTATCTCATTCATAATAAGTTACCATTTGAGTACTCCACATTTGTTTCTTCTTACAACACCACAAAGACTACATTAGAGGCTGCCTATCATAAAGTCACTTTTGATGGTTATGCTCAACTATTGGATGATGAAGAAAAGAAGTTGCAATCAATGGGAATTATCAAGTTGTCTAAGTCTAAAGAATTGGTTTCTAATAATGAGGGTTCACAAAATTCAGCTGCTCAAACTTCAAACAAAGGAAAGGGCAAGAAGAAGAAGTGGAAGAACAACAAACAAGAGGATATAGAAAAGACAACACCACCATCAAATCAACAAGGCAGGTCTTCCTTGAATAAAAACAAGGGGAACTCTAAGAAGGAGATTAAAAAATGTGCTTATTGCAAGAAGCTGGATCATGATGAACATGAGTGTTACCACAAACAAATTGATGAGTTGAAGAACATCATGAAGAAACACAATGTTCCACTACCTAATGCTTATAAGGAGAAAGGATCTTCATCTTTAGATTCTAAGGGAAAAGGGCATGCTTTACTCACAAACATTGTTTGTTAGGGAGAATGGATTATTGATTTAGGTCCCACACATCATATGGGCACATCAAAGCAATATTTTTCTTCTATGACACTTTCAAAGATACCGCACATCTTCATAGGTAATGACACTAAGGTGGAAGTTGAAGGCAAAGGGGAAGTTGAGATGAACAACGGAATTTCCAAGGATGTTCTATATGTTCCTAACCTTACCTTGAATCTTCTTTCAGTCTACCAAATGACTCCCTATGGAGGTGGTAATAAAGTGGAATTTCTTCTAAATTTAGCGACAGTGAAAAGAATTAAGGATTACTCAATGATTGCAATTGGTGAATCCAATCATGATTTAAGGCTCTACAGTTTCTCCTCCTTTGTGTCAATATAAAATGCACAAGCCTTGTTATTACATTCAAATGCACAAAGTAAACTATGGTATGAGATATTTGGACATCTCAACTACATATATCTTTAGTAGCTTAGTAGCAAGTAAATGGTCAATGGTCTACCTCAAATTCAATTTTCAGAAGGTGTTTGTTTAGGTTGCACTCTTGGAAAAAATCCAAAAAAAATGTATAAAAGGAAGAAGTCTTGGAGAGCATAATGTGTTCTTGAATTGGTTCATAGTGATATGGTGGGACCATTTCCAGTTCCATTAGTTGGCAAGTCTTGCTATGTACTCAACTTCATAGATGACTACTCTTGCCTTAGTTGGGTTTTTTTCATGGCTCACAAGAGTGAAGTGTATGAAAAAATTCTCAGCTTCAAGGCTCAAATGGAAAAGCAGTCAGGGAAATTCATCAAAGTTCTTCAAATAGATAATTTGGGGGAGTATGTGAATGCATGACTAATAGACTTTTGCTCTCAAAAGGGTATTGACCTTCAACACTCACTACCATATACACCACAACAAAATGGTCTTGTTGAAAGGAAAAATAGAACTCTCAAAGAGATGAGTACTTGCATGCTAATAAACAAGTCTCTTGGTCAACTATTTTGGGCGGAAGCAATGAATTGTGCTAGCTCTATTCATAATAGAAGTTCTCACAAAGCTTTGGATGGTATAACTCCTTTTGAAGCATGGACTAGAAGGAAACCTACAGTTAAGCACTTCAAAGTATTTGGTTGTCCTGCATGGGCCAGAATTCCTCCATAGAAATGCAAGGCATTGGAAGCTCAAAGTAAACCTTGCATCTTTTTTGGATATGTGGACTCACATAAAACCTACATGTTAATGGATCTAGAGGCACATGATATATTCTATGAGAGAAGTGTACATTTTGAAGAAAGTTATCTAAGATTTTCTTCTTCAACTCCTCCTTCTTCCTCTTTTAAAGAGAGTGATAGTGAAAATTGTTACTTGGAAGATGTGCATCCCCAACCAGAATAAAGACATCATATAGTTGAAGTTGAGGATACTCCTACTATATCTTCTTCTAGAAGAGCTAGAAGGGCCAAGCAGATCTTGGATGCTACAGGACCTTTGGTAGGGAATCCTTCACATTCAAGGAGGACAAGACCACAACACAACTCACTCCCACATGCTTATATTGCAGTTGCTTTAGATCCACAATCCTTTAAAGAAGCATCAGGTATTCCAGAATGGGATAGAGCAATGGAGGAAGAGTATAATTCTCTTATGAGAAATGATACATGGGACTTAGTCTCCCTTCCTAAGGGAAGAGAATTGGTTCGATGTAAGTGAACCTATCAGACCAAATTCGCAGCAGATGGAAGTGTCGATAAACATAAGGCTCGCCTTGTTGACAAAAGTTTCTCTCAAGAAATAGACATTGATTAAATTGAGACCTTTGCATCAGTGGCAAAGATGAATTCCATTCATTTGACCATAGATATTGTAGCAACTAAAGATGAGTTTCTCATTAGATGAATGTGAAGAGCACTTTTTGAATGGTGATCTATATTGTAAGGGACAGTTGATTCACAAGATGAAACTCAAAGGTGATGGGCATGTGCAAAAAATTTGGGTGCACATAGGTGTGGTGTAGGCAAGGCATGGGCCAAGCCAAGAAGAAAGATGGGGCTATGTTGTGTGCTGGGTAGATATAGTTTTGGCGTAAGATCTTGTCATAGACATGATCTAAGGTGTATGCTTTGGGGTTGTGTTGCGAGATGTTCCCTCCAACATGTTGTGGTGTAGGCATGGTGTAGAACTCAGTTGAGGTACAATCTTGGCATTGTACTATGAGATGTTCCCTCTAGCATAGCTATGGTGTAGGTGAGGCATGGAGCTGAGCTAGGTGTAACCATGGAGGGTAAGTGCTAATGTGCATAATGGGTGACTTGGATAGTCAACCTCCCTCAAGAGGGACGAAGAAGAGTAGTTCTTCCCTCTAGTCTCTGGATGAGACAAAGGTGACGCATAGTCATTAGGAGAAAAGAAGATTAGCTCCACTGTATCGTAATGTGGTGAGGTTTGGTGAGACAACAAGGGTCACTAGCTTAGTGAAGCAGAGTAGCTGAGCCAATGTTGGGTGCTTACTTGGAGGTTGTTTGAGGTTTGAAAGCTAGGGAAGTGGAGTAACTAGTCTTGCAATAGGAAGCAAAGAGGTTTGTCTTAGTAGGAGCATTGGAGCTTATGGTTAGCTATGTGCGGGATGTGTTATGGAGCTAGATATCTAAGCAGTGTGGTATTAGATGGGTGTGGCACTGGGTGTACATCCAGGGTGCTTGGTTGAGTGGGTTTGCATTGAGGTGGGATCTCAAAGGCTATGGTGGTCCAGTAGGGAAATTAGGATGTAGTGTTCTGGGATGGTGCTCATGGTGTACTGAGTCATGAGGTAGATCCACATCAAGTATCTGAAGAGGTAGTTGTTGGGCATGACTCAAGGAGGTGAGTGATGATGGATGGCTAGGAATAATGGCTTGTGGTGCATGATTGAAATGGGTGGAGTGGATGAGTGAAGTGGTTCAGAGGTCAAGACATGGTGTCGTAGCCAAGTTGGAAATGGAAGTACAATTTCCAATGAGATTGGGTGGATCATGGAGCTAGAGTGTGGAACTCAAGTAGGTCTTGTATTGTAAAGGGATCTGACAATTGGGTATGAGATTATGTGGATGCATGAAGGGGTTGGTTCGAGTGCATCAGATGCATGAGAAGTGTTCACCAACAAGGGCATGTAGACATAGATATGGTGTTGAGGTAGTCGGGGCTCAGTGTTTGGATTCAGAGTTTGGCTAAGGCAGTCGACAGTTCCGTGGGGAAGAAGGATTGGGCTTTACAGTTCAATGGGGAGCTAGGGAGACCAACAAGAGGTGGAATGTTATGGAGATAGAGTCATGTTAGGGTAACATGTAGGATTGGATTGGAGGACTTTAGGAGGTTTGGAGAGGTGCCATGGTGGTGTCAAGTATAGTTTAGAAGTATGCATATTGAGCTAGGGAGGACTGAAGGGGTCTAAGTCAGCTAGTGTAGATGCGATGTTTAGAAAGGGAGTCATAGTGGTTCTCAATGTAGTGGTGCAGTACTAGGCTCAAGGAGTTGGCAAAGTTGAACAAGGGGAGTTGTTGTAGTTCTGTGCATTCCAAGAGTAGCATTGTGGTGATAAAGGAGGATTAGGGGTCGTCAAAAGGCTCGGGGAGTTGAGATTGCATATAACCGATATTGGAGTAAGGTGGTCTTATGGGGGACATTGAGGCAAAGATATCATAAGGGCTAAGTAGGGGTTCAACATGGTGCTTGAACAGGGCTAGAGTTTATAGCTCAAGGATGCATGTGTGGAGAAATAAAGGAAGAGAATCAAAGTAAGGAGTGGTTCAACATGCACTTCTATTCCACAGGAGTGTATGTTTAGGTAGTTAGATGTGTGGGAACATAATGAAGTTTTTGGAGAGGCATAGTCTAGGTGAACAAAAATAGCTAGGCCATACGGCCAATCAAAAGTAGGGATCACTAGTGTCACACGTGGTTGGAGATTCTAAGGGAGAAGGCTTAACTTGGGCATAAGCTAAATCCATCCCTGTGACAGTTGGTATCAGAGCCAATCGATCCAAGAATGGTAAGAGATCTGTGCATGAATCTTGGAGAGATTGGGCTTTCGGTTACCCCAACTTTTGTGAGGAGATGATAGTGAGCGTGATCTAGTTAAGGTGTTGCTTTGGTTTGTTATTTCTCATAGAGGAGCAGGTAGTAGAGTGCGATCTTTGGTAGATTGGCTTGTGTTTTCATCAACTCATGGAGTTGGAATCAAGTTATAAATATGGTCAAACTAATATGCAGCTTGTGGAGAGTTGATAATGACATTGTTGGAAGTGGTTTTAGTAGTGGAACTTGGTGTTGGAGGTCAAGATGTGTTACAAGGTCACAAGGCCATAACATAGGAAGATGGATGTAGTACAACATGGGTGTTGTGAGTTTGTCAGAATGCAACTTAAGTGAAGATAGAATTGTCAAGTACATTTAAGACAAGTTAAAAATAGTTAAGGGCTACAAGGTGTAGTGAGCTATAGGAGTTGTGTGGGCAATTCTGAGGAGTATGGAAGTTGGGTTGTAGGGTGGCTTTGTTTGGTCAGTCTCAATTGTGAGTAGGATGGTGTGTGGGACATTATCTGAGGTGAAATCAAGATACTACATGGAGTAGGTCAGTGAGTGGGTTGTAATGGAGCAGTGTGGTGTAGGGTCTCTTTAGTGTACATCTAAGGTACAACATTTGGGCTGCATGGAGAAGAGTGGTGTAGAACTTATTGGAGGTGGGTTCGAGGAGAATGAAGTAGCTATTGGGAGTGATGAAGTGTGGGCTTCCACAAGGTAAGTCCATTGTGGTTAAACATTTGGGGCCATTTATAATGGTGAGGTGTAGGATTTTCAGGATGAGAATCTAAGGAGTAGGAGCTAATGGTGTGATAGGCAGGCTTGGAAGTCAGGTTTTTGGTCTAGGCAGTAGTGTCATGAATCAGTGGAGTTGATTAACATGGAATCATGAGGTGTAGGTTGATGTAAAGTGCATCATCTGAGGTGAAAATGGGTTAGGCTATTGAATGAGTGCAGAGAGGTGTAGGTTTGTGGTTTGAAGTAATTTGAGTCAAGACCCAAGGATAGGACGCAAGTACTGAGACATCACAAGGTTCTAGAAGTGTATTGGTGGATGGAAGTGGGTGTATTTTGGGTTGATGTGTTGAGGATGAGTGGATGCAGGGCATGCCAAGGGTTGGTTAATTGTCAGGCAGAATGGCACAATAGAAGGCCTAGTTAAAAATCCAATATTGAATGTGATGACTTGGGAAAGTGGATTTGGGAGCCAAGTGCAGTTTGGTGTAGGATGGTGTCAACAACATGATCTGAGGAAGGTTGTGTAAGTACTAGGTGTAGCACAATTTTTTGGAGGTGAATTGGTAGATGAGTGTTGGTGGTTAGTTTGGGTTGCTGTGTTGTAGACAAGTTGGGTGCAGGGCATGCCAGAAGGTTCTTTAATAGGCTATCAGAGTGGCACAACAAGAAGTCAAGAGGCCAAAAGTTAAACGTGTGAACTTGGGAAAGCAGTTTGGGCTTGTGCATCAGGGTGGTGGCAATCTTGTCTTTCAGTGGATCTCAGGAATGGAGTCTTGGGTAGTTGAAGGTGGAAGACAAAATTTGGGTTGTCAGTGGATGACAAAAAGGTGATTGAGTGGAGACAAAGCAGTGGTGTGGAGTTCTCAAGGTGTCATCAGGGATGGCCAACTTAGTGAAAGTTAGACATGGAGTGGATTCATGCAAGAGGGTTAGTATTAGGGATGCTGACAAGCACCAAGTATGTTGTGGAAATAGAAAGTGTGCATTAGAGGTATATGGTGATGATGATAGTTAGTGTTTGGAATACAAAGACATCTATGATCCATTCAATAGGTTGTGTAGTGGGTTTCGACATCAAGGATGTGGCCTATTTTAGAGTGGGGGAGGATGTAAGGGGTTGTTGATTCACAAGATGAAACTTAAAGTTGATGGGCTTGTGTGGCAAAGCGGGGTACGCACAGGTGTGGTGTAGGCGAGGCATGGGCTGAGCTAAGGAGCAAGATGGGGCTATGTTGTGTGCTAGGTAGACATAGTTGTGGCATAGGATCTTGTCCTAGACATGATCCAAGGTGTATGCTTTGGGGATGTGTTGCAAGATGTTCCCTCCAATATGTTGTGGTGTAGGCATGTTGTGGAACCAAGTTGAGGTCCAATCCTAGGGTTGTGCTATGAGATGTTCCCTCTAGCATAATTGTTTTGTAGGCAAGGCGTGGAGCTAAGCTGAGGTGTAACCATGGAGGGTAAGTGCCAGTGTGCATAATGGGTGACTTGGATAGTCAACCTCCCTTAAGAGGGACAAAGAAGAGTAGTCATTTGCTCTAGTCTCCAGATGAGATAGAGGTGATGCATAGTTGTTAGGAGCAAAGAAGAGTAGCTCCGTCATATCATAACGTGGTGAGGTTTGGTGAGATGACAAGGGTTCCTAACTTAATGAAGTGGAATAGCTAAGCTAATGTTTGGTGCCTACCTAGAGGTTCTCTAAATTCTAAACACTAGGGAAGCAAAGTACCCAGTCCTGCAATAGGAGGCAAAGAGGTTTGTCCAAGTAGGATCATTGGAGCTTATGGTTAGCTATGTGTGGGATGTGTTGTGGAGCCAGATATCTAAGTAGTACACTATCAGATGGGTGTGGCATTGGGTGCACATCCAAGGTGCTTGGTTGAGTGGGTTTGCATTGAGATGGGATCTCAAAGGTTGTGGTTGTCTAGTATGGTGACCAGGATGTAGTGTGCTGGGATGGTGTTTATGGTGTGCCAAGTCATGAGGCAGATCTATATCAAGCATCCAAAGAGGTAGTTGTTGGGCATTACTCAAGGAGGTGAGTCATGATGGATGGGTAGGAACAATGGCTTGTGGTGCATGATTGAAATAGGTGAAGTAGATGAGTGAAGTGGTCTAGAGGTGAAGCTATGGTGTGGTAGCCGAGTTGGAAATGGAAGTATAGTGTCCAATGGGATTGGGTGGATCATGGAGCTAGGGTGTGGAACTCAAGTAGGTCTTGTGTTGCAAAGGGATCCAAGGATTGTGTATGAGATTGTATGGATGCATGAAGGGGTTGGTTTGAGTGCATCAAATGCACAAGAAGTGTTCACCAATGAGGGCATATAGATATAGACATGGTGTTGAGGTAGTTGGGGCTCAGTGTTTGGATTTATAGTTTGGCTAAGGCAGTCAACAGTTCTTTGTGGAACAAGGGTTGGGCTTCAGGGTTCAATGGAGAGCTATGGAGACCAACAAGAGGTGGAATGTTGTGGAGATAGAGTCATGTTAGGGTAACATGTAGGATTGGACTAGAGGACTCTAGGAGGTTTAGAGAGGTGCCATGGTGGTGTCTAGTATACTTTGGAAGTATGTGTATTGAGCTAGGCAGGACTCACAATGAAATGGTGGAGTGCTAGGCTCAAAAGGTTTGTAGAGTTGAACAAGGGGAGCTATGGTATTTTTGTGCATTCCAAGAGTGGCATTGTGGTGATCAATGAGGATCTGGGGTGGTCAAGAGACTCGGGAAGTTGAGATCGCATATGTCTAGTATTGGAGTAAGATGGTCTTATGGGGGACACCGAGATGAAGATATCACAAGGGCTAAGCAGGGGTTCAACATTGTGGTTGAATAGGGGTAGAACTTATAGCTTGAGATTGCGTGTGTACAGCACAAAAGGAAGAGAACCAGAGTAAGGAGTGGTTCGGCATGCACTTCTATTTCGCAGGAGTGTATGTTTAGGTAGTCAGGTGTGTGGGCATGTGATGAAGTTTTGGGAGAGGTGTAGTCTGGGTGAAAAAAAATGGCAAGGCCATATGGTCAGTCAAAAGTAGGTATCACCAATGTCGTGCATGGTTGGAGATTCTAAGGGAGAAGGCTTAACCTAGGCATAAGCTAAAATCCAACCCTATGACATATATGAAGAGATATATATGGAGCAGCCATAGTGATTCATATAGGATGTTACCTTGGTTTAAAAATTGAAGAAGTCTATCTATGGACTTAAATAGGCTCCTAGATCTTGGTATGCCAAGATGGATTCCTTCCTACTCTCTAAAGGCTTCACCAGATGTCATTTTGATCCAAAATTTTTTAATGGTGATCTATATGAAGAGATATATATCGAGTAGCCACATGGATTCATATAGGATGCTACTTGGTTTACAAATTGAAGAAGTCTATCTATGCACTTAAACAAGCTCCTAGAGCTTGGTATGACAAGATGGATTCCTTCCTACTCTCCAAAGGCTTCACCAGATGTCATTTTGATCTAAATGTCTACATTCTTTAAATGGATGACTCACATTTTCTCCTTGTACTTTATCTGTATGACTTGATCATTACAGGAAGTACTACATCCATCATCAACAATGTTAAGGCTACTTTACAAGATAGGTTTTCAATGAAAAACTTTGGTCTACTACACTATTTCCTTGGTATAGAGATACATTAGTCTTCATCAGGGATAACACTATCATAGCCCAAGTATGCTCTTGATCTTCTAGCTTAGTTTTACATGAGTGACTCCAACGCTCCATCCACCCCATTCCTTTCAGGTGTTAAGTTAGAAACAAAGTGTTCCTCTCCACTTGTTGACATGACTTTGTATAGATAGTTGGTGCAAAGCCTCATATACCTGACACATACATGCCCTAACATCTCATTTGCAGTTGGCATGGTTTCTCACTTCATGCAAGAACCACATGAACTTCATTGGAAGGCAGCCAAATCCATCCTACACTACATCAAGGGCACATAAACACATGGGATATACTATGCAACTAGTACAGGTCTTTAGTTAGTGGAATATACAGACTTTTACTATGTAGGGGACCTTGATTCTTGCAAGTCTACTTCAGGATATTTGTTTCATCTTGGTTGTGGCCCCATTTTTTGGTAGAGTAAAAATAAAAGTAGCATTTCTCTTTCATCGACTAAGGCTAAGTATTGAGGAGTTACGAATGCAACAACAAAGGCTATTTGACTACAACAGATTCTAAAAGAGTTTAGATTTGATCTACCCTGACCCATAGTCATCCATTGTGATAACCAACGTGCTATTGAAATCTTGACCAAGAACTTGCAGGTAGTCAACATCTTCACCAAGCACTTCACAAAGGTCAAGTATCTTCATTTGTGGCATCTCTTGGGGGTCAGGGATTTTTCACCAAAAGGGTCAGATGATCCTTCTCTTCTATATTATACATATCTCTCTTTTTGGGGGAGGATTCTTCCCATGAGGTTTTCCCTTTTTCTCCATTTGTAGAGAGATTTCATTACATTTTATAATTGCATTGTACGTGGGTACCTAACATGGCCTATTAGTTAGGACCTATTTTACATTTCATCTTAGCTTTTGTGAGCTTAAGTGCATTCCCCTATGTTGCACTTAAGGGGGGGTGTTAGTGTAAGTAATTATTATTTACACTTTACTTAAGTTTACTTAGGATAAATGCATTATTTTATTATTTCTTAGGTTAGAAACCTAGGAGTTTACGTACTCATTTGAGTTTTCATGTTGACAACATTGGAGTAAGCAACTCTAACTTAGCATAAGGTGTCTACAACACTGGAATTTGCATAAACAACTAAGTCGTCATGTATACAACAGAGTTGGTTGCACTATTATTTTAGCACATGGTGTCTACAACATAATTGTATGTGCTACACCTTTCTAGGATTATCCTCTCATCATCACACTAACTCATGTGCTTAATGGAGGATAACCCACACCTAGTGGAGATGTGCCTGGTTATAAGACTTATCATGTTGCTAACTCCTAGGCATTCTAGATGCATCATAGATGCCTTTATATATACGCTCCTCTAGTGTACTATACAATAAGTTAAATATAATATTGTTATTTTGATCATACTCTATTGGTCTATTGTGCTAGTTATTGTGCTTATTGGTCTTGGGTGAATTTTTCCCTAAGGAAAATTCTTACAAATAATACTATGGCTAGTGGACAAGGAAGAATAGTCACAATCTTAGACTATCATATTATGTCCTTTCGCACATCCTACCTTGGACTGGCTCTTGGATCAAATCCTCATGATTCTTTTTAGCCTTTCTTGGTGGATATATTTCAAAGGAAATTCTCTTGATGGAAAGATTAGCTGCTTAGCCAAGTTGGAAAATTATAGTTGATAAAATCTTCTATAAAATTCTTCATGTGTATGCCTTAATCTTGTTCAAAATTCTAGGAGAGTTCCATGAATCTATTGAAATAATTCAAAAAAATTTCTATGGTTGAGAGTGGAAGAAAAAAAAAGACTAATACTTGTGGCAAGGGACCTAGTTCATAGACCCAAAAAGAAAAATTGCACCATTTATGATGAAAAATTTATTAGAATAGTATAATGAGAAGTAAATGCTTAAAACATTCCTTTATTGGTGAGCTTTCTCAATAATCAAGAAAGAATGTCAAGGTCTACCTTCTAGAAGGGTATGTAGGAAGCCAAAGTGATTTCCAATCTTAAAGCCAGAAGGAAATTGGGAGATGGTTAAACTGTAAACTTTTGGAAAGACAATTATCTTTTGGATAAACCTCAAGCTTCTATTGTTGTAGATAATATAATCGTGGAGAGGTGTAATCAATTTCTAAGTACTAAGGTGGTTGACTACTTGAGAGGTGGGTAATAGGAAATGCTTTTAAATGGAGATCGTGATCTTATCTATGAATTCTATTCAAATCAATCTCAATGCTTTATTCTTATGCTAGGTACTATGGATCTTCTCTAATTTGGGATGGAGTTCCCTTAGGGGTCTTTACTATTTCATCAAATTTTAAAACTATTCAAGTGATTAATAGTACATAACACAGAATATCAATCTCATACCAAAAAATAACATTTTTCAATGGATAGCCTTGCAAGAAAAAATCTTGACATTTGACAATCTCAGTAATAGAGATATGTATTTTCATAATAGGTGTTTTTTTTGTGTAGCCCATGTTTTATCAATTTGCTGTATTTTTATTGATGTCCCTTATGAATGGAATACTTGGATTGAAATATTCAATTCCTAGTTACTAAGCTAGAGAATGACAGAGAATATATCAGATCTTTAGAGTATGTGGAAGGATTACAAAGATATCATTAAGAAAATCCTTTGGATCTTATATTCCCAAATACCATTTCGTTTCTCAAGAAGGAAAGTAAAAATAGGGTCTTCAGGTATCAAGTCCAACCTTTCCCTCATCTAGATAACTACATAAAGAACAATATTATTTGAAATTACAATATGACATACAAGGAGAAAGTGGTTTTTGACATTGGAGGTAGCTTAAGTAGAAAGAAGGATTATGGAAATGAGGGAAAACAAAATAGGTAATTTCAAAATGGGACCATCCTACTTTGGGATGAATCAAAATAAACTTTGATATTGCTAAAAAGGGAAATATGTGTGGTGTTGGGTGTGGTTTTGTTATTAGGGGAGAAGAGTGTAATATGCTAAAGGTTGTGGCTATTCTCTATGTATCCATTCTAACCATGTGGTGGCAGAGATGACTCGTATCCATGTCATTAAGATGGTGAGAAACATTAAAACTAAGGGAATATGGGTAGAAGTGGATTCTTTTAATATTCTAAATTACCTTTCTAAAAGAGTTATTCCTTCATGGAGAATAGTTAATATCATAAATGAAGCTACAGGTCTTCTAATTAAATTTGAGCAAGTAAATGTTTCCCACTAATACAAGGAATGGAATAAAGTAGCTAACTCATTTTCCAACATGGTAGTGACTAAGGGTATCACCTCATTTTGAAGTCATGAGGATAATATTAATTATGAAATTAAGGTGCTTATTAACTATGACAAACATCTAGCAAAAGAGGACTTATTAAATTTACTACTATTTAGGATGGAAGATTTTTAGGAAATAAAATGCAATAATATAGGGAAAGGTTTGACTTGTATTGTAATCATTTCTTTGCACATTTTATGAGAAATTTTACTGATTTTCCTTCTTGGTGAAGTTTTATTTTCTACAAATTTCATAGAGAACTCAGCTTTATAAATTGTCAACATGGGTAGTAAAATGAGGAAAATGGAACTTAACAACTATGAGAAATGGAGGAAGGAAAAAGAAGTGTGAGAAACATTTAAAGAAGGAGGTATTATGCCTTATATTATAATGATGAAAATAGAAAAACCTAATGTGACAAAAAGGTTCTTAAAGGGTTGGAGTAATGATGGAGTCAATCTTGGAGGGAGGAAATTGAAGCTGGACATTGTAGTAATGGCAGAAATTACAGGGCTTAGTCCCAAAGGTAAGCTTTCCTTTCCTGATATGAAGTACTCTAAATTGATTGATAAGAAAGTCCCTAAATTTTTTAATGGCCATCTTGTCTAAGGGCAGTGTGGAATTTTTATTAGGGATAACTTTAAGAAACATCTCCCAAGAAAATTATCTAGAATGTTGGCAAATCCAACATTAAGCATACAAGATTTTTTTTTTATCAAGGGCGGATTTTCATTTAAGGCAAGTGAGAAAATTATTTTCTATTGGAAAAATTTTCCTTTTTCTATCAAAATTTAATAATAATTTTGGAATATTTTTTTCATATGCATATAAACATAGGAAAAAAAATTTGGACATAAACATTTTTGTAATATAAGACATGAATTATTGTTTCATATAACAAAAAATATTCATATAGTTAATATAGTTGGCTAATATGTCAGTTTCTATAGAGAGATTATTTAATTTTTTGGTGAATTTAGAGAGTCACAAGTGGTCCATGGTCCACATGCCAGGTGTACATTAAATAGTGGACTTGTAGTCTGCCAATCCATTAAGATTCAATTAACAATGTGTCCTTTTTATTGCCAACTTGGTCATCATCTCTTTTCATGTTATCATTTTTATGCTAAAAAGAATTAATTTGGACCAATTATGTGTAAACTAATGAGTGATTATCCTAAGATTTGTAACCAAATTATTTAATATCTTGACAATGTGGTTGACCCCATATGTAGGTTTAATTGCCAAATTCTAATTTCCCAAAAAGATAGAATTGCTAATTGACGAAGATTCACCACTAAAAAACTCACTAATTTTATTATTTCTTTTATTAAATTTCTTTGGAAATGAGCTCTTACGATGGTGATGGAGTATATTTCTCTTGATGGGAGATGTGAGAGGATCCATACTTATCACTTTGTGTTGTTAATCCACTTTAGAAATAAGAAAAAGGTGTGCTTCCATTTTCATCTTTTGTGCTCATTGTCTCATTGTATAAATATATTGACATCTAATCCTAATAACACTATTATGCATGAGGGTATGATGAGGATGATTCATAGTTATGTTAAAAACAAAATTCTGACCCAATTCAAAAGAAAATTGAAGAAAATTGAAGAACATAGCAGTAAAAGGAAAATATCAAGGGAAAACGTGGTGAAGGGTAAAAATTATTTTAGGAGAATTAGGCTTGAAGTTCCTAGTTCGGGAAAATAAGAAGAAGGCTAGGGTTAACAATGCAAAACCCATCTCAGATAATGAGGAAGAAGGTAATTATGAAGAAGAAATATAGGAGAAATTTTATTACTGGAACCCAAATTTGGAAATGGACAACTTGGAAGAAGAGAATTCATTTTCAACTATTCAATATAATATTCAAAGGTGATATGGATCCTCTCCTTTACCAACCTCAATGCAAAATTAGATCCTTTTTTTAGTGGCTAAAAGTAAAGAAAATTAGGTGAACCAAGATGAGACAAGCACCCCTATAACTACCAAGAAAAATGATATAGTTTCTTTGAAGAAAAATTTTGAAGAGGAAGAACATAGACAAGCCATTAGGTTAGTAGATTATGAAGAGTTGATTGACAAATGATATGTATATCTCCCCTACCAATCCAGAAAGGAAGGGTACTAAATTCTAGTCTATAAAAAGGGATAATTCTTTCTAGGAAGAGAAATAAATGAGGTAGGTGGGAATCTCAATACTTCATGTTGTAGATGGGGATGAGCTCCATGTTAAATTTATCATGGATGTCACTGAAGACTTAGTTGTTGCTCCTCCCCATGGGGTTTTGAAAACTACTAAAGTTGTCTCCTTGTATTCTCTTAGGTTGGATAAATGGAATTTTCAATCTCTCAAGATGTTGAACCTAAATTCTAGAGCTTTAGAGGGGATAACTAAGGAGATGTAGAATAATAAAGTTAGAGCATGGGAGAAGAAGAGTATTATTGAGAAGCAGGGAAACCAAGAGGTAATAGAAGAATTAAAGACAAAGATAAAGAAAATGCAAGAGGTCACCAAGGAAGTACTAACTAAATGCCATGATATGGTGGACTCTTTAGTTTAGCATTACAATAGTATGCTAAGCCATTTAGACTGAGACAAGGAGGTGAAGTTGGTGCTTGATGTGGAGGAGGCTGAAAAGGATGATGTAAAGGCTATACCTCACAAATGAACTCACTCCAACATAAAGAAGAAACATTATAAGGATACCCAAATTGACAAACACGACATCAAACAAGTCATAGAGAAGATAAAAGGTATTCAACAAAACCTAATAGACAAGGTAGAATCTCTAGCCTAACTTATTCTAGGTCTTTTTACCTCTTTTTGGTTTCATTGTCTTGAGTTAGGCTATTAGTTGTATATTTTTCATTGCTAGTTTTGGTTTGAGCTTTAGCTAGTTTTTTTGTTTCTAGAAATGGCAGTGGGTGTATCTACTAGTTAGAACACTATTTCATTTTGGGTCTTAATATTTTTTATCTTACTATAAAATAATTAAGGTTTTGAGTCCCAAGAAAAAATTGACCAACAATTATATATTGATTAGAACTATTTTTTTAATAATATATAATTTGACCATTTTTAATGATTATTATATCATTTAATTAGAGTTATGTAATGAGTGCATCGATATTAATTATTACAAAATACTCAGAAGTTATGTTATAATAGTTTTTGTGCTCTTGCATCACATAATACATTTTAGATGCAATTCTTAAATTTATAATGCATGAATGTGGACATCTCATTCATAGTCTTTGTATGCACAAGATGAACAATATTTCTTATGATTGAACTTTTGAACATATTTTTGAAGAACAAAATAAATCATTCTTTTTTTGAAATTACTTTCATCAACCACTATTTTGAGAAAATTAGTAGGATGGGAAAAAAATATGGAAACAATGAAATTTTCTACATTTTAAGCAAATATAATTTATCTCCCACAATAATTAGGATCTTTTGTTTCTCCTTCAAAAATAGAAAATAAATATTATTTTTCATTTACCCCCATTATATTATATGATATGTTTTATTTACTTAATTTTAAAAACATTTTATTTCAATCAATTAAATAATTTGTAAATGACTTCCTAATTTGTTGAGTAAATTAACAAGTATCTAAACATGCATTGTTCACTTAAGAAACATTCATGTCCATTCTTGTTGTGTAATTTTTTAAGGAGTTGTAGCTTAAAAATATTATGCATGTAAAATATTTTAATTGCATTTAATTAATAATTTTATCTAGTAATAAGTAAACTAATTATACTCTTCCTAAAACTATTGATTGTAAATGCATATTTATAATAGTCTATGTTATTTTTGTAAATTAGTTCTGATAGTTAAATGTTGACAAAAATATAGTAAATTCCTTAAAAGAGTCGATAATAATCATTTCAAAGCTTTTAAATGCATGTGAAATAAAAATATAATGTAATATGTATTGAAAATGTCTTTGAATTTGCATGAAACAAATATTGTGGTACTTTATAGCTAAATTAGTTTTGATAGCTAAATGTTGACAAAAATATATTAAATTCATGAAAAGAGTCGATAATAATCACTTCAAAGGTTTTAAATGCATGTGAAATAAAAATATAATGTAATATGTATTGAAAATGCCTTTGAATTTGCATGAAACAAATATTGTGGTACTTTATTGTGTAATCCTCCATGGATAGTCAAAGAAAAATTGTGATAACATCACAAATTTTCTAGGTTTGGCATCAACCTTCAAGTAATAATTAGTAACTAATGTCATCTATTAAATTAGATCATTCCATTATGATGATTATCATGTTGAACTTTATTTTAATAATCATATTATTAATGATAACGTTGATATTTTTAGGAATATTTTTCACTACATCTACACTTTTCATAAAGTCTAGAACTTAAACATGTAGTGGATTATATGTATCCCAAACTATTTGTAAACTATATTTATGTTTCAATATTTTATATTTTATAAAATGTTGATCAATTTGGCTCATTTAATTCAAGTATCAACCCTCTAATTATCAAATTCTCATTTAAATTTTTCCCAACTATAAATAGCTTTGTTGTATTTATGAAATCTCTAATTCATACACAAGATCATTCTTTTCTTTCCCAATTTAAAGTTCACGCTATGTTTGTAACTTGTCTTTTTAGTTATTTTGACATCCATTATTTTCCTTCAAGTAATGGTCATGAGAAACAAAAAGGAGAGCTCAACAAGGAGCTTTACATTAAGCAACAAGGTGATGCAATTTAAGAGAGGAATATAAGGGAAGTTGCCTCCTATCCACATTATTCCAATTATCAGCATGATTAGATGCCCATTTAGCCACACAATCAACAACTCTATTCCATTCTTGAGAATGTAATCATAACTAATAGACTCTAAAGAAGTAAGAAAGAGAAGAGTTTGATTAACAACTGAAGCCAATTGCTAGCTAACATCCTCAAGCAATTGTGAAGTAAGAAAATTTAGCACCATTTGAGAGTCAGGTTCACAAATAAATTTTCCCCATCTTCTCAAACAACATTGCTCCACAACAATTAAAATGGCTAGAGCTTCCATATTATTAGGACAACCCTTATGTACTAAAAAAAGAAATTGAACCTCTCTAGAGTTGCATCTGGGTACTCCCCTAATACTAGCAGGACTTGGATTCAACTAAGAAGTATCATCAATGTTGACTTTGAGAATTTTGAGTGGAGGAGGAAACCAATGACCCACACGGTTCACCCATCTCTTCCCTTGACATCTAGGATGGTTTAGAAATTTATGAGACCAATGGCCTACAACCCCTTAGAACCCATCTTGAAAATGAAATTTAAGGTGTTTGTAAATAGAATAATCACCGAGATCTGTACCACCAACTTAGTCTAGTTACTTAATATATGTTTTTCTAATTTTAATTAATTATAATTATTGATCCTCTTAAATCTTTGCATCTCAAGCTTCAAGATATTACTTTTTTTGGGTTCCTATATCAAATCTAATGCAATGCATTTTTCTAAAACATATCATTTATCTAAAAACAATTTCCTTATTATTTAGACAAATTATTAAAGGTTAATATTTGAAATGCTTGTTCTATTAATAATTATTTGAAATGTTTCGGTGCAATTTCTAAGAATAAAGGAATTAGAATCAAGATTGTATAGGTTTGACATATTTACATATAAACATCAAGTTATATAACTCTCCTCAAATAACTATATGTTTTATTATGTTCATTGCCTGACTTTTAAAAATATAGAAAAAGTTATAACTAAACCCATACAAATTAGAATGTTTTTTTTATTAGAAAATATCTAAGTTTTACTTTTTTATTTGCACATTTCAAAAATCATTCATGAGATTTAAATTACATCTAATAGGAAGTTTTTGTGTGCTTGAGATCCTTAGTGATGTTTTTCTTCTTTAGTGGCCTAGGAGGGAGGAAAATGTTCAAGCTTTTGGATGATCTTGGAATCACTAAAGATAGAGAACCCTTTTGTCTAGCTAGGTTATCCATTTTATGTAAAGTTGGACTAAAATTTGGCCAAAAGACCAATTAGGAAAAAAATTGTGTGGAGAGAATATCTTAGAAAGAAAAATTTCTAAAATAAGGATAAAAATAATAAAAGGAGGTAAAAAAAATTCTATACATTGGCTAAATTATAAGGTTTTAATTAGAAAGGAAATGACGAGATCTCACACATGCCTAAAAATCATACCAACAATGAGAAGGTTCTTTTCAAAGATGAAATTTTAAGAGAGGGTCATTATATTTTCAATGTAATATTTATTGTTGATTACATGAGTAGGTGTAAGCACACCTCCCATAAACATATCTTTGTGAACATTCTTAATAAAGATAACTAGTCTCATAAGTTTTGATTTAGGGTTTAGATAACTGTAGTGGTTATAATGTAGTGTGAATATAGGGTGATATTTAAGAAAGTGAGAATCATATGTGTAGATGAGAGAAGGGACATTGAAAAAGTGTACCCAAGGGAGTGTAGGGAGTTAACTTTAAATGATAGTCTTTGGGGTTATTTTCAGATGGTTGGGCTAACCAAGTACATTAATGATATGAAGGGTTTTAATATCATTTATCCTTCAATAATTTGAACTCTTGGAAAAGTGCATTCTACAATAGTTAGTAGTTTATAGTCATGTTGGAGTTTATTAGAGAAGCTATCAGTTTGAATTGTAGTGGTGCATGCATTGAGAAGAAAAGCAATAGAGACTACAAAACATATTAGAGGAATTTTTTTGAAAAAGGTGGGAAATCTATGTTGGTTAAATCTGAAAATGGGTATGATCATCTTTGTCTCATTACTCCTTATATGTAATTTTTTAAATTTTTTATGAAGTATTTCATAAAGCTAGGATGGATTTTCCACCACACTTTATGTCTAGATCAGTTTCCTTAATTAAATAAATTTAGGCATGGTGAATGCATTAATGTTCCTTTCCTTTTAGATAAATCCATGAACATGTATCCAATAATTCCCCAACTAGTAGTATATATCTTTCATACTAATCTTTAAGAAACCCTGCTAGAAGCTTTGTTAGAATTGAACTAATGAGTATTATATCTCAAATTAAAATCCCAAACCTAATTACAAAGGGGAAATAGAAGCTAAGCCATTTGCATTTATTTTTAAAGAGAAAATGTTGCCTCCTATCTCCCTTAAGAAATTTTGGTCAATAGTACCTATATAAAATGTAAAATATCCAAACTCTAAACGTAACCCTATCTAAACTAGGAAATTAAACCCTAAAGAGAAGCAATTTATTGATATTGATAGGGAGAATGTAAAGAGGATATTCAAATGAAGGTGGGTACTAAATTTGGTACCCCTATAATTAAAAAAAGAATGAGTCTATCTCAGGGGAAAGGAGGTTACTAAATATTAGAAATAGGAATAACACTAAGAAGAAAGATCTTAAGGAGGAAGGTGTTCATGAAATAGACCAAGAGTATATCTTGGATGATCTTGGAGGAAAAAAATTGACAATGAAGACTATGAGAAAGGAACATGAAATTGATCATGATTTGGAGAATGAATATTTTCCTAAGAGTTCATGAATTTGGGGAATGTGCAAAAAATGAAGGACTCAAAAGTCTAATTTTCCTACCCCTTTAGAAAATAAGAAGGATAACCCTACTTAAACAACATGTATACAGAGTCATTTTATTGAAGATGAAATCATGGTTTATATTTAAGCCCTATAGGATAGAAATGTTGCATTGGAGCAGAGGGCTTAAATATCACACATAAAGGCTATATTCCAAGACTAAAAGTTCTTTTTAACATGTCTTAAAAGAATTTTAAAAGAAAAAATATTAAGCAATTGAAGAATACATATTTTTTAAATTTATTTTTTAAAAATAATTTTACTATATTGTAAATATATCATAAGCCTATTGATAATTGATAATTTTCTATTCAAAAGTTTTATTTTACTCACATTTTATTTCATTAAGATTGTTGTTTGTATAATTAAAAATAGAATTGAAACAATTATATTAAAATTTGAAGTTAAGTTTAAAATATACAAATACGTAATGAAATGCGTTGTAATCTAATTTTTGATTAATGCATTAATTTGGATAAGAACAAAAATTAAGAGCTAATGAATCTTTGTGCAATGTTTATTTACCTAAATTTAAAATTTAAATTTTTGATTAATTTTGATTTGGTCTCTTTTTGGGAAAAATTTTATGTACCTTTCAATCATATAAGTTTTTGTACCTTTAAAAATGAACTCTAAATATGTCATTTATTCTGATCCCTAGCATAAGGTAGGGACTCTAGCTCAATAAGAGCTCTTGTTACCAAATTGATCCAAAGTGCCCTTTACCTTCCCTAAGAAGTTAGCCACTACCTTTAGCTAAACACATCTACTTTTAAATGAGCAAATGAGGTGTCTGACTTCTCCCTAGGAAAAAGATGACACAAGTAGCCAAAAGTGTGGACATATGTCAAAATGGGGTCTGCTCAACACAATTTGTGTATGAAAATTCACAAATTAACAAGAACAACACCAACGAACACAACTTAATGCTTGTAATTAACTTGTTTCCTACTTTCTTTTTGCTATATCGTAGGACTAAGGAGATGAGTTATAAGTAGGGGGCAGGTGGTCTCACCACTCATGTTTAGAATATTTTCCCATAAATATTGCATGACCATCATGCCCCCTTGCAAACATGAAGATCCACCTCCATGACTCAATCTTGATTTCACCAAGTGCATCTACAATGAGATTTATTCAAATAATTATTACCATCCATTTAATTGTGATTGTAATAAACAAGGTGTTCTCACAATCAATTTAGAGGCCAAGCTTAACCAACACAATCAAAGCCTCCAACTGACGTTTCTAGCATTAAGTGCAATGGTGTGGACCCACTCAACTTTTTGTTCCCATTCTAATTTCTATTAGTTGTTATTTCCTACCTCTCCAATAGAATGTCACTATTATAGTTATGTTTACATTTCAATTTTGAATAGCTCCCACCCAATCTATTAAAATCACCTCTGCCCACACATTTTTAGCATTGTTAAGATGCACAATGATTATTTAATATTAGAATCTTGCAAGCAGAAACAACATGCACTAAGTTCTTGAATGTAATGGTGGTACCTAAAGATTATTTTAGTTTTGATTGTATGCAAGCTCTTTTTTGGAAGTTACAAGAGTCTTTTTATTCTTATCTACCAGGCTTTTCTTGAAGTGTTTGAAAATAATCAATGCCAATATTTGCAGATTTAATGTTGTTATAGGGGGGTTTTATCTAAATCATGTTAATTACCATTTGATATTTTCTTTCTTCTTTGCTTGATCATTTCTACTTTTCATTTTCTGAGCATCTTTATATTCGAAGAATTAAAGCATTTGTATAAATGATGACTAGAAGTATAGTATTCTACTATAATAATAAATAGATGATATTTTCCTATACCATTCTTTATTTTCATTGCCTATTCTTCCTTTTAAGATTGATGTTGGTTCATCTTTTATTTGAACCTAGCAAAATGGATTCAGATAGCTTTGGTCAAGACACATTCAAGTGGAATAAAAAAATATTTTTTCACCTTGTATAAAATTATAAACATGACAAAACTATACTTAGATTATAATTTATTTCTCTTCTTTTTCTTCATTTCAACAGTTTTTGATTTCATTCATTATAAGGAGAAAAATTAAAGCATTAAATTATATTCATTTTTCTTTGGCTTACGGTGACCTTGATTTCATTTTAATATTAATTTTAATTTTGATTTCGTTTTATTAATGCATTAATTTGGATAAGAACAAAAATTAAGAGCTAATGAATCTTTGTGCAATGTTTATTTACCTAAATTTAAAATTTCAATTTTTGAATAATTTTGATTTGGTCTCTTTTTGGGAAAAAATTTATGTACCTTTCAATCATATAAGTTTTTGTACCTTTAAAAATGAACTCTAAATATGTCATTTATTCTGATCCCTAGCATAAGGTAGGGACTCTAGCTCAATAAGAGCTCTTGTTACCAAATTGATCCAAAGTGCCCTTTACCTTCCCTAAGAAGTTAGCCACTACCTTTAGCTAAACACATCTACTTTTAAATGAGCAAATGAGGTGTCTGACTTCTCCCTAGGAAAAAGATGACACAAGCAGCCAAAATTGTGGACATATGTCAAAATGGGGTCTGATCAACACAATTTGTGTATGACAATTCACAAATTAACAAGAACAACACCAACGAACACAACTTAATGCTTGTAATTAACTTGTTTCCTACTTTCTTTTTGCTATATCGTAGGACTAAGGAGATGAGGTATAAATAGGGGGCAGGTGGTCTCACCACTCATGTTTAGAATATTTTCCCATAAATATTGCACGACCATCATGCCCCCTTGCAAACATGAAGATCCACCTCCATGACTCAATCTTGATTTCACAAAGTGCATCTACAATGAGATTTATTCAAATAATTATTACCATCCATTTAATTGTGATTGTAATAAACAAGGTGTTCTCACAATCAATTTAGAGGCCAAGCTTAACCAACACAATCAAAGCCTCCAACTGACGTTTCTAGCATTAAGTGAAATGGTGTGGACCCACTCAACTTTTTGTTCCCATTCTAATTTCTATTAGTTGTTATTTCCTATCTCTCCCACAGAATGTCACTATTATAGTTATGTTTACATTTCAATTTTGAATAGCTCCCACCCAATCTATTAAAATCACTTCTGCCCACATATTTTTATCATTGTTAAGATGCACAATGATTATTTAATATTAGAATCTTGCAAGCAGAAACAACATGCACTAAGTTCTTGAATGTAATGGTGGTGCCTAAAGATTATTTTAGTTTTGATTGTATGCAAGCTCTTTTTTGGAAGTTACAGGAGCCTTTTTATTCTTATCTACCAGGCTTTTCTTGAAGTGTTTGAAAATAATCAATGCCAATATTTGCAGATTTAATGTTGTATAGGGGGGTTTTATCTAAATCATGTTAACTACCATTTGATATTTTCTTTCTTCTTTGCTTGATCATTTCTACTTTTCATTTTCTGAGCATCTTTATATTCGAAGAATTAAAGCATTTGTATAAATGATGACTAAAAGTATAGTATTCTACTATAATAATAAATAGATGATATTGTCCTATACCATTCTTTATTTTCATTGCCTATTTTTCCTTTTAAGATTGATGGTGGTTCATCTTTTATTTGAACCTAGCAAAATGGATTCAGATAGCTTTGGTCAAGACACATTCAAGTGGAATAACAAAATATTTTTTCACCTTGTAGAAAATTATAAACATGACAAAACTATACTTAGATTATAATTTATTTCTCTTCTTTTTCTTCATTTCAACAGTTTTGATTTCATTCATTATAAGGAGAAAAATGAAAGAATTAAATTATATTCATTTTTCTTTGGCTTACGGTGACCTTGATTTCGTTTTAATATTAATTTTAATCATATCTACACTATTTATAAAAAGATTTAGACTTATACATAATCCACTACATGAATTGATGAGCTAACATTAAGTTAAAAACAATGTTAATTTTTTAATAGTAAAATAACAATCATGGCATATTTTACAGTATTTTATATTTGTAGTGGTAAATTTAAATTAGGTAAGTTAATTTTCATTTTGTTTTAGATTGGTATTCAATCTACATGGTTTAGTTATAATTTTTTTATAAAATATATGATTATTACATCATTGGTTCATAATTTGATCATTATTTATCTTTGTTTCATTTTTTTCCTATACTAATATTTTATACATGTTCTATTTTGAAACTTATAAACTATGTAAAATATCTAAGATAATTCTTGCTTTGAGAATTAAAATTTTATATTGTAAACATAAGTAATTACTAGGTATTAATTTTCACTAAACATGAAACATGTTGTAACTTTTGGGTTTTTCCTTAAAAATATCTTATGTGGATGACAAATAATGTATGGTAGCATGGAGCAAGCAATTTGGGATGAGGGGGAAACAAAATTGAAGAGGGGAATGCATAAGAGGATAGGTACTTCAATGGGTGTGCATATTTAATTTCATTTTACTTGAAAGATGAAGGCATAAGTTTTTTTTAGCATGTGTTGGATCTCTTCCAACATAATGTGTGGCTCAATGTGGAGACAATTGTCGATATAACACTTCCCTCTATTTTGGTTGTCTTTCTTGGGTTGATTGTAGAGGATGTGTGGTTTAAGGGCACCAAAGGCATCAAATGGGACAATGAAAACATCCAAGGACAAGTGGAGGGGTTTCCAAGATATAAAGGTCAATTGGGATGTATTATATTCAATAATGGCCTTTGGAACCAATAAGAGTAATGTAAATGTTAATGATCCTAAAGGTCTTGACAAGGACCTTAGGACTAAATTTATGTAATATAGGCCAATAGTGCACTAAAGTATCAAAATTGATGTAAAGGGTCAATAAAAATATAAAGAGATCGTAAAAGGAGAAAGATCCATGATTTGATAGGATGGAACTTAGTAGAAGTCATCTAAAATAAAGCTACAAATTCAAATATTTGCACTGTAATACTTAGATACATTTAGGAGGGAAACTATACTTTTAGATTTATCTTAATTTTTAATTACTCCAAAAAAAATGAAGTAAATTTTGGGAGGTATATTTCACTCATTTAAACTTGTTCAAGGTGTTTGGAGGTAAGAGAAACATTGAAATACATGAATGTACAAGCAGTTAAAGGATTAGACAATAATGAAAGACTTATTTCTTGCAAAACTTCGTGATCATTTGAATTTGGTGAATGATCATACTGTATGAATGATTTTAATATATTATTTATTACACCTTTCAAGTCTTTTTATGACTATTTGAACAATTTTTAGTCCATTTCATATTTTCTATTAACTGAGCCTTAAGGACTGGAGGTTTTCTTATAGTAGTTTTGATAGAACTAATGAGAACTTTGTCCATTCTTTTAATGAAGTCTTGAAACTCAAAGTATGGACTCTTATTAACATGAATTATATGAATCTAAAAAAAATTTGTAGAAAATTTGGTTGTTGCAGGGATATCCCATAGGTTGAGTGAAGGAAGGTAGATTGTCTTGGTAGCTAGCTTATCAAGATTTGGAAGATTTTCCTTAATAAGGTAATATTTTAATGATTGTAATAGTATTTTATGGCTAAGGATAAGGTGTAGAGTCATTCAATTGATCCAAAAAATATTTGGATGACATTCAATTAGAAAGCTCTAGGTTTTGTAGCATTTTGGTGAGGGCTTTGGGGATTTTGTATTAAATAAACTCACAAAAACAAAATGACATGATAGATCTCTAATTGGGAGCATATTAAAATAAATTACAAATCCAAAAAAAATTTGGGTTACATTTCAACATTACTTCCTTTTTAATAGTGGTCTATTTTACCCCTAAAATCATGTCAAGTGTGTGAACCACAAGGTATGGTCCAAAAGAACATTATATATAAAATTTTGACATGTTGTAATACTTTGAAATTGATATCCAAAAAGCTGATTCTTTTCCAACTATTTTGGAAATATTTGGAGAAAACAACCAAAAATTGAAAATGGAGGCTTAATTGTGCTACTAGGCCTAAAAGATGGAATTTGGGGTTTGCATATGAGATAGGTGGCTACAACCTTGAAACCACTATAATCAAACTTTATTAGGTTTATTATATTTTTGGAATCATTTGGGGTCATAGACAAGTGATAGTTTGAGATTTGTTATCTTATAGCCTTAAGGTGACATTACTACAAGCAAGGAACCATAATAGCATTTGGTGTTTAATCTACAAATTTGGTCATAGAACCTTAAAAATCCTTAACTTCTACATCAATGTGTATTTCTCTGGTTTGGTAGCTTGTTTTTATGGACTCTAAAATAGGACTATTTCTTTATGATGTTGTATTATTTGATGGAGTCTATTCATCCGTGCGTACTCTTTCAAACTTTTATTTACTTCTTACCACCTAGATTTTGCTCATGTTGATTTCAAGGACAACCTTATGGAGGTGTCAAAGGATTTTTTTGAGATATGGGTATCTATTGCATATTTTTTCTATGAAGTCAAAATTGATGGTCCTCGCTCTTAGGGAAAGCTTTTTTGTTCACTAGGTTTGGGTTTCTTTTCTCTAGGCCTTTTTAGTGTTGTGCTTTTTCTCTACTAAAATTTTCTATTGTTGGAGACTTACTTGGTGGAGATATATTGATTCACAATCCTCATGTGAGTGTTTCTTCTATTATAGGCTCTATTTTTGTTAGGTATAGGCGTGTTCTACACTTTCTCTAGTTTCAAGGGGTTTCATATTGAGTGGGAAGTGGGTTTGTGAATTTTTTCTTTGCTTGTCCCTACTAAGTGGTAGCAATCTTTAATTTCTCTTATGCCATTGTTTGGATGGAATTCCCCTATTCTAGTAGTTGTTCTTTTGCATGAGCTTATTATTTGAATTGTTTCATTACATTCTTTATAGGAGGCTCAATTGTGGTTCATCTATGGTCTTCGCTATATCTTTTAGTTGTTGATGGTTCATCTATGGTGTTTACTAGAATTTTTTAGTTGTATATTTTTTTTTTGAAGTCCATAATATATATATATATATATACATATATATATATATACATATATATATATATATATATATATACATATATATGTATATATATATATATGTATATATATATATGTATATGTATATATATATATAGAATCTTTTCCAATAAATAAGTCCACAAAATATTTCATTTTCTATTAAATAAGGGCCATATACATTGAGGATCATAAAAGATAAATAAAATACATATATATGTGTATATATATATATATATATATATATATATATATATATATATATATATATATATATATATATATATGTATATGTATATGTATATGTATATGTATATATATATATATATATATGTATATGTATATATATATATATATATGTATATGTATATATATATATAGAGAATCTTTTCCAATAAATAAGTCCACAAAATATTTCATTTTCTATTAAATAAGGGCCATATACATTGAGGATCATAAAAGATAAATAAAATACATTAATTTCCCTTAGCCATAATCCATTAGTATTGACTTAGGAGTTAAGGAAAAATGATTTTTTGAAATTCTCCATAGATTGACAAGATCCCATCAAGCTCCCATAGAAGGGCACTATACTAGAGACAACACTTTCCAACATTTAAAGTAATCTTGAAAATATTATCTTGATAATTTAGTTTCCTGTATGAACACTATATCTACCTCACTTAAGTCGATCTCATAATTTTTTTTAGGGACCAAGGACCTTAATGCCCTAAATATTCCATGTCAACATCTCCATAAGACCTTGGGAGAGAATTGTGTTCCTCCTGATCTAGTTATTTTCTCTAGTATGATGGTTAAATGATCTATTTTGTCTCTCTAGGCTTGAAGGATAAGTCCAATGTAGTTTGCACTTCCACATTAATTTTCTCTTTTTTTCCCATGCTCTTAAGAGGCTTCTCACTATCCATTTTTAGGTGAGAAAATATGGGCATATATTCATTTATATTTTTTGATTGAGATGCAAATATTTAATAGGAAACATTAGCACATCCTTATCTTTAGTTATCTTCTAGGTGAATAACAATTTGGATCTTCATTCATTTGAAGCACTTCATTAGCAATGTCTTCAATTTTTTCTTCAACAACCCTAACAAGTACAACTTCAAATATATTCTTAAATTTATCATCTTTAAAAAGATATTTGAAAAATTCCTTTGACAACTAAAATTATTGGGTTTTGGAAGCTTACTTTTCCAATTTGTATTTGAGATTTTTTCTATATTTCTATATGTTCAATAATTTGGGTAGAAAAAATTTGAATTTGAAAAATACTTCCTAAACTTTGTTAAGGGTGATGAAGTCAATTTATTACCACTTTATCATTGACTTCATTAAGTGGGCTTACTTTTGGGGAAGTCTCATATTGACTTAATCTACAATCTTAATAATTTGGGAGGTAACATTAATGCTTAGAATTGTGTCAATATTGATGTTTTTGGTACACATGGAATTAGTCCTTAACATCAAAAATATTTAAACATGAAGGTTTGTAAATATGGATCTTAAATGAGTATGAGTGTCATTATGAATATCTCGTGTTAAAAATACCACATTCAATTAAATCCCCACCAAATCCTAGTAAAAATCTATATTCTTTATTAAAGGGCATGTTCCCGAATTGCAATCCTCAATATTTTCATCAATATTTACTTATGGAATAAAAATTGTCAACAAAATCTTCCTTCATAATAATATGTTTCTCTACATTCTAAGATACAAAGATTGAATTTAACTCAATAACCACAACATGGTTAGATTCTTGTAAATTTACCCCAAACCATATTATCATTTTTCTTCAAATGCATAGATCCATTGAAGTTCTCCTTTGTACATAGGATCCAACTACATTCTAAAAAAACATTAAGTTGGATATGTAGAATGATCTTGGTTAACTTTCATGCATGCCTCTAAAGGGGTATTGTAAGGTGGAGTAAACTACCCAAAGTTTTCCTCCTTGGAGGGAGAAAGTGTATGTTTTTTAATGGAAACGGGTTTCTTCCACACTATTTTTAGATTAAATAGCCAAATATTAGAAAATTATTTTTCGCACATCAAACATAATATGTAGAGGAGTAGAAAAATGTGAGTTATCAAAAGAAAAAAAGTCATATCACAAAAAATACCTTTATAATTGCCTAATATCTCAACTAAGTCTTGGTCATGATATTATAAGGTCAAAGAAGGAAGATGAACCCATAAAGGAGAAAAAAAGTAGAATTCATGTAGGTAGAGACTAAAGTTTGGTGATCATATTTTGGTATAAATCCCTTTACCCTCCATGAGAAAACTTTTAACATTTGTGGGTTGCATCCCTATTATATTTACCATAAAGTAGCATTGATCATTATCAATATTGAGCACCTCATTATAACATTTCTAATGTGTGCTCACCCATGAAGAAAGTAGTGACTAAGAAGGAAAGAAGTTCTAGAACTTTCCTATTAAAGGCTTAACTCACAATCTACAATTTTATCATGAAGATCATCTTTGGAAAATTTCACCTTGAACACGCCCTCTATATATTATTTCATGTGTGTGCTAGACAATCTAGGATTTCCAGAAAAAATGGTGATGAATCCCTCTTGCGAACCCATTTCTTGATATTCCCCTGCCTGGTCATCTTAATGTTGGAAATTCCATGTTAGGAGGATCTCTTTTGCCTGTTGACCTAGAAGCCCTAAAGATTAAAAGTCTTTCATATTTAAGGTGGGGCCTACTTTCATTAACATACTTTTGGAATGAAGGGATCTTGGTTGAGAGGTATAGCATTAAGGAATGTAGCAAGACAAGTTGGATCCCTCAATAGAGTACCCTTGTATGAATTTGAGGTTGCAAATGTGCATGTCCCCTAATAAGTTTAGATATTGTTCAAAGAAAACCTTGAAAATAATGTATGTTATAAGTTCCAATAAAAGACAAGTCATTTTCTCTCTATCGCTAATATAAAAAAAGAATTTATCAATACGCAAATAATATTTTTATATCATATAATCTTGATATTTGACATTTGACATTTGACATTTTAAATATTAAATAAACAAAGATTTCACAATTGATAACATCATCAAAAATAATAATAATTGTCATATATGATAAATAATAAATAGTAATTTTCTTCAACTTGGCTGTATACACACTTCCCATTAGATGACCAAACACTAACAAAATCAAATAGTTTGAAACGGAAAAAATCTTCTAAGAATTGGGAGGCACTCATTTTTACAAAGAATTAATATCCCTTTCACAGATTTTTCAAGATGACAAAAATGATACGTAAAGAAAAGAAACTCTAACATGAAATTATCTTTTACTTAATTTTCTTTTCTGGAATGACATTAGAAAAATAAAAATTTAAGGTTACAGAAAAGATAGAACACAATTTGATAGATTTTGGTAGGTTTGTGTTTCAGAGCAACACCAAGGACAATTGACTCTCGCATCCCAATAGACTGAAAAATGATTGACTTCATAAAATTGCCAGTTTATCCGAGTTTACCATCGTAGCCTTCAATTAAAATTTAGATATGTACCTTGTTTAGTATGTAGCTTTTGGTAGGTGGATATTAAAACAGAACTTCCTATAAATCTTTAATAATCTGGATCCGGGTGAAAAGGCAAATGAAGAGAATTCATAGCAGCGGAATAATTTAATCGATGCTAAAATTTCAATAAAGCTTTTGTTGTGTTTTTGTGTAAACAATCTATTTGCTCCGTGCTCTGTTTCTTGTTCTCCCACGTATTCAGATCTATAAATTCTATACAATCACAAAAATTGTAAACATAAATATAATTTTTTGGTAGTACAAGGAAAATATCAACGAAAATATCTACACATTTAATCCTAAATTATATTTTATATTCAGGAAATTTAAAATTACCTTTCGAAAGGACCGCAATTTCATAATTTATAACTTAACAACACATGCATGAATCTGTCATTTTAGGGTTTTCCAGACAACATGGTCTGGTTTTGTAGCACCTGAAACTAAAATGGTACTGAACAAGCACGAATTTAAGAAAATATCTACTATTATTATTGAAAAGCCAAGGTAAAATAACATAGCATAGCCCGAATACACTATTCTTTATACACCGGCAAATCGTTGGAGAGCGGTAGCTTTCTCTCTGTCCTCTATATTACTTCTAATCTCCTCTCTGAATTGTGAGAATATGAAAGGCTTGTAACGCCTTGGATTATTGACGTTGACAAGTTCCGCTGGAGCCCAGATTTCCGTCTCCATTGGAAACGATGTAAAGAACGCAATAGACATTCGATCTACCCACCCTTCACAAACTACGCGATGCTCTGCGCTGCGGCATCTGCCATTACTCCACGCCTGCAATCATATTCACCATACATCCTTATTACTCTTCTCTTACACGAACAAATAGCTTCTCTAATGATTCTGACAATTAGAGAGAAAATTGCATACCTTGAGAGAGTCCCTCAGATTGACAACCAATAAATGAGACAGGGATTTCACGTTGAGCCACTTGCCCTCTTTAGATCGAATCTGAAGGCCTCCCGAATCATCTTGGTGTAGTATTGTGAGGACACCTAAATCTGTATGAGACACCATGGTCTCCTCCCCGATAGATTTCAGGTGTGATGAATATCCATTTATCCGCAGTCTTGATGTGCAATTTTCGAAGTGAGAGCTGTAGAAGACGTTGGCATCCAACCCGAGGCTTATAAGAATTATCTTTGTGATATTGTGGGCAAGATTTGTGAGACACCAAGAGTAAATTGCCATCGTCTCTCTGCGAAGCAAACCAAGGAGAAAAGTTCAAATAGTAAGATATGGTATATATGCTAATTTGCGATAATTGAGGAGGAAGTAAACGAGGTACATGAATAACATGTGAAAAATCAAACTATTGTAGTCACTGATTATTAATCTCCTATCACAAATGATTATTAAATTGCTGAAAACAAATTCTCAGCTAATATCGAAAAATAACACAACTGCAACTTCACTTAAAATACGGAAAGAAATGCGCAACAGAATCAACACAATATTTTCGGACAAATTGTCCCTGGAAAAACTCCTACGGAAAAACCAGTTCTACAGATGAGAAATTATATTAAACTTCAGCAAATCAAGAGATACAAAATTCCTTGCCTCACACTGGCAGAACTCTGACAACCTCCTAATTTCTCCCGCTGATATTTCTCACTGCTATCCCTGCGCTAACACTGCGCCCTTGCTAACACTGCAAGACTGTTTGCTAACATTGCAAACTGCTTCTCCAAAGCTTTTCACTGTGCCCTTGCTAACACTGCAAGACTGTTTGCTAACACTGCAAACAGCTTCACCAAAGCTTCACACTGTGCCCTTGCTAACACTGCAAGACTGTTTGCTAACACTGCAAACAGCTTCACCAAAGCTTCTTCATCCCTGTGCTAACACTGCGCCCTTGCTAACACTGCAAGACTGTTTGCTAACACTGCAAACGTTTCTCCCAAAGCTTCTTCTTCTGTTTGCTCCAAATGCCCCCTAGACCCCTTTTTATACTACTCTTGTTGGTAAACCAACGATCGAGATTAAATCAAACCAACGACTGAGATTAAGACAACTCAACAGCCAATAATAGAATTGGTTGCAAGGTGTCCAAAAGGGAATCTCTAAAATTAGTAAATAATAACCATTTACTAATTTTTGGCAAGTGGACAAACAGCTGTCCAAACCACCCATAAATACAACCGCTATTCATAGATAAGGACGAACAGCTGTCCAAGCTACCCATAAATAGTGTTGCTATTTCCGGGTCAGAAATAATAGCTGTCCAACTAACAATAATTAACAGTCCCTCTTAGCGAGGAAGCTATTCTGCATGACACCCATCTTATCTCTGAAGAAGATAAATTTGGCCTTTCCCAAAGCCTTCATCAGAATGTCTGCTACCTGCTCATCTGTAGGTATGTATTGTAGTCGAACAACTCCCCTTTGTACACAATCTCTGATGAAGTGATATCTGATATCTATATGTTTAGACCTATCATGAAACACTGGATTTTCAGACAACTTGATGCAACTCTGATTGTCACAATGTATCATAGTAGTCTCAACCTTCTGACCAAACAAGGCTACTAACAACTTTCGAAGCCATATAGCTTCACATGTCGCCATGCTAGCTGCTATGTATTCTGCTTCTGCTGAACTTAGAGCCACAGACTTCTGCATCCTGCTGAACCAAGATACAACTCCTGATCCCAAGCTGAAACAACACCCTGAAGTGCTCCTTTTGTCTGTTGTACTTCCTGCCCAATCTGCGTCAGTATAGCCTATCAACCTGATACCTTCACCTCGAACATATCTGATCCCATACTCGACTGTACCATGCAAGTAACATAGCACAATCTTAGCCGCTATCCAATGCATTCTCTTTGGTTCAACCATGAACTGACTAAGAGAGTTAACTGCAAATGCTATATCTGGCCTAGTGTTGACCAAATACATAAGCGAACCAATCACCTGTCTATATAAAGTGGGATCTACATCCTTCTCCTTAGATACATCGTCATGCTCTGTGCTCACCTCCGGAACACCTGTCACTGTCTCACGAAGCAATCTAAGTGCTCCATGATGAATATGGCCCAACCTCCTATGCCATAGCTCTCCAAGATCTCTAGGATTACTGTTGCTCATAAGTGCCTTAGGAGTATCAAACTGCAATCTATAAAGGCGACCACTCCTAACTCCAATAGTTATGGGTGATTTCCAATCCTTGTGCTTAATCAACACATGTGTCCCTCTAAAGAGTACATTATACCCCCTATCCTGAAGAACAGATACAGAAATCAAATTCATACCTAAGCCCGAAACATATAACACATCATGAAGAGGAATTATCTTTCCATTCTCCCTCTGAAACTAAACAGTCCCTTTCCCAACAGGGTTGAGTTTGGACAAGTTTCCCATAGAAATCTGGATGTTGGTGTCCTCCTCCTTGTAACTGGAGAAGTACTCTCTAACTCGTGTCATATGAAATGACGCCCCACTATCTATATACCAAACACACTGTGAGGTTGAGCTAACCATACAAGCTATAAGTGCAAACTCATCTTCCATTTTGCTAGAGAGTTCTTCTGCACTTGCTGAAGCTGCCACCTGCTTCTTACCCTTTTTCCTCTCTGGGCAATCACTAACATAGTGGCCAAACTCGTGACATCCAAAGCACTTAACCTTAGAAAGGTCCTTCTTCTTCTTTTCACTTTGTGAATTTGATCCTTTGCTAGATCCCTTCTTTGCTTTCCCTTTACCCGCTAGGGCAACGTTCTCTTGTTCCACCTCATTTTTCTGACTCTTGTTGGCCCCATTGACAAGACTTAGTCTAAACTCCTCCTGAGTGAAATCAGTCCATAGACGATCCCAACTTGGTAAAGTATCTCGTCCACTGACAACTTGAACAAAGACACTCCATTGTTTAGTAAACACATTTAGGGCTATTCTCACTAGCTCATCATCACTAGGGCTATCTCCAACAGCTGCTAACTCATCCTTGACAAGTCTGAGCCTGGTGAGGTAACTTGTGACGTCTTCTCCCTGATTCATCCAGGTATTCTTTAGCTTCTCTCTGAGAATCAACTTCCTGTTAGTGGTAGCATTCTGGTATAGATTTAGAATGGCGTCCCACATCTTCTTTGTTGTATCTAGCTCTGAGATATGTGGAACAATATGATCCTTGACACCATCAAGGATAATCCTCCTCGCTTTGGCATCGTCCTTCCTATATGTTGCAAGCTGTGTTGCATCTGTTGGTACAGGTACACCACTGGTAGCATAATCCTTGATACCATTCTCTTCCAACAATAAAGAAATTATGGCCTTCCAGACACCAAAATTTGAGGCACCATCCAATCTATCCTGATCTCTCAAACCAGCTGAAGCCATCTCAAGGGTTTAAAGCAATAATAAATCTAAAGAGATCAAAATTTCTTTCCTAGGGCAAAACTCTTCTACCCTTAACAATGCTCTGATACCATGTGAAAAATCAAACTATTGCAGTCACTGATTATTAATCTCCTATCACAAATGATTATTAAACTGCTGAAAACAAATTCTCAGCTAATATCGAAAAATAACACAACTGCAACTTCACTTAAAATACGAAAAGAAATGCGCAACAGAATCAACACAATATTTTCGGACAAATTGTCCCTGGAAAAACCCCTACGGGAAAACTAGTTCTACAGATGAGAAATTATATTAAACTTCAGCAAATCAAGAGATACAAAATTTCTTGCCTCACACTGGCAGAACTCCGACAACCTCCTAATTTCTCCCGCTGATATTTCTCACTACTATCCCTGCGCTAACACTGCGCCCTTGCTAACACTGCAAGACTGTTTGCTAACACTGCAAACTGCTTCTCCAAAGCTTTTCACTGTGCCCTTGCTAACACTGCAAGACTGTTTGCTAACACTGCAAACAGCTTCACCAAAGCTTCACACTGTGCCCTTGCTAACACTGCAAGACTGTTTGCTAACACTGCAAACAGCTTCACCAAAGCTTCTTCATCCCTGCGCTAACACTGCGCCCTTGCTAACACTGCAAGACTGTTTGCTAACACTGCAAACGTTTCTCCCAAAGCTTCTTCTTTTGTTTGCTCCAAATGCCCCCTAGACCCCTTTTTATACTACTCTCGTTGGTAAACCAACGATCGAGATTAAATCAAACCAACGGCTGAGATTAAGACAACTCAACAGCCAATAATAGAATTGGTTGCAAGGTGTCCAAAAGGGAATCTCTAAAATTAGTAAATAATAACCATTTACTAATTTTTGGCAAGTGGACAAACAGCTGTCCAAACCACCCATAAATACAACCGCTATTCATAGATTAGGACGAACAGCTGTCCAAGCTACCCATAAATAGTGCTGCTATTTTCGGGTCAAAAATAACAGCTATCCAACTAACAATAATTAACATAACATACATACGGGAAGCTTAAATTCCCTTCTGGCCATATCTTTGAGCACAATTTCTTCAAGGACTCTGATTTCAAGGGTTCGTCAAGATTGAATGTCTCGTAGTTAGGAGCTCGATGATAACTGTCGAATGGACTAGAAGTTTTGGCTCTTTCTTACACCTCGGTTGACATGGAAAATAAACATCTATTAACATTCTGGACATTATCCAGAAGCTCTTCTGAGATTCCGTGGTTGACAAGACGGAAAAAGCCCCACTCTGTGCATGATTCTCTAACTTTGGCCAGCATCGGATGATCTTCAAGGTGCCTCAGTTCGTCACCATCCATCGGTTGTGGCAATTTAGAGAAATCGATTAAGGGAAGATCAAATTCAGGTGCAGTGGCTCCAAGGTGAAATGGCAACTGTTGGCGGTGGTTAGTAGTATTAACTTTTGTCATTAAAAGCAGACGTCCAGCCCACAACTCAGCCGTCTATCCACCGTCCTTAATAAATTACATAGCAGACACTCTGCCATTCCAGCCACCCACGTTTTTAATATATGTAATATTATATTTAATATAGTGTAAAATGTGTAAAATGTGTTGTGTGTAGAAAGTTCTCATACCCTCTATAAATAGAGGTCTTATGTAATGCATTTAGGCAAGGCAGTAAGGCAATAAAATCAGTTATTATCTCTGTGTATTTGTCTCTCTTTGCCTTCAAATTGGTATTAGAGCATGAAGAGCTAGGCTTAGGAAGAAAAGAATTATGTGTTGATATATATAATTGTTGTAGCAGTGAATGGAGCTTCTAATGTTTTCTTGATTGTAGATCATTATCAGCTTCTAAAGTTGGAGACTAGTGGCTGCCAAGATTGAGAGAAGAAAAGATCCCAGTTTAATGTTTGAAGAAGGTATGAGCTGATTTCTTGGAGTGAAGTCTAATGTTAAAAAAAAATCGTTAAAAGGAGAAAATAAGCATTATAATATTGTTTGTTTAAGCTATATGTCATTGGCTTAGACTTGTTTGGTGGATTTGCTTTGTAAAGAAAAGTTTAAAATTGTAAGGTGTAGTTGTAACTGTGTATTAATATGGCTTCAGGAAGTAGTATAGCTCAACCACAAATTCCAATATTTTCTGGTAAAAATTATGAATTTTGGGCTATAAAAATGAAGACACTATTTTGTTCTCAAGGCATATGGGATCTTATTGAAAAGGGTTTTATTGAACCACAAGATGAGTCTACATTAACACAAGATGAAAAGGATAAATTACAAGATAATAGGAAAAATGATGCTAAAGCGTTGTTTCTAATTCAACAATCTTTAGATGAATCAAATTTTTCTAAGGTTTGTGCTGCTAAAAAGTCTAAAATTGCATGGGATATTTTAGAAACAGCATATCAAGGGACATCAAAAGTTAAGATTGCTAAATTGCAAACTTTAAGGCATGATTTTGAAAATTTGTTTATGAAAGATTCAGACTCAATAGATCAATTTCTAAATCAAGTAATGAATGTGGTTAATCAAATTAGATCATATGGTGATGATTTGACAGATCAAAAAGTTGTTGAAAAGATACTTCGTTGTTTGCCTAGAAAATTTGATGCCATTGTTGTTGCCATTGAAGAATCTAAAGATTTGACAATACTATCTATTGATGAATTGATGGGCTCACTTTTATCTCATGAATCAAGAATGAATAGAAATAACAATTCTTCTTTGGAGAATGCATTTAGATCGCAGTTATCTTTTGGCAGAGGAAGAGGAAGATCAAACTATAGAGGAAGAGGAAGAGGTAGAAGCATAGATGGACGTGGAAGTCCAAATCAAGAAGAGAGAACAAATCAATCCATTCAGAGTTCTAATAGAGGACGTGGCAGAAGTTCATTCCAACACCCATCATTAAGGTTTGATAAATTTTGAGTTCAGTGTCATTATTGTAAGAGATTTGGTTATATTGCAAGTGAATGTAGAAAGAAACAAGAGGATATTGAAAAGAATGGTGTTAATTACTCAGATGTATCTGATAACAATTCAGGAAGTTTATTTATAACTTGTAATGTTGCTCAAGAAAGCTCTAGTGATATATGGTTCCTAGATAATGGATGTAGTAACTATATGACTGGAAATAAAGATTTGCCTGCTAGCTTGGATGATTCTGTAAAATCTGAAGTAAAGCTAGGAAATGATAGTAAAGTCCCTATAATGGGAAAAGGTGTTATAAATGTCTTGACAAAAAATGGAGGAAAAAGATATATTCCTGATGTGTATTTTGTGCCTAGATTAAAACACAATCTCATGAGTGTTGGTCAACTAGTACAAAAGGGTTACAAAGTTTCTTTTGATAATGATGTTTGCACAATCTTGGATAGAATTCCTAGTGGCAGGTTAATTGCAAGGGTCAACATGACACAAAATCGAATGTTCCCCCTCCAGATTCATTGCATTCAAGGAGGAAAAGAAGTTAGTTTCAAGACAGTATACTCAGATCAGTCGTGGCTATGGCATTTGAGGTATGGTCATCTTCATTTTGATGCTTTAAGCTTATTACAAAAGAAGAATATGGTGAAAGGATTGCCTCAAATATTGAAACCACCAAGTTCATGTGAAAGTTGTATTTTGGCAAAACAACATAGAGAAAGCTTCCCAGTAGGAGGTTCATATAGAGCAAGAGCACCATTGGAATTAGTTCACACTGATATACATGGACCTATGCAAACTCCATCTTTAGGAGGAAGTATATATTTCCTAACATTTATTGATGATTTTAGTAGGAAGATTTGGATATACTTTCTCAAACAAAAAAGTGAAGCTTTTGAAAAGTTCAAGGATTTCAAAAATTTGGTTGAAAAACAAAGTGGTCACTACATCAAGGTATTGCGATCTGATAGAGGTGGTGAATTCAGTTCTAATGATTTTCTAGAATTTTGCAGATTTCATGGAATTAAGAAGCAGTTTACCACAAGGTACACACCACAACAAAATGGTGTAGCAGAAAGGAAGAATAGAACCATAATGGAATGGCAAGGAGTATGTTGAAGGCCAAAAATCTATCCAATGAGTTCTGGGCAGAAGCAGTAGCATGTGCTATATACATTTTGAACAGGAGTCCTACAAAGAGTGTTAAGAACACAATTCCACAAGGAGCATGGAATGGTAAGAAACATACAGTATCCCATTTTAGAGTTTTTGGCTGTGTTGCTTATTCATTAGTTCCATCTGAATTGAGAAAGAAATTGGATGATAAAAGTGAAAAATGCATCTTTATTGGCTATAGTGAAGAATCAAAGGCTTATAGATTGTATAATCCCATTTCAAAGAAATTGATCATTAGCAGGGATGTTAAATTTGAAGAAGAAGATTCATGGCATGAAAATGATAACAAACAAGTCACAAGAGGAGCACCAATATTACAAGGTGATGATGAATTAAAGGAACAAGGGACTCAATCAACACCCAATACTCCACCAAGGAACTTTGTGCAAGGTGCCTCACCTCCAAGTTCAAATGTAAGTGATAAATCTGATTCAACATTCTCAACACCAGGTTACAAAGGTAAGAAGACAAGAAGCTTAAAAGAAATATATGATCCAGAAGAAGAGGATGTAGATATTTACTCAAAATTTTCTTTAATTTCTTGTGATCCATTGTATTTTGATAAAGCAATTAAAGAAGATAAATGGATCAAGGCAATGGATGAAGAAATTGACTCTATTGAAAGAAATAACACATGGGAATTAATGGATTTACCTAAAGGAAAAGAATGTATAGGAGTCAAATTGGTTTACAAAACTAAATTTGATGAAAAAGGTGAAATTTTTAAGCACAAGGAAAGACTATTTGCTAAAGGTTTTTCACAACAATATGAAGTTGATTATAATGAAACATTTGCTCCAGTTGCTAGACTTGACACAGTTCAAACTATTTTAGCAATAGCACCACAAAATGATTGGAAAGTGTATCAAATGGATGTAAAATCAACTTTTTTGAATGGTTTTCTTGATGAAGAGGTATATATTAAACAACCACCTACTTATGAGGTTAGTAGGCATGAAAACAAGGTATATAAACTAAACAAGGCACTTTATGGTTTGAAACAAGCTCCTAGGGCTTGGTATAAGAGGATTGATTCATACATGATAAGTAATCATTTCAATAGAAGTAACAATGAGCCCACATTATATGTTAAGACTAATAAGGAAGGTCAGATTTTGATTGTATGCTTGTATGTTGATGACTTAATATTCACTGGAAATCTATCAGTAGACATGTTCAAGTCAGAAATGATGAAAGAATTTGAAATGACAGATTTGGGGTTGATGAGATATTTCTTAGGTATTGAAGTTATTCAATGTGACAAAGGTATCTTCATTTGTCAATCCAAGTATATAAAGGATGTTTTAAAGAGATTTAAAATGATGAATTGCAATCCAGTGTCAACTCCAGTTGCAACAGGAACAAAACTTAGCAAGGAAGAAAAGGGCTCAAATGTTGATCCAACTATGTTTAAAAGACTTGTTGGAAGTTTAATGTATATGACAGCTACAAGGCCAAACATCATGTATAGTGTCAGTTTAATCTCAAGGTTCATAATATCGGCACAAAATTCTCATTGGCAAGTTGGAAAAAGGATATTGAGATATATTGCAAGAACAATGGGATATGGAATTCTATATTCCAAAGCTAACAGTTTTGGTTTGATTGGTTATACTGACAGTGATTTTGCAGGTAGCATTGATGATAGGAAGAGCACTTCTGGATATATCTTTCACCTTGGATCAGGAGCTATATCATGGGCATCAAAGAAGCAGCCTATAGTGACAATCTCATCAGCTGAAGTAGAATATGTAGCTGCCACTTCCACAGCATGTTAAGTAGTATGGATGCGTCGAATTTTGTTTGATCTTCACCATCATCAGGAGGATCCAACACCAATTCTTTGTGATAACAAATCAACAATAGCATTATCTAAAAATCATGTATCTCATAAGAGGAGCAAACATATTGATACAAGATACCACTTCATCAGAGAATTGGTCAATAATGGAGAAATCCACCTTGAGTTCTGCAAATCTGAAGATCAATTGGCAGATATTTTCACTAAGGCATTACCAAAGAATAACTTTGAATATCTGCGAGAGAAATTGGGTATTACTGATGCAAAATTTGTTAATGACAAAAATTAAGGGGGAGTGTTGGCGGTAGTTAGTAGTATTAACTTTTGTCATTAAAAGCAGACATCCAGCCCACAACTCAGCCGTCTATCCACCGTCCTTAAAAAATTACATAGCAGACACTCTGCCGTTCCAGCCACCCATGTTTTTAATATATGTAATATTATATTTAAAATAGTGTAAAATGTGTAAAATGTGTTGTGTATAGAAATTTCTCATACCCTCTATAAATAGAGGCCTTATGTAATGCATTTGGGCAAGGCAGTAAGGCAATAAAATTAGTTATTATCTCTGTGTATTTGTCTCTCTTTGCCTTCAGCAATGAGGAAGACATAATTATTTTTCCTCAAATACCAAAATAGAAGAATCTCAACAGTTTAACCCATCGGCCTTATTCAAGCTTTCCTACTTTTAATGCTCTTCTAGGGAGATGGCATGTGAACGTCTATCTTGGACGTATCGATGAATGGAATCATTCAACACGCAAGAGAAACAACTGACAGATCGATAGAACAGATATGTCCAACCTAGTTGGGCTTCAAAATCCTTCAGTAGCCCATGGTTTGTCCACTCTATTTTAATAATCAAGGGTTTATCGTGATTGTAGACTACTTACAAGTCATTAAACTGTCCAACTATCTAACCATTTTCTTTGCTATTCAAGATTTGGCATAGTAATCTTGCGATGCATTCTAACGACTATTCTTAATAAAATAAAATTATCTTTTATATTTGGAAAATTATTGGGCTACTAGTACTATTTTCACTTTGTATATTAAAGCGTTCCTTTTCTATAATGTCCTAAAAACTTAGGTCCAGGTAAGTAGCATTGCACTTGGAGTTGGCCATCTCTAAGAGCTGGCTATCTCTAATGGATATGGCTATCCTCTAGAGACAAAATGCACCTCTGACTAAAATTGAAAATATTGAAACTACAATGAATTTTGTTAAAAAATAGCATTCTTCCTTCATGATCTTTATGTACTGTAATCGAAGACAACAAAAAAATAGAAAAAATTACAATGCTTTCACAAATCTGAAGAATTTTATTTTGTCTTTTGGTAAATTCTGTCTTGGTACATAGCCAGGGCTATATCTCATAGCTTTTGGATTGCTAGGTGCCCTTTGATATTGGATTCGACTTTTCATCTCAGCCATTGATGTGGATGTAACCTCTCATCCCAATGAAATTAAAAACTTTATAGAGATTCGTTCAAATAGTCCTACATGTAAGAATCTTAAAGACTAATGTCTATGGTAGATGGTCGGATCCTTCTTCTCTGTCATCTTGAAGGAAAGAATTTTGTTTAGAAGATACTACCTCGTGCCACACTCATTGGTGGATTGCACAATATTGAAGCCATAGTCCTTGACATTTGTGGGGAAGCGTGACGATCAAAACCTCCTTCTTGGCATAGTACTTACTACATAATTATACTTTAAGGTCAGATATCCTTAAATTGATTCTTTTGTGAGAAGTTTTTAAATTTTCAAACATTTTTATACATATCTTATTATTTAATTTTTTCTTATATAATATTAATAAAAAATACTCATTTTTCAATAACAAAAAATCTATTCAAAGGACTATGATCTTTAATTGTTTTCTCATTTCAAATAATAAAACTTTCTTCTTCTCAACAGTATTAACTATATTTTTATTGAACATGAGCACCTCTATAACATGGATTCTCTAAATGTTTCAACTAGGTTGATTTAGAATTTAGTGATATAACATTTTGTGAGTGAATATGTTACAATCATAATAAACTATTTTCTTGAGGTTAAAAAAAAATCTTCTATTTTTACTGGAAATATTCCAGGATACATAGATATTGACATTATAGTATTTGTATAGTGGAATAGAACATTATGAGCAAGCATACATCTAAACTAGAATTTTTTTTTTGGCAAAAGAGTCAAGTGGAATGAGATCTCATTTGTGAAATTCATCTAGATGTCAAACCTAGCCCAAACGTGCCTGCAAGTATTTAAACCTTAATAAATGATATTATCACTACTTATCATCATCCTCGCCAATTGTAATCAACACTTGAACTACAACCCTTTTATTAAAACTCATCATTTCAAACTACAATAAAAAGAAAAATGAAAAAACACATAAAAAGACATTCGTCGTTGAATACTTAGAAACCATGAACTCTATAATATGATCATAGCCCACTCACCTTCTTTCTCTTCAAGCCTCTACATACTAACCTACAATGAGGCCCACATAAAATAGATGCGAGTGCACAAAGACGTTTAATAGAAAAATTGAAACATAATCTTATCAATCAATATACAAGAAAACTGTATTATGCAACCAAAATGAATAGCTTGATATTACTGCCACAATTTCTAAGTTGGATGGTCCGTAGTCACCCTTGAAAATTGTTAGACAACGAATGGAGTCTCTCTATTTTTTTTTCCATAGATGTCATAAAAATATAAAAATAAAATTTAAACAACTTTTCCATAGAAGTATCAAACCATTGACAAAAGCCACCTATACTGACTACAAAATTAACGGCCTATGGACTGATAAAAATAAGCGATCTAATATACTAGGCAATGAAAATCAGAAATAAACACTTAAGAGAGAAGCAAATTTTATTCATCAAATTGATTGCCTACAACCTATGCAATGGCCTCTATATATAGAGAGCCTATGAGATGAGGGCATTAATAAAAGATGTTTCTAGAGGATAAGGAGATAAAGCTGTGTGACCTATTCTAGAGGACAGCATCCATATCTATTACCAAAGTTAAAGGAAATATGGTTGCACACCTATAGTGCGGTTATAACAGAAATTGACTACTTCATCGTAGGTGTGATTTTTGTTTTGACTATTTCTAACATCCTCCCTTAATTTCTACCACTAACGATAATGTGTGGGAGAAATTACAATAAAAAATTTAGATAGCATAGGTCTCGGCTTTGAGCCTTGTTAGGTACCTATTTACAACATAAAAAGAGAGAGGGGAACATTATATGACTATCCCCCCTTAATGTTGACCTCAATCATGCCTAGCATTCCCCGTAGTTTCAAAAATTTGGCCTCAAGCATACTTTTAGTAAATATGTCTACTGCTTGGTCTTCACTTGGACAAAAGAGAAGATTAACAAAATTTGCTTGAACAAGATCCCGAATATAGTGAACATCAATCTCAATGTGTTTTGTTTTAGCATGAAAAACAGGATTATTTGCAACTTGAATAGCACTTTGATTATCACAATACAAAGGAGTAGCTGAACTTTGTGCAAAACCAAGCTCAAATAAAAAGTTGTGAATCCAAACTACTTCCTTTCTAGCTTCTTTTGTTGCTCTATCTTCTACTTCACATGAGGACAATGATGTAGTAGTTTTTTTTTTGCTGCTCCATGTAATTGGACCTGACCCAAGCTGAAAAATATAACCACCAGTAGATTTCCTATCATCTATGTCACCTCCCCAATCTGAATCTGTGAAGCCAGTCAAAGAAATTGAAGACTTGTAACTATAATGAATGCCATAGTAAATGGTGCCACAAATGTATCGTAAAATTCTTTTGGTAGCCAACCAATGAGTTTCTTTTGGTTCCTGCATAAATCTAGATACCAAATTGACTGCAAAACAAATGTCTAGTCTAGACAGTGTAAGATAAACCAAGCTACCAACAAGCTGTCTATATAAAGTAGCATCCACCTTCTTGGAAATACATTCTTTAGTAAGCTTAATTCCAGATTGAAAAGGAGTAGGGGCTGGCTTACATTCAAGCATGTTAAATTTATCTAAAAGATTCAAAGCATATTTTGCTTGAGAGATAAATAACCCATCATGAAGTCTACTAATTTGCAAGCCAAGAAAATAATTCAGTTCACCCAAATCACTCATATGAAATGCCCCTTTAAGATCTGATTTGAAATCACTAATTAACCCAATATTTGGTCCAGCTATGAGTAAATCATCCACATAAACTGCAACAAGAATAATTTCATTTTGCACTTTCTTCACATAAAGATTTGGATTCGATTTGCATTTTTGAAACCCATAAAGCTGAAAATAGCTATCAATCTTCTCATTCCATGCTCTTGGTGCTTGTTTAAGTTTGTAAAGTGACTTCTTTAATCTACAAACAAGATTAGGATGTTGCTGATCTACAAAACCTGGTGGTTGATTCATATATATTTCTTCATATAAATCTCCATTTAAGAAAGCATTTTTTACATCCATTTGATGAATATGCCACCCAAGACTTGCAGCCAAAGAAAGAATAATTCTAATTGTATTCATTTTAATGATAGGAGCAAAAGTTTCTTCATAATCAACACCCTCTTTTTGATTAAATCCCTTAGCAACCAATCTAGCTTTAATTTTTTCTATAGTACCATCTGATTTAAATTTTTTTTTGTAAACCCATTTGCAACCAATGAGATTCTTACCTTTGGGAAGTTGCACAAGTTCCCAAGTTTTATTTTTCACTGAAGGATCATATTCTTCTTCCATAGCTTGCTTCCATTCTTTCTTCCCTCTAGCTTCCTCATATGATCTTGGGTCATTTACTTGTAATACTTTGGCCATGAGAGCACTACCATTCCTCCCTTGGATCTTTGAGCCTTGCCTATATATTTCTTCAACACTCCTTGTCTTTTGTCTAGCTGAAAAGTTATCTTCTTCATCATTACTACCTGCAAAAAATGTCTGATTACAAGCATTAGTTGTGTTGTTTTCACTAGTATTTTCATCATTTGTAGAAGTGCACAACTCATCCTCATCAATGTAGTCTCCATTTCCTCCTAAAATATCTAAAAAATGAGAAGCATTTGGTGTTGTAGAGTGAGAAGGAGTGGCTATAAGTTGTGAATGCTCATCAAACTTCACATCTTTACTAATAAAGACCTTGTTTGTTGTCAAATCATATAACCTATAAGCCTTTGATTCTTCACTATAACCCATAAACAAACACTTATGACTCTTTGGTTCTAACTTTTCCCTTTGTGCATCAGGAATGTGTGCCCAAGCAATACACCCAGATACTTTAAAATATCCAATGTGAGGTTTCTTACCACTCCATGCTTCTTCAGAGGTGATATTTGTGAGAGCTTTGGTGAGGATTCTATTTATAATATGTGCAGCACAAGAAATAGCTAAACTCCAAAATTTATTATGCAAACTTTTAAAATGCAACATACAACGAGCCATTTCTAAAAGAGTTCTATTCATTCGTTCAACCACCCCATTTTGTTGAGGAGTATAAGGAACTATTCTTTGCACCTTAATACCATAATTTTCACAAAATGACTCAAAAGCATAATTGCAATATTCACCCCCATTATCTGTCTTTAAACATTTAATTTTTTTGCCACTTTGATTTTCAACTAATGCCTTAAACTTTTGAAATACTTCAAACACTTCTTTTTCCTTTCAAGAAAATAAACCCATAGTCTCCTGCTATAATCATCAATAAAAGTGAGAAGGTACCTAGCACCTGAAAGTGAAGGATATCCTGGTTCACATAAATCACTATGAATAAGTTGCAATGGATGATTAGCTCTCCATGCTCTACCTGAATCAAAAGGATCTCGATGATGTTTCCCTAACACACAACCTTCACACACACCTTCACAAGCTGAAATTTTTGTTAATCCTCTAACCATATCCATTCTAACCATATCTTGTAATTTTCTATAATTTAAATGTCCAAGTCTAGCATGCCAAAGTTGTGACATATAATCAGTCTGAGCAATAAAAGCATGAGAGAGTGTATATTTATCATCAAGAAACCCCACAAATTTAAATAGATCCTCTTCATGATCAACTCTACCAATAGCAATTATATTGCTTGGGTCTTTTTTATCTCTAAGAATAACTTGATCAGCATTGACAACAAACTCATATCCAGCTTGAACTATTTTGTATACTAAAATAAGATTCACCCCCAATCCTTTAACCAATAAAACATTTTTCAAAGAGCCATGTGTTACATTAACAGTTCCTATTCCTAAAACTGGAAGTTTCATTTTATTGCCAATAGAAATTTCTTGATCTAAATTCTTTCCTTCATAAAAATCAATAAAAAAAGATCTATCCCCAGTCATGTGAAATGATGCCCTTGAATCTAAAATCCATTCTTTATTAGAATCTGAAGCAAAGTATCCCCCTTTAACACTAGATTTACTTTTGGGTGTAGCAATTACCTCCTCATTTGATTTCTCTTGCCTTTTTAAAGAGATAGCTACGAAACTATGATTATCCTTCTTTCCATCCTTAAACCTTTCTTTCTTGGGCTTATATTGTTGCCTTTCATTGTCCCTCTTCTTGAAACAAAACTTCTCCATGTGATTCTCACCTCCACAATACCTGCAAATAAAAGGCTTTCTTCCAGCTTGCTTTTTTGCACCATCATTTCTAGAAAAATGATTAGAACCTTCATGATTTCAAAATTTATTATTTTCTTTCCAATTATTTTTTCCATCAGTTCTAAAGAATTTACTTTTGGCTATATATGCATGATTCTTTTTTATATGCCCTTCTTTAATAAGTTGAACTTCTTCATCTAAAACAGATTTGCAAAATTGATCAAAAGTTTGCTGGGGGGTATTGGGATTTAGTTGAAGAACCCTTTTCCTTGATTCCTTAAAAACTTTATATGGCTGGGGAAGCTTACTTTCAACCATTGCAATCAACTAAAAATATTTTTTTGCATATTCAACACCTATTTTTTTTAGCTGAGTATTTAAAAAAGTAACTTCATTGAAGTAATCAGACATTTTTTCAAAATAAGATGGATCTAAATTCATCAATTTTTCTTCTATACTAAATGTGCTAGCCATGTCTACATCTTTATAATCTTTTTCTAAAGTCTCCCAGAACTCTATTGGGTTATCAATATCAACAAATCTTCTACTTAGATTGGGGCTCAAAGCTTTACCAATAATACCTCTAGCTTGCTCCAACTTACATTTCCACAACTCCTTTTCTTTATCAGTTTGTTGAGGTTCCCTAATTTGTTTATTTACTATCCTCCATAAAGCCTTCTCTCTTAGAGCATTCTTGACTGCAATCTTCCAATCTGCAAAATCATTTCCATCAAAGATAGGTAAAACTTCATTTGAAGAACCCATGTTAGCAAAAAGATCAAGTTCAAACAAATCTAGCAATACTCCAGAAACATAACAGCCTTGCAACAAAATATCACTCCAAAAAAAAATCAACCCTGCAAACAAACCATTTTCAGCAAACTATTTGCCTGCAGCAAAACCCTCTAGCAATATTTCTAGCTGAATTTCTAAATAAATCTCTAGCTAAACTTGGCTAAACCTTGCTCTGATACCATGATAAAAATAAGAGATCTAATATACTAGGCAATGAAAATCAGAAATAAACACTTAAGAGAGAAGTAAATTTTATTCATCAAACCGATTGCCTACAACCTATGCAATGGCCTCTATATATAGAGAGCCTATGAGATGAGGGCATTAATAAAAGATGTTTCTAGAGGATAAGGAGATAAAGTTGTATGACCTATTCTAGAGGACAGCATCCATATCTGTTACCAAAGTTAAAGGAAATATGGTTGCACACCTATAGTGCAGTTATAACAGAAATTGACTGCTTCATCGTAGGTGTGATTTTTGTTTTGACTGTTTCTAACATGGACAACAGGTGCAAGATTACAAGTTACAAAATTCCAAAATGCTAATAAAAATATCTTCTGAAAACAATAATGTCACTTTTAACGAGATGTTATATTATTTATTTTATAGCTATAAGCATAAATACACTGTGGCAGACAGGCATCCGGACAAAGCACCCAGATAAATAATCCATGAATGCCACTTAAAAAATTCTACCAACTACTAAACCAGTGCTATCGACATCTATGAAAACTTTTTAATTCATTCTAGACGAAAGACTGGTTATTGATGAAGTGGCAATGTGTCTGTTTGGCCTAAGATCAAATAATAAGAATTAATGTGTCAACTTCGTCAATTACATTCCTATACGTCATCAGATTTTATTATTGTTTTGAGAACCAGTAAATAAATTCGTAATGACAATCTGTTTGCAAGCTTTCCTATCACCTCACAAGTGCATATATACTACGTCCATCTTGACAATGGTCTGTGACATTAAAAAATCTATTAAGAATAGAGGCATTAAAAAATCTACTCAGGTTTTTCATCATTCACCATGCCTTTGTCGCTGTAAAGAGAAGTCGACATTATTCCTGTGATTGACATTTCACAGTTTGAATTGGACAATCTTCAACATCACTATATGGTGGACCACAGTGAGAGAGGCCTGCAAGGAATTGGGATTTTTCTATGTGGTAAACAAAGGAATTCCAACAGATCTTCTGGAGAATGTAGAAAGTGTTATCCACGAACTCTATGAGTTGCCAGCAGAGGTTAAAGAGAGAGCCGTCACATTAAACCCCGTTCAGAGCTACATGCGTTCTTTATCGCAGGAGACCTTCTGCCTTATGAAAATGCCTAATTCGTATTCGCTTCAGCAATTGATCTACAAAATATGGCCAGAAAATAGAAATCGAAAGTTCAGGTAATTTGAGATCCACACTTTTCCCAACTCTTTCACTGTTTTTAAATCAACTAATTTGTAGTTTTATTTTGTATGGCAGTGAGACGATTGGGAGATATACACTTGCCATCACAGATCTTCAACAGAAGATCAGCAAAATCATCATTGCGAGCCTCAGATTAAACATGGACACTTTCTACAACTCCAATTTTGAAGACTGTGAAGCTTACATGCATTTAAGCCACTACTACTCCAATGGAAAGTTCACAGACGATGAAGGAGCTCTGTTTGAGCACACTGATCTTGCTTGCTTTACGATCCTTTACCAGAACAATGATGGCCTTCAGAGTAGGAGCAAGGAAGGGATGTGGTTAAATGTGAAGCCCATACCTTATTCCTTTGTTATCAACGTGGCTGACTCTCTACACGTGTGAATTAATTCCCAACTTCTTCCTTTGTCAGATGTAATTTATTTTACGGTCCCTATTAAAATGAGCTTTAAATTTTGTGAGTAAAACAATAGGCATGGACGAATCGCATATTCCGCAGTGCAGAGCACCGACTTGTTTTTAGAGGGTGCTGTGATCGGCTATCTATTGCCTGGTTTGTTCACTTTCCTTATGATAAAGAAATTCGGCCTCTAGAAGAGTTTGTGGATGACAACAATCCACGATATTACAGGCCTTTTAGCTTCGCCCAATTCAAGCAGTATTTCAATGAGAATTTTTGCCCCAGGGGCATCAATCTTCTAAATTTGATAGACAGTTATGCGGGCATACCCATTGTTTGATTGTTGAAATTCTAAATAAAATAATATGACATGTATTTCCCTCTATGTCATCTCATAAAATGAAATACGGTAGCTTCTGTTTGTTTTCTGGCGACGATCATTGATCCAGTTGTTCTTGATTATAGATTATTGAACAATGTAATCAATACAAAACTTCCTTCAGTTAAGATATCTTTTTGCTATACACAGAAGCAGATTATCCGATGCAATTTTAACATTAATTTAATTAAATACATTACAATATATTAAATGATATTTGAAATTTACTTAGATTTTATTACTGCACTGAAACATTTTTATATTATAATTTTCATTTTCATAAATTGTAGGTGGTTGTGTACCTCTCTGTTTCTATATAATATTTTTATATTTAATTAAAAAGGTATTTTCGTTATATTGATTTTGACCAATTGATTGGACAATGTTTATAAGTTATTTATATTTATAATTAGTAAAATCTTTTAAAATGCTTATAATCAATATTATTTGTTATGTGTGTGTGCTAGAGTTGTATGGTAAATTATTAATCTCAATTCATAAATCATAAAGTGAGAATTTCTAGAAATGATTATAATATTATTGCTTCCATGTAGTTAATTAATAAATTTTCTAATGAATAATATTTAAACAAAGGTTTCAATTTCATACTTGCATGTAACTTAAAGTATAGTAATATTTTCAAGAATGTCAAACAAGCATGCATCAAATGATACAAATGATTGAAATTGGGTCAAGTCAACATGAGCCACATCTCCAACCTATAAAATTTGGTGGTGAAAAGCTCAAGGGAAACAAGAGCTTCCACAAAAAAAATAGCAATCAAATTAGGAAAGATGCAAAACCTAATTATTGATGCTTAAATTTAAGCATAGTATTATGCTCAAAGTCAGGCTTGAATAATAGAGAAGAATTTTTTCTTCACTACAACTAGCCTAATAGCCCAATGAAAGCTATTGTGAGGATCTATGAATGGGACAAGCTTAGTAAAAATGATTTCACATGACACCCTATATATGTAGGATTCTCATACATTGAGAAAATGGTGGGATGTTCAATCAAGTGATAATCCATTGATCTAGACTTCTTAGCTGAATTGTGCCATGAGAAGACCAAGAAAACCAAAAGACAAATAAATTATGAAATCAGATGGAATGTAAATGCAGTAGAAGTGCGATAGGGTTCATAAATATATCTCAGAAAAATATAAGTAGGGGATGTTGTCTAACTCTTGGCCTTTGAAGTAGCTTGACATTATAAAGCCCTTTCATATTGATAATACTTATACTTGTGTACCAATTGGTGCCAGTGTCCTATATGAACTAGGAGAAAATCTTGAGAATTGTCTATAGTATGATACTTTATAGGATAGGTTATCATTACCATAACTATAATAGAGGTACACTACACTAATGGAGTAGGTAGCTCTACCACAATGTTATTATTAGTCTTATCCACAAATGATATTCCTAATGTTTTAAGGACAAATGAAAGAAATAGGTAGCATCCTTATAGGCTTTGAAGATGATTGAACTTTAAATAACAATTTCTCCTCTCCATAAATTGTTAGGTTAAGGATTTCTTTAAGTATGGGAATTAAAAAGGATCACCCTAGACTTTTATTCCATAAGTGCTTTCCTATTTTTCATTCTAGGTACAATTACATGAATAAGAGGTACATCTTGAAGTTGCATGGACTTAAGTGAAAAATGCAGTTTTTCCAAGGTAAAATTCTTTTACTTATCCCTTCAAAAGGAGGGAACAAAAGGTAAAGCACACTACAAAGAAGAGGTGAAGTGAGATGTAGGGGCAAGGACTAGAGGTTTTATAGTTTGAAAAAACTTATGTGATAGTTCATTAGTCATATATGTATTAAATACTTTAAACAATAGACAATGTCAAGAGAGAATGGACCTTATCAAAGCATGTAAGAAATGGTTAGAAACAAGGCTTCACAATATTCAAAAGTATGCTACCAAACATCCTATATTTTATGTAGAACACCCACATTGCAAAAATTCAAAAAGCTATTTACTACTAAGTGCCTTCAATGTAGAAACTATGCATGAGATACACATACTCATGCATAAGAGGCCCATATTGAGGATGCAATGAATGTTTTAGATACCACATTAAGTCCTAAAAGGAACATCAATGTCTTGGATGCTAGAGTCAAAACATATAGTTCATTATGTTTAGATATGGTAGCATTGTACATTCATTGCACAATTTCCAAAATAGCCCAGGCATGGAGAAGACCTCATCCATGATCACACCAAATTTGTAGGAAGGATCAACCACAACCCCTGCAATTGTATTTTTTTATTCATAGTGATGTAAATAGTAAAAGGGCTTTCAGAGTAGGTCCATGTAGAAGTTTGAATGCTAAATTAACATTTCTAGCACTTTTATTTTCAGGTGACATGGATGTGATATTGACAATTTTCACAAATGGGCTATCACTTAATATAGAGGAAGATTATTTTGAAATAAAACTCATCTTTTTATTCATGATGTAAAATTTATGATGTTTTATGATCATGTAGAATAAATTATAACAATGTAGAAATATGTCATTTCTAAATTAGAATTTTGTAACATATTTATTACATATTACCACTACTAAAGCTCCAAACCAATATAACTATGTGGATGATGTAATTCTTAATGTATAATTAAAGCATAAGCAATAAACTAGAAAAAATGTAGAACATAATCATATAATGATAGATCTAGTACAACATAGGAAATCTAACAACTTCTAATAGAAATGTTGAATTGTGCTAACCATATAATTGTTAACCTGATTGTAAGATCTTGTGATATCATAATTATGTACATCTCTCATATTCCATACAATAATGCTCTTCATTAAATACATAAGATGAACAAAAAATGAAACATGATACAATTATTTTAACCATATTTTCTAAGATAACAAGATAAAATGGATGACAATTTAGTGACCAAAAAGTGCATAACTAGGTAAAGGAAAAGGACTCATTGCAGATAATATGGATTTCAACAAATGAATATCATAAGAACACTTTAATCATAGTCTATAGATCATATCATGCCTTTTATATGATGACTACTGGAACAATAGAGATATAAGGAGAGTTTGATGTTATCATAAGATTCGGTGTTTTTGTAACTTCTTGTGGTCTCATTAATATGGATTTCAACAAATGAATATCATGAGAACAATTTAATCATAGTCTATAGATCACATCATGCCTCTTATATGATGACTACTGCAACACTAGAGATATAAGGAGAGTTTGATGTTATTTTAAGATTCTATATTTTTGTAACTTCTTGCGGTCCCATTACTATGGACTTAGCTTGGACTTAGCTCATTAGTCCTATAAGTATCCTCCAAATGATGCCATACACAAGACTAGGAAGAATTAAAATTAATAAAATTTGAGATTGTTTTACCATATATCTATCACAATAATATAAAGATTATTGATGTGTATATGATTCAAAAATACCTAAATAGATTAAAACAATGGTAATTTAATATCAAGGAATATGAATACTAGCTACCTAATTGTAGAGTATAATTTCTAGACTAAGAACATGAACATTATGTATGAGCCTTTTGATATAAATTGTTCAATGGCCCCAAGGTCTTAAAACATTTTCATTCTACCATAAAGAATGAAGGAAATCAATTCATTTAGTTGGCTTTATCCATCACTCTCAAGAGGGCATTCAAACATAATAAGAAATTGAGTTGTAATGTTTTAAAGACATATTATGATTTATGTTTAAGTGTACTTCTACAATCTTAATATCTCTAGTACTCATAACCATGATGACTAACTATACACAAAACAATATGGTCCATTTGGTTGTGGGAACAGAAATATGGGAATTGGAATTGTTATTCTGGAATAAAAAATGGGGATATATATTCTTATTCTTGTTTGGTTCAGTCAGAATTTTATGGGGAATTCCCAGACCCAAAAATTAATATTCTAATTCTGCCTAATTCTAATTCCACCTATTTAGGTAGAATTGCAAATGCTCATTTTTTGGGCTAAAATTAGAATATGTATTCCTATTTGTAATTCTGATTTGGTGCACCCAAATAGAGAATTCAAAATTTTAAGAATTTACATATGCCTATTCCACTCATATTCCCGCTGACAAATGAGCCTACATGATAAATGAAGATCACACAATTATCAAAGAGGTGAATAAAATATAATAAAGTAAGCCAAAAGTTTATATATAAATGAAATTTATTGTATCAAACTTCTCTAATCAATAATCAACTACGGACCAAGCAAAGACTACGGTCAACCAAAAACATAAAAATTTATAGATCCCAATGCATCGTTGCTTTTCAGAATTATATGCAACAATAGAGCCAAATGAAAGCACCGAGAGACCCTGCTATGCAGATGAAGATATCAATGAGGTTTTAACTCGTATGAGTACAACTTGACAATGTTTAAGATGCTTCTATATAGTTTTTAAACTTTCAAGACAGACTGCTCTTGGATGTAATCGTCGTCTCTATGTAGAATTTGTTTCTTTCGGATGACTGCAGGATTCCAATTTCACAGGGGGTTATTGGTTTTGACGAAACGTTCAAGAGAGGCCAAAATACTTAACCTCTTGAAAATGCTATTTAATGGAAGGAAGTCCAATACAAGCGGCAAAAGAATATCCATTCTTCTCCGGTGTTATAGCAGCAATATACAAAATGCCTCTACCAGTAGAAACCACTCCCTCTGAAGCTAATCTCCCTGTAGTCGACATTTCCAAATTTCCTCAAGACTTTGATGCTGATGAACTAAACAACCTTGAATACCATCCCGAGCTCTCAAAAGTCAGAGAGGCTTGCAAAGAGTGGGGATTTTTCCAGGTTGTCAACCATGGAATTCCATCAGATCTTGTCGAAATGGCAGAGAATGTCAGCCGAAATTTGTTATCTATGCCAGCCGAGGCAAAAGAAAAGGCCGTCTCCGGTAAGGCACTCGATACTTACTTCAAAAGACGAAACTTCGAGACGTTTGCTATTCAAGACTCGACGTTCTCTGCTTCGTTTGAACAAATGTGTTCAAAAATTTACCCACAAGGGAACCCTAACTTGTGGTATGTTATTCCTCTTTTATTTCCCTTCCTCTAAACTTAGTTGCTTCCTCTCTCCTAATTAATCCAATTCTTCTTTTACCGTTTCGCAGCGAGACAATGTCAACGTACGCTGCTTATGTCTCAGATCTTGCACAAAGAGTCACGAAAATAGTTCTTGCTAGCCTGGGATTCGATTCCGAGGCTTTCCATCGCTATCAATTTGAAAAATACACAAGAGCATTGCGTATAAACGGGTATACGCCAGCAAATATGTCGAGTGAGGAGCAGAAAGTCCTCTCCCATACAGATCTGAACTTGCTCAGAATTCTTTACCAGGATGATGTTGGAGGGCTTCAGATTCAATCTGAGGAGGGCGAGTGGTTCAACGTCAAACCTCTCCCTCGTGCATTTGTCATCAATTTGGGGGACACCTTTAAGGTACTAAATTTTCTCTTCCGCCATAATCAGTGTTAATTTTTTAAGGTAGTGTCTGATTAAATTGTGGCAGGCGTGGTGTAACGGTAGATATCGAAGTGCGGATCATCGCGTTGTTTCTCAAAGTTGTAGATACCGTATGTCAATTGCTTTTTCACTTCTTTTCCAAATGACATGGAAATCTGGGCGCCTGAGGAGCTTGTGGACGAGGAGAATCCAAGGCGTTACAAGCCTTTCATATACTCACATTACAGGGACGAAGCTCTGCGTGATTTAGATGACATATCAAAAGCTACCGCCCTGGAAAGGTTTGCGGCTATATAAAAAGTTGTCCATCAATACAGTGTCGCTGAAAAATAATCCATATGGCTTAGATTGTTTCTGAATAAAAGTGGATAAATAGCTGAATTAAAGTTTTTTCTTTGTAAGACGTATTCGAAGACAATTTAGTCCTGCCGAATGTTGTTAAGGTTGATAATTTATGAGTTAAATGTTTATTTCTAGCCCGAGAGATAGACGGGAAAATGAAATTTGCATAATAGTCTGTAGGGTTGATATTTTGGTGATGCAAGACCGGATCAGTGATGACGTAGAATTGATTGTTATTATATATATGAGACAGTGATATAAATAAAGTTATGATTGTAATTTTGTTCTAAAAAGATTGTTGTATGGTATTATAATTTTAGGTGAGGAGAGCTAAATATTATATCAACAATAATTCTTAACTAGAATATAAATTATTAAAATATGTCTTGGTATTTTAGATGATTAGAGATTCAATGTGTGCTTAAACAATTATAATTGTATATTTGGAGGAAAGAAACTTGATTCAAAATAATATGACAAGTAAAAACCAATACAAGTGTTGAACAATAGGCCTGCCTAAATTATGTGAATACTAATATTGTATCCTTTCTCAGTGTAAATTTTCCTCTATGTGCTTGATCCATTCTTTGTACTAAACATAAGAATGCAAGTACAAACCTCTAATAACATTTTCCCAATTCAAATAAATGAAAGAATTCAATAATTATATTTCTAGGAGTTGATTAATACATGACGAGTTATGATTTGAAGGTTTAGCTAAAATAAAACCTTCCTCGAGCTATGATCTTGTTTAAGTAATGTGTCATGTTCATAAAAAAGGATGAGATATTATTGTTACCATATAACATGTTTTGACACAAATAGTATATTCCATGTCAAACTTGTCAAGGTTGGTCAATTTTGTGAATAAAGTTATTAGCATTGAGAATGATGACAATTATACCATCGATATGGACTCATATCATGGATAAATAGGGGCATCATCTATAAATCTAAAGTACTAAGAGAACTTGGTCGGGCCAATATTTATAATTTGATATACCAATCAAATATGATAACTATACATTAACAATGATAACCATATTATGTGATGTTGCATTTAGGAATAGTATTGACATCCACATGGATGATAGATCAAAAAGGAATCATGAAATAAAATTATATGTTGAGATACCTTATTGGACTTTAAATTTTAAACCAACTCATAAATATATTTATTTTTTAGCTAATAGATTGTAGTTAAAGGTATCATAGTGTTTAATGAGGTATAAAGATTAATAACAAAATTTAAATTTGTTTGTTTAAACCTTATATTTATAGAAAATTCGTTTAAGGTAGTTTTGTAGTGCCATGGTATTTCGTTTGGTGTTAATAAAAGATCATTATGAAGGATATTATATGGTAATGTATGAATGGAAAATATCATATATAGACATAGTTTAGTAACTACAATTAATACATTGATATACATAGGATGAAATAATAATGGACATATCAGGAGAAAAAATAGAATAAACCAAAATGGAATTCTATTTAAATTTATAATATTAGACAAGTGAAGAGATCAAATTAATGTGGGGATCAAGAGGATTTCACTATATTAAAGAGTACTATATAGAATTATATTATGAAAATTCAAGTGAGGAATAAAGGAAATGATTATTGGTAATAATCAAATAATAGTGGAAGGAGACTCTAAGCTCAAAATTCATATTCTACAACTAGGCTAAATGCCCATGGAGATTGGTTCACCTCATATAAGTTTGTAGTAGATGCCTCTTATCCTTCAATGAAGTCAAATTTTGACACACTTTGAGAGAAGGGAATTGTGTTATTGATTGTATGACTAACTAGGATTTGACACTTGAGGATTGGAAACATGTTTCAACAAGGGCTCTAAAGGAGTAGAAGTCCTTGCCTTTTGCTTTTGCAGAAACCTAGTGTGGTGAATTTTGTTCATTGTTTTGATCATATTTCGATAAGTAGTAAGTCATTTGCAACTATGTATTATTATGCTATAATTTGTTCTTCTTCCATTAGATTTGTGGCCTTAAAAATTATAAAACCATGTTCAAAATTTTTAACATGTCTAAGGACATAGTAAAAGATCTATTATTAGCGCTATGTCTTTCTTGGTTGATTCAAGTTCCTAGACATTCCTATTAACAGATTGCTTAACAATTTTGGTGAAGTTAAAGAATGATAAATAGGTAGCCAGACATGCATTTCAGCCAAGCCTAAAACAATAGCATCATCTACTTGATGAAGAAAATTGACCATGAAAAGACTCCAAAGAAATTGGATAGATTTAAGGGCCATTGCAATATTTTTCAACCAGTTGAATCTGAAGAAGTAGATTCCATCTAAAACTAACACAAAATTAGCATGCATGCAGTGTAGCGACATTCCATAAACTAATCAAATATTTTAAACCCCCACACAGAAAAAAAAAAAAACCTTAAAAAAAGTGTTTATCTTTTGACATAATCAATTTAGCAAACATAGACTAATCATGCCCTTAAATGAAACTTTTAGAGAAATTAATGTTTTTATTTAAAATCTTTCCTACCAACTGTGACTAAAAATAATGTGTATTTATGTACTATTTATCCTTCTATCTCAAGATTACATGTGTCACTTATTATCTTTTACCTTTCCTACCTAATTTATAAATAAGTTTTAACCTCGGGAAAATTGGAAATGACCAATTAGAAAACAACAATTTTTGAAATGAAATTATTTTATAAATAGTTGCAGTTGAAACCTTATGCTGAATAATTATTCAAGTACTAAAAATTAATTGCCATGGGCATCCGGGAACATTAGTTCCCTACATTTATAATGCAGGGACTAATTATCAGCTATACTGAAGGCTTTAATGAAATTATAAAAACTGATAGGAAAATCTATGAAGGGTTATGGTAAGAGAAGATCATTCGTATCTTCTAGAGATCCCATGTGACATATTAGGCTTCATACAGGTATTATTGAATAGTTTATATTATTAATGAAATAGTTTTTTAAGTAAAAGTGTTTTAAATTCCTTTATTGATCTGGTCAATAATTTTCCAACTGACAAAGACTATCTTTCCCTCAATTGAGTTATTGGTAGGGTTTCTAAATTTAGAAAAATCACCCCTTATTTAGATATCATGGTATTTTAAGTAGTTTAGACTATGAAACCCAAATTTATGGCATTTATTCTAGGTAATTGTAACAAATTCAAGGAAATTTTGTAGAAATGGTGGAAGTACTATATAATCATCTTTAAGTTCGAGCATCATCTTTTTATTTATTTCGATAGTATCAACAAGGACATGAAAGTTGTGAGTGAGGATGTAGAGTATACCATGAGAATTAAGGAAATTTTTTTTAGCAGGGATGCTATTCTTATAATTATTGCCATAATTATTAGTTCCTACCTTTGGCAGGAAACTAATGGAATCATTAGATTCCATATTAGTTACATAAATCTAAAAATTTGAAGAAATATTTTTTTGAAACTGAAAAATACAATTTTTTAAAAATTGTATTGGCCCATGATTAAAAAGGAAATGAAAAAATTCAATTTTCTCAAACAAAAATACATATATTTTCTAACAACTTTATTAATGAATGCATTAATTACAACTTTATCTTTTCCCCATTTGTGACAAGTGGATTAACTTTTTAAAAAACAATCATTTTTATCTTCCACCTCAGAAATAAATGTCTAATCAATATTAATTATCCCTATCCATTTTTCTTACCATGTTCAAATATAGAATTAGATGTTTTATATTTCTTGTTTTAAATATATTTATTATTAGTTTTACATTGATATTTATTTTTGTAATTTCTAAAATGTTATTGGACCATTCTATTTTTGGCAATGAAAAAATTCAATTTTCTCCAACAAAAATACAAATATTTTCTAAGAACTCTATCATGTATTAATGAATGCATTAATTACAACTTTATCTTTTCCACATTTGTGGCAAGTGGATTAACATACTTCACAAATGAATGTCTAATCAATATTAATTATCGCTATCTATTTTTCTTACCAAGTTCAAATAAAGATATTTTAATCAAATACAGAGTTAAATGTTCTACATTTTTTATTTTAAATACATTTATTATTTAAGATAGTTTATGAAGAAGAATTCATATGAATTTATAGAGTTAAACATTTTTAAAGTTGTATAATTTAGATATTTTAATCAAATATAGAGTTAAATGTTTTATATCTCTCATTTTAAATATATTTATTATTAGTTTTACATTGATGTTTATTTTTGTAATTTGTAAAATGTTATTTCTTTAAGTTTACACTATATTTTACTATTTATCTTACCAAGTTCAAAAATAGAGTTAAATGTTTGTTATTTCTAATTTTATATATATTTCTTATTATTTTTACATTGATGTTTATTTTTGACAATTGTAAAATTTTATTTTTTAAAAGATTACACTATGTTTTACTAGCTACTATTTTACAATTTTGTTCAATTTTTCTATACCATTAATACTACCCCTCAAACTTACTACATATTTTCATACTTTGAGTTAAGAAATCAACAATTTTTTAAAAAAAATTAAATTTAAGTAGCAAAAAAAGTTTATTATCAACAAGTTTTTGCTAAAAATTGTAACTAATTTAATTTCCCCTTCATGCAATACTACTTCAGTCAATCATAAAAACATGAAGGCAAGAACTTTGGCACATGCACCCTTTGTTTATATTGGATAGTGGAAAAATGTGAGTTTTCAATGTTAATTCACAACTTTTCATAAATAAATTTTATACTTATTAATTCTAATCGTACAAGCTAATGTAATTTTTCACGTTTAATTATTAACTGTTGAGCCTTTATTTGACTTGGCATTCCATAAAAAAAAATATTGATGTTTTATCTTTTCAAAATAATTAACTATGAAAGTGTCCCTATCCTATACATTGTCAATGGTTTTTTAAATTATCACTACATAATCATTGAGGTCATTGTCTTTCATTTTTGACAAAGTCAACCTTCAAACCCATTATTGTGCTAGAGACATAAGATATTGGGATGTGATTGTGTCTTCAAACTTGCATCTGTAGGTTTGGATTTCATTTCCATTGAATTCTTCTAAATTCTATTATGTTTTATCTAGCTTTTTTGATATCCATTTTTAAACAAACGTTGCTACCATAGGAGGATTTTCACATGCAGGTGTGATGAACATCAATATTGGTTTGATCACTTGGATTATTCCCCTAGTTGTGCTTAGTATGAACAATGATTATATCCATCTTTGATTTATCTGTGGTGGATTTCATTGTGATATATGTATTATAATCATTGAAAACTCTCTTTTTTTTTTGTTACAACTTAATCGTGTCATTAAAATCCATCAACATCTATGCATATACTTTCAATGTTGCTTATAGCTTTATAAGATAAGATCATCAGGCTTGTGTAGTTTGGACTTTCTAAATTAGATTTATTGCTCCATATTTTAATCACACTTCTATAACAATCTTCTAATATGATATACCTTACATTTTTTGTTTCTTTTTTTAATATTGTACAAGTTTGTTGTTGATTACATCCATATTTCCAACTACATCTTTGACATTTTATTTTGTAGGGTCTTCTTATAGTTGGTAAAACATGTCTTGAAAGATATCCATTTATTAGTTCTTTCCTTTGGCAAGAAAGTATTGGAATCATTCAATTCAATTAACCAATCAACTCATAGGATTTAAACGATTAAAACAAACTTTAAATGTTTATATATTTTTCTAATTTTTCATTATTTTCTAAATCATGTTTTTTATTCATTCTATTGGACTATACTATTTTTGGTAGGGAGAAAATTCCAACAAAAATACAAATATTTTCTAACAACTCTATCATGCATTAATTACAAATTTATCTTTTGCACATTTGTGACAAGTGGATTAACTTTTCAATTTTTACATTAATGTTTATTTTTCTCATTTGTAAGAAAATACAAATATTTTCTAACAAGTCTACCATGCGTTAATCAATGCATTAATTAAAACTTTACCTTTTCCATATTTGTGACAAATGCATTAACTTTTCAAAAAAAAAATCATTTTTATCTAACACCTTACAATTGAATGTCAAATCAATATTAATTATCACTATCTATTTTTCTAAATATAGAGTTAAATGTTTTATATTTCTTATTTTAAATATATTGATTAGTTTTACATTGATGTTTATTTTTTTCATTTGTAAAATGTTATTTATTTGAGTTTACACTATATTTTACTAGCTACTATTTGACAATCTCATTCTTTTTTTTTTTTAATACCATTTTACAAATTCTAAAACTTATGCTAACCCTCAAACTATTTAGATATCTTGGTATTTTGAATTAAGTAATCAACAAATTTTTTATTAAAATCAAATATTTCAACTTATAACTAAATTGGTAGAAATGACTTGTTCATTCATTAAATATAATTTCTATTATTATTTATATGTTTCTTAAAATAATATAATTTTTAATAATTTTTAAATTCCCTTCAACTCTCTCTGTCATTCTACCTTTAATTGTCCATATAATAACATATCATTCTCTTTTTTAGCTCTCTCTTCATATCCTTCCTTTCTACCTATAAATCTCTATTTTCCTTCTTTTCCAATTATTGGCATGAACTTTGACGCATTATGTCTCTTGTTTTACAACACGTCAAATTTTTTCAAGTCAATCTCTTGATCTTTATTAGCCTTAAAAGAAAAATAAGAGGTTTTTTGGTGAAGGGATTAACGTTATCATACAAAGTGTGACTAAGGTGAGAAGTATTGTTAGGAGTAATAGGGACTTAGTGGAAAATATCATATCTTTACCAAAGCTTACATAATGGGTGTCCCTTTGAAGTGTGTTCGAACAAGAATTTGTAGAGAATTGTTTCAAAATGAAGAAATATGGTAGCACTTTGAAATATTTGGGATGAATAAATATTTCAAGGAAATTCATGGCCACAATAGTCTATTATCTTAAAAATTTGCAAATTCTTGGCATAAGGGCCAAGTTGCTATAGGAATCACCAAGCTTTTTGTAACTTAGGAACTTATTCAGGAAGCCACTAGTCCAATTTGTGAAGGAGTGAAGGTGGAAAGAAAATTTTTTATAGATGGAAAAAAATTTAAGCATAAATTTTTAGAATACATAATGGGCATGAATATCTTTCTCTCCCTTATCCTTTTTTTGTGTGCATGTGGGTAATGAAGTAATTTATTTTGGAAAGAAGATTTACTATTATCATGATTATCACTTTCCCATGTTAAATATGTTTAGACATGAAAAAAAATAAACATTCTTTTTGTTGTTCTCTTCCCCAGTTAATTGTATAGCTAATGGGGATTACCCACTCTGTCGCTATAGATTAATGTTTGTCCTCTACCAACATGTCTATTTCTAAAAACTTGGTTTACTAACCATGAAAATTCTCTACCTAAACCTAGATCCTCTATCTAAATTGAAGAGCTTGGTTTTGATCATCTGTCTAAAAATACCCCTTCCTCCTTTTTAGAAAAAATAAAAACTAGGAAAGAACTATGTATAATAGACATTAAAACCTAGTCCCTTGAAGAATCGTTCTTAGCCAAAACCCCTGCTAAGAGAAAAAATACCTCTACTAAGTCTAGTCTAACAAGTACTCTGAAGGAAGGTAGGATCATAAAAGAGATCATTTATGTTGATAAGCAAGACCTAGAGCGAAACTTTGAAAGTGAGGATGGTGGTTTGAAACCTTTGGCTTTAGATTATAGAATTTATTCTAGCTCTAGGGAGAAAATGTCTACTAGACATAGAAATAATGAAGGGAAAATTTCCAAGGAAGAAAGAAAGGATGATACCCAAGAAAACCAATATGAGGAAACTTCTTATGAGATAGAAACTAAGGAAACGATTGAAAAAGTTGAAAACAATTCTACCAAGTATGAAGCATACAAAGATAAGGAAGTAGTAGAAGAAGAGAAGTGGAGTAGGAGATGTGGCAATCCCAATTAATATTGAGTTGAGTTTTCAAGAGGAAATCCAAATCATAAAAATATAATTCAAGCGAGAATATATAAATTTTGAGTATTGCTTTATTAAAGTGTTGAGCTTGGAGGATGAAATGGAGAAGAATTTATCAATCCAAATCAAGGGTCTTCATGATAAGGTTGACATCCTTAATATTTCTTTTGCTAAAGCCATTACTAGTATTGAGCTTGGGGTTGCGATTTCCACTATATACAGTGTAGTGCCTGCCCCTAGTTCACATTTTGCTAACATTGTCAAACTCTTTTGGGGCTAGTTTTATGTTGATGTTTAGCAGCATTGTTTTGAGACTATCAGATATTGTGCTATGGATTCAATGGATATGTGATGAGATTACTTAGACTTTATATTTCATGGTTGCATGATGATTCTTCAGTGATTTCAGTTATTGAAGATGATTAGTTAGATGGTTTATTATCACATGTGTTTTCTTATGGATACTTACCCCATACTTGCATGTGTATGGTGTGCATGTTTGCTCTTATGTATGGCATGTTTGATGTGGTTAAGGAAGGGAGTCATAGTCACCTAGTAGTCGGGATCTACACAATGCACCACTTCCTATCATTACCTGTTTAGTTTAGTATATATTGTGCTTGTACATGCATGGTTTTTATGTAGGTTGTAAGTATCGGGTATCGACTTCCCTGAATTGCCAAGTTGAGCGTACCCTATCACATTATCTCAATGGTAAGAGAGGGGAGATAAATTCTCAAGTCCAAATCCCAACCCTTTAAGCCATTTGTCCTAATTGAAAATTAGGACAAGTATCTGAGTTGAGTACCCTCTGAATACATTGGATGACATAATTCATGATATTAACCCTTTTGGTTTGATTTTGTATGTATTTTGGCTATGATGGATTTTCATATTTTACCTTGTGAGTCTTTGGAGTATTTTCTATTAATTAAGCCTAGTTAAAATATTTTAATTAATGGTTTAATTTAATGAAAAATTAATATGATATTTTAATATTTATTTTATTTAATTAATTAAATAAAATAATTAAATTTGAAGATAAAAGTTATAATTTTAAAGTTGGAATGTGGTAATATTTATTTAAGTTAATAAATATTTTATTAATTAAGTTTTGAAAATAAATTTAAAAGTGGAAAAGATATTAAAATTATTAAAAGATTATAGATTTTATGTGATTAAAATATAAATATATTAAGATAAAAACAAGTGAAATTATTAAAGTTAGTGCATGAGATTTAATAAATAAATAAATAAAATTGAAAAGAGTAAAGTAAATATTATATTAATTAATGTGCATTATTTTAATGTTTTCTCTCATAGGAGTTTGCAAATTCTCGAGAGTTGTCATGTAGACAACACAGGAGTTTGCACTCTAAGAATGCACAAGTTGTCTACACTTAGGAGTTAGCATATTATTTGAGCACATGGTGTCTACAACCTTATGACTCATCTAGAAGGTTGGAGAAGACTCATGCTTAGTTCTCATGCTTATCTTCTAGTTTTTTCTAGACACATTCTAGATGCATCTTAGAGGCCTTTAAATAGAGGCTCTCCTAGTGTGTTTGGACAAGCTTCAAAGCTTACATGCATTTGAGAAGCTCATATGCTTCTACATGCTCATATGTTTCTACATGCCCCTATGCTTCTTCAAGCACTTCTAGTCACGTGGAAATTTCAATTGGCTTGGATCTTAAAGGAATTGTGAATGTTGGAGATGGAAGGGATTTATATGGACTTTTGAGGCATGGCAAATTAGCATCAGTGTCTAAGTGCACTCATGATTTTCACATATTCTATTTGCACTCTTTCTCTTCCTATCTTCATCGTGTCTGTTATGTGTGTTTGAATTTACTCCATGAACAAATCTTCAATTTTGGAATTAGAATCTAGATATGTGTGTTAATTTTTATTTGGTTGTGAGGAAAACAATAGAAAACCCTAGCTTCAATTTAAGAAGAAATTAGATTTAAAATGGGTTTGGGTTCGAATTAGAATTGAATTGAGAAAATAGATTGAAAATAGTTTCAAAACTCATAGTCAAACCTATTAGAAGGATTAATAGGTAAAATCAAGAGATCAATCAATACAGGAAGAATTCATAATTTATAAAATTGAAAAGCCCTATATTGTAAAAAGAAAATTATGCTATATTTGCAAGCGTTATTGTAAATAATTTTCTTGTTTAAAATATCTATATATGTTTATTAATCTGCATACATATGCACACTTATATATACATACATATACATACATATATATATACATATATATATACATATATATATACATATATATATACATATACATATATATGTGTATATATATATATATATACATATACATATATACACATATATATATATATACATATATATGTATATGTATATATATATGTATATATATATATATGTGTATATATATATATGTATATATATATATATATATATATATATATATATATATATATATATATATATATAATGCTGTAATATTTCAAACTTTACAAACATATATATATACATACACACACACACACATATATATATATATACATATATATATATATATATGTATATATATATGTATATATATAAATATATATATATGTATATATATATACATATACATACATATATATATATATATATCTTTGTTAACACCGCAGCAAAAACAATATATATTAAATTCAAATCGCACACGATTAAACATTTTTGAAAAAACGTTATTTAAAAAAAAATGAATCCGCATAATGGCCGAACGTTTATTAAAAATGTTATTATAAAAAATTTTCACTTGAATTGTGGGATGGCATGAAACGTACCGCGAATGCCAGAGACCTATCGTCGTAGCCTGGACTGCGACGATAGGGGTACTCTATACCCGCTGTCGGCGCAATGCCTGTGGCAGCAGGTACTGCATACCACATATATATGTATATTGTGGTTTGTTTTGTTTTAAGTTGTTTTGTTATATGTTATAACAAATGTTTTATGATTTAATATTAATAAATTTTTAATATTAAATATTATTAATAATTATTAATATTACTTATTAATAATTATTAATTATTAATATTACTTATTAATAATTAATAATTATTAAATGTTATATAATTGTTATGAAGTTTATAAATTATCATGATTGCTGATAAAGTTATATACATTGATATTTTTAGAATATTTTAATAATATTTATCAAGTTTTATTGATAGTATAAATGCATAGTAAATTATTAACTAATTTAATTAAGATTAGTTAATAATTGGAGGAAATTAATCTATTTATAATCAGAGTGAGTCTTAGTAAAATTGGAATTTAATCCATGAAAGGATCATTAGTTATAGTGATGACTTAGAATTGTAGACTATAAATTATATGTTCTATTAATTAACTTAATTAAATGTTATTTAATTAAGATTAATTAATGGGAAAGTTGATGAGATTAATGTGAAATTGATTTAATAGAGATAAGATGAATTTGTAGAAATTCTAGAGCGTTATTTTAAATGATAATGGAGTTGATATAGTTATTCAATTTAATTAATTGAACAAATTTAAGCAATGGGTTTAATTGAAATGATTATCGATAATACGAATTTGTTAAGCAAACATTAGTATTCATCAAAGAATGAAGAATGCAATCTTTATAAAGATTTATTAATAAGATTCCCAATATAGCTTGTTATTCAATATTAACAAGTTATTATTATTAAACTATGAATATGAATATTTGTGTATTGGATTATGGTTGACTTTTAACGTATAAATTATAGTTAGTTATTAATCAACTGATATTTATTGGGTTGTTGGTATGGTAATGTAATTATTAATTAAATTAATTAATTAGAGTTAATTAGACTTAATTAATAACTAAGTTATGTAATAAAGTTTAATTGATATGCTAATATCGATTCTTCTAGCAAAGATGTGAATTATCTACATCGAAGTTGATAAGTCTTATTCTAATGACTTGAATAATGACCTTAGATATTTTAATGGTGAGACTTAGTAATATTTAATTGAGAACTATTAGAATGTTAAAAAGGTCATGGATTGTGTACCTATGTTAATTGATTGATTTAATTGATCATTTTAATAAAGTTATAATCTTCTTATTCGAAGATTGATAATTAGCTCTCTTATAATATAATGAATAATGATCCCTGATTTATGTTGAAAGTTGAAGTAACATTAAAGAAGAGTTAATCAATTAGAATATGGATCTTAGTTAAATAAAGAAAACAATTTAATTAAAGGTCAATGATGATTAGTTTAATGAGTAGATATTTATCCTTAAGTTATTCTTAGAATATTATTTTAAATAATGGAAAGGATAATGCTATCGGGGAAACAAATGGGTTGAATTGTAGGAAACCTCTACACTTAACTCATCCATGTGATTTTAGTAAACCAAAACATGTGTTTGCATTATGTATTCTATATGCTTCTTGTTTTGGGTTTTTGGGTTGACTAGTGTTGACTAGTCTTAGGTTGTTACCAGAGGCTCGGGGGTTATGAGATGTGATGACATGTTGATCTTATTTGGTCTCGATCTTTCTAAACCCAACCAGGGTTATGTGATGGTGTGCTCTATGAGATGTTTGTATTTACTGATTGTTATTGCTCATGAGTGGAGCTAAGATGTATTTGTATGAGACACTTGACTTAACCATTTTTGAGTCATCGATCAATTATCCTTGGATTACTTTCTAGTCGTCATGATGGGTCTGAAATGTTGATTTATTTATTGATGATGTCATGATGTGACGTGTTTTGACTCAACCATTTTGGAGTCTTCGATCAGTATGTTCTTGAGATATATTTTGGTTATTGAGAACCAATGGATACTTTTGATTATCGATGATACCTTGAGTTGCCAATAGAGAACTATTATGGTCATGATTATTTATGGATGCTTTTGAATTGCTCATGGAGATTTGATATTTTTTATCATGGAGATTTGATGCTTTTATTATGGATATTTGATGATTCTTTTTGTGGATTATCTTTTGGTATTTCTTTCTAGTCACTTGTATAGGATTGGGGTGATTTATGATTCCATGAGCTTAGGGTAGGTTATCTGCTTGTAGTATTGGGAAGTGGCTTGCAATGGGGGCCGGGGCCCTAAGTGGCTGCCAGGGTAAATCATTGTAATTTTGGTTAATAAGTGGTAACATTTACACTAAATGGGGATTAAATGAACCTAAAAAGATAATTTTTTTGGTTCTCACCCATTCCTCATGTGCTTGTATAGACTAGGATGGGAGTAGAGAGAACGCTTGGTTGCGACCTTGCATTCCATATTATGCCTTGTCAGTATGAGAGGATACTAGTGGCCGCATGAGGATCAGTAGGGACCCGTGGAGTTTAGCTAACTACCAGGGTAACTTCTACACGATATATGCGATGTCACTTTCCCGCTTGCATAGTAGGTTCCTACATGTCATTGTGTGCCTTTAGGATTAGATTTCAGTCTATGATTGGAATCTTTGAGTTAGTATACTTTTAGGATTCCTAGACTTAGAGAGTATCTTTGCTATGTGATTTTTGATAGCCTGTTTGGGACTTGAGATTATCTCCTCAGTGCAGTGGAAGTCAACCATTTAGGTTCCATGCGGTCGGGTGGTAGTGCTTTTTCACTCTTACCATTTGAGATTTGTCTGAGACATCGTGGCTGATGCATTCTTTGTTGGCATCTATCTTCATGGATTATGATGGTGGACATGTATCCTCACATTGATGATTTCCATATGTTAGATGATGTTATCTTATGCTTTACTTTGCATGTTAGATTACTTTCTGCATATGATGTAGGATGTTTTAGGAGTGACATTCCTACTATGATAATACTGATGATCTCTTCAATGACTTGGGATGTTACGCATGGAGGGATGGCTAGGATCCATGGTCTAATGATGCTATTTATGGTTGGGAGGAACCGTGCACTTAGTTATTTATGTTTGTGATATATGATTATCTTTTATGATGGATGCTATATCTTTTGTGATGATGTATCATGTATGATATGTGGTTTCATTTACTTTAATTGCATCATGGATTAATATTGGATGATGATGTACTTTATTTACATGGTTGTTTATTCTTTCAAGCCTTTCATACCCTGTGACATGTACAGTGGATGATTGAGCATTCAAAAATGTAATTTATGAATGTTGGACTTTTCATTATTATTTCATGTGGATGTAGTACTAGATGGTATCGTCAATAGTTCGTTTAGATGTGATTCAATGTTAAGGGATCCTTAAAAAAAGTAACCTATTATGTATGTTATGTTTGCTTTTATTGAATTGTTGCTATTGCTTTCATTACTATGTATAAGTTATGAATGGTTTTACTTTCTTGTTTTAAAAAAAAAAAAATGCTACCAAACTTAGTGAAATTTTAGATTAATTATTTGGATCCCTTGGCAGGGCATTACATATAGGCTTCCAAAGGAGATGATGAGAAGGGCAGTCTTTGGCACTATGATGGGAAGAAGAAAGTTGAAGAAGGATGGTTTTCTTACAGAGGCCAAGTATGAAGATGAAAAGGACCTTGAGGATGTCAGAAACTGGCTGAAGGATCTCAAAATCCTGGTTATTGAATAAGAATATATAAAATGGGCCTAGTGGTTTAGGCTATGTTATTTTAGTTTCTATCTTGGTCTTACATACTATGTTCAGAACTTTTTTTTGTTTTTCTTAGATGCTTACTTCTCTTCTATTTGTATATTGAGAAATAGCTTAAGTACTTTTATGAGAACTTGGGGTTGCATCTCTAGTTGGGCTGGAAAATATTAACGTATTTTTAAGTAGTTTTCTTTTAGCTATTTGGTTCGGTGATGTTGACTTTAGTTTGGACTTACGGTAGTTTTTTATTAATTTTGATGACCAGTAGAACACTAGTTATTTGGGCTAGTTATATTCTTCTCTACTACTTGTTTGTAATTGCCCAGGGAAGATTTGACTGATGTTTACTTTTATATTGTTTAAGTGCAAGACCCTTTTCTTATGTCTTCTAATAAAAAACAATAAAATAATCTCAAAAAGTATAAGGTAAGATAATATTATTTAAAAATTGAATAATTTGTGGTACTATTACTTATAATCATTGAATAAAAATATAGAATGAGCCTTTAAGAATTCCATATAAAAATAAATTAAGGAAATTAAAAATTTAAGAGTGAGTGAATTTATATAGTAAGAAAAGACATAAGCATTGCATCTGAATTGTGGTAGGTAAATTGAATCAATACACATAAGTAATTTGCAACATCCTAGATCATGATGATAACTAGAATAGATGGTAATATTCTAGAATACTTCATTAAAATCGACATTAAGAAGGAAGCCATTCAATAAGATAAGTACACTATTTATTTAAAATTTTGTAAATGCATAAAGAATGGTATTCTATTATATTAATTTTAATCAAATAATAAAATTAATTAGAAGAGTGAAACGGCTTATAAAATATATTCTAAAATTAATAAAGGAGATGGTCAAAAGGTAGGGCCAATGGCTCCCCTAACAATCAACCTTTGCATTACACAATGAAAGAACATCACCAAGGACAATGCCAAAAGGAGAGAGAACGTGTGGACACGAGCTTTGGGCAGTTATGGACGAAGGGCACGGCAAATACTAGGGCAAACGACGAGAAAGTGTGGAAATTACAATGCATCATTGCGGGTAGGCCTGGACTCTCGACCCATCCGATGCATTATTGCTTCTCAAACTCCGTTGCAACGACGAATACAAGGAAAACTGGTTACACCGTCGTCAATATCAATGAGGCTTTAACTGTTATGAGTAGCACTACTTGACAATGTTTTATACGACTTATACGAACATTCGTACTTTGAAACCATCATTCCTCGGTATAAATGTCCGCTCTATCTGGAATTCGTCCGTTTACTTGAAAAAAGGATTTTAATTACGGAGGTAGGCATCATTTTCTACGTAATGTCCAAGGTAGACCAAAATAGGACTCCTCTTGAAAACCTTATTTGATGCAAGGAAGTTGATTATGAAGCGATAAAACACTGCCCATTATTTTCCTCTTCTGTTGCAGCAACAGACAAAATGCCTTTGCCTGTTGAATCCATTGTTTCTGAAGTGGTTCTCCCTATAGTGGACATTTCAATATTTCCAATAATCTTAGATGCCGAAGAGCTGAACCATATACAATATCACCCGGAGCTCGTTAAACTCAGAGAGGCCTGCGAAGAATGGGGGTTTTTCCAAATTGTCAATCATGGAATTCCAGTAGATCTTCTGCAAAAGGCTGAGAATGTTAGCCGAAGTTTATTGGCCATGCCTACGGAGGTCAAAGACAAAGCCTCCTGTGGTAAGCCATTGGACACTTACTACCGGAATCAAAATACAAAGTATCAGTCCTTCAACATTCGACACTCTACCAGTCCAGGCGCATTTGAGCAAATGTATGCAAAGCTGTGTGATGAAGAGAACCCAAATTTGTGGTATGCCATTTATATTGTTTCATTTTCCTTCTTCTAATGCTACTTCATTCGGCTATTTCTAATTGTTTGTATTCCTCCAGCGAGGCAATGGCAGAGTACGCTTCGTGTGCCTCAGATCTTGCACAAAAAGTCATCAAAGTGATTCTGGCAAGCCTGGGATTGGATGTACTGGTTTTCCACAAAAATTACTTCGAAAACTTCCTAAAAGTATTGCGTATAAACGGTTATTCATTGGAAAACATGTCTCCTGGGGATGAGGTGCTTCTCCCACATACAGATTCGACTTGTGTCACAATTCTGTACCAGGATGATGTTGGTGGGCTTCAGATTCGATCTCGGGAAGGAGAGTGGTTCAACGTCAAACCTCTCCCTCATTCATTTGTCATCAATCTGGGTGACTCCCTTAAGGTACTAAGTTTTCCCATGAACGCCTTGAATTTTAATTCTATTTTGAAATTGTTATGGCATGATAAGATTTAGCATCGAGTGGTGGATATGTTTACAGGCGTGGACAAATGGACGATACCGCAGCGCAGAGCATCGCGTTGTATGTAAGGGTGGTAGAGACCGAATGTCCATTGCATTTTTTGCTTCATTTCCAGAGGAGACGGAAATCTGGGCGCCTGAAGAGCTTATAAACGATAACAATCCAAGGCGTTACAAGCCTTTCGTGTACTCACATTTCATGCGTGAGAAGATGATAAAGAGAGAATGTAAGGACAAATCAGCGCTCGAGCGATTCGCGGCTATATAAAGAGTTTTGCCTTCGTGCAGTGTCGCGCCTGTGAAAATGCATTCATGTCGTCGCATATTGTGTGGTGGTGTTTAGCAGCGAAGTTTAAAGTTGTTTCTTTCTAAATAATGGAATTTTCCAGTGACTATGTAAGAAGGAAGCCAGATATAAATTTTTGGTGAGATACAACAGATCCTTGTAGTGGCATTATCATTATAAGTATTATCATTGATGTTTTAAGCTGGTGGACAATTTCATGTTCGTGTTAAGTGACAATAGTCTAGCACACATTTGGATTCATGTCTTTCAATTTAAAAATATGACGACTGTGTATCCTAGTGATTATGTGCTTGTCCTGATGATGATAAAATGTTTGAAAATATGAATGTATTTTCAATTAAATTTAGAGAATGATAAATTGATAAGTACAATATATTTTTCATATCAAGTTAAATTGTGGTATAGCTACCAAGATTTAAATGTGTAGTTTTTAAGTCGAATTTAGTGACCCATGTTTCATGAGTAGTGGTTCATATGGACTCATCTCTCATAAGAATAAATGGAACATTTAGTAGACATTGCATCTAAGTGATGATCATGGAGGTGAAGCATTGTGACTTACTGAGAGGTTACCCATTCTTATACTACATCAGCTCAAGCATGCTTAACTATAGAGTTTCCTCCATGGTTAAACAATTTCTACAAACCCTTCAATAAGAAAGAATGTTATTCTTATGTACTTATTTTAAAAATTGGTTTTCATAATTTAATGTTAATTTCAGTTACCTATGGTTTATAGACTCCAAGTTCTATGTCCAGTGATTGAAGGTAGTGCTCCCATCTCGAGGCAATTTGATATTCATGGTCGATATTGAAATTGACTCTATTCTCCCAATAGAAAAGAACTAGTCTTAATTTATTTTAAATGATAAGTATAGTTTTGAAGAACCTGATTTTATTTCTTGCATCTGTTTGCATAGACAATAACACATACTTTATTTCCTTACACTTTATAACTCAAAAAATTTCATACACACCCAAACCATTTAGATATCTGATTTCTCCTTGAGAAGATAATTTCCTACTCAAGAGTATCAGTCATAAAGTGTGCAGTACAAAACCACAATCAATTTTAATGATTGAGAGAAAGGTATACTTGCCTAGGTCTACAAGCCTGAGGTGTCAAAATTGAACTACTATATTTCAATTTCTAGTGTTGATCAAGATTGTGTTGTAATGCCTAGCATTAGGTAGGAAAGAATAATAGGTACTCAACCAAAAAAAGTGAGAACCAACAAGTTGGAGACTCTGCTAGGTTGAGTTTCTCACATTTCAAATTGTAGAGTTACCCAAAAAATTTAGTTTTGCAAACCAAAGAAAGAATTTTTGTATTCTACAAGATGGAAGAACCTAGAAGACACAGTGAATATTTCTTGGAAAAGAGGTAGCAACTCTACTTATAATTTATGAATATACATTCTCTTTAATGATTATCTATTTATAGTTCATAAAAAGATAAGTAATAGATATCTATCCCTAAAATTTATGTGGACGAAGAAGGTCAGTACATTCTAGAAAAGAATATTTCACATACATTCCTAATAAGAACATAAAGGGAAAATAATTTTTTGATATGTTACTTGTTGGATATAATAAGTTTTTAGAAAAGGAAAGAAAGTAATGTATTGATGATCGAGTGAATAATGTTAAGCAAGGGGGAAAAATTCATTTCATAATATGGGTTTGTTTCTTAATCATGAACAACCTAAAGCTCATCAAGTAGACAATTAAAATCATAGGAAAGGAGGTGATGTCGATGATGAGATAAATAAGAAATCACAAAAAATCATAAAAGAACTGAAAATATTATTATTCCCAAGAAAAACGTCGAAATCCCTATGAAAAGTTCCAAGCAAGTTATTGGAAAGAGCGGGCCTAAAAAAGGATAAAATCACTACTCCAAAAAGGATAGTCATCTAAATACAATCTTCCTTATAAAAATATAAATTCTTCATTTAATAGTATATATACAAATCCTTTATATAAGGAAAATGAAGAAACAACTCATGAGAGAAATAATCAAAATAATGGATCGAATCAAAATAGAAATTAGAAAGATGGGATTGAAGGTAATTGGAGAAGTACTAGTGCTAATAATCAAAATAGTATGGGGAACAATCAAAGAAGAAAAAGCTTTCAGCATATAAATAAAGGGACAAGGGCCCCTATGATATTAGAAAGGTATACAAAATTAGATTTCATGAGGATTGTTGGTTATCCAAATCCTATGCCAAATGACTTGAGAAAAACCATACAAACATTTTTTTGGAGAAGAGGACTAGTTTGTAGAAACACATGTGATATTAAGCTCAAAAATATTGTTCAAGAATTCAAAGAGCATAATGAAGATGTTAAAGCTTGGAGTTAAATAATTATATTAATGAAAATAATGTTTATGCTCTAGTAATAATATATGTGCCTAATGTTGACTTTTAGACAAATATTGACTACAAGAAGGAGATTTTGATGGATTAATTAAATCAAGGAATTCAATACCTTGATACTTAAAAACCAAACTAGTAAGAGATCAAAAATTAGCCAAACTCATGGCCAATTCAAACTTGGAAGAAATACATATAAATCAAGTAAAAGAAGAGTAGTTTGTAGTGAGCATTGAAAAGTACCCATGGTATATTGATATTGAATATTATTTAAGGTATATGAATTATCACGAGGATTTGAATGAAAATAAGAAAATAATTATAAAGTTGCAAGCAGCAAATATCCTCATTCAAGGAGATCTTTACTAGAAAAATAGAGATGATATACTACACTTTTCCCTAGATATTAAACAAGAAGCTTCAATGTTGAAAGAGATGCATGAAGGGATCTAGTTAGGAGATTTTATGCCAAGAAAAATACTAACAAGATTCTACGAGCATGGTATTATTGGTCATATAATTTAAAGGACTATTATATTTATGTTAGAAAGCATGACAGATGGTAAAAAATTTCAAGAAAATTGAAATATAATGTAGCTTTTCTCCTAAGAATATTCGAAGTATAACAACCATTGTAGATGTGGGGAATTGATTTTATAGGAGAGATTAGTAATAATTCAAGGAATGTGTATAGTTGGATCCTAGTTACTATAGATTACTTCACTAAATTGGTTGAAATTATATGAACAAGACACTCAACTAGCAAGGTTGTTACAATTTTTTTAATGAAAACTATACAAGCTCGATTTGGAGTTCCTTTAAAAATCCCTTTTTTCAATGGCATGTCCTTCAAATCAAAGGATTTTTCAAAATTCTACAACACTTGTATGGTATGACGATGTCCTATTCTTATCCTTATCAGCCTTAAGGAAATTGTGTAATGCCTCGCCAAGGGATCCAAAGAATTAACTTAGAATTTCACTAAGTTTAGTAGCATTTTTTTTTTGAAATTAAATACCACATATAACATATGCACAATAGCAGAAGCAATAGAAATGTCCATCTAAAAGTAAACATAACATACATAACAGATTACATTCTTTAAGATCCCTTAACATTGAATTACATACATGAATTCATCTAGTACAACATCCTCATGAAATGATAATGATACATCCAATATACAAATGTCCTTTCTGAATTACGTTCCAGAATGCACAATCATCCACTGTACATGTCACAGGGTATGATACACACAAAGAATATACATATGTAGAATAAGGTACATCATCCTATTCTAATCCATGATACATCAAAGTAGAGATAATCACATGGTACACCATCATAGAGAACATATACATCCATCATAGAGATCAAACATAATAAACTAAGTGCACGGTTCCTCCCAACCATTAATAGCATCATTTGACCATCGTGGATCCTAGCCATCCCTCTATGCATAACATCCCAAATCACCGAAGAGATCATCAATACTAACATAGTAGGAATGTCACTCCTAATATATACAACATCATATGTAGAAAGTAATCTAACATGCAAAAAAAAAAAAAGATAACATCATCTAACATATGCTAACCATCAATGAAAAAGGATACATATCCACCATCATGAAGGACGCATCAGCCACGATGTCTCAATGAATCTCAACATGATAAGAGTGGAAAATACACTACCACCTGACCGTGTGGTACCAAAGTGGTCCACTCCCACCGTGCTGAGGAGATAATCTCAAGTCCCAAACAGGCTATCAAAATCACATAGCACATATCTCAATAAGTCCAGGAATCCTAAAAGTATACTAACTCAAAGGTTCCAATCACAAAACTGACATCTAATCCCAAAGGCACACAATGACATGTAGGAACCTACTATGCAAGTAGGAAAGTGTCATCACAATTATCACATACAAGTTACCCTGGCAGTTAGCTAAACTCCACGGGTCCATACTGATTTCATTCAGCCACTAGTATCCTCTCATACTGACGAGGCATACTATGGAATGCAAGGTCGCAACCATGCGTCTCACTACTCCCATCCTAGCCAATACAAGCGCTCAAGGCATGGGCGAGAACAAAACACTTATCTTTTTAGGTTCATTTAGTTAGTATTAGGTGTGAATGTTATCACTTATTAATCCAACTTACAATGAGTTACCCTGGCAGCCTCTTAGGGCCCCGGCCCCCATTGCAAGCCACTTCCCATCACTACATGCAGATATCCTACCCTAATGCTCATGGACTCATAAATCTCAAAATCACAAAAGATAATCCATAATAAAAATCATCAAATATGCATAAAAGCATCAAATCTCCATGAGCAAACATCCATAGAAAATCATGAACACAACAGCTCTCTATTGACAACTGAAGTATCACTGATAATCAAAGTATCCAATGGTTCTCAATAACCAAAATATATATCTCAATCATACTGATCGAAGACTCCAAAAATGGTTGAGTCAAACATGTCACAACATGACATCATCAAGAATAAATCCACATCTCAATCCCATCATGGCGACTAGAAAATAATCAAGGATAACTGATCGATGACCAAAATAATGGTTAGGTCAAGAGTCTCATACACAAGAATCTCAACTATAACAATCAATACTCACATCTAATACATAGAGCATTCCATCACAAACCATGGTTGGGTTTATAAAGATCGAGATTAAAACATCATCATGATATCACAATCACATAACCTCTGAGCCTCTGGTAGACGTCCTCTACTGGTCAACACTAGTCAACCCAAAACCCAAAACAATAGCATAAAGAATACACAATGTAAACACATGTTTTGGTTTTGCTAAGTTTTCAAATTTGAATTTAAAAGTCTTAGTTTACATTTTTCCAAATTATATTAAGTGGAGAAATTTCACGTTTTTCCTAACCCATGTATTTGTTTGATAGATAAAAATTTTCTCCCCAAAACTATTAGACTCAGTTTTCTAATTGATCTAATAATATTTTGTTTATATAACATTGTTTGAAAATTGACACTCTCAATGAATCAAAACATCGATTATATATTCTAATAACTAATCTTAATTAAATTGAGTTTAATTAAATTAATTATTAATATCTCTTCATAATTGACAAGCTCAATATCAATATTTTAAATCATTAAAAGAGTGATCCATTAATTTAGAACTTTATAATATTCATTTATAATTAATTATATATACATATATACTTATATATATATATGTATATATATATAGAATAACATTTAATAATTAATGATATTGCAACAAAATCGAGATTCATATCCAAATCTCATATGAAATAATGTTGCGAATAAAACTTTATATAATTTAAAACCAAACTCAAATCGCAATGCAATTTTAAAATTGCACGGTCCAATACATCTGCACTGCAGGTACACTGTGATCTCACAGGCCTGCGGTGGGTGGGGTATATAATACCCGCCGAACATCATATATATTTATATATTTTAACGCAATTTTTAATAACATTTTTTTATAAAACAATTCCCATGCGATATGAAATACTATTAACATGAAACTCTATCGTGATTTGACATTTGATTATTACATATGTGTATATATATATATATATGGGTATATATATATATGTATATATATGTGTGTGTGTGTATATATATATATATATACACACACGCAGAGTTCATCACCATCACAGCACATACATATATATATGTATATAATGATATATACGTATATGTGTATGTAGATTCAAGAATATACGCAGTTTACTTAGAAATTTTAATTTTTCAGAATTTTTCTTTAAATCTTTGATCTTCAAATTTATCCAATAAATAATCTAATAGGTTTGGCTATGAATTTAAACCCTAGCCCCATTTTCTTTCAGATCTATGCATATAAAGATTTCCACATAAATTCAATTGCCCATATTGAGAATGCATACAATAAAAATATCAAATTCCTTATAAGACATATGGAAGACACGAAGAAGACAGGGAATGCAAGATGCAAAAATAGCATAAGTAAGATCACAAGAATCTACCCGAATTCTGATGCTAATTCGCTCTTCCTCAGAAAACCCGTAGAGCAAGCTCCCTTCTTCAGAATTCTCGAATCCTCCAATGCTCCAATTGCACTCCAACCGCTATGTCTGAGCTTCTAGGGATTCCTGAATATAAAGAGCTTAGGAAACCTCTAGAATGTTTCTAGAAATAGCTGGAAGGTGTCACCAACTAAGCATGGGTCTTTTCCAACCTTCAAGATGAACCTTAGGGTTGTAGACACCATGTGCTTAATTGATGCACAAACCCCCGTGTTGTTGACACTTGAGAAATAGAGAAGTGTGCTAACTCCCATGCAAGCTTATAACTCCAATTCACTTTCATATAATTTCCATTTAAATATTTATAACTTTCATCTTAACTTTTATAACTTTTATTACTATTATTATTTATTTATTACTTTATTATTATTGTTAATTTTAATTTCTAATTTTCTTTTATTTAATTCATTTTTCGTCAATAATTCACATTTAATTAATTATACTCAAAATATCAAAGATCATGATATTTTATTAATTTTCTCCAAAATAATTAATTTATTAATTAAATCTATTTATTAAGACTTAATTAATAGAAAATTCACCATAGACCTCCAAGACAAAATATGAAAACCCATCATAGAACAAATCATACAAAATCAGTTTAAAGGGTTAAAAATCATGAAATATGTCATCCGACACATTTGGTGGGTACTCAACTCTGATACTTGTCCTAACTCACTAGGACAAATGGTTTAAGGGTTTGGGATTTGGACTTGAGCATTTATCTCCCTTCTCTTATCATTGAGATAGTATAATAGGGTACGCTCATCCTGGCAATTCAGGGAAGTCGATACCTGGTACCTACAACCTGCAAAAAAACCATGCATGTACATACAATATATAATGCTAAGCTAAACAGACAATGACAGGAAGTGGTGCATCGTGTAGATCTTGACTAAGCAGGTGACTACGACTCCCTTCCTTAACCACATCAAAAATGCCATACAATAAGAAAACACGCACACCATACACATGCAAGTATGGGGTAAGTATCCATAATAAGACACATGAGATAATATACCATCTAACTAATCATCATTAATAACTGAAAATAATGTAATGATCATCATGTATGCATGAAATGTAAAATCTTTATGATCTCATCATATAACCATGGAATCCATAACATAATGTTTGATAGTGTCAAAACAATACCACTAATCCATCAACATAAAACTAGTCTATCATAGTCTAATAATAATAGCATCAATGTCCACAAAAGATGTGAACGAGGGTAGGCACTACAAATTGTCTAGCTGAATCTAGTAATAAGAGTATAATAAAATTTATAAAAATGATGCTAGATAGTAAAAAAGATCCTATGATTCAAAGTTGCATCTTGCATTATGGGTTGATAGGATTACAAGAATAAAGGTAACTTGACTCTCAACATTTGAACTTGTTTATGGAAAGGAAGGCAAAATAATTGAAAACAACCTATTACCAGTTTACAAGTTCATGAAGAAAGAGTATTTAGAAGGCATTGACTTTATGGATGAAAGGATTAATGCATTGGAACAATCAGATGAGAATAGAAGAATAGCATGAGAACATACCATTGAAAAGTAGAAAAGGGTCAAATATCTTCATGAGAAAAAATCAATGGAAAGGACATTCAATATTGGTGATTGGGTGCTAAGGTGGGATATAAAAAGATCAAGATAAAGGAAAATGTGGAAAATTTGATTCTTTGTAGCTAGGTCCTTTGATCATATCAGAGAAAGAAGAATACAACTCAATTTCTCATGCAAGATACTAATGGGAACATAGAAGAATTCCTTGTTCATGGCTAATACTTGAAACCATATTTCATTTAATATGGCATATAATTACTTGTACATTATTAGAATACAATTAATTTATTATTATTATTCTTGTCTTTTTTTCTAGAGATAACTAGATTCTCATCATATTTTGAAGTAATATGTGTCCCAAGAAAGAGCCACTCATGGCACTCAATTTTTTTTTCTTAAATTTAAGCTTTTTCACATTTATTAAGTCCACAATAAAATAGGTCTGCAAAATGACATCTTGAACATAGTCATAAGTTATGCCAATTTCAACTATTGCTAGTTGTTGTAGCATATTCTCAATATTTGGCATAAGAATGAATCTGCCACTTTGTTATATCCTATAGTGATCATGATTTTCAATATCTCATGTTTGGATGTAGGAGTTTGATCTAATGCCTTATTGATCATCTAACCTGATCTCACTAATATGTAACTTCTTCTATCATTCTTTGATACTTTTTCATCTATGTCCAAAAATTATCTTCATCGGTCGAACCCTGCCGAGAAGAAAGAAGGTTGGAATTTCCCGTAGGAGTTTCAATATGAAGACTAGGAAATTAAGTTTCATCTTCAATGAAATGCATTATGTTGTGAGTGAGTAAAATATGATCTTTATCGGGATAGGTACTAATACTAACCCATTAAAATACATGAATTTAGGATAACCCACCCGGTTCACCAGAAGAGAAGGTAGATGAGAAAAACCTAATAAAGACCTCCTAGGTTAAGGATAGCTAGACCTAGACTCATCATAAGATAATAAGAAGAATACCACTTTTAACATGACATTTATGGTTCACTTTCTTTACAATGTAGAGAAGAAAAGTGGGGGCAACATGGAGCAACCAAGACTACATGGTTATATGATTCCATGATTTCACAACAGTTAAAGTCACATTCTCCCAATTTCATGATTTTTCTCTTGATGAATTCATGTCAGCAAAATTTTGTGATTTTTTGAGCAATGAAGTAGTATTACCTTGGTTTCATGACTTTGTAGAAAGGAGACAATTTCCAAGCTATAATTACAAAAATCAATGACAAAGGCAAAGTGCATATAATTTAATAATAGGGGAAGCATGCAAATGGATAAATGCATTTGTTGGGCTTGAATTATGATAGAATCGGATGTGAAAATATTTTTATAGATGACATGTCTAAAATACTTAACAAAGAATGGTCAAAACTGATGCATTAAATTCTCCAATTTTTAAAAGGAAACCATGAGGTTTCATTTCATGAACATTCTTGTTATAGAGATCCACAACCATGGGATTACTAGTACAAGCATATAATGTAGCTGAAGTTCTAAGGTTGGTTATGTAACCAAACTTGACTCCAGCACATGAGGACTAGTTGGACATTATTAACAATATGTATACTACTACATGGAAACTGTGGGCTAGTTAAACAAGCTATGCTAGTGACTATCAAAAGTTAAAGCTTGATGAAGAAAAGGCTGAAGGATGAGAGATTCTTGCAATGTTTTAGGATCCTCAAGGGTATCAACATTTTGACAAAATTCTAGATATGATCCAAGAATTACAATTCTTAAGGATTTTTTTTGATGTTTTTGTTATTATAAATTTTTGTGAATGGTTGTAATTAATGATTAGTTTTTATCTTAAAAGGCCTCAAGATTCTTGCAACCTTTTATTTTCTATAAGAAGGGGTATTGGGACCTTAGGATATATAGCAATAGATAGAAATAAGATACAGATCCAATAAAGTGAACAAAATATAGGTATGCAGTATAGGATAGATATTACAACCAATCACAACCTGATTGTACTATTCTTTTTTTTTTATTAATAAAGATACATTATTTCTATTCCAAAGTGTAGGAATTAATCATCAATATTGGTATCTGTGAATTTTCCTCTCTAATTTACAATTTTGTCAATAGATTGAAATTGGTGCAGACCTTTGAGTAGGAAAAACTTATATGCTTATGTATGTTATGTTTAACTGGTCTTCATCATTTCAAATTAAATTCAATTAACTAGGGTTTCCAGACTCCAAGCTCTTCGTCCAGGGATTAGTGGTAGCATGCCCATCTCCAAGTTCATCCATAATATAAAGGAAAGGACTCTAAACCCCTCTAATTATTGTCTCATCCCATCCTCTGTTGAGTGGAAGGTTGTTTGGCAATGGGGACAATTAGAAAATCTAAAAAACTCAAAAAATCCTATGAGTAACTTATCTCCAAAAATAAAAAATATGTCTCCTTTACCCTAATTGGGTCAAGCTAAATTTCAAAAGGTTTGAAATGGGTAACCTAGGCCAAGCAGGTGGGCATGGCTTATGTGGTTTAAATTCTTGTCCTTTATCATGGAGTTTTTGTAATGTGGAGGATGATTTTTTAAGAAGTTAATATTGAAGGATATAACTTAAGTATAATTAATCTTTTAAGGGATGTGGCTAAGGTTAGATGGAATGACAGAGATGTAATAGAAATGAATAGAAATCATTTAATTAATGTGGAGGTGGTGTATTTTTACCACACCTACCAAGAAGGCAATATTTCCACATATAGGTTTGCTAGCACGGAAAGATATAAAGAGGGGTTCACAGCTTTGGATGGTCCTTTATCTCACTTGCAAGAAGCATATGATGCACTATCTTCCATGATTGATCTAAAATTGTAGACTAAGGAATATACCATTATTTAAATGATTTGGGTCTAGTTCACATAGCTTATTGATGATATATCTTTCCTTTTGGGTTTTTGAATCATTTAGCTTGTCTGTGAAACTAAAAATTTGGCATTTGATTTTATTGGGTTTTTTATTTTTTAAAGTTGTTTACAAAATTAAGAGTCACAATAGTAGGAGAAGAATGAATGGGGATTCCAATCAAAATTAATCTACTAAGTCGAGTGTGTATGAGAATAATAATGCACTCTAGGAGAACATTGAGCATGGTGGGATTGTGAAGTTTATCAAGGGCATGAAGGGATACAACTCTAGGCTTTCCTAGAAAATTGTGGAGTCTTGGGATAAGGAAAAAGTTATGGTGGGTTGTGTTTCCTTTGTGATTGTGTTACAGTTCATTTTTGTGAATACTGAGTTGAACATGGAAGGAGTGAACATTTAGAGGAAATCCAAAATATCCTTCAAAGAGGCTCTAGAGCCCTTTCTTGACCATGGTCAAAAATTCCTAAGCTGCATCATTTTTTCAATAGAGAGATAATGAATGGGTGTGTTAGGGCTTGGTGAAGGTTCTCATGCAATTCACTACCTATGAAGGAAGGTATAAAAAGTCTTATTCCCATATTTTCCCCATTTAAAAAATAATTGAAAGGAATATTGCTTTTTGTTTCCTATTTTGGATTACTCTTCTCTTTTACGATGTGTGGAGAACTATAAAGTGAAAGGCTCTGTACTCAAACACCAAGGTCCTTTTTTGACTCTATAAATTCTACTAGAATTTGACCCTTTGGTCCTCCACTCACCTTGTGACTATTCTGAATAAGAAGGTTTTATAGCTAGTTCTCCTTCTTTGAGTCAAGCTTTCACCTTAATAATTCCTTAACAATTCCTAAGACCTCCTTTGGTTTAGTTGTTAGGACTATGTCCCACAAATAAAGCCAAAAATAAGAAAGATTACCTCCCTAATACCCAAGATGAACTATGGTTATTTTGAATAATTTTGAGAAGGGTTGTACCTTAGTTTAGTATTTGAACCTCCTATCCCTAGGATCCACCATGTACCTTCTCTCTCTCACTATAGATTTAAGCAGCTTGGAAGACCCTAAACTATCTTGGTAACCCACACCTAACCCAAACCTAAAAAAAAGATTAGTACCAATGATTTTGATTGTAATACCCTATATTTTGTAGAGATGGCCTCTTGTTATAGTAGGTTGAAAGTGGTGGCTATGTGGATTATTTTCAAAATGCACATTACACACAAGATAATTAATATGATGAAAGAAATTATATAGGAATAACAAAAATTAATGGATGCAATGTTTGGTTGCAGAGATGAATTGTGGTGAAACGTTGGTGGAAGTTGGGTGACAAGACTCAAAGCAAGAAATAGATTGTGATGACATCAAGAACAAAGTACTTTTCGAGGAAGACAGAGATGAAAGGATGAAGGCTATGGTGTCTCTAAAGAAAACTCAAAACTAGATTAGGGATAAAATTAACAATCTAGTCTCCAAGAATAATTTTGTTAGAGAAGGACATTGGAAATATAAAGACTTAGCTAGAAGAGGGTATGTGCACGATTATTGTGTGCCAAAAAGTGGGGATCTAAAAAATATATAGTTTTGAAATGCCTCAAAGTTTTTCAAAATATATTCCAGCTTTTTTTCCACCCATCCTAATACCAAACCAAAAAGTTAATACCTTTATAAGGCCTAGTATATCTTTAGATACCAACCCTACATGGTTTACTTTAAAAATGTCCCAAAAAATGTTTTTTTTTGCTTGTTCTTGTGTGTTTTATTACTTCAAACATGTAGCTGATGAATTTTTTCACCAAAATTTCATGAAATAAAAAGGATTTATTAAGAATGTTCTCAACTTTCCATAAATATAAAGTTTGTCAAATTATGATTTTTGTAAGTAATTATTACTTATTTTATAATGGAGTTACGTATAAAGTGTTAATTGACACACTAATTGAAAAACAACTATAACTTGAAATGGTAGAATATTTTTGAAATCCAAAAGATGCATCACATTCTATACTTCTTCTACTATAAGGAAAAAAATATAAATTTTATAGAGTTCTGAATTAATTAAGGTGGCTGGGCATGAGAATTTTTTATTTCAAAAATACTATTTTAGAAAAATTATAATTAATTATTTATTTAGAATAAAATACCCAGAAATATGTATCATGTTAATACATGTGAGTCTACTTCTTATATATAGAATATTATTTAAAATACTATCATTTGATTTTGATTAAGGTGGTTAGACATACATCTACTTCTTATTTTTCTCCTGCAATTTTTGTACTATTTCATTAAAATTTAATTTTTGACTAATCAATTTTATTTTTTAGATAAGGATTAGTAGTTTAGAAACTAAATTTAATTTCCTATGAATTTAGTTCTCTAAATTTTTTTATATAAAGTTTATAACAAGTTGAAAAGTGCACGTCAAGTTGACATAACCCTGATTTTTTGATTTTTTGTTGCCACTTAAGAACATAGTTTTGTTTACCATGATCTTGCACATACCCAAAAAAAATCCATGAAGAGGAAGTGTGAGGAGGAAACCAAAAGAGGACAAAGACATTTTGAGGCCTCCTAGGGGCTGAGTGAGATTGAACATTTCCATTCTCCCAAGTTCTCCTTTCTGGATTAGCTCAACAAGCTACAAAGGTGATGGACTATATTGTGATTCGTTGCATCTCAAGGATTTTTATTGGGTTCGTATTGTGTCCTAATTTTTGATGTTACTAATTTCTAGCTTAGTTTGCTATGGTTGTTTCAATTTCTAGATTTGGTGGACTAGGTGTATGTTATTTTATTTTTTGTTAGTAGAAGCTTTCTCTTGTCGTTGGGCCTTTCTAGTATGTGGCTGATTTTTTCTTTGGCCCTATTGCAATTAGTTTAATTTAAGTATTAGTTTTTATCTTGCTTGTTATTGTTTTTTTAAGTTTAGGTTATGTCTGGTAGTTGTCACTTCTTGTTACATTATTTCTAATGTCTATGGAGTTGATGTTTTTGAAGTATTAGATAGCAGTGAAAGGGATGGGGGGTGACCCCAAAGTAGCGAAAGGATGAAAAGTTAGTAGGAGATTACCTCTATGTCATCTAAATGATACCATCTTGAAACTTCAAAAAAAAATTATCCAAAGTTGAATTAACAATACCGTCAGTCCTAAAACTACCAAAAAGAAAAAAACTAAAAAACATTCTAGTAGCACAGAAACAACTTGTTGCTATTAGTCCCACATATTGACATAAACATATAATGTAAAACCTTGTAGGGCATCTAGTTCACATTAAATAACACCATAACAAGAAAAATGAAAGAAACCAAACCCAAGGCTAGCTACCCTCCTTTCCAGTATCCTAATTCTTCTTCTCCTTAGGCTTATTCTTGTTCATGTCCCTCCCTCCACTTTGATAGGTTTGTGTAGGAGCGTCTTCAACCAGTCCTCCAAGAGAAAACCATAAATATTTTTTTTGGTAGAACCATTATGATTTTCTGTTAGATCCCTCATTGATGGCTACATTCTATCTAGTCTAGACTTGTTGTGGCTCTAGTCATGGCTATACTTTGCTTTTTTCCCCAACCTTTAGGAGTTATTTTCCTAGGGGAGGTGATGTCTTCCCACCCCTCCCCTCTCTAGCTGAGATAGCTTTGAGGTGTCAAAAATGTGAGAGAGGCTAGGGGGACCAGGAACAAGCTTTGTTTTTTAGGGAAACCTCTTCCTTTTGGCTAGTTTAATATCACTCTTGGTAGATTCAAAGTTGGAATCATGGTTAGGGTGGGACATCAATTTTTCTAATTGAAGGCATCTACTAGTTCTTAAAGAATTTTGATTACTCTTCCTTATGTCTATATCTGAATTAATGAGGCTAATTTTAACCTCAAGGGTAGGGGTTTTCTTGGTTCATATTAAATAACACCATAACAAGAAAAATGAAAAAAACCAAACCTAGGGCTAGCTACCCTCCTTTCCAATATCCTAATTCTTCTTCTCCTTAGGCTTATTCTTGTTCATGTGCCTCCCTCCACTTTGATAGGTTTGTGTAGGAGCGTCTTCAACCAGTCCTCCAAGAGAAAACCATAAATAAAATTTTTGGTAGAACCATTATGATTTTCTATTAGATCCCTCATTGATGGCTACATTCTATCTAGTCTAGACTTGTTGTGGCTCTAGTCATGGCTATTCTTTGCTTTTTTCCCCAACCTTTAGGAGTAACTTTCCTAGGGGAGGTGATGTCTTCCCACCTCTCCCCTCTCTAGCTGAGGTAGCTTTGAGGTGTCAAAAATGTGAGAGAGGCTAGGGGGACTAGGAACACGCTTTATTTTTTAGGGAAACCCCTTCCTTTTGGCTAGCTTAATATCACTCTTGGTAGATTCAAAGTTGGAATCATGGTTAGGGTGGGACATCAATTTTTCTAACTGAAGGCATTTGCTAGTTCTTCAACAATTTTGACTACTCTTCCTTGTGTCTATATCTGAATAAATGAGGCTAATTTTAACCTCAAGGGTAGGGGTTTTCTTGGTTTTTTTGTGGTTGGGGCCAAGGCCAGGGTTCGAGGAGAGTTGCGTAGGTGGGTTTTGGGCAATATGGTAGATATAAAGTTTGTTCATGAACCCCTAGTAGATTAGATAAAAGGTTTTACCCTCCTCTTTTTTTGTCCTAGCCTTATAGATACAATCTTTCATAGAATGAAACAAAATAAATGGAAAGGAACAATGATATAGGTTTCTAAAGTGGTTAAGAATGGGGAAATGGTAATAATAGAGTAACTAAAACTATTCCTCAAGGTTAATTTATCTCATAATAGTATATCAAATGACATCCTAGGGTTTAGGAAGGTCTTCCCTTAAAAACCCACCACACATTTGCACCAGTTCTTCCTTAAACTTGATTTTTTTTGCAAATTAGCTTCCTCATTTACTTTGGCCTACTTGCGCTTGTTCTCTCCTTCCTAAAAGAACCTTCCAACCTTTGTAATGACTTCATCCATGATTTTGAAACCCATCCCATTTATTGTCACTTTCTTGTAATTCCATGAGTCAAAGAATAACATGGAGATGTTTTCATCATGTTTCATCATCCCTTCCATAAATAGTAATAAGCCACCCTCTTATAGATAAGCTATCATAGCTTCACTCTTAACAATGCAAGCCTCCACTCCTATAGGTTCAATACCATCACTAGTGCCCATTTTTTCACCCAATTTGACTACCAATTGCTCATAATTTTCTAACATAGGCTTGTTGCAGGTTTTGTAGTTATTGTCAATTAATAAAATTGTACCTAAGATTAAAAGGAGAAGGAAGTGAAAAAGCATTATAAGTCTACGAGGTTTTTAGAAAATAGAAAAACCTCCCTCTACAACACATGTTAATAGCCCATTTTCATCTGTAAATGGCCTTTGCTAGCTATAGTTGGAGTTTGATTTTAACGAAATGCTCATTTATCATCTTTTGTTAGTTTATTACATCTTAGGAAATCCACCCTCTTCATCCTTTTTCAGCAATACTTAAAGCTCATGACAATCAAATCATTAAAGAGAATCCTCATACAATCTTGCCACACCATCCCTTTATGAACTTGATGTTATGAGTTTGGGCCCTTCCCACATTACTTAATCAATACTAGACTCAATGACATAATTTAGAGCATAAAAATGATTTAAAAATTGAGCATAACCTCATACAATCTTGCCAAACCATCCCCTTATGGACTCGATGTTACGAATTTGGGCCCTTCCCACTTTAATTAATCAATGCTAGATCAATGACATAATTTAGAGGATATTAAAAATTGAGCATAACCTACTGTAATCCCTTCATTGTCAAAAATGGGAAGGAACAAATTAGATGCATGATATGGAATGTAAAACTCATATTCTTTAATGGCTACATCCATGATTTATTTTGAGTTAATACATAGGCTCATTAATCTTCATATTCACTATTTATATTCATCATCAATATCAATATAACACAATTTTGTACATTTAACTTTCAATAGTTTCAATGATGTATAACATGATCTAAATGAAATAAAGATTCATAAATAAAACTATAAGTCTCGATAGAAAATAGAAATTACTCAAATGCAATGCAATTCCACTATAATCATAATTAATTCAAAACTTAAAATTTCTACAAAGCTCAATCAACATTCTAAATGATTAACTTTCATAAAAATCAAGTCTAGATAGATATATTTAAGTAATCATGAAAGAAGAATTCTCTATTCCATGTAAAAAGAAGTGCAAGTTTCTATATGATTGAGCCCATGGAATAAAATATTTCCTGCTTTTATAGAAAAATCTTTACTAGAAAATGTTATACATATCTCCTCTCTTGCTCCAAAACTATTCCTAGAGATTCACAATGATAGTTTAAACCATACAAATGATCATTTAGAGCTGCAAAATTTTAGACAGTACCATATTGACTAGAAACGTGTACAAAGACTAAATAACAAACTTTATAAAATTATAGCTATTAAGTGAAAAAATGATCATGTTTCTCTCCAACTCTACAATTTTCATATATGCAATGATGGGACTCCTCAGGAGATCTACTTTATCTTAGTACATTGTGTGTGTGTGGGTATACATGCAAGTTCTAATCTACCATGATCTGCTAAAACATCAAAAGATGTCCATCATAAAAGAAGATAAAGTTATCGAAATATTATCACTACTAAACAAATTATACATATGTAAGTGATAAAAATTTAGAAGTTGTCTAGAGAAGCAATAGGACAAAATGATCAAGCTAGAGTCTCATTTGATGACCTTGGCTAATTTTGGGGTCAATATCAAGTTTGTTGCTGTAACTACCGTCCAACTCATGCAACAAGAGAAGGATAAGTGGGAATATAAAGAGGATGATTATGTGGGAAGTTATACCAATTCTTGGTTGATGACTTGATGGATGTGTTATTGTCTAAGCCCAACCAAGAGGACAAAAAAATTTGAGGATTTTTCCTCTTTCTATGTCTTTAATTTTAGTTTTGTCATGTGATTATGCTTTCAACTCTCATGCCCTACATGGATGGATTTGGAAAAATTTCATTATGGTTTTAATGGTTGTTATAATTACAAACCTCCCTCATACTATGTTTAGTTTAGTTGTTAGTTTAGACTCAATGGTTTTCCTTTTTGCTACATGCAAGACCTATTTTGATAGTAAGTTGTTGGTTCACTTCTATGTTTTGTATATTAATTGTAAGTGTATAGTTTGTTGATGATGAGTCTGTGAGCTGTGTATATGTTGATAGTGACTTTTTTGCTAGGTGTATATTCTTTCACCACCCACCCAAATTTTGACTTCTTTTAATATCAAGAACATTAAGAAATTCTCCCTTCCTCATGATGTAAATGGGTGGAAGACCCATTTAAATCATACAGTAATAGATATACATTTTTATCTACCTTTAAATATCAATCATCTACGCTCCTCATTCAATTTTGTCTTTGATAAAGTGTGAAATTCCCTTTGAATTTGATATCAAATTTTTGATTTAAAAAATCTCTGGAGAGAAAAGAAATGATCAAGACAAATAGCTCTATATAATACATATAAAAATACAAATAAAATAATATATATAATAGACAAATACAATTAATACTCAGTATATAATAATAAAGAAATACTTATCTTATTATTTAAGAGAAAATTCAAGTCAACATCCTTCGTCATAAGATAGTGATTTCTAGCAATAATTATTAGTACTAAATCATTGTCACTAGTTTGCATTTTAATAGATTGCACTTTAATCATGTTGTCTCCATGTCAAGGATACTCATCGTTGGGTATTAAAATATTGACATACACAAGCAATTGGAATATATAAAATATAGGGACCCTTCCTCGTGGATGTGAGCTTTATTTTAAGAGATTGGTTTGACCAAGATGTTCTTAGACTATTATTCTTGTTTTATGAGACTTTGGTTAATGGGTTAGACCAAGAAGGGGCTTCCCTCTTCTTTTATTACTAGTCATTGTATGGTAAGTGTTGTACTCTGAAATAATATGTTGATGCCTCTCTGTGCCTCTGTTGCATTTGTTGCATGAGAATGGAAGCCAAATGTCTGAGCGAACTTGCCTGACCTATGAACAGTGCACACACGGATGTTACTCTGTATTTGTAGTGATGACAACACTGTTTAATTAATACTACCTTCCCTAGTGGACATTCAATGCCAACACCAAGCCATGGTAATTGGGACTCCTCCTATGGATGATGCTCAAATTACATAAAACAACCCCCACTTGTATTACATTACCACTTCAATTTACCCTTCTGTCCTCCACTCGAACTCAACGCCTCCCTTAAATAATGCACACGTCTTTTGTGAATAAGATGGCAAACTAAAAAATATATGTGACCTCGCAAATATCTTGATGGTCGGTTTCCAATCTTCATGAAAGACAGTTCCCATATGAAAAATTATCAACCCTATTCAAAATGGAATAGATCTTATGGTTCAAAATTGGCATCCATGTCGTGCCTGCAATCTTTCTGCTACCATGACATGAACTCACCTGATTCAACATTAGTGCAAACATAGTTCTTAGCCAGTAATTTCGCTGCGGTGCAAGTAGTGAAGACAAGGAAACACTCCAACGCTATAGTGTGAATGTCATAAGATCTTCATACGAGTTTGGAAAATATTGACACAATGATTCGTTGTACATCCTACTTGCCAGGATCAATGTGTCTTTTGTTTACAATAACCACTGATCTGACTACCACCTTTTCTATGTAGATCAAATCTGATCTTTTGAGGACTCACATTGCATCAGATTCCCTGTAGATCATCGCCTCCCGATCCATCTCCAAGAAGCGCAGTGAACTAAGTCAACATCTAAATCACTATTTTCATTTCCAAATAGGGGCTCGTGAGCAGACCTCGCCCCAAGAAATATAGATCTTACCGTGACTCGATCTAATTCCACATGTAGTACAAGAGTTTCCTGAACTCAGTTACTCTACGTGAAGGGTGATAATCCTTTAAATGTTATCTGTTTCAGGATTGTAACTTTTCTCTGATACCATTTAAAATTTTAATAAATTTGTCATTAATTATTAATACAACTTGTAGTTTTATATGTGTTTCAAGTTAACTTACTCTTTTATATATGTGTTATTAAGAGGAGTATTTCCATAGAGACTTATCTCTTTTAAATTTTATTAGTTATCAATATCATTTGCATATCAATTATGATTAAGAATGTGATTATATACACACACACACAAATACATATATACACATATATGTATATATACATGTATATATGTATATATCTAATATATTTATAAGTGAACATAAACTACACTAATATTAATAGACCATGTAATCCTAGTATAGAGTCACAAACTAGTAAAAATAATCATCTAGTTTCATTGTGTCCAATAGATCATACACTTAATGTCATAGTTGAATAGAGAATCATAGGGTTGTCGAAATTGTAGAATTCAACTTCATGTAAAAATTGACAATTCTAACATATTAAAACCACTAATGACACACAATCTAGTTATAAAATTACACTATATCGAAACCTATTAATATGGTCATCTAATTATCACATATGACCACATATTATCCTCCACGATAAAAGATAGATTGATCTAACATATTTATAAGTGAACATAAGCAGAATGAAACAACTAGTCCATTGTAGGTGTGGAGATCATAATTAGTGAATAATATAAGAAAACATAACCACATACCACATCAAGTACTAATATATGATGGATAATCCAACCTAGAAGAGATTAGGAACACATAACAATGTATTTGGGATGTCCTAACAACATTACCTTGGATGTCATTGTAAGACATGTTAATTTTGTAGTCCGCATTCTTATTATTATAATTAATTAGTGGCATAGATAAGAAAAATACAGAAGCTCAATAAATTTTGAAATATTGTTATCCATAAGATATAGTCCATTTATATCATGGTCAATGCCTACTAGATAGTCCAAATATTACCTAACTCTATCAAGACAATGATGATAATACTACTAGAAACTATAGATACCATTTGCACAATGGTACAATAGAATATAGTTGTAACCTTAAGAAACATTAACATACTACATACTCCATTTCATATAAAATTAGTAATCGTCTTATAATAACAAAGCATATTAACTCTTCTATAAACAAAAAATGATATCGATCACTGTAAAGCATATTTCCGATTGCATAAAGTACACCCTCTGCGTATAATATCCTCATGACACGATAATATAGCATATATCTAAATCAGATAGAGATAAAATATAAGATACGTTAATGAACCAGAAGATTAAAAAATAATAACGGAACTTAAAATTGAATCAAATTTCTGAAACCAGTAATGGACGAAGAGCACGGCAAAGACTAGGGCAAACCATGAGAACGTGTGGAAATTACAATGCATCATTGCGGGCAGGCCTAGACTCTCGATCCATCCGATGCATTATTGCTTCTCAAACTCCGTCGCAGCAACGAAAATACAAGGAAAACTGGTTATACAGTCGTCAATATCAATGAGGCTTTAACTCTTATGAGCACTACTTGACAATGTTTTATGCGACGTATACGAACATTCCTACTTTGAATCCATCATTTCTTCGATATAAAAGTCCACTCCATCTGGAATTCGTCCGTTTACTGTAGAAAGGATTTCAATTATGGAGGTGGGAATCATTTTCTAGGTAATGTCCAAGCTAGACCAAAATAGGACTCCTCTTGAAAACCTTTTTTGATGCAAGGAAGTTGATTGTGAAGAGATAATACACTGCCCATTGTTCTCCTCTGCTATTGCGGCAACAACAAAATGCCTTTGGCTGTTGAATCCATTGTTTCCGAAGTGGTTCTCCCTATAGTGGACATTTCAAAATTTCCACTAAACTTAGATGCCAAAGAACCGAACCATATACAATATCACCCGGAGCTCGTTAAACTCAGAAAGGCCTGCGAAGAATGGGGGTTTTTCCAAATTGTCAATCATGGAATTCCAGTAGATCTTCTGCAGAAGGCTGAGAATGGTAGCCGAAGTTTATTGTCCATGCCTACGGAGGTCAAAGACAAAGCCTCCTGTTGTAAGCCATTCGATACTTACTACCGGAATCAAAATACAAAGTATCAGTCCTTTAACATTCGAGACTGTACCAGTCCAGGTGCATTTGAGCAAATGCATGCAAAGCTTTGCGACGAAGAGAACCCCAATTTGTGGTATGTCATTCATGTTTCACTTTCCTCCTATTGCTTCTTCATTCGGCTATAGCTAATTGTTTGTATTCCTGCAGTGAGGCGATGGCAGAGTACGCTTCGTGTGCCTCGGATCTTGCACAAAAAGTCATCAAGGTGATTCTGGCAAGCCTGGGATTGGATGTACTGGTTTTCCACAAGAACTACTTCGAAAACTGCCTAAAAGTATTGCGTATAAACGGTTATTCATTGGAAAACATGTCTCCTGGGGATGAGGTGCTCCTCCCGCATACAGATTCGGCTTGTCTCACAATTCTTTACCAGGATGATGTTGGTGGGCTTCAGATTCAGTCTCGGGAGGGAGAGTGGTTTAACATCAAACCGCTCCCTCATTCATTTGTCATCAATCTGGGTGACTCACTTAAGGTACTAAGTTTTCTCATGAGCGCCTACAATTTTAATTCTATCTTGTAAAGTTAGGATCTGATGAGATTTTGCATTGAGTGGTGGATATGTTTGCAGGCGTGGACAAATGGGCGATACCGCAGCGCAGAGTATCGCGTTGTATGTAAGGGTTGTAAAGACCGAATGTCCATTGCATTTTTCGCTTTATTTCCGGAGGAGACGGAAATCTGGGCGCCTGAAGAGCTTGTAGACGATAACAATCCAAGGCGTTACAAGCCTTTTGTGTACTCACGTTTCATGCTTGAGAAGATGAGTAATAGAGAATGTAAAGACAAATCAGCGTTCGAACGATTTGCGGCTGTATAAAGAGTTTTGCCTTTGAGCAGTGTCGCGGCACTGCAAATGCATTCATGTTGCTTATTGTGTGATGGTGTTTAGCAGCCAAGTTTAAAGGTTGTTCTATTTAAATAAAGGAATTTTCCAGTGACTATGTAACAAGGAAGCCAAATATAATTTTCAATACTTAATTTATATTATTAAGACATCTCTATTTTCATCAAGACGCTTCCATAATGAAATGCAACAGATGCTTGAAGTCGAATCATCATTATAAGTATTATTATTAGTGTTTTAAGCTGGTGCACAATTTCATGTTCGTGTTTAGTGACAATAGTCTAGCATACATTTGGATTCATGTCTTCCAATTCAAAAATATGACGACTATGTATTCTACAGATTATGTCCTTTTCTTGTAATTGTCTTGATGAAGAATAAATGTTTAAAAATAAATTAATACATTTATAATTAAATTCGCAGAATCATAGTTTAATAGGTACAAGATATTTTTCATAGCAAGTTAAATTGCAGTACAATTATTAGGATTTAAATGTGTAGTTTTTGAGTCTAATTTATTGACCCATGTTTAATGAGTAGTGATTCAAATAAATCTGTCTCTTATAAGAATAAATGGAACACTTAGCATACATTGCATCTAAGTGATGCTCATAGAGGTGAAGCATTGGGATTTCTCGAGAGGTCACTCATTCCAGCACTAAATCATCTCAAATGTGCTTAGCTACACTATTTCCTCTGTGATTGAACCCATTCTACTTTAAACTGTTCAAATTAAGTGAAGTCCTGCACAGTTTCCTTTGTGATTGAACCCATTATGCTTTAAACTATTAGAAAGTGAAGTCCACCAAGATAACTAAGATGGAAGAGGGTGGGGAGAATTAGTTATATTCTTTTGAAACAACTCTCAATTTCTTTATTAATTATGAAATATATAAATAGTATATTCAACAACTATAGAAAAATATGACAATGCCTTATATGCTAACAAGGGAAACCCTTGATCAAATAGAAAAATCTGATGGGGATGGTACCCACAATATGACATACTAATGTAAAAGTTCCTTGTTAGAGAATAAACCCTCTTAGGTTTGAATAATATACAATTAGTACATATGAGTCCATGTTATGAGACTTTGAATCCCTACTAAGATTTGTGCCAAGTCTATTAGGAGTTGAAAGGAGGACAACTAAACCTAGTGTCCAAATAGCCTTAGTATTAGTCCTTCTAAATAATATAGATATGAAATAATAACTATCCACCAAATAACGTATCTTGTCAAATCACTTCCTTTAAGCACGCTGTACATCATTTGCACCAATCTTTGCTATGAAATTCACATGTTCGGATCTAAAGCTTGCACAATTCATATTACAATGATAGAACAACACACCATAATTTTTATCAAAGGAAAATAAGTTTCCTTTACTGAGTCCTAGGACAAGTTATTGATTTCATATTAAGAATTTCCTAGTTTACAATAATATTATAGGACCATCTTAAGATATTACAATACATGTTACATTATAATTTGTGCTTTATCCAAGATTACAATAAATTTTCACCTCATAGTATTCATAATTTTTCACTCGATGATGATCTCATCATGCCCTTTAAACCATGAAAACTCTAAAATGTCTTCATGCTCTATCATAGTCCACCCAAGCCAATTCCATCTCTATGAGGAGAAAGAATCAAAATAATAGTACTCTCTTTCTAGAAATGTTATTTCAAAGTTGCCATCACTATAATCCTTATAACTATGTCGAGTCTTCATATTTCTATACATGTTCTTAACTATAGAATCTAGACATATTGCAAAACATAATCTCAAGTGAACATAATTTGATCTTCAATCCTTGAATCATGCCAAATACTTCTACCTCTATAACCCTATTAGTCTTCATGAAAAAACTAGTATGTTGGCATCAATGACAAACACAATTATGAATCAAACATATAACCACTGAATCATATCTTTGACAGTGCTAATATACTGCCCCATAAGAATATCAGTAGCATTCATGCTCACAATATCCCTCTTTGTCATTGATGACAACATTAATGAAAAATATCAAGGTTCAATGAATACAAAAGATACTTCTTCCTCATATGCCTTTTCTCCCCATTCATGTTGCTCATGAATGTAAACCTACATCTCAATCTCAGACATGTTGTAGAGAGTTTTTCATGTTCAAATCACAATCAATGATAATCAACAATCAATAATAAAAACCAACATGCATAAGGAATATGTTAATCTACACCATACGTAACCATCTCTTCTTCAAAGTATGTACCAAGTATAATATTGTTCATGTATTAATCTCTCCCCCATTGTCATCAATCAATATATATTAGAAATAATCTCTCTATCAAAGGATTATTTTCATGTACATATCTTTCCCCCATTGATGTCAATGAAAATGGTATCATTTTGTTATTTCTTGAAGTTCAATCATTTCTAAAATAATCTATTCAAGCTCTAGTGTCCAAAAGAACTATTGAATATCAATACCAAGAGTCCTCAATGACTCAACTCAAAATATAGATACTCCTCTAGAGGGGAAGCATCAAGTACATAGTCCAGATAATGAAATAGTACTTTGCTACTAGTTGGACTAATACAATCTTTCCATCAATTACTCAAATATAGGTTGGGGCATAACCCCAAGCATGCCTCTAAAATATTCAAAGGTGTACTTAGCCAAAGGTTTAGTGAATATATCTTCTATCTACTTCTTTGTACTAACATATTCCAATCTGATCTTTTCTTTACAACTTTCTCTCTCAAAAGTGATACTTAATCAATATATAATTTGTCTTTTGAATGAAAAACTAGATTCTTCAACATATTTATAGTACTTGTGTTATCATAATATATGATAATAGGGTTAGCAAAATCTATTCCAATGTCTTTCAACATTTGCTTCATCCAAATAATCATATTACAATTATTTTATGCTACTACATACTCTGCTTCTACTATACTATACTCTATAAAATGTAATCTTGTTTCTTTCTCAACCAAGAAACCAATCTTCCTCGTAAGAGGAATTCTCCACCATTGGTGCTCTTTCTATCATCTATACTTCCTACCTAATGAATACTAGTCTATTAAAAAAAGTAAAATCATGATATCTATCATACCATAAACTATAGTTAGATGCCCCTTTCAAATATCTAAAAATTCATTTTACTACTACATAATGTGTCCCTTTAGGATCTTCTTAGAATCTTGCCACAATTCTAACAACATTAGTTACATCAAGGCTATTATGTGTCAAATACAACAATCCACAAATCATAGCTTTGTAGCATTTTTGTTCAATAGTAGGGGATTCATCTTTGCTAGATAACTTACATATAGTTACCATAGGTGTTCCTATAGGTTTATATTTTTGGAATTCAAATATTTTAAAACAATCTTTAAGATTACTTTTTGGTCATATAAGATGCCATCTTTGATTTTTTAAATCTACAATCCTAAGAAGTATTTCATCTCTCCAGTCAAACTCATCTAAAATTCATTCTTTATTTCTTCTAAAAATTTCTCATTTGCATCATAATTTATTCAAAAAATAATTTCATCCACAAATACTAGAAGAATCAGTAAGCCCTTATGATTCTTTCATAGATACAATTTACTACCAACACTACCCTTAACAAATCCCAATTTTTTCATAGTTTTTATTATCTTTATCTATTAAAGGAAAGCCATCAGGTTGTTCAATGTATACCTCTTCTTTTAGTTTTCCATTTAGAAAAGATGATTTGACACCCATTTGATAAACTTTAAAGTTGTTGTTAGTTGCATATGTCAAAAACATCTTACTCTCTCATCGATGAAAGGTGCAAAATTTTCTTGAAAATTAGTTCCTTCTTTCTATGAATATCATTTACATACTAGTCTTCTTTCTTTCTCACAACTTCACTTTTTCATTTATCACATTTCTAAATATCCATTTAGTTCCAACGACATTCTTGTCTTTAGGTCTAGGAACCAATTCCTAATTCTTGTTATTTTCTATTTGATCTAATTCCTCACTTATAGCTCATATACAATAATCTTTAGAAGCTTCATAAACATTATTAGGTTCAACTTAAGAATATAAATATAGTTCTTTATGTACCTTGATTCTTCTCATAATTATTTTTCCTTACTTCCAATAATCTGTTTAGTAGAATGGTTCTTTGCCACATTCTTGTTAGGTGTCACTTTGTTCAATTTTAATTTCTACTCTAAGTTATGGTCTAGGTTGTTCTATCAATTTTTCTTTGTAATTTAGTCTACAAATCAGTGTCAACTTTGTAAAATAATTCCTCCTCTAAATTTTTCTTGTTAGTGCTTTGATTAATTTCCTCATTAGAATTATAATCAAGTATCCTTTCTTGAATTCTAAACGTTTTGTCAACTCTCACATTAGCACTCTCAACAATGGTCGTTGATGTCTAATTAAAGTATCTATATGCTTTAGTTTCGAACAAATATCTAAGAAACCTTCCTTCATCACTTCTAGAATTGAAATTTCTGATATCATCATTTGTCTTAATATAGAATTTACTTCCAATTATTCTAAAGTACCTCACTATGGATACATGTCCAATTTCCATAAGGGGTCTTACCAGTGCCTTGTCTGATCTACATGCTATTCATAGTATATAGTACTATATTTAAAACTTTTATCCAAAAATATTGTCATACATTATTTTCTATCATTGTTTCTTTTGTTGCTTTAGGCAATGATTTGTTTCTCCTTTCTACTATCCCATTTTACAAAGATTTCTTAGGGGCTCAAAATTATCCCTTCAAGCCATTAGCTTCACAAAAATAGTTAAACTTATTCAAAAAAAATTCTCCTTCTCTATAATATCTCAAGAATTTAATCTTGAAATTAGATTCATTCTCAACTCTACTCTTAAATATCTTGAATTTCTCAAAAGCTTCATATTTTTCTCTAAGAAATGCAACCCATATCATTCTTGTGAAATGATCTACAAGAATCATAAAATTCTCTAGTCTTTGTAGAACTACTCAAATAATTCGATGAAGTAGTAAACTATTTTTTTCAAAAAAAAAAATATTTCTTTTGTTTTTCCATCAGACATTCTTTACCCATCACGTTAGTAAGTTTCACAATCTTAGGCAAGTCTCTAACTATAAATGTAGTACTAACCTTGACAATATGATAAAATTAGATATGAAAAAAATTCTTTTGCCATAACCTACTATCATCCACCTTAGCAACTAATAATGTCAAATGTTAAGTAGGATTCAACTAAACTACATTACCGAGATTGTTCTTATACTAGTATGAATTAATGTTCTATTATTACCATTTGTAATAAAAGTTTTCTCTGTGAATGACAACTAATAATCCCTATCAACAAGTTATACAATGCTCAAAAGATTATGTTTCAAACCATCCACAAAGTAAACATCTTCAGTGTTAGCCCCTCCATCAATTATAATAGATCCTTTTTCTTTTAAGTGACATGGTGCATTATTTCCAACTCTAACTATTCCACCATCATAAGTATCAAATTCAAAAAAAATTATTTATATTTGCTTTCATATGATGGAAACAAACATTATCTATAAGCCATTCAAACTTTTTTCTTTTCAACTTTTTACACTATCCTCTTTATTTTTTTAATTTTCTTCCCTTTTATGGCTCTCTTCCTTAACAAAAATAATTCCAATTCCATCATCCCCATCATTATTATTTAGAACTTTACAATTTTTAATTCAAATTCACCATCCCCATTAACATAAGACAAATCCTTAGGTACTCTTGATTTATAAGGCTTTTTAGACCAGCACATTTTCTATTTTATGAAATTTAACAAAATAATTACTAAATATTTTACATGTCCAACTAAAATTTATTTTTGTCACCTTTAAGTTCTTTCTTCATAAGTAGGACTAGTACTTTTCAATACTCTTGTCTTCTTCATTATTTGTTCAGATGTTACTAGCATAGTCTCCACTTGTGTTTTTGCTTCTTGTCAAAAGAGGCCTATCTCTATGTACATTGAAAGAGATCTCTTCCCTAGGCCATTGTCCACTCTCTTTCATCTATTTTAGATGTCTTCAATCTTGCAAGAAGAGCCTCTCTTATAAAGTTAGGTATACAAGGAATAACTTTTTCAATTATCTATGCTATCTAATTATAAGGAAATGTCTAGGTCATCAATATTTTCCATACAAATTTATCTTCTAGCTTTTCTCTAGCACAATTCTTTATTTCTATCATAATTTATGATATTCTAATAAAATGTCCTCTTACCATTTAATTTGCTAACATTTTAGCATCTTGAAATAAACATATCCAACTCTATATTCTTTCCTTTTAGCATGTTCATCACCCTCAAATGCACTTTGTAAACAATTTCAAATCTTATTAGAAAGTCTTAAAGAGTTTACCTCTCCATATTCAGTTTCAAGAAAAACTTATATCAGTACTTCTCTAATAAGCATATTTAGCATGAATAGCTTTTTCTCTACTTCGTCACAATTGTGAGACTTGTCTTCTTCAATTACAAATTTAGCCTCCCTAGTAACCAACCAAAATTTTAGACTCATTCTGTAGACACTGAATAAGTCTCCTCATTAGATTAGAATCATAAACATCTTCTCTTTTAAAATTCTTGAGCACTAACTTTTCCATCATGCCATTTGAGATAGATTTAAATTATACATCTCTACCATTCACATGATGATCTTCCATTCCTATATTTACAAGGTCATTTTTTATTTTAAGATCTTTTCTTAAAATTACCTACAATATTATTCTATAAAAAGATTCTCTATTAAGGACATCTTATATATAAAAATGTGATAGAAATTGTCCTTTGCAAATAATCCCATAGTGCTTGTCCATCTCCTTTAATTTTTCTTCAAATACAACTTGATTGTTGTAGATAATGTAATGCCCCCAACAAAATTACATTTAGTAATAAATATATAATAATATAATAGAGTTATAATAGTAAAGAAATAAATAATAAATAGTATTAAAATATAAACCAAACAAATAACTTATGTGTGTGTGTGCACCCATGTGTGTGCGTTAATGTGTGTGCATACACACACACACACACACTTTAAAATCCCTAGCACTCTAGTAATCATACTTACTAAGATAATCATTATAAAAAATAATTATACTTATTATTAAGAGAGATTATAATTACTAAAGATAATAATAATACAAAATGAATTATAATATGAACTAAACATTGAGGGAACCCTTCATGTGCATTATGATATTGTAAGACAACTAATGGGTATGTGTAGGATCTTACTAGGCCAAAATGCGAAGATATGAAAAAAATAACTTTTCATTTGAATTTGATGAAATGAAAAGGGCTTCTTAAGGAAATGATTAGCTTTCCATCAATATAATTTCTTTATGAGTTTAGTAATTAATTATTACTTATTTTATAATGAAATTCACTATAAATTATTGATTTCTATATAAATTGAAAATAATTAAAACTTTTAAAAAAATAACATTCTCATAATCAGAAAGATGCTTCATATTCTATGTTTTTGATATGATGAGGAGAAAAAACCATATTTTAATTTTGTATAGTTTTGAATGAGTTAAGGTAGTTGGACACATGAGTTTTTTAATTTTAAAAAATGTTGTAGTAGATAATTTAAAATTGGTTATCTTATTTGAATAAAATGAGAAAAAATATGCATCACATCTAGGTATAAGTCTAATTATTATATCTAGGATCCTTACTAGAATCCTTTAAAAAAATTATCATTTGATTGTGATTAAGGTGGTTGGGCATATAGTTACCACTTATTTTTTCTTGAAAGTTTTATTACTTTTGCATTGCAATTGAAAATTTTGACCAATTAAATTATTTTCAAATAAAATATGGGATAGTATTTTAGAAACTAAATTCAATTTTCTATAGATTCTATTTTTAAAAAAATTTCATATAAGTTTAATAACTATTTCAAGATTTCACATCAAGTTGATTAAAATTGATGTCCTCATTTTTCAATTTCACTTAAGGCCATAGTTTGGCTCACCATGATCCTACACATCCCCTAATCCATTATCATATCTTGTAAATTATTTATGGATATAAATCTGACAGTGCAATGATGTATTATTATGCATTTAATAGATGATTTAAATTGGCATTATAGGAAACCTTAGAGATACATTTGAGGCGATAATGATAAATATGCCTTTACTATGATTAATATGTTGAAAATTACAATTAGAACAATTGTTATTTTTTCGTTGATATGAAACCTAATAGAGAGACATTTACTAAAAATTTAGAGTGTCATATCTATTGATTGATGAAGAGGATTTGAAAAGAGAGATAACTAGATGAACTAGTGAAGTTGTTGAGTGAAAAGGAGAAAGTGTGATTGAATTCAAATGGGAACTTGATCAGTTAGTCTTTGAAGAGATAATGTATTGTTTAATCATCATATGAAGTATAGAAGTGTTAAGTTAAATAAAAGAAAATCCTAGAAAAGTGTGGTCTACCAATGAAGGACTTGAATCAAAAGATTAAGGAAAATAAGAGTTAATTGAGCAAGAAGTATTAGCTAATGATAGTTATGGCCAAGCAAGTAGAAGAAGAAAAATATAGTAAAGAATGAGCATAGTGAAGATTGAATGAGCCAATCAAATATAAGAGAGGAAAAATAGTATAGACTAAGCTACATAGTTTTGACCGAGTGTTAGCAAAACAAATAGTTTGTAAAAGAATCAAGTTTGAGGCCAAAATAGTTAAATTTGCATAATAGTTGAAACATGTGGATGATAAGGATTGATGAATTATCATATTGAATGCAAGTAGTGAGTAGAAGAACTAAATTATGGATATATTAAATGGATCTAACCTAACCGTAAGATCTAGAATGATGTTTAAGTTAAAATAGATCAAAATTACTTACTTAAGTAGGCATAAGAGATGTTTTCTAAGGTAACAAAGACTACAAAGGAAAAGGTGAAGTTACAAGGAATGGAGAAAGGTGAAGTTTCTCATTCACCTTGAGGTAACAAAGACTACAAAGGAAAAGATAAAAAATCTTATTATATTGCTAAAGAAGATGGTCCTGATAGTGATACTAATAAAAATGATGAAGAAGTTGTTTATGTTGCAATGAAAGATGAAGATGATGAAGATGATAAACTACATTGATTTTACATGTAAACAAGAATGATAGAAAGATAATTGCTAATGGTTATTCAAATCATATAAATTGTGATACAAGTATGTTTGAAAAGTTAGAAAACCATATAATGGAAGTATTGTTATGTTTGGAAATGATGCACCATGTTATGTGAAAGGTAAAGGATCAATTATAGTAAATGATAAAATTAAATATGACAATGCATATTGGTTGATGATTTAAAATATAATTTTTTGAGTGTGGCACTATTGATCAGTTCAGGGTACCAAGTTGAATTTGAAAATGAAAAGACAAATACTTTATTACGCTACTAGTGAACTAATTGGAAGTGGTGATCAAATAAGAGGTAACTTATTCTATCTATACCTGTTTGAAGATACTTTTCTATTTTTTACAATTTGAAGATATTTGGTTATGGCATAAGAGGCTATGTCATATGAATTATGATAATTTTGAATAAGCATTAGCAAGATGAAAAGAGTAAGAGGGTAACCAAGATTGAATAAAATTGATAGAGTGATGTGCAAAAAATGTCAAATGAGAAAAATGATAATGTCTAATTTCAAGATAAAGATTTATTATTCTCGTGATATTTTAGAATTGGTTCATATTGATTTGTGTGGTCCTACTGGAGTGCAAATCTTTTATGATGACAAAAATTTCATTATTTTTGTTTATGAATTTTGTAGAATAACGACTATGATGTTTATAAAAGAAAAATATGATGCATTTAATATATTTAAGTGGTATTTGGCTAGTGTTGAAAAATAAAAAAGAAAGAGGCTAAAGTCCTTGAGATTTGATAGAGGAGGTGAGTTCATATTAGATGAGTTCAACATTATCTGCAATTTCAAAGGAATCAGGAGACAAATGAGTGCACCCATGACACTAGCATAGAATGATATAGTTGAAAGATGGAATAAATCAATCATGGACTATGAAAGGAAATTGATGATAGGGAAAAATGTCTCACAAAAGTACTATATAGAAGTTTTAGGTATTGTTTTCTATAATCTAACCTAAGCTCAAGTGAAGAAAGACATAAAAAAACACCTTTTGAAATATGATATGGGTATGGACCTAATGTCAATTATTTCAAAGTTTTTGGAAGAAAATACAACATATTGAAAGATATAAGGAAAGGAAAAGTTGATGCAAAAGGTGATGAAGTTATATTTCTAGGATATTCTACCAAAAGAAAGGAATGTAAGTTTTTGAATCTTAATATGAACAAGATTGTGGAAAGTCCAAATGTTAGAGTTGATGAATTTGCAAAAAATAATGAGGAATGAAAGAAAGAACCTAAAGATTATAGAAACTTTGTTTATTTATATGAAGGTAAACCTAGAAACTTTCCTAAACCACAAAAAGAGAATTTCAAGCATCATCAGTTAAGCACTGCTGAAGTTTAGTAGAAGAGTTATATCTAGCATCAATAGGCTATCAACTATGAAGCTATAGGATCATATTTATAGGCATTAGAAACCAAACATTGAGAGAATAAATTAAACACTAGTAGACATAACATACCGTGTTGCAGCCAGAGATACCTATAGAAGAAGACCAAGCAAAACCTCATGAAGTACATGAAGGTGAAAGTAGATATGAACCTGTATTAGCAAAGTATATAAGGAGAAATTATACACTAGAGAAAATCATTGGAAGAAAATATATAGAATTCATGGCAAGAAGTAAGTTGAAGAATGAAACATTTTTACTTTGTAAAGTTGTTCACCTAAAATTGTAAAAGATGCTTTGGCAAATGAATATTGGATTAAGGAAATGAATGAAGAAATTGATAAGATAGAGAAGAACAAAAAATGAAAATTGGCACCCAGACCAAAGGATAAGAATTTGATTGGAACCAAGTGGGTATTCATAAACAAGATAAATGAGAAAGGTGAAGTTACAAGGAATGGAGAAAGACTAGTTTGTAAGAGATATGCACAACAGGAAGGAATAGATTATGGTGACACATTTTCCCCAGTTTCAAGGTTACAAGGAGTGAGAAATTTGCTTGCATATTCTTCTTACAAAGGATTCAAGGTATATCAAATGGATGTCAAATCTATGTTTTTGAATGGAATCTTAGATGAAGAAGTCTACATTGATCAACGTAAAGGATTTGTTGATCCTAGCAATAGGAATGTTGTTTGAAGCAATCTTGTAGAGCATGGTACAAAAGCTTACACACTTATTTGGTGCAAATTAGTTCTGCAATAACCAATGACAATAGAAATCTATACTTGAAAAGTGAATATGAGAACAATATATTTCTAGCTTAAATTGTTGTTGATGATATTTTATTTGGAGGACATGAAATGCTATGTTTAAGTCATTTAATAATGAGATGAAGAAATAATTTGAGATGTCAATGTTTTCATAAATCATATCCTTTGTTGGTTTAGAATTTTATCTAATGAAGAAGGGTATTTATATTACTCAATAAAAGTGTATCAAGGAGATGTTCAAGACTTTTGGAATGAATACTGAACCACCTATGGTTATCGGTCATAAATTGTTAAAGAGGAATGATTCTACTAAAGTGAATCAAATACTATATAGGTCAATGATTGAAAAACTACAATATGTTATACATAGAAGACATGATTTTGCATTAGTAGTTGGTATTGTTGTTATATTTTCTCCTAATCCTAGATAGAATCACATAATGGCTATACAAATGATACTGGTATATTTGAAAGGAATAGAAGACTATGGATTATGGTACAAAAAGAGTGACATGTTTGAGCTAAAAGTGTTTACAAATGTTGATTGGACTAGAAATATTAATGATAGAAAGAGTAAAAGTGGAGGCACTTTCTTTCTAAGAGGTTGATTTCATAGAAAAGAAAGAAGAAAAAGTATATTTCTCAATCCATAGAAGAGGAAAAGTATGTTGCTGCAATAGTCAATTATTCAACCATTATGTGGAACAATAAATTGTTGAGATGTATGAAGTCAGAAATTACTAAACCTATTGTGATAACACAAATGTTACAAACATAAAAAAGAATATTGTGATGCATACAAAGACAAAACAAATTTCTATAAGGTATCAATATTTGAGAGAATTCGTACAAGTCAAAGAAGTGAGATTAAAGTATGTGAACACAAAGGAGACTATAGTTGATATATTCACCAAGGCATTACCTAAGGATGTTTTTGAGTATCTAAGAGGTAAGCTAGGGGAATTTCTTGTATCTAAAGAAATATGAGAAGATATGTAGCATTGCATCAAATGTTATGATCAAAATATCATATAGATTTATGCAGGGAGTTCACACTTTCAGAGCTTCCTAAAGAGTGTGAAGATATGAACTAAAGCATGAGAAGATCAGACTGAAAGATTGAAAGAAAAAGTGGCATTTCTATATCAGTTAGATAGTGACAAATTAAAGATGACATGTATGCTAGAGAAGAAAGGGAGATATATGGAAATGGTTGATGTCCTAGGCATTTTTTTAAAAGACGGAGATTATATGATCAAGTTACCATTATATCATTAGGGAGAATTTAAGTAGCTACCATCCTATATTTGAATTTGAAAGAGGGAGAGTGTCAAGTTATGTTTGATATCCACATGAAGAGAATATAAGAGTTAGACATAGAAAGCTTGATGCATATTAGAAGATAAATGAAACTAGAGGTATTTCCATCTAAAGATCATATTTAGAAGGAAAGAGGGAGCCACTATAGTTGTTATTGCAATTGGTGATAGCATTGAAGAATTTGTAATTGATATCATAGTGAATAATTGTAACTAAGTGCTAGATGAGAATCATAACAAAACTAAGGATATTAATGAAGATCTATATCAAATCATAGAGGGAGGTTTTAAGGAGTTGCTATTGATAAATCATGACAATGTGTTTTGTATTTGCATGGTAACTAAAGGTGTTTCCATCAATACCAAAGAGGGAGATTGTTACAAACTAAAATTAAAATAATTATAATTATTTTTTTGACGTCAAACCTATTGGAGAGATATTTAATAATATTGTGGAGTTACATATATGTTGATTGATGAAGAGGGTTTGAAAAGAGAGATAACTAGGTGAACTAATAAAGTTGTTGAGTGAAAAGGAGCAAGCATGATAGAATTGCAATTGGTACTTGACCAGTTTGTCTTTGACAAGATGATGTATTATTCAATCATCACATGAAGTATAGAAGTGCTGATTTAATCACAAGCAAATCCTAGGAAAGTGTGGTTGATCAATGAAGGTGCTAAATTAAAACATTAAGCAACTTAAGAGTTAGTTGAGTAAATAGTATTATTTGTGTGATAGTTATGGCCAAGCAAGTTCAAGAATAAAAATATAGAAGTGACTAAGTGTAGTAAAGAATGAGTGTAGTGAAGAACAATTGAGCTAGTGAAAGCCAAACAAGAAAAAATAATAGAGACTAAGATACTCAGTGTTGAGTGAGTGTCAATAAAACAAATAGTTTGTGAAAGAATCAATTTTGAGTCAGACGTAGTTGAATTTTAAGATTGGTCAAAACATGTGGACAATAAGGATTGATCAATTGGTGTATTTAATACACAAATTAAGAACTTTACATAAAAGTATAAACCTTTGTCACCCTTTTATAAGGGAAAAGGTTAACAAAAGTATAATTGTTTACCTCCAATGACATAAAATTGGTATTATTATTTAGAATTTGAAAATCAAGTAAACTAATGAAATGTGTACAAATGGATGAAGTTTAGTATTATAATTTTTAACAATTATTTGGAATAAGAACTGACATATTTTTCTAATTTTTAAGACAACTTTTTAGTTTCTAAAAAATGTTGAAAATTAGGTGTCTAGTTGCCACCACAAACTATATGAAAATAAAGTCGTTTCCCTTTGATCTTAGCCTATGTTATAGAAAATATACATAGCTAAAAAAAACAAAAAATAAAATTGGATTTCAACTAGTATTCTCTCTTTTATAAGGATTAAAATTTCAACTCACCTAAAATCGATAGTTTTCATCTCCCATGACATTTTAAAAAATAAATGCATTCTAATAAAAAGAAAAATTATACATCTTGGAATAGGACTCTCCTCTAGAACCTTATATGATTTTTAAACTTTTTTAATATGAATTTTTTTCTTTCTTTCTTAAAATCAACATCTCCTTGCATGTTAAAATATGTACTTGCTAAATTTTTTAATTAGAGTATACTATATCTAAATAAAATGCTATAATATATATATATATATATGAGAATACACTCAACTTTGAGCTCTATAAAATAGAATTTATATGTTATTAAAAAATATCATAAAAATAGTAAGAGTCATTAAAACATTAGTTTTTTGAAATAATTTTATTTTTCCAATAATTGGATACAAACTAGTATAAAACATGCATTTAATGGACATTTCCAATTGGAAAATTATGAGACCATATATAACATAGCTAGAATAAATTTATTAGTGTTTGAACAAAATTGATTTTGCAAAAGAAATACTCAAACTCAAATTTTCTAATAATTCATCCTAAAAGGTGACACAACTTTGTACTTTTATGCCTCAGGCTCATAACATCAATATCAACCTTATGTGGTCAATGGAAAATATTTAAAAGAAATTTCTAGAAGTAGCAAGAAAAGAGTAGAAAGAAAAAATGATGGATAGGTTTAATGGATCTAGCCTAACCCTAAGATCTATGGTGATGTTTAAGAGAAAAAAGATAAAAATTGCCTATCTAAGGAGAAATAAGAGATTTATTCTAAGGTTGGTTCATTGTTCCTTACATGTTTGAGGAAGAACTTGAGAAGAACAAAGTAGTAGAGGAGAAGTAAACACATTGGTGAGGTGAAAACATTTGAAGGGTTTCCAAGAAGATCACTGATGGAGATTATAATGAAATCTAGTTAAGGAACTAGCAAATGACCCAAATAGAAATCTAAATTTGTAAAGTGAATTATATTTTATAGGCCAAACTTCTTGTTACTTTTTAACCATTATGGTAGTGAAAATGCTTAAGTCAAGGTTGACCTGACAGTTATTTTGTAAATCATTTAGTCAATGTAACATTATAATGGAATTATCCAAAGTCCTTTAACTAGGCCACTCCTAAGAGGGTTACTAAATCATTTAACAAGGTTATACCTAACCATGTGTTTTTTGTTAAACCATCTTTATGACTTTCCAGTTGTGCAACTTTAGATATAGTGATATCCTTGAAAAAATCCAAAAGAATTTGTTATGGTCAAGTTCTAGAGAGAAATCTAAGATGAGCTTGGTGAGTTGGGAAAAAAGTCTATCATCCTAAGGCCATTGGGGGATCAAATATTAGGTGGATAGAACATATTAAGAAGGCCCTCTTGACTAAGGTTGGCTGGAGACTGATGAACTCTTTGGGTAGATAGTGCAACATTGTGAAGGAAAAATATCTAGGAGGGGACTTGTTCCATCACTTCCTCTTGACCCATGCCCTCCCCCAAGTTTTAAAAATTGGGAAAAATGTGATGCTTACCTAGATAATTTTAAAGAAAGGTACTCACTAGGTGATGGGAAATCATAGCAACATTGACTTCTGGCAAGACCAATGGCTTCAAGATTACCCCCTCATGCACACTAAATTCCGACCCTTGAAAGAGGATTGCACTAGATAGAATGGTACTCTAATTCAAAGCTATATCACCTTAGAAAGGAAATAGAAAATAATTAATAATATAGAAGGGATGAGGCTTCCTCTGGAACTCCAAAATCTTCTTCAGAATTATAGGATCCCATCCACTCTGATTTGTGTCTCTTTGGTTTGGAGACTTACCCCCTCAGGAGACTTCATGGTGAAATCTTCTTATCTTTGTTGTCTCGGGAAGGATTGGGCCCTAAGGTATTGGAGGAAGGTCTAGTACCCATGAATCCTACGAAAGATAGTGTTTTGTTGGTGGATGGCCTTACACAAGAATATACTCACCATTGATGATCTTCAAAGGAGAGGGTGTCAGCTAGCTAACTATTGTATTTTATGTTACAAAGAAGTAGAATCTATCCCGTACCTTCTCATCTATTGCCCTTTTGTGTTTGAGGTTTGGAGGGGTTTCCTTGCACTATGGGAAGTCAAGTGGTGTGCAAATGAAAAATTACACCAATTTTTTCACTAGTACGAGCTGATAGATCACCCTTATCTCAAAATTTTATGGTGAATGATCCCCCCATATGTCTTGTGGAAAATTTGGAAGGAGCATAATAATAGAATCTTAAGGGATAAAGTCACTACTATTTTGGAGATGGCCCAATAGATTATTAGACTCTTGTAGGAATGTAGTAGGATTTAGTGACAGAATCCCCCCAAACCCCCTAGAAAGACTTTATATGAAGTGGGTGTCTTCTTTGAATTTAGGTTTGATGGTGGCATTGATTGATAACACCAAAGTTATGGCTAGGAATAGAATGGTGTGGCATCCCCCTCCTAAAACTTAGATAAAACTTATTTTTGATGGGTTAAGCATGGTTGGTAGCATTGTAGCTGGGGATGTCCTCTAAAATATTTTGGGTAATTGGTGGCCTCTTACACTAGGAAATACATAGGGTTTTCAAATAATGAAGTGGAAGCCCTAGCCCTTCTATGGGGATTGATAATTGTTAGATTTAGAGCAATCAACAAAGTGGAAATTGAAAGGGATTTAATGCTAATTATCAAAATAGTTAAAGGAGAGGGCCTAAGTAGTTGGATGATCAAAATAATAATAGAGGAAATTATCAAGTTGATGGAGGGGTGTGAAGAGATCCACATTGTCCTCATAGACCATGAAGGAAATGGAGAGGCTCATGAGTTGGCAAACTTTGGTCATAACACCACATAAATTGTTGAATGGGATGATTTTAGCCAACTTCCTTCATGAACTTAAGTGATGATGGAATGTGAGCATACTTTACACAAGGCAATATGAGTCATTTGAAATATTTGTGTACCTTTATAAAGCTATGTGGATGAGAAGGCTAGTGGATTTATTTTCATAAAGTAAATTTTGGGCAAGATTGTGTGAGGATTTTCTTTTATGATCCCATCTCCACAAGCTTTAATTATTTTAGAAAAAGGATGAGTGGTTTCATTATGCTCAGATGTGGTGAACCATAAAAAGCAGGATGACAAGGATAATTTTACAAAATCCCATTTCAACTCCAGCTAGTGATGGTTTAATTTGGAGGGAAATGTAGGTATCACACATGACACATAGAGTGGTTTCTCATATTTAGAGAAGCCTTGCAATCTTATGATGGATTTCTATTGCCTTAGCATTTTTAGCTTGATGTGATTTATTTATTCTATCGTGTCTTCCACTATATGAAGGAGATGTCAAAAAACTTTGAGAAACTAGTAATCGAGCTTGGTGAAGAAATGGGAACCAGTAATCACATTGAGCCAATAGAGATTAAGGAGTACATCAGGAAGAGTGAAGCTTGTTGCTTTTATCTTTGGGAAGGATTCCTACTTTCATTTATGGAATGTACGAGAAAGCATGACAAACATGTCTTGATGCAAATTTTAAATTCCTAGAATGACAGGAAGGTTAACATTAATGGAATGCAGTTTGAAATCAAAGAGGAACTAGTTGCTAGGGTTGGATGGTTTGCCATGGAAGGAAAAAATTGTTGTAAGTAGGCTAGGGTGGTAGATGAAACCAATCTAAGAAATTTTTTTAGACCTAATGAGGAGCCAATTCACATTTGTGGTGGGTTTTCTAGGGAGGATTTTTTGACTCCTTGGGATGTGATTTGCTACACTATTATGAGGTATATTACACTTGAAGATTGGTTCTAGGTGTTGTATGACTACCATTTCCACATTCTCAAGCATTTTAGGAACCATGATCTAATTTCTATTCCTTACCTTTTTTGTATTCCAGGGAGGACTATGTCTTTAAGGCTAGGAAAAAAAAGAGAAGAGGGAAAACCCTTTTATATTATCCATAAGGGTTTCATGCACAAAATTTAAGAAAATCACCTTTCCTTAAACCCACTACTTCTGGTCAACGAGCTGGCTACTACTACCCCCCAAATATCCATGGATCCTACCCTTGGTTCTAGCCATAGAAAATCCAAGAAAACCCCTTATTCAAAGGTTAAGATTAGCCTTATTGAGTTCAATATTGACACAGGGAAGAGAAAAAAATCCCCTCAGAGGGCTATCAGACATCTCCAATCAGAGAAATTCAAGTCCCTCACTAAACAAAACTTTAGCTTCGAGTCAACCAAGAGTGAGAAGAAACCCATCAAGTGGAAGAGGCCTTACAAGGAAAATGAAAAGAAGGTATTCTCTAGCCCTCTCAGCCCCTCACATGTCTCAAACACCTTGGAAGCTATCCCTTCCCCAAAAGTAAGTTGGAGGGAGGACATCACCTCCCCCACGAAAAGAACTCCCAAAGGTGGGGGGAAAAGGTGAAACAAAGCTGTGGTCAAAATCATAGCAAGGTGAGGCTAGAGAGGCTAGAGAATTCTATAAAAGAGCTCACAAAGAACCACATTGGCTTCTATAAAAAAATTGAAACCTTGGTGGAATTCTCCATGAAGGTCATGCACTCTACTTCCATCACTCTCCTTTTCCTATAGATGAACAAGGATGAGAAGGATTTGAGCAAGGAGAGAGAAACCACTGACTCCATTTACAACTTCCTAACAGAGGATTGGCTCAGAACTCTCCTTAAGAAACCTATCAAAGAGGAGGTAGTCGACATAAATAGGGAAGAGCCTAAGGAGAAGAGGAATGAGGAAGGTGAAAAGAGAGTGGGAAACTAGCTCCAGTTCTATTTTTGGTTGTTATTTTTATGGTTTGGTCCTTGATGAACTTGGTGCCCTATAGGGTTTTATTACATATATTTTTGATCAAGTACTAGACTAATAGTAGCAATAAGTCTATTAGCTACTAGTATGTTTTTACTTTTTATATGCTTGTTAAGAATAGGGTCAATGGTAAAAACTTCTCTTCTTTGGAGCTTTTCTATGTTTGTTTCTTGAAGTTGAAAACTAGTATCAGTTAGATAGGTGGATGGTAACCTCTGACCATTTTTGTTGAGACATTTTTTTAAAACTAGGGTCAGCCAGCCTTTCATTTGGTTGCTATTTAATACTTCAAAAATAGTGTGTTTTTTAATTGTTAATGGGATTAGCTCTGAACTGACCTGACTTTAGAAGTGTGAAAAGTGGTAGCATGTTACTTGGTGGATTTTTCCAAATTTATTTTGCACATGATATATTGGTTTCATATATGTGTGAATGTTATATGTGTGTTTCATGTTATTTACTATTATTTATTTTATTTGTGGTTGGTATATACTAAATAGAGAGTTAAGTTGAAGAGAAAAAAATAAGTTGTCGATGAGTTACTATATGGACTGAGTGGTTTAAAGAGATTGTTAAAGTTATTTGAAGTTAGTATATAGTTGAATTGGTATATTGGGACCTGAGGATAACTAATTCACAACGCCCCCCCACCCCACCCATGACCACACTTTTCTTGAAATCATAACAAAATATTTTAGATTGAATATTGTAGCATCACAAGATCGTCACACTAGAGATGTTTAAGTCTGTACGTGTATTGGATTGAGTAAGGAATCAACTAATTAATACTTATTCATTAGCTTTATGAATGAGAATCTTTGTATTATTATATCCATGGGATGTAACCATTAATCTATACAAGACTATTTAATGAAATTAGACACCATACAACTAGGTAGGAGGAAAATTATCGAACCGGATGGAAGGAAAAAGAGATCCACCTTAGCAATATCAAGATAAAAATATTGTAAGCTCAGCATTGAATTGAGCACTCCAACCATTCAAAAAAATCACAATGAAAGGTTGATGTGGATAACAAGTCTAAAGTAGAAAGAAGAATAATAGATTTAATGTAGATTTAATGAAACATAGCAAATACCCATAGAATTCAATTTTTACATCATTGGGAGGATCATTAGGAAAATATATCCATTCAATATCTTAATGTTGGATGAGAAAAATATTATCAAGAAAATGATCAAAAGAAAAAGAAGAATAGTGATTAATTTGCTCTTTTGTAGTTAGGAAATAAGGAGAACCTCATGAAGGATACACACACACACACACACACACACACACACACACACACACACATAGAGGGATGACCTATTAAATGGCCAATGATTACTCAAAACTTGAGTTACACAAAATAAGATACAAGGAATAGCAAAACACATTTCTTATAATATTAATTAACATTTTACCGAAGATAAATATTAGAGCATCATTAGTAAGGAAGTATAAATATCTAATCATATATCCATGATCAGCATAAGTAATCAATGGTAGATATAATCTATTAAGGATACCCTTATATACGATTGTAGAACATTGCCAATTTCTACAATAAATATTGTCAAGGCTCTGACAAATGAATGAATAAGGATAAGATAATTATTTCTAATACCACTCTTCTGAGAATTAAATAGATCACAACAAACAAGTTAAGGGACTTTGTCTCTTCAATAAAACTATAGCACCCAAGATTGAGGTCATTATTGAAAAGGTCTCTTGAATTTAATATAAATCAATCCCAATTAAACAAGGATCAAATAGGTAACATTAAAGTGGTAGTACAACATCATCAAAGATGTGAAGAAAGTAAAATAAAGAATACATAACTCATTCAACATCAAGATCAACATCTATCACATAGTATTCATCACATATAAAATAAGACACAACATGTACCTATCAGCACATATGAAAAAAAGAACAGCAATAGCAATGAGTAGTCAAGGGAAGGATTTATGTAAGAGCAATTGAAACTTCAACAATGTTCAGATGGAACTCAAAAGGACACAACAAGAATATCAGTCAAAAATATATAAGACCAATAAATGACTTAGTGATTTATTACAATTAATGATTAGGTCTTGCATAGCATGAAATCTATTGATATCAATGGAAGGAAGAAATAAGACTACTCTAAGTAGCCAATTATAAGAGCACAATAATAATTCTAAGAAGGAATTAAGGTAGAGAGATAACCTCTATAAAGGACTTCACAAGATGTCCTACAAAGGTATATTATTAAGGCAAGAAATAAAGTATTCTCTAAAGAACCACTATATAATTAACCAATTTTATATGAAAGGATGGATATACCTATGTGGTTATCCATAAAGATTAGGATGAGTAGTACATCTCATAAGAAGGATGGATACAACCAATGTTGGTATCCATAAGGCCTAGGATCTGAAAGAACTCTCTCCTAGGAAGGATGGATATACGAAGATTGATTATCCATTAGATCTTAATGAGAAGAAGTACATCGAGGACATGGTTCTTAGTGGAGGGTTGTTCTAGATAAGTACAACCCTAGGAAGAACACCCTTAGGAACTAAGCATCTGATCACAACATCTCTTTAGGAAGGAGCTTAAATTGAGAATTAGGATCTTATATTTTCATGACTTACAAGATTGAGTAAGTCTCTTATACATTTTTTAAAGTATTAATATGTGATGCAGTTTTATTAAACTTTCTCAAGAAGCAAGTCACCACCAACTCGGGTAGCACAAACAACAATCTAAAATTTGGAAATACATGGATATTGTTTAGATATAGATTTTGTAAAACATGTCTTCGACCTTGGCTTATCTCAAATTGGAAACTGCCAAAGCCTCTAACATGTGTATGCTCTGTGTCTACATTGTATCTTGATACATTAATGAGTATAATTCATGTTTTTATCATATCTTGATATACTAATATATATATTTTGTGCATTTTTTTTTTCCATATATCCTAGTATGTATGTATGTATGTATGTATGTATATATATATATATATGAGATCTAAGGGTTAGGGATATTCTTAGCGAGTGGATTTAAAAAGTAAGGACATTATTAGTGGCTATCAAGCATCATGGAAACTCTTAACTAGCATTGAGATTGAGGACATTCCATCAAGACTAGATGAAAAGAATTTTTAGTGAGTATAGAAACTAAGAAGAAATTATTAAAAACCTATTAATGTAAAACTCTACACAAATAAGTTCTATCCTTGAAGTATTCTTAGTATTTTGAATTAAATATTGAGCTTTAATAAATTTAAAACTATATTGCAGATCTAATCCTAAGTTGGATCATCATTTGAAGACCATCATATGGGATATCAACATTGCATGTCACCACTCATATTGGTTTGAATTGGTTGAGAACAATCAATTTTTCAAAGGGAGGACTATAATGTCTCTATTGAAATAAGGTTTACTAGTAAATATATGATAAAATAATAGAGCTATAATGGTAAAGAAATAAATACTTAAATAGTATTGAAATATCTACTAAAAAAATAACTCATATATACACATGAAATATACATATACATATGTTTATCTCTATGTGTGTGTGTGTGTGTGTCTATATATATATATATATATATATATATATATATATATATATATATATATATATATATATATATATATATATATGTACGTATGTGTGTGTGTATGTATATGTATGTATGTATGTATATGTATGTATGTATGTATATGTACATATATGTTTATATACATATGTATACATATACATGTACATATATATACATACGTATAAGTACATAAAGATAAACAAATGTACACACACACACACACACACACACACACACTTGTGTGTGTGTGCACATCGTGCATGCATATTAACTAGAGTATCATCTTTTTGAGAACACTTAACAATCTCTAGCACTGGAGTAATCATACTTATTAGGATAATCATTATAAGAAACAATTTTAATAATTATAAAGAGAGATTATAATTACTAAAGACAATAATAATAAAAGATAAAATATAATATGGATTGATCAAGAGAACCTTTCATATGTCTTTTGATATTGGAAGATAGCTAATTGAGTATCACATCTTGTCAATTATTTATGGATATAACTCTTATAGTGCCATGATGTATTATTATGTATTTGACAGATGACCTAAGTTGGCATTATATTGAACCTTGTAGATACATTTGAGGTGACAATGATAAATATGCCTTTATTATGACAAATAATAATACAAAATAAATTATAATATGGAATGAAGATTGAGATATCCATTTATATGTGTTTTGGTATTGGAAGACAACTAATCGATTATCACATCTTGTCAATTATTTATGGACGTAATTCGAATAGTGCCACAATGTATTATTATGTATTCAAAAGATGACCTAAGTTGGTATTAAATTGAACCTTGCAGATACTTTTGAGATGACAATAATAAATATGCCTTTATTATGACTAATATTTTAGATTGTGTATTCTGGCATCACAAGATAATCATGCCAGGAATGATTAAGCCCTTACACATGTTGGATTAAGTAAGGAGTCAACTAATTAAAAATTAGGCATTAATATTACCAATGGGTAACTCTAGTATTATCACATCCATGGAATGTAACCATTCATCTTTATAATACTATTAAATGAAGATGGAGACTGGCTAATTCGGGGGAGATAAACCATCAAACCAGATACAAGGAAAAAGACATCCACCTTAGCAATAGTGAGATAGAAATACTATTAGCTTAGCATTGAATTGACCATGCCAACCATTCAACAAAATCATAGTGAAAAGTGATGTGGATAACAAGTCTAAAGTAGAAAGTAGAATAGGAGATTGAATGACACATAGAAGCTACCCATAGAATTAGATTCACATCTCATTAGGAGGGTTAGAAGAAAAATATAGCTATTCAATCTGGGAGCATTCTACAAGGAAATATTTGATCAAGATACTAATCAAAAGAAGAAGAATAGCCACCTAGTTGCTCATTTGTAGTTAGGAAATAAGGAAAGTCTATCAGATGATATCTTTCAACCATCAAACCATGTATAAGGAGTGAACAATTTTCATACATAGAAATAAAATATTAAGCTATGCAATTTGGAAGATAACAATATATATACGTAGAGGGATGAAAAAGTAAATAGCCAACGATTATTCAGAACTTGAGGATAAGGTGACTCAACCTTACCATACCTTATTGCTTTATTTGTGCTTTCTTGGAAAGTTGCTAAATGAAGCTGGATTCTTGCACAAGAAAAGACTTGGAGTAGAAAAATAGAAAGCTTATGCTTCTTGTTGATTTATTCTCTTATGCTTTGTTTTTATGCAAGGGTTGTGCATAAGGAAGTTTCTAAAATAATTTTTAGATGCATTGAATGCAGATGCTTTAGAAACTATTTCCTCTTGTATGAAAACTCTATAAGTACAAGCACTGTTGTAGAGAATTGAGAGAGAGATGAGAACCTATTTTCATAGGGTTATGCTGCTATATTTTTTCTAGAATGGAGCAAGATGTAAATCTCCATGTGAAGGATGAAAATGTATTGTAACTTGTTGTTGAATAATGCATTAGCTTAATGGTTTGGAGGGTGGGGTTTTTACCTAGATAGGTTTTCCCCACGTATATTTGTGTTCTTTATTCTATCTCATCATCTAGTTCTATGATGATCTCTAAATTGCAATCACTTTCCTTTAAGGTTTTAATTGTGGGAAATCAACTATGTCTGTTTCCGCTTTTATGGCATAGTAGTATGTACTTATATTTTCTTATTAAAAGTTGTTCAAGAAACTATTGTATATATGATGTGCATATTGATCTTAGGTGAATTTCTGGGATGCTCTCATTTCCCTTCAATTGGTATCAGAGCCCATTTTTATGAATTTCATGTTGCTTGCATGTGAGGATTAACAACGTTTCTAGATCTGTGTATTTCTTGTGTTAAGATTTCTTAGCTTGTAGAGCTTGAAGACATTTTTTTTGAAGAAATTGATTGATATTGAATCCTTTAATGAGTGGAAGTCTTGCAATTGATTTATTCTTTTAGGAGATAGCAGACATTTCTTTAAGGATGGTGAAGACAAAGAAAATAGAGTTGGTCATGTTGAAATGACATTGATTTCGAGCTCTTGGTTGATAGTAGAATAATTCTTGATGCATGGGTATTTGAAGGTGTCTCTTTTGTTACTTGGAATGCATAGAGGCTATGGAGTTGATCATTGAATGATCTGGAAGCTTCTAGATAGCCTATCTTTCTCAGATGCATGTACTAGTAGTGGTTGTGGGATTGGACTACAAGTGGGCCTAGAGTTCTAGTACTTTGTTTTCCTCTTCGATGTTTATACATGCATGGCTTGGATTCATGTTCTTTGGATCTGAGGGGTTTATAGATTTTTCCCAAAAATCTATGGTGATGTTCATCTATGATAATCCATTATTTTGGGTTCAGTTGTTTGGTATTTTACTCAGACTTTGAGTCTTCCAGATGAGAAGTGGGTGTGGATGTGCATGGGTGTTCATAAACACAATGTTTTTGCAGGTTTTGCATGCTGAAATAAAAACTTTTAGTTTTTGTGTGGATCTACTGAAGAGCTATTTTCTGGATTGTTGTTCCTTTAGAGTGGTACTAGATGAGATAGTTGTAGTTCTACATGCATGAATTCTTTGTGCATGGTGAGAGGAGGTGTTTTTATTTCTCTGCATGGAGATTTTGGTATGTGGTCAGTCACTCAGCATTTTTGTGGTGATGCTTTGTTGGATTCCTGGACTATGGTGCTTGATGTGGACATAATTGAAAAATTAGATTTGTGCTTGATCTGGTGTTTGAGTCATGTTGTCTACATGATAATTCTATTTGATCTCATTTGCATATGTCACTAATGTGATAGTGTGTTTGCATGTTATAATGATCAGATCTACAAGTTATGCAGTCTGGTGCATAGGCCACCCATTTAATTGCAGTGGGATAACTTGGATGTGGACTATTTATATCCACTAGATTTGATTCAATGTTGGTGCAGACTTGTTAGCTGGCCTTGTTTGTGGTCACTGATGCATTTGCATGGTTTCTTTGAGAGAGAGGATGGATAATATTTGAGTACTTGGATAGTCAGTTATGGAGTCCTAAAGCATGGTGAATTTCCTTAGTTTGGAGATCTTGGTTTCACCCAGTGTGATGTGTGGGCCTAGATGATTTTCAAATTTTGAGGATGGTGTGTCATATACTTGGAGAGCTTGGTATCACGCTTCAGTGGAAGCTTTAGCAGTGGTTGTATTTTTCCATCATATGGTGATGGATGATCTTCTTTAGTGTTGTAGATGTTGGAGGATGCCTTAGATCCTGTTGTTGCAGAAGGGTCTTTCACATTTTTTGGTTCACTAGTTGGAGATGGTATCTTCATGTATTTGGAGATGTTGACATCTTTAGGATTCAAGGAGTCCTTGGTAGAGATGTTTTTTATGCTATTATTTTATATAATCACATGAAGCATGTTATCTCTTTGGAGGAGATAGTTTAGATCATGATGTCATGTTTATGTTCCTAATTCCATGGTTGGAGCTTTGATATTATTCTTGTTTTAGTTTCTTGGTATTGAGTACTTTGATCATTTTCTCAATACTTCATGACAGTACTATGTTATAGTGGAGTTTTGCATGGAGTGATTGATTACAGTTGCTTGTGGATACTTGGAGACTTAGGTGAGGCTAGAGTTGTCTTGAGATGAGAGACATGTTGTTGAGATGTATACTCTTGATGAGATTTCAGCAGAAAGTTCGAGGAGCCTACACCTTTATTGAATGTGAGTTCAATATAGACCTATGAGGAGATTGTTCTTGGATAAGTCATAGGGTGACTTGCATAACTTGGAGGAGCATTCTCATTCCCCACTCTTGGTCTATTTGGTAGTTTATCACTTGAGAGATATTGCCCAATGTTACTTTCAGGTTCTTTATCTTTTCTTTCATATCCATGGATCTTGAGCTACAGCTAGATGGTTTTGAAGGATTCATTATGAGAGATGGATAACATGATTATCTCCTTGAGGTGTACTTTCATTTATGATGACAATACGAGATGGTAGTGGGTTGATTTCCTAAAATGGGAAATGGATTTGTTTGATCTTCTTTGAGAGGCTTACATCTATGTAGATTTATAATATCATATTATGTTTGATCTCTTGAGGTTGAATAGTTTTAGATGTTGTTATGGATTTTCTCTTGGCATTGTGAAGGAGATCATACTTGGCATAGTTGACATTTAGAAGTGTTTGTAGAAGGACATGCTACATGCTTATGATTTGCAGTTTCATTCTTTGGTCTTGGTTATCTTCTTGGATGTTTTGGTTCACATAACATTGTTTTTCGAGATGTATTGAAGCTATGGTGGTCACTCTTTTTTGTTCATTTGTTATCATGTGTACTTCATTGTTTTTTGGCAATGACAAGGTGGTTCCTTTATCTCTTTTCTTTGTTAGATGTAGAGAACATGGGAGAGTTGTGGAGACTAGACAAGAGAGATGTTTCTTGCAGTGTTTTTGCTATAGGATTTTCATATCTTTGTGGATGGTCCTTGGTAGTACATGGTTACACTTTCTTTGTATTGTTATCAGTAGACTCAGTATGCCATTGATTTTTATTCAGATTTGACATTACCCATGTAATGGGAGTTCTTGTATGTATTTGGTCTTCATCAATTGGTTTGCACATAGAGCTTGACGTTGTAGTTTATGGGTTACTTATGTTGTTGGCATGAGTTTTCTGGTGTTGGATACCTATTAGGTATTGGTGATTGGATGAGTTAGCATTTACTTGCATGCTATTTTCAATCTCATGGGTTTATTAGTTGGATTGGACCGATCAATTTGGTTGTTGTTCTGGTTGATGTTTTATCTTAATTTCTAGAGAATGATTTCACAGCTTTGTTGGGCTAAGAAGTTGATGTTTTTGATGGTTCTATATAGCTCATGGGCATAGTGGAGTGGTGGCAGTGTGTCTAGAGCCTTTGTTATCACATGGATCTTATGCTTGGGTTATTTGGATAGGTGTCTAGTTGGAGCACGAGAGCATATGTTATGATTTATGTTGTTTCATGGATGGCTATGATGATATAGTTTCATCAATTTGAATCTTGTAAGGTCTTCATCAAGTGGGAGATTGTTGGGATAAGGTGACTCAGCCTTACCATGCTTTATTGGTTTATTTGAGTTTTCTTGGAAAGTTGCTAAATGAAGCTGGATTCTTCCACAAGAAAAGACTTCGAATAGAAAAATAGAAAGCTTCTATTTTTTGTTGATTTATTCTCTTATGCTTTGTTTTTATGCAAGGGTTGTGCATAAGGAAGTTTCTAAAATAATTTGTAGATGCATTTAATGTAGATGTTTTAGAAACTGCTTCCTCTTGTATGAAAACTCTATAAGTACAAGCATTGTTGTAGAGAATTGAGAGAGAAATGAAAAGCTATTTGCACAAGGTTATGCTGCCAAATTTTTTCTCAAACAGAGCAAGATGTAAATCTCCATGTGAAGGCTAAAAATGTATTGTAACTTGTTGCTGAATAATACATTAGCTTGATGGTTTGGAGGGTGGGGTTTTTACCTGGAAAGGTTTTCCCCATGTATATCTGTGTTCTTTATTTTGTCTCATTCTTCTAGTTCTATGATGATAGAATAATAATCTATACGTCATAATGCTGCTGAAATTTAATTTAGATCGGTAAATTGCAATCTCTTTCCTTTAAGGTTTTAAAAGTTTTAATTGTGAGAAATCAACTATGTCTATTTTCGCTTTTATGGCATAGTACTATGCACTTGTATTTTATTATTAGAAGTTGTTCAATGAACTATTGGATACAGGATGTGCATATTGATCTCAAATGAATTTCTCGGATACTCTCATTTCCCTTCAATTACTAAGGAAGTACAAATATCAAAACATAGATGTTCATGATCAAAATAGCTAATCAATGACAAATATAATCTAATAAAGAGAGCCTTATAAAGGACATTGAAACATTGATCACTATTTGCTAAAATAAATATTGGCAAGGATCTAACAAATGGGTGAATAACAATAAGCTAATTGTTTCTAATATCACATTTATGAACATCAAATAGATCACAACAAACAAGTTAAGGGACTCTGTCTCTACAATAAAACTATAAGAGCCAAGATTGGGGTAAGTATTAAAAAGGTCTCTTGAATTTAATATAAATAAGTCCAAAATAACCAAGGATTGGATAGGAGATATTACATGTAACCTCCTAATTATCTTCTCCATGACTGATTTGGTCTTATGCTTTTTTATTTATCCAACTTCATATATGCTTCCTCTATTGTTTTTAAGAAAACAAGTTCCCTTTCTCTACAAAGAGAATATGTACAGGTATATCTTTCAATTTTTGAAGCCTTCTCACTCTTTTTCCATGAATGGTAAACACAAATCCAGGGTCCTTTTGATTATATAGAAATATTCTCCTCCTACTCACTCTATATGGTATGCCTTGAGATGTTTCTTTTAATAAAAAAGAACAAAGTTTCCCCCATCGTAACATTGCTCCATATTTGTGTCTTCTTTGAATGGATGTGAAAGTAAAGGGTCATGGTTTTCAAGTATAAATAATTCAAAACTATCATCGTTATTTATATGTTCACTGACACCTATAGATACTTGCAATAGATTTTCTAGTGAGGAAGGGCATATACAGTGAATTTGAAGGTGGTAATTACAGTGGAGGGAGACCACAATGTGCACATGCATGAAAGATTGAGGGAACTAATTTCCTATGAGCTTTGTGAGCCCCTTTTCGTAGATCCTTCCCATAGTATATAGGGATTATTTATTGTAGCTATGAGCCCCATCCTCCTACCATTTAGAGCATTGAATTTCCTCATCAACCAAACTACCTTTTTAACCAAAAATACTTCCACTTTTAGAAAACAAAATGCCCGATGAAATTTTGTATCATGTGTCATGCATAAATGCATTCTTATGTTATATGTCCTGTGGCTTATCTCTATCAATATCTGGTAATGACTTCATTGACAATAGATGTCTGCATTTCCATGATTGTACTGGGATGGTGTGGGATTATTCATATCTCAATTTTGCACCTAATGTGTGGGAGAGGAAGCTACAATCAGTGCATTCTACTTTTCCTCTATTTCTAAAATTGGTTAAAATAGATCATTAGAAACCTTATTCTTATAGTTGCCAATGGCTTCTACTTCACACAAATCCTTGATTCAAAGGCTATCTCTAGCCTAGTGGAACTTTGTGGTACTTGTGCTCCTAATATCTTCAATCGCCAAGCATTGTAGTTTCCTTTCACCAAGGGACAACTTGATTAAAACATGCACTTTTGTAAGGAAAGACTGCTTGATCAAGAGCAAATGGTTATTCCCATTATTTTCCTCTCTATTAAATAATGTTTGTTCAAAAAACTTCTACTCTTTCTCAAAGTTGTCTCTTACAAAATTCATTATGTGACACAAAACATTAAGCTTTTTTTCCATGCAAATGAGATTGTTTGTTAGTAAGAAATTGTGTTCTTTCAACCTCACAATTTTTTTTCCGAGTAATCCTCCTTGGCCTTAGCCACAACTCTATCAACTTTATTCTCACTTTCTTCAATATTGTCATGTTCATCCAAATTCTATTTTTGGAGGAATCCTTCTATAAAAAGTCATTCCCATAATCATCTTTCCCCATCTCTGCACAACCCAAAATTAGCCTCTGATACCAATTATAACAAGTAAAATTATCGCTTGGGGTTTATTAGGAAAACGAACAATGGGAGCCGAGGGAGCCAAGGGAGAGCAGGCCACGGGAAGGGCACTAACAAATTCGAGCAGGCGCCACGAACCGACCAGGTGATAGGGTTTGGAGAATGACACCTCCTATTATGGAAGATTTAAGCATAAGGAAGCTGCATTTGCCAATATCTTCTCATCTACGCCGATTGTTGCTACTCAGGGCAACGATGGGGGAGATTTATTTAAAATTTTCTCAGGAAGGTGGTTGTTCAACCCGCCAAACCCTTCTTTGCTAACCCACAATTTCATTTACAATCAACACTTACAGATCGAACTAAGCGATCATATGAATATACTCAACGCAATGCCTCGGAACATTATAAATCACGCATGCTACTTGCTTTTGAAAAATGGCGAGTCTTCGGCACAAGGTGCAAGGAAGGGCTTGCATAATAAAAAATTAAATCAGCAGTTTAGGCGGGAAGAAATTTTGTATGGAGATCCGAAGGGTTTCAATCCAAATCTGCAGCGTTGGAAGGGTCCTCAAAAACGACAGTGTTTTGATATTTGTTACGGAACTTCGCCTGCAACTTCAAAACACAACAATGGAGAAGTTCTCCACGCCTTCCCACAGACGTCCCAAGAAAATCAGTTTAAACAGGGGAAATCGACGGGAGGAGCTCCCCTCAATCCAAAACTAAATGTTAGGGTAAACCCGGCATAGTATAATCTTCAATGGAGGCAGATTCAGAAGCCAATCGTCCAGCTACCGAATTCCCAAGCTCAAAATGTACATGCAACAAACGATAAGGGCTTTGAAATCTTCTTCGCAGAGCATCTGATTAGCAAACATGTCCATGACCTTAGCCAATGTGCCCTGACTGGTAAGTTTGCAAATCCGGACCGTGCATTTAAGATATTCTTCTGTGGGCTAAGCAAAACTGGTCAGGGTTGAGAGAAATTTTTCTAATGGACTCAAATGCAAAATTTTTTACTGCCATATTTGATTCTGAAGCACATAGACATAATGTTCACAAGGAGAAAGTGTGGTTCTACAGGGGGTCTGGTCTTTTAGCTGTTAACTGATGCCCCAATTTCAAGCCAGATGCAACTATATGCCAATTTTTTCCACTATGGGTTGCTCTGCCCTCTTTACCACTTGAGTATAGGGACCCAGAATTAGTGGAGATCATTGCTAACCAGTTAGGTATTTTTATCAGGCATGATCTCATTCCATACGAATTTCCCCATCCGGAAGTCAGAGTTTGTATTCTGGTGTCACAATCCAAAACTTTATTCACAGAGATTCTGCTCAAATAAAAATGGGGTTCGTGGATGCAAAAGATTATAATTCAAGAAGATGGTGTAGTTGATAAGTTTCAAAACATGTTAGGGCATTTTGCAACACAATGCGGATCTCAACAATGTGATCTAGTTATGTCTGTGGAAGTTTGTCGGGACCGCATTTTTGATGCAAATAAGTGCTCTTCTCGGCTTGTTACCATCCCTAATGAATCTGCCCCTGTTCCAGAAGCACTGGGAGAGCTACTTACTCCTATGGATCAACAGATAGAGATTTTTTTACATTCCCTTTTCCGGTAACTGTCTAATTGGCTACAATTCCAATCATGCTATATTAAACCGACTCACTTATGTTTACTTTCCACGGAACAGTCAACTAAGGTGCCTGAGAATTTTCCATCTAATTTATTTTCTCCCGTTCCACCTTCTCATGAGCTCTCCAAGTTAACAAATTGGGAAGAGATGATGTGCGAATTGTAGAAGAAGGCTAAACATACAAAACCCTCAGATGCAGAGTTAACATTTGTGGCCAATCAAATTTCGTTGGAAATAGCAGATTGATATTTTGAAGAAATTGCTATGAGGAAGGCTATGACGATGGAACCATATGTAATAACAATTAAAATGATGTGTTTTCCATCTGTCAGACAAATAACCGGCAGCAACAGGGTAGACCAAAACAGGGGTTTGAGGTTGTTTTTTTAGAACCTTTTATTAGTAATCTGGTTACTTGCCCTCATCCACTATCTATCCCAAAAGAGGTTCAAAAATTGGAATTGTGTACTCTGGCAGATCCAGTTCTCCTAGATAATTTATTGCTTGCATCAGAGCCCATTAGTGCTTCAGCTATTCACTGGGAAAAATGCTCAACTTTGGAAGAGCACAGTGGTTCAGTTTTTAATACAGATAAGGGGTTTCTTGAAGAAACTAATTCCAGGAAAAACATAAATGACGAGGATTTGGGTGAATATGAGGTCTTGATTGAACTGAATCCACAGTCAGATGATCAAAAATCAGTGAAGTCAGGGTTTGACTACTCTACAAAATCTTCTATTGTTCAGACACCAATGACATAGTTTGTTCTAGTTAAAACTCCTAAAAAGAGAGGGAGAAAGCCAAAAAGTCTAAAACTAAAGATGAAATTGATGCTGGTACACAGTCAACATTGGATGAGAAATTTGCTTCAGTCAAAAGAGTCACGAGGAGAATGACATGTTCTCCTCGGGTTCAATGAAGATCATTACCTAGAATGTCCGAGGCATTAATGCCTCTGACAAGAGGCAAAGAGTCAAGCAGCAATTGGACTCTCTGTCTGTAGACATAGTTGTTTTATAAGAAACGAAACTCTCAAAAGATTCATTTAGTAAGACATTAAACAAGTGGCCCCTTTGGAAATCCGTTCACTCCCGAAGATTGGGAGCTTCTGGTGGTCTTACTGTTTTGTGGAATCCCAAGTCAGTTGTAGGCCATCTTATTAAGCAAAAAATCAATTGGCAGCTGATCCATTTTAAACATTTTGAACTCTCTTTCATGATTCTTAATATCTATGGTCCTACTTCAACTCTGGAAAAACGAAATCTATGGGCTTCTCTCTCACAACTTTTTCATGACTATGCAGAAGATAGCATTATATTGGCTGAGGATTTTAATGCTATTGTGTCTCATGAGGAAAAACAAGGAGGGATCCTCCCACCTATCAGAGTCATGGAGGACTTACAGAATTTCATTCAGGATAATAATCTGATTGATATTATTCAGAGGAATGGTAGGTTTACCAAGACAAATAAAAGACAAGGCTTTCTACAGATTGCTGAGAGACTAGAAAAGTTTTTGTATCTTAGTTTTGGAAATTATTACAGTTTTCAGCTTCTACAGAAGTGTTACCACTCATAGGTTCTGATCACTATCTAGTAATGCTAGATATTTTTGTCAACCCTCCAGTGGGTAGACCTGAACCTTCATTCACCTTTCAGAATATGTGGTTTAGACATCCTCGTTTCCTTCGTCTCCTTAACCAATGGTGGATTAGTGCCCCGTTTGAGAAGGGTTCAAGGATGTTTCAGTTATACAAAAAACTTCAATTCCTTAAAAAGAAGATTAAACATTGGAATAAAAATGTTTTCAAAAATGTTTTTACACAGAAAGCCAAGGTGACAAAGGAACTGGAGGAAATACATTCACATATTGATTCACAGTCTCACCCCATATGGTTTTGTCAAATGAAGGATCCTTCAAATGCAATGGGAAGATCTTTGTGAGAAGAGTTTTTGAGACAAAAATCACGAGAATGTTGGCTCAAGGAGGGTGAAAAAAATACAAATTCTTTCCACTCTTCAGTTAAATAGAGGAGGGCAGTCAATACCATTTTCCAAATTGAAGAATCAGATACAGGAAATCTTTTGATAATGCCACAAGTATTCACAATGAGGGAGTTAATTTTTTTAAAGGCTTACTAGCACCACCTCAAGACCTCTAATCTAACCTAGATTTTGAAGAAGAGCTGATATCATTTATCACTTCCTTGGTGAACTCCCAAGATAATGATGATCTTCTCAACCATTCACTTCTCAAGTGTTAAAGGAAGTAGTTTTCTCTATGTCCCCTAATAAAGCTCTAGGCCCAGACGGATTTACCTCAGTTTTTCCAAAAATCTTGAAATTTTATTACTTTTGATTTGTTGATGGCAATGGAGGAATCAAGAAAGAACAATTACATACTAAAAAATTTCAATGTTACAAACATTATTTTGATTCCAAAATCTTTAACCCCATAGTCCTTTGTATATTTTAGACCGATCTCATTATGTAATACAGTTTATAAGATCTTCACAAAAGCAATTTATTTTAGATTACAGAAGCTACTTTCGGGTATTGTTTCACCACAACAAGGAGGGTTTGTACTTGGAAAAGAAATGATGGATGGTGCTTTAGTGGCTCATGAAGTCCTCCACTCGAAATTAATACTCACGAATTGCCTTCATTTGTAGTTAAATTGGACATGATGAAATCGTACAACAAGGGGGTAAAAGTACAAAGTTGTGTCACCTTTCAGGCTGACTTATTAAAATGATAGAATTTGAGTATTTCTTTCTCAAACTCAATTATTTTTAAACATATGATATAGATAAATTCATTCTAGCTATGTTATATATGGTCTCACACTTTTCCAATTGGAAATATATATTAAATGCATGTTTTGTACTAGTTTGTATCCTATTTCTAAATAAATAAAATTATTTCAAAAAAGTGGCATTTCAATAACTCTTACTATTTTTTATGACATTTTTACAATAACATATAAACGCTATTTTATAGAGCTCAGAGTCAAGAATATTATCTTGTAGAGTCTATAGTGTTTTAATTAGATATAGTATATTATAATTAAAAAATTTCACAACCACATATTTTAACACTCAAAAAGATGTCAGTTTTGAGAAAGAAAAAATATTAAATCATATAAAAAAAGTCTAATAATTATATGAAGTTCTAGAGGAGACGGTCCTCTTCTAGAATGTATATTTTTTCTCATGGTCAGAATAGATTTGTTTTGAAAAATGTGGTGGAAGATGAAGAATATCAATTGCAGGTGAGTTGAAATTTCAATCTGTATGAAAGAGGAAAATATAGGTCTAAAGCCAATTTTTATTTTTGATTGTTCTAGATAGATATATAAGTTATCTATAACATAGTTTGAGATCAAAGGGAAACAAGTTTATTTCCATGTAGTTTTGTGGTGAGAACTAGACCCCTAATTTTCAGCATTTTTTAGCACCTAAAAAATTATCTATAAAAACTAGAAAATATATTAATTCTTATTCCAAATAATTATTAAAAATTATAATCCTAAAATTCATCCATTTGTACACATTTCATTAGTTTAATTCATTTCCAAATTCAAAATAATAATACCAATTTTATGTCATTGAAGGTGATCAGTTATAATTTTGTTAGCCTTTTCCTTTACAAAGGGTGACACAAGTTTGTGCTTTTATCCAAGGTCAATTGGAACTTCCTCATAAAGGTACTTTTAAAATTTGGCTTTTCTGCCAAGTTGTGTAAATGGATTAAAGTTTTCTTTTCTAGTGCTTCGCTCTCAGTTATCATTGATGGAGTCTCATTGGGTTTCTTTTCTCCGACAGAAGGAGTTGGACAGGGAGACCCAATATCTCTGTCATTATTTATCTTGTTGGCTAAAGCTTTCAGCCAAATGATCACTTTCAAACATAATTAGAGTCTTTGGAGAGGTGTTCAAATTCTGAAAACATCAATTGTTATTACATACTCCTTATTTGCAGATGATACATTGTTATTTGGGTATGTTGTTGTGCAAGAAGCTAGAGTAATTAAGCATATCTTAGATTCATATACTGCAGTTTCAAGATAGCAAACAAGTATTCCTAAGTCTAAAGTTTATATCCTTTTTACCAATGCCATAGTTTCTTCAAAGATTATAAAAATTCTTGGTTTTAAGCAAGAGCTACTTCCATCATTCTACTTGGGAATTCCCTTCTTTGTGGGAATTAATAAGCCAACATATTGGAAATCTATCATAGACAGAATCAATGGCAGAGTGGCAGCTTGGGAAACTAGATGGCTATCTCTATCAGGCAAGATTCTCCTTATTTGATTAGTGATTTCTGCTATACCTAATTACTTTATCTCTATTCTTCAAGCCCCACCTTCAGTGTTAAGAAAGATTAGGCATATTATTTCCACTTTTCTTTGGAATGGAAATATGTCAGGGCAAAAGAAAATACCTCTTGTATCACTAAATGATATGATGATTGACAAACAAAGGGTGGAGTGGGAATTCATGATTTGGCTCTAAGAAATAAGGCTTATGGAGGAAAATTAGTTTGGTAAATGTTGAATAAGCCACATAGCATGTGGTGTATGATTATGTAGTCAAAGTATCTTGATTCTATGGATCCTATTCGGATTATTACAGCAGCAAATCTTCCTCAAGGTTTAGAGGTGTGAATTTTTTTAGCTAGCTCAAGAGAAGTTATCACAGATTATGTTTCTTAGGAAATCAATGATGGTCACAAGGCTCGATTTTGGGAAGATTCATGGAATGGTCCCCCCCTCTTATCAATGTTTAGGAGATTGCAAATTATGTGTAGATTTTTAAAGCCAACTAGAGTGACAAGGTGTGTAATTATGTTGAACTAGTGGAACCTATATCACACCAAGTTATTTGGAAAGACCCTTCAAACTTTCCAATTCCTCATCCTTCTATTATGGTTTTTGTAGGTGCACTTTCAGTACACCATTTTTAAACTTAAAAATTTGGCTCCCTCAGTGTTCTTCTTTGAGTATCACGAATATAGAATTGGATGACTGTCTTAAACCTCTTATTGGTACTGATGTTGAATCTCTTCCACAAATCATAGCACAATCTGTCATTTGCAATTCATCCCAGTGTCTTATGAAAAGTACAGTTGCTTCAAAACCAATAGACATATCTGCCTTCATGCTTGATAAAGCACTAGTTGCTAAAGAACTGGTTATTGCCAAAATGGAGGAAACTAAAGGAGCTATTATCATGCTAAAGAAAATGAAAATATTGTTGACCAAAGGATTCTTCTAAAGCCTATAGAAGTTTGTCAGTCACAAATGGCTAATATAGAGGCAGAGTTAAATATAATAGAATCTGAAATCAGGTGTCTTAGAAAAGAGTTTGAAATAAAGGGTTTAAAGACACTATATTCATGAGAAAGTAGTCAGTTATTTGATTTGAACTTGGATGCAATTATAGATGATGGATCACTCATAGATGAATTGTGAGGATGGTTCTATTTGCTGAACATTACAAGAGTTGGCACTTAAATCTGGCACCCAAATACCAAATGGAATGACCCGAGCACGAAGAAGTTGCTATGGCAGAAAAAGCCCTCCCATGTTCATTTTCCGCCGGAGAAGCCATTTTAATATTCCCCACCGGAGAAGCCAAATTCACACTTTTTGCCAAATGCAATGGGCACTCAGCAATGAATGATATGTATCAAGGAGGCAATCTTGGAAGTTCAAGTACTAGCAACATTAGGCCCTCACAAAATATGATTGCTCGAGCAATGGAGTTTATTCATAACCGTGGAACAATTCGGCCTATTATAGATGTAGGAAAAATGACTCAACTATTTAATTTGGGGAAGATGAATGCTCGAGGATTGGTTTATGGACATATGTCTTAGTCACCCATGAGATGAGGGAAAAGTTTTTTAATCTACGCTTTATCCGTGTTCATACTTAAATAGATACACCCGCGGCTAGTGAAAGCATGGAGGAGTTATATTGGCGGAAAATGCACTCACATGTTCATTTTCCGCGATGAGAAGCTATTTTGTAGTTTTCCACCAAAGAGGAGGCTATAGTCAAAACTTTGACAAAGTGAAGTTAGTATGTAAAAATATAGCAGCGGCCTCATGTAAAAATGGGAATAAAGGTTGCCCAAGTGCTCCAACTTATTAGTGATTCATAGTTGCACAAAAGACTGTTGCGTTTGCTCCAGCAATTTATTTTGTGAAGGCGACAACAACAAACATGGAAAGAACAATTATAGATACATCTCGTGCTGTCTATAACATTTTTCACCTAAATATTGTAAAACTGTTGGAGTAATTTGCTACTGGTGTTCTGAGATCGAGCTGTGTCAACAGAATTGCCAGGATACAACTTCTTTATGCCATACAAAGGCTATTGTCACGATGAATGGGGAATACTCGGGACCAACATTGTATGCAAGAGAAGGCGATAGAGTAAATGTGACAAATCATGTGAAATATAAAGTTGACGTTCACTGGCATGGAGTAAGGCAGTTCTGAACTGGATGGGTAGATTGGGCCTCCATATATTACACAATGCCTAATGGAAACTGGTCAGAGCTATATATACGACTATATGATAAGTGGGTGGCTCGTACGACGAGATGGCCAAATATTTTATAATTTGAAGATTGAAAACAATGCTTCAATACCATTAGATGGGTTCATGATAAAATTTAATAAGAATATGTTTGGTCTTGCTTCTGCGGGTTCCCTCTAGTGTAGCCTGCCAGCTCAGCAACTACACTTTTGTCAATGGCCTTGTTTTAAAACATTTCTCCTGACCCAACAAGCATACTCTTGCAAGTGGCAATAAATTTTTTTTTAACAGCTTGTGTGGTATTTTAATTCCATTCCAAGTTTTCTTCATCGAGGATGACAGGATAGACCATGCAGCATTTTTAGAGACATGGAAATCTCTACCTGATTCACACGGGACTATCAAGGACCTATCCAATAGTGTCATGAGCATATAGATGTTATAGTCGACAAACTTGCTGCATCTAATATGTTTTTCATAGCGAAGCGCCCACTGAGGGCTACCAATCAGGAGACTCTATACTTTCCTGCAAAACTTCCACACAACATTCCAATATTAATCAAAATTACTGCTCATACTGGACAACTAGGTGTAAAATTTGCAATCAAAACTCCAAATCCAGAAATGACTTCCCTTTTCTTTGAAGCTATTGAAGCTTGATAGAGTGTAATCTCTCTAATCATCAGATGGGATCAACTCACTAGCACAGTTTGTAACTCCACCTTACAGAATAATCAGCACAAGTCATGTTTAGATTCAAAACTCTATGACAGCGCAGGGAGTTCCTAAGATGATGTGCAATATGCTATCACATTCATTTAGATTTAAAAATGATATTCAATTTGGGCAAATAACAGGTCTAGGAAAAGTTTTCAAGTCCTACAAAAAAAGTTCATGCAAAAGTACCTGCAGCATTCTCCTCTTCAGCAAGAAAAATCAGTGAAAGGGGTGATTACTTGTATGTTTGAGCGGTTTGCAGAGAAGGCCATCAAGGTAATTATGCTTTCTCAAGAGGAAGCACGACACCTTTAGCACAACTATGTAGATATAGAGCAAATTCTATTGGGTCTTATTGGTGAAGAGACTGGTATTGCAGCAAAAGCCTTAAAGTCCTCGTTAATCAATTTAAAGGAGATTCCAGCTTGTGAAAATGCCCGAGCCAACTGTGGATGAGACAATACAGATATTAGTTAGTCTACATGAACCATATGAGATTCATCATTAGCTACATTATTCTGATGAGGCTTTGGAGTATGCCCATGTGCATTTTCTTTATACACAACTCCCTGAAGATGCTAACGCACTTGACAAAGAACTAAGGCAGATTACAAAAGAGAAGAATGAAGTTGGTCGAGGCCAAGATTTTGAAAGGGCTGGATAGCTGCGAGATCATGAAGTTGAATTGAAGGCATAAATTATAGACCATTCCTATTTTTGAAAATGAAGAGTTGAGGACTCCCAACAGTACCAATATTCGTAAAATTGTCACAAACTTTGGGAAATCCTTTGCATTAAACCCAAAAAAAAGTGATACCATTAAAATGGTTAAGGTATTGAAGTTAAAGAAGTTGGATTCGAAAAGATTGACAATAGATTATAATTAATAAATGATTAGAGACTTGGATTAGAAAGGATCAATTATTTTGGTGAATGAAGGGACACAGTCAGAAACAAAGAAGTTAAATAGGAATTTGATAGAAGTTAGAAGGGTTTTTTTTTTTTTTTCTGCATATAGTCAGAGAGCTAGAGTAGAGGAGAGGGCATGTTAGTTTATGTATTTTATTTCATTGTATATAGGGGTGATTATTCTGATTTCTGTAATAGATTTGAGAAGAAACTGTGAGCAAATAAATCTGGGTATTGTATTTGTGTGTTCGAAACAGAGAAAAGTTTCATCCTGAACTAGAGTGTTTAGTTGTTACTTTTATGGTTATATTCAGTCAGAGTGTTGGTATATTCATTCTTGGACACTATCTTGAATTTTGTGTCAAATATTGAATGTGATGTAGATCATTGTGTTTGCATGCCTTCCTATGATGGAAATTGGAATATTTAACTCACTTCATTTTTCATTCTGCATTACATCTGCATTAACAAATTCTTCATATTGCATTACCAATACTAAGGAGTCATAAGATTGCGAATTCTTGGGATTGGCTAGGTTTAGGATCTTAAATCTGCTTGAGGTAGTCTTGCCTAGGATTAGCTTGGTTCTCCTCTTCCATTCTCAGGTTAAGAATGCATCTTTTTAGTTTAGGAATAAAACAAATTCATTGCATATGATTCCATAAGGGAGTTGTACCTTTCAATTCAAAAGAAATCTATCAACCTCATGATAGATTATCCAACTATTGGCATCTAATTGTTCTTTTTGATTTGGGCGTTTGAGAGTTTATTTAACAAAGAACAATCTGTTTACCAACAGTTTTCAAAAAAATTCTTAGCACAAGATAGGTTTTCTTGCATGCTCATGAAAATGTGATTATTTGGGTGCTAGCACAAGATGGGTGCTACTCGATTAAGGCATGTAATGAGCCTCTTTCTAGGAGTGAGGATGATCTAAATAAACATAGAGATTTCTCTTTGTGTTGGAATAAATGTACACTACCTAAAGTGGGCTATTTCTCTTGGCTAGCACTTAGAAAGCCCCCATTAACAAGTGATAGACTTGAGAAATTTAATATTACTCAAAGGTTGACTTGTCTCCTCTACCATCAACCTTTAGAAGATGCTGATCATATTTTCTTACAATGTGAGTTCACTTAGAATTGCTAGAAATTTGTACTTGGGAAGTTGAAATATATGATGTCACTTCCCAAATCATTATGGGACCTATTTGAGTATTGGCCAATGCCTTATCATAACTCTGTCCTCACATCTATTTGGAAATGTGCACCTTCTCTAGTTGTTTGGGCCTTATGGTGGGAGAGGAATAAAATAATTTTTAGACAATCCACATCTTCATTGGATAATGTTGTACTAATTACTGAGAAGTCAATCTCCAAAGTGGTCTCGACTAACATTAGAAAAAATTCATCAAATATTCTTTTTTCCACTTGGGATGATGTTACTTTGAAAGAATGGAAATAGATCTCTCTCCCAGTCTTTCTAAATTATAATGGAGCTAGGAAAGTGGATAGAGCTAATGTTCATTGGCTACCTCCTAAGCATGGGGTTATCAAGATCAACTTTGATGGTGCCTCTTGGGGCAACCCAAGTATGTCTAGGTGAATCCACAATAATGGGTTCCACTTTAGTAGGACGAACAAAAATGAAAAAAATTGCAAAATGAGAAATTGAGTTTACCATATGTTCGCACGAACACACTTATTGTGTTTGCACAAACTTTTTTTTTTATCATGTTCGCTTGAACATATTTCGTATGTTCGCGCGAACATACGTTCATGCGAACATGGTAAACGTGTTCGCGTGAACGCCATGTTTGCACGAACATGCAAAATCACAAAAAATTTAACCCTTTTTTCATTTTTTTTTTTTTGCTCTTTTGACTGCCATAATTGTAGGAGAATGATCTCCTACTATAAAATTAAAAAAGTCAAAATGTGCTGCTCGAAGCAAGCTTTCCAACGACTATAATTTTAATACATAATTTAATCATTAAGACTTTCAAATATGAGTTTAACTCATTATAGGTTCTTTACCGATTGAACATCAACCGACTTTGACGCCTCGGGAAAATTAGTAAATTAGGTCAATTTTTTTTTGAAAAATATGGATGAACTGGCTTATTGAGATACCTTTCTATTCAAAAAAAAATTAAAATGGTTTATGATAAATTGACTTCAAATTATCTGTGTCAAACAGAACGTATGTCTGAATTACGGTTCATGTCACTTCAAAACTTCATAAACTATACAATATTCAACCAAAATAAATCAAACCAAATGCATCCTTTGGATATTGATGTTAAAAATCTAAAATCGAAAGAATTACTTCATTATCAATTCTAGAAAAAAAGTTATGTGTGTCAAACAGACTTTCACTTTTTAAAATATTGAATTTTATTATGTACGACTTTTCGGAGGAGATAAAAAAATTGACATAAATAAATATATATTTTAGATTAAAAAATATGGTTACAAAGTAGGAACAAAGTACTCAAAATCACTAGTTTATGTCATCTTGATATTATTTATAGTTTTGGAGATATAGTCACTTGAACATGACGTTTGTTGCAAAAATATTGATTTCAGTGTCAAAATTGGTCAAAAAGTGGAACCCATTATTGTGGGATCACCCTCTAGCATTGGAATTTGATTGAGAAATTATTATGGAATACCTTTAGCACTAAAATCTTTACCAATCCCTAAAGGTATCAAGAATCAAGTAGAAGTCTATGCTTTACTATAAGGTTTTAGTTCGTGCTGCTTCTCTCAATCTCACTTGAGTTCATGTTGAAGGTGACTCCCTCATTAAAATCCATGCTTGCTTTAGCAGAGTAGTGTATAGACAAAAGTTGGCTTATATACTGAAACAAGTTTGGAGATTGGTTGACTCATTTCAAGAATGTGTTTTTCTACATATATTTTGGGAAGGAAACCAAGTTGCTTATTACCTATCAAACTTAGGTTGTGATGACATTTCAACACATGAGTAGGGAGTGGCTACTATTCTTGATGCTCATCCAAGATTAGCAGAAATTATTAATGGTGAGTCAGTTAAGACATGACATCATTGGTACAAAGTTTATTTTCTCCATCTCTGTATTACAGATAGTAGGTGCATATCATATTATGGGATTGTTGGTTGTCAATTGGCTGATAGAAATGAGCAATTCCCCAATTCTAGTTTGTGAGAGAAAAATCATTTTGCATTGAGTCACTTTAGATGTATATAATCTACATCTAAGTAATTTGGTTTAGGATTAGGTCTCAAAAGGTTATTAGGTTTATACTTTGTATTGGACAAGGATACCAGGTTTTCTTCTATATATATATATAAAGAAAAAAAATACTAGTACACAAGTATTTATCACAGTTCAGAAAAACTCAACTACAACTTGTACAGGAAATTATTATATTAATCCAATATACAATTTAAATATATTACATAACTACATATGTCTATTTATAATTTACATATAGTTTTCAAGTGAAAATTCACCAGATGGTGATTGGATAATGTAACTCAGGATTCATACCCAATCAATCTCCCCCATGAAGATCAACTAACACAAGCATGCCCTACAGAGCTCCTTTCTTTCTTTTATGAACTTTAGAGGGTAAAAAAATCTTGAGAAGCTCTTAAGGTTGCCAAAGTTTTTTCTAGCACACCGTCTCCTCCATTTTAGTTTAGAATCATAAACATCTTCTTTTGCAAAATTCTTAGGCACAAACTTCTCCATCAAAACATTTTCTACATATTTAAAATATACATCTCTACCATCCACAACAAGATCTTCCATTCGTATATTCAAGAGATCATTTTTTGATTCTTGTACCAATTCATAGAATTGCCTATGATATTTTTTTATAATAACATTCTCTATTAAGAACAATATCTCATGCCACTAATACATTTGGCATCGATATGCGATGGCTATGCGTTGCAATTACGACAACAATGTGTCACCATTGTGACAGTAATAGACGTCATAGTTTTTTAGTCACAAATTACGATGTCTATCCTTTACCATTGCAATTACGATGCCTATCCGACACTACGCAGCCAATTTATTGTGACATCAACCCCGCCACAATTAATTCTTAATTCTTTTAAATTTTCTTCCCTATGTGATTGGCTATGGATGAGTTCTCCATTTGGTGCTGCACAAAGTTGGCAAGCCTATGACTTTATACATTTTTATTCATTTTATGCCTCATGTGTTTGGCCATGGATTTAGTTTTTGTTTGGTGTTACTTTGTAGCCATGTTTATATACTTATGTTTTCTTGTCTACCATATATGTTTGGCTATGGCTATGTCTTCTACTTGGGAGTTTGAAATCATACTTAGATAACCTAACAAGGTTCCATTAAACCCTAATGATATAGTTGGTTTACTATGATCATGAAAGTTGAACTCCAAAATTTCCACAAAATTTCTTTAAAAATGAGAGTTGTTAATAGGATTGATTTTTGAAACGTAGATCTTAGGTTGAAGTTACCATTTCTTTGACTTGCAACAAAACATGCACAAAATGACCCAAAACTAAGAATGGAGATTAAGATTTTACAATTGAGGAAATATGGAGTCTCCTTAGATAGGAAATTAAACCCCTTGTTACTAACAATGAAAAAGATGATAGTGATAGAATTAATGTATTTATCCTAGAGCATTGAAGTCCTTGAATGTTAAGGTAGAAGATTGTATAATATTTTCATGCCTAAAATTCAATATTTGATCACTAGAAAAAGACATTTGATGGAAATGGAATGCTCTAAATTGATCATCTATTAGGAAGATTCTATAATGTGACTCTTGTGAGCTTAGAAAAATTACAAACACAAAATAAAAATGTATTGTATTGATTGAGAAAATGAAAGGAGATATGTGAGCTATTGGTATTGGAAAAAATATATAACTATTTCATAATTAAGTAAAAAACCATGACAAAATGATCTCACTATGTATATAGTTGTGTAAAAAATAAAAGTTGTTGAAACCATGGCAAGATGATTACTTGAAGATTGCATACAAATTATGTCATTTGAAAGGCTATTTGGTGCTTAAAGATGTGTAGTTTAGGAAGATATTGTGAAGAGTTACTGACCTTTCCACTTGGCATTTCCTTTTACATCATTTCTCCATTTAGATTTACCCTTATCTTGTATAGTATTGTTAGATCTACCACCTTCTCCATATGATCTACATTTTCCTCTCTTAAATATAATACCTCTACCTCTCTTTTTTGGTTCATGCTTCTTTGTGAAGACTTCCTCAGCTTTCAAGGCATATTAATATGCTTCCTCTACACTTTCCAATTTTTCAAAACTTATTTCATCTTGAACTCTAGATCTCAATCCATTTAGATATCTTGCAACCTTCTTGACATCATCATCCACTTTTCCAGATCTAATGTCCAATCTATAGAATTCCTTAGTATAGTCCTTTATAGTCATGAGAGAAGGAAGGCTTCCTTATATAGAGATCTAGGGCACAAACTTCTATAGAAGGATGGCATGGGAGGAGTAAATCCCAATTAAATGAAATGTAAGACTTTCCCATTTTAGAGACCAAAACAACCAACTTGGAAGTGGGAAAATGATTCTTTTTGAAACTTGACATCCAGAAGTCATGAAACCTTGAAATTTGCACCTTGGGTTAGGGATGAGGTCAACCATAACCTAGGTTAGGGTTGACTAGGTTGACCTTGAACCAAAAGGTTTTCCTTGATCCTGAGGTCATCCTTGACCCAAAAGTCAAGAATCTTAGGATTTCAGTCTAGAATGTCAAAATAGTGTAGAAAGAAAGTGGAAAAGGGGGCAAAACATGGGAAAAATCTAGATCGAAGTCAAAGATGCATTCAAGACATTTGACATGACCCTAGAACACTTACTCGAATGGCTAAACTATTCCTAAATGGAACTGCTTCCATTTTTCAACGATACATTTAGCCACCACTTTAGGAAGAGCATGGAATCGATGCATACTCTTGATAAAGGAGATCATAATGAAAGTATAATCTTATTAAAATTAAAGGGACAAAGAGATCCTCAAGCCCCCAAGGACTCAAGTCTTTGTCAACTCCAAAATCACAATAAGAGAGACATCTTTAGAAAAAAGAGAGAAGAGGGAGAGAGGAGTGTCTAGCTCACCTAGTAAGATGTGTATATCTCACTATGAACCACAAAATGAGTAGGGTGGCCCACCAAGAAAGACCTTGATAGTCATCCCATAAAGTTATGTGACTTCTAGAAGCTTTGTCCATGTATGTAGTGCATCTTCTGATGGATTCTATAAAGTACCCATGAATCCATATTCTCATATCACCATAGAATACATTTGTAAAATATGTATCTCTTCAGGATTTAGCAACTTATGTGCCTTACCTTTCAAGGATTTATTATACTTGAAAATATGTGTCTCTTTAGGATTTTACAACTTATGTGTGTTACCTTCTGAGATTTAGCATGTTGCAAAACAAAAAGGTTAGAACAAAAATGCATAATATAGAATGAGGGAGGTCGTATATATTCCCCCCTCCTTAAGATTGGAAAAATACATACTATTTTGACATGTTAAGAAAATAAAAGAAAAAGGATAAAGCCTTCTACAACATCAAGAAAATATCCATAGACAAAACCCAGTCCAAGCCAAGAAGGTCACAACTCCTATGAGGCCATGGAAGGGACGAATGCAAAGAGATATCATGCAAGAAGAGAAAAAGTAACCCTTGTGAGGGATAATAGACAATTCAGCTTACAAGGTGAGAGATTTATCAACTATGGAAACCCAATGTCAAACAATGAAATAGGTTATGATTATGGACATAGATCCTCAATGCAAAGCAAAATTTTCATGTATGATTGAATATCACATAGCAGATAGATATTGCTTAACCAAGGAAAAGTGGATCCCAAAAAGATAGAAAAGAAGGAGATGAAATCCTTGCCTCCCAAGCATAGGAACAAGGATGAAAGAAAACGCATTATATCACTCACAACACTATGCAAGACAATGAGCCCCCAAATATTAGGCTAACATTGTTTACATAATGCAAAGCTCCATAATAGGAACATCAATTTTATTTAGAGAAAATAGCATTGAAATATAACTCATTGCCACATGATATATAAATAACCTTACTATCTATGAGCTGCCTAATCTTATAATGTAAAATTTGACATTAATTAGTAGAGTGATCATGAAATCTATGATATAAACAAAAAGGAAGAGTTTTTAAGTGTGGACTACATTTCTTTTTGTGCTTAGGTCTAGTAATCGTCTTAGAACTAATGAGTTTTTGCAAAAGAAATTCTTGGTCAAAATCTTTCATTAATTCATTATGTTTTGAAGTGTTATTTGAGATGTTGTGAATATTAATTTTTTGTTGAGGATTAAGTCCCAATCCATAAGAATTCTCATTCCCCCCATTCATTAAGGGATTTTAATTTCCTGTTTATGCTTACCACAAGCTTGACCATTATATCCTTGTTTAACTAAGAAATGATAACCATGAGCATGATGAGAAGCCATATCAAAAGCTGTCAATGGAACTTCAGTAGTCTCTATGTCACCATTAGGAGGTTTGATAGTTTCATTGTGGATAGAAGTAGTGACAAATTTGTTACGAAGAGCCTTATAAGTAAAAAATTGTTGTTTAAACTCTCTTTGTGGCTTCATAAAATCAAGATCAAAAACCTTAGACTATCCATTAAAGGTAGGATTAAAATCCAAGGTTTACCAATAATCACCAAGAAGAGCATTAGAAGAAGAAGGATTACTATTAGAAATAGGAATAGTGTGATTTTGAATATATAGACAAGGATTTCATGCATCATCCACATCAAGTGTATACATCATATTGTTATGTATAAACTTGACTTTATGGTGAAGGGTGGAAGGGATAACATGCATCTCATGTGACCAAGGTCTACCCAAAAGAAGGTTATAATTGAGATGTCTAGGCATAACATGAATAGGTGTATTTAGGATTATTGGACCTACTTTGATAGGTAAGGTAATGATTCCCAAAGTACTCTTAGAAATGTTATCAAAGCCACACATAGGAACATTACTAGGTTGAATAGTTCAAAGATTGACATTAATTACTTTGAACATGTCCATGCTACAAATATTAAGCTTAGGTCCATTATCAATCAAAGTCTTATGAATGATACTTTTATTGATAGTAATAGCCACCATAAGGGCATCATATTGATTTTCAACTTCTTGAGAAAGTAAATCCTTTTGAGTAAATACAATTTCAAGAACACTTGAGATGTTGTTCATGTATTGTAAGAAGTTATTTATGTTATCTTGAGTAGGAAGTGGAGTGGGAAGAGTTGTTAGAGCTTTTTGCAAGGCTTTATAGTAGGTAGGTGAATTTTGAAGAAGCTCCCATAAAGAAATCTTGATAGGAGTATTTTGTAATTAGTTATAATTGAATCATACTCCTTCCTAGGAAGATGGGGTGGAGAAGGAAGAATGGGTTGAGAAGGTGACAATAAAGTAGAAACCACCAAAGGAGATTTAAGGTTACTCCATGTACAATATGTGTTGGCTATAAAACCCTGGTCACTAAAAACTTTAAAGACACCATAGATTTACCTTTGATAGCAATGTGAAGAAAACCTTTGATAGTCAACAATGGTTCTCGATAAACCACGTTTGTTGTCTCAATACTACAAATAGATTCATAAGAATGAAGCAAAGAAGACATCCTAAGAGAAGATAAAGTAGAATCTTGATTCTCCATAAGATCATCACTAATAGGGAGAGCATTAAGTAAAGTCATATCATTCTCCGCTAATTCCTCATCATTAGAAGGAATCTCAAATGGAGGTAAATCACCTATAATATCCACATAAGAGTTATCATCATGTATGAATATGTCATCTATTGATAAATTACCCTCTTGCATCAAAGATTCTCCATTAGAGGAGATAATTCAATGTCTTTATCCACAGGATCAGTCACAATGGTTCCATAAGGAAGAGAGTAATCGAAATCCAAATACAAGGGTTCATCCCAAATAGGAGGATTAGCATCCCTATCAATAAAGCACACTGTAGGAGCACCATAAATCCCTAAAGATTGATCCCTAGAGGGGAAGAATATAAATTATATTCTAAAGTAGGCTCATAGAAAGGAAATATATTAGGAAAAGAATTAACATCAACCTTCAACTCATCTCCATAAAGAGAAATATGATGGAGAGATAGATTAAGGTCATCTTCTTGCTCTAATATATCCTTACAAGGTAATTCAAAAGAGAAAAAAGAAACATCACACACACTAAAGTAAGTCTTTCTAAGTGTAACACCATGAAATGGTAAGCTAAGAGGAGGATGTTGTGTAATCTTAGAAGTGATAGAAGACTATTTGGAAAATTTTGAAACAACATATTCAACATGATAATGAATAAAGAAATGCATTAAAAAAAAAAGATCTAGATATATCCAAATGCATTCAAATGAAATTTATATGGAAATCAAACACCACAAACACAATAAGGGCATCTAATTTCATAAAACAGTGTAAATGTTTTTGTATTTTTTAACAAATTTTGCATCTTTTTGTATTTTTGAAAAATGCAAGAGCATCAAAGAAATCTATTTTTATATGCATGTAAGATATAACATGAATTGAAAATCTAACACCAAAAAGAAGGAGTTGTCTATCATAGGTTCACCAAAATGGATAGGGGGGGTGAACACATAAGATAATATAAAGAGAAATCTAACAATAAAAGAACAATAAGGAATCTAATTCCACAAAAGAGAGAGGGTAAGTGTATTGGGTTCACCAAAATGTATAGGGTAAAATATGCATGACGAATAGGGTTTAAAATAATGCACATGAAAGAGACCCTAAACCCATATTGTTACACATACATATAGATTATTATCATATGGAAAGTAAATATAGGAGATTAATATTGAAATAAAGAAATAAAATGTACTTACTTTCAGAAAAGAACCTGCTAAAATCCTTGTCGAACAGTCTTAGAAACTATTGATTTTTCAATTCTTGAACTAAAACTGTGAGATCTTCAAAACTACAAATCTTTTTCTTTTCTGAGGGTAGGTCAACCTTGACCCAAATAGAGGGGGAAAATTGTACCGTAGGCCAAAATTGTGCCCCAAAATGTTGACCTTTACCTTTACTACTCTGAAAAAATTTCTATTCGTAGATTCAGCAAGTTTGACGAAAAGGGTATCCAAATCTACACTAATATTCATTGTTTCACGATTGTACCTGCAAGAAAAATGGTTTTTTTTGGATGGGGGGTTTGGCTTAGTCAAACTGTAGTTTGGAATCAACCTTGAAATGTAATTTAAATTGTAATATTTATAAATAAATTAAATGGAACTATTCACCTTGCTTATGTAGAGATCCTTATGGAGGATTCCAACCCTTGAATCCACAAGTATGGATGCTCCAAATGAATTTGGAAATGAATTTAATATGTATAAAATCAATGGGATTAGATCTTCAACACCAAACTTGAATGGATCTTGAATTAGGAAGAGGCTTGAATGGAAATGTAGAATCTTCAGCAAGAGGACTCCATAGAGCTTGAATCCTTCAATGACTACTAATAGATATCCTTGATGAATTGAATGCTTGAAGATGGATGGATGCTTGAAATTGATAATGCTTGAATGCTTGATCATGAAAGAGAATAACTTCATCTCATCTCCTTATTCCTTGTTCTTGTCCTCTTAAGCATTAGAGAAAATGAGAGAAGGAAGGCTTCCTTATATTGAGATCTAGGGCACAAACTTCTAGAGAAGGACAAGATGGGAGCATTAAATCCCAATTAACCTTAACCACTAGAAATGGACCTAGATTAGATACAATTTAAGATTTTACCATTTTGGAGGCCAAAATAGGGAAAATAATTCTTTCTTAATCTTGACATTTGGAAATAATGGAACCTTGAAATTTGGACCTTAGGTTAGGGATGAGGTTGACCCTAACCTAGTTTAAGATCTACTAGGGTGACATTGACACAAAAGGTTGTCCTCAACCCTGAGTTTGTGTTGGAAATATTCAGGATAAGATAGGTTACTGAGTGGGGAGGGGTGAATTAGTAACTTATAATTTTTTTGAATAACTTAGCATTTTAACCATTCATCATTCATTCATCTAATCTACTACATAAATGAAAGATCAAACATTCATTGCACATGTACATAGAGATTTGGTGACTCAAAAACCTTCCAAATAGGAAGTAAAACTAGGGTGGGGATGATGCCCACAAAACTTCAATACTACAGCATAAAGTTGGCCTATTAAGGCTTATAATGATCACTTCTGGTGATCTGCCCTATTAGGAGCAAGTAGGACTGCTAGATCCACCTTGTTAGAGGATTTAGAAACATATAGTGAAGTGTGCACTCTGTTAGGAGATTTACAAAAAGACTATTAAGTCTACCCTGTTAAAGGATTTATAAACTGATTCACCTATTAGGATGAAGTAGTGGATCTGCTTACAACTGTTTGCTGATAAGATTTTTGCATTGATCACCTAATGTGATAGATATAACTTTTCTGCTCCTATGTTAACCTTGTTGTGTTCCCTTTTACTCTGCTGCTGATTCACTTTCACTTTTCTCAAAATATAGCAATACCTTCTTCACATGCGAACACTACTTTCTTTATATTTTCATACAGACCACCCTGCAAATGATATCATATATTACATATATGCAATTCCAATATTTACAACTGTAAGGTCGGCCAAAACACAAGTGAACAAAACATTACTGAGTCAGCCAAATAGTAGAAAACTCAAGTTCCTTAAGCTGACTCAGTGACCTTCTGATACCTGACATCCACTACATTACTTGGCATAATCATGCACTTGGTAGGAGTAGTGGCTTGGTTTATACTAGCCACACAACATTGCTTGGAACTCTGTAACCATTGGTGACTTGGTAGATATAGTGTCACTCGGTAGAAACTAACTTCTTCATTTACCTTGCTTTGCTCAGTGAACACTGAGTCCTTTGTTTACCTTTTTCACTTGGTAAACACTGCATCCTTTGTTTACTTTTTTCACTTGATAAACACCGAGTCCTTTGTTTACCTTTTACACTCGGTAAACACTGTTGAACTTCTCATTCACTCGGTATCCTCTGGAATGCTCGGTGAGAACTATTTACTTGTTGAACTTATAAGGTAACCACTGAATGCTTGATATACACTATAGACTAAGTGATGAGCTAGATAAGCATTTAGAATTGAATAAGTTTTTGCACTAATGACATATATATCATAATTCCAACAATCTCCCCCTTTGGCATTAGTGACAAAAAAACTTATGTGCAAAATTTGACATACTGATTTATATATATCTCCCCCATACAATATGCATAGAGTATTTACAAATATCTCTATCTTTACACATGGCTTTCTTATTTACATATATCTCCCCGTTTTTGACAATAATGCCAAATTATACAATATGTATTTACACAGAGACACCAAAATGAGAGATAAACTCAGAGTGTATCTTGAGAATAAGAGCCAAAGTCTTATCCCAATTTTCTTGCAAAATTTTGCAGGTGGAGAGTGCTATTTGAATTTCAGCTAAAAGCTCAATCATATGATCTGCAACTAATTTTTTTTTGTCATGGATCAATGCTTTGGAGTAGACAATGTGTTTCTGCATTGTGTCCATGATAGGAAGGATCATATTCTGAATGTCAATCAAGGTAGACTTGATCCTTGCTTCCTCTCTCAACAATTTTGCCTGCTTTTCTGACAAAAATCTGATTCTAAGATGATGGGATGAACTTGAATTGGGGTCAAGTTGCAGCATTTGGGCACTAACCTTCATATCCTCATCAATTTTATTCAATTTTTCTTTGATCTCCTTGGTGTACTCGATAACATCAAAAAGTTTGGCAAAAAGTGAAGTTACATTATTAAGGGAATTTTCAAGATTGGCCAAAATTGTGGACAATTCTACCTGTTTTATTGAAATGTGCTTAGCAATGTACTCAAGCACCTTATTGTCAAATTTCTTTTCAGCATTTTCAATCAATTTTTCTTGACTAGAGGTGTACTCATTGAATTTATTTACAACCTCTTATAACTGAATCAAAATATGTTGAGTAGAATCTACTTCAACACCTATAGCATCTGTAATTATATTCTTGGCGTTCTCAATTATTTTGTATTCCTTATCCCTTTCAGACCTTAATTTTTTCTACGTAGCTTTCATCTCTATTAGTTTACTAGCAAACCTCATCTCTTCAATGGTAGCATTTTCATAGTCAATCTTTGGAATCACTATCTCTGTGTCTAAATCAATATCTTCTGGAATTTCCTTTCTAGTGATCAAAAGTCTTAATGGATTCTTTTGTTTGACTTTTGTGATGATTGGTTTGATCTTAGGAATAGACACAATAGTGGAGATGGAAGGACTAGCAGTAAAAACTAGGATAGGACGTGAGGATTGAATGCCAATTGAAGTATTTACTGGATCAAAAATTGGAATACTTCCCAAAAATGATGATACACTTAGTATAGCAGTATCTGAACTAATTGGATTTGAAGTAGATGTAGATAATGCTGACAAAATTGTAGAACAAGCTAGAACTGACAAAATTGTGGAAGTTACTATTATATTGACTTATGATGATGGAGTTGAGGAGTCTAGCTCGGTAGTTGAAGAAGAGGGTTGTAGCTTGGTAGATGAAGTGGTAGACATTTCCATTGATGATACTTGGAGTTGTGATGTGGTAGGTGCAAATGATAAATCTGATGTAGATGCTATCAAACCTGTTGAAGCTGACTCCAACCTTGATGATGTGATAGTTTTTGCTGGAGAGTGAGGAAGGGATGCAATCACTATTGCTGCAATTGTTACTGGATCATCTTCCTCCTTATCTTCCTCTTCATCTTCTTCCTCCATTCCTTCTTCCTCCTTTTCTTCTTCCATTAGTGCATGCAGCTCTCCTAGTGAGACTATGATGGATGGAGTGCCATTAATGTCATCATTGTCATTGTTGTCATCATCCTTGATTTCTATTGGGTCTTCACTTGGCTTATGCACATGATAGATGTTTTACCACATGTTTGTTGCATCATTTACAAAATTCTCAATGTCTTTGATTAAAATCAAATAGGCGTGAAATCTGATCATCATTTTACCTTCATGGTTTTTCATTTCAGTCTTTCTTTCTTCTCCAGTGAGACTTGGTCTAAGATTCTTCAGAGATTGCTCATAGATGTCTTTTACCATTTGGGTGGCTGACTCCCATCTCGGTCGCAATCTCTCTAGTAGTTCTTTGGAGATTTGAGAGGCAAGCTGGTTTAGGGAGTATTTCCATTTACCCATCTTGGAGAGTACCAGTTCCTCAATCTGCATTTTCTCAGCATCTATTCTTGTTTCAAATTTCAATGCCTTGAAATTTGTGATGCATGCTCCTTCTTCCAATTGTTTGAGTGTTTCCTTAAATGTGGGTGGAGGCCTGACTAGTATAGGTTCCTACTTGCCTTTTTTGGTTCTTCTTGTGAATACTGTAGTAGGCTTCTTCTTAGGTTTGGTAATGATTGATTTACCTTTCTTCTTTGGAGGTTCTTCTTCAGATTCTTATTCTTTTTCTTCTTCTCCTCCTTCTTCATCATCTTCCACATCCTCACCTTTTCCTTCTGTTAGCATGAGAGGACCGGTTGCAATTTTCAATTTAGCTATCTTCCTCTTGCCTTTGCTTATGGCCTAAGGTAGCTTGATTTCAAGCTCAGTTCTGGCCTTGGCTTCATCATAAGTTCCAAAGGTAGGGATGTTAGGAATAGCTGGTTCATTCACTAGTGCCTCAATGATGTCTCTTGCTTCATCATTATTTAATTCATAAGGCAATGGTTTTACCCATGCCACTCGGGGTATGACTACCTATATGTACACTTTATCACAATCAACCATGAAACATATATCATCTTTATAATCCTCAACAAGCTTAGGAGGAATTATGAACCTATTATTCATCCTTTCCTTGAAGTCTTCAAAATAGTTATCCATGACTTTGTCAAAATTTTCACCCCTTTCTGCTATAAACTCATTAATATGATATAGAATTGGAATGTTTTTTCTCCATACTACTATTCCTTTTGATGGAAAGAATTTTTGCACATAAAAGAACAAACAAATTAACAAAGAGCCAAATTTACAAGGGTTATTCTTTGAAGTCCTAATACTTTCCATATTCTTGTTTAACTGTTTCAATAGTAAGTCTGCCAAGTCATATTCCAAATTTTTCTTTACTATCATAAATGCTAAATCCACAGCCTCACATGGTATACTATTCAATCTGCTGGAACTATATAGTTTATATGCAATAACATAAATGCCAAATCTGAGTTCCATGTCAGATATATTGTTAAGCTTCAGTCCTCTTCCGTCCCATTCTACTAGGGTTTTTTTCTGCAACTCATCCCGACCTAGGGTTTTAGTGGTTTTGACTTTGCTAATCATAGACAAACTTGTGATCTTATGAATCATCTTCTTGGTTATCAATACAGGTTCCTCTAACCACAACTGATCATTGTGTACACGGCTTAGAACATATCTTACCCATTTAACTTGGAAATTCCTTGGTAAGTGCGAAATGTGGGTCAAGCCTTTTTCTTCTAAGTGTTTATGCTCAAGTTTTAGGGCTCCATCAACACATAATTGTCCTAGGGCATTGTCCATATCTAATGTACCAATTTCTTGAAAATTGCATTTGAAATGAGTGCGAATATCATTAATAAGAAGTACCTTAGGTGGAATCTGCGATTGAGCTCCGTGTGGGTCAAGTGATTTAGCAATTGTGGGCACTAGTTTGAATTTTGTGGCTTTCCATTCGACTCCTTTCACGAGAACTTTTGAACCCCTCTTCACCTTGCTACTGCCAGTGCTTGCAGATGCCACTGCTACTCAGTGGATGATAAATTCTTTGCAGGAAATTTGCTTCAAATCACTTGGAATCACTGGCGTGCAACTGGAAATCTTTTAACTCTGAGTATTCTTAAGTCGTGGTGAAAAATGAAATCAAATTCTGCCCTTTTGATGGAAATGTTGTCATTAATGCTCGATACAAAGGTAGAAGAGATGACATAGTACTTGCCAGTCTTTCATTGATTTGCTAGGTAATTAAAACCTTGCAGCTCAATGGTTGAGCAAAATCTTTGATATTCCCAACCTTGCTCGATAGATTGAACACGGTGAATGATAACTTTTCTTTGGTCCTTGTATCTGAAATGCTAATTTGATCATTTGCACTCTTTCACTCTGGAACTACTTAAGATATGGCTAGAAGATGCAGTTCTTGATTCTTCTTAAATCTAATTGGAAATGGTGGAGTCACCCATTTCTTGAGTGACATGACCGTCATTTGAACTGTCTTGCTCGGTAGATTTAGGAATCCACTGTTGTCTCATCTGCTTCCGAATGTTATTAGCTTTAGCTTTCTTTTCATCTTCAATTCTTTTAGTATTCATGCAATTCTTGGCTATATGACCAAGTTCAGTACATGTGTAACATCTTATGGTTATATCCCTCTTTCTTAGGTGATGTCTTGCACAGTTTATGCCAATGTGTCCATATTCTCCACAATAGTGACATCTGCACCAAGTATTGTAGTCCCAACCAAATATTGCTTTGACAATTTGTTCTACTGGATTGAATGTTTTTGATTTGCATTTGGCTGCCTTGTGACCTTGTTTCTTGCATTTGTGACATTTTCCTTCAAATTTTGGTTTTTCTTTGCATTCATTAGCTTTGTGACCGTGCTGATTGTAGTTGAAACATTTACCATTGAATTTTTCCTTTCCATTACTCCAATATTTGTTTGATGTATGACCTATCTTGCCACAGTGATTGCAAGTGGGTCTTTGATTCCTTTGTGCACCTTGTTTGGAGGATTCACCTTCTTCCTTATATCCAAGACTAGCTTTACCTTTTTGTTTATGAAGGTTCTACTCATTTTGTTGATTCAATTGATTCATGTCTGCTTGAGATTTCATCATCCTTTCATTGACGTGCTTTTCAATATTTAGGTCATTTTCAAAACTTTCATTGATTTGTCTTTTAGATCTCAAATCACTTTGTAAGCTTGCATTGATTTGTCTTTCAGTGATTAAATCATTTCTCAAACTTTCATTCTCAGATCTTAGATTCATAATTTCTTCATTTGCATTAGATAGTTGACCTACAAGATCTTCATGCTGAAGGGATTGATTATTTCTTACCTCTAAGTCTTCATTTTCCTTGTTTCTTTGTTCCAAAACTTCACATAGCCTGATTGATTGGATTTCTTGTTCTCTTTTAAGATTTCTTACTTTTTCCTGCAAAGAACCATTTCTTCTAGGAGTTCCTTGATTGCTTCATTAGCTTCATTTGAACTGCTTGATGGTAAAAGGTCTTTAATCTTTTCTTCAACATACTGATGATCATTCATTTTTCTTGCAAGTTCCTTCCTCCTTTTTAGAGATTGAGAAAGATGCTCCTTTGCTTCTTTGAGTTGAGCCATGGCCATTTCCAGATCTAGCTTTTCATTTTCAATAGATTTGTCAAGTCTGAATATCTCCATTGTCCTTGATCTTTGCTCAAGTTGTCAAACTTTATCTTGAGAACCACGAAGCTCTGATACCAATTGTTGGAAATATTCAGGATAAGATAGGTTACTGAGTGGGGAGGGGTGAATCAGTAACTTAGAAAACTTTCAAATAATTCAGCATTTTAACCATTCATCATTCATTCATCTAATCTGCTGCATAAATGAAAGATCAAACATTTATTGCACATGTACAAAGAGATTTGGTGACCCAAAAACCTTCCAAATAGAAAGTAAGACTGGGGTGGGGATGATGCCCACAAAACCTCAATACTGCAGCATAAAGTTGGCCTATTAGGGCTTACAATGATCACTTCTGGTGATCTTCCCTGTTAGGAGCAAGTAGGATTGCTAGATCCACCTTGTTAGAGGATTTACAAACATATAGTGAATTATGCACTATGTTAGGAGATTTACAAAAAGATTGTTAAGTCTACCCTATTAAAGGATTTATAAACTGATTCGCCTGTTAGGATGAAGTAGTGGATCTACTTACAACTATTTTCCAATAAGATTTTTGCATTTATCACCTGATGTGATAGATATAACTTTTCTACTCCTATGTTGACCTTGTTGTGTTCCCTTTTACTCTACTGCTGATTCGCTTTCACTTTTCTCAAAATATAGCAATACCTTGTTCACATGTGAACATTACTTTCTTTATATTTTCATACACACCACCCTAAAAATGATATCATATATTACATATATACCATTCCAATATTTACAATTGTAAGGTCGGCCAAAACACAAGTGAACAAAACATTACTGAGTTGGCCAGATAGTAGAAAACTCAGGTTCCTTAAGCTGACTCGGTGACCTTTTGATACTTGGCATCCACTACATTACTCGGCATCATCATGCACTTAGTAGGAGTACAGGCTTGGTTCATACTAGCCACACAACATTGCTTGGAACTCGATAACCATTGGTGACTTGGTAGATATAGTGTCACTCGGTAGAAACTAACTTCTTCGTTGACCTTGCTTTGCTTGGTGAACACTGAGTCCATTGTTTACCTTTTTCACTCGATAAACACTGAGTCCTTTGTTTACCTTTTTCACTCGATATCCTCTGGAATGCTCGGTGAGAAGTGTTTACCTGCTAAACTTATAAGGTAACCACTGAATGCTTGGTATACATTGTAGACTAAGTGATGAGCTAGAGAAGCATTTAGAATTGAATAAGTGTTTGCACTAATGAAAAATATATCATAATTCGAATAGTTTGTCCTTGACCCAAAAGTCAAGAATCTCAGGATTTCAGTCTAGAATGCCAAAAAAGTACAAAAAGAAAGTTTTTGATTAAGTAAAATAAGTTTTATAGGGATCTTAAAACCTGAAAGTTTTTATAGCATATCAAATATAAAAATATTCAGAAAAGTGCAACATCAACGAAACTACTTAGCAAAATCTAGCCCAAAACAACATGTCCACAACCAGGAACCAAAAACCAGCTAAACTAGAACAAGAAAAAACTAGCAACACAAGGAAAGTACAAGACATCAAAAAAGCTCTAACTATCAATTCTCTCTGTCAAGAACCAGCAAGGTCTCTACAACTTCATTGGTGTTCCTGTTGTCTGCATCCACCTTGTCTTGGTTCTAAGCCTCCACCTGGTGCTTAGTTTCTTTCAGATCATCCTCTACCTACCTAGTTTCAAGGCTAGTCTTCTCCATCATATCCCCACTGAATCTAGTGCTAATTAGTGAATCCCCCAATTTTTTAATGTTCTCATTTAGAGTATTTAAAGCAACGATCACTTGATTTGCCAGGTTGTGATGAAAAAACTCCATCCTTTTCTCTCTTTGTTCAACCTTGGTCTGTGTACCTGGAAATTGGAGAACCATTGGCTTCCATCCTAGCTTCTATCCTCTTCATTGTACCCCTATTCATGACTAATGTTTTGGTTTCCTTCCTAGCTTCTTCTCCCCTTAAGTTCTTCAATTTCATGAAATAACCATTTGATAGATCGAAAGTTGTCTATCATGTTGTTTGTTGCATTGTTCAATAGATTAAGCCCAATTTCCCTCACATTATCAAATATAATGACCAGACTAGGATCAATGAGATCATCATAGTGGGTTTTACCATCAATGTCCTCCATCACTTGAATATTCAAAAACTCCCTGATAATCCCCAATTTGGCTTTGTTTGAATTAAAATTCCTCCAAGACCTCCTCCTATTTTTCAATATCACCTCCCCAGTCTCTTTTCCCAAAATAAATGGGGAGGAAGTGGGGCTAGGACCTAGAATCATAGGAGTCTAGTCTTTAGTTTCAAGGGCCTCATCTGCTTTCCTTTTCTTAGGATTCCCTGACACATCTGTTGAATCCTCCTTCTCCTTTTCACTTTCCCTCCCCTTCTTCTCCTCCTTCAAATCCTCCTCCCACTTTTTCTCTTCCTTCGAGTTAGTATCCTCATCATCGTCATTATCCATCTCCTCCTCCTGAGGTTCAGGCTTAGGGGGGATGGGGGGAAGACCTCTCGGGTTATTTCTGCAGGGAATGTAGGTAGAGGGTTTCCTTTCTTCCTTAGGTTTAGAGGAAACAATTTCCTCTTCTTTCAATTTTATGCTCTACACATCCTTAGAGTCTGAGCTCACCATTTCCTCAGAAGCACACATAGTATCACTAAGGGATTTTCTCGTAGTTTGAGACTTTAGATACTCGTAAACCAAGAGGAATAATTCCTCATGGAGAGTTGTGTTAGCAGTTGGTTTCCTCTTGAAACCCTTGATGCCCTTGCTAATGGAGGTGAAGAGATAAAAAGGAAAAGAAATTTTGATACCATGCCTAAAGTGATTAAGCAAGACAAAATGATGCATTCTTATCCTATCAAATTCGGGATGATAATCCTGAGAATATACCTCCATAGCTTTTTGATTGATTCCATGTCATAATATGTCTCCACCTTGACAAGCTTATTCAGGTGCTTTTTGTCCTTTACAAAGGCCTTGACAACATTTGTCAACATCTTTTTATCTCTAAAGACATTACTCCCTTCCAGTGGGATTTTCACTACCTGAGCTATCAAATCCACATTGACACGATGACAGACCCCATCAATTTTGACTCTCCCATTTTTTTAGAAATCAACCATAGTCGTGGTTATGCTTGCCTCAAAACCATGGAGCTTCTTCAGGAATCTAGTGATTCCACCCTTTTCCAATTTCTGCCAAACCTTTGTTTTCTCCTTCTAGTTCCCCACCTCTGCTGATGGCTCCCACTTGCTTCTCTCCCTTACCATGGTTTCCCCTTAAACAATATATCACCTCCTACTTGCAAAATGCATACCCTACCTACTCACAAAATGCTTACAGACCTTGGCCTCCTCCAAACTATAAAAATCAAAAACATTTTTGAAAATACTAGTATTAATGGTAGTATTCAAAATAAACCTTAAAGCATGCCATATGCACATTCTATTATGTTTTGAAAAGAGTTTCACATGATTTTTATTAACTCCCACTCCAATGTGCAATCCACTAAACTTTTCCATTATTAAATTTGGATTTTACTTGTACTTCCCTGGATGTGATCTTGCAGGATTAAATTATTTTTTGCTGCTAGAAAAATGTCACCGACATGCCACATCATCTTTGTAATGTTGCCAACCACTTTGTTAGCAAACTAATTAATTGTTGCACTGGCCTCCCTATACACATGGCTAATATAGGTCTTTTTGAACTTTCCTAGGTCAGACTTTAGTTCCTCTATCATATTCGTAATGGTCCAAGAAGGCATAGAGGAACCATTAAGAAAAATTATAATGTTTAATGAGTCCCCCTCCAGCCATAGGTTCTCTATCCTAAAATCTAGGGCGAGCTTAACAATGTGATTGGCAGCGCAGGCTTCAACAAAATGGTTTATTTGATGTCTGAGTGGGCTTGAAAATACCACCACTCCTCCACCATGGCAATTTTACACGATGCCTCCACTGCTAGTAGGGCTTGGGTTTCCTTTAGTAGCCGCATCAAAATTGGCCTTGTACCAATTTTCATGGGGAAAAACCACCTGGCCTCTTATCTTTTTCTATCCCTATCCAATTTCCTTTGTCTATTGTTCCCACCTTCTTCAATATTTCCTACCTTTGGGGTGGCAAAGTTATCCTTCATTGATCCTTCAATTTTCTCAGCAATGGCGAGCTCAAGGGATTCTCTATCTCTAAAAATTTAGTTATTCTGCTCTTTCCAAATACCCCAACAAAAGTGTGGAACAGACCAGGAGCACATGAGTTGGGTGATTAAACCTTTTTGTAAACTCCTCCAATAGTTGAAGAAATCTTGAACTTTGACTGGGGGGCACCAACTAACCCCAAAGTACCTGGCCAAGAGATTCCAAACATTGGAGGAGTAGGATCAATGAATAAAAAGGTGATTAACTAACATCAAAGCCTTCTTACATACATTGCACCTATTGCGGATAATCTAGCCTCTCTTGGCTAAATTGTCTAGAGTAAAGATTTTGTCTTAGAGCAACAACCAAAAGAATATGTTGATTTTTGGGGTAAGGCTAGGGATCCATGCCTTAGCCCAGATGGCTTTCTCCATTCTATCCCACCATGAAAAGTACCGAGAGGTAATAGAGTAATGGCAATTTGAGTTACCTCCCTAGATGACTTCATCCCCCTTGTTATTTATAAAAATAGCATTCAGGCTAATCATCAAAGAATTAAGTTCCAGGGAAAATCATTGACAAGTCCTACCATCCATTTCCTATTCTGTAATCACTGACTTTTAGACCATATCTTCTTATTCATGGCTTTGGCCATCTACTATAAATGGGGTGGTCAATAAGTGGTCCTTGGATTATCCAGTCATCCAACCAAAATAATATATCCTCACCTTTACCAGTTTTCCATTTTTCTTTAGACTTAGCGAGGGCCTTAGCCTTTAGGATCCCATTCCATATGTAAGATCCTTGAGGAATCTTAGCCTCATGAAGCAAAAGGCTGAGTGATTGCCTTCTCAAGTACTTTCCAATCATAATTTCCCTCCATTCTTCTAAACTCTAAAAAATGCGCTAGATCTGTTTGGTTAAAAGAACATTATTGAGATGTCTAATTTTTCTAATACCAAGGCCCCCATAACATTTGGGAAGGGAAACATGGTCCCAGGTGACAAGATGATATCTTTTGTGCTCTTCAACCCCTGTCTAAAGAGAGTCCCTCTGAATCTTCTCCATTTTGTTAGCTTGCTTAAATGGGATCCCAAAGCATAAGTGGGGAGGTTTTGGAAAATAGATTTCACCAAAGTGCATTTGCTAGCCTGACTGACAGTTGCACCTTTCTAGCTAGCTAACTTCTTGTTGAATCTATTAATGATGCTATTCCAAAAAGATTATGAAGGTTTGGACCCCAAAGGCATACCAAGATAACTTACAGGGAGGGAACCAATGCCACTTCCCAATATACAAGCAATTTTCCTCTATCTCTCTAGCATAGTATTAATGAAGTAGACCAAACTCTTATCCCAATTTATAGCCCAGCTAGTACCCCTACTATAAGTATTTAGTAAGCCCTTAAAAACTCTGGCCTCCTAGACCATGGCCTTGCCCCCCAGAATAGTATTTTCCACAAATTGTTGATGGGTGAAAGATAAATGACCAAACAAAGGCTTGAGACCTTGCAAACTCTGATCCTATCTTTTTCTTAAAATAAGTCTACCTAGATAGTTAGCAAAAATGATGAAGAGAACAGGGGATAAGGGATCACCCTGTCTTAGCCCTCTTGAAGGGAATTTTTTTTTGAAGGGGGGCCATTAACCAGAATAGATAAGGAAGGGGAAGAGATAAGCTGAAAGATGAGTTTACACACCTAGGAGTTAAATCCAAAAGCTTGAAGGACCGCCATCAGGAAATTCCAATCCACCCTATCATAAGTTTTAGACATATCAAGCTTGAGAAGGAAACCTTCTCTCTTGCCAGCTTCAAGAGAGTGAATCACATCATGCACCATGATAATAGAGTATAAAATCTACTCCCTCGGACAAAGCCAATTTTTTGAGGGGAGATAATCAAATGAAGAATACTGAGAATCCTAGAAGTAAGAACTTTGGAGATGATTTTTTAGAGAGAATTGCAAAGAATGATGGGCCTAAACTTATCCATAAAATTTTCCCTTAGGATTTTAGAATGAGAACCAAAAAAGTGGCATTAAGCTCTTTCAAAAGCTTTCTAGCCCCAAAGAATTCCTACACAACCTTCACAGCATCCCCTTTGACCACTTCTCAGTAGACTTGGAAAAAGAAAGTCAGAAAACCATCTGGGCTAGGGGCCTTATCACCTAGAAGGGAATTGAGAGCTTGAAATTTTTCCTCTGGGATTGGGATAGGTTTTAGGATAGAGTTGTGGTGGGCTTGTAGAATAGGAGGAATAGCTGACAGAATATCCTCTTGATCAGGCATCGAGATAGTGTGATCCCTATAGAGGAGAGAAGAGAAAATTTGCACAACTTCATCCGCTATCTCATTATCTTTAGTTAACAAAAACTAACCTTTCTTGATTCTAGAAATCTGGTTAGTGGCCCTATGCTTTAAAGTAGATAAGTGGAAAAATCTGGTGTTCTAGTCCCCTTCTTTAAGCCAATTAACTCTTGATCTCTTTTTCCAAAAGTGTTCTTCCCTGGAGATGATGTTATGAATGTCAAAGAGAATAGACCTTTCCTCCAACCAATTCTGATCATTATAACCATCTTGTTGAATCTTTGTCTAGATTGAACAGAGCTAATCAGTCCTCTCATCCCTATCCTGAAAAATGTGGCCAAAGTTCATTTTGTTCCAAATTTTTATGTTTCTTTTCACATTCTTCAATTTTTGGGCTACACTAAACATTGCAGTGCCCTCTACCTCAATGTTCCACTATAGGGAGATCTTGGTTTCCAAAGCTAGGTGGGAGATCCACATTTTCTCAAAATGGAAAGGGATGGACCTTTTGAATGATAGAGGAAAAACAAAAAGAGATATGGGGGAGTGGTCTGATCCCATTCGAGGAAGAAGGGAAAGCCTGCAGGAGTGGGTTTGCAACCAACCAGGGTAAATGAGGGCTCTATCAAGATGGACTTGGGTACAATCCCCCCCTAACTCTCCTATTAGAGCATGTGAATCTACTCCCCATGAGATGAACATCCATTAAGGCCAGGTTGTTGATGAAGTTCGAGAGGTCTAACTTACTCTCCTAGTCTAAGGCAAGTCATCCACTTTTATCCTCATCAGATAGGAGGGAATTGAAGTCCCACATTATAACTCCTTTGTTTACATTATTGGAGTTAATAAACTCTATTAGCTTAGCCTAGAAAGTTGTTCTCTCCAATTTGGAATTGGGAGCGTAAAGATTTAAAATAAACCAGAGTTCATCACTATGAATATGGGACACCCTGCAAAGGAGGGCACTACCTACATTATAGATAGTAAATATATGATAAGCCTTGTTATTGTAGAGAATCAACATCCCTCCTAATGCTCCCTCTGAGTCCGTGGCCTTGCTGCTCATGTTTTTGTTGAAGGAGATCTTGCCTACAACATCTTTTCTCATTTTGTTTTCTTGAATCAAGAAGAAATCTGGTCTTTGGTCTCTAATCATGTTCTAACTAACTCATGTTTATGAGCCCCTTTGAGGCCCCTTATATTCCAAGAGATGATCTTCATTTTTTACTTCTAGAGTATTCCTTAATGGTTCTCTAGCTCCCATCTGCCAAGTACTTTTTGGCCTCTTCCTGTAGTAGCTGGTTCATGTTTTCCCTTCTTGGAGACTTGAGTTTACCCTCAACATCGGCTTTAACCCCTCTTTTGGTTGTTGTTGATGAGAGAGGAGGGTGGACATGATTCTTCTTCTTCTTTTTAATTAGACTTAGCCATTGATACTATCTTGAGTATAGCTATCAATCCAATCTTCCCATTGTTGGATCATTTTTGAAGAAGAGTTACTAATGAGCTCTATGATCTTAGTCCCAAGACCATTAGATGTAGCCAAGTTCATCATAGGACTAGGGATTCCCACCTAAGTCACAAATTTTTCACATTGATTGTGATCTAGCACCCTCAAAGAATCATCAGCCCCATTATATAGGGAATTTGAGTCAGGGACCCTTGAGATCTCCACGTAGGAAGTCTCCTACCTTCCTACATTCTGCTCCTTCTCAAAGATCACATTATCTTCTACCACAGGTATGGTCACAACAATTGGTCCATCCATCAGGGGCTCCTTTAGGAAACTACCTTGGAGACCGTCCTATGAAATAGAGTCAGGGTGGCATGGTCTATTGCCATATTTATCACCTTGGTCTTTATTATTCCTAGCAATGTTACCCTTAGCCTCCTTGCCATCCTAGTTCTCAAACTGCTTTGTAGGTCTATGTCTCTAGATCAATTTTTTCTTTCCCTTGATGGAGGTTCCAGAGGGCTTGGATTTCTTCTTTGCTTTGTCTAATTTAGCAGGATCCTGAATTTTCTAAATTTTCTGCTTTAGAGCCTTTGGGCATTGATTTACCTTATGGCTAGCCTTCAAACAAAGGAAACAGGCAAAAGGCACTATTTCATAAATTAGTTTTTGGACATGCACCCCATGTTTTGAGTGAAAAGCCACAGTTTCTAGCATGTACATTCCCTCTCTAACTCCTATGCAGCTGCGAGCATAGTTGAGATGTCTTTTGGAAGTAGTGATTGGATCGATAGATAGAAGTTCTCCAAAAGACCTAGCTAGCACCACAAAAAACATCTTTATTCTAGAATTCTAAAGGCAATTTAGGTAGTCTAACCCACATAGGGGCTTGAACAAAAGAAGAGTCATTTAGATTCAGCTTAGAAAAACACTTCTGGAGGACTAGTGTGGAACAACCAATAGCGCATTGACCTTTACTAAGAAAGAAAGAAAGGTCTTCCATGTAGGTGAATTAAAAAGATAGAAAGCCCTTTGCCATGGCCATGACTAAAACATGACCTTTAAGAGCCAATTTCTTCTTTATAAAAGTCCTTACAACATCAATGTTCAGTCTAGGCCCCAAGAATTTTCCAATCAAGGTAGAAGCCATGGATTGAATGCTATGATCCATGATTTCATCTAGGATGGAAATGGCACAAGAAGCTTTCTCCATCTCGGGAAGAATCGTAAAAGGTGGGAAAGAAGACTTACTTGAGGGCTTGATCCCGAAAAGGGATGACCATTTAGCTAGTTGACCACCTTTGGGGTTCAAAGGAATCTTGATCACTTCCTTGGTGGGAGTATTTGGGTCCCCATCAGCATTCTTGAACTGGTCCCTTGTATATGACCCCTGTTTGTCACCCTTCTACAACCCATGCTCCAGTCTAGGGATCTGATTCTAACATACCAGAGGGATCCTACCCTTTTCTAAATTCAAATTTTGGAAACCTCCTTGACAACTGCTCATGCTTGCCATAATCAAGTGTAGAAAGAAAGTTAAAAAGGGGGTAGAATAGGGGAAAAAGTTGGATCCAAGTTAAAGACCCATTCAAGGCATTTGACATGACCTCAGATCACTTACTCAGATGGCTAAACCAATCCTAAATGGAAGTGCTTCCATTTTATGATTATACATAAAGATAAATTTTGGTGATTGTTGGAGGACTGAAGAGTTCTATAACTCATCTTGAACATTGTTTAGAAGAAGAAAATACAATGACTCAAAATTGGTGAAAGTGTATTTAAACATATGGTAACTTCATTTAGAGGATCATTATCATATGAATCTAACTTTTGAGGAAATGAAAAAGGATATTGTGATGGTTGGAAAATTATAGACTACAACTTGTAGCCAATGTGGTTCATTAATTTAGATACTAAGAACTACTACCTATTTTGCAAGAGAAAAGTAATAGCATGCTTGTTGATTCCTCCATTAAATTGTGGTTCATTGATGGATGCTTCAAGAAAGTAAGATAATGTATTTGAATTGTGTATATTCTCTTCTAGAGTTGCATCATGCTTTCAATTTTGTTGAATTTCAATCTTTTAAGAGCCTATGGAAATACTTCATGCGGGTTAGTCTTATTGATTGAACTATAAAATATGATCGACTGATTTTGATGAAGGATATATTCTTGAAAAATAAGATCTAGCAATGTTGGTGGAAAAAATAATTGTTGTGGATTGTATGTCTTGTTAAACCATCTAGTTCATATTGAAGGATAGTATTTGGATTGGGGATGAAGGCTTGGTTTATGGGAATATTATTAGTAGAAGAAGAGGTTTTCTCACAAGTTTCCAAAAGTTACACTATCTTTAAAATAAGAAATTATAGCATCATTGGAAACATGGTCAGGGTTCCCTATTTCTATAAGTGCATTGCTATTTAGATGCCCTAGGTAATTTTTGTTCTCAACAACTTCTTGTTCTTTTTTTCGAAAGGCCATTTGGACTTAAGGGCATCTGTATTCATAAGATGCTCTTAAGCTGATATTACTATCCTCCTTATTAACAAGCTATTATTGGGTATTCCATAAGTGTTTCAATATCATGTTAGTAAACAGATTGTCATTCTTTATGAAATTCAATAATTCAATCTATGCCCCAGGTATGAAATCAATGATGCTCACAATAGTTGGGTAAATGTTATGTTAATCATTTCCCTTTGAATTTACATGTACAACTCCCTTTCGAATTCATTATCAAGGAATTTAAATTAATTAAAGAATAACATATATGCACACTTTTTCCTAAAATTTCTTAAGGATCTCTCACATACTCTTAGGTACTGAGGTAGAGTTCACAAGATTTGGAAATTAAAGATAACTAGAAAGCACATAGTCTTCCCATGATAGAATAAGATTTAAGAAATAATTTAAATTATACAACAACATGAAACTAATGAATACTAGGGAAGAAGAAAGTACAACAATCACAAGAAATAGTAATAGATATTATCCACAATCGATTGTAACAATTCTCAAAGTAATTGTAAATGATTGAGTTAAAACTCCAAGTTTCAAACTATGAATATATATATATAGCTCAAGCACAAATTTTTAAAGAAATAATAGTTGCATATATCACCAGATTCTATCTATTACTATCTTAGAAAGAGCTTCAAAAAAGATACTATATGCTACAAATGTCTTTCTATCTAAATAAAATGTAAACCTTTCCTAGTTTAATGCTCTAGTATTTATATTTTTTCTAAAACCTAAAAAGGCCTACATCAAAACCCAACCTTTTCATTATAAATGATTATGGATGCAAATAGTTTAAGACAATTTTTTCAAAAGCTAGAAATGAAGACATAATTGATCATAACTAAACTTATTCGCTGGGCTTTTCCCCATCCACCATGGTTTATTTGACCCACTTCCAGCTCTTGAAGGTGCTTGTAAACTCCTAGATGATGCGAGAATTGAAATTCTTTAGACTAAGAAACTTTGATCTGCATGTATCCTTCTGCCACCTTAGTTCCCCAATCCTCTGACTTTGCCTAGTTATGAGCTCTTTGTTTAGGTACAACATCAATTCTATGTTAGCTATTGTGGTAAAATCTTGAGAGGAGGGGTTGTTACTATCTCTGATATCAGACATAGTGTCACTAAAGTTTTTATTCAAGGTATCAGAATCCATGCTACCATCATCAAATTGCAGAGGGGTTCATGATCTACATATCTTTCAATATCTCCTTGTGCATCATAGTGACTTCAAGTTCAATTTCTCACATTTCTTCTATGGTTTCCCTGTAGATAGAGTCCTTCCAATTCATATTTATTTTAAATATGAATAGAAAGCAAGAGTCGATGACTTACATAGGCTTTTCTCTTAGGAAACTCAATATGCCATATTTCTCCACTTCATGTACTTGAAACATGACTACATAGCACTGACTTTGATATGCCTCCCAGACCGGAATGAGGGTCTAAACTTCTCCAAAAAATACTTCTTCTTCCATGTATGTAGTGGTGAAGTTCAGTATAAATTTTATTTCTTCTTTCATAATGGACTCCACCCATTCATTCATTTCTTCCAAAAGCAACCTTCCTCTCTACATTTCTTGACTAGTTGTTGGTTGTTTGATGAGTTAGGATCAAAAAATTGGGGAGTTTGTATTAGTGGAAGGACACTAACATTCATTAAGGAATATATATATATATATATATATATATATATATATATATATATATATATATATATATAGTTCTGTCTTTTCCTTACTATTTTTTTTTCGATTAAGTTAACATATGATTTGCAAAAAGCTTGAATAAGTGATTCCCAATATCTCTAGAGATGACTCCCAAGTCTAGGATAGTGACCTTGAAGTCCTTAGCATCAATTTCCCTTGATCCTTCTTTCTGCTTATAAGTATCCACTTTTGTTGTAACCTTACCCATCATAGGATCCTTGATTAGCCCCTCATAATTTTTCATCTTCTTACTCCAAGATTCAATAAGAAGACTTCATAGAGAAGGAATTTTTTGAGGTTCTTTTGCAAGCAAAAATTTCCTCCACTAGGAAAAGAGCAATCTTGTAAGCCCAAATTCATTCTTTAAGCTCACCAGCTAAGGAGCTTTACTTATTAGGAACCCCCTAAAGAATCTATTTCCATTTCCTCCATCTAGAAAAGTAATCACTTACCTTATACCAAAGGCTTTTTTTTAACACCTCTTCCAACTGAGAGAAATTACTATATACCAAGGGTCTCCCTCCAAACTACTTATCTCCTAGAATCTAACTGTTTTCACCCTTTCTTCTAGCCACCACAACCCCTCTCTTATAATCTTTGAATTACTTATCATATTATTCCATGTCTTGGAACCTTCTATCTAATGATTCTCCAAAAAGAAGTAGTCCTAGGGGACATTTCCAAGTTACTTATGCTTCATTATGTTGCACTAGCCCACCTGTTTCTCAGTAAGTCCCCAACCCATTTTGGTAAGGAGGGATTTATTTTGATTGATTAACTTTAGACACCCAATCTCCTATTATTCTTTTTTTTACACATAATTTCCAAATTTACCAAGCTAAATCTATTCCTTTCTTCACTCCTCATCCATAATAAATGCCTTTGTCATTTCTTGAGTTTCTCTGCCATAATGTGAGTTATCATAAATAAGGAAATGATGTACACCACAACACCTTGCAATGAGGTTGTCATTAATTGAAGCTTCCCAAAACTACTCAATAGTTTTTCTTTCCAACAAATGATCTTTTTTTGCATTCTTCCCAGTATGGTATTCCAAATATTTTTAGAGAATTTATTCACCGTCAATGAAAGACCAAGGTACATATCAAGAAGACTAGTTTACTAACAACCAATAATGTTTAATATCTATAGTTGGAAGTTTTTATTAGTGTTAAATAAGTATAATTTACTCTTACTAAAGTTTATATTTAGTCTTGAGGACTCTACATTATCATGCAGTAGATTATGCCATTTCCTAGCTTCCACAACTAAAGCATAGCCATGAAAGAAGGTATCATCAAAAAAACTATTGAATAAAATTTAGAGGAATGGAGGTGACAACATTTATCCCATTCAAGAATCTCAAATAAGCAAGTTTCTTGGAGGATCTTTCCAGGACTTCAGTTATAACTATACAGATATAAGGAGAAGGATCCCCCCTTGTCTCAAGCCCCTACCAACCTTAAATGACCCCTAGGGTTTCCCATTGACAATAACATAAAAAATGACTCTATTTAAAATACTTTTAATTTACCCCACAACTTTATTATTGAAACCAACTCTTCTAAGAACATCATAAAGAAATTCCTAGTCCAACATGTCATACTGTTTTGGAACATCAAGTTTAAAATACATACCCATATTTGTATCCTTTACATTGAGTGGATCACCTCATGTGTGGTCACAACTACACCTTGAAATTGTCTACCTAGGATAGAACCCATCACGGGGGTGCCAATAAAGCTCCATAGCAAGGGTTTTATTCTATTGATGAGAATTTTAGAAAATACTTTATACACAGTATTGTGTAAGCTAATGTTTCTGAAATGAGTGAGACTCTTAGGATCCTAAAAAATTGGGACCAAGACAATAAAAGTATTATTTAGCCTTCTTGGTAATTTATCCATTCTATAAAAGTATCTAGTAGCTATAGTCAATCTATCTATATCATCTCAGGCAAGAAGTGTAAGAAGAAAGCAAGGGGAAAACCATTTGGTCTAGGGTATCTATCAACCTTATTTGAAAAATACACCTTCCCAACATCCTTGTATGACACTTGACTAGTAATGAGCTCATTATCCTCCTCTTTTAGCACATAAGGAAAATTCCAGATAAGGTTATTTCTTTTGGTAACGTATCAATTAATACTAGAATAGGCTTCAGTGAAATACATGATAACCCATCTTCTCATATCATCTTGTTCCACCAGAGTATTTTTATTAATATCCTACAAAGAGGTTATAGTATTTCTCTTTTCATTGTTAGGTAACAACCTATAGAAAAATGTGGTATTCGTGTCTTCATCTATAAGCCATTAGATCCTAGACCTATGCTTCCAATATATATTTTCTCTTTAGTTGTGACATTCTTCCATGGTTCCCTAGATACTTCTTCATTCTTTAGAGTATCAGCTAAAAATTCTCCCTTACCTAGACCTTTTGAAGCTCCTCTACTTATAAAAAAAATCTTCTTAACAATGTTCCTGAATGAGGTTTCTCCCCACTTGATAGCATTTCTCATCAAATTCTCTAGTTTAGCAGTCAGTCTATACATGGTCATGCCATCAACTCTAATATTCCTTCATTCTTTATCATGTTGCATGAAGTTAGGATGTGATTGCCACATAATCTTATACCTAAACAACTTTGGGTCATTAAAGAAACCATCAAACCAATTAAATAATAGTAGAGTATGATTAGAGATCATTTTGGGAAGAGTTGTTAAAATGAAGTAAATGATATGTTGCTAATAAGATAAAACGAGGAGCCTACCCAAATTTATTTGCATAATCTCCTGACACTTCCTATTGTTTGAATACGTAAATAGGACATTCACAAGTCCACACTACATTCTATAGAAAATAATATTCTGAAAGTTAGGAAGAAAAGGAAGGAGGGCAAGTCCTATACTATGTTTGATCAAGCCTTTATGTTCTATCTATATAATTTTCATATGGCTATATCCCCCTTCACCCCATTAATGTTTAGGTTTCCCCCTCCCAACTAGTCATCTTCTATTTCTACTCTCCAAGTCTTTGCAGAGACAACCTTGCCTCTAGACACTAAATCCCTAAATCCCTCACCCTCCTATATTCTCCAATAGATTAACATGGAGAAGTATCTAAATATTATTGATTTTCCTACTGAAGTTGAAGTGGGTAGAAGATCTCTTAGGAATGTGAAGAATTTGAAATGGGGAAATTCTAACGATAAACATGAATGCTTTATTAGTTTAGATTCCATGGGCAGTGGAAAGAATAAGAAGCCCACTAAGAGGTAGAAATGGAAAGTGGACCGAAAAAGATATATTGATCAGGAGATGGGAGTGAATTCAGGCCTATGGATAGCCACTTGAGTCCTATGCCCTCACATGTTTTTGATACTCTTAATGTTGAGGCTCACACCTAGAGATGTCATGAATAATAAAGGGGACCCTAATACTGTCACATCCACTTCCCGTGAATGGGAGAAAATAAAGAACAATAAAAATGATAAAGGGACTAACCTTGAGGCATGTTAGGGAACTGGTGTTCAAGGAGTTACTAAGGAGAATGTAGTACTAGAGGAGACCATCAAGAAACTCAAGAGAAGGCCAGATAACCTAGATAAGAGGTTTGATGGGGTGGTTAATTTTACTATCAAAGTGGTGCACTCACTGACCACCACTCTACATCTCCTTCATGTTGAGAAGGATGGGTTTGATACCTCTACTAGTGTAGACATTACAAATTTGATCTACTAATTCCTAGCATACGACTTGCTTCATGTTTTGCTAGAAAGACCTAACAATCAAAATAAAAAGAGCTAGGGTTTTGTGTTTTTTCTTTTTTATCTTTTTTATGGTTTTAGTTAACCACAGTCTCTTCATGAATGAGCTTATACTAATGTGTAGGGATGGATGAGTTTTAGTTTTAATATCCTGACTCTCAATATGGTTTTGTATATTATTAATTTTTACTATGATTATCATCCTACTATCTATAATAGCTTTAGAAACTTGGACATGTTAATGTGAGCATTTTGATATTAAGAAAGGTGTTAAGCTGATCATGTGATACAAGTGACTTTTTTTTTTATTTTTTAGCTTTTATTTTTTGGGCCAGCACCCATTTTCGTTGTTTCTTAATATAAAAAACTTGATTTGTGCAAACAAACCTAAATTTTTTAATGTTATTTCTTGGTAAAATGTCTTTTGATGAGTGTGTAATTTAAATGTTTTAGGAAAGGAAAATTTTTTGTAAAGATATCAAAGCATTATGTTTATAATTTTTTTTGTTATAAGTTACAATTGCAATTGCATGTCAAATAAAAGAACATGCATAACGCATGTCTACTCTTTACTATTTCCTTGTGAATTTTAAATTAGATTATAGGAAGAAAAAAATTAGAGTAAATTTATTGAGAATTTTTTAGAAAATTTCAATCTGACATTATTTTTCATGTGCGTAATGGTTAAGTGTTGTGAAGTGTGTTAAGAGTGCTAGATGATTTGATGATTAGAATAGAATTGGACAAGAACATGGGATAGCTAAAGTTTTCTTAATTTTTATAATTTTGAAGGATGGTTGGTTGTGAACTTGTTAATGATGGGTGCAAATATATATGAGCTAGCAGAAGTATTTTGGAACTAGAAAATAAATGGATAACAATATTGTTGTTAATGTTATTTTTAGTTAATGGTTGTAGATATTATTTGTAGCTCTCTTCTATAACATAATATTAAAAACTATTTCAATGTTTTTTGTCTCTTATTTTCATATTACTATTATCACTATAAATTTTACTATGATACCAAAGTTGGGTAATGTGTAGCTACCATTTAAAAATGTCCAAATAGGTGAGTATTTTGAAAAATTACTCTCAACTATGAAGTGTGGAAATTTTTGTAATGTAAATGATTATTTACTATTGGTTTATTTAGACAAAATAAAATTGTTCCGAATGGAATCAAGCACTTGTAGCTTGTTATCCTTTTGTTGTTTCATATGCCTCACTTTCATGTTTTAAACTTATTTGCAATGAATAAATATGTTAATAGTGATTTAGAAACATATACATATGTTCATTTTCCTAAATTAGTTAGCTCAAAGGTGAGCTCTTACTCCACAATAGTAAAGTGGCTAATTACATGGTATATTCAAAATAGTCAAAAATGTTGAAAAAGACAAGTAAAACATGATAAAATCTAATAACCACACCATTAAATTAGCAAAAAACCAAAATGCTTATGACAAAGCTAAGACAAACCACAAGACCACTACAAACAACACAAAAAAGCTATGTTGCAAGTCATATAACAAAACAATATTTGTCTATAACACTTGTAATAAATAATCCTAAAAATTTTAAATAATAATTTTGTTAACTATTTTTATGTAAAACTATCACAAATTATAATTTCTTAAATATATATTTAAATTTCAACAAGCTTTAGTGTTGATATCTATTTTACAATCAGTGAGAAAATTAATAATAAAAGTATTAATAAATATTAAAAGCTTAATTAAACAGATAAATCTTTAAATTACAACCATTTGAAAGAATGATTTCACGAAGCTTATCCGGTAGAATAAATCAGCGAAGACCAGGTGGAGCTAACCATTTCCTGTGAATTTTATTTAGCTTATATGCACCTTAGATCTAATACATAGTGAACATAGTAAGTTTTGCTCTCAGGGTTTTTCGAACATGAATGATTGAAAGCCATAATGAAAAAGCATCAAGCCACATAAAATCTAAGACATATAGAGAGCATCTTACAACAGCCATCCATCCATATTAGCAGAATTTGGCAGGAAGTACGGTGCAGTGTATCTCCTGTTTAAATAGACATAGACAATCAGAACATACACAAAGCTAAATAAACTCTTTCTTTATATGCCTGCAATTGTTTCAAGAATGGTAGCTTGGTCAATGTTTCCTCTATCGATCAGTCTTTCTTTCTTGAAATGCGAGTAGAGGAAAGGCGCCCAAATTTCAATCTCATCAGTAAATGAAGTGAAGATGCCAATTGAAATGCGATATCTCCAACCATTGTAAACAACACGATGCTCTGTGCTATGGTAATGACCGTTACTCCACGCCTACAAATATTCAACCCTAAATTTTATCAAACCCTAGTACTATAAGAAGAGACAATTAAAATGGCATGCAAGGAGAAAATGTCGTACCTTTTAGGAATCCCCCAAATTGAGAACAAATGAATGAGGGAGAGGTTTCACGTTGAGCCATTCTCCCACCTCAGATCAAATCTGGAGCCCTCCACCATCATCTCGTTGAAGAATTGTGAGGCAGTTCAGATCTCTATGATGTACAAGTGCTTTCTGTCGAATATCAATGCCATCCTATGGATACCCATTTATCCGCAATATTGCTGAGCATTTTTCAAAGTGAGACTGGTAGAAAGCATCAGCATTCAACCCAAGGTGTATGTTGACATCATTATTTTCTTTTCAATATTTGATAATGACAAAGCGTATGTTGACATCGTTTTGCTGCAAACGTTACGTTGTAACCATTAGAAAGAGGAAAATGATTTTGAAATAAATGAGAAAAGAGGTCGATTAACATACCAGAAAATGGGGTTCCCTTTGTTGGTAATGTAGGCTTCCAGCTGTCCATTTAATCTTCCCTGTCCTTACCTACTCCAACTACTTTATTTATTGTTATCTTCTCATCCAGAGTTCTAGATCTCTCATTTTAAACTATACTTCTAGATTATTAGGTTTAGGTTTAGGGTTTGTTTCAAAGGTTGAGTCGGCTATAATACTTTTTCAGAAGTCTGTAGATGTTTTGTCTTCTCGTCTAATAGAAGATTTCTCTAGAATATTGTATGCTTTCTTATAAAAAGCAGTATGTACTCATTTGAGATTACGGGGGAATGAAATATAATATAGTTTATTGTGTAGCAGCACATTGTGTTGTTCTGTGTCTTTGTTATTTTTTATCCTCTGCCCATCCATCATATTGGTATCAGAGCTATAGAAAATCTGAACATTATTTTTATGGGCAGATATCATTGTGGGTGAAGGAAAAATGAAAGCAAAAAGATCTAAAGAAAATATCATAGTTCTGTGTGAGGAAGGAAGAGAAAAGGTTTGTAGTTGTTACAAGTCAGAAAGCTTTATTATTAAATCATGGCAGGAACCAATGGAAGTATTTCACAGCCAAAAATTGCAACTTTTAATGGCAAAAATTATGATTATTGGAGCATCAAAATGAAAACACTTTTTTGTTCTTAGGATGTTTGGGATTTAGTTGAAAGTGAGTTCTCTAAACTAGCAGACCAACAGGCATATCAAGCTCTTTCACAAGATGAAAAGGATTTATTAAAGGAAAATAGGAAAAGGGATGCTAAGGCATTGTTCTTTATTTAGCAGATAGTGTAGAAAGCAATATTTCCAAAGGTAGTTGCTGCCACAAGCTCAAAGCAAGCATGGGACAACTTGCAATCAACATATCAGGGCATAGGAAAGGTAAAAACTTCAAAGTTACAAAATCTTAGAAAAGATTTTGAAAACTTACAAATGAAAATTCAAATTCAATACACTCATTCTTCACTCAAACAATGGGGATAGTAAATCAAATTAGATCATATGAAGAAACTCTTGGGGATCAACAAGTTGTAGAGAAAATACCTAAAAGTCTACCAAATAAGTTTGATTCAAGAGTTGCAACCATTGAAGAATCTGAGGATCTCTCCTTGCTATCAATAGATGAGTTAATGGGTTCTCTCTTATCACATGAACAAAGGTTGAATCGTTCAAGAACTTCATCATTGGAGAATGCTTTCAAAACTCAACTTTCATTTGGAAGAACAAGAGGAAGATCAGATTACAGCAGAGGCAGAGGACGTTTTACACAAAGAGGAGGAAGAGAAAATCCACAACTTGAGAGTAGAAGGCCAACATCAAGCTCACAAACCAATTTCACATCAACAAGAGGAAGGGGGAGCAACCATCATCAAGGAGAAAGGTATGACAAATCTAACATCCAATGTCATTATTGTAATAAATTTGGGCATTTTGCATCCGAGTGTAGAAAAAGACAATATGACATGAATAGGCAGAAGACACATTTTACAAATGAAAGTCAACCCAACACTAGTGAGCAAAACACCATCTTGATAATATGCAATGTTGCACAAGAAAGTTCTAAAGAAGTATGGCTCTTAGATAGTGGTTGTAGTAACCATATGTGTGGGTCTAAGGAGATATTCTCAACAATAGATGAATCAGTAAAATCAAAGGTTAAGTTGGGGAATGATCATCAAATCTTAGTCATTGGAAAAGGGTCAATTAGCATAAGAAATAAGAAAGGTGAAGAAAAGAAAATTCTTGATGTATATTATGTTTTGGATTGCAACACAATCTCATAAGCATTGGAGAACTAGAACAAAAGGGATATAGAATACACTTTGAAAATGGTGAATGTGTGATTCTAGATAAAGACCAAGCAATAGACTGATTGCAAAAGTTGAAATGACACAAAATAGAATGTTCCCACTTAAAATCCAAAGTGAATTATTCGTTGAGCCAAATGAATTGCAAAAAGTAGCTGAATCTACATTCAAAATTTTACACAAAAATGAATCTTGGCTATGGCATTTAAAGTTTGGTCATTTAAACTTTAAAGGGTTACAACTCTTATATAAGAAATGAATGGTCTATGGGTTGCCATCAATAGAGACACTTAAGACAACATGTGAGAGTTGTATTTTGGCAAAGCAACATAGAGAAAAAAATTTAGTTGGAAAGCCTTATAGAGAAAAACATCCACTTGAGATGGTCCATTCATATCTTTGTGGGCCAATGCAAACATCATCCTTAAGCGAAAAACTTTATTTCTTGACATTCATTGATGATTTTAGTAGAAAAGTTTGGATTTATTTTGTGAAGTATAAATCAAATTTATTTGTTGTCTTTAAAAAATTCAAGGCAAAAGTTGAGAAAGAAAGTGGATACTCTATTAAAACATTAAGAACCGATCAAGGTGGAGAATACATATCAAATAATTTTCTAAATTTTTGCAAAGAAAATGGCATATGGAAACAATTTACAGCAAGGTACACTCCACAACAAAATGGAGTAGCAGAAAGAAAAAATAGAACAATTATGAAGATGATAAGGAGTATGTTAAAGGAGAAAAATTTGCCAAATGAGTATTGGGTTGAAGCAGTAGCATGTTCAACATACATACTAAATAGATGTACAACAAAAGCAGTAATAAATAAAACACCAGAAGAAGCTTGGAGCAAAAGGAAGCACAATATTGCACATTTGAGAATATTTAGTTGTGTGGCATACTCATTGGTACCTCAAGACGTAAGACAAAAATTAGATGATAGAGGAGAGAATTGCATATTTGTGGGATATAGTGAAAAATTCAAGGCATATAGGCTATACAATCCTATCACAGAGAAGTTAATAGTAAGTTGTGATGTTGAGTTTGTAGAAGAAGAAGCATGGGATGGTAGCTTGGATGAGTCAACTACAGTTGCAGCTAGTATTCCACAAGAAAATGAAGAAAATGAAACTCAAGATGTGCATTCTAAAACACAAAAAAAATGTTCCTAAAACACCTACAAGGGTGTCTACCACTCAAAACATTACTACTCTAGCAAGCACTAATAATAGTGAATTATCTAATCCAACACTTGCATCATTAAAATCAAGGTCTATGAATACTTCAAGGAAGACATGAAGTCTTAGAGACATATATGATGAATTACAAGAGGCTGAAAATGATGATTTATTCATTAATTTTGCACTCTTAGCACATGCTGGTCCAATTTATTTTGAAGAAGCTATTAAAGATGACAAATGGATTTCAGCCATGGATGAAGAAATTCAATCAATAGAAAAGAATGATACTTGGGACTTAGTAGATCTTCCTAAAGGCAAGGATGTGATTGGACTTAAGTGGGTATACAAAACAAAATATAATGCTGATGGAAAAGTAGAGAAACACAAGGCAAGACTAGTTGCCAAAGGCTTCACACAACAACCGGGTATAGACTACGATGAGACATTTGCACCTATGGCAAGATTAGACACTGTTAGAATAATTTTATCCATTGCAGCCCAAAATAATAGGAAGGTTTATCAAGTAGACATGAAATCAGCATTCTTGAATAACATTTTAGAAGAAGTGTATATAAAACAACTGCCAGGATATGAAATTTTGGGAGAAGAACATAAGGTATACAAGCTGAAGAAGGCACTATATGGCTTGAAGCAAGCTCCTAGAGCTTGGTATAGTAGAATAGACTCTTATTTTGTGAATAATGGTTTTAGTAAGTGTGGCTATGAACCAAATTTGTGTGTCAAAGTGAACAATGAAGGAGAAATATTGATAGTTTTCTTATATGTAGATGATTTGATATTCACTGGTAATATGTCAATTAACAATTTCAAGGCAGCCATGAAAAATGAATTTGATATGACTGATTTGGGACTCATGAGATATTTTCTTGGAATACAAGTAAATCAAAATGATGAAGGCATTTTCATTTGTCAAAGTAAGTATGCTATTGATTTGTTGAAAAGATTTAAAATGACAAATGTGAATTCAGCCCCTACACCAGTTGCATTGGGTATAAAACTTAGCAAGAATGATGAAAATCCTAATATAGACACAACTTAATTCAAAAGATTAGTTGGCAGCCTTTTATATTTGATAGCTACAAGACCAGTTATTATGTATGGAGTTAGTCTCATTTCTAGATTCATGGACAAACCAAAAGAAACTCATTGGAAAGCTGGAAAGAGGATTTTGAGGTATATAGCTGGAACAAAGAACTTTGGGATCTTATATGCACATTTAGATCATTACAAGCTAATTGGCTATATAGATAGTGACTGGGCAGGTAGCTTTGATGATAAAAGAAGCACTTCAGGACATATCTCTCACCTAGGATTAGGACCTATTTCTTGGGCATCAAAGAAGCAACCAATTGTGACATTATCATCAGCTAAAGCAAAATATGTTATAGCAACATCAACAACCTATCAAGCAATGTGGATGAGAAGAGTACTTTCTGATTTGAAGCATCCACAAGAAGAACCTACAAGATTATATTGTGATAATAATTATGCAATTTCTTTATCAAAAAATCATGTCTTTCATCAATGTAGTAAACATATTGATATAAGATATCATTATATTCATGAATTAGTGAACAATGGTGACATATCTCTTAAGTTTTGTAGTCCAAAGAACAACTGCCAGACATTTTCACAAAGCCTCTTGTAAAGAATGTCTTTGAACATTTTCGAGAAAGTATTGGTATTACAGACATACATGGCAGTGAAGATTAAGGGGGAGTGTTGGTGATGTAGGCTTCGAGCTATCCATTTAATCTTCCTTGCCCTTACCTACTCCAACTACTTTATTTATTGTTGTCTTCTCATCGCGAATTCTAGATCTCTATTTTAAACTATACTTCTAGATTATTAGGTTTAGGTTTGGGGTTTGTTTCAAAGGTTGAGTCGGCTGTAATACTTTTCCAGAAGTCTGTAGATGTTTTGTCTTCTCGGCTAATAGTAGATTTCTCTAAAATATTGTTTACTTTCTTATAAAAAGCAGTATGTACTCATTTGAGATTACGGGGGAATGAAATATAATATAGTTTATTTTGCAGCAGCACATTGTGTTATTCTGTGTCTTTGTTATTTTTTGTCCTCTGCCCATCCATCACCCTTGTGGCCATATTATTCAACACAATTTCTCAAAGAAAGCTAGATTTGTGGAGTCTGGAACGCAAAAGGCCTCAAAATTTTTATGTCGAATGCATTGCCTATTGCCGAGGCTCTGTCTTTGACTTCGGTGGGCAGGGACAATATATCTCGGGCAAGCTCCTCCGCCGTCTCCAGAAGATCTGCTTGAATTCCATGGTTGATAAGTAAGAAAAATCCCCATTCCTTGCAAGCCTCTCTCAGTTTGGCGACGACTGAATGATCTCGGGCAAGTTGAACATCGAAGTCATGGGGAAAATTGGAAATGTCGATTGCAGGGAGATCCACTTGAGATACACCGGGGGAAGGCATCATCTCTTCTTCTGCAATAACACAACAGCAGATGACAAGATTTGTATGACTTATTAGGGAAATTTCTTGTTTTAACTACTGTTCTTCAAAGGTCGAATAATCAGGCCTTGCTTTGACATTTTGAAAAAATTCACCGCAACCTCCAAAGTAGGAATATTTCCACAAACTAAGAACAAGTAAAGGAGAATATCTGGAAGCAATTGCCCGTTTAAACATATATAGAAGCTTTGTAAAATATCGTTTACGTCTTGTCGATGACCAAGCAATGAAACTATTTCTGATTAAATTATTCTAGGAGCGTAGACTTTTGAACTTCGAAAAATTCTACTGTTATAATTAAAATGAAAAAATGAAGCTAGAATGTGAAAGCAATGATGAATTGTGATGTATGGATTAAAATAGAGCCTCGTGATAATGTAAGGAAACAGACATGTTGGGGACAAGATAGAAATAATAATAATAAAACCAAATGTTAATTTATATCCTTTCACACTTGGTTTTTGTTTGATTACTTTATAAAGGAGTTTTAAACGTTTTGACGGATACTGTATGATGTTGCTTTAAATTTTATAAATATACATATTTTTCAATTCAAGTTAGAAAAACTTGTTTTTATTTAGTTTGGACGTATTTTCATTTTTTAGTGTATTTAAAAATATAATGATATCTATTTTTTATTAGTTAATATGTATACAATTATAAATCTAAAGGGACTATTAGTGATATTAATTTATTAATGGAAAGTGACTATTCATTAAAAAATAAAAAAATAGTGATATCTATAGTTTTATTGGTTAATACTTATAAAATTATAGATCTATACTATACTTTAAACCATTGAAATAATAGTTTCTATTAAAAGTCTCAATCCAAAAAGTATTCACTTGAGTATATTTCTACTAAATTGAAGGAAGATTATTTATCACTCATCTATAATAACCACTACAACTCATCCCCTAACTAAAATTAGTCACTTGAATCTTACTAAAACATTAATTACATAAAAACTTTTTATGCAAATGTTACAAATAAGTTAATACAAAACGAATAAATATAAATGATAGATTATAATAAGTATTTTAAATTATATATGAAAAAAATAAAACATTGTTATCACCTATCATATGAATATATATATTTAATGTATTAACCAATTTACTTTAAATAAGAATACTTAGTTAAATCAATCACATGAAAAAATGGTTTAAAAATCTATCAATGTGATTACAATTGTAACATTTAATACCTAAAGAAACCAAACATCATCATGTAAGATACCCATGTTCAACACTACTAGCTATAGTCTCTTTACAATTCCTTTTTTTGACAGATGTTTATTTCTTAGTTGCAGACTTCAAGCTTGGGTGACAATTCCTTAATCGAATAAAGTTGTTTGAAATAAAAATTATTATAATAATTTTCACATCATAATATCATATAATAATTATATAGTATAAATATTCTAATTTTTTTGATGATAACAAAAGCTCCAACTACATCAAGCTAGTATCGACTACGTGAATAGAGTTATGGATAAAGTGGACTACAAGAAGGAGGTAAAGCTTGTGATTCATCTGGAGGAAGTTGAGAATGATATAGAGAATGTTGATCCTAGGAAATGAACATGTTCTAACACCAAGAAGATTCAATAGAAGATCCCCTAGATTGACGAAAAAGACATTAAAGAGGTTTGTGATAAGATCAAAGTCACTTAGCGAGAGCTAAAAGAGAAGGTGGAAGAGTTAGTTTAGCCTCTTTCACTTGTGCATTGTCTTTAGCTTTTTTTGTCAGTTAGTTTGTGTTTTTTTATCGAGTTGGTTTTTTGTTGTTGGTTTTTGGTTAGTTAGTGTTGGTTTTGGCCATGGGTATGTCTAATGTTGTGGAAACTGGTTCATTTTGGAAACTTTTGGTTTAATCATTTCTTGTAAGACTTTTGGGGTTTCTGATCCCCTGTAAAAAACCTATATTTATCCTTAATAAAAAAAAAAAGCTCAAACTTATATTATTGCAAAATTAAAATAAAAAAAATTTATAACTTATCAATAAAATAATTTTGGGTTTCTATCATTTACCATTCAATAAATAATAATAATAATAATAATAATTATTATTATTATTATTATTGTTTTTGTTGTTGTTATTATAATACTCATTCTTCTCCTAATAGTTATTAAGATAGGTATATTTTAATTTTTAGATACCAAGTATAATTATTATCGACAATATTATCATTATCTTTATGTTAGCTATGTTTCTCTGATGTAATCCGACCATAGCTATAATAGCACTAATAGATCTTGATGTGTCATAGATTCCTCTTTAAATTTCCAATTAAATTTCTACAACATAATCATAAGACAAAATCTCGTGGACAAATTTAAAGAAATAAAAATACAATAGATTTTCAAGGAAGGTGTTAAAGAAGAAGATGCTCTAGCAAATCTAGGTGTCGATGGACAAACAATAAGTTGGAAACACACCTTAAAATGTACTTTTTAGAAAAAACATATAGGAAAAGAATTTAAAACTTTTAAGTTTAAATTCCTAGATTACTAACTTGGATAGCTAAAACTCAAAAGCATCAAGATAATTTTTGATCAACCAAAGAGATCTAAGTAAAGTCTAAATCACCAACTAGCTACAAAAATGGTAATGAAGTATTCAAAGAACATGCTTTAATATATTGAGTTGTCCTTAAATCTTCCATTCTTAGAGATGCATTGAGATTTATCGAATTGTAAGTCTTCATAATCACATTTAACAAGGTAAACAAAAACTAATTTTAGAATGCTAAAGCCATTAAAATAAAGTGGACTGTACACAAGTAATGAAGTATTCAAAGCACATGCTTTAATATATTTTGTTGTCCTTAAATCTTCCATTCTTAGAGATGCATTATGATTTATCAAATTGTAAGTCTTCATAATCACATTTAACAAGGTAGACATAAACTAATTTTAGAATGCTAAGGCCATTAAAAAAAAGTGGATTGTACAAATATCCAATCAACCTACACCCCTTCCTTCTTAATCATAAGTAAAGAAAAATGCTAGTAGAAATAGGAAAGAGCATGTCTAGATTCAGGAATCTAATACCAATTTGGAACTAAAAACTTTCTAGATTCAGGTAGTTGAAAAGAAATCATGTTAACATATTTTTGGAAGTAAAACTATGTTAAATTTGATAATAGAGAGCATTAAAAATTTAAGGAATCTCATACTACATAAGAAAAGTAAGCAAGTAGAATAAACTAAAAATGGAATGAGATCAAATATAGTAGATATCAAATAGTGAAGCCAAAAGGAATTAGTAAATTAAAATTAAGGTTAAAAAAAGCTAGTCATAATACAGACCTTGGCTATAACTCATGGATAAGAAAATTTCTTTAAAATAAATAGTTTATAATAAAGAAGTATGATTTCACAAAGATAATGTTTTTTTGTGTAGCTTTAGTGTTTAAAATGTTAGATCTACAACTCAACAAAAAACATAAAATGAAAGCTTAGATAATCTACTCCAATTGAAAGTCAGAAGACAAAGGAAGAAAACTAGATCCGAAAAGAAAAAAAAAACACAAAAATGTAAAGAAGAATTTTTAATTTCCAAGGAAAAGTGGGAATGCCCTCAATTTTTATGTAAAGGGGGAAAAGCCCTCCCAAAGTCCCAAATATGGGGATTTGGACAATGCATATAGGACTTCGGTCCTAGGGCATAGTGATGGTTTTCTTGGCCCTGTTCTTTTTTCACTAGTACCTCTTGTTAAATGGAGCAAGAAAACAATATTTTTTTTTTTTTTTTGAGTAATATAGTAAATAGGCATTTTTCTTTTACCAATAAAAATAAAAATAATAATAATTGTAATATAGAATAATAAAATTATCTTGTAATGTTAAAAATAGTATACAATGCTTGCATTTGACCATAACATTAAAATGTAAATGTCATACATTTATCATTCAACTTCATTTGGTATTTGGGAAAAACATAAAAAATTATAATGTGACATTACAAACTATTATAGATTTTCAAATCATATTACACTAATAAGAATGTATATCAATAAGATTCTTCATTAAATTATTACCCATAACAATTAAATTTCTTGTTTTTGATAAAAGAGTTAGGGAGATCGATCCTAACACAAACTTACAAATACAAGAAGCCATAACCCAAGGCCATTACAATTGAGCAGCTAGCCAAAAACCAAAACCTACATAGAAAAACACCACAAAACTATTAAACACAACGAGAACTATAACTATTGACTCCAATTGTAAGAGAAACAATATATTGATTGAAGATTGCATCTGCTAAACAACATAGGAACAGTAGAAATCCATAGATATCTATCTAGAAATCATAGCAATTGATTAACTATATGCCAATAAGAATGTTGTTTTAATAAAAATTCTTATGATCCATAAGTTTATAGTAGCCAAAAAAACTTAGAAGTCTTAAAGTGAAGAAATTTAATAACAACTCAAAGCATATTAGAACTTAAAATTAATAAAAGTCTTGAAAACTCTGCAAGAGGTGAAAGTGAAACTAATGCAAAAAGAAACATTAAGCTTTTTTAATTTCATTCCATGCTTTGAGTAGTAGGGAAAGCTCTCCATTCCAATCATTAATGTCTCTGGTCTCCTAGAGCTTTTCCTTTTCCTTGCCAAACTGGTCAACCTCTTTAGCTTGTTGCTTCTTGACCTTTTCCATGATCACTCCTAGAACCATTCTGTCCATCATCTCTGTCTTGATACAACATATATTTTTAGCAAAGATGCCCATCTCAAGGTTGGTGATGCTATCCTTGTACTAATTATTTAGGGAGTTTATTTTGGCCTAAGTAGTCTACAATTTACCATTAAAGTTTTCCTCGACATCTTTGACCTTAACAAGAATGTTCTCCTTATTTGTAAATATATATGATAGGCTAAGTTATTGAGAGGGGAGGGGTGAATCAGTAACCAATAAAACTTAATTCTTAATTACCAATTAATCCTTCATGTGAATTATGATCTAATTGTACGCATCAATAACTGAAAGCTTTAAAACATACATAACACTTTGACACACAATTTGGTGACCCAAAAACCTTCCAAATAGAAAGTAAAACTAGGTTGAGAATGATACCCATGAGCTTTACTACTGTAGTATAAAGTTTTCCTATTAAGGCTTACAATGATCACTTCTGATGATCTACCCTATTAGGAGCAATAAGGACTACAAGGTTCACCTTGCAAAAGGATTTACAAACATACAATAAAGTATGCACTTGGTAAAGAGATTTACAAAAGACTATTAAGTCTACCTTGTGAAAGAATTTAACTAATCCACCTATTAGGATGAAATAATAGCTGATCTCTGATTTGCAACTTGGTTTGTTGAATGAGATTCCTTTGAGTGTGGTAATCACCTTGCTATGATAGATAAATCTTTGTTTCTCCTTATATTACTGTAGCCTTTTTAATTTGTTCTTCTTCTCTTCTTTGCTTGTTAAATTACTTTCATATATTACTTTGGATGTGATACAATACATTACATATATACCAATCCAATTTATAATTCAACAAAGTCAGCTATAATATAAGTCTACATAAAATACACAAAGTCAACCCAATTGTAGGAACTCAAGTTTTGAAGACTAGCTTGACGAGGTTTTGATACTCGACATCCACTGTGAAAGCTCGACATCATCATGCACTCGGTAGATGTAGAATCTCAGTCCATATTGATCACTTCCAAGTAGTCTAAACTTGGTCTGTACTAGTGACTTGATGCATATTGTGAAACTTGGCATATAAATTGAGTCACTGGATTCACACTGCATAGCTCAGTATAAACTGAATTACTTGGTTAACACTGAGTGGCTCAATTAACACTTGATTTGCATTATAGTAACTACAAACTTGGTTGGCACTGAACAAGTAGGTTTGCACTAAGAAACTCGATATACACTAAGATTCTCGATTTACACTACTAATCATCACCATGGTAGAAACTTCTTCATACAAACTGAATATTGTTCCTTGGACTTGGTAGCAACTGTAGAACTTGGTAAGGACTAAAATGCTTGGTTAACATTGTTAGCTATATAATACGCTTGGTAGATACTTATAATCTAAATAAGTGTGTGTCACTAATAACAAACATGAATGTAATATCAACAATTTCCTACTTTGGCATTAGTGACAAAAACACTTATTAGTCAAAACTAAATCCAAAGAATACAAGAACATCTTTTATTCATCACCTTGTGTCTCCAACTCTATAGAGTACTCTATTTTTGAGATTTTTCAAAATTGTTCTTATAAGAGATCTATCTTTGAGTATAATGCTCCCCCATACATATATATAATATAATTTTTGACTTTTCATATCTAATATATACATTTTCTCCCCCTTTATGTATACTTTCTCTTTATAATATACATCTTCTTCTCAATATACAATCTTCTCCCCCTTTTTTATATTAATGCCAAAGATGCATGCTATATATTATATAGTAATGTTAAAATGTGACAAGAAATATGAATGTACCTTTGAAATTAGTGCCATTGTCTTGTTCCAATTCTCTTGCAATACCATGCACGTGTGCAATACAATCTACACTTCTATTGATAGTTCTATCATGTGGTCTGCAATAGAGAAGTTTTTATCACGGATGGGTGTTTTAGCATGTGCAATGTGTTTCTGCAATGCATCCATGTTTGGGAGAATCATACCCTATATGTTTATCAATGTAGCTCTTATTCTAGCTTCTTCTCTTAATAATTTTTCCTACATATCAGTTAAGAATCTAATCTTTGTGTAGTGGGTAGAGCTATAGCTCAAGTCAAGTTGCAACTGTTGTGCACTTGCCTTTAGATCTTCATCAATCTTTGATAGTTTATCTCTTATTTCCTTGGTGAAAATTGATGTATCATAGAGTTTACCAAATAATGTAGACACATTATTGCAAGAGGTGTCCAGTGAGCCTAGAATAGTAGATAATTCTACTTGATGGATAGCAATCTATTGAGCAATAAGTTCTAAAACTTTATTCTCAAACTTCTTCTCAACTTTCTGCAACAATTTCTCCTATCCATTCAAATCTTCATTGAATTTTTGGACTACCTCTACTAACTAAATCAAAATTGGTTGAGAAGTGTCAACCTCCATGTTTATTGCCTCTACTAGGATATTCTTTGCATCTTCAATTATTTGAAAATCTTCATTTCTTTCATCTCTAAGCCTCTACTAGTTAGCTTTCTTTTGAAGAAGTTCTCCAAATATATGCATTTGATTAGGGTTAATATTGGAGATGTCCCAATTTGGAATAACAATCTCTTCATCAAGATCTATATCTTCTTCTTTCTCTTTGCCTTTACTCAAAAAGTTGTGCTTAGTTGAGGCTTGGTCTCAACTATCTTTGCACTTATTATTTGCATGCTAGGAATGGAAACAATCGTAGATATAGTAGGACTAGCTGAAAAAGTAAATATTGTACTTATTGCCAAAATACCAATTATTGAAATACCTATTGTAGAAGTACCTAGTGTAACCAAAACTAATGTAGGAGGAAGTGTTGATTGCTTGGTAGATGAAGTTCTTGTCACTTCTATCAATGAAGTAATGAGCTGAATAGGTGCAAAAATTGATTGATTTCTTGTACCTACAATGTTTGACACAATCAATCCTATAGTATCTTTCTCTAGGCTTGATGTTTTCAATGTTTAGCTTGAAGAATGAGAAAGTGAGGCTATGATCTCTACTACAATTTTCTCTGGGTTAGTCTCCTCAATGTTTTGAACTTTTGGTAAGTCTTCCTCGGTAGCTTCCTATCTTTGTTTCTATTCCTCATCTTCTACATTGTCATAATGTGTTACTTCTTCATCATCAATTTCTTCATCTTTTTCATGCTCATCATCATCCTTTTCACTACATTGAAGATAAAATCACATTTCATATGAAGAACATAAATGTTCTTCCATGTGTTGGTAGCATTTCTCACTACATGTTTAATGCCATTCAACAATATGAGACAAGTATTAAATCTCAAAGTGAGTTTTTCTTCATTCTTCTTCAGAGATTCTTTTACTTTCTTATCACTCAAGCTTGGCATGAGTTGCCTCAAGGTCTACTCATACACGTCTTTAGTAGTTTTCATGGAATTCTCCCATCTTGTCTTGACCTTCTCCATTAGATCACTCATAATCTACTAAGCAAGCTAGTCTAGGAAATACTTCCGCTTACCCATTTTAGACATTATCACATCTTCTATTTGCTTTTGCTCTTTTGCAGTCCTAGTCTCATAATTTTGTGCTTTGAAATTTTGAATCCCTGATCTTGACTGTATATCTTTCAGCCTTTCTTGGAAGGTGGGTGGAGCCTTTTTAAAGATTACATCTCCTCCTTCTTTGTCTAGTTTCTTCGTAGATGATCTCATTATGAATACAACAGTAGATGGTTTAGTAGGCTTGGTAATAGTTACCTTAGCTTTCTTCTTTAATGGCTCTTCTTCCTTTGATTTCTCTTCATCTTCTCTTCTTCATCCTCAATGTCATCTCCTTTGCCTTCAATTAATAGAAGAGTGGAGATGGTTTTCAATTTTTCAATTCTCTCCTTCCTTTTGATGATTACTTAAGGGAGTTTAATTTCAAGTTCAATTCTTGCCTTTGCTTCATCATAGGTTCCAAAGTATACAGCTTTAGAATCAACAAGCTCATTAATTAGTTCTTCAATAATGTCCTTGGTTTCATCTATGTTTACCTCATAACCTAGAGGTTTTGAACTATACAATTCTTGGTCTAACTACCTGAATATATACTTTTTCACTATCAACCATGAAATAAACATCATCTTTGTAATCATCAACAAGTTTCTTAGGTATCTTGAATCTATTACTTGTCTTGTCCTTGAATGCATCAAAGTAATTATCCATAATACTCACATATTTTTCTCTCATTTCAGCTATATATTCATTAATCTGATAAAGAATAGGTACATCCTTTCTCCATATGACTATACCTTTAGATGGGAAGAGCTTTTTTACATAGAAAAACAAACAAGTTAAGAGTGAACTGAACTTACACGGATCATTATTTGAAGTTCTTCTACTTTCCATATTCTTGTTGAACTGGTTCAACATCAACTTGGCAAGATCAAGTGATAGGTTATTCTTGACCACTTTGTATGCTAGATCCATTGTTTCGCATGACACACTATTGAGTCTTCTAGAACTATATATCTTGTGTGCAATGACATATCCCAAACTTTAGTTCCATATCTATAGCATAGTTGATCTTCATTCCCCTTCCATCCCACTTGGCAAGGGTTTTCTTTTCAATTTTGACCAGACTTAGGGTTTTGGTCATCTTAGCTTTTGCCAACATAGGAAAACCAGTGATCCTATGGATCATCTTCTTGGTTATCAAGACAGGTTGTTCCAATCACAATTGACCATTATGCACATGACTAAGAATGAACCTTATCCATTTGATCTTAAAAATTTTGTGGCATATGCACGATGTGATTTAAACCTTTTGCTTCAAGATGTTGATGCTCTGATTTTAACACACCATTAACACGTAACTTCTCTAGGTTTTCATCCATTTCCAATGTTCCAATATCTTGAATAGTACACTTAAAATGCAAATGGATATCATTGATTAATAGTACCTTTGATGGAACTTTCAATTGATCTCTATTTAGATCTAGGGTTTCCATGATGGTAGGACTCAACTTAAAGTTTGGTGCCTTCCATTCCATGCTTCGAACTAACATATCTAATCCTTTCTTTGATTTTCTTCTAGCAGATGTCATCTTTTCTTGGTAGGGTTTGAGATAATAGGAAAATCTTCAATAACTCACTCAGATCACTTGAATGCTCTAATATTCGCTTTGCATAGATAGCTCTCAAAATTTGTAGTTAGAAATGACTTTGATTTCACCCTTTTTCATCAAAATTTTCCATAAATGCCTAGTATAATTGTTCACTCAAATGACAGATTGGCCTCCACTTTTCTTAGATTGAATTCTCAGTAGAGTCATCCATGACTCGATAACCACACAAAGCTTAGTTACTCTCATCTTTGCTTGACAAGGTCTTACAACCCGACCTCGCTTGGTAAGGACTATAACCTAACCATGGTTGGTAATCACTGGCATATTTGAATGCTCGGTGATCCCTTTACATCTTGAATGCTGATTTGGATCTTTTATTCTACTAGCTGGAACTGATGTGAGATGTCTTCTTTAGAATCCTATGTGTCGAAATTCTCCATAGTAATGACATCTACACCAAGTATTATTGTCCCAACCAAATATGGCTTTTACAATCTGTTTTGCTAGGTTCAATATCTTAGTTTTGCATTCTGAAGATTTGTGTCCATGCTTCTTACATTTGTGCCATTTTCCTTCAAACTTAGGTTTGTCTTTGCATTCATTAGCTCTATGACCATGCTATTTGCAATTGGAGCATTTTCTATTGAATTTACCTTTCCCATTGCTTCAACATTTGTTTGATGTATGTCTTATCTTACCGCAACAACTGCAAGTAGGTCTTTGATTCTTTTGAGCTCCTTCCTTGAATGATTCTCCTTCTTCTGTATATCAAATTCTTGCTTTTCATTTTTATCTGTAATGACTTTTCTCATTCAATTAATTCATGTCTAGTTGAGATTTTATCATCCTTTCATTGATTTTCTTTTCAATGTTTCAAGTATTCTGCAATCTTTCATTCTTTGATCTTAGATTCATGATTTCTTCATTTGCATTGGTGAACTAATTAATGAAGTCTAACTACTGAAGGGATAAATATTGAATTTATTTGTTCTTTCCTTCTACCTCTTCTCTTATCTTTTTTTTTTTTTTTTCCTCTTCCATGAGTTCACATAATCTCATTGACTAAATTTCTTTCTCTCTTCTTAGATTTCTTACTTCTTCTTGAAGTGACCCATTCTTTTCCAATAATTCTTTGATTGCCTCATTAGCTTCATCTGAATTGCTTGAATGGATGTCTTTAATTTTTTCTTCAATATAGAGTTGGTCATTCATTTGTATTGCAAGATCTTTTCTTCTTTTTAGAGATTAAGAGAGTTGCTCCTTTTCTTTCTTGAGTTGTCCAATAGCCAATTCCAAATCCAACTTCTTATTGTCAATAGCCTTGTCAAATCTAAATACCTCCATGGCCTTTGATTCTCAAGTTGTTAAACTTTTCTCTAAGAACCACAAAGGTTTGATACCAATTGTTAGAAATATATATGATAGGATAAGTTACTAAGAGGGGAGGGGTGAATCAGTAACCATTGAAAATAATCTTTCATGTGTATTCTAATCTAATTCCAGGCATGAATAACTAGAAGCATTAAAACATACATAACACTTTGACAAAAAATTTGGTGACCTAAAAACCTTCCAAATAGGAAGTAAAATTGGGGTGAGGATGATACCCACAAGCTTTAGTACTTAGTATAAAGTTGGCCTATTAAGGCTTATAATGATCATTTCTAATGATCTACCCTCTTAGGAGCAATAAGGACTGCTACATCCACCTTGCAAAAGGATTTACAGACATATAATAAAGTATGCACTCGATAAAGAGGTTTACAAAATACAATTAAGTTTACCTTGTGAAAGGATTTAACTGATCCACTTGTTAGGATGAAACAATCGTTGATCTCTAATCTACAACTTGGTTTGTTGAGTGAGATTCCTTTGAGTGTGGTAATCACCTTGCTGTAATAGTTAAATCTATGTTGCTCCCTGTATTGATGTAGCCTTTATAATTTACTCTTCCTCTCTTCTCTACTTGTTACATTACTTTCATATATTACATTGGATGTGATACAATAAATTACATACATACAAATCCAGTTACAATTCAACAAAGTTGGGTACAATACAAGTGTACAAAAAATACACAAAGTCAGCCCAACTAAAGGAACTTAGGTTCTGAAGACTACCTTAGTGAGGTTCTAATACTCGGCATCCACTATCAAATCTTGGAATCATCATGCACTCAGTAGACATGGAAGGTTGGTCCATACTGATCACTTCTAAGTAGTCTAAAGTTGCTTTGTATTGGTACTTTAAATTCCTTCTTGCCTTTGTACTCTTGGCTTTTCTCCTCTACCTTGCCTTCTTTGTTTGGGCACCTAGCAGCAATATGACCAATTTCTTCACAAGAAAAATATATTAGAGGGATTTTATCTTTGTACTTTCCTTTTCTCTTGGAATATTTCTTTGCAAGTAAAGATTCAACAATTTCAAGATCATTGTCTGAACTTTCTTCAGTTTCTTCCTCACTTTCTAATTGAGTATCTTTTATTTTCTTTCCTTTTTCTTTGACTGAGAGTTTAGCTTCAAATGCAGATTCAATCTTCTTGGAAGAAAGAACATAGTTTTCAAAGTTATCTAGTTCAAAAGATATCAATCTTCCTACTAGGGCATCCAAGCTTAATTTGTTACTTGGATCACATCTCTTCTCTTGAATGGTAGATACTCTAAATACATGGATGGGAAGAAAAGTTCTAAGAAATTTACTTACAACAGTTTCTTCTTTGACTTCTCCTCTAGATTCTCTGATTGCACTAACATTGGCCTTGACTCTTCCATGTATTTTGCAACATTTTCATCTTCTCTCATCCTCATTTAATCAAATTATCCTCTAAGGCTTCCTCCTTTGGCTCTTCATATATTTTCATCACCTCCATAAATTTCTTTTAGTTTGTTCCACATGTCAAAAGCAATTTTATAATCTTTGACCTCATCAAATTCAACATAACTAAGAGTAGACACGATGCCAATCATCATGATGTTATGGTTCTTTTTTTCAGCAATATCATCAACTGATAATGTTCTAGTGTAAGTTTTATATTATTAATCAAGATATTAGCATCCTGAATCACTGATGGTAGCCAGATGAAGTCTCATAAGTCCTTGCCATGCTACAAAATTATCTATGTTCAGCTTTGGAATCTCTCTCTCTCTCTCTCTCTTGTAAGACATCTTGATCTTTAGCCTAGGTCCTTAAAACCTTCTCTGCAAGCACCAAAAGCTCTAATACCAATTTTTGGAAATATAAGAGGAGTAATTGAGAGGGGGGGTGAATTAGTTACCACTAAAATAAATTCTAGATCCCTTAGATGTCAACAATAAAATTTAGACTGATGAAACTATCATTGTTGCGGTAAACACACATAAAATTGTTGTAACTTAGTAAATGCAGAGTGTGAATTACTTTAGTATATCTTAAGATATTATTAGTAATTACTTGCAAGCATGAAAGAAATAAAATGAACACATGAGACACCAAGATTTAATGTGAAAACCCAATTTGGGAAAAACCACCAATGTAACTAGTTACTATTTTTCACTCTTCTGAAGTGAGCACTATTAGGAGCTAGCCTTGTTAAATGTTACAAAACACACTATTAGGTGTGACCCTGTCAAAGGATTTAATCACCCTATTAGGAGTGGCCTTGCAAAAGGTCTTGAAACAATTCAATGGAATTGCCACCTTGTTAGAGGATTTACAAATGGCTATTGAACCAACTCCATTAAGAGATTTTAGATGATTGCTACAATGGTTAGAGAGTAACAACAAAATGACCTGATTTGTGATGCAACTAAATTGTTGATTACAGATCTCTATTTTGGTTCACACTTGATCCTTCTTGATCAAATAACACTTTTATGATCCACAAGGATATTTTCTTAACCTTCAAGTTTGTTTCCTCTCTTCTTATGTCTTTCAACTTATTCAACTTGCATCTCACACACTTTGAAATCACAACTTGAGCTTTTACTTATACCTTTTAGATTGTCAAGTTGGCTCAAATACAAATTAGAATAACCAATATTCATCACCTCAGTCGGCTAGAATCAATAGGTAATATATTTAAGCTTTACATGCCAAAACAAGAAAATCCTTTGGTAGCCGACCCAACTCAGTACAAAATTGATTCTAAAGTGATTTCCTATGTTAACCAATAGAAGCTCAGTTAACACTACAAACTTACAAAATTTCTTTGGTAATCAAGTGAACTTGGTTAACACCGACTTTGCTCAACTTTTCCTTTTGTTAACCAAGTGAGCTCGGTTAACACTCCTTTCTTCATAACTTCCTTTGACACTTGAGTAAGCTTGGTAGAAACTACCTTCTACATAGAGTAAACTCAGGATTGCTTGGTAGACAAGGAAAACTATCTTCACTGACAAAAGAGGCATACTAAAGCTTGGGCTAGGGTTTGATAGCCCTTCTATTAGAAGGATGTCTCAGGGTGCCAAATTCAAAGTATTTGAGCATAAAGCTTGATAATTTAAGTGGATATCCATTCTTTATTAGCCTTATAAAATTCAACAAGTTGTTCGTGAACTCCTGAGAACTTCCCATTGGCCATTGATGTAATGGATTATTCAATTTATTTGAGATCAATACTTATTTGAAGTAGATTGGATTGGAATTATTGGTAGACATATTTTTCACTTAGAAAATAGGTGATTTAGCCCAATGGAGTCTATGGAAAATCAATGTCTCCAACAGTTGGATAGGCCCTTGATATTCGGCCTTCCTCTACGTTTAGAGGGGCAACTCCCTTGTAATATAAAATTCTTGGATTTTCAATAAATATGAATACAACTTAGAATATAAAAAGGAAACCATTGATAGCAAATGCACCACATGAGTTCAATGTTTCCATAAAATCAATATAAATTGTTAATGAAAACAATCAAGAACTACGCTTGAGAGCTATCACTAATACAATGTCAATTCTATCATTCATGACCATTTGCACAATACTATGAAAAAAATACATTAGAAAGAAAAAAATAAACATTTCAATGTTTTAGATATGTAGAAAGAGAGAATGCAAAATGTACTTTCTTTATTTCTTAGCACCAAGAACATAAGAAATGACTAATTACAAGAACAACAACTGTACGTACTTTGCAAAAATTTCCTTGTTATCAAAACATAAGTGTTCCCTCTCCCAATCCAAAAAGTCCCTTAATAGATTGAAGTTTAATAATTTATAGCCATTCTAGCTTAACTAACTTTTTGGGTTTGAAACCACTCAAAAAGTTAGAGTTTTGAATTTGACATGCATTTGAAAACTAACTCTAAATCTAACTCATATCAATAAAAATTCTAGACCCTAACTCTAGTTATAATAAGTGACATAAGTCACTTTTCACTGTAAGGTAATTAAAAATCTACTTTAGAGAAGAGACCACAATGCTGATTTGATTGTAAGGTAATTAAAAATCCACTTCAAAGAAGAGACTAGAATTCTGATTTCACTAAGGTAGCCTTCTAATTGCTTCTTCTTTCCTCATAATTTTATAGTCATCCCACTATAAAATATCTATCCACACCATATAGTATGACCATACACCAAAATATGTGTGCCTTCAAATTCAACCTATGAGCAATTCCTTCAATGAAGTGATGAAAATTTGAAGCATAAGTGGTCCATTGTGTATCATTGGTTAGGGAAAAGTCTCAATATCCAATTGCACTTAGTCATTATTTCTAGAAGCTTATGTACTTGTAGAATTTTCTCAAATGGTTGGCATACCACATATGAATCACCTATTCATTATGCATTGTGTGAATCTATCAGTTGGTGTACTGAACTTTCATCAAGCATTTTGTCACATAGTTGGATGTCATCTTTTCCACAATGTCATTTCATTGTGAATTGTGAATCTCAGGTATCAAGCTTGGCATTCACAAAAGCCATTGTACAATGATCATTCTAGCACCTCACAGGTAATTTTGCATTACATCTACAAGTAATGCATTTCAAATCTTGCACTGGGTGTATTATCAAATATTTTGTGTGCATGCCAATGTTATCACTTCAAAACTTTATACCTGTAGTTTTATTGACTTGAAAACAAATGATTAAATAGTTCACACACCTTGTTTATGGTTCCATGAAATGCCATTGCTGGAGAAGTGAAGGAATATCCTTCCGTGTGGGTTAAATATTCTTCCTTGGCTAGGAGTTAATGTGCTCTATTACAAGTTGGAGATTTAGCTTTACATCTACCACCTACAATTTCTTTAGAACATAATGTCAAAGAGTTCATGTGCTCTATAATTTAGCTCTAGATTAGATGTCACTGATGGAGAAAGAAGGGGCAATTTGTCAAACAAGTCATGCACCATGTCTATGGTTCTATGTCAGGTTTACATTTCTTCGATCTTCACTTGCAGACTCTCATCTTTGAATACACAGAGAAGATTCAGTCATTTCCTCACCATTCATACTTTTGATCGGTATCAACACTTGGCAAGTAGTTGGTTCTTCCCTGCATGCCCATGGGCAACTTAGAAAGTAACTGCCATCATTTCCATTTTTGAAATGTTTGCTGTTGACCAATATTTTAATTCTTCATGTCAGGTTCCATTCGATCAATGCCATGACCAAATATGGGAGCCATGATTTCCTACTAGCTGCCAAATGAGGGAATACAACCAATTGGACATACTACCAATAGTCTTCTGATGTGGTTTATCTATCTAACATTCCCAGCAACTCATGCATGAAACAACCTCTTCCCAGGATATTTAGTAAAATAATTTATGCCCTGTCTATGGTCTGCACTTCATTTTCATATCTGAGCAATTTGTCAAATGGTTCACTTCTCTTCAAACTATATGTGTATAATATAATAGATACTCGAATCCACTGCACAAGCATGTGGGATATTGGCACTTGGATTGAAGGAGGTTGGCTTTAAAATTTCCTGTTCACCATTGCCGAAAGAATCATTTGGCACTTCCCTACAAATAAAACTAGGCTTCAAGATTATATATGTGAATTTTATTTCTATTCGGTAGTTGTTTTAAAGTTAGAGTTTGGGTTGGAAAGTTCGTGTTAGGATTAGGTTAAAAAGTTGAAGTACAAGGTGAGAGTATTTTAGTACATGGAGAGTGTAATGTCCCCTTTTTAGCATTCATAGCATGATGTTGTCATTAGCCTATTTCCCCATAGTCCTGTAGGCTAACTAGGACATTAAAGGGACTCAGAGGCCATTTGGCCTAGATAGTTTCAATAGCAGGTCTTTCTGATGGGTTTTGAGGCAACTTTGGGCATACTTACTATTTATAGTAAGTCATCTTGGACATGGTTGGACATCCAGTGGCAGAAATATGTCGATGGTAATTGTTTAAAATTGACAAGAAGACTTGTTTATCATTGATAAGATTTGTTATTCACTAATAAAGCTATTTTATAACGTTAAATTTAAACATTTAAATTTATTAATGCATAGACTATAGTTTGTGGAAAATATTTAAATTAAAAGAGTCCCTTTTATTTTATAACACATTGGAGACATAAGTTACATAAAGGGAGTTATGTTTTATCCCACATTGAGAAAATGAAGGATTGAGCTCTTGTGAGAACACTATAAAAGAAATGGAAGAGCTTCTTTTTAGTATGCTTGGATGAAGATTAATGTTATGTTGTTGGATATCTGATTATCGGGCTTGGAGGACAAAATCCCTCTTTGCTAGCATTCTCTTCGCTATTGAAAGACATAGTCAGGAGGATTAACAGTTTTTCCAAACATAATGGGTTTCATTTAGTGTTTGCTACAGTACAAATGAATAGTGTTTTTCTATAGTGCTGATAAATAGTGAATTTGCTACAGTGCGTGAACAGTATTTACAACAAGTTTATTATTTAGTCTTGCTGATTTGAGGGTTTGGAAGGTTGCCAACTACATCTACAAAAATACTATAGCAACTAATTCCAGGTTTCTTCTGTCAAATTTTAATACTTCTGCATTGTAGTTGTTGAATATGAGATTGATTTTTGTTACAACATGTTAAACAATTGTATGAGGACATTCATGGCAAAAATCAATATTTAATTAGCAAATAAGAAGTTTTAGATTTTCCTATATATTGTAGTATGTGTGCAAGTGTTTGACAAAAATGCTATGTTGAGTTATTAAGCAAATTAATTGATATCATAAAGTAGCTTGCAAGTTTCTTTATTTGGGAAAAAATAGGGGAGGATATTACAGTGGTATCAGAGATATAAGTCCTTCCATCCTGTGGGGGTCTTATAGGGAATTTGGAACAGCCGGATAGAGGGGAAAGTGTTTGACGAAATGTCAAAACACTCAAATCAGAGCATTTATGTTTCAGCATGCAATAAGGGCCCTATAATTTCCGCAATACCAGAGCAAGACAAAATAGGATTTCAGACCTGCAGAGCAAATAGTCTAGTTCATCCATGCAGGTGGACATAGAATCCAATCAGACAGACACAGAGGAGGTATTCTTTGATCAAGACAGCAATATGGGTGACAGAGATGACAAGAATACAGGATTAGGCAGAGGTGGGAATGCCAGTCCAGATCAGGGAGAGGAAAGATTTTTACAGTTATTAGACACCTTTGCATAGGGACAACAATTAGCAGAACAGAGAGCATAGGAACAGAGTCAAAGATTGGAGCTTATGATGTAGATGATGGCTTGTCAAATGGGGTTGAATGCTAATGTGGGTGGAGGAAATAATTAGAATGGTAATAATTAGGATGGGACACATAATGGAGGTGAACAAGTTGGGAACAATTTTGGTCATGCACCCCAGCAAACTAAGACAGTGAGTTCAAGGCCCATGATTCCCACATTTCCTCCTACAGCTCTAGAGCAGCCTATACCAGAGCCCCAAATCACTGATATATAGGACTAGTTGAGGAGAGATTGGGAAGCCAGAGGTCCAAATTTTACTATTGCAATTACCTTTAGGGAGTATATAGATGTGCAGATGAAGCATATCCCACATGGACTTGACAGGAACCAAAGCTACGAGCTACAGAAGAAAGTAGGGAAACTTTAGTTACCATATTATGATGGCTCAGGGCAAGACTATAGCAAGAGCTTGGGTTCAAAAGCTTGACACATACTTTCAATTGAACCCTATGCCTGAGGAAGAAGCTATTAAGTATGCAACAATTCACTTGGATGGGTTAGCACACGAGTGGTGGCATCATGGTATGGTCACTATGGGTCATGCACACATTACCTCATATGTGGAGTTTATAGAGAGACTAATTGAATGTTTTGACAAGAAGGATCTAGAACTCCATTTCAAAGAGTTAGCCCAGCTTAAACAGTGGGGAACATTGGAAACATAAATTTTAGAGTTTCAAAAACTTGCAGTGTTAGTAACAAATGTATTTGAATGAAGGATACTGGTTCTATTTATGGATGGGTTAGCTGATCCGTTGAGAGCTTGGATTAAAGCTCTCAACCCTCCCACTTTGCAGGAAGCCATTAAGAAAGCTCGTGACATGGATTCCTCTTTAGCTTCTAAAAATAAATTCCAGGCAAAGAGTTTCCCTTCGAGGAAAGATAAGTACAGTAAACCTTTTCATAGAGAGGCTCAGCCACCTAAGGAGGAATGTAAGAGGTTGGATAATGAGACACTTAATGATCTCAGGAAGAAGAAGCCTTGTTTTCATTGTAGGGAGCCTTGGTATTTGTCACATAAGTGTCCATTGAAAGTAAAAGCTAAGCAGATGGAGTATTTTTCAGTCGAAGTTTCAGTGGATGGAGATTCAGAGCAGTCATCAGAATCAGATGGAGATGATAATTCTTCTCATGAGGAAGCAAGTAGTGATAGCATGATAGCTCAGTTGTCTAGTATACAGGAGGCTGTCACTTTTATATTTAGGGGAACTTTGGATGGACAAAGATTTGTGGCACTCATTGATACAGGGGCAACACATAACTTCATTGATGAGAATTTTGTGTCACACAGAGGGCTACATACAGAAGAGCATAGGGGATTTAAGGTGATGGTTGCTGATGGCTTCAAAATTGAGTGTACCAAGAAAATCTCCAACTTGCAACTTTGTTTGGGAGATTATGACATCGTGGGAGATTTATTTGTTGTCAACATTAGTGATTAGGATATGGTGCTTGGGATGAATTGGATGAAATCTCTGGAAGAGTTTACATTTAACCTCCAAAAAATGGAAATGAGGTTTGAGGCAAATGGTAAGAAGATAGTGCTCAGAGGTTTTTCAGATGGGAGACTTTGAGTGGTGTCACTCAAGCGGATGCAAAGTTTCTTCATACACAACTAGGTGCAATGGACAATAGAGTTCAGAGTAATGCCTGAGGTGATAAAGGAGCATAAATAGGAGTATCCACCTAATGTACAAAAAATAATAACCAAACATACTAAGGTGTTTGGTGAGATACCTCCAAGGAGACCCCTAGATAGGGGAATTGATCATGTTATTGAGTTAGAGGAAGGGGCTAAGCCAGTCATCATCACACCCTACTGCCATCCAAAAAGATATAAGGATGAAATAGAAATGACAATCAAGGAGTTGGTTGACATGGGGCACATACGGCCAAGCAAGAGTCCTTTCACTTCTTCAGTAGTATTGGTGAAGAAGAAGGATGGTACAATGAGGATGTGCATTGATTATAGGGATCTAAACAAGAAGACAATCAAGAACTGGTATTGTATTCCACACATTGATGAGCTTATTGATGAATTACACGGTGCATGCTACTTCTCTAAGATTGATTTGAGATTCGGCTACCACCAAATACGGGTTAGAGAGGTAGATGTGGAGAAGACAACTTTTAGATGCCAGTATGGACATTTTGAGTTCTTAGTCATGCCCTTTGGGTTGACTAATGCCGCTGCCACTTTCCAATCTTGTATAAATAGAGTATTCAGAGATCAGTTGAGGAAGTTTGTGTTGATTTTTTTGATGATATACTGATATACAACCGTACTTGGGAGGAACATTTGAAGCATATTGATGTAGTGCTCCACATTCTAGAGAGGGAGTCATTATATGCCAAGATGAGTAAATGTGAGTTTGGGATGACAGAGTTACTCTATCTAGGGCATATTATTAGTGCAGGAAGTGTTTAGGTTGACCCAGACAAGATCAGGGCCATTTTGGATTGGCCACTACCGAGGAACACTTCACAACTCGAGGGATTTCTTGGGCTTTGTGGGTTCTACCACATATTTGTGAAGGGATTTTCATAGATAGTAGAACCACTTACAGATTTGACATGGAGAGATAGTTTCAAGTGGTCAGAGAGGGTTCAGGATTGTTTTGATAGGTTCAAGGAGTAGATGAGTACATGTCCTGTTTTAGCCATTCTAGATTTTACCAGGCCTTTTGAGTTGCAGTGTGATGCCTTGAGAGAGGGCATAGGAGCTATCCTCATGCAGGAAAAACATCCCATCGCATATGAGAGTAGGAAATTATGAGGTGTTGAGAGAACTTACAACATCTATGACAAAGAAATGCTAGCAATCATGTACGTGCTAGCTAAGTTCAGGAAATACTTAGCAGGGATATTATTCATAGTAAAAACATATCATAATAGCTTGAAACATTTCCTTGGACAGAAGGATCTTAATGACAGGCAACAGAAATGGGTGAGTAAGTTACAGGCCTATGATTTTGACATAGTCTATGTCAAAGGGAAGAAAAATATTGTTGCAGATGCTTTATCATAAAGGCCTCATTTGCTTGCTTTTGGGATAGTCATGGATGATTGGAGAGAGTTGATCTTGGCAGAGTATGCCAAGGATAGTTGGGCATCTAGTGTTATTGAAGGAGCTATTCAACATAGTCGATACAGTATTGTAAATGATTTGATCATTTACAAGGGAAGGATTTATTTGGTACCTGGGTCTGCCATGAAGCAAAAGACCTTGAGAGCATTTCATGATTTACCATTAGCAAGACATCCAGGATTTCTTAAGACATATCGGCAGGTGAGATAGTGCTTCACTTGGAAGGGGCTTAAGTTAGAATTACTACAGTTCGTTAGGGAGTGCCTAGTGTGTCAGCAAAACAAACAGGAATATTCCTTTTTAGGCAGTTTATTATAACCCCTACCTATACCAAAGAAGAAGTGGGATAGCATTTTCATGGATTTTATCACAAGCCTTCCAAAGGTATAGGGTCGGGATTGTATTTTTGTTGTGGTAGACAGATTGACAAAATTTGCACATTTCTTTACGATTTCGTCCACATATTTTGCAGTATAGACAATAGAGCTATTTTTTCGAGAGGTATTTAGATTACATGGGATGCCATAGAACATAGTCAGCGACAGGGATAGTAGGTTTATGAGCCACTTTTGGCAGGAGTTGTTCAGGTTGTGTGGAATAGAGCTAACTCCAAGTACTAGTTACCACCCCCAAACTGATGGGCAGAGAAAGATAGTGAATAAATGGGTTGAGGGGTACCTTCAAAACTACATTGTAGGAGAGCAAAAGGCTTGGGTGAAGTGGCTACATTTAGGGGAGTACTGCTATAATACCTCTTTCCATATGACTATTCAAATGTCCCCTTTCATGGCATTATACGGGTATGATGCTCCTAAATTTTTGGATTTTTTATTTGGGGACAGTAGGGTGCCTAAGGCCAAGGATATATTGTAGGGGTGTCAGGACATTATGCAATCCTTGAAGGAAAATTTGTAAAAGGCACAAAATTAGCAAAAACAATATGCTGATCAGCACAAGGTTGAGAGGTCTTTCGAGGTAGGAGACATGGTGTACCTCATGTTACAGCTATATAGACAGTCCTCTCTCAAGAAGAGTGGAGCAGAGAAATTGAAACCACACTACTATGGACCATTCAAATTAATCAGAAGAATGAGTGAAGTAGCTTATGAGTTGGAGTTTCCTGTAGACAGTAAAGTGCATAATGTATTCCATGTGTCACACCTTAAGAAGGCATTGGGCCACAATGTAGTGCCTTCAGTAGTATCGCCACCTCTTGATGATGAGGGAAAGTTTATCTTGGTTCCCAAGGCTATACTTGACTCCAAGGAGAGGGTGCTTCATAGGCGGATCATCAAGGAGTACTTGGTCAAGTGGAGGAATCTACTAGCAGAGGATGCTACTTGGGAAAATGAGCAAATATTACAGCATCCAGAGTTGAAATTGCTTGAGGACAAGCAATTTTGGGAAGGGCAGACTGTAATGTCCCCTTTTTAGCATTCATAGCATGATGTTGTCATTAGCCTATTTCCCCATAGTCCCGTAGGCTAACCAGGACATTAAAGGGACTTAGGGGCCATTTGGCCTAGATAGTTTCAGTTGCAGGTCTTTCTGAGGGGTTTTGAGGCAACTTTGGGCATACTTACTATTTATAGTAAGTCATCTTGGACATGGTTAGATATCCAGTGGCAGCAGTATGTCAATGGTAATTGTTTAAAATTGACAAGAAGACTTGTTTATCATTGATAAGATTTGTTATGCATTAATAAAGCTATTTTATAAAGTTAAATTTAAATATTTAACTTTATTAATGCATAGACTACAATTTGTGGGAAATATTTAAATTAAAAGAGTCCCCTTTATTTTATAACACATTGGAGACATAAGTTACATAAAGGGAGTTATGTTTTATCCCACATTGAGAAAACGAAGGATTGAGCTCTTGTGAGAACACTATAAAAGAAATGGAAGAGCTTCCTTTTAGTATGCTTGGATGAAGATTAATGTTATGTTGTTGGATATCTAATTATCGGGCTTGGAGGATGGAATCCCTCTTTGCTAGCATTCTCTTCGTTGTTGAAAGACACAATCAAGAGGATTAATGGTGTTTCCAAACATACTAGGTTTCATTTAGTGTTTTCTACAGTATAGATGAATAGTGTTTTGCTACACTTCGAGTGAATAGTGAATTTGCTACAGTGCATGAATAGTATTTGCAACAAGTTTATTGTTTATTCTTGCTGATTTGAGGGTTTGGAAGGCTGCCAACTACATCTAAAAAAATACTAGAGCATCTAATTCAAGGTTTCTTCTGTCAAATTTTAATACTTTTGCATTTTAGTAGTTGAATATGAGACTGATTTTTGTCACAACATGTTAAACAATTGTATGAGCACATTTACATGGCAAAAATCAATATTTAATTAGCAAAAAAGAAGTTTCAGATTTTCCTATATGTTGTAGTATGTGTGCCAAGTGTTTGACAAAAATGTTATGTTGAGTTATTAAGCAAATTAATTGATATCATAAAGTAGCTTGCAAGTTTCTTTATTTGGGAAAAAATAGGGGAGGATATTACAGAGAGAGAAGGATGAGTACATGGAGAGAGAAAGTGTTGTGTGAGAGAATGCAACCCAAACCTGTACCTCTCTCTAGAAGTTAAAGTACGTAGAGAGAGGTACTATGGGGAGAGAGAAATTGTTTGAGGTAGAGAAAGCAATCCAAACTCAAACCAAAACTTCTCTCTAGAAGTTAAAGTATGAGGAGAGAGAACATATTTTAATAGTAGAAAGTAATCTCTCTTTCTCTCTATCTTCTCAAAATTAACTTAATTAACTCTCTCATAAAAAAAATTATCCGGGCAATAGGCATTGACTACCATTTTTTTGAATGATCTTAACACAATTTTTCAAAGTGGAGTTAGTCATGTTTATGAACTTGTAAGGAAAAGGTATTTGTAAGGAATTGCAAAAAAGTATTGAGGATTTCTCTACATTCTTTAATGAATCCATTCTCATTTTGAATTCCTTTAATTTCTTCTCTAATTTTATTGGCTCCAATCAAATTAAAGAAATATGCAATGCCTCTATCTCCTTCCTTAATCCATTTGGCCTTTTCTCTAACCTTTTGGGATTTAGTGTTAATGCACCTATTAACCAGAATCTAATCATCTCTTTTAAATTGGAGATCTTTTTCAATGTTATTAAGTCCCCTCTAAAAATAATTTTAATTGTAGTTTCTAGCAATAGCCTCTTTGGTTCCTATCAATTGAAATATTTTCCTCTAGACATCAATTAATCGCTCCCGCTCATTTCTAAGATTACTCTTCTCAGAAAAAAAATTAGAGAGGACAGTAATAGTTCTAATGGCTTCCAAGGAGTTGTCATTTTTAAGAAGAGAAGTATTAAGCTGGAAAGGATTCTTGGATCTACAAACATCATCCATATAATTATTAACTATGATGCAAACCTGAATGGGGGAGTGGTAAAATATACTAGAAGATAGAACACAGATAAGACTTCTACCATTAGACTAATCAAAATGAAGCAAAGAAGAATTTAAGTAGAATCTATTGACTTTGAAATATATTATCTTCTTATTAGACTAATTGTTACACCAAATATACCAAATGCTATTATACTCATTCTTCATTCTAGAGAGAGTATCAACTATATTGAATAGTTTTTTCATCTTATTCCAAAAACTAGAGTTTAGTTCTTTTCCATTCATCTTTATGTCCTCCCACCTTATCAAGTTTGTGTTCAACCATTTTTATTTATTTTTTAATTTGGAGGGGGGGTGGGGGGGGGAGTAGTGTGTGGGGGTCACTACAGGTTCTATTAAAACAACGAGGAATGTTTGAATTCTTAACTTTAATTTATTTTTCAAAAACATTATTTTTATTAGATGTCCCATAAGTTTTTTTTTTTTGTTTATAATCACCTTAATCAATCCATCTTCATTATTTGCAATGAAATTAAAAATTATTAATAGTGGGAGTCTTGGTGCAATTATCCATAATATGGGAAGGGGTATTAATAGAAATCTTTATTTTTTCAATAGCCTACATAATTATATTCTTATGTTTCATAGCCTTTTAATTAATGTTAGATAGACAAAATTGTTGTGTATTTAAGATTGAGGCATTATGAGGATTCATCTTTTCTCTTTCAACACATATTTGGGTAGGTTGACAAGCAAATGGCTTTGGGGTTTCCAAACTACCAGAAGAAATAGCTAATCCTACCTCAAACTCCTCCTTAATCAAAGGATTGGTAAGAGAAACTAACTAGTTCCATATATATATATATATATATATATATATATATTCCTTGTGATCATTAATACTTATTTTTTGGTAATTAGGACTTAACACAATAGGGCTTGAGGTACGAAAATTATGTATATTCTTATTAATTAAATTCTCTTTATGGAGAGAATCACCCAAGTTAGGGGTTGAGATAGAGATATCATTCTGAATATACTTTAAAAAGGATTATTCTTTCCTATTATGTCCATTAACTTTATAGTAAAGGAAAGCCCCAAGATCTCCTAACTTTACCAAGTCCCAACTAAAAGATTCAGAGTCAAAATTGAGTAAAATAATTTTAGGGAGAACAAAATCTGGGTATAAAGAAATTAATATTCTAGCATTGATATGAAGAAGAGTGATCTTAGGGTCTTCAACTTGTAGAATAATCCATATGGATTTTAACATTGAAGGAATTAAGGGCCAAAATTTAGGATTGACACTTTTCATCTCTAGCCAAAAAGGTAAAGCACGAGAGAGGAGATGATAAGCCATATTCTTAGGAGACCACAAAATAACATTAAATAAAGTTTTCCCTACAAATTAATTTCCTCTTTTTAGCATTTTCTCCCACATCTCCTTATTTTTAAAGAAGAGAACAAAATTCCCTTTTTGAATCATCCAGTTGAAGCTAACTAGAGTGCCCATCTTTTAACTCGAAGTATTGTTAATCAAATTATCTTGAAATTTTATAGTTGGGAGAATTTTAATATCCATGGACACAAAAAAAATATACAAATTTTTGGAGCCTATTATGTTCATTTCTATTTTTTAAAACCATCTCATTATTTAGAGTCAAAGTGAGGGTTGTATTTTCCTTAGAGACCATACCCTACTTGTTTAGATTAGAGTTTGAGTTAGTTGACTACGCTCCACTCTTCAACTTTGGTCTATCTCCATCAACATTGGGCTCTCCAAAATGAACACCTCTATTACCCACTTTGCCAAAGTTCCCTATAAACTTAGCCAAATTTGGAATATGAGAAAAAAAATTTAGTGACTACTACCTTGTAGGAAAGGTTGTTTGAAATCCTATGTTTGGGTATACTTTTAATCCCTAGTATTTTATTATCATCTTTCATCCCTCCTTGAACCCCATCGCAAAATAATGAAGCATTCATTCAACATAAAAAATAATTTCAAATCTAACTTGGTTAATCCTAAAGGAACTCTCTAAAATGATTGAAACTCACATATGTAGAGCCAAATCAAGGATGCCAAGGAACAAAAATAATTTGGGCTATGAATAAAAATAATCAAATAAATCCACCTACGACACAAGAGAAAGAAAAAGTAATCATGAAACCACACAATTAAATTAATATTAAAAAATAAAATAATGTTGATGCCACTTGCTTGACCTATAGTGAGGGTATGGGGAAGATAGATGGAAGCACTAATGCATCCCACTTGCCTATAGTGGTTATATATTACAAAAAAAGACTCCAAATAATAAAAATATCATGGGTAGGTACCAATTACATTTGGTCAAATAGAGAAATGAAAATTATGTACAAGTGATGTTGTTTTGAAATTCCACAAAGTGCATCATTATGTTAACATACTCTATAGATTACATTTCTAAAATATGAATGCATGTTTATCATGCTTCTCACTACAACACAAGTTCTAAGTGGAGAGAATTTTAAGGTTTCAAAACAAATGTTTAATAAACAATATGTAGCTTACTATATTATTGTTTATTGCCTTTTTCAAACTTATAGATTTTTCTTAAAATGTAGAATTTTATTTATAAATAGTTTAGATATTTGTTATCATTACAATATTACTTCTTAAGGTTTTCCTTATTAAAATTTGATTTTCTTCAATATTGAATATAACAAAAAGTGAGAAAATTTACATTTTTAAATATTCAAAATGAGGATGAGTAATAAACTTTAAAGTGTTTGTTCTATATAATTAAATGTTCTAATCCGAGTTGTTGCTTGACCTAGCCAAATAAAAAAGTTCGAAGGAAAGGATTGCATTATTTTACCTATTATACGAATGAACTATTAAATATATGATAAACATTGATTAGGGAGAAGTCATTTTAGCTTTATAATTATAATCCTTTTGTGTGAGTTCTATATTTGATACGTAGAATTCTTGACGATTTTCCTTATGCTATAATTGAGTAAAAATTACTTATTGCTAGATTTAATTCTATATTTAAGTTTTGAAATTCTTTTTCCTAGAAATGATTGTATGGTTTAAGATTTTTTAAAGCTGCTAATATTGATTATTTAGTCCACCAAAGGCCTATGATGATGAAGTTTCAGTTTATACTGATAAAGCTCAAATTTTACTATTTTTTTTAATAAAAAATGCCTTAATTAGAAAATTTTATATTTATACATACGATTGTATCAACAATAATTTTTCATCATGGAAAAAATAAAAGAAGCTACCAAAATTGTTTGGAATTATCACCAATATTTAAAGCTTTTGAACACATTCAAGAAAAAAAAATAGTTAATTCATAAGAAAACTATAGCTACTAGCTACCCCAATAGTAGGGCTATCAAACCCTTTTTGAAACAACCAAGACATTTTCTAACAAGTACAAGTAAAACAAATGGAGTTATAGAATTTAAATACTATTTGAGAAGTATTAAAAAAAAACATTGAATAGGATTAGAAGGCTTCATATTTATATAGGGATACATTAAACTTCATAAGGATGTGATGCAAACATCTTCACTTCTACCACATTGAGAGTCATGATGACCTACTTCACATCTTCTACTACAGATTACCTCCTCTTCTGCTCAATTATTATAAGCTCATGATGTCATATTAATGCTACTTATTCTAATGACCAATATAGGTCCCAATAATCAAAATTTTGTTGAAGAGGACCCTATTTACCAATGATATCCACTTGACCTACTTCTATGTCAAACAATCCTCGATTGACTTTCTATCTTGATAAATAGATTTTCAAATTTCAAATCGTCCCTTATCTGCGAAGGACCTTCAACTATGCATACTTGCTTATATAATTTCATCAAAATGTTATTAATGTTTCTTATCACCCATCTCCTTGTCAAAATTTAAGAAAACCTACTAAAATTAAATTGTCTATTGAATATATTATCAATTCTTTCATTGGTTGTTTAAATACAAAATGACAAGGATCTTCATTAATTAATAATATATTCTCCTTTACCAATAAAATATTATCATCAAAACATGTAATCTATTTGTCTAATAATTCTCCTTTTCTTTTCATTTGTTCAAAAGTAGGGATAGAATATAGTTATTCTTTGTAGCTTACTCTTTTCTAACCAAAATTAAAATTTTATCCAATGAAAACTATAAAGAAATCGCTATGTACAACAACATTACCTCTTGTTAATCATATTTAAGCGATCCTTGTGAATGACAAAGAAAAGAAGAAATATAACCTATACCATTGAATTTTTTACTATATGTCATTTAAGATCTACAAATTTGTAGACTAAAAGAAAAACATATTTTAAAAAATTGTCTCAATTGAAATTATAATAGTTTAAAAAGTTTATATTATTTAGCTTTTACAGAATAATTATACAATTTTTGAAAAAAATAATTTGTCTAAAGAACCATTCTAGAAAATCTTACTCTTTTCTAACCAAAATAAAAAAATTATTGAAGGAAAATTATTAAAAAAATCACTATGCAAAACAACATTACCTCTTGTTAATCATATTTAAGTGATCCTTGTGAATGACAAAGAAAAGAAGAATTATACCCTTCATCATTGATTTTTTAATTGAATGTCATTTCTACAAATTCATAGACTAAAAGAAAAATATATGTTAAAAATTTTTGTCTCAATTTAAACTATAATAGTTTAATTTTTTTTTAATGTACAAATAGTTATCAAACAAAAAAACTAGTTATATAGTTTAAAAAGTTTATATTATTTAGCTTTTATAGAATAATTATATAATGTTTGAAACAAATAATTTGCCTAAAAAACCATTCTAGAAATTCTTCTAATCTCAAGAAGCCTGCCCCAAATTTTACAAATAAGAGGTCTTAGAGCCTTGCATGTATTATACATAACAAACTATATTATTATTTATTAAGTCATATTTAATTCTGCTACCTTTCATAATTTATTTATAAAAATAAAAACAGAATATACTTATGTTGATATTTTCTTGTCTTGTTACAAGTTTATTTGAAATTCTTTTATTTAAATATACTCACTATCAAATATCATTAAATAGCGAATGAGTCGGTACTCCAAACATTCAACATGGAATTGAATGCAACAGGTCTTTATATACCAGCGAATCCTTCCAGTGAAGTAACTCTATCTTTATTGTCCTTATCCATCTTACCGCATTCCAGCAAGTCCGAGTATGTAAAAGGTTTGTAACGACTTGGATTGTCATTGTCCACAAGCTGAACAGGCGCCCATATTTCCGTCTCATCTGGAAAGAAAGTGAACAATCCAACTAAAACGCGATCTCTCCAACCATTGTAAACAACACGATGCTCTGCGCTGCGGTATCGCCCGTTGCTCCACGCCTGCAAACATGATATATATCTCTATTTCTTATCCGGCCGTAATAATGAAAAGAGACCATTCAAATGGTATGGGTAGAGAGAAAATATAATACCTTAAGGGAGTCCCCCAAATTGACAACGAATAAATGAGGAATAGGTTTGACGTTGAACCATTCGCCCTCCTCAGATCGACTCTGAAGACCTCCAACATCATCTTGTTGAAGAATTGTGAGGCACCCCGGATCTGTATGGGAGGCAAGTGCGTTTTTCAAAGTGGGAGTTGTAGAAAGCGTTTCCATCCAGGCCCAGGCTTGCGAGGGTCATCATTGTGATTTTCTTTTCAAGATTTTATACAGACAAAGCGTACGCTGACATTGTTTCGCTGCCAAAAGTTCCCAGCATTAGGCAGAGGAAAACAAAATACGGTGGAAAGGAAAAATAAAAACAAAGGTTGATTAACAGACCTAAAAATTTGGCTTCCTTCTGGACATATTTTTGCATATATTTTGGCAATTGAAGCTGGATTTGTTGGGTCTTGAAGGCGAATGGACTCAAAATTCAGATGTCGGAAATAAGCGTCGAATACATCACCTGTTGCTGAGGCTCTCTCTTTGACCTCTGTGGGCAGGGACAGTATATCTCGCCGACATTCCGAGCCTTTTCCAGCAGATCCACTGGAACTCCATGATTGATAAGTAGGAAGAACCCCCATCCCTTGCAGGCCTTTCTCAGTTTGGCAAGCGTGGGATGATCTCGAAGCTGGGTCAGATCTTCACCATAAAAGTCCTGCGGAAATATGGAGATATCGATTACTGGGAGTTCGACTTCAGACATGGTGGCTTCAAGAGAAGAAGGCATTGTGTTTTTTACTGCAATGAGACGGAAAAATGAGAAGAGCTTTATGACTTATCAGCCGGGCATCTCTTTTAAATACCGTCAACCAGAGTTGGAATAATTGGAGTTCTCTTGGACATATTTTTAACTATTACAGCAAACTCCAAATTTGAAACACGTCCGACAATTTTCCTGACTGAGAGAACGAGAGATCGACATTGTTTCGACCAATTTGGCTGTCTCGGAGAGCGATAATATGTTGCAGAAGAAAAGCCAAAAACCATGGAATCTGCACGAAGTTATAATTTTTTGTCTTTAGAATCTGCACGAAGTTATAATAAGTATAAACCCTCCCGAAGTTTTTTTAATTTCTTGCTTAGCTTCTTTGGTTAAGAACCAAGGACTGAGGGGTATCCATTCTACCAAATTCATCTGGGGCATGATCCCATCCTCATCCCTTTTAAATGTTGGGGGCCTTGTACTCAGCAAGACTTGATCCCTGGTGGGCTCTTTGTGAGCTTTTGAAACTCACCAGTAGTCCATAGCTGTAATAATAAATATTAGAAATTCAAAATAGTGACGAAATCAATGACAAATTGAACAAGAGCTCTAGGGCAGCCAAGTTCTTGTCAAAGATGGTAGAGGTACATGCTCAAATGCAAAGCTTCTAGAACTAACTATATTCAAATAGAAAGGATGGGGTAATTCCTAGGGAGCTTTCTTCTTTTCTATGACCTGTTTGATGTAATCTCAAACATGTAAGCTACTAGTTTAATGTAATTAGAAGTTCATGGATGGCATATGAGAAGGTTGAGAGCAAGATCTAAAGTGTTGGAATTCTTAATTCTTTTAAATTTTCTGCCCTATATGATTGGTCATGGATGAGTTCTCTATTTGGTGTTGCTTAGATCTGGCAAGCCTTTGATTTTATACATTTTTATTCATTTTATGCCTCATGTGATTGGCCGTGGATTTATTTTTTGTTTGGTGCTGCTTTGTAGCCATGTTAACATACATATGTTTTCTTGTCTACCTCATATGTTTGGCTATGGCTATTTTTTCTAGTAGAGACTTTAAAATCATACTTAGATAACCTAACAAGGTTCCATTAAACCCTAATGATATAGTTGGTTTACTATGATCATGAAAGTTGAACTCCAAAATGCCCATAAAATTTCATTTGAAAAAAAGTGTTGTCAATAGGATTTATTTTTGAAAGCTAGAGCTTGGGTTTAAGTTACCATTTATTTGATTTGCAGTAGAACATGCACAAAATGACCCAAAACCAAGAATGGAGATTAAGGTTTTTACAATTGAGGGAATTTGGAATCTCCTTACATAGGAAATTAAAGGCCATGTTGATAACAATGAAAGAGATGATAGTGGTAGAATTAATGTATTTATCCTCGATCATTGAAGTCCTTAAATGATAATGTAGTTAGATTGTATAATATTTCCATGCCTAAAATTCAAATATCCAATCACTAGAAAATGACATTTGATGGAAATGGAATGCTCTAAATTGGTCATGTATTAGGCAAATTCTATAATGTGACTCTTGTGAGCTTAAAAAAAATTACAAACACCAAATCAAAATGTATTCTATCAATTGAGAAAAGAAAAGCAGATATGTGAGCTATTGGCATTGGAAAATATATATGTGTACACACACACACACACACACACACACACACACACACACACACACACACACACACACACACACACACACACACACACACACACACACACACACACACACAACCATTTCATTATTAAATGAAATACCATAACAAAATGATCTCACTTTGTATATAGTAGTGTTAAAAATAAAAGTTTAGAAAGATATTGTGAAGAATTACCACCTTTCCACTCAGTCCTTCCTTTCTCATCATTTTTCCATTTAGATTTTCCCTTATCTTGTACAGTATTATCAGATCTGCCACCTTCTCCATAAGATCTATGTCTACCTCTCCTAAATCTACCACCTCTAACTCTCTTTTTTTGTCCATCCTTCTATGTCAAGATCTCCTTAGCTTTCAAGTCATATTAATATGCTTCCTCTACACTTTCAAATTTTACAAAACTTAGTTCATCTTAAATTCGATATCTCAATCCATTTAGATATCTTGCAACCTTCACAACATCATCATCCATGTGTTCAGATCTAGTGTCCAATATATAGAATTCCTTAGTATACTCCCTTGCAATCATGTCACTTTGCCTCAAATTTTGCATTTTGCTCAACAAGATAACTTTGTAATCAATAGGAATGAACTTCAATTTTACCTTGTTCACCATTTTCAGCCAAGTCCTGATGTTTTCCTTTCCTCTCTATTGTTTATCAATTTGCAATTGCTCTCACCACAATGAGGTGTGACCTTTCAACCTAGTAATTGAAAATTTCACCTTTCTACTATCTGAAGTGTTTTCAACCTCAATGAACTTCTCCATTTCAAAAATCCAATCCAACACAACATTGGTTTCCAATTTTTGATCATAAGGAACAACTTCTACATCATGCTTTAAATGTTCCCTAGACAATACTCTCAACAATCCTTCCTCATCTTGATCTTCTTTAGGTTTTGGGTTAGGGTTTGCTATTATAGCTTCATCATCACTAACATCATCAAGATGTGCTCCTCTCCTCTCGGTTGTCTCCACAACATCTAATATGACTACAATTTGTCTCAATGTATCCAATATGCCATTGTTAGCATATCCTCTACCTAGAATCATCTTTATAATCAAGTTCCCACAAGATCGTAACCCTATGCAATTGATAGGTCAAATCATCAGATCTACTACCCTACATCCAAATCAACTTATGGTTCTACACAATCCAATCTTCACAATGATGAACCTCAAGCTTTGATACCACTTGATGTAAGGAGGGATGAATAGTTAGGGCCAAAGGCACACCCAACTGTCCAACCACACAGTTGAGTAAATACAATGGAAGAAAAACATAGAAAACAACACCAAGAAAAGTAAAACACAAAAAACACAACCACTTGCAGCTAGATTAGATAGCCTAATCTATCTAACATTGGTGAGAAAAAATATTTTAACTATATTGGTTGTAGGTTTGAGAAGCATTTTGTCCAACTTGTCCGTGTATCCTTAGAGTTGTGTGAACTGCAAAATCTATTTTGTAAAAAGAAACAAAGAAGAATCAAACATAGAGATCTAATTTTTAAAAAAATATCATTGAAATGCTTCTTCTATCATTCTAGCAATATGAAATAGCAACATGCTCTTTATTTCACTAATATGAAATAAGCATACACCTCAACAGAAATAACATATAAAGAGGGTAAACATATTCAAGTTTCTTATTTATTTTTAGAAGCCAAGTATCATAACATTACTTGTTGTAAATGAATTATTAAATGGTTAATTTATGTAATAGGATGTTATATTTTACACATCTCCTCCAAAATAAATTAAGTGATAATAAAATCAATTCTTCCAAATTAGAGCAATAATAAAGTGTATAGGGTAAAATACGGATGGTGAATAGGGTTTAAAATAATGCGCATGAAAGAGACCCTAAACAAATATTTTTACACATACATAAAGATTCTTATGACATGGAAAGTAAATATAGGATATTAATAGTGAAATGAATAAGTAAAAGTACTTACCTCTAGAAAAGAACCTTGTGAAAACCTTATCAAATAGTCTTAGAAACTATTGATTTTTTGCTTCTTTTTTAAACCAAAATTGGGAGATCTTCAAAACACAAAAATATTTTTCTTTTATGAGGGTAGGTCAATCTTGACCTAGATAGAGGGGCACAATTGTACTCTGAGGCATAATTGTGCCCCAAAATGTTGACCTTGACCTGCATTGCTCCGACAAAAATTATGTTCATGGATCCCACAAGTTCAATGAAAAGGGTATCCAAATCTAGACTAATATTCATTGTTCCACACTTGTACCTGAAAGAAAAATAGTTTTGTTTTTTCGATGGGGGGTTTTCCTTAGTCAACCCCACTTTCAAATCAACCTTGAAATGTAATTGAAATTGCAATATGTATAAACAAAGTAAATGGAACTATCCACCTTGCTTATGTACAAATCCCTATGGAGGATTCCTATCCTTGAATCCATAAGTATGGATTCTCCAAATGAATGTAAGATTTCTCAAATCAATGACAGTAGATCTTCAACACCAATCTTGAATGGATCTTGAATTAGGAAGAGGCTAGAAGGGAAATGGATGAATCTTCAACAAGAGGGCTACATAGAGCTTGAATGCTTCAATGGCTACTAATGGATCTCCTTGATGAATTGAATGCTTGAAGATGGATGCTTACTTGAACATGATAATGCTCGAATGCTTGATCATAGAAGAGTATAACATTATCTCATCTCCTTATGCCTTGTTCTTGTCCTCTTTAATGTTAGAGAAAATGTGACAAGGAAGGATTCCTTATATAGAGATCTAGGGCACAAACTTCTGGAGAACGCTGACATGGGAGCATTAAATCGCAATTAACATTAACCTCTAGAAATGGACCTAGACTAAATGCAATTTAAGAGTTTACCATTTTAGAGACCAAAACAACCAACACAGAAGTGGGAAAAATTTTCTTTCCAAAAGCTGAAATCCAAAAATCATGAAACCTTGAAATTTGGACATTGGGTGAAGAATGAGGTCGACCTTGACCTAGGTTACCTGGTTGACTAGGTTGACCTCAACCTTGAGATCATCCTCAACCCAAAATTCAAGAATCTAAGGATTTCAATTCAAAAAGCCAAATGAGTGCAGAAAGAAAGTGGAAAGGGGCAAAGAACTGGGGAAGAATCCAAATCTAGTCAATGATGCATTCAAGGAATTTGACATGACCCCAGAACACTTACTCATATGGCTAAAGTAGTCCTAAATGGAAGTGCTTTCATTTTCTAATGATACATTTAGCCCTCACTTTAGGAAGAGTATGGACTCAATGAAAACTCTTGGTAAAGAAAATCATAATGAAAGCATAATCTTATTAAAATTAAAGGGACAAAGAAATCCTGAAGCCCCAGGGTCTCAAGTCTTTGTCAGCTCCAAGATCACAATAAGAGAGACATTTGTAGAAAATAAAGAGAAGAGGGAGAGAGGAGTTTCAAGCTTTCCCAGTAAGATTTGTGTACCTCACTGTGAACCAAAAAATGAATACGGTAGCCCACCAAGAAAGAACTTGATTGTCACCCCATAAAGATATGTGCCTCCTAGAGGCTTTATGCATGTATGTAGCATGCCTTTTGATGGATTTTATAAAGTACCCATGGATCCATATACTCATATCACCATAGAATATACTTGTAAAATGTGTATCTCTTTAGGATTCAGCAACTTATGTGCATTAACTTTTGAGGATTTAGCATACTTGAAAATTGAAAATACGTCTCTTTAGGAGTTAGCAACTTATGTGCATTACCTTCCAAGATTCACCATGCTATAAAACAAAAAGGTTAGAACAAAAATGCATAATATAGAATGAGGGAGGCCGTATATATGCCCCCATCCTTAAGATGACAAAATAACATACTATTTTGACATATTAAGGAAATAAAAGAACAAGATATAGCCTCCTACAACATCAAGACAATATCCATAGACAACACCTAGTCTAAGCTAGGAAGGTCACAACTCCTATGAGGCCATGGAAGGGATGAATTCAAAGAGATATCATACAAGAATAGAAAAAGTAACCCTTGTGAGGGATAACACACAATTCAACATCCAAGGTGAGAGATTTATCAACCATGGAAACCCAATCTCAAACAACAAAATAGGTTATGATTAATGACATAGATCCTCAGTGCAATCCAAAATTTTCATGTATGATTGAATATCACATAATAGATAGATACTGTTTAAACAAGGAAAAATGGATCCTAGAAAGACAAAAGAAGGAGATGACATCCTTGCCCCCCAAGCATAGGAACAAGGATGAAAGGGGACCTATTATATCACTTGCAACACTGTGCAAGACAATGAGCCCCCAAATATTAGGCTAACATTTTTTATATAATGTGAAGCTCCATAATAGGAACATAAATGATATCTAGAAAAATGGGATTGAAATACAACTTATTTCCACATGATATATAAATAACCTTACTATCATTTAGTTGCCTAATCTTATAATGTAAAATTTGACATTTATTAGTAGAGTAATCATGAAATCTATGATATAAACAAAAAGAAAGAGTTTTTAAGTGTGGACTATGTTTCTTTTTGTGTTTAGGTCAAAATCATTCATAATTTCCTGATGTTTTGAAGTGGTATTTGAGATGTTGTGAACATTAATTTGTTGTCGAGGATTAAATCCCAATCCATAAGAATGCTCATGTCCCCCATTCTTTAAGGGCATTTGAATTCCTTGTTTTTTCTTACCACATGCTTGGCCATTAAATCCTTATTTAACTAGGAAATGATAACTAGGACCATAATGAGAAGCCATATTAGAAGGAGCCAATGGATCTTTAGTAGTCACTATGTCATAATTGGGAGGTTTGATAGTTTCACTATGGATAGAAGTAGTGACAAATTTTTTATCAAGAGATTTATAAGTAAAAACTCACTATTCAAACTCTCTTTGTGGCTTGATAAAACCAAGATCAGAAACTTATACTCTCCGATAAAGGTAGAATTAAAATCTAAGGTTCCCTAATCATCACCAGGAAGAGCATTAGAAGAAGAAGGATTATTATTAGAAATGGGAGTAGTGTGATTTTGAATATACATGCAAGGATTTGGTACATCATCCACATGAAGTGTATACATCATATTGTCATGTATAAACTTGACTTTACCATGAAGGGTGGATGGGATAGCATGCATCTCATGCAACCAAGGTCTACCAAAAATAAGGTTATAATTGAGAGGTCTAGGCATAATATGAATATGTGTATTAAGGATGACTAGAGCTACTTTGATAGGTAAGGTAATGATTCACAAAGTGCTCTTAGAAATTTTATCAAGGCCATGTATAGGAATATTATCAGGTTGAATAGTTTGAAGATTAACACTAATTTCCCTGAGAAAGTCCATGCTACAAACATTAACTCCAAATCCATTATCAAACAAAGTCTCACTAATGATACTTTTAGTGATAGTAAAAACCACCATAAGGGCATCATATTGATTTTTAACTTCTTTAGAAGGTCATCCTTTTCGGTAAATACAATGTCAAGAACACTCAAGGCAGTGTTCATGCATTGTAAGAAGTTATTGATGTTATCTTGATTAGGATGTGGAGTGGGAAGAGTTTTTAGAGCTTTTTGCAAGGCTTCATAGTAGGTAAGTGAAGTTTGAAGAAGTTCCCATAAGGAATGCTTGGTAGGAGTAATTTTAAATTGGTTATAATCAAATCATACTCCTTGCTAGGAAGATGGGGTGGAGGAGGAAGAATGGGTTGAGAAGGTGGCAATGAATTAGAAACCACTAGAGTATATTGAAGGTTACTCGTTCTACAATATGTGGGGGCTATAGAACTTTGGTCACTGAAAGACTCTAAAGACTTCATAGATTTACCTTTCATAGTAATGCAAGGACAACCTTTGATAGTCAAAAAAGGTTCTAGATAAACCACGTTAGTTGTCTCAATACTGCAAATGGATTCATAAGAAGGAAGCAAAGAAAACATCCAAGGAAAAGATAAAGTAGAATCTTGATTCTCTATAAGATCATCACTAAGAGGGAGAGCATAAAGAGAATTCATATCATTCTCCACTAATTCCTCATCACTAGAAGGAATCTCAAATAGAGGTAAAGCATATATAATATCCACATAGGAGTTATCATCATGTATGAATATGTCATCCATTAATAAATCACTCTCTTATATCAAAGATTCTCTGTTAGAGGGGATAAATCAATGCCTTTATCGATGGGATCACCCACAATGGTTTCATGAGGAAGAGAGTAGTCAACATCCAAATCCAAAGGTTCATCCCAAATAGGAGGATTATCATCCCTCTCAATAAAACACATTGTAGGAGCACCATAAATCCCTAAAGATTGATTCCTAGAGGGGGAAAAATATAAATTATATTATAAAGTATGCTCATAGAAAGGACATATATTAGGAGAAGAATTAACATCAATCCTCAACTCATCTCCATAAAGATAAATATGATGGAGAGATAGATTAAGGTTATCTTCTTGCTCTAATATATCCTTACAAGGTAATTCATAAGAGGACAAAGCAACATCACACACACTAAACTAAGTCTTTCTAGGTGTAACACTATGAAATGGTAAGGTATGAGGAGGATGTTGTTTAATCCCAAAAGTGATAGAAGAATGTTTGGAAAACATTTAAAACAACATATGAAACATGATAATGAATAAAGAAATGCATAAAAATATAGATCTAGATATATCCAAATGCTTTCAAATGAAATTTTTAAGGAAATCAAACACCACAAACACAATAAGGGCATCTAATTCCACAAAGCAATGTAAATGTTTTTGTCTTTTTGAATAAATTTTTCTTTTTTTTGTATTTTTGAAAAATGCAAGAGCATGAAAGAAATATACTTTTATATGCATGCAACATCTAACATGAAATCAAAATCTAACAACAAAAAGAAGGAGTTGCCTATCACAGATTCTCCAAAATGTATATGGTAGGTGAACAAATAAGATAATATAAAAAGAAATCTAATGCCAAAAACAAAATAGGGCATCTAATTCCACAAAAGTGAGGGGTTAAGTGTGTTGAGTTCACCAAAATGTATAGGGTAAAATATAGATGATAGGGTTTAAAATAATGCACATGAAAGAGACCTTAAACTTATATTTCTACATGTAAAGTAAATAGAGGAGATTAATGTTTAAATGAATAAATAAAGGTACTTACCTTCAAAAAATAACATGCTGAAAACTTTTTCAAATAGTCTGAGAAACTCTTGATTTCTGCATTCTTGAACCGAAACTACGAGATCTTCAAAACTAGAAATCTTTTTCTTTTCTAAGGGTAGGTCAACCTTGACCCAGATAGAGGGGAAAAATTGTATCTTAGGCCATGATTGTCCCCCAAAAATTTGAACTTGACCTTCACTACTCTAATTAAACTTTATGTCTGTGGATTCTGCAAGTTCGACAAAAAGGGTATCTAAATCTACACTAATATTCATTGTTCCACACTTGTATGGTCTACAAGATTTTTTTTTTGCTTTTGGATGGGGGTTTTTCCATAGTGAAACGCTAGTTTGGAATCAACCTTGAAATGTAATTGAAATTACAATATGTATAAATAAAGTAAATGGAACTATTCACCTTGCTTATGTAGAAATCCTTGTGTAGAATTTTAATTTTTAAATCCACAAGTATGGATGCTCCAAATGAATGTAGAAATCAATGTAATATGTCTAAAATAAATGGCACTAGATCTTCAACACCAATCTTTAATGGATCTTGAATTAGTAAGAGGCTTGACAGAAATGCATGAATCTTCAATAGAGGGTTCCATAGAGCTTGAATCCTTCAATGGCTACTAAAGGATATCCTTGATGAATGTAATGCTTAAAGATATTTTCTTGCTTGAAATTGATAATGCTTGAATTCTTGATCATGAAAGATCATAACTTTGTCTCATCTCCTTATTCCTTATTCTTGTCATGTTGAGTGTTAGAGAAAATGAGAGAAGGAAGGCTTCCTTGTATAGAGATCTAGGGCACAAACTTCTAGAGAAAGCCAAAATGGGACCATTAAATCCCAATTAACCTTAACCACTAGAAATAGACCTAGATTAGATGCAATTTAAGAGTTTACCATTTTAGAGACCAAAATAGTGAACCTAAAAGTGAGAAAATAATTGTTTCTAAAACTTGACATTTGGAAATCATGGAACCTTGAAATGTGGACCTTGGGTTAGGGACAAGGTTGACGCTAAGCACGGTTAGGATTGACTAGGTTGACCTTGACCCAAAAGGTCATCCTTGTCCTTGACAATCTTAGGATTTTAGTGTTAGGATTAAACAACAGGTAGAAATAACAATTATATGTAAATATAACCAATATGAGAAAATAATAGATCACATAGAAGAGAACACAAGACACCAAGATTTAACATGGTTCACCCAATCCCTAGGCTATGCCACCAAAAAAAAAGTTTGATATTATTACGATCCAATGATTACAACCTAATTATAATTTGTAATCCCATGCAGCTCAATACTGCCCCAAGAACCAATTTTCACATCATAAAAATGAACAATCCCTAACCCTAAGCCCTTTTATACAAGTATTTTACCACTTTAGGGTTACAACATATCAACCATTTATCAGCCATACATTGGCCATAGCCCAAATTTTTTTTTGGAGTATGTAAAGTATTTCTCTGATCAATCACCACAAACTAACAATCTCCCACTTGGGCACTAATCAGACTCCACACTAGACAATAATCTCCCACTTGGAGATTGATCCTGTAGCAATACCACTACACCATAGGGCTCCCACTGGATCAAACCACCATGGATTTTGCTATTCTTTTATTCATGTTCAATATAAAAGACCAACTAAAGCTGAAGAGGAATTCAGCTTCTCCCTTGTCACTACCTTTGTAAACATATATCTGCTATATTGTCATCTATATGTAACTTATCCAACTTTAACTATCCATTGTCCAAGAACCCTATGAGTCCTCTAGATGCAACCATCTCTACACACCATGAAGAAAACCATCTCCACATACCATAAAGAACCATTTCCACACACCATGAAGATAACGAAGAAATTCATGAGTCAGTATAGCCATGTAAATTAGTAGTAGAGCCCCCAAAGTGTAAAGACTTATTGGGTGTTCCTCTCAAATATCTAAGAATCCATTTGAATGCATTCCAATGCTCAATTCCTAGATGACTCATATACTTGCTAATGACTCCCACTGCATGTGCAATATCTAGCCTTGTACGTACCATAACATACATCAAGTTTCTTATAGCTAAAGCATAGAGTTCCTTGTACTCTTATCCTCATTTTCTTGTGTCTTGGGACACATCTCGTTAGTTAACTTCAAATGACTAGGTAAAGGTGTGCTGACAGCTTTAGCATTCTCCATAGAGAAATGTTGCAACACCTTTTCAACATAATCAACCTGAGATAGCATCAATTTTTTGTTCTTCCTATCTCTACAAATATTCATACCAAGGATTTGTTTTGCTGCATCCAAATCCTTCATAGCAAATGCATGTGCTAATTGGTTTTTCAACCCCTTAATGTGATCCATGTTAAACCCAACTACAAGCATATCATCAACATATAAACATAAAATAGTGTAGCTATCACCTTTGAAAGTAAACACAATAATTTGAATGACACCTACAATATCCATGCTCATGTATAAAACTATCAAATTTCATATATGATTGCCGAGGTGCTTGCTTCAAGCCATATAAACTTTTCTTCAATTTGCATACCAAGTTCTCCTTAGCTTTGGCCTCAAATCCTTGTGGCTAAGCCATATATATCTCTTCATCAAAATCACCATGAAGGAAAGTTGTTTTAATACCAAGCTACTCTAAATGCAAATCTTAAGTAGCAACAATACTTAAAATAATATGGATAGAAGTCATTTTAACAACGGGAGAAAATATCCCATCAAAATCAATGCCTTTTTTCTATGCAAATCTTTTTACAGCTAACCTAGCTTTAAATCTTTTCTTACCTCCATCTTCTTCTTTCATCTTATAAACCCACTTATTCTATAAAGCCCTTTTATCTGTAGGCAATTTGCATAAATCCCAAGTCTTATTTTTCAGCAAAGAGTCCTTTTCATCTTTCATTGCAGACTTCCACTAAATCTTATTATCCACCTATGCAACTTCATCATAACATTCAGGTTCACCAACAGCTATTAGTAAAATAGAATACAAAGATGGAGAAAATCTTTCTGGAGCTCTAATTTGGCTTGTTGACTATCTAACATTCACTGGTGTGTGTGGTATTTTTTATTGTGATTGTTGCACATCATGAGGAATGGCTGAAATTCATCTTTTTGAATATCATCTAGCACTACATAAGCATCTTTTTTCTTCTCATTTTGTTAGGTTAAAGTACAAAGTTGTGTCACCTTTTAGGTTGACTTATCAGAATGACTAAATTTGACTATTTCTATCTAAAAGACATTTTTTTCAAGCATATGATCTTGATAAAATTATTCTAGCTAAGTTACATATGGTCTCACACTTTTCCAATAAAAAATGTCTATTAAATGCATGTTTTATACTGGTTAGTATCCAATTACTAAAAAAATATAATTATTTCATAAAAATGACATTTCAATAACTCTTACTATCTATTATGATATTTTTTTAATAACATATAAACACCATTTTATAGAGCTCAAAGTCAAAAATATTCTCATATAGAGTTCATAGTGTTTTAATTAGATATAGTATATTGTAATTAACAAACTCTACAAGTATGTATTTTAACACTTGAGAAGATGTCAATTTTGAGAAAGAAAAAAATATTAAATAATATAAAAAAAAATAAAAAATTATATGACATTTTCGAAGAGAGAGTCCTCTTCTAGAATCTAAAACTTTTCTTTTGGTTGGAATAGATTTATTTTGAAAAATGTGATGGGAGATGAAAACTATTGATTTGAATAATTTTAAATTTGAATCATTATCAAAGAAAAAATAAAGGTCTAAATCTCATTTTTATTTTTGATTGTTCTAGCTACATATATTATTGATAACATAATCTAAGATCAAAGGAAAATATGTTTATTTCCATATATTTTTGTGGTGGGAACATGACCCCTAATTTCTAGCATTTTTTAGCAACTAAAATTTATCTTTAAAAAATAAGAAAATATATAATTTCTTATTCCAAATAGTTATTAAAAATTATAATCCTAAAATTAATCCATTTCTACACATTTGATTAGTTTACGTTATTTTAAAATTCTAAATAATAATACCAATTTTATGTCACTTAATGTGAACAACTACACTTTTGTTAGCCTTTTCCTTTGTAAAATGGTGACATAGGTTTGTGCTTTTACCTTGCTACAACAGATCTTTGTACAACACTTTCTTATTGAATATGACATCCCTACTTCTTACAATTTTATGATTTTGAAAATCTCAAAGCCTATAACCAAATTTAGTAATGACACATCCAACAAATACACATTTCTTTGACTTAGCTTCCGTCTTGGTTCTATTTTAAGAATCTATGTGAGCAAATGCTTCACAACTAAAGGCTTTGAGAAAAGAATAACTCACCTTCTTACTAGTCCATGCTTTCTATAGAATACCACAACCCAGAAGAGTAGAGGGACCTCTATTAATCATATATATAGTAGTATTGACAACCTTTGACCACATGTGTAAAGGCAACCTAGCATGCAGCCTCATGCTCCATTATAGTCATGTTCATACATTTAGCCACCCATTTTCTTGTGGAGTCCTTGGAATAGTTTTTTATATATGAATATCATTAGTGGATCAATAATCTTCAAATTCATGACTACAATACTCACCACCATTATCAAATCTAAGGCATTTTAATTTCTTACCAATCTCATTTTCAACCAAGCATTTCCAATTCTTAAAAGTTTGAAATACATCAGATTTCAGTCTAAGGAAATAAATCCATACTTTTTTAGTTGCATCATCAATGAATGTAACATAATAATGACAGCCACCAAGGGAAAATAATTGAGTTGGTCCCCATACATCTGTATGCACAAGCTCTAATTTTTTGTTTTTATTTTCCTTCCTAGTCTTCGCAAACCTCACTCTCTTTTGTTTTCCATACAAACAAATTTCACAGAAATCTACATTAACACATTTTAGACCTGGTAGAACTTTCTTTGAATGAAGTACCTTCATACCTTTCTCACTCATGTGCCCAAGTTTGTTGTGCCACAGTGTTGTATCAGAATTTACAATAGCTATTTGTTCTCCCTTCTCAACTACAACAACTCTTCTGTCATCTTTGCTTTTGTAATATTAAATGCCACCGATGGTGGCAAGCATAATTGAATGCTTCCAAGTTCTTTTCTATCCAAAAGATCTCAGTCATCATTTGACATAGATCCCTCATTCTTGGTTTTTCCTTCCAATAGCTTCTATAAATCTTTTTAATAAAGATAGTCTTCCATTTGCATACTTCATAACTGAAAGTTCTACCCATTAAACTTGTCAACCCTCAGCTCACCCTCATCTACCTTCTCTCCCACTCAACCATGAGACTTCCACTCAACTATGAGACTTTCCTATAGAGGATAACTAAAAAACAACCTCACTTTGATAACACTTGTTAGTGTTAAACCACATATAGAAATAACAATTACGTGCAAATATAACTAATATCAGAAACTAATAGATCACATAGAAATTAATACAAGACACCAAGATTTAATGTGGTTCACCCAATCCCTAGGCTATACCTACCAAGAAAAGAGTCTGATATTATTATGATCTAGTGATTACAACTTGATTACAATCCATAATCCCTTATAGCTTGATACCGCTACAAGAACCAATTTTTACATCACAACAATGAACAATCCCTAACCCTAAGCCCTTTTATACAAGTATTTAACTAGTTTAGGGTTACAACATGTCAACCATATGTCAGCCATACGTCGGCCACGAGCCAAATTTTTTTTATGTAGTATGTACAATACTTCGCTAATTAATCACCACAAACTAACATTTAGTCCAAAATGGCAGAAAAGTGTAGGAAGAAAGTGAAAAAGGGGGCAGAAGAGGGGAAGAAGGTAGATCCAAGTTAAAGACCCATTCAAATAATTTAACATGATCCTAGACCACTTACTTGGGTGGCAAAACCAATCGTAAATAAAAGTGCTTCCATTTTACAATGATACATAAAGATAAAATTGGTGATTGCTGGAGGGCTGAAGAGTTATATAACTCATCTTGAACATTGTCTAGAAGAATAAAATACAATGCCTAAGAATTGGTAAAAGTGTATTAAAAATTATGGTAACTTCGTTAAGGATATCATTATTATATCAATCTAACTTTTAAGGAAATGAAAAAGGATATTGTGATGGTTAAAAAATTATAGACTGCAACTTGTCACCAATGTGGTTTATTAATTTAGATACTAAGAACTACTACCTATTTTGTAAGAGAAAAGTAATATCATGCTTATTGATTCCTCCATTAAATTGGGGTTCATTCATTGATGCTTCAAGAAAGTAAGATAATATATTTGAATTGTGTGTATTCTCTTCTAGAGTTGCATGATGCATTTGATATTGTTGAATCCAAGTCTTTTAAGAGCCTATGGAATTGCTTCGTGCATTTCTATTTAGATGCCTTGGACATTTTTTACTCTCAACAACTTCTTCTTCTTTTTTTGAAAGGTCATTTGGACTTAAGAGCATTTGTATTCATAAGATACTCTTGAGGGGATATTACTATCCTCCTTATTAACAAGATCTTATTGGGTATTCCATAAGTATTTAATATCATGTTGGTGAATTGATTTTCATTCCTTATGAAATTCAATAATTCAATCTATACCGTAGATAAGAAATCAATGATGCTCACAACAGATGGGTGAATGTTATGTTAATCATTTCCCTCTGAATTTTTACACATACAACTTTCTTTCCAATTCATTATCAAGGAATTTAAATTTACTAAAGAATAACATATATGCACACCTTTGAATGAAATTTCTTAAGGATCTCTCATTTACTCTTAGGTATGGAGGAAGAGTTCACAATATTTGGAAATTAAAGATTATTGGAAAGCACAAAGTCTGTCCATGATAGAACAAGATTTAACAAATAATTTAAATTCGACAACAAAATGAAACTGATTGATACTAAGGAAGAAGCAAGTACAACAACCACAAAAATAGGAATAGATATTATCCATGATCAATCATAACAATTCTCCGAGTAATATATATATATATATATATATATATATATATATATATATATATATATATATATATATATATATATATATATATATATATATATATATATATATATATATATATATATATATATATATATATAGTGTGTGTGTGTGTGTAAACTTCTCAAGCACCAAGTCTTAAAGAAATAATAGTCTCATCTATCACCACCTTCTATCTATTACTATCATAGAAAGAGCTTAAAAAATGATACTATATGCTATGAATGTTTTTTTATTTGACTAAAATATAACCCTTTCCTAGTTTAATGCTCTAGTATTTATAGTTTTTCAAAAACCCGAAAAGGCCTCAATCAAAACCCAACCTTTTAGTTACAAATGGTTGTAGATGCAAACAATTTAAGATAGTTTTAAAAAAAATCGAAAGCCAAGAGATAACTGATAATAACCAAACTTCTTTTCTAGGCTTCTTGATGTCTACGTCAGTTTATTTTACCAACTTCCAACTCTTGAAGGCACTTGTAAAATCTTGGAATGCATGAGAATGGGGGATCTTCAGACTGAGCAACTTTGATCTCCATGCATCGCTCATCCACCTTAGTGATTCATTGTTAGCTATTGTGGTGAAATTTTGAGAGGAGGGGTATTTGCTATCTCTGATCTCAAACATAGTTTCATTAAAGCTTTTAGTCTTGACGTATCAAAATTCGTGCTACCATCATGAAATTGTAGGATACTAGTGGGGTTTATGATTTTCATATGTTTCACTATCTACTTGTGCATCGTAGTGACTTCAAGTTTAACCACTCTCATTTCTTCTATGGTTTCCCTTAGATAGAGTCCTTCCAATTCATACTAATTTTTATGATGAATAGCATGTAGGATTCCACAAATTTCATAAGGTTTTCTCTGAGGAACTTATATACACCATATTTCTCCACTTGATGTACTTGAAACATGACTTCCTGGAATTGACTCTAATTTTCCTCCCACACTAGAACAAGAGTCTGAACATTTCCTAACAAAACTTCTTCTTCCATGCATGTAGTGGTGGAGTTCAGAATAAATTTTCTTCCTTCATTTGCAATGGACTCCACCCATTCATTCATTTCTTTCAAAAGAAATCTTTCTCTCTACATTTTCTTGACTAGTTGTTGGTTGTTTGATGAGTTAGGATCAAAATATTATGGAGTTTGCATCAATAGAAAGGAACCAACATTCATTAAGGAATCTATAAATTTGGCCATGGCAATTAGATCAGCTTCTTCAGTTCTCTCTTTTCCTTACTATCTTTTTTGGATTGAGCTAACATATGATCCATGGAAAACTTGAAAAAGTAATTGTTGGTATCTCTAGAGATGACTCCCAAGTCTAGGGTAGTAATCTTGAAGTCCTCACCATCAATTTCCTGTGATCCTTCTTTCTTCTTGTAAGTAGCAACTTTTGTTGTAATCTTACTCGTCACAAGATCCTTGATCAATTATGCATCATTTTTCATCTTCTTACTCCAAAGTTCAATAAGAAGACTTTATAAAGAAGGAATTTTCCTAAGGTTCTTTCACAAGAAAATTTTTCCTCCACTGGGATGAGAACAATCTTGTAAGCCTCAATTCATTCTTTAAGTTCATCAACTAACGAGCTTTAGTTATTTGGAACCCCTAAAAGAATATATTTCCACTTCCTCTATCTAGACAAGTAGTCACTTACCTTATACCAAAGTTGTGTCTTAACACCTCTTCCAACTAAGACAAATTACAATATACCAAGGGTCTCCCTCCTAACCACTTATCTCCTAGAATCTAAATATTTTCATCATTCCTTCCAACCAGTCAACCCCTCTCTTATAATCTTTTGAATTTCTTATCATATTACTCCATGTCTTGGAACCTTCTAGCCATTGATTCTCCAAAAGAAATAGTCCTATGGGACATTTCCAAGTTACTTATTATTCATTATGTTGTACCAGCCACCCATTTCTCAGTAAGTGCCCAACCCATTTTGGCAAGGAGAGATTTATTTTGATCGATTAACTACTCACACCCAATCTTCCATTATTCTTTTGTTTAAACATCATTTCCAAATTTATCAAGCCAAATATATTCCTTTCTTCACTCCTCATCAATAAGAAATTCCCTTGTCATTTCTTGATTTTATTTTCCATAATGTGAGTTATCATGAATAAGAAAAAGAAGTACACCAAAACACCTTGCAATGAGGTTGTCATTAATTGAAGCTTCCCAAGACTACTCAAAAGTTTTTCTTTCCAACCAATGATCTTTTTCTACATTCTTCACAGTATGGTATTCCAAATTGTTTTAGAGAATTTCTTCACCATTAATGAAAGACCAAGGTACATATCAAGAGGACTAGTTGACTGACAACCAATAATCCTTTATACATATAGATGTAGGTTATGATTAGTGCTAAATAAGTATACTTTAATCTTACTAAATTTTATATTTAGTCCTAAGGTCTCTACATCATCATCTAGTAGAGTATGTCGTATCTTAGCTTCCATAATTAAAGCATAGCCATGAAAGAAGGTGTCATAAAAAAATTGTTGAATAACCTCCATAGGGATGGAGGTGAGAGCCTTGATCCCATTTGATAATCCCAAATAAGCAAGTTTCTTCGAGGATCTTCCCAGGACTTTAGTTATAACTATATAAATATAAGGAGAAAGATCTCCCCCATGTCTAAGGCTCCTACCAACCTTAAATTACCCCTAGGGCTTTCCATTGAGAATAACATAAAAATTGATTGTATATAAAATACTTTTAATTAAAATCACAACGTTATTATTGAAACTAACTCTTCTAAGATCATCATAAAGAGATTGGTAGTCTAGGACATCATAATTTTCTGGAACATCAAGTTTAAGATACATACCAATATTTTTTCTCCTTTCCATTGAGTGGATCACCTCATGTATGGTCAAAACTGCATCCTAAAATTGTCTACCTGGGAAAATTCCCATCTCAGGGGTGCCAATAAAGCTCCATAGCAAGGGTTTTATTCTATTGATGAGAATTTTAGAAAAAGTTTATACACAGTATTGTGTAAGCTAATGGGTTTGAAATGAGTGAGACTCTTAAGATCCTAAAACTTTGGGACCAAGAAAATAAAAGTATTATTTAGCCTGCTTAGCAATTGACCCATTCTATAAAAGTATCTAGTAGCTTTAGTCAATCTATCTACTTTAATTGAAAAATACACCTTCAAAACTTCCTCGTATGACACTTGACTAGTGATGAGATTATTATCATCCTCTTTTAGTACACAAGGTAAATTCTAGATAAGAGTATTTATTTTGATCACATTAACATATCTATTAAGACTAGAATAAGATTTAGTAAAATACATGACAACCCATCTTCTCATATCATCTTGTTCCACTAGAGTATTTTTATTAATATCATGTAAAGAGGTTATAGTATTTCTCTTTTTATTGTTAGAGTATGGCCTATAGAAAAAAGTGTTATTCATGTCTCCGTCTATTAGCCATTAGATCCTATACCTATGCTTTCAATATATTTCCTCTTTAGTTGTGACATCCTTCCATTGTTCCCTAGATACATCTTCCTTCTTTAGAGTATTAGATAAAAAGTCTCCCTTAGCTATGACCTTTTGAAGCTCCTTCAGTTATAAAAAAATATCTACCTTCTTCTTAAAAATGTTCCTCATTGAGGTTTCTCCCCACTTAACAACATTTTTCATCAAATTCTGTAGTTTAGCGGTCAATCTATACATGGTCATGCCATCAACTCTAATATTCCTTCATTCTCCAATATGTTGCATGAAGTTAGGATGTGATTCTTGCATAATCTCATACCTGAACAACTTTGGGCCATTGAAGAAACCATCAAACCAATAAAATCATAGTGGTGCATGATTAGATACCATCTTGGGAAGAGTTCTTAAAGTGAAGGAAATGATATGTCACTAATTAGATGAAAGCAAGAGCCTATCCAACTTTACTTGGGCAATCTCCTAACATGTCTTATTATTTGAGTAGTTAAATGGGATATTTGCGATTTCACACTTCATTCTATAAAAAATAATATTCTAAAAGTTAGGAAGAAAAGGAAGGTAAGTCTATACTATATTTGATCAAGCTTTTATGTTCTATCTTTATATTTTTCATAGGGTTGTATCCTCCCTCAACCCATTAATGTGTAGGTTCCCCCATCCCAACCCGTCATCTTCCATTTCCACCCTCCAAGGCTTTGCAAAGACAACCTTGGCTCTAGACACTAAATCCCCCTCTCCCTCACCCTCCTATATTATCCAATAAATTAAGATGGAGAAATATGTAAAAATTATTGATTTTTTCTGTTGAGGTTAAAGTGGATAGAAAATTTCTTAGGAATGAGAAGAATTTGAAATGGGGAAATTCTAAAGACAAACACAAATGCTTTATTAATTTAGATTCCATGGGTAGCGGGAAGAGTCAGAAGCCCACTAAGAGGTAGAAAAGGAAAATGGACTAACAATGATATATTGATCATGAGATGGGAGTGAATGTAGGCCTATAGATAGCCACTTGAGTCCTATGCGCTCCCATGTTTTTGGTACAAGTTAATGCTAAGGCTCACACCCTAGAGATGTTAGGAATAATAAAGGGGACCCTAATACTATCACCTCCACTTCCCATGAATGAGAGAAAATAATGAACAATAAAAATGATAAAGGGACTAACCCTGAGGCTTGTTAGGGAATTGGTGTTCAAGGAGTTACTATGGACAATGTAGCACAAGAGGAGACCATCAAGAAACTCAAGAGAAGGTAAGATAACCTAGATAAGATTTTTGATGAGGTGGTTAATTTACTATCAAAGTGGTGCACTCACCAACCACCACTCTACATCTCCTTCATGTTGAGAAGGACAAGTTTGATACCTCTACTAGTGTGGAGACTACAAATTTGGTGTACCAGTTCCAAGTGTATGACATGTTTCATATTTTGCTAGAAAGAACTAACAATGAAAATAAACATAGCTAGGTCTTTGTGTTTTTGTTTCTTTTTATTTTTTATGATTTTAGTTAACAGAAGTCTCTTCCTAAATGAGCCTATAATAATGTGTATGGTTGGATGAGTTTTAGTTTTAACATTTGACTCTCAATATGATTTCATATATTATAAATTTCTAGTATGATTATCATCCTACTAGTTGTAATAGCTCTAAAACCTTGGACACATTAATGTGGGCATTTTTGATAGTAAGAAACGGGTTAAGATGATAATGTGATACAAGTGAGATTTTGTTATTTTCAACTTATATTTTTTGGGCCAGCCCCCATTTTGGTTGCTTCTTAATATTAAAAACTAGATTTGTGCAAAAAAACCTGAATTTTTTAATGCGATTTCTTGATAAAATGTCTTTTGATGAGTGTGTAAAAATGTTTTAGAAAAATAAAATGTGTTGTAGAGATATCAAAGCATCATGCTTATAATTTTCTATTAGAATTTACAATTGCAATTGCATGTCAAATAAAAGATCATGCATAAGAGATGTCTACTCTTTACTACATCCTTTTGGATTTTAAATTAGATTATAGGAAGAAAAAAAAGTTAGAGTAATGTTATTGAGAATGTTTTAGAAATTATTTATTCGATATTATTTTGCATGTGCATAATGTTTAACTATTGTGAAGTGTGTCAAGAGTGCTAGATGATTTGATGATTGGAATAGATTTGGACAAGAAAATGGGATAACTAAAGTTTGTTTAGTTTTTATATTTTTGAAGGATGGTTGTTTGTGAACTTGTTAATGATGGGTGCGAATATATATGAGCTAGCAGAAGTATTTTGGAATTGTTAAATAAATGGATAATAATTTTTTTGGTAATGTTATATTTAGTTAATGGTTATAGAAATTATTTGTAGCTCTCTTTTATAACATAATATTAAAAATCATTTCAATGTATTTTGTCTCTTATTTTCATATTACTATTATCACTATAAATTTTACTATGATACCAAAGTTGGGTAATGTGTAGCTATGTATTAAAAATGTCCAAATAGGTGAGTATTTTGAAAAATTACTCTCAAATAGGAAGTTTAGACTCTTTTGTAATGTAAATGGTTATTTACTTTGGTTTATCGAGACAAAATAAAATTGTTGGGAATGGAATCAAGCACTTGTAGCTTGTTATCCTTTTCTTGTTTCATATGCCTTACTTCCATGTTTTAAACTTATTTGCAATGAATAAATATATTAATAGTGATTTAGAAACATATATATTTTTTCATTTTTCTAAATTAGTTAGCTCAAAGTTCAGCTCTTGCTTCATAATAGTAAAGTAGCTAATTACATGGTATATTCAAAATAGTAGAAAATGTTAAAAAAGACAAGTAAAACATGATAAAATCTAATAACCACACCATAAAACTAGCAAAAACCTAAATGCTTATGACAAAGCCAAGACAAACTGCAAGACCACTGCAAACAACACAAAAAAGCTTCGTTGCACGTCATATAACGAAACAATATTTGTCTATAACACTTGTAATAAATAATCTTAAAAAATTTAAACAATAATTTTCTTAACTATTTTTATATTAAACTATGTCAAATTATAATTTCTTAAATATATATTTAAATTTCAACAAACGTTAGTGTTGACATCTATTTTACTATCAGTGAGAAAATTAATACTAAAAGTATAAAATTAATGATAAAAGTATTAGTAAATATTATAAGCTTAACTAAACATATAAATATTTAAATTACAACCATTTTTTCAGGAAGCGTATCCGGTCCAATAAATCAGCGAAGACCAGGTGGAGCTAACCATTTCCTGTGAATTTTATTTAGCTTATACGCACCGTACATCTAATGCATAGTGAACATCGTAAGTTTTTCTCTCGGGTTTATCGAACATGAATGATTGAAAGCCATAATCAAAAAAACATCAAACCACATTAAATCTAAGACATACAGAGAGCATCTTACAACAGCCATCCATCCATTTTAGCAGAATTTGGCAGGAAGTACGGTGCAGTGAAGCTCCTGTTTAAATATACATAAACAATCAGAACATACACAAAGCTAAATAAACTCTTTCTTTATATGCCTGCAATTGTTTCAAGAACGGTAGCTTGGTCTACGTTTCCTCTATCGATCGGTCTTTCTTTCTTGAAATGCGAGTAGAGGAAAGGCTTGTAACGCGTTGGATTCTTGTCATCCACAAGCTCCTCAGGCGCCCAGATTTCAGTCTCATCAGGAAATGAAGTGAAGATGCCAATTGAAACGCGATATCTCCAACCATTGTAAACAACACGATGCTCTGCGCTGCGGTAACGACCGTTACTCCACGCCTGCAAATATTCAACCCTAAATGTTATCAAACCCTAATACTATAAGAACAGACAATTAAATTGGCATGCAAGGAGAAAATGCCGTACCTTGATGGAATCCCCCAAATTGACCACAAATGAATGAGGGAGAGATTTCACGTTGAGCCACTCACCCCCTCAGATCGAATCTGGAGCCCTCCAACATCATCTTGTTGAAGAATTGTGAGGCAGTTTAGATCAAAAAAAAAAAAAAAAAAGGAAAGGTGGTTTTATAGTCCACGACACTATGCCATAGTTTTTGAGCTTACATATGGTGACAGTGATATGGGACTACCTCGTACTCTCTTTTTCGAGAGGCGCTTGGCGCTACAAATGAGGCGTACATACCCTACCCCCAGTGGGATTTGAACTTGTGACCTCTCTTTCAAGAGTACAAGTTCTCCACCACTAGACCAACTCAGGTGTAACACTAGGCCAACTCAGGTGTAACAAGCGCTTCCTGTCGAATATCAATGTTATCCGATGGATACCCATTTGTCCTCAATATTGCTGAGCATTTTTCGAAGTGAGAGCGGTAGAGAGCGTCAGCATTCAATCCAAGGCTTGCAAGAATCATCTTTGTTATTTTCTTTTCTAGATTTGATAATGACAAAGCGTATGTTATCATCGTTTCGCTGAAAACGTTGTAACCATTAGATAGAGAAAAATGACTTTGAAATAAACGAGAAAAGAGGTTGATTAACATACCGGAAAATGGGGTTCCCTTGTGGCCATATCATTCCACACAATTTCTCAAAGGAAGCTGGATTTGTGGAGTCTGGAACGTGAAAGGCCTCAAAATTTTTATGTCGAAAATAAGTGTCGAATGCATTGCCTGTTGCCGAGGCTCTCTCTTTGACTTCGGTGGGCAGGGACAATATTTCTCGGGCAAGCTCCTCCGCCGTTTCCAGAAGATCTGCTTGAATTCCATGGTTGATAAGTAAGAAAAATCCCCATTCCTTGCAAGCCTCTCTCAGTTTGGCGAGGACTGGATGATCTCGTGCAAGTTGAACGTCCAAGTCATGAGGAAAATTAGAAATGTCGATTACAGGGAAATCCACTTGAGATACAGCGGTGGAAGGCATTATCTCTTCTTCTGCAATAACACAACGCAGATGGCAAGATTTGTATGACTTATTAGGGAAGTTTCTTGTTTTAAATACTGTTCTTCAAAGGTGGAATAATCAGGCCCTGCCTGGAGTTTTCTGGAAAAACTGACTGCAACCTCCAAAGTAGGAATATTTCCACAAACTGCGAACAAGTAATGGAGAATATCTGGAAGCAATTGGTTTAAAGTTTAAATATATATAGAAGCTTTGTAGAATATCTTTTCCGTCTTGTCGATGACCAAGCAATGAAACTCTTTTTGATTAAATTATTCTAGGAAAGTAGACTTTTGAACTTCGTAAAATACTAGTGTTATAATTAAAATGAAAAAATGAAGCGAGAACGTGAAAGCAATGACGAATTGTGATGTATGGATTAAAATAGAGCTTCGTGATAACGTAACGATATAGACGTGTTTTGGACATTTCCGTTTACTAAGATAAAAATAATAATAATGCCAAATGTTAATTTATATCCAAAAAGTACTCAATCCAAAAAGTCTCAATCTAAAAAGTACTCACTTGAGTAGATTTCTACTAAATCTGAAGGAATATTATTTATCACTTATCTACAATAACCACTACAACTAATCTCTTAACTAAAATTATTCACTTGAATCTTACTAAAACATTAATTGTGTAAATACTTTTTACACAAACGTTACAAATAAATTAATACAAAATGAATGAATAAAAATGATAGACTATAATAAGAATTTTTAATTATATATGAAAATAATAAAATATTGTTATCACCTATCATATGAATCTATTTATTTAATGTATTAACCAATTTACTTTAAATAAACATATTTAGTTAAATCAATCACATGAAAAAATGGTTTAAAATTCTATCAATGTAATTACAATTGTAACATGTAAACATAAAGAAACTAAAAATCATCATCTAAGATACCCATGTCCAACATTACTACTATAGTCTCTTTAGAACTCCACATTTAAGCTTGGGTGAGAATTCTTTGATCAAATAAAATTATATGAAATAAAACTTAATATAATAATTTTGATATCATAATATCAAATAATAATTATATAATATAAACATTGCATTTTTTTTTTTTTTTTAATAACAAAAGCTCCAACTACATCAAGCTAGTATCAACTGCATGAATAGAGTTATGGGTAAAGTGGACCAAGAGAAGGAGGTAAAGCTTGTGCTTGATTTGAAGGAAGCTAAAATGGATGTAGATAATGTTGACCTTTAGGAGTGCACATGTTCCAACACTAAAAGGATTCAACATAAAATCCCCTAGATTGACGAAAAAGACATTAAAGAGGTTTGTGATAAGATCATAGTCATTTAGCGAGAACTCAAAGAGAAGGTGGAAGAGTTAGTTTAGCCTCTTTCACCTGTGCGTTGTCTTTAACTTTTATTTTCAATTGGCTTGTTTTTTTTTATTGAGTTGGTTTTTGGCTTGTTAGTGTTGGTTTTGGCTATGGGTGTGTTTGATGTTGTGGAAATTGATTCATTCTGGGACCTTTTCATTTAATCATTTCTTGTAAGACTTTTGGGGTTTCAAATCCCTTGTAAAAAAATGTATTTTATCCTTAATCAGAAACCAAAGCTCAAACTTATTTTTTTGCAAAATTAAAATAAAGAAAATATTTTATTTATCAATAAAATATTTTTTGCGCTTCTATCATTTACCATTCAATAAGTAGTAGTAGTAGTAGTAATAATTATAATAATAATTTACTATTATTATACTCATTCTTGTCCTAATACTTATTAAGATAGGTATATTTTAAATTTTAGATACCAAATATAATTATTATCAGCTATATTATCATTATCTTTATGTTATCTATGGTTCTCTGAAGAAATCTAACCATAACTATAATGGCACTAATATTCTTGATGTGTCATAGACTCCTCTTTAAATTTCCAATCACATTTGTACAACGTAATTGTAATATAGAATGTCTGGGACAAATTTAAACAAATAAAACTACAACGCATTTTTAGAGAAGGTGCTAAGAAAGCAGATGCTCTAGGAAATCTATGTTGTCGATGGAGAAACAATAACTTGGAAACACACCTTAAAATTTACTTTTTAGAAAAGAAAAAAAATGATATAGGAAAAGAATTTAAAACTTTTAAGTTTGAACAACTAGACTACTAACTTGGATAACTAAAATTCAAAAGCATCAAGATAATTTATGGTCACCCAAAGATATCTAAGGAAAGTCTAAATCACCAACTACCTACAAAAGTGGTAATAAAGTATTTAGAATATATGTTTTAATATACTAAGTTGTCCTTAAATCTTCCCTTCTTAGAGAAGCATTGTAATTTATCGAATTGTAAGTCTTCATAGTCATATTTAACAAGGTAGGAAAAAACTAATTTTAGAAATCTAAGGCCATTAAAACAAAGGGAACCACACACAAATCCACTCAACTTACACTCCCTCCTTCTTAATCATAAGTAAATAAAAATTCTAGTAGAAATAAGAAAGAACATGTCTAGATTTAGGAATCTAATGCCATTTTGGAACTAAAAATATTCCCGATTAATGTAGTTGAAAATAAACTATCTTAACATATTTTTGAAATTAAAACTATGCTAAATTTGATAATAAAAGCTATAATTTTTCTTAATGAATCTCAAACTACATAAGAAAAGTGAGCAAGTAAAAAAAGCTAAAAATAGAATGAGATCAAATATAATAGATATCAAATAGAGAAGCAAAATGAAATAAGTAAATTAAAATCAAGGTGAAAAATGCATTTCATAATACAAATCTTGGCTACAACTCATGGATAAGAAAATGTCTTTAACATAAGCAATTTATAATAAATAAGTATGATTTCACAAAGATAACAACATTTTGTGTAGTTTTAGTGTTTAAAATGTCAAATCTACAACTCAACAAAAAACCTAAAATGAAATCTTAGATAGTTTAATCTAATTGAAATTTATAAGGAAATGGAAGGAAACTAGATCCCAGATGAACACCAAAATGACAAAAATGAAAAGTAGAATTTTTAATTTCCAACAAAAAGAGGGAATGCCCTCAATTTTTATGTAAATGGGAGAATGCCCTCCTGAAGTCCCAAATATTGGCATTTGGACAATGTATATAGGACTTTGGTCCCAGGACACACTAGGGGTTTTCTTGGCCTCATTCTTTTTTTCCCAGTACATGTAGTTGAATGGGGCAAGAAAACACTTTTTTTTTTTAGTAATATAATAAATGGGTCTTTGTCTTTTACTGATTAAAAAATAATAATTTTTTTTTACATAGAATAATACAAGTATTTTGTAATGTTAAAAATAATATAGGACACTTGCATTTGACCGTAACATTAAAATGAAAATGTCATATATTTATCATTCAACTTCAATTGGTATTTGGTAAAAACATCAAAAATCATAACGTGACATTGCAAACCATTATAGATTTTCAAATCATATTTCACTAATAAGAATGCATATTATTAAGATTATTCATTAAATTATTACGCATTACAATCAAATTTCTTATTTTTGATAAAGGAGGTAAGGAGAGGGATCATAACCCAAACTTACAAATATAGGAAGGCACAACCCAAGGCTAGAAACCACAACCAATACACAGAAACTCTGCAAAACTATAAAAAAAAACCATACCTATAACTACCAATACCAATTGCAAGAGAAACAATATATTGATTGAAGATTGCATCCACTAAACACAATAGGAACAATAAGAAACCATATAAATCTATCTAGAAATCATAGGAATTGATTAACTATATGCCAATATTAACATTCTCATAATAAAATTTCTTATGATTCATAAGTTTATAGTAGCCAAAGAACTCGAAAGTTTGAAGTGACAAACTTTAGTAACAACACAAAGCATATTAAACTTGAAATTAATAAAAGTCTTAACACCTATGCAAGAGGTGAGACTAAAACTAATGTAGAAAGAAACACTAGGATGTTTTAATTTTATTCCATTCTTTGATTAATAGGTAGAGCTCTCCTTTCCTTGCTAGACTGGTCAAGCTCTTTAATATTTTCCTTCCTACTCTTTTCCATGACCACTCCCAGAACCATTTTGTCCATCATCTCCCTCTCGATACAACATATATTTTCAGAAAAGATTCCCATCTCAAGGTTGGTGATGGTATCCTTGTACCAATTATTTAGGGAGTCTATAATTTTGGCTTGAATAGTCTCCAATTTACCATTAAATTTTTCTTCGAGATCTTGACCTTAACAAGAAAGTCCCCCTTTTTCATGTTGCTTTACTTGTGGTCTTTGCTATTGCCTTTATCCTCATTTTTTCCCTCCTTAGTAGGGACCTCCTAGACATTTTGAATTTCAGCAACTCACACTAGGTCAAATTTTATATTAACCTCCTAATCAATCATGTTCACATCCTCATCCTCTGCATCATGACATACCTCTTCTTCCTCATAATGTAATCCACATCCTTCATGTCCTTGTTTTAAATTACTTCCTTTACCTCACTTTTAGCTTCAAGGAATTTCAATTCCTCAATTCCTACAAGAGTTGTCTTCTTCTTCTTCTTCTTATGCTTATTTGCTTCATTTTTCTTTCTTATTATTTCCAACCTCCTTTCAGTAGAGGTTGCCTCACTTTGGCCATCCTTACCCTCATTGGCCCTTTCCTTACTTTCTTCTTCAAGCTCATGATTGTCAACATCTATGATGTTATTAATAGTTTTGATACTTTTAGGGGTAGGGACTTAACTATTCTAAGGAGAGTGTTTCTTTTTAGAATGTGTTTCAAGAGAACAAAATTCTTCGAAGGAAAGTCCCAGGTGAACTTATTAAGGGCTTTCTTTTATTTTTATGGGTTTCAAGATTAGGGATCTTTTTAGTAGGGCTTGAAACAAGGGAAGGAATAACTTCTTCGAATTTAGCCAAAGAAATGTTCTCTATGAAATCTTTCCCTTTTCTATGAAGGAGGTTTCTATTAAAAGACAGATGGTGGTAGAAAACATGGTGATATAAAGAGAACGTTAACCCTTGATGGAGAGGCAAATTGTATCCTTTTTTAATACTTCCCTTTAGGGATGAAACCAATAAGAAGGGGGCATTAACTTTTTCCCCATGATGCACAAAATTAGCATGATATGGGTTGAATTTCCCTCCACAAGTGAAGTATTTCATTGGATAAAGACATATAATTAAAAAATGAGGGGGCAGGGGAAAGTTTGTCATACCTATTTTTTGCATTCACTCTTTCTAGCTTATGATTTCCACCCAATAATTTCTGTCTTTAAGCTATTGTAAAATACTTTTCTTTCTTTTTTTCCACTTGATGACCTTCACACTTTAGATTAGTCACCTCCACTATTAGCTCCAACATAACCACAAACTCTATACTTCTTATAGTAATAGTTCCTTTGTGCCATGAATTGGAAAACCTCAATGAAAGCTCTATTTAAAACTCATCATAGATTCAATGTAGGTAGTTAGTTCAACATTTTGTAAATATTTCAAAATTTCCTTGTTCTATTACAATTCCCTATAATCTTTAGGCTCTACTTTATTCAAAGGTCCACCCATTATGCTTCCTTTTCACAACTTCACGAGCACTTCTTGAATAGGTTTATATTCTTCTTCAAAATTCACTCTTTGAAGTTCCTCACTCTTTTGCAAGTTTTTCTTCACCAAATTCATAGTTCTCTAGAGAAAATATGTGGAAGATTTGAGAAACGTGGAGGCTTTAGAGTAATTTACCCTTAATAAACAATAGTTGTAGTTATATATTAGTAAATCCTTTATCAGGATCAAGGCTACCATATTTTTATTAATAATTTTGTGGTCTTCTCTGGTACCCCTAGCATAGCTAGCAGTAAATGAAAAACTAGCCAAGTTGCTTAATATTTTTAACTTTCCCTTTTCCTTAGCTTTATCCAATATTTTCAATATCTTTTCATTAAACAAATTAAGGGGGGATGCTTTGATGATGACCTCATCACTTTTATTCTAATTTTTGTACTTCACTATGACATCAATAATATTATTTCTTCTAAATCTGGTAATTCACCTTTTCTTTATGATATATTTTCCCAAATTAATCCAAGCTTTCTTGTGATAAATTTGGGACTCCTTTTCAAAGTTATCTTTATTGGGAAACTCTTTGTCCCAATTCAAAAAACTAATAATAGTACTCAATGTCCCATCTGAAAACATCTCCTTAGATCTTAGTTTCTTAGTAATTTCTAATCATTTCAAACTTTATGAATTAATAATATCAACTTAAGTTGATCTAGGTAGTTAACTTCCATAATCACCCTTCCAACTTGCTCGTAAATATGTTGCTCCATTTCTTTCACATAGAGTATGTCTAGCTCTAGCTTCCTTGAAAGAATCTATTCTATGTTTATAGTCCTTCATGAGGCTTAGGATCCTCTAGGGACTCCTAGCAATGCCCATAAGAATATAGGCTCCCAATTTTCAATCTGCTTCTAGGATAACTTTCTATGCTCCCATATCTTGTAGAGCCCTAATTGCCTACCACATTGCTTGACCTTCACAATTTTATTAGAATTGTTTCCTATATCCTTAGAAAAATAATGGATTAGTTCTCCCCTAGCATTTTTTATCAAACCTTCCATTCCAGAAATAGTACTAGATTAACTTTAGAACAACCATCCAAAATGCACTTCAACTAATTATGATATGGAGGGATCTATTTATTCACCTTTTTAACACCTTCTATTTAACTAGTTTAGGTTAGTGAGATTTTGGTTGATTTTCCAAGTTTTTTTTATTCTTCTTTAGCATTTGTAGGTAAGAGAAGAGCACTTAAGGTAAGTAGAAGCATTGACATTCTCTTGAACAACTCTCTTAACAATATGAAACAACTCAGTAGTAGTTTTCCTCTCCTCCCTAAAGGTTCTATTATTTCTTTTTTTCCACAAGTTTCAAGCCATAGTTGAGAAGATTTATTACCATAGATTACACAACACACAATGGGAAAAGGGAGAGTAATTCCAAGTAATAAGAAAGTAAATGACCTTTTGAGTTATTACCTGAAGGGTGTGGAGAGAGAGAAACACAAAACTCCACAGATCTTTAGAGAAGGAGTGGGACATGGAAAAGTAGTCAATTGAATTCAAGGTTTACCTTAGTGGTGAAAATTTTCCAAATGGAGAATCTCACTCACCGAGGATGTTGAATTTGGAAAATAAATTTGCATTTTTGAGGTGGTGTGTCCATCATCCACACTTTATGGAAATTGGGTCTTGTTCTCAAACCAATCATCAGTAATGATATAGAATCATTTTTATTTTGATGATAACTTTTCCAATGGAATCTAATCTTTCCACATGGTAAATTTAATATTTTCACCCTCAATTTTTGAATCTTGTCTTATTTGATGGTCACATTCACCAATGTATGGTAAAAATTTAACTTAGCATATATAATAAGTACATATACTTGACACATATATATATTCTGAAGACATTTCAAGTCAATTTTTTCCTTTGAAGTTTTGGCCTAAAATGGATTTGACTATGGATAGGTGTCATTATTCTAGAGATATTGTCTAAAAGTTATTGTGCTTGAATATTGAGGCCCGAAATATGATTTATACCTTCGATTTAAAATCATTTAATGGTTATTAAAACAAGTTATTGTATTTTAGATGATATGAAATATGGTTTCTAGGTATTTATACTTTTGGTTACAATTTTATTCAATAATTAAAGATTTGCCAAGGTTTTCTAGAATTTTCATATGATGAAAAAATTACCACTGAGAGTTGTTTTCCAAGTTTGATATTTTTTTTGCTAATATTAAATAGAAATTTTCTCCTAATAATTTTCAATTCGCCAAGATTTTATAATTTATCAAAAGGGGGGTTTCTTAAAGTTATCCTTGATTCTACTAGGCATTCAATCTTGTTCATCTCTAACAACTTATTCATCCTTCAAGCCTTTGCCTCCTTAAGCTGTCTTACTTAGAATGCCATCTATAGATTCATGTCTTCAGCCACCAAATGAAGCAACACATCAAGAATCCTCAAGTATATCTCTAGTTCCAACTATGGCACTTTTCTTCTAGCCTGTTACCTCCTTATATAAACAATTTAGATCATTTTCTACTTCATGACAATCATCCATCTCAAGGTTAGGTCAAATTTGTTAAATCTACCCTATTTTCCATTTTCTTCTCTCTATAATCTTCCTCTACAATCCTCTTAAAAAATTTCTTCCAATAATTTATCATGAATTTTGTGCCACCATCTCATCATAATTAATTTGCACACACTTGACAAAATTCAAGAAATCAACTTTGTTGGCTTAGATTTATCAAATCTTTGATCAAACTCTTTTTAATAAAACTCAACAATAACATGTTTTTTTCTTAGCAATCACTATCTTCTGATGCTTGATCAACACTAGGTTGCCCAACATACACTAAATATTTACTAGTGCTTGACACACACTAAACAGTCTTCACTCACCACCTACTAGAGTTTTCTTTTCTCAGTACATACTAAACTTACTTTGCTCGGCTTTAATTAATTTTCTCCTTGACCTTTCTATAGGTACTCATGTTATCCTTTCTTTTCAAAGCCTCTTCATCAATGAATGAAATGATAGCATTTAAAAAAAATTAGCAATTGTCCAACTAGCAAGTAGTAGGTTTGAAATCAGTGACCAAATAATGATTGTTCCATGATATTTTTCATCAATCTTTCTCATTTCTATACTTTAACAATATTCAATAGAAAACAGGAGATCATTAACATAGATGAACATGAATTCTTTTGAATATATTAATCTCAACACAAAAAGTTAAAATTTTGGGTATGATAATTTAAGGTAACAAGACTATAACATAATCCAAGTAACCAATAAAAAAAAAATTCAATTATTTTCTTTATAATACCTCATTCATGAGCCACATAATTGTTCTTGCTACATTAGATAGCCCAAAGGGAATGGATAATCTCTCATTCAGTCCCTCCATCATCTTGAGGTCTACTCTCTAGTCATTTTCTTTTGTAATCTTCCTTTCGTGATATTTAATCTTCATGTCTATCTTTGTAAAGTACTTATCCCAACACAAATAATCAATTATATATTTTTTAAAGGAGCCTATACCTAATATCAATCTTATTGATAACTTAAGAATAAATATCTATGTAGTTTATTTTTTATTTTTCTTTCATGTATCTTCTTTTGGTAGTATGCATGGAGAAATAAGTCTCTCGAATCAACACCTTTTAGAAAAGCTCTTACACTTATTAATTTGTTAGTAGACAATTTGTCACTCACCTTGAATTGGCTTTACCTTGACTCCTTATGCCCAAGGTGAAGAGAAAGAAGCTATCAACAATAAATTGAACTAGGACAATATGATGTCACTAGTCCCTAAATCAAAGGGTAAAACTCCCCTATATGCAAGATGTGCAATGGATTGTGTTTTTAGTAGATCAATAGGGTGACTATGGGTATGCTCTTAACCTGAAAGTAGAAGAGGCTAACTAGATTACTCGTAGACATAAGCAAGCTAGTGAGGTTTTAGGTCTAACACTAGCTCTACTCCTAAATGCATCTAAGACTATGGGATGCAAGGAGATGTAATGGAAGAATAACATCCATGGACCTAAGTGGCTCTCTAACAAGTTAAGGTTACCTCTAAAAGAGGGCACTTTGAATAACCATACTCTGAACACTATACCAATACTTTGATTAGCCCTAATACTAATAGCTTCGCAAGTACTTGACCTACAATTCTAGAAAGACTAATGTAAATGCATGTTATCTTAGCTGAAGGAGACAATGAAAGAAACCTAAGCATGCTAGTTCTAAGTAGAATTAAAATATCACATTACCTAGTTGCACACATCGATCTAATCCTTCATTCCATACATCTCTCAATTCTCACTCAATAATCTTTTCTGTAGTGGGAGAAAATACATGAAACTTTCTAATCCTTTCAATTAACTTAGAAAATTATATATATAGGGCCACTCTTAGAGTTCTTGGCTTGTTACAGATTGTCAATTTTGTTAATAGAGAATGTGAATCACTTAGCAGACCATCTATCATCTCTTATAACCATTTACTTATTGAAATAAGAAGAATCCATTGAAATGTAATATACATGTCATATTAACCTTCTTGGCAATGCCTTGAGTATTTTTTTCTAATCTTGTTGCACCCCTAAGAACACCTAGTGACTCTTTATCTTTAGGCAACTCCAAAAATATTTCAAAAATATTTTTTTCTTTCATATTCAGTTGTTGGCACCCAATCTATGTAATTCATATTTCAAAAGTTATAGTATGTTTGAATTGTAGTTGTTGATCTTAAATTGATGATGACTATCTTATTTTTTTATGACTTCTTCCAAGGGTCCCTTTATGTAAATGTGTCCAATAGTCACTTTCCCATACTGGTTATTCTTCATGCATCTTTTAAAAGTGGGAAAGTGACAGGCGTTGATCTGATTTTGATCAATAGATTCTATAAATGAAAGGTCCTTTATAACAATTAGGAACTCCAACCAACCCAAGCATACCATTTGGAAAATGTTTTTTGAAGCATTCTCATTTGTGGCTCATAACTGAGATCATTCCCACCATTTCTATTTGTTGGATGCTCACTTTCCCACTCTAGTTATTTCTTGTGTAACTTTATATAGTGGGAAAGTGACAGTCATTTATCCTTCAAAATCTGACAGCTAACTACTATCTCCTCTTTCCATGTCACATCTTCAATACAATTCAAGAATAAACATTTCTTCTAACCACAAAATAATGATGGCTTAAATAATTAACTGCATCACATCTTTGCAGCATAACATTTGTCCATCCCCATAACTACAACAAAATAGAAACAATCGTACACTAACTATAATCATGCATCCACAACATTAAAACTAACTCTTATTCCAAACCTATGAAGTAGAAAAACCTTTGAATTTGATCGCATAGCCTCTTTATAATTGTTAATCAATTACCACCTTTATCTCTTGCGATGTTGCAATAACTATTTGACTTAACTATTGCTTTATTTCACAGCTTCCCAAACTTCTTTGAGGTTCACCATTAAGTTGGTGCAACAATGTGATTTATATAATTTTGCCACTTTGTAACTTAATATGGAAGTTTAGCTAACTGCATGTGATGCTGCGACCATGTGATGACATTGCTTCCTCACTTTGCTTCCTAGACCAAAGATTAGCAATTACCTTGTGTGATGTTGCAACTAATTAAAATTTGACTACATAGTTTCCTTTCTTGGCCTTCCAATCTAAAATCACTTTACATTTAACCCTTGGAAGCTATGAATGTGAGACTTTTTCTATTTCTCTACCCTATCCATAGGTTACTCTTAACTCTTTTTGAAGATGTAAATACATGTATTCTCTCTATTGTAACACTAACTTCAGCTCAACTTTAACCACCAAAAAACATGCAATAAGTGCTAATATTTTTAGATCTGACAACTAAAGAGATGCATCGTTGACTACTCACAATTCCATCTTAAAACATCACATGTTGATCTAGTCTTCATCTGATGATCTGGACTTAGCCTCTAAGCCATTTGACTTGTCAACTTTGCAATGTAGATGCATAAATTAAATAAAAGCCATCAATTGGATTTCAAAAAGAGTCATACCACCTTTGACCAGGTTCTTTCACCATTTTTGAGGATTCATCTACTTCTCTAGCATTTAATCTAATTTATCTTGCTCCTATGATGTTCCTATGATCTATGCATTGGTCCTGAGCTTCAATCCTAATGCTTTTACTTGTCATCTACTCTGAATGTTTTTTGATCTCTCCTTTTAGATGTCTTTCTCCTTTAGATAGAGACCTTTGACCTTGAAGTTAGAAATTCTCAAAGAACTAGAAGTTCTTCCCTCTCATCTATGAATGGAATGATACTTAACCTCCCAGGTAAATTACCTAGTAGGACTTGAATGCATTTTGGCTTTAGTGATTCCCACATAGGTAAACTTAGGGAAGAGATGAGAGAAGAATCCATACTTGTAAAACTAGACCCAAACAAGACATGACATTGACTCAAACCTAATCCTAGAATTTTGAAAATTATAGGGGACTAAAATTATGGCAATAGTTGGCTCTGACTAGGGAACTAGGCATGTTAGTGCCTAGGAAGGAACCTAGCAATCTCTGGTTTCACAAAAATCTTGGAAAAAGCACACACATCAATAGACTACCTACTTTCATTATTACAAGAAACAAAAAATAATAAAGATTAGTGCTTAGTCCATTTGCTTGCAAATTCTAAACTAGCACAATGAGATGCTATGCATCTAGGTGGCGAGGAAATAGGGAAGCCAACAAAAAGGGAAAGCAAACACATATAAATAAGGAAAGGAAAGAATAAAGACTAAACTAAACATACACCTAACCTTACATATTTGTAGAGGTGAGATAAATCTCACCTTATGAAACCAACAACAAAAGGTACTCTAGTGAATCCACTTACTAATTGACTAAAGTAGGATCCCTTCATCCATAATTGATTTTTCTCTATAAGAAGGATTCCTACTTGTAACATTAGCAGCAACATGGAAACTCCACATGATTCCTTGATTATATGCACAAGCTGGCTATATATCCATTTGAGTACAAATGACCATGTCTAATCATAGATTACTTCATCCTCCTCAGGTCCTCTTATAACTTGTCCTTCCAATAATCTTCTAGGAGAGGAAGATGATCACACACCTCCTTATTAGGACTCAAGTGATTAGCACTAGGGCCTTTAGTTACACTTTCACATAACTAGGCTTCATTAACCAGGGTAGAGAAAGGATTCTCCTACACAAGTTATATTATTGGATGGATACCCACTTCATTGTAGTCAAGAATCAAATTTTCCTCAACTATGCAGTCATATCCATTCTCCCTAGCCTCCAATGTATCCTTATTATCTTCAAGATTAGAAACAACAAGAACAATCACAAGAGAAGGGGAACAAAAATCAACCATTAATGACCCTTCTTTAACTTTATTTGAATTTTTACTTGGGCCATCAAGTTATTCTTTTTTCTTTGAGGAGTGATAAGGACTAATAGATAATATCCCGTCCTCACTATAATAAAAAGTTTCATCTACTAGTGGAACTGATTCTTCTATAGATTGATAGTTGATCTTAGGTCTCTTTTCTTCAATCACATCTTTATAAAGGATAAGAGTCTTACTGGTAGGTTTGTGAAGTTCCTCTTCATGTTGATAGAACAATTATTTGGGATGAACTTCGTTTCTCCTTTCTTCAACTGGAGCGAGAGTTTTAGCTATTAGAAAATCATAATGGAATGCTCTAGTGTAGGTAGATAATCATTAGAATATTCTTCCTCACGAAGCTCTGATGGAGTTTTGTCACCTTGATCTATTGTACTAGAAATAGCCTCTTATCTAACAAAGACTACAATATTATGAGAACTAGAATTAGGTGACATTACCATGGGTGCTTCATGATTAGGTGTAGATGTTATCTTCAACTCTAGCTCCTTTCTCTTGTCCTTTTGCTAATTCTTCAACTTATGGAATCAGTTCTAGAAGTGGACTCATATCTTCCTTGCTTTGGGGTCATCTTCTTTATTGAGGCTTTCTACAAGATTCAATAAGATCTTCTCAAAGACTTTGTTTGTAGTTGTATGGAGCTCTTCAAGATTAGGCTTAGACCTTGGCCTCTCCTTAGACTTCACATCAAGAATGTTCATGTGCTCTTTAAACATTTGGAAATCATAAGGAATAGATACAAGTGTCTTCAAGGGTTCTTTACATTCAACCATCTATACTTGTTTCAGTTTCCTTCTTTCACTTTCTTGTAGGTCCTTGAGTCTTTGGAAAATGACATAGACCATGTTGCAAAACATCTTTGACATATGATCATCTTCTACACTAATATTTTCTCGGGCTGCATAGGTGATGCTCTCTCTATACTGGTCAAACAGATCATGAAGCACCTTGTCCTATGTAGGGTGAAGTTCTTCAAGAGTAGGAATAAACTTCAACCTTGCTTTCTTAAAACTTAGCTCCTCTCTTTGCATGTCTTTCATCTTATAGAATCATGAGCATACACATTTCTATAGGGATGTGACATGATCATCTTCAATGTTGATATTCTTTTGGATAGCATGGGAGATACTTTCTTTATATAGAAGCACAAGCTCTTGCAACAACTTGTTAGTAGTATCATTAAGTTCTTGGAGAGTAGGCTTATACCTTGGCCTTCTCCTAGTCTTTGAGTTGGGTATAGACATTAAATTAAAATGGGCCTTCTTAAGCCAAAGGGAATAGGTCTTCCATTTAGAGTTGCCAGTCTTCATTCTAGGGAAGACACCTTTACATTTTTGAGAATGAGAAACCAAGCACTATACTTTGATTCAAATCCCCAGCAGAGTCATCAAAAACTATTGGTTAATACTTTATCCCTCACCTGGAATTAGCTTTACATTGACTTTTTATGCCCAAGGTGACAAGAAAGAAGCTATCCACAATATATTAGATTAGTGCAATATTTTGTCACTAATCCATGAATTTAAGAGTATAGCTACCCTATATGAAAGATGTGCAACAAATTATAGTTTTAGTAGATCAAAAGGGTGACTATGGGTGTGTTCTTGACCTAAGAGAAGAAGAGGCTTACCATATTACTCATAGACATAAGCAACCTAGGTGAGGTTTTAGGTCTAATACTAAATCTATTCCTAAATGCATCTAAGACCATGAGATTGAAGGAGATGTAATGGAAGAAGAACATCCATGGCCCTAAGTGGCTTTCTGACTAGTCAAGGTTACCCAGTGGAAAAATCCTCGAACACATCAATCCTAACTTCACATGAAAAATGTAGGATGTTATGCAGCTCTAGAAAAGAGCATAAATACTTATGAATGATAGCAGTCTAACTACCCATACTATTAAAGCTTCACTAACACTTTGATTAGCCCAAATTATAATAGCTTCACAAGTACTTGTCCTACAATTCAAGAAAGAATAACCTACATACATGTTAGCTCAACTGAAGGAGAAAATAAAAGAAACCTAGGAATGCTAGTTATAAGTGGAATTAAAACATCACATTACCTAGTTGTAGACATCAATCTAATCCTTCATTCCATACACCTCTTGATTCTCACTTAATAGTCTTTGCTATAGGGGGAGAAAATGCTTTAAACTTGTCAACCCTTTCTATTAATTTAGAAAATTACATAGATAGGCCCCCTCTTAGAGTTCTTGGCCAGTTATAGATTCAGTAGTTACATTAATAGAGCATGTGAATCACTGAATAGATCATTAGTCAATCATTACAATAATTTCCTTAAAGAAATAAGAAGAAACCCTCAAAATATAGTATACATGTCATATTAACCTTCTTGTTGATGTCTTCAATATTTGGTTCTAATCTCATGGCACTCCTAAAAACACCTGGTGACTATCTTCTGGAAACTCTAAAATCATGTAAAAAATCTTCATTTCTTTCATATTCTATTATTGGCACCCAATCTATGTAATTTATATTTCAATTCTTACATTAAGTTTAAATTCTAGTCATCGATCTTGAATTGATGATCACTCTCCTTTTTTTTTATGAATTCTTTTGTGGGTCCCTTTGTATACACGTATCCAACCCTCACTTTCTGGAATTGGTTATTCTTCATGCATCTTCAAAAGATGGGAAAGTGACATGCATTGATCTGATTTTGATCAACGACTTCCATAAACTAAAGGTCTTTTATAATAGTTAGAAACTCCAACCAACCCAAGTGTTTCATTTGGATAATTTTTTTGATAGCATTCCCTTTTGAATCCCACAACTAAGTTTGGTCCCACCATTTCCATGTGTCAGATTCTCTCTTTCCTTCTTTGGTTATTTCTCATGCAACTTTACAAAGTGGGAAAGTGACACTTTTTGATCCTTAAAAATTTGATGAATGACTACTATCTCCTCTTTCTACGTCACATATTTTCTATAGTTCAATACTAAACATTTCTTCTAACCATGAAATAGCGATGGATTAAAAATTTAACTACATCATGTCTTTGCAACTTAACATGTCTCCATCCTACTAATCATAGAAAAATAGTGATAGCTACATAGTAGACAATATCACATCTTTGCAATATTTACTATTATTTCAAACTTGCAAAGTAGTGAAACCTTTGAACATGATTGTGTTGCCTCTTTGCAACTATTAATCAATTAACACCTTTATCTCTTGTAATTTTGTGATGACCATTTTCCTTAACCACTACTATCTCTCATAGCTTCATAACCTTCATTGAGGTGCAGCATTAACATGGTACAACAATGAAATTTATATACTTTTGCCAATTCACAATTTAATATGAAAGTTTAGCTGGTTGCATGCGATGGTGCGACTATGCAATGGCATTTCTTTGTCACTTCACTGATGAGACCTGAGATTAGAAATAACCTTGTGTGATGTTGTGACTAATAAAAAATTGACTGCATGGTTTCCTTTCGCTTCTTCATGACCTAAAATCTTAACTCTTCATTTAACCCGATGAATATTGGAATACAATCTTTTTGCTATTTCACTACCCTAACCATAGTTTACGCCTAACTCTTTGCAAAGATGTGAATACATATTTTCTCTTTATTTCAACACTTAATTTGGGTCAACTTTAACTACCAACAAACATGTGATAAGAATTTATCTTTTAAGATCTACTAGATGAAGAGATGCATAATTGAATACTTAGAATTCCATATTAAAACATCACCTGTGGATTTGTTCTTCATCTAACTATCTGGATTTAACCTTTGATCCATTTGACTTGTCAACTTTGCAATGTAGATTTGTGGATTAAATATAAGCAATCAATTAGATTTCAAAAAGATTCATGTCACCTTTGGCTAACTTATTTCATTATTTCTGAGGATTCATTTTCTTCTCCTACATTCAATCTAATTTTTGTTTCTGCTATGATATTCCTATGATCTATGCATTAGTCTTGAGCTTCAATCCTAATGCTATTAATCATCATCTACTCTGAATTTAGTGTTATCTCTCCTTTTATATGTCTTTCTCCTTTAGATGGAGACCTTTGACCATGAAGTTAGAAATTCTCAGAGAACTAGAACTACTTCCCTCTCATCTTGAAATGGATTGATCCTTATCCTCCCATATAAACCACTTAGAAGGACTTAAATGCATTTTGACTTGATTGATTCCCACCTAGGTAAACTTAGGAAAGAGATGAGAGAAGAAGCCCTACATGGAAAACTAGACCCAAACAAGAAATCACATTGACTCAACCCTAATCCTAGATATTTAAAAAATATAGGGGACTAAAATCATTGAAACACTATTCAACTCTTCAATATCTACTAGAGTAATCATGCAAGCTTCTTTATTTGGAAAATTGTAGGAATCATGTCCATTTTATAAATATTATTTTTTATTGGTGGTCATAATTTAGGTATATTATATGTTAAATATCTTGAAACTAATCCAATAAATCTATAACTTCCATAGGGACAACCTCTACTTCATCTTTATCAAAATTTGTAACTATAGTAAAACACATATGCTCATTATTAATAGCTTATAGAAACTTCCCTCCATTAAAAAAAATCTCTTTCATTATTACGTACATTTTTCACTTTCTTCCTTTAATACAATCAACTTGCTTCTAACTCCATACTTTGTCAAAGAATAACTACTTTGGTATCCATCATATACTAGATGAAGATTAAAGATTCAAGATATCCATAAAAATAGATGAGAATAATATATGGGCATAATATTAAATAATACTTCATCATGGTAGTTTCTAATATCAAACTTTACTACACATTTTTTAATGATTGAATCCTTGTGATCATTCTACAGAAAAGTAATCTAATGGGGATTCATTTTTTTTTCCTCTCCCTAAATTTAATTTGATAAAAAATATTTCCATGTGTCAGATACTTTTAAACCTAAAGTCAAGACCCCTAAGTCTAAGGTGGAGGGTGAATTTGGTGATTTAGTAGATGGTAACTTCCCTTATTAGGAACCTAGAAATAGATACTCAAAAGTAGGTGACTACTAAGACTCATGAGACTCATTTAAAGGGACCTATAAGAGGATATAATCAAATTGGGAATAGTTCCCTATTTTAGAAATAGTTTAGTGGTCATCCTTCAATAGAGGATTCTTTCCCCAAAATGGAGGAAACCATCATTTCCTTACTCAAGAAGAACAAGGATTTGGAGGACAATTTTGATAGGGTGAAATTTCCTCTATTCCTATCATTTACATAGTGACTACTACCCTTTATCTTCTTAAAGCTAGGAAGTAGGACATCAATGATGCTAAAGATAAGGAGACTACTCATTCTCTCTATGACTTCCTAACCAATGACTAGGCACAACTCTTGTTGAAGATCCTAGATTTAGATAAGGAGAGTTAGTTCTATGTTCCCTTTCTTTTATTATTTGTGCTTTTATGCATAGAGTTTACTATAGGGCCCATGAGGATCTTTATGTTAATACTTGTTGAACTTGGTTTATGCTTAGATGGATTAAATATGTTAGATTTATATTTATTTGTAGTATTTTGATAACTATAAATTGTAGTATCTTTCATAGGAATACTTTACTTTGGGAGTTTTCAATATTAAGGAAGGAGGTAGGTTAACCTAATAGAAATGACTTATAGTTGATGTTTAACTTATCTAAGGGTAAAAGCATAGATCTGTGTCACCGTTTGTGATACAAAAACCTATTTTGGTCAAATCTCATTTCTCTATCAAAACTCAATTTTTAAAAAAAACTAAAAATACCCTTTTATAGATTTCAGATTCAATATCATCATTATATAAATTTTTGAGTGTTTTGATTAGTTATAATATGCTATAATCTAAAAATATTATAAGTCGATATTTCAACATTTTAGAAGATGCTCTCTCAAAAAATGAAAAAAAAAAGTAAATCATATCAAAAAAATAAAAAAAATATATTTATCACTAGAGGAGAGAATCCTCTTCATGAATATGTAATTTTTTTCCAAGAAGGTATAGATTTAATAGGGAAGTTTTGACAGGAGGAAAAAACTATTGGATTTTGACAAGGTCGAACTTGAGTACTTATAACAAAGAAAATATACATCAAAAATAATTATTTATTTTTTTGTGCACTAGCTATACATGTCATCTATAAAATATTTTCAAATCATAACAAAAAAAGATGATTTGCACATACTTGTTTGACGGGAACTACATCCTATATTTTTTACAGTTAAAAAAGGGACTTCAAAATAAAATAAAATGAATAAATTCTTAGTCAAAAAAATAATAAAAATTATAGGCATAAAATTCATACAATTCTACACATTTCATCAGTTTACATCATCTTCATATTTTAAACGCAAATACCATTTTTTTTGTCATTAATGTTGAAATGTCACATTCTGATATCACTTTTCTTTATAAAAAGGTGACACAGGTTTGTGCTTTTACCCCTAATTTTTTTGGGCCAGGCCTCATTTTGGCTTATTTTAATATGAAAAACATATCATCTATTTTCCACTTCTTATTAAATACATTTAGTATCCATTGTATCCTTATTTATTTTATATCATATATGTCCTTTCTGGCATGGATATAATTTTTTTCACAATGGCTTTTCATTTGAAATTGTAGTATTCTATGCTTGCTTCAAAAATATGATTTTTTTATTAAATATTTAAGAATTAAGTTCTATATTAGTTTCATCCTCCCCTCTCATAATTTACAAAGCATTTATTATATATTAATTTTTTCTCTTTTGTACTTTGATGCCCTTCCATATATGTACTTATTTCTACAAGCATATTTCTCCTTCATGAGATTAATATTCTCCTTACAATATCTCCCATAATTGTGCAATATATAAAAATGGTGATCAATACGGTACACCACAACTAACCAAATTATGGTATCAATTGTATTGTTTTATTTTATCAACTATTTGCATCATATTTTGTACAAATATGTTTGATCAGTGAATACTTAAATATATTTAATATGGTATTAGTTTCTTGTACAATAAAAGTAAAATTTTGATTTCAAAAATGAATGACAAAATTAAGAAATTGATCACATGTATTTCAATTTATTAGACATATAAAATAATCATTTGTTACTTCTTGAAGAACTACATGAAAATATTTGATCAATTATTTATACTATATAATATTTTTACATGATAAGAAAATAGGCTACACACTTTTTTATTTCTCAAAATTGTTGTACATTATTGTTTGAATAAAAAAAAAATTACTTACCACATCTTTGTCTCAATCACCATTGATGTTTGTTTAGAAAGATAGTGATCATTAGTGTCTAACATCAATGATTGGTAGAATGAGGTACGCATATTCTCAAGGAGGAGGAATACATAAATATTTTTGAACATTTTATAACTAACAAAGCTCTTCACATCCTGATGATGGATCACTAAGTGTGATTTGAAATGTTGATGCAAAAATATGGCACACAATCAAATCCAGAATATGCATCTCTCTACTAAAAAAGCACTAAATAATATATGGAAAAAGTAGTGAAATAAATATCATCCATTAAAAATATGACCTCCCTAAAAGATGATGAAAAAAAGAAAATATTGAGAAAACCATTTGCTTAATTTGGTGCTTAGTTTTAATTTGATCAACAATTAAAGTTTAAGCATTTCCAAGTATTTAATGTGAATGAAAAGAACTAATAAAAGTATCTAGAATTTACACATAGTGTGGAATATAATACCAAATGTGAATAATTATTTTATAATTTTCAAATGTTATAACTTATTATAATATGTAATAGTAATTAGGTAGCTTAATTGTTAACTTTAGGTCGACATGTTCAAGATAAAATATATTCTTTTGGTTAATATTTTCAATGTAAATAAATCAAATATTGATCTTTAAAAGATTAAAACTATAAAAATTAGTACTTTTTATAAATTAAATATTTAAAAAATAATATTAAAATGTATTTTGTGTATTGTTATTAATTTTTATATGACTTTTTTTAACTAAGTCATTATCCTTGTTTTAGAATTTTTATACCACAAGTCAAGTACAACAACGAATTTGATTAATAACTAGTAAGTTTTTAGCTCCCCTTTAGTTTCATTGCCCTCTTGCCTTTGGCTTCACTCCCCCTTAGCCTTCAATTTCCTTATGTAGGGATTTCTCCCCCCAATTCCCTCTTCCCCACTCCTACTCCCGCTTTCCCTATGCTCCCTAAACCTTCCCCTTCTCTTCATTTAAGCCCCCTTGTCCTTCAACATGATCCTTCCTCTTTGGTCATTATTAATGGAGAAACAATACTTATCACAACTTTTCTACTAGATGCCTCCCATAGGGTGATGTAGTCCTTTTCTATGAAGGTGGAAGATGCTGGTATCTCCCCCTACTCCCTTCCTCTCTCGATATACTCTTCTTGGTGAAAGGTGGTGTGGTTAAGAATCTAAATGCAATCCTCTATAGGTCATCTATTGAGATTCTTGGAAAGTGGACTTCTACCACTTGGTCTATGAAAGGAAGTGTTAATATTAGTGTTGTGGTAAATGGTGTGTTCCTATTCTCTCTCTATAACTTAGAAAATATTACTTATGTTCTCACAAATGGCCCCTCGTCCCTTGGAAAAAATGCTAAAAATACTCAATCTTTTTGTAAATATAAACCTAAACTCATGTTAGTTGTTGACCTTGGTGTTGAATCCACAACTTGGGCTTGACTATTTGGCCACCCATTGGAGTTTTGAAATTTTTAAGTTTTCAAAGGAATTGCAAGATCTTTTGGATCCCTCATCTCAATTGACATAATAACCAACAAAAATTGAGGTTTCTATATGCCATGATTTGTGTAAGTTTAAAGTCAAAAAAATTTTCCCTTCCTCTGTCTCCTTGGAATCCAAGTTGGGAATTTTTGTTCAAATATTAGAGTATGAGAATGCTGAAAGGACTATACTCAATGCAAAAAGATTTGTGAACTTGAGATTCTCCTACAAATTTTCCTAGATCTCAGCTACAAAAGCCCCCCCTCCACTCCTCCTCCCCTTGCAGTCTCTCCACAAGGGACTTCTTTGGGCTTGGTTGTAGGATCACCATTGGTACCAGGGTTGTTGCTTCCTTTTGGACCCTTACTTAACACTCAATAGAAGAAGATTATGAATGAGGTTGTTAGCATGAATGATGATAGTATTCCTTTTAGGTAGTATCCTAAGCATTGCTAGAATAATTGGCAGATTAACATGTTGCATTCATGAATTTATTTATCACCGATGTCAACACAGTATTAACTCTACTATGAGAGTAGTAGATAGAGAACATTGTCGCATAGATTGAGTATTGGTGATGAGGTCAAGCTCAATTAAGGATATGTTCTATAATGTATAATGGTAATGTGGATAAGTGCACATGCAAGAATTTGAAGATATGTGAAATTTTTTTCTGCTTTAAAGAAAATAATGTACAACTAGAATATCTAAGAAGAAGTTTCTAGTATTTGGATTATATCTTTGAATAGGCATAGAATCATGATAAGTGAAGTTGGATAGTGGCATTACATAGCCTAATGATGATTTCAGTGAGTGCATGAGGTTCAAGGTCGCATGCGTCAAATGTTGTAAACATTGAAAGTTGACACTGGTTTATAATTATGAAAAGATGAAATGAATTATATTATCTTAATGAGGTCCTACTATAACTAATTATAAAAAATTCATCACCACCTCAATGAATTGTTTTGATGACATGGTCAAAAGGAAATCTATGTTCCTTGTCGTGTAATGTGTGTAAGTGTGAATTGCAGAAGTAATATGTAAAATTTCTAAATATGAGTAAGAAAATCAAATAAATCATTGTGATGTGAAGTTGGACACTGATATTAAGATCTCTAGAGTATTTGGTGTTTTATTGGTACAAAAATAGGATAGAGAGAAAATTTGAGTTGCTTAGTTTAGTTGCCTTTCTATTATTCAGAAAGGAATAATATGTGGGCCAGTTAGACAATAAGTTCGGTGGTCTTACCCTTGAAAATGTTTTAAAAGTGGGTCCAGGTGCCTTTTAAACTCCTTAATAGGCTTGGAATCTTCTAATAGGGATTCAAAATCTCCTAACACGGATTTATATGTATTTAATATATACTCATTGACTCCTAATAGGGTCCATCCTCCTACAAGGAAATTATATATTAGTACATCATTTTGTGGGTACCATCCTCACCGAGGTTATTTCTTTAAAAAAAGGTTTCCCTAGTGAACATATCTTGTGTTATTGTGCGTGTATATTTTCTTATGGTTACTAATGATATTGATCAAACATTTAAGTTTTAATAAGGTAGATAATAGTTACATTGATCTAATAGATGATGCAACCCACCTTTTAGTTATCTTGGAGGAGGTTACATTTTAATAGTTGGTATCAGAGCATCAGGTCCTTGAAGGAAAAGCTTAACATGCTAAGGAGATCAATGACAGGTCATTTCAAAAAGGAAAGTCTTAAGTTTGATGAAGTTAACTATGATAGTTGGAAAGAGGAAGATGCAAAGCGATATGAAGGTATGAACATTTTTGTTTGTTGGACTTGTATAGAATTTGACAATTTTTCATCCAAATGTCCTAGGAGAGTAAAGAAGATGAGAAAGACATACAAATCAAAAATTCCTAAGGATTTTCCTTTACATAATGAGATATTTTTTACAAGAATAAAACAATTCTTTAATGATAGTGATGATAAAAATGTAAGATTGGATTGGTTGAGAAAGAGGGCATAATGGAAGAGACAACTTTAGTAACTATAATTGAGCATTATAATTTTGATGAAGAAGCTAATCCTAGGGCTATCTAAGAGAATATTAAATTTTTTATGAGACTCTTATAGATTTGTAGAGAAAGGAACCAAGATCTTAACCTAGAGAAGAAGTAAGAGTTAAGATAGTGACACAAAATAAAAGTTTGATGAAGAATCACCCTAAAGATTAGATAATTACAAGAAAAGATAGAGGAGTTATGGCAAGAAATATAGTTCATGAAAAATTAAGTTTACTTTCTCAAGTTCAACGAAAGAGTGTAGATGAAGCATGCAAGGATGATCATTATATTCAAGCATTGAAAGAAGAACAATATTATATTGTGAAGTATAAGGCATGGGAATCAATCTCTAGACATAAAGATAAGAATATTATAGGAACTAAGTGGGTTATAAGAAATAAGATGAATGAACAAGGTGAGGTTGTGAGAAATAATGGAGCACATTTGAATGATATTCACAGCAAGAAGGTATAGACTATGTAGAGATATTTACACCCACTTGAAAGAATTGAAGCAATAAGGATGTTCTTGGCTTACACAACAAGTAAGAAGTTCAAAGTGTATCAAATGGATGTGAAGTTGGCATTTTTAATGTATAACTTGAAGACCAAGTCTACATTGAATAGCCTAACATAATTCCTTTTACAAAAGAAGAAGACATGGTATGCAAGTTAACAAAATCATTGTATGGAGTAAAACAAGCACCCTAAACTTGGTATGTGAGGTTGGATAAGTATTCTGTGAAATTGGGATTTTCTAAAGGTATTGTATATAGTAACTGATATTTGCAAATAAGTTGAGAATGGGTTGTTGATTATTGTGATATTTGTGGCTTACAAAATATTTGGAGGTAATGATGAATCAAGTGATAAGTTTGAAAATGAAATTAAGAATGAATTTGAGATGTGTACGATTGGTGAGATGAAATATTTGCTATGTTTATAGATTTTCTAGAATAGTGATGAGATTTTCCTATCACATACTAAGAATTTAAAAGACTCATTGAAGATATTTCAATTGGAAATTTGTGAACCTATTGGTAGACCTATGATAAATGATCACAAGTTATCTAGTAAAAATAAGATACCTACAATTAAGAAGAAGAAGTAGATATCCATAGCTAAATGTTTGTAATATTAGAATCGAACAAGAAACGATATAGAAAAGGAAATTTATATAGTATCAAGATATCAAGAAGACCCTAAGGAATCACACTATCCAATAGTAAATAAAGTATTAAGATATTTGACGGTTACAACTAATATATGGTTGTGGTATGATAGATCAAATGAATTTACTTTATGTGCATATACTAATGTGGATTGGGTAGGAAATATGGATGATAGAAATAGTACACATGGTGGAGTATTTTTCCTTAGAGAAATATTTCTTTCTTAGCTGAGAAAGAAACAAGATTGTATTTCACAAACTATGGTAGAGAAAAGTATGTAGCAGAAGAAAATAATTGTAATCAAATCATGTGGAAAAAAATGATGTTGAAGAATATTGGGATAGAATTTTCAAAACATATTATCATAATTTGTGATAGAAAAAGTACTATAAGTATGTCTAAGATCCCTGTGTTACATTCTAAGACAAAAAAAATATTGATTAAGTATCATGTTTTGAGAGAGAAAGTTTCCAAGAAAGAGATAAGATTGGAGTATGTTAATACAAAGGAGCATATTGTAGTTATCTTTATGAACCCCTTTCCTAAGGATAAAGTGGAGTATTTGTGAGATATGCTTGGAGTTATGTCTGTGACTACTTTAGAGGAGATGATGCAAAGATTACATTAGTCTAGTAGTATGGAGCGTTATTATTTATTTGGAAAAAATCTTGATGCTTCCTATATAGGGGTGTATTTGTAGTTGACTAGAGTCAATAAGGACTCTCTTTAGCTAGTATGAAATAGTATCTTTGGACACCTAAGAAAGTTGAAGACATTGAGATGTAGATTGACATAATGATACATTTATCATTGATGTCAATGGGAGAGATTATCACATGAAAAAATATATAGATATTATGGGGGAGATGAGGATAACATCTTCTAGCACATTGAGTTATACCAATGCATGAGATGTCAGAACAATTGATCTCTATCCATGAAAGTGTGAGGAATCACTAATCAGGAGTTGTTCCTAAGATGTTCAAATTTGATTGATGAAGAGGATTTGAAAATATGAGAGCAAAAATAGTAGTAAAGGTGACTTTGGTATTCTTTGAACGTACATTTTTTTAAATCTATATTTCCATCAATACCTAAGGGAGAGATTATTGGTATGACTACTAATGGTGTTCTTTTGTGGGATAATTCTAGGCATAGCTCAAATATTTGGGAGACTAACATGTTATATTCATGGCTATGTTTTTCGTTGATGTCAACATAGTATTATTTTTGTATAAACTACAAGAGAAGAAGATAGAGAATGAGGTTGTATAGATTGAGAATTGGTTATGATGTCAAGCATTGTTGAGGATATATTCTATAATGCATCTTGATGACATGGAAAAATGTGTGCATAGGAAGTTGAAGACATGTGAGAATCATATGTGATTTACAAAAATTGTTGTGCAAATAGAGTACCCGAGAAGCAATTTATAGTGTTTGGATTGTATAATATTATATGGATGGAATTATAATGAGAAAATTTAAAAATGACATAAGACGACTTGATGATGATGTCAATGATTGCACAAGGTTCAAGGTTTTACACGTGAAAGTTTGTGAAGACTATGAGCCAACAATGTTTTGTAATTATGCAATAATGAAAAAATTGTATTATCTTAATGAGGTCTGATTGTAATTAATTAGGAAAGTCTCAAGGATGTCTCAATGAATTATTTTGAGGATATGGTATAAAGGAAATTTATTTTTCTTGTGGTGTAATGTGTGTAATTATAAATTGTTGATATGTGGATATCCCACCATAATATTAACAAAATAATCCAACATGGGTGGAACTCAAAAGAGACTACCTCCCCCATGATTAGCTCATGTTTCAAACTTAGCAAGATTAAATTTCAACTTAAAAATTGGAATATCAACTCTTTTGGAAATTTATTTGAAAGGAAAGAAGACATGATAGGGGAAATTGAACAAGTTCAAAACCAAATGTAAACTAACCATGAAGATAAACAAAATGATTGAACATAAAGAAATCTAAGTGAACAATAGTTAAGATTATCCAAACAAGAAGAGGTGTTTTGGAAGAAAAAGGATTAAACAACTAACAAAAGGAGACATGAACACTAGATTTTTTCATCAATCCACTTCCAAAGATAGATGTAGAAATAGAACATGATCTCTAAAAAAAGTGTTGGTATCTCTAATTATTTTTGTTTATTAGTATCAAACACTTAGTCATGTACTAGGAAAACTCAAAAAGTGATTAGTACGACCGTACTACTCTATATAGACAAAGTCATATAAATACTTGTAGTTAAACATATATATGTTGAGCTCTATATGAGCCAAGAAAGTCTTTAGTCCCTAAGTATTTTAAATATGAGTAGAGCATAATGATTTCTGAATAGTTTGAAAACATTGATGTTGAGTTACATAGAAGGTTATGAGCACAATAGAGATTGAGCATTAATAGTGTATACAATGAATGCCAAGTATCAGAGACAATTTGTGTCGAGTAATGAAAAATTGATATTCAAGTCAAGAATGATGTGAATTTTAAGGTAAACCATCTTAGGCTAACATAGAAAAGATATATAATACTTGTAGAAGTTGTTATAGAGACTATCACACTTTTTATGATGTGGATAATAGATCCTGATGTGTTGTGATCAACCAATCAAATGAAGAGGAAAAATAAGGAAGCACCTAGAAAAATATTTAAGATATCATTAAATAGAGAAGTTAAAAACTCTATTTGGATATATGGTGGTGAGAAGGAGCAAGCAATATCTTCCTGCAATCACAGAGCATATCAAGTGTGAAAGTGTGAACATTGTGAAGAAGGCAAAAGAGTTTTTTTTTTCTAGAATAGAGGAAGAAACTTTATCCTACACTAAAGGATAGTAAAACTATATTAGATAAGATTGAAGAGAGGTGATGTGAAACCATCTTTTCAAAGAAGATTGGGGATCAGTTAATAAATTAGTTTTAACAGATTGAGTCAAGTATAATCTCTTAACAAAGTGGTCCTAATAGATCTTTGTAAATATCTTAACCAATTTATTACTTTTTTATAAGTGTAAAATCCTCTTACAAGGTGAGACCTAATCCTCTAAAAATATTTTAATAGGCTGGACCCCTCAGAGGTTAGATCATCAAAAGTGATCAACATTGTAACCCTAACAATTTAACTTTATTACTGCAATGGTGAAGATTTGTGGTTGTCTTCCCCACCCTAGTTTTACCTTAACCTTGGAGGGCTTCTAGGTAACCAATTTTTTTTTAATATGTTTTAATTTCATGCATGTGACTAATAAATTAAATCTACATGTTCCTATAGTTTTATGCTTCTACTTATGTTATAAATGCTTTAGATATGAGATGGTAGATATGGTGAAAGCATGAAACTTGTATCAAAAGATAGAAAAGGTTTAAGTGTTTCAAATAATGATTCACCCCCCTCCCCTCTCAATATCTTAGTTTCCCAATCAAGACTTCCAATAATTGGTATTAGAGTGAAGGCTTTCCTGATGAAATCTAACAACTTGAGAGTCTAGATTCCTAGAAATGGAGGCTTATAAATTGTGCAAGTTATTGACAATTGGGTGACTGACATCCAACTTATATTATAGAATTGTGAGAGTGAGAGGCTTATTGAATTATAGTCCTTAAGTATTAACTTATTCAAATGCATTATGAAGAAGTTGATACTCAAGGGCTATTTGAAATAGGGATTTCAAGTGTGAGTAACTCATTTGTTAAAGATCTACTAGAAAAGAATAGTATATTGGATGAAGAAGTCAAAGGGATGAAAATGCATCATGATATCATGTCAGTGCGGCTATGTGAAGTGACTAAACAAAAGAAGAAAGTTGAGGAAGAAAAGGTTGTCACTGAGGGGAGAAAAAGGTAAATGTCCATCAGACTTGAAGAAAGGTCATTTGATTCACAAAATCTTACAAAAACTTAACTATTCATGATGAATCAATTGATGCTTGTAAATAAGGAGTTAAATAGAAAGGATGTGGATATAGAAAATATGAGATCACAAAATGATCTATTAAGGAATGAACTGAAGATTGAGAAAGAACTTGTGGAAAAATTGAACAAGCCTATTGAAGCAATGAAAAAATTTGAAAACTAGTGAGATCATCTGACAAAACCTCTACATTAGGTCATGCAAATAAACATTCATCTACCAAGGAAGGAGAATAATGCAAGAGTGGAGAAATAAGAAATGAAAAGTAAAAAATGAAGTCAACATGTTATAATTGTGGAAAACTGGGTCTCACTACAAACATCTATTGAAGCAAAAATAGTATGCAAAACACTAAACCTAAGTTTACTAGTTATTATTTTTACAACAAGAAGTAAGGACATAAAATAAATTAGTGTAGATCAAGAATGAAGAATACATCTACTACACCTAGATTTGAAGGCTATTGTTATAATTGTCAATAGTATGGACATAGAGCATATAAATGTAGACCATAGACAAGGCCCTATCGGACTAACAAAAGGCACAATTATGAACCTAAAAATATCTATTCTAAATATCACAAGTTTGGAAACTCAAGAAAAAACTACAAAAATCAACTACCAACATAAAATCATGATCCACCCAAGGGTAAAGGAAATGTGGACATTGAACAAACAAGGAAGGGGTTAAAAAAACTAGAATAAAAAGGTAGAAGATGGAAATTGTAGAAAAAATGGAGTTAAGATAACCCAATCCAATGGAGGAGGTGATCTTATCATCTCAAACTAATCAAAAAAGGTATGTAAGGAATTGCATGTTTAATGATATGTCTTATATCAATTCAAAAAATAAAATGAGCTAAATTTCATATTTCCATAAGTAAAGATGCATAAGAACATATCTATGTGAAGACTAGTGCAAAAGAATCATTTGTACAATTAGTGTCAAAAATTAGGAAAATTATCCATATTGATTGGGCATTGCAATATGGACCAAGTACTTTAGATGCTAAAATTTGTGTATAGGCCAAGTTAGATGGAATATACTGAGCTATAAAGTGAAGACCTAGTTTTAAAGGGAAAATATCAACTGAGATAGGATGATTCCACCTACTAGTGACCACAACATTAATGGAGACCCTATTTTGAGTAAAAGGAAGTATATATTGAAATTTGAAGGTATCATTTTACACCTTGCATATAAATTACTAGAGCACAACAAAATTTGAAAAAGAGATCTTAAGGTGATTGAGAGTAAATTTAGAACAAAATATTGATTTATCAAATATTTGAGTTGTGTCAAGTTATCTAGAGAGAAAGGGGATTCAAACTGATAGAGAAAAATGACACCTTCATCATCAGTAGGAAAGAGTCAAGGGGTGAGGTAAGTAGCATTCAATTGTTGAGAAGTGAGGCTTGTCCTCTATGAAAATTTTGTGATATTCTTTAGATTGTAATGAAAGGTGACTCAAAGGGTGTGTTATCCTCAATACCACCTAAACTAATCATGATCCATAATATAAAAAGTTATTACATACATAGGATTGGAGAAGATGGTAACTATGAGATTCAAGAGGCATATGAGACATTGTATTATGAAGGAGTTCTATAAGAAAAAATCAAAATATCTTCTAAGGACAAGAAAAGAAAGAAAATAAATGAAGACATATAGGAAAAACTAGGCACACAAGGCAAAGGAAAAGAACCTTTGTAGCTCACTCAAGGTCTTCGAGATGATGAAAAAAAAGATAAAGTTGATGAGGAAGAGAAAGAAGGAGAAGGATATTAGGGTAAATCCCTAGTTGTTGTGACACCACCCACCAAGAAGGTTAAATTTGTTAATCCTAAAGAAAAGAAGGATGGAAAGGAGATAGTGGTGGAACCACTCTCTCCTCCACCACCAACCAAACCAAGGATCGAGGAAATAGTAGTGAGTGCCAAGAAATTTGCAAAGAAAGGATTAGTAAAGATTACTAAACCATGTAGCTCAAGTGCAAAGAAGGATAAATCACAAGCTCTTGTGAGCCAACCAAAGAGGAGAAGATTGGTAAAGAAGAAACAAGTTGAAGATGATGATGTAGAGAGATCAAAATTAGATAAACTGACTATAGTACCTAGAGGAGAACATAATATTGATAAGGTGTATGCTAACCTATGAATCTCTATAGGCTTATCAAGTTCTAGATCTGTAAGATATGGAACATTAGATAATGCTAATAGAACTAAAGTTGAGGAGGCCATAATAGATAAAATGGAAAAAAATAACTTGGATCCTAATGAATTAGAGAAGAGAATTCATATATATTTTTTAATAGACTAAATAAAAGATTGGAACATGCACCAATAGTAGAGAAAGACATTGGAGATGGCACATTAGCCAAGGTTATGCTTGGTTTATCAAAGGAGTAGAGAAAATATTTGTGGAGAAGTATAGAAACCAATTTGTTCCTTTGATGCAAGAGCATCTTTAGTTTCCTTGCTATACTACTCATCTTCATTCATTTTTCCTATTAGTGTCAAGTTCTTGTTGTTGTAGAGCTCTAGTTACTGTTGAGCTGTTCACTATTGTCAGAGTTATCCAGTATTGGTTGAGCCTTTATGTATGTGCTAGGTTGTCCAGTTTGGCCAAGCATTCCTTTGTGTGTCGAGTGAGCCTGATTTTTGTTGATGCTCAGTTCCTTATTTTACCAATCTTTTTTGTAATTGGTTCTTAATTTGATCTAAATTACATATTTAATTTGGATTGTGAATGATAGAATCTTGTCTTCTAATGAGTGTAGACTATTTTATGGCCAACCTTTCTACTATGTAATGATCTAGAATCTTTTGTATTTCTATTTTGGAAAGTATATAAGTAGAGGTATTTGGTATATTTTAGAAAAGGGGGACTTAGAGGGTTTAGAGAAGATGTTTTTGGAATTGTAAATTTGACGTTTGATCATAGATCTTGTTGTTTTATTTTATATCTATTCATAACCCAAAAGGCCTCATAGCTAGGCATCTATGTTGATAACTTGATGGATCAATAAACTATTTTGTTCTCTCACTCCTTGGATTTGTTCTCTATGTGTTTTCTTCCGTTGTGTTTACTTAGCAAGGTGTTTGGATAGTAAGGTATGCCTTTGGTAGTATTTGTTCAATCCCTCCATTTGTAAGGTGGTGGGAGAGCTTAAGGTTAATCCTTGTGGAGATTGGATTGTATAGAACCCTAAGTTGAATTTGGTTATAGGGTTGAAGATTTATAGATATGATTATAATATTTAAGGAATATGTTTGTAAAGATGGTTCAAGGAAAAGTAAATGTTGACACTACTATTATAGACTTTTTGAGACAAATTTTAGCCAAATTAGATGTTGTGGAGACATCCTAGAGGAGATGATCATGTTATAATGGTGTGAGTGATGATGAAGCAATCACACCAAACCATAATCCAAAACTTGAATAAGATGAAGATGAGGATATATTATTGAGAGTGTTCTCTAGGGCACATTCAAAGCTTGTTGTAGAAGTTTTTCCTTATGATGGAAATTTGGAAACCAATGCTGTGTTGGATTGGATATCAAATATGGAGAATTTCTCGAGTTTGAAAATACTCCTAATAATATGAAGGCAAAAATTGTAGTCACTAGGTTGAAAGGTCATGCCTCACTATGGTGAGAGCATTTACAAACTAATAGACAAAGGAAAAAAAGGGAGAAGATTAGGACTTGGCTAAAAATGGTGAAAAAGGTAAAGAAGAAGTTCCTTCCTACTGATTAACAAGTTATCTTGTTGAGAAAGATGCAAAATTTAAGACAAAAGGACCTAATTGTAAAGGAGTATACTAAGCAATTCTATAGATTAGATATTAGATCTGGACATGTGGATGATGAGGTTGAGAAAGTTGTAAGGTATCTAAATGGATTGAGTTATAGAATTAAAAATGAGATAAGTTTAGTAAAATTGTAATGTCTAGAAGAAGCATGCAAATATCCCTTGAAAGATGAGTAGATCTTGACAAACAAGCATGAACAAAGAAAAAGAGGTAAAGGTGGTAAGTTCCAGAGAGGTAGAGGTAGATCTTATGGAGAAGGTGGTAGATCTAACTGGAAAATTGATGAGAAAGGAAGACTAAATAGAAAGGTGGTAATTCTTACTAAGGAGGTACTAGTTCTTAGTGAGGAAGAGACAATTCTTACTATAGAGCTGGCTTCCATGGTAGTTGTTTTAGATATGATAAAGAAGGGCATAGATCCTTTGCATTTAGATCCTCTGGTGAGAGTAAAAAAGGTAATAAAAATGCTATGATTCAAGGAGACTTTGAGGGTTCACCAAGTGGACTTTAGGCTAAAGAAACTCTAATGCTGAGAAGAACTTTGTGTAGTGAGGGATTTGATGAGGAACCTATCCTAAGGAGAATTGTTTTCAAGGACAGATGTAAGATAGCAGGAAAATTTTGCAAAGTGATAATTGATAGTGGAATTTTAACAAATTTGGCATCAAAGGATCTAGTTACAAAGTTGTAGTTGCAGAGGCTGAAGCATCCTAAACCCTATAATATTTCATGGATAAGAGATGAGCATAAGATACTGGTAAGTGAACAATACGTTGTGAAGTTTAAGATTGGAAATTAATTTGATGAAGTCTTGTGTAATGTTATGCCTATAGATTGTTGTCATATTTTTTTTGGTAGACCCTAGAAATATGATAGATATGCTAGACCCTAGAAATATGATAGATATGCTATATATGATGGAAGATTGAATTACTCTTTGGGTGAATCAGAGAAAGAAAGTATTGTTTCCTTTGATTCAAAGTTTAGATGAGGTTGATTTTACTACTATTCAAGTTTACATAGTTAATGGGAAGAAATTTGAAAAGGAAATGAAGAAAAATCAAATTGGTTTCTATTAATTCCTTGAAGACTAAGTTTTGCTAATTGTAAATGAATGACAGAAAATAGTGATGACCAAGTGATAGAAGTTAGTAGTAATCGAGTGATAGCAAAGCTAATTGTATTGAATGAGTGCCAGTAGAAATGGAAAGTTTACTTGATGAACACAAGGATATTGATGTAGAAGATATACCTAATAGTTTACCACCATTGTATGGATGTGATTTGTGGAGCTAGCTTTTTGAATAAAGCACCATAAATATTGACACCTATAGAGAATGAAGAACTTAATAGACAAGTGCATGACTTGTTACAGAAAGGTTTGATTAGAAAAATTTTAATTCCACGTATTGTCCTATTGTATTAGTACCTAAGAAGAATGGAGAATGGAGAAGTATATTGATTCTAAAGCCATTAACAAGAGCATAGCGAAATACAGGTTTCCCATGCCAAGGATGGATGACATAATAGATTGTTTTAGTGGAGAAAAGTATTTTACCAAGATTGATTTGAAGAGTGGTTATCATTATATCAGAATCAGAGAAGGTGATGAATGGATGACTTCTTTCAAGACAAAAGATGGTTTCTATAAATGGTTGGTTATGCCTTTTGGTTTGACTAATGCACCTAGTAATTTCATGAGGTTGATGAATGAAGTTATCAAGAGATTTTTGGGTAAGTTCATGATTTTTAGTTTTTGATGATATTATGATATTCAGTAAAACTAAGGAAGAACATGTTGAGCATGTTAGACAAGTATTGTAGAGATTGAAAGAGGAGAAGTTGCTGATAAATTTGAAACTGTGTTCTTTTATGCAAGTGGAAATTGTGTATCTAGGATTTGTGATTTCAACTAATGATTTCTACACAAAGTTTATAAATAATTTTAGTTCTATTTGTAATGATATCAATAAGAAAATGAAAGGAGATAAAAAGGATTTTAAGTGAATGCATGGAGATGATAAGAATTTTGAGACTTTGAAACAAAAGGTTGATGAGTTACCTATATTGGTTTTTTCTTATTTCAATAAGGTATTTTAAGTTGAAAGTGATGCAAGTGGCAGTGCAATAGGAGTTGTGTTGAGTTGAGAAGGTAAACCTTTTTCTTTCTTAGTGAGAAGTTTAATGATAGTAAAAGGAAGTATTATGTGTATGATCAATATTTTTATCTTATTGTTCAAGCTTTGAAGAAGTGGAGACAATATTTTATCCCTAAGTAGTTTGTGTTGTATACTAATCATAAAGCTTTACAATATTTGGGAAATCAACATAAGTTGAATCAGAGATAGATGAAGTGGTTTGAATACTTGCAGAGTTTCACATTTGTGATGAAGCATAATAGTGGAGTTACTAACTGATTAGGTGATGCATTGAGTAGAAGACATTCTTTATTGACTAAGATGAAGTTTGAAGCTCTTAGTTTTGAGGAAATGAAAGGGTTGTATGATACTAAACCTAATTTTCTATGGCATGGAGAGAGTGTAGAACATCAAATCTATTAGATCAAATGAGTAAGTTTAGTGAGTATTTCATTCAAGAAGGTATGTTTTTAAAAATAATTTATTTATCTATACCAAGAAGTCCTATGAAAGTTAATTTGATTGAGGAAAAGAATTGTGGTGTTTTGGCTAGACATCTTGGAATTTATAAGACATTGGGTTTTCTTATGAATAAGTATTATTGGCCAGAGATGTATAAGGATGTTCTTAATTTTGTAGGTAGTTGTGGAATATGAAAAGTTACAAAAGGAATAAGTTAGAATACTTGTTTGTATACACCTATTTTTTTTCCTAAGAAACCTTGGAGTGACTTTCATATGGATTATGTTCTTGGATTACTTAAGATAGCAAGAGGGTATTATTCCATATTTTTTTGTTGTGGATAGATTTTTTAAAATGACACATTTCATACCATGTAATAATACATCAAATGATGTACATATTATTGAGATTTTCTTCAAAGAGACTATTAGATTGCATGGATTATCGAATAATATTATTTCTAACAAAGAGAGTAAGTTTATTGGTTATTTTTGGAGGACTTTGTGGAAGAAGATGGGTACTAAGTTAAAGTTTAGTTCTACATTCTATCCATAGATAGAGGTTGTGAATAGAAGCTTGGGTTGTTTGTTGAGACATTTAGTTGGAAATAAGATGATTAATTGGGTTATGGTATTGGCACAAGCTAAGTTTGTATATAAAAATTTTGATAATAGGAGTAAGGGAAAAACACCTTTTGAGATTGTTACCAGAATGTAGCCTAGATGAGCATCAGATTTGAGGAATTTTTCTTGTCAAAAGAAGAGAAGTGTTGAAGGGGAATAATTTTCTGATTTTATGAAGTCTTTGCATGTGGAAGTGAAATTGAATTTGGAAAAAAGTATTAATAAGTATAAGGAGAATGTTGATAAGCGTAGGAGACATCATATTTTTGAAGTTAATGATGAGGTGATGGTTCATTTGAAGAAATGAAGATTTCCTATTTGAACATATAGTAATTTGAAGATGAAGAAGTTTGGACCTTTTAGAGTTGTAAGGAACTTTGATAGCCATAATGCTTATGAATTTGAGTTACCCAATGACATGAATATATCTCATAAATTCAATCTTGCTGATTTGTATAAGTATCATGAGCTAGATGATGAAGTTGTTGTATCAGATGATCATCCCAAGAAGAAGATTGAAGAAGTTGAATAGATGTTAGATCATAGATTTGGTAATAGAAAAAGAGTAAAATATTACTAGGAATATTTGGTAAAGTGGAAGAAAAAACTAGTTGAAGATGCTACATGGATTTCAAATTTGAGTTGGATTTAGCTCAGGCTAACACTTGCATGATTTAGGAGAATCATTTCTTTCAACCCCAATTATCTAAGGCAAGAGCATCCTAGGTTGCATTTCTATCGTACTCATATTTGTACATTTTTCCTATTAGTGCCAAATTCCAATGGTTTTCATGTTACATTTGTTGCCAAGTTTTTCACTATTGGCAGAATTATTCAATATTGACCAAGCTATCCTATGTTGGCCAAGCATTATTGTATGTGTCAAGCTATCTAGTTTAGCTGAGAACTCCTTTGTGTGATAAGTAAACCTGATGTTTTCTAATGTTTGGTTCCTTATTTGACTAAGTTCTCTATGATTCATTCTTAGTTTGAGCTGACTTGCATATTTAATTTGGACTGCGAATGATACAATATTTTATTCGAATGAAGTCAAACCATTTAAAGGCTAACATTTCTATTATGTAATGATCTAGATTTTTTTGTAAGTCATTTTGGAAAGTATAAGTAGAGATATTTGGTTTAGTTTAGAAATGAGAGACCTAGAGATTTTAGAGAAGATGTTTTTGGAATTGTGAATTTGAAGCTAGATCGTAGATCTTGAAGTTTTATTTTGTATCTAGTCATAATGCTAAAGGCCTCACAACTGGGCATGTATGTTGATAACTTGATGAATCAATAAAAGTCTCTCTCTCTCTCTCTCTCTCTCTCTCTCTCTCTCTCTCTCTCTCTCTGGTGTTGTTTTCTATGTGTTTTCTTTCACTATTTTTTCTTGGCAAGGTGTTTGGATAGTTAGGTATTCCTTTGTTCCTAGCTTTTCAATCCCTCCTTGTGTCATATCTAGTTCAAATTTTTTATGATTTTATAGAATAAAATTGGACTTGTAGTTCAAAAGAATGAGTTATTATGGAAGAGCATTTTTTATCGCATTACTAAAGAAGTGACATGGGAAAAATAAATTGTGATAATGACCTTCCACGATAATCAAAGAGATGAAGTGAGTTTAAGTGTACTAATTTCACAAGGAAACATTTCATGTATTCATGCCATCACAATTGACACTCCAGTTGCCAAGAAAAAGAAACCCTCAAAGATAGATAAAGAGCAGCAAGAGGCATAGGAAATAAATAAAGACACAAGTGTAGACATTTCTACCAAATGTCAAGAAGGACCAAACATGGTAGAAACTAATATTGAGGAAAATAAGGAGGAAAATAAATATTGTTGAGGTCTACTATTTTTGTTTGAAGCACTTATATTGAATAAAGATCAAGTGGTGACACCACCTCGCCAACTCCAAAAGAAGTTTTAAGAAGTAACACTCCCTCACCAACCAAAGGGGAAGTAATAAAGGATAGCTCTTTAGATATTCAAGTTAGTTAGGATGAAGTTATTGAGATTCCAAAATTGTATTCAGAACATCTCACTCTTGACTAATCAATCAAATTGCAAGAAATTTTGGTGAAAAAGAAGAAATGAGAAGAAATGAGAAGGGAACAACAACAAAAACAAGTGTTGCATGATATAAAGGAAATTTTTGTTGATGCATTTGATATAAAAAATTTTGATGGGAAAGCCCCAGTTATTTCCCACCTTGTACATATAGTTGACAAAATAAATGTTGGAGAAATTGAAGCAAATGAAAAATTGATGACTTGGTCAGCCAAGAAATTAGAGAATAAGGTTGTGGAGAAAGTCTCAACAACCATTACTGAGCAAAAAGTTGAATTATAGTTACATGTATAGAATACATAAGAAATTATACAAAACATACAATATTTGTACAATATTTCCTGTGATGTGCCAATATTCATAAGTGATTTTCAAAAAAACATCTAGCGAATTCAAGTTGATATGCAACAATCAAGAAACATCATTCCACAAATAGAAAAATCTAGCTCAAGTCATTACAATCAATTATTGCTTGCTCAAGGAAAATAGTTCAAGATTCATACAACTGATAGAAGCATGAGGTCATAATTTATCTTTGTCCAATCTAGTTGATACCTTATTTTAAGGTTATGTAGGGAGAATTGAAGTCAAAACAAGATCTTATTCAAGAAGATCATAATCTTTTAGTTGCTGATATTTTGATTAATTTGGAAGCTAGATTGGAGTTGTAGAATCACATTTTGGAATCAACTAAATGCACTTGGGATAATGCACTTTTTAGGATTAACCAAGTTCACAAAGCTTTCTTTAAGCAATATAGTTTGATTCTACCCATTCAACCCCATCATCAACCATAAGTGACAAAAACAACGGGGAGTGTAATAATGATTATAATGATTACATATTTTGAATGAAAAATTATCATAAGGAGAATGTCAGATTAGAAGATTCAGAGATAGAGTTAGAATTTAGAGATTAGAGTTAGGAAGAAAAGAATTGATGCATTGTTTATTGTTTATTCATTTGACAATAGTCAAAAGTTTTGTAGCTCTATAAGAACTAAGTCATAGGCTAAGGGGGGTACTCAAATTATCATTGTAACATTGTAATCATCACAAAGTGTTCTTTTATACTAATGTCAAAGGGGAATATTGTTGGTATCTCTAATTATTGTTGTTTATTAGTGTAAAACACTTAGGCATATACTAGACAGAGTAAGAAGGTCATCATTATGACTAAGCTACTCTATATAGGTTGAGTCATATATAGACATGTAACTAAATATGTATATGCTAAGATTTATAGGAGTCAAGAAAGTCTTTAGTCACTAAGTATTTTTTGTATAAGATGAGCCTAATTCTATTTGAATAGTTTGAACACATTGATATTGGGTTACAAAGAAGGTGTCGAGCAATTTAGAGACTGAGTATTACTAGCATATACAATGAATGTCGAGTATCATAAATAGTAAGTACCAAGTACCCAAAAAATGGCATTCAAGTTAGGAATGATATGAAATTTGAGGTAAACTATTTTAGTTTGACATAGATGAGATAATTAATACTTGTAGAGGTTACACTATTATGCTTTTTATGACATGGATCACAGATCCTTATGTGTTGTGATCAACCAATCAGATGAAGAGGGAAAATAAGGAAGGGTCTAGAAAAATATTCAAGATATATTTAAATAAAGAATATCAAAATCTTATTTGGATATATGATACTGAGAAGGAGTGAGCAAGCTATTCATACATGCATACAAAAGATCAAGTGTAAAATTGTGAACATTGATAATGAGAATGGAGGAAGTGACCTTATCTTGAAGTGAAGGACAATAAATCTAATCAAATCAAAGATTAGGTTAGACTGAATAGAGGATATCCAAAACCATCTTTTCAAAGTAGACCGAGGATTAGGTACTAAATCAATTTGAATAGATTGAGTCTGTGATAATCTCTTAACTGATTCCTTACATTTTGTAAGTGTAAAATCCTCTAACAAGGTGAGACCTAGTGGACTTTAAAGCTTCTAACAGAGAAGACATCTCAAAAGGTAGATCATCAAAAGTGATCAATATTTTAACCCTAATAGATTAACTTTATCACTGCAATAGTGAAGATTTGTGGGTGTCATCCCCACCCTAGTTTTACCTTCACCTTGGAGGGTTTCTTGGTAAACCAAATATTTGTATTATGTGTTTAAATTTTATGCATATAACTGATAGATTGGATCCGCATGTTATTACAGTTTGATTTTACTAGTTTTGTTACGCATGCATTAGATATGAGATGGTAAATATTTTGAATCATAAAAGTTGTATCAAAAGATTAAAAAGGTTTAAGTATTTCAAATCCTCATTCACCCACCCCCCCCGAACCTTTAGTATCTTAGTTTCCCAATTAAGACTTCCAACAAAGAAAATAGTGTTATAGTTACTAAAGAAGATGACTAAAATATGGAGGCAATACACATTTTTTTGAATAAAGGATTAAAAAATGCTCTTCTTGATCCTAGCAACCTAAAGAGTTGCATCAGGGAACTAGTCTTAGAAGTAGATAATGAAGATTATATGAAAAAAAAATCTATCGAGGAAGTCAAATAAGTTGCTTTCTCTTTTTGAGCTTTCAAATCCCCTGGTTTGGATGGGTTCCCTTCTGACTTTATGATATTGCAGCAGCGGGTGTCTTCAAGGGTATTAACCACCTCTTCATAACATGATAGATTCCTAAGGACCTTAATAACACTTATCTTTCCCTTATCACTAAGCCATAGAATCCCTTATCTGTCTCTAATTTTAGGACTATTAGTCTTTAGAATATGACTTAGAAGATTGTTTGTAAACTCATGGATAATAGACTAAAACCTATTCTTAAAATTCTAGCCTCTAAAGAAGAAAAAATAGGGATAACTTTAACAAACTCCCCTATGGGAAAAACTATAATTTTTTTTGCAAATCAAACATTAGTTCAAGGGGAAAAATATAATCTGTATTGGTGATTTTTTCCATATGAAATTCTATTAAATCTTGGCAAATATTTCATTATTTATGAAAACCACATATATGAGTATGCATGCCTAGAAACCATGATTTTATTATTATTATTATTATATGGATTCTAATTAATTATCAAACTTTAAGGTTACATTTGGCCCACTTTTATTGTTATTGTCTCCCTCCAAATTATTTAATGGTAGTTGGGGGCAACAACCCTATCATTTATAATCATTGGATAATCCTAAATAAATGGGCTATATCCTATTTCAAGCTAGACGTTAAAAATAAAGATATATATCCCTAATCAAATCTATTTTGGATTAAAGAGATAAATGATAATTGTTTTTAATGAAAAGTCTTCAAAATAGAGACACATATTAAATCTATAGACTTAATATTTAAGCTAGTGTAAAATGTTACCAAATATTGGTTAATATGACCATTGATTAAGACAATTTGTGGAAATTGTAGGCAAAAATTAGTTTCTATTGGTGAAGTCATTAATAAATATAATACTTAAGTTATAGTGTTGGCAATTGGTCTAAGCATGGGGTACAATTTCGGTAAAGTGTAGGTGACCTAGAAATCCCATAAGGATAATACTAATAGACAAATTTAGGGTCCTTAATGAGTAAGATTAGTCAATTGTAGAATATTAGCCACTAAAGTTATCCTTGAGTAGAATGGAGGACTAAACAAGTGATCTATAATCTATAAGTGATTTTTTTTGTTGTCAGATCAAGTCCTATTGTTTTTTTCTAACAACTATATCAGTTTGGATAAATGCTTTGGATTAAGGTTGACCTAAAAATCATGAGGAAATACTTTAACAAGATGACATTTTAATGGAATATTCTAAGGTCCTCTAACAAGGCTCACTCCTAATAGGGTGATTGAAATCCTTTAATCAAAGTCACATTTAATAGTGTGCATTGTAACCTTTAATAAGGTTGGCTCCTCATAGAGCTCAATTCATAAGAGTGAAAATGGGTAGCATGTTATTGGTGGTTATTCCCAAATTTGGTTTCCATGTAAAATCCTTGTGCCAAATTATGTGAATGATTTTGTCGTATTTCATTTTTACATTTCTACAAAGTCAATTTGACCTAGGATAATTATATGCGATGGTTTGAGATATTGGATTATGAATGCATGCACAAGTATATGTTAAGTACTAAATTTTTTAATCTATAAATTTGGATCTTAGATGATTGATTCATCCAAATCTTAGTTATTCTAAAGCCTAATTTCCTTCTCCAACCCACCAGTTGATATTTGTGCTGATAGATTGGTAGATGCATAGGAAAAATTAAAAAACACAGAACACAATGTGTTGCAGCACAATAAAAATATATTGTATTCAATTCACTATGATTTCATATAAATACATAGTGGCTTTTTATAGGAAAGTGTATAATATTATAGATAAATATAGCATTAGCTGACAAGACAAAATATCTACAAACTTCTAGAAAATACTTCAGCCGACACAACCTAAACCTAAACCTAATAATCTAGAAACATCTAATGAAAGATGATTAATTCTTAGTAGAAATTACTATTTCTAACACTCCCCTCTAATTTCTACTATCCACATCATGAATATTTAAAATTTATAATACTGAAGATATCTACAAGTTACTCCTCTGATCTATAATGTTGAAGATTAATTTCTCTATTATTAACCAGCTCTATAATGAAATGATACCTTGTGTCAATATGCTTTGTCCTCTTTCAACGCATGGTTTTTTGAAAGTGAAATAGAAGAATGTTTATTGAAATTTATTGAAGTAGGTCCATCTTGACCTTGCATCAAGTCTTTCAAAATCCTTCACATCCATATTGCTTGACATGATTCTATTGTTCCTGGTACATACTCTACTTTAGCTAATGAGAGAGTGACTATAGGTTGCTTCTTTGATGCCCAATATACAACACCTATCCCAAGATGAAATGCATATCTAGATGTGATCCTTCTATCCTCAGTATTCCCTACAGAATTACTATTTGTATAGCCAACCAATTAAAAATAATCTAAAGTAGAATATAAAATGCCATGATTCATATTTCCTACAATATATCTGAAAATTGTTTTTCCTGCCTAGCAATGTGAGTTCTTAGATGATTCCATGAATCTAGAGATTAAACTCACTCCATACATAATATATCCAATCTAGTAGTAGTAAGATACATCAAGCTACCAACCAATCTTCTAAATATAGTTGAGTCAAAACATTTCTTGGTATCTTCTTTATTTAGTTTGGTGGCTACTACCACAGGTGTAGAAACTGGACTACAATTTATCAATCTAAATCTTTTCAAAAATATCTTTTGCATATTTACTTTGGAAAATGAAAATTCATTTATCATTTTGAGTAACTTCAATGCAAAGAAAATATTTCATCAATCCTAGATCTATCGTTTCAAATTCCTTTTTCATTGCTCATTTAAACATGTCAATAGATAAATTGCCTATGAAGATCATCAACATATAAACAAAAAATCAAAATTTTACCTTGTTCATTTATCTTGGTATATAATGTAGGCTTAGTGGTGCTTCTCTTGAATCCATTGTCCATCATGTATGAATTTATTGTCTTGAGCCCAAATTAAAAGGATATATGAATATTCAAATAACATATTATACAATGATAATAACTAAAGAATTTTTAAAAATGAATTAAAACACATGGAAAATAGTCACTTTGGCATGACCCCTCTTGATAGTAATTATAAGATTAAAATAGTTTATCTCAATAGATTAAATAGAAGTCAAATATTAAATAGACTAATAATAATAGTAAATCTATTATTATTATAATAAAATATATTAAGTGTAATAATAAAATATTTTATTATAGTTACTAAAATAATAATACAACCGCATATATCTCATTAAATAAATAATTATACAATGTTATAATAAAATAACATCATAATATGATTCTCTATATAATAATACCTTTCAGACCAAGGAAGAAAATAATAGAAATATAATATAAAGATACAATATAAAAATTACTATATTATATATTATTTTTAAATTGGTTATACTCCTGCTAGTGGTTAAAGTCAATGATAATTAATAAATAGTAAACCTTTATGATAGAGAATGACCTCTCATGAAGGAGCACGAACACTGTATAGACATGCCTTTCAAGTACACCTATCCAATCAGAACAATATAAATTGGAAATTGATTGCATCTAAGGGAAAGAAGTCATGGGATATATATGTATGAAGGTTTCCACCACAAATATATTCATGGGAATAATAGAAAACTAGGTCAGAGAATAATATATGATGACTGAGAAGCAAAGAAGGGAAGTAGTGACTATGAAGAATTAGGGAGGAGCTAGTATACACACACAAAATTACTTACAATCAAACAAAAATTAATGCTAGAGATTATTTATTTGTAGCTATCTATGTATTGAAGAAGAAACGTGCAGTTGATACACAAGCTTATAGATACTGCCTTTGAATTGCTCATACTCTTCACAACTATGTTTGATGATTGTAGACCCAAAACAAATATTTGTGTGATGATGGGAAAAGAATTTGTTAAATTCTTAGAGAGGGATCATGTGAAAGTGAAAATGGCATGAAACTTTCATGGAGGGAATAGGAATGAAGAGGGGCATAAGTAATGCAACCACACAAGATGAACAACGAAGGATGTGATGTAGGTTTGGAATATGTGCAACATCCATTTTCATTGGAATCTCGAGTATTATTTCTGGTATTTCAACTCATAGGATCAATGTTCTTGAAGGAAGCCCTCTAACTTGCATTACCCAGTGATGATTATGAAAAACTCTACAAACTAGTTATTAAATCAAATAGTGATGCTTTATGTTATCAATCTTGGTTTATTCATCAATTAGTAGATTCTAATATATTTCAATAGCTTTGAGCTTTTTAATCAAAAACATATTTTCCCAGAGCAATTATTGAAGTAATTATTTAAGAAAAAGCCATAAATAAATGAATGACCTAAAAAGGGTCATTTCATTTATTGTACCGTACTAGGGTCTTGGAGCTTGTTTCAATCCATAGAGCACCTTCTTCAACTTATAAATTTTTTCTTCATGTCCTCTTATTTCATATCCTAGTGGTTTCTGAAAATATTCTTTTTCTTCTAAATATCCATTCAAAAATGCTGATTTGACATCCATTTGATCAACCATCCATTTGTTTTGAGCTGTAATAGCTAATACTATTCTAATAGTGTCAAGCCTTGCTACAACTGCAAATGTCTCATTATAGTCAACCCCATGTTCTTGTGAAAATCTCTAAGCAGCTAACCTTGCTTTATATTTGTCTACATCTACATTAGCTTTAACCTTAGTCTTATAAACCCATTTTACACCAATGCAATATTTGTTCTTAGGCAAAACAATTAATTCCCAAATATCATTTTTCTCAATAGATTAAATTTCATCATTCATTTCATTAATCCAATACCTTTCCTTAATTGCATCTTTAGAATATATAGGATCTTGAGAAAATAAAAAAAAAATTGATTGCAAATCTATTTTACTTCCTTGATCGTAAATCACACTCAAGCTTCTAGGTTTCTTGCTTGTAATCCTTGAACTCAATTGTGCAAGTATAGGCTTTGAATCATTACTTGTGAATTCGAAGATTCTCCATGTTCAACTTCATTTTCTAAGTGATCTCCTTGTGGAATTCATGGTGGAGTTCCTTCTTGGTCACTTGGTTGATCCTCTTGATCTTCATGATCCTTTTTATCCTTCTCACAATATGATATTGTTTCAGTTACTGTAACTATTTTATCTATATTTCAATCTCAAGATTCATCCTTAAATACAACATCCCTACTCACAATGAGTCTTTTGGTGATAGTATTAAACAACCTATATTCCTTAGATTGCTCATCATAGCCAAAAAAAATGCATTTCTCACTTTTATCATCTAACTTGCTTCTATTTTCTTTAGGAACATGTATACATGCAATATAACCAAATATTTTGAGACAAGAAACACTGTGAATCTAACCACTCCATGCTTGTTGTAGAATCATGTCCCTCACAATCTTTGTTGGACTTCTATTCATGATATAAACAATACAATAAATTGCCTCAACCCAACACTCATTAGGAAGATTCTTACCTTTTAGCATGCTCCTTGCCATCTCCATTATTGTCCTATTCTTTCTCTTTGCAACACCATTTTGCTGTGGTATGTAACTAGTAGTAAATTTCTTTTTTGTTCCATGATCCCTGCAATAATCTAAAAGCTCATTTGACTTATACTCTCCTCCACTATTAGATCTCAAAACCTTGATAGGTAAACCACTTTATTTCGCAAAAGAAGCCTTGAATTCTTTAAATTTTCCAAAAGCTTCAGATTTGTATTTAAGAAAGTAAACCCATATCTTTCTACTAAAGTCATTAATAAATGTTAAGAAATAAGTGGGTACCCCATAATGATGACATTTTCATTGGACTGGATATATCTGAATGCATAATTTCTAAAGGTACCATTTCTCTATATGACATCCCTTTTGGAAAACTCTCTTGATGATGTTTGGGCAAAATTCAATTTTCACATGGACTTAATGATCCTTCAATTAGGGGTAAGCCTTGTACCATTTCATTTCTTTGCAATAAACATAATCCTTTGAAATTTAGATGTCCATACCTCAAGTTCCATATGTGTGCCTGATCTTGACTTGTTGCTTTGAAACTTGCTACAATTTCATCAACCATATTTCTCTTCATCTGATGTAGAAAAATTCTGTTATTTGTCATTTCTACCCTTGTAATTACCAAGTTACTAGGAGGCATATCAAATATAGTAACACATTTTTTCTTTAAAAAAAATCTATAACCTTTTTTACTAAGTTGGCCCACACTTATAAGATTATGTTTCAAACTAGGTACAAAGTATGCATCATAAATAGATTCCTTACCATGCTTTGTAATGACATTGATTGTACCTTTTCCACTTACTTCCACTATCTCATTGTTTCCCAACTTCACTTTTTATTTAATTGATCTATCCAAGCTTTCAAAAAACAATTTTTTCTTGTCATATGATTGTTGTAACCACTATCTAGAAACCAAAAATCATTTAAAATCTCTTGGGCTACATTGCAGGTAGCGAACAACATCTCAAAACTACTCTCAAAAGAATTTTCATTTTTCTTACTCATATCAGCTTGTTTATTTTTACACTCATTTAAAAAATGTCAAAACTTCTTGTAGTAATAATAATGAACATTTGTATTATCATACCTCTAAGATGTCTGGCTATTATTGCATCCTCTTGAGTTGAAGTATCAATTTCTTCTTCCTCCTGGATCTATACTCTTTCCTTCTTCCTTTTGAAAATTATATTTTCCTCTTCCTCTTCCTCTAAATCTAGAATTTCCTCTTCCTCTACCTCTAGCAAATGTCATTTATGCTTTTTATGCATTCTCCAATGAATTACCATTACACTTGTTCAACCTATCTTCATAATTATACAAGGATCCAAACACCTCATTTATGGATAATGTTGTTAAATTCTTAGATTCTTCAATTGCAACAACAATATTATTATATTTATTAGGAAAACTTCTTAAAATCTTTTCTGACTTTCTAATCAGTAATCTCATTAGCATTCATCCTTACTTGATTAACCACATTGATAAGAAGATTTGAAAATTCCTCTACAGAGTTAGAATCTTTCATTTGTAAATTCTCCAATTCTCTTCTAAGTGCTTGGTATTTAACAATCTTTACCTTACATGTACCTTGATATGCAATCTCAAGAATGTTCCGAGCTTGCTTGGTTGTAATAGCTAGCTTAATTTTTCCAATAATTGAGTCATCCAGAGCTTGTCCAATAACCCACAAAGCCTTTTTTAATCTTCTGCCTATTTTCATCAAGCATTTTCTTTTGATTAGCATTTTAAGTAGACTCATCTATAGGTTTATCATAACCATTTATTATTATATCTAATAACTCATAGGAATAAAATTTTAGCTTCATTCTAAAAGCCTAATCATCATAATTCTTTCAAGAAAAAATTGGAATTGAAGCCTAAAAACTCCCTGAAGCCATGCCTGATAGAAACTCATAAATAAAATGTACAAATATAAAAAAACCCTAAATAGGACAATAAGAAACTTATGGATCTCACAATAAATTTCTATCCCCTTTCTCTACTATAATCCTCCTTATGAAAAATCCTTCAAACTCCTCTTCTTAACCTTGCTTTCATACCAATCTGATAGATGGGCAAAGGCATAGGAAAACTAAAAAGCACAGGACATAATGTGCTACAACACAATAAAAATATATTGTATTCAATGCACCATGATTTAAAATTAATATATTGTGCATTTTTATAAGAAAGTGTATAATATTCTAGATAATTATAGCATTAGCCAACAAGACAAAATATCTACAAGCTTCTAGAAAATACTATAGCCAACTCAAACTTCTAGAAAATACTTCAACTGACACAAACTAAACCTAAACTTAATAATCTAGAAACATCTAATGGCAGATGATTAATTCTCAGTGGAAATTATTATTTCTAACAGTGTTGGAGTTGTTGTTACTACTAAAGAGAATGACTTTTCTGACCAAGAGCCTGCACAAGTTCATTCCCAATGTGTTTCACGAGGTAGTTCCTCTCATGATGTTATTTTTAATGTCAAGGAGTTTAATAGTGCATGCACATGGCTAGAAAAAAACACCCTCATTGGGTATTTTTTGGGTCATGCTCCTTCTGAAAGCATGCTATGGGAATGGGTTTCCAAGGTTTGGACACCTCAAGATATTCACCTTGAAGGTGTTCAAAGCCTGACCAAAGGATTTTTCTTTTTTCCTTGGTAATATGGGCCAAGCTAAATATGATTTTGTGTGAGGCCCCTAGACTATCAAGTCCTCCCTCTTGGTTTCTCAATGTTGGTCATGAGATTTTGTTGTTTTAGATGATTGGAAGCTTAAGGTACAAATTTTGGTAGACTTCCCTAGGCTTCCCATTCTTTACTAGTCTTTTTTACCTATTATTGCATAATCAAATCAAGGTTATGTGCCTCGAACCAAACAATTTTTTAAATGCTCATCTCCAACATAGGGTTTGTGTTGAGGTCGACCTATCTATGGACCTCAAGGATATAGTGGTACTTCCTTCACTCAAAAGGTGCTTTACCTTATCCTTTTGAATACCTACTATCAATTCTAGTCTATTGAGCATAAGATTAGGGATTGTCCCTTGTTTGACGATAACTACCCCTTTGCTTCAGAAGCCAAGCTTGCTTCACCCGCCAAGAAAGATGAATGGACTACAGTGGAAAAAAATGGGCAAGGTTTGAGAATGCTACTAAATAAATCTCTTTGCCTATGGATCATGGTAAATATAGGTCAAGCCAGATAACCATAGAATCCTCAGTTCCATTGCTCCCTCTACCTCCTATTTCAAACCCTAGAGGCCAGGGGACAATGGGCATTCCTATCCCAGATCTTTACCCACTTAAGACTCAAGTGCCACAAGTAGCATTGATGATTCCCTAGCAAACACTATGTTGTTCTCATAGCCTAGATGGCCACAATGAATTTTTTGATAGTCGGAAGAAACTTCAGAGGATCATTTTTCTTGATGACTCCTCTTTTGAGACTCTCTCATTTTTGTACAATAGTTTCTCCTCTCTAGGGGGATGAAGATCATATGCAAGTTGGGTTAACATAAATTTCCTTTCATGGAATATGTGGGGGTTCAGAAACCTCCCTAGAAAATATTCTAGTCATGATACCAAGTATTGGTTTGATATTGATGTGCTTTGTCTCCAAGAAATTAAAGATGATAGGTTTCTTCTTACCTCAGTATGCCATGTTATTTGGCTAGATAGTGTTATTTTTTCTTCTTAGCATGAAGCTGATTGAGATGGTGTTGTTACACTTCTCTCCTCTTGTTTAATTTCCTCTATTGTTTCACATGGTTTTGACCCCTTGCATAGGGTGGTTTGGATTTTGTTATCTTTTTAGAATCATTATTTTGGTATTATTAAAATTTATGCTCCCAACAATGTTTTTTGTGGGAACATTAATATGGTTGAGATAGCCTCTGATAAGGAAGGCCTTCTGCCCTTTGGATGGGTAGCTAGTGAATGAGAGGCCTAGTTTTACATGTGGAACAAGTTAGGCATTTTTTTATCTTAATGCTACTCACTGCCACCCAAATGGGATTTGGCATACTTGGTCCAATTTTTGAGTTGGGTGCGAGAAAGTTTTCAAAAGATTTGAAAGGGCTATGATTTTTGTGTAGCCCTTTTTTTCTTTTTCTCAAAAGCATGCCCTCCCTATCACTCCCCTATCTAATGTGACATTGTTAGATCACTCCCCTATTCTCTTTTATATCACATGGAAGACAACTCAACCTCATCCTAGTAAAATCTAGTTTTACCTCAACACTTCCTTGCTATCTAACTTGCCAACTGTTTCACACATCCTATATGCTTGGAATCTTGAGCCTAAGTCTCACACTCATTTTGGATGGATTCAATAGTGGAATGATTCTATTTTCCATACCATGTGATTTCTTCACATTTATAGTCGATAGTTAGCTATGTACTATAAGAGGTCTTATGAAGAAACTACTCTCAATCCAGATAGAACCTCTGAGGCTCTTGCCATGAATCCATTTGATACATATCTCTAGGTTTTCCTTGCCAACCTGCAACACTAGAAATAGGTTGAAGATAGCTATGCTACTAGGGGAGCTTAAATCAAATCCCATCTCCATTGGTTAGAGATCAGTGGTTAGGCTTCCAAATTCTTTTTTAGTGTTCTGAGGGCTTGTCACTCTACAATGGGTATTAAACTCATCAGAGAAGATCAAAAGATTTTCATTAACCTTACAAATATTCTCCAAGCTTTTGTGCATCTTTATGAGTAGGCTTTTATGACTTAGGGGCCCTCTATTGCACATGATCAAGTGTTACAAGCCTTCCTTCATGCTACTCCTAATAGGCTTGCTCCTAAACAATGTGTATTTTGTGAGAAAAAGATAAGGCTTATAGACTTAAAGGAAGCTATCCTTTCAATGGTTGATGAAAAAGCACCTGGATGTGATGGCTTCCCGTGTGAGTTCTACAAGGTGCTTTGGGATGATATTGGCCCTGATTTTTTTCATGTTTATCATGAAGCATACAACTCTAATTCATTGGGTAGAACCATTAAGAAAGGGAATATTAAATTTATACCTAAAGTTGGTGATCCTAAAGAAATTTTTAACTGGAGGCCAATCACTTTGTTGAATGTATCCTACAAGACCATTTCCAAAGCCCTCTCTCTTAAAATTTGGTATTTGCTCCCTCAAATTGTTTGACCTAAACAAACTATTTTTATCAAGTCCCACTATATCTTGGACAACATCATTATTATTTGGGAAGGTATGGAGTGGGCTAGGTAATCCAAATAGTAGGCCTTATTCCTGAAGATTGATTTTGCCAAAGCCTATGACCAAATTGAATGACCTTTTATTTTAACTATGCCTCAAGCTCTAGGTTTGGGCCCAATATTTTGATAGCTAGTGTAGATGTTTTTTGGGGATGCCTCTACTTGCATCACCATCAATGGTCATCAGTCTAAAGCTTTTGGTCTATTTAGATATATCCATTAATGTTGTCCTCTTGCACCTTCTCTCTATGTTTTCGTAGCCAAGGGCTTTGTCCGTCTACTTGCCAATGCCATTTCGCAAGGTCCAGTGCATGGCATTTCTTTATCTGAGTTGACCTAAGCTAGTTAATGGTCATTTTGTAGATGATTCTTTCCTCACTTTGATTGAGGAGGAGGATAACATTTCCAAGGCCTTGTAGTGTTTGGATACTTTTTCCCTTGCTTTAGGGTTTGCTATCCAATCACATAAAACACTTTACTGCCAACAATTGTTTTTACCAAGCCCTTATTGGTTGTAGTACTATGGGTAGAAATGGGTCCAACATGGTGAAATTTTTAAATTTTTGGGCATTCCATTTTCTTTTTCAAGCATCTTTTGTGGAGTTGTGGAATGTTGTGCTTGCTCAAATTGAGAAGAACCTGGAATATTCGATCACAAAGCCCCTTTCACTTGTAGGAAAGTTTCAAATATCCTACATAGTACTTACTGCATTTGCATGTACATACTATTCTTCTTGTTGGGCTCCCTCCAAATAATTGCACCTTAAGCTTGAATGTCCTCTCCAGGACTTTCCTTGGGCCTCTGATATTGTACATGATGGATTTCATAGAGTTTCCTAGGAATTCTATTGTTTTCCCAAAGATTATGGTGGCCTTGGATTGCTTTCCACTTTCAAGCAAGGGATATCCCTCTATACCAAGTGGTTCATTGGGCTCTCACTAAAGATGAGGCCTAGAAATTTTTGTTATGGCACTACATTTATTCAGGCTTTCCACTTAATTGGCCAGTCTAGAAGGGGGTTGGCTTTCAAACCCTTCTTGTGAATTTTGAACCTATTAAAATTTAGGGCACTTTAGTTGCTAAGAGAATTTGGAAATCTTGGGAAGCTATCAAGCCATGGCTTCTCTAGGTTGGTAATGGGTTTAGAGATGGGCTCTCAATGAACCAACAAAACCTTTTGTGGTTTCCATTGTTTATTACTCAAGGTGTATTTTGTGTTTTTTTTGTAGGGGTGTTAAAAAACCCAAAGATTTATTCTCTAAGGTTACTAAAAGCCTTCACTCATGGGAGGGTCTGTAGGTGTAGGATAGAATTATTTGTCTAGATAGACAAATAATTGATCTTTTAGTTTTTTTGCTCCCTCCAAATTTGTTACACAAGCTTGGAATTCACTCATCCTACCCTTGGTGGAAAGATTGGAAGTGGTATCTTGTCACTCAATGACTAGTTACAAACCTAGGTTGGGGTCTTTGTGGCTGGTGCCCCATCTTTCGATAATTGATACTTTGAACCAGCATTGTTATTTTCATTCTTCACATAAGACTTGGAGTCTTCAATTTGCTGCTATCTGGCATACCATAATAGAGCCAAATATTTCTCACTTAAACTAGTGTCTCCATTTCTAGGGCTTTCCTTTAGGTCCTTGGCTCTAACATCTAGAAATTCTTGATCCTAGATGCCCTTTTTGTGGTCAGACTGAAAGCTTCTTACATATTTTTTGGTTCTACAGATGAGCTCAAAAGTATTGGCTTTAGATTGATGATTTTTTTAGGCCTCTTCATTCAAAGGCTTTCATTGGGTATATGGTGGTTATGGGTGATGCTCCCAGACTACCTTTTAGATATGTCTAGATTTGACATGCTTTTAGAATGGAGATATTATATAATTTACAATTTGGAAAGACCACAATGTTGTTTTATTCTCTCATAGCTTTCTTGATATCCATGTTTCTATGTACTCTAAAGTAGATATATGGAATAATTTCATGATGGATATATAAGTACAAACTAAAATTTTCATGCTAGAAGTGGCTCACCTATAGTAGCTACTTTTCCACTAGGGAAATGCCCCTTGTGTCAATGCTTGAGTGCCTCTAGATTCTTTATTTAGTGACTATAATCCTCCTTCCAGTCACTAGCTAGGCTAGAGTATTTTTTCTCACTGCGCATAGACCCCCAAGTCATAGCCTCACTGCTCAACCATGCCTCCTCGGACGCTAGGGTTAGGTTTGTCCCTAGTGGCACCCTTGCTGCCACTGAGGCAAGTTGGTTACCTACTCACTGTGACCCCAAGTGGGCTTTCCCTCAGTTGGATTTAGCCATTTCTCCTCCCAAGGCTGAGGAAGATAAAGACAAGGATACTGATAAAGATGTTACTATTGCTAATGTTTGGGCTCCTCTTGAGCCAAAAAATAACCCCAAGGATTTATGGGGTTTTGATGACAAAGACCCTCCTTTAGCTAGCACTACTCTTGCAGCCTAAAGTTTTATGTTATTTCTTATATATGTCTTTTTACTGAATAGTTCATCTCTGGCATTGGGTCATTTGAACTCATAGGGTGATCTTGTATCCCCTGCCCCCTTTTTTGTGAATATGTATCTTTAAATTTTAATTAATAGTAAAGGTCTATAAATAAAAAAAGGACCAAGATATACAAAAAAGGAGGTGCCCAAGTTAAACAAGGAAAACATTCCTGCATGGGAAAATTTGATGAAGGTATGTCTAGGGGGACTGGGAGACTATGCACACACAACCATCACCACTGGATATGTGGTAGTAACTTGAGCCCCAACTGTTGAACAACTCAAATAGAAGAAAGAAAGAAATTAGGAAATGTTCAAGATTGCATCCACCATTAGCTATTAAATTTTTTAAGACATCAAAACATGTACCACTTCTAAAGGAATGTGAAATGCCCTATAGAAGATCTACAAAGGAGACAATAATTTGTGAGAGCCAAAGCATAAAGTCTAAGAGGAAAATACGATGAAATGAGAATGCAAGAAGGTGAGACTATAGTCCAATATTGTACAAGAATCAAAGATGTTGTAAATGAAATCAGAGGAGAAAATGGAGTTAAGGAAGATGAGATTATGATTTTAAAAGTATTGAAAACCCTATTGCCTACATATGCTATTGGAGTCTCTCCTATACAAGAAATAAGGTGTAATCCTGGTAGTGAATTAACCCTTGAAGGACTTGTTTGTAAACTCACTGGTTTTGAACTTTCAAATTTTGGTAATCTCAAGTTTGAGGATATTTATTCTTCTTTCAAAGCTAATGTAACAACCAACGAACCTAAAGGAAAGAAAAATGGCAAGCATGTTTCTAGTAATAGTGATATAGATGATGAAGATCTAGAAGAACTAGAAGCACTATTGTCTAGGAGATTTCACATAGGCAAAGGAAAATAAAAAGGTAAATTACCCATCATATGTTTTAATTGCAATGAAGTTGGTCATATTACAGTAAGGTGTCCTATGAAGAAAAATAAAAGAAATGAAGATAAATCTAGAGGTAGAAAATATGAGAGTAACAAAGGCTATAAAGTCAAGGGAAAGAAGGCTTGTTAAGTTGTTGAAGAAGAATCTAATGAAGAAAAAGATGATCATGATGATGAAGTTGGGTATGTTTTTATGAAAGATGATTTAGATGAAGATGAGGCAACTACATTAGTATCATATGAAACCAAAGGTGAAAGATGGATCATTGATAGTGGATGTTCTCATCACATGACTGGTGGAAAAAGTAAGTTTACTACCCTTGGGAATTACAATGGAAACAATGTTAGATTTGGTAATGATGCACACTATCTAGTGAAAGGTAAAGGATCAATAAGATTGACAAAAAATGCCATGCGTGACAATGCTTACTATGGAGTAGGACTTAACTGTAATCTATTGATTTTATCACAATTGAATAGTTTAGGATATAAGTTTGAATTTGAACACAAGAAAGATAAGATCTATGATGGTGATAGAGAACTCATTGGTAGTGAAGATAAGACAAGAGCTAATCTAGTTTATCTTGACATGAATGAAGCTACTTGTCTTGTTGTACAATTTGATGATGTGTGGCTATGGCACAAAATATTATGTCATGTAAATTTTGACAACTTGGATAGTATCAGTAAGATGAAGAGATTTAGAAGTTTTCCAAAACTAAAGAAACTTGCTAATGTGATTTGTAAACAATGTCAGTTAGGCAAGATGACAAAGCCTATTTTTAAGAGAAAGACTCATACTTCAAAAGAAATTTTGGAATTAGTTCATACTAATCTACGTGGACCAAATGATGTGAAAAGATACAAAGGTGATAAGTATTTTACTATATTTATTGATGATTACTCAAGAATGATGATAATTATGTTAAAGTTTGATAGATATGGAACAATATACGAATAAATAGTTATAAACAAAAAGAAAAAAGAATGCTCAAAGAACACATATAACACATAAATTAATCATAGATCACCCAAAACCTAGAATACCTCCACCTATGCAGCCTTCAACCTTTCTATTATCTAGAAAAAATGTACACCAACATTATAATGCATTATGTATCTCAGTAGCTTATAACAATATTTTAGAGAAACCACTAAAATCAATCATTTTAGGTTTTTCAATGCTATCTGTTTTCTTTTCCAAAAGATGCACAATTTTTTTCGCACTAGGTCTACACTATCTAAGCCAATGATACTATTAACTAGAAAACTAGGTCACATTTGGTCTACATCAATACCCACTACATGATCAGTCACTAAAACCATACAAAAATGTAGTACATCCAACTCCCACTAGATAAAATACTTTTCTATTTGGTACCTCCATGCTAATTATTTAAGAATACGAATAGAATTTGAGAAATAAACTAGCTTTTCTTTGGGGGCTATCTTTGTGAACATGTCTGTAGGATTTTCACTTCTGTGAAACTTTTCAAGCCACAATTGGCCAACCTCAAAAATATACCTTATAAAATGGTACCTGAGTTGTATGTGCTTTGTCCTTGAAAGAAAAGAAAAATTCCTTGCAACATGAATAACACTTTGGCTATCACTATAAAATGGGAGATCTTCCTACTTCTCACCCAATTCCTCTAGAAAACATTGTAACAAAATCATCTCTTTGCTAGCTTTTGTAGCAGCTACATACTCAACTTCAATGGTTCAAAGTGCATTAACCTTCTATAATCTAGAAATCCAACTAAAATTAGTGTCTCCTACAGTGAAAACATACCCTATAGTACTTCTCATTGTATCAATATCTCTTGTTATGTTAGAGTCAACAAATCAACTTAGATAAGAACTAGATCATGTGAAACATTATGTCATTTTAGTAGTACCTTTCAAATATTGAATAATCCATTTGACAACACTCCAATGTTGGACATACCTAGATTACTCATATACCTACTAAAACTCCCACTGCATGACCAATATCTAGATGTGTGCATACCATTGCATACATTAGATTGCCAACAACTAATGAATATGAGATGTTAGATATTTTTTCTATGTCTTCCTATACATGTGGGCACATTTCCTTATTCAATATTAAATGACTAGCCAAAGTTGTACTGACTTGTTTTGCATACTACATATTAAATCTTCTCAACACCTTCTTTATATACTCACTTTTTGACAAATTAAAGGTTTTATTTTTCCTATCTCATGTAATCCTCATACCAAGGATTTTCTTGTCTACATTCAAATCCTTCATAGCGAATGAACTTGCTAATTTTTGTTTAAGTTCATTTATTTGTTGCATATTGGACCCAACAAGAAGTATGCCATCAACATAGAGTAAGAAGATAATGTTAATCCCTTTGTACAATCTCTTAAAATATAAATAGTGATTGAAATGACATCTTTGGTACCTTGTTCATCCATGAAACTATCCAAATTTTTCTTTGGTTACTCAATGCAGGTTTCTTACTCCAAATCTCCATGGCGAAAAGTTGTCTTGACATCTAGTTGTTCAAGGTGAAAGTCATATGTAGCCAAAAGACTTAGTATAGTTCTAATTGAACTCATTTTTATAATAGGGAGAATATTTCATCAAAATCTATACCTTTTTCTTTGCAAAACCCTTTACCACAAGTCTGGCCTTATACCTTTTCTTTCCTCCATATATCTCCTTCAACATATAAACCCATTTTTTAGGCAAGGCTCTTTTTCCTTAGGGGGGAGATACTAATTTCCAAGTCTTATTTTTCAACAAGGAATCCATCTCCTATTTCATGCCCAAGTTTTGCTATTGTTTGGTATCCACCTGCATTACTTCTTCGTATTCTTATGGTTCACTAGAATCAGTCACTAAAATGAGATAAAAAGGAGAGCACCTTTCAGGAGATTTAGTTGATGTTGTACAATGTATAGATTTTACATGAGTTTTTGGGATAAATTTTTCTTGCTAAGCATCAAATACCAATGGATTTTAATTTTTAGGAGTCTCATCCAAAACCACATATTCTTTTTTGATTTGTTCATGCTTCTTTTCCTACAATTCTTCTTTAAACATGATCTTCTCATTGAAAATAACATCTCTCCTTCTCATTATTTTAAAGATTTTCAAAATCACATAAATGATAACCATAGTAATGTACTCCATATCCAATGAAGGTACATTTTACAGATTTAGCATCAAGCTTGATTATATTTTCTTTATCAACATGGACAAAATCTTAGAAACCAAAATATTTTAGAAATGAATAATTTACCATTTTTTCTAGTCCATGATTCCTCTAGAATACCACCATCCAAATGGATTGAAGGTCCTCTATTTATCAAATAGAAAAATATGTTTACAACATCTACCTAGAAATAAGGGGCAGACCAACATGCAATTATTTTTGTGTTACAAATGTAGGTTGAATGATATATAAATATGTTTAGAGGAGACATCTCTCATGAAGAGACATGTCTCTATGGTAAATCATCATTAGAAAATCAATTAACAACTATATATATATATATATATCATATATGTATATGTATATATATATATATCATATATGTATATGTATATATATATATATCATATATGTATATGTATATATATATATCATATATGTATATGTATATATATATATATCATATATGTATATGTATATGTATACATATATATGTATATGTATATATATACATATATATATGTATATATATATACATGTATATATATATATACATATACATGTATGTATATATACATATACATATATGTATATGTAACATATACATATATATATAAATATACATATACATATATATATATACATATGTATATGTATATATATACATATATATATATATATATGTATATGTTACATATACATATATGTATATGTATATATACATACATGTATATGTATATATATATATATACATGTATATATATATACATATATATATGTATATATATACATATATATGTATATATATATATATGTATATATATATACACATATACATGTATGTATATATACATATACATATATATGTATATATATGTATATGTATATATATATGTATATGTATACATATATATATATATATGTATATGTATATGTATATGTATATGTATATGTATATGTATATATATAACCATATCTATATATAATATTAATATTATATATAATAAATATTTATGTGTGTGTGTGTGTGAGAGTTTGTCTAATTGATGACTAACCAATTTCAATAATGCTTAACCAATAACCATAGAAGGATTATCTTTAGAAAAATTCAATCCAACAAAAGCTACAACATTAACAACTTGGTCACAAATTATTTCTACACTTGCTATTTGCATAGGGTCTTTGCTATCTCTTGTGTCTCTCCAATGCCCACCAATGGAACGATGAACATTGACACAATGTCTGTATTAACCTAGTGAGGATGGTCTCTTTTTAGGAACAACTATCCAAGAACTCCTTTAATGGCTTTTAATTAACTTGTGATAGGTTTAAAATAGACTTTTCAACATTTTATCCTTAATGTCACCCAAGAAGGCCATTTGTTTACACACATAAGAAAGTTGGGGAGCTGTGTCTATTTTCACCATTTTGCATGTGTAGTAATCGTAAGCATTGCTAAGTTTTCAAATTGGTTAGCAAGATAGGACACTTGTGTTTTAACTTGCCTAAATTTGATTGCTTTGACAACACCAACCCAACTCCCTTGAATTATATAGTGATATTGTAGAGATATCCCATGATAAAACAGTAATGATTTGTGTGGCAATTTTATTTGTTGCACTATAGAGAGATGATGGTCTGCTTATTGATCAATCCACATCAAATTGAAAGGACAGTAAACTAGAGAGGATATAGATGTATACAATTTTCTTTGTAGATTATTCCTAATTTTTATGGATTGGATGACATTAATAAAATGTCATGGTTTGAATGTAGGCCACAATCTAATTACTATCCAATTCATGCAAAGTGATGGTATCCAACTATTAATTGCATGCCCTTTCACTATGGCTATTGCCAAATTTGGCTTGGTTGCATCTATCTCATAACTAGTATTTATCAAGCTCTCATCTCTCTTCATTGACCACCTTATTTAATAAAGAACTAGCCTCTTTGTTAGCCTCTCTACAAACATAGTTATCCATTGACCACATTATTTGATAAAGAATTAGGCTCTTTGTTGGCCTTTCTTTAAAATAGATTGATCATAGTCTCCTCAAAAGAATTTAGAAGTTCTTTTATTACTTTATCCTAAGTGAAGGCATGTAACTTTTCTTGATTTTTGGTCATTTTAGTAATCAAAAATTTATTTTTCCTCTTAGAAAACCCTTACAATTTCTTATTATACATCATGCCCCTGAGATGCGAGGGTTTCCATGTAGAGATCCTTCAAATTTCAGCTTATGCTAGCCAATCTCTCATGGTGTCCACTTTGCAGTTTGTCTCTCTTTGAGTGTCTTAACACCTCCCTTCCCATTAATGGGAGTCATTATGAAACCTAGAAGTACTAATTTTAAATATATTTATATTAAATTTTGAAATGATAAATCTAAAACTAATTTGTTTCATTTCTTTGTTATAGTAACATTCAAATATCAAATTTAATGAGATTGATTTATTAAATAATTATATGTTAATTTTTTTTATTGATGTTTTATTAATTAAATTTACTAAATTCATATATCAAATATTGATAATTTCTTAAACTCTATTATATTTGCGAAAAAATAATAATAAATTACTTTATTAAAATATATTATATTGTTACATATGGATATCAACATAGATATCTTTTTAAATATAGTAAATTACAAATATAAAGTCTATTTTTCATAATTTTGTTGTTTATTTTAAACTCATATTAAGTATTCATAGTCAATAAAATTTTATTTATTGTTTATTTAAATTTATAATATGTTTGAATAATAAATTACATTATAAACCCTATAATGCATGGCATAAAGGTTATGTCTCCTTCTAAACCCTTGACCGCATATTCAACATGGTAATATTTATCACAAGCAATAATGTTTGTGGGGAATTCAAATTTGAGTAGCCAAAGGCGTACTAACTTCTATTGCATGCTACATATTAAATCTTTTCAACAACTTCTTTATATATTCACTTTGGGACAAATTCAAGGTTCTATTTTTCCTATCTCATGTAATCCTCATACCAAGGATTTTCTTAGTAGCACCCAAATCCTTCATAGCAAACGACCTTGCTAATTTCTATTTAAGTTCATTCATTTGTTGCATATTAAACCCAACAAAAAGTAGGCCATCAACATAGATTAACAAGATAATGTAAATCCCTTTATCCAATCTCTTAAAATATACATGGTGATCGAAATGATAGCTATGGTACCTTTGTTTAGCCATGAAACTATCAAATTTTAAATACCATTGTCAAGGTGCCTACTTTAGGATATGTAGAATTTTCCCTAACCTTTACACCAAATTCTCCTTACCATTGACCTCATATCTCTCTTGTTGATCAATGTAGATTTCTTCCTCCAAATCTCCATGGAGAAAAGTTGTCTTGACATCAAGTTGTTCAAGATGAAAGTCATATGCAACAACAAGACTTAGTATAGTTCTAATTGAAGAAATTTTTACAATAGGGAGAATATTTCATCAAAATCTATACATTTTCTATGCAAAACTCTTTACCACAAGTTTGGTCTTATACGTTTTCTTTCCTCCATCTACCTCCTTCAACATATAAACCCATTTTTTAGGCAAGGCACCTTTTCCTTAAGGTAAAGAGACTAATTCCCAAGTCTTATTTTTTAACAAGGAATCCATCTCCTATTTCATGCTCATGTTCCATTGTTGTTTGACATCCACCTGCATTGCTTTTTCATATTCTTATGGTTCACTCGAATTAGTCACTAAAATGGAATAAAAAGAAGGAGAACACGTTTCAAGAGGCTTACTTGACCTTGTAGAATCCCTAAAACTTACAGGAGTTTGTGGGATAACTTGTTCTTGCCAAGCATTAGGTACTAGTGGATTTTAATTTTTGGGAGTCTCATCCAACACAACATATTCTTTTTGATCTATTCATGCTTCTTTTCCTCCAATTGTTCTATAAACATTACCTTCTCATTGAGTATAAAATCTCTAGTTCTGATTATTTTAAGATTTTCAAAATCACATAACTGATAACCATAGTAATGTACTCCATATCCAATGAAGGTACATTTTAGAGATTTAGCATCAATCTTGGTTATATTTTCTTTATCAACATGGAAAAAAGCATCACAAGAAAAAGTTTTCAAAAATGACTAATTTAACTTTTTTTCCACTCCATGCTTCCTCTGGAATACCACCATCCAAAGGGACTGAAGGTCCTTTGTTTATCAAATAGAAAACTATGTTTACAATATTTGCACAAAAATGAGGGGAAAACCAACATGTAATCTCATGCTTCTTGCACTTTTCATGATTGTTTTATTCTTTCTTTATAAGACCCCATTTTCTTGTGGGGTTTGTGGAACTATAATGGAATAGTAATTATTAAAGGCTATGCTACAATACTCACCTCCATTATCAGACGTGGGACACTTCAACTTCTTTCTTTTCTCATTCTCAATCAAAGCTTTTCATTTCTTAAATGTTTCAAACACATCAATTTTATTTTTCATGAAATACACCCATGTTTTCTTGGTTGAATCATCTATAAAAATAGCATAATAATGATAACTACCAAGAGATGATACCTAAGCTGGTCCTCATACATTTGAATGCACTAGCTCTAACTTCTCACTCTTCTTTTCTTTCCCAACTTTGAGAAATCAACCTCCTTTTTGTTTGCCATAAACACAATTTTTATATTAACTCTAAATAAATATTTTTTAGTCCTAGAAATATATTTTTAGAGTGAAGGATTTTCATCCCTTTTGCACTCATGTGCCCAAGCTTGTGGTGCCACATTTTTAATCTATTCTTGCAATATCTATAATATTTTTCACTGCATTAACATTATTAGTAGCAACTAAGGTACAAAAAATGTTACCAGTACACAGATATAATGTGCCTACCTTCACACCTTTAGCTACTACTAATGAACCTTTAGTGACCTTCTAGATATTGTCTAAAAACATAACTATGAAGCCTTCACTACCCAGTTGTCCAATAGAAATTAAATTTCTTCTTAAATTAGGGACATGCCTTACCTCCTATAGTTTCTAGGCAACTTGATCTTTATTTTTACTTTCTCAACAATGGGATAGGGCTCATCATCACCCAAATATACCTATCCAAAATCACCTTGAACATAATCTTGAAAATATTTTTCTATGGGGTGGAGCATGGAATGAATACCCATAATCTATTAGCCAGGAATAACTAACATTATCCAAACTAAGATTAAGGCATCTTGTAAATTATTACTTGCAACATTAGCACCCTTACTATCATGTTAACTTTTGCCTCCTTGTTTGTTTTTTTTGACACTAATAGTCTTTCTTTAGGTGACTTGGCTTTCCACAATACCAACAATATTTATTTCCTTTAGATTGAGAGCATCCTTTCTTTGAATTCTCTCATTACTTGTCATGCAAATGCCTTTTTCCTTTTTCCCTCGTTCTTCCTCTATTCTCCACATTTAAGGCATAACTTGATGAGGTCAAAGTTTCACCTGTACTTTTTCATCGTATTTCCTTTCTTAGGATAACACCAAAAACTTCATCAAATTTCAAAGTGTTTGAACTAGAGATAGAGTTACTTATAACCATAACCAAGCTATTTCATGTTTCTGGCAATCAACATAAGATTAAGAGAGCCCTAACCTCTTAATTGAATGAAATTTGTATGAATGACAACTAACTAGTAACTCAATTAAAGTCATTTAAATTATTTGCTATAAATCCTCCCTTGCCCATTTTCATATTAAACAAATGCTTCATAAGAAATACCTTATTCGAAGTTGATAGTTTCTCATATAACATAGCCAATGTCTCCATCACATTTATTGTCATTTTTTCCTTTTATATATTGAATGTTATAGACAGTGCAACACATAGTCAAATAGATCTCAATGCCTTCCTATCCAAGATCACCCAATATTAATCTATGATGGTTCCCTATTTCTTGAATTTACCTTCTAATGGATTCAACAAATTCTTTTGATATATATAATCTTCCATCTATATTTTCTATAATTGGAAATTTTGGCCACTAAATTATTCAATCTTGAATTTGGAATGCTGCATTGCTCCAACTCAAATCTGAAAGAAATTCTAATCTATAGCAAAAAACCTTTCTCTAATACTAATTGTTAGGATTTGATAGATTTGGAATAATATAAGAATAAACAGTTATATGCAAAAACAAAAGAAGAATGCTCAAATAACACAGATAATACACAAATTTAAAGTGGTTCACCCAAAACCTGGGCTACATCCACCTACATAGCTTTCAACCTTTCCATTATCTAGCAAAAATATGCAACAATATTCCAATGCATTACACATCTTAGCTGATTATAATAGTATTTTAGGGAAACCACTAAAATTGACCGTCAACACCAACATCAACATCGATACCCACCACATGATTGGTCACCACAATATCAATAATCTCCCACTTGGAGACTGATCAGGCTTCACTACAAACAAGTTATGTTTTTAAGAGAGAAATCTAATGCTTTTCAAATATTTATGTGGTATCTAGCTAAAGTTAAAAAGGAGATTGGTAAAAGCTTGAAATGTATGAGATTTAACAAAGGTGGAGATTTTACATCAAATGAACTCAATAACTTCTATAATGATAGAGGTATCAAAAGAAAAACTTCTGCACCAAGGAGCCCTCTACAAAATGGGATAGTTGAAAGGAGAAACAAATCTATGATGGATTAAGCTAGAACACTAATGATGGAAAAGAATTTTTCTTTAAAATACTAAAAAGAAGTTGTTAGTAGAACTATCTATACCTTGAATTGAGTATAAGTAAAGAAAAGTACAAATTTCACACCTTATGAGTTATAGTATCTAAATACTCACCCAATGTCAAATATTTTAAGGTATTTGGAAATAAGTGTTACATTCTTAAGGACAATAGAAATGTTAAACTTGATGCTAATAGTGAAGAAGGTATATTCCTAGGTTATTCCACAAGAAGTAAAGCTTATAAGTGTTTAAATACTAGCACTAACAAAGCTTTAGAAAGTGCAAATGTAAAATTTGATGAATATATAGAAATACATGAAGATGAACAAAAGAAGGAACCTAAGAATTACAAAACCTTTATGTACCACTATGAAGAATGTATGTTGATGTTGATGATACTAAAGCTGCTAACTACCAAGAATAAGTGAATGTTGAGTCACATACAATGGATGTTGAGTTGCATTCAAGAGCCAAGTTACAATTAGAGATCTACGCACATCATGATGCTGAGATTATTTTACAAACGAGGAATGTCAAGTAACTTAACAAAGATGTAAATTGTAAACCTGAGATTGAACTTCATGAATGACATATTGTTTTGAATTAATAGATAGAAGCCAATAAAGATTGGGGGCTAACCCCTGTAGACACCTAAAAACATTTAGAAAATAAAGTATTTTTATTTTCTGAAAAAGTCCTGATGACATCATCATTTATTAATTAATTATTTATTTAATTAATCTATTTATTTTTATGCCATTAAATCCCTTTATCTTAGTTAAAAATATTTAATTAAGGAATCCCTCCCAAAAATGTTTAAATCTTATTTAAACATTATTTCCTTATTTATTAATTATTTAATTAATAAATTGACCAAAAAACCCAAAATAAATAAAAAAATTATTTTTTTCCCAAAACTTGGCCAATTTCCTTAAGACCACTAACCTCTTCCAAAATCTTCTAATCCTTCTTTAATTTTGATTAAAGGCTAATCCCATCATTTCCTACCCCTAATCCCAACTCAAAATATTTAATTAAGATTAAATATTAATCCTTGTGTTTATTAAAAAAAGTTTTAATAAATATCTCCTCAACGTAAACCTTTGAAATAAATAAAACTTTATTTATTTCCTAAAAATCTAATTTATCCTCATCCTAAGAAGTTCTAGACTCTTCTAGAAAGTCTTCATCCTCATCCTAGGAAATTCTAGACTATTCTAGAAAGTCTTTATCCTCATCCAAAGTCTAGACTCTTCTAGAAGATGTCTTTAAACCTAATCCTAATCTCATCCTAACCTTGTCACATTCCCTAAAAATGGGTTAATACTTACTAACCCAAGCCAAAGTTAACAAATATCTCCTCCTTCACCCACCCTCTCGAAATTGCTCTCATCTCCCTCAAAATATCTCAACCATAAAACTTTATGAAGCCCACAAGGTCATAAATGACTCTTCCAAGCCCTTTTATTGCTCTTATAAGTCATTATGAGGGTCTTTATGAAAATTTTATCCCTTGAGCCTCCTTTGTTGACTCATCCTTCCCCTTTCCTCCATCCTCTCAGCCTGTGACATGTGTCACTCCCTGATTGGCTGTAAGGAAGCACAATCCATGTGCTCTCTTCTCATGCAATATGAGCCCTCCATGAGCTTTTTCCCATCCTTGCATCTTAGCCCTCAATCCCTCAAGCCTCTTGCCTATAAATTGGATCGCTCCCCTTTGCAAAATAACACAATCCATGAAGTAAAGTCATAATGCCATTTTGAGAAGCCATTTTACATCAAAACCATACACTCACACCCGAATTCCAACTCCATTTGAAGCCCTTTTTGAAGCATAAAGCTTGATCATACATCCTATTTATTTAGACAAAGCTACTCAACAAGAGAGCTTCTTATTGAGAGAGTCCACTAATAGCTTATATTCTCAATTGAGAGCTCATCTTAGTCTATCTTGAAGTTTATGAATTTTTTTTAGTTTGTAGAAGCTTTATTTAAATTTGGTTTCTATTAGCCTACTAACATTGCTCATATACATTTTGGCACGCCCGGTGGGACCCCGCATGGGTCATCTTCATTAGCTCTTTTAGTCAAGTTTTGTATGTCATTTGCTAATTTTGGCTAATTTTTCTTGTTTTTGTGATTGGTAGGATTGTATAAATTGGTTTTGTAGGTCCACATGAGCGTGAAGAATACAAAGGAACTCATAGTCTATCTCATAGTGTTTGAAGATTTTTCAAGCTTATGGGTGGACAAAGCACTTGGAATTCTTCTTCCTCTTCTTGTATATATTCTTCTTATTCCATCTACTTCTTCTTCTTCTTCTTGTGGGAGATCTTGGCCATTTTTTTTTAAGGAAGCAAAATCATACACACTTCTTTTTAGTGCTTAAAATGAACCCCTAAATCATACTTAAATCCATTAAAAAATTAAAAATTTGCAAAAAGGAAAAAATCTTTTAGCAAGTGAAACTAAACCAATCCAATCATTTGCATCCTTGCAACATCAAGGTTTTAGATGCATTCATGCAAAGTTAGGAACACTTCATTTTTGGAAATTTAAAAAGAACTTCAAGTTTCCATTTCAAAAGGTTCAAAATCAACACTAAGTGCACACTAAAATCTAAGTCAAACTCAAAGCATCAATCAAGGATAAAATGAACCTCATTTGCAAATATTTTAAAGTTCTTTTAAAAATCTCATGAAAATTAAGAGTCCTAAATGGTTGCCAAAATTGTCCTAAAAGCTTTGTTATTTGTTCCAAACAAATGTCTTGTTGCAAAATCTTGAATGTTTCTTAGGTTTTTCATGCATCAAAACAATCTAGGAATATCATTTTTGGGCTTAAAACATGCAAACTAGAACACAAAATCTTGAATGAAAACCAAAGTCCAAAGAGTCATTTTCACTTTTGAGTCCAAAATAATCTTGAATGATCTAAGGTTAAAACAAAGAACTTCAAAGTTCTTAAAACAAACACACAAAATCTCAATCTTGAATCCTCAAAGGAAAAAACTTGAATGTTTAATCACTTGTCTTTGAATGCATGTTGCTAAACACACTCTTGAATGCCATGGATTAAAATCAAATTTTCCTTGAATGCATGATTAAAATAACAAATCCAATCTTGAATGTCAAGGATCAATTAACCATTGCAATATCAAACACTTCATTTGGAGCTTCTAAAATTGAACAAAATAAATCTCTTTTCCACATGCAATTTAGGTAAAGTTTGATTTTTGGACATTTAAGAAACTTTGTTAAGTTAAATACAAATTTGCAAAAATCAATTTGAGTAGTTCCTTGGACTCACCTCTTTTCTAATCACCCATCAATTCAACCATTGGTTGCAATCTCAATGCCATTTATGGGGATGGGTCTACTTGAAAAAGGTGTTAAATGTTCCACAATCTAACTCACTCACTTGGTCTTTGAACATTTTCTTTAACTTTATCAAAATTTTTAAATGACCAAAAATCTAGATTAAATTGATCACACTTCAAGTTTGGGCACTAAAATTGAACAACTATTGACGTGGAGGGCCTTCGGGTGCGCGCTTGACAAATCGAGTCTCACACATCTTTGCTTTGGGCTTAAAACAAAATCACACCAACTCGTGAATGCTTTAAAGGAAATTAATCAATACTTGACGTGGAGGGCCTCCAGGTGCACGAGTTTTCTTTTGTTGACCCTAACTCTTCTTCTTGTTTGCATTCTTCGATCGATTTACTTTTTTTGGCGCTTCAAGTTGGAATTGAACATTGTCTCTTAAACATGAGTGCTTGCAAAGTCTAGATCAGCACACACAAGAGTCAGTCGATAAAAAGAACAAGCATGTTTTTTAGCCCAAGGTCATCCAAGTCTTCTCTCTCCTTGTCGTCTTTCAAGGCCATCTTGGGTGCATAAGATTAGGATCCAAAACCTTGTTTCTTTTTAGGAGGCCTGCTTGGGGATTTCATCACCCCTTGGATGACCTCAACTCCAGTTTTTCAGCGGAGTATAAAAATTGGGAGGTGAATCAAAAGACACCTCTCTTGATATCAAGATTTTGTCACTTGGGCTAAGCCTCAAGGAACTTTATACCCTTGAGAAGTGAAAGAGGAGAAGTGGGTTACCGCTCCTCTCGGCTGTGTGACATCTTTTTGGTTTCATCTACGAGTTTGGGCCTCACTTACCTTGCGTATATCGAGGACTCCGTAGCTATAATAAATTTCATCCTTGTAGAAAGCTTCCTAGGATGTTGGTGTGTTTGACGTGCTTTCTCCAAACTTTTGTCTGCTTGTTTGTTCATAGATTTTGAATGAATGTTTGCCAACTTTGGTCAAAATCCCAGAAAAGAAAAAATCTCCCAGCTCAAGGCATACTTAGCGTAGTCACTGCCCCATCAAAAAATCATCCAAGCTCCCCCGCTACAATTGAATCTATCTAGTTCCTTGCTTTAGAACAATCCCAAATCCAAAGTCTCTCCAAATCATCCCCCCCAGCCAGCTAGCAACCCAATCCAAAATCACACCCAAGCCTTTAGAGAGTTGTCATTCTGCTAGAATTTGCTATCCAATCAATCCGACCAATCCACCAACCTCACCAAGGTTATCCCTTTGACAGAGCTTTGTCTAGGGTTATCTAGCTTTGTCACTTGTTATCCCTCATCACCTTGAGCTAAAGGTTGGGATCCACAAGTGGTCAATCTCGTGTCATGCCCATAGGATCATTAGTCTATCCTTAAGTTGACACAATCTCCACCAATCCAGCGCATAGGAAAGCAAAACTCTCACTTTTTGACAGCATACCCTTGAAATCTTCCATCCACAGGAAAGCCAAAAATCTCCAGCCAATCCTCCTTAGGTATGTCATACAGCTTTGACTCTCCCTAGGAAATCCTTCATCAACCAATCCAAAATCTGTGCTTAATCCAAATCCAACCATGAGCTTCTGTGTTCATCCATATGCAAGACCCCATCCCCATCTGACTCATCATCAAAACATGAAATCCCAAACCTATCATGATGTGTTTGGTCGTATTGTCCTTGCTCCCGCCACCTCCTATTCCAATGATGATGAAAATCTTGTTGACTATGAAAGATATATTGAAAGCCTTAGAAACATTCCCCTAAGCATCCCACAAAATCCATGCATTCTTCCAAACTATCTAGTCATGCCATCTGATATCCCAGCTTCTACTCCATCACCCAATCAACCAAGCTTCCAATATTCCACCCCCATCACACTATCTATTCCTATCAATCCACCTCCACCTCCAACACATGAGTCTCCAAGGAATCTCCTAGAGGAAATACAAGAAAAGTCGCCTCCAACAGTCGATAAGCCATGTCATCTAATCCAACCATGTGAAGTAGTCAGTAATGAAGCTTCCCCATCTATAATATCACCTCCATCTCCCATAGCTATCATCCCCATACCACCCATCGAATCGCTCCAAATCCCATCCACATCTCCTCCTCCAAGCATTATCCAAATCCCATATAATGAACCTCATGCATCCACTCCCATCCATTCCTATCAAGATCTTGTCCAAAAGCATGTTGAAATATCCTCTGATAGAACAATAGATCTCGCCATCCCACTTATTCCCCTAGATGATCCACTTTTACCATCCCCTCCATATCTAAATCCTACCATCTTACTTACTCCATCTCAAGATCCCTTTCCCTCAGCCCACCCAACTCAAGATCCTATCCTCCCATCGCCTCTACTTCATGATCATACATCTCCCATAATCCATGATGATAGATCCATCAAAAAAGAACTAATTATCATATCTGAAGCTCCAACTCCTTCAGCTAGTAATGGACTCACATCTTGTGTTCCAAATAATGAACATCATATTGAAAAAAGAAATGAAAATGTATTTCTAGATGTTGGTATCCCTGCTATTCCTGCATGGTCCCAAGTCCTTCCATCTCCATCCCAAAGTTCCCATCCATCTTATTCCGCATCTATTTTGGGCCCTCATCCTACTCCTTATCTCCAACCCTCCATTTTGGGTCCATATATCCCTTATCTAAATCCCACCCCATTTCCATCCATTTTGAGTCCTTACATACCTAATATGAATCCTTTATCCCCTCCATCTATTTTGGGACCTACACCTTCACCGTTTCCATCTATTTTGGGCCCATATCCTTCCTTCCCTCCATCCATTTTGGGCAATTATATCCATCCATATCCTATGTTCCAATCTATCCTTCCATCCCCTCAAATCCACCAGCTAGATCATCAAAGGCACTCACCCTTGAATCCCTTCCAACCTTTAAACCCTATCACTCCATCAATTATCCCTCCATATCCTCCATGCTCTTGTTCCCATCCCATGGCTAATAGAAGCATATTGGATGCCAAAATACAAAAGCATAAATCAAAAAATTCACAAAAATCCAAGTCTCAACATGTCCCTTCTAAAATACATGTTCAAAACAAGAAACATTTAATCCCAATCAAAGAAAAAGTCAAGAGGCCACAAAAGCCCAAGCTAAAAAAGTCAAAAATCATGTGGATACCCAAGATGCTCATAAAAGAAATGCATCTCAAAGAAAAATCTCAACTAGCATCCATTCATGCTACTCAAAAAGCCTAATCCATCCATCCTTTATACAAAACCCCATATAAGCATCCTTCATCCCCCCAATCCACTTTTAGTCCATATGCTTCTTATCCTAAATTTCCCATCCTCCATCTTCCAACTCTACTTTTAGTCCTTATCTTTCTCTTCCTCCATTTTCTCCTCAACCTCGCTCAAAACCATCTTTCCCACTACTTTATCACCTCTCAAGGTGTGTGCCAATGATGATCTTTCCATTTTCCTCATCCATTTACCCACAAACCTTATGTCTTTGCATCCATTATCTGTCAAACTCCCACCCACCATTCCACTTGTTCAATCCAATCTTTTTCATCCATCCTACCAACATCTATGAGCCAAAAATAGTTGAAGAAAGCCAAAATCATTCCAGCTAAGTCGAAAGTTAAAAAGTCAAAAAAAATAATAAAGAAAAATAAAGCGTCCACTGGTGAAAACTTGCCATATCAAGCACCTTGGACAAGTACCATGATGAAAACTTGGCAAACAAGCGTCATGCGTAATCCCACCATCCCCAGCTTAGCCTATCACCCTCATGCTTTTGGTCATCTCTTGACATCCAACTCCATCTTCCAACCGTCCACCCTCCATCTTCCATCTCACACCATCCACTTATCTCCTGCAGCTTCAGCCAACCATCCCAGCTATCATCCATCTCCCTAGCCCCTTCAGCTTTTTCCATCCTAGCTTTAATCCTATCACATCCATCATAAGACCTCCTTCCGCATGTTATCTTCTGATTGGGGGCACTATATTCCTTGGATATCTTGTCTTGTCCATCCTCCTTTTTCATTGGTATTTAGCTCTAGGCTATCCTCATGCAAACCCAATGTCATCTCTTTATATCCATCATAATCCTAGCTATCTACCATCCTATCTAGCCATCTCATCCTACTACCCTAGCTATCCTTGGTCACAAAATCTCTCATCATCATTGGATGCATCCTGCCAAATCCATATCTTTCTCTATCACCCCATCGTTAGCTTTTGCATCTTGCACAACATCGAACCATCCTGCTATCCTATCATCCTGAGCTTTTGCCTGCTTGTAACTATCTTGGTCAACTTCAGCTTGTAAATATCTTGGTCCATTAGCAAGTACATCCTCTTTAGCTTAGTACCATTGTATCTATCCATCTTTTCTGTCAGCTCCTCCTTGATCAGCATCTTGCACACATCGCACAACCCTTGGTTAGCTATTCCAATGCATCCTTTAGCTAGATCTCCTGTCACCAAAGTGTTATCTTTCTTAGTTCAACTTGCCAGACGCATCACTCATCCAAATCCACCAGCTTAGGTGCTCTCTGATAGGTCCTTGCAGGATATAGATTTCCTCATGTCTGATCTTGGTCCGTTAGTACCTCGTCCTACCCATCTCATTGGCAAACGGTTCTCTTTTGGATTTTCACTTTCTTTTGATTTGGACTCTTCCCTGTTGGGTCTTGAAATATCTTTTCCAAGAAATCTCCTTGTTCCCTCCTCAAGGTTGCCACGATCTTCCATATCATGGTATACTGCAAATGGGTCAATCAGAGCGTAAGGTCTTGATCATGTCTTTTGCTTATTTTCTTTTCTGCTTGTGGGTTACCCATTCTCGTTTCCGTACTGCTTCCTCTGGGATTCATGTGTGATACTGGGGCAATCCTTGCGTGTTTGTTTTGAGTCATTTTGTCAGTCCTCTGGACAGTTGGTGAAAAGGCCTTGATGTTCTTGGTAACCTTGGAAATTAACCAACAGTCCTATAGTAAATCTAGTGCTCAACTACATGGTGGTACTTCTCTTTGAAGTATCCCCCCGCTCAAAAAGTTTCAATGGTTTTCCTTCATCTCCATTATCCCCCATCCATATCCAACATCCATCTCTCCTACCCCAGCTTATGCATCGGTATCTCTTTGAATCACTCCTCACCTTTAGCTTTTGGGATCCACAATCCTAGTCTTAGGGATCCACCAATCCAAATAAATCCACCAAGCCTCATCTTTCGAGATCCACAATCCTAGTCCTAGGGATCTTTGAAACCCATCCTCCGCCAATCTGACTCTTTGAAATCCTATTGCATCAGCTTTATAATCCCCTCATCCATCTCCCTATCCTGGATTCCTTTTTATAGCACTATGCTCCTTCATCCTCCACCTTCCCTAAAGTCTTAAGCTTGCTTCCTCTTGTGCATCTAATTCTCCTTTATCATTCTCCCATAGTGAGAGTTTGAGCTAATTCAACCCCTTCTCTTTGCCAATCTGAGTTTCTTTGCTCATCCGAGATTCTTGTCCTTTTCAAGAAGCCATCAAGCCTCACTTTCTCTCCCTATCGCCTTCTTGAGGGGGCATCTCATAGTCCATTCTCTCCTCTTCTGCTCTAGCCTTGGGCATCTTATTTTATTATCTTTGATGCCATCCCACTTGCGGCATCACATCAAAGAGGGGCAAAATGTAGACACCTAAAAACCTTTAGAAAATAAAGTATTTGTATTTTCTGAAAAAGTCCTGATGACATCATCATTTATTAATTAATTATTTATTTAATTAATTAATTTATTTTTATGCCATTAAATCGCTTTATCTTAATTAAAAATATTTAATTAAGGAATCCCTCCCAAAAATGTATAAATCTTATTTAAACATTATTTCCTTATTTATTAATTATTTAATTAATAAATTGACCAAAAAACCCAAAATAAATAAAAAATTTATTTTTTGCCCAAAACTTGGCCAATTTCCTTAAGACCACTAACCTCTTCCAAAATCTTCTAATCCTTCTTTAATTTTGATTAAAGGCTAATCCCATCATTTCCTACCCCTAATCCCAACTCAAAATATTTAATTAAGATTAAATATTAATCCTCATGTTTATTAAAAAAGTTTTAATAAATATCTCCTCAACCCAAACCCTTGAAATAAATAAAACTTTATTTATTTCCTAAAAATCTAATTTATCTTCATCCTAAGAAGTTCTAGACTCTTCTAGAAAGTCTTCATCCTCATCCTAGGAAATTCTAGACTATTCTAGAAAGTCTTTATCCTCATCCAAAGTCTAGACTCTTCTAGAAGATGTCTTTAAACCTAATCCTAATCCCATCCTAACCTTGTCACATTCCCTAAAAATGGGTTAAGACTTACTAACCCAAGCCAAAGTTAACAAATATCTCCTCCTTCACCCACCCTCATTAAATGCCATCCACTTGCCTATCCCTAAGCTAATCCTAAACCATCCTAATCCATCCTCTAATCATTTGCACAATCCTAAGCAAGCTTAGAACCCTCCTAATCAAGCCCAAGTCGAAATTGCTCTCATCTCCCTCAAAATATCTCAACCATAAAACTTTATGAAGCCCACAAGGTCATAAATGACTCTTCCAAGCCCTTTTATTGCTCTTACAAGTCATTATGAGGGTCTTTATGAAGATTTTATCCCTTGAGCCTCCTTTGTTGACTCATCCTTCCCCTTTCCTCCATCCTCTCACCCTGTGACATGTGTCACTCCCTGATTCGCTGTAAGAAAGCACAATCCATGTGCTCTCTTCTCATGCAATATGAGCCTTCCATGAGCTTTTTCCCATCCTTGCATCTTAGCCCTCAATCCCTCAAGCCTCTTGCCTATAAATTGGATCCTTCCCCTTTGCAAAATAACACAATCCATGAAGTAAAGTCATAATGCCATTTTAAGAAGCCATTTTACATCAAAACCATACACTCACACCAAAATTCCAACTCCATTTGAAGCCCTTTTTGAAGCATAAAGCTTGAGCATACATCCTATCTATTTAGACAAAGGTACTCAACAAGAGAGCTTCTTATCGAGAGAGTCCATTAATGGCTCATATTCTCATTTGAGAGCTCATCTTAGTCTATCTTGAAGTTTATGAATTTTTTTTAGTTTTTAGAAGCTTTATTTAAATTTGGTTTCTATTAGCATACTAACATTGCTCATATACAACCCCAAGTAACAAAAAGGGTAAAGAATCAACCAGAGACAACCTCCTAGTTATCTACCCTATTCCATCTTTAAACTTAAAAAAAAAAGATATGTCCATAGCATGATTAACGATACTATCATTCCTTAAACCAGAATGCATAACATGTTGTAAAATAGACTAGCATCACCTAAACAATTTACACAACTATTAATCAACATAAACATAAAAACTAAAACCCAATGTGTACCAAGTTCATAGTTATGAGCATAAAAATGACACAAAAAAAAATAGAACCAGGGCTAACAACCCTCTTCCCACCATTGCTTCTCCTCCCTTTCCTTGGGAACATCCTTTTCTACATCCTCCCCCTCCACCTTAACTAGTTTTTCTAAGATGGTCTTTAGCTAGTCCTCTACCAAAACCCCATCGATGGATCAGGTAGTTTTGGTAGCTTTTCCCAAGTCCTTCTCCTCCTTATTGACTTGAAAGAAGTATAAGGCTATGGTTATAGAGTGCATAACCTTGTTGGATAACTGCACCAAAGTTTCAAATCTCTAGCAAATAGCAGTTTGATTGTCATCCATATCCTTCATTGATTGTTCTATCCTTTCTAGTCTAGCCTTAATGTGGTTGTTCTTTCTTTTCTTCCTAGCATCTATTTTGGTTTCTTTCCTAGGGGAAGTGATATCCCCCCCCTCCTGCCACCACTTCTAGTTGGGGAAGCCTCTAGGGTGTTAGAGATATGCGAAGGGTTAAGAGGATTGGGGGTAGGCTTATTGTCCTAAGGCAATCTCTTCTTTGTCGTAGGTTTGGCATCACTATCAAAAGACTTAGAGGTGGAACCATGCTTAGGGGGAGGCTCAAATTTTTCTAACTAGAGATATTTATTAGTTCTCCTAGTGCTTTGTGTACCCTTCCTAGTATTTGAATCTAACTCTACGAGGTTGATTTTAATCTTAGGGTCCATTTTGACTTCTGGGCTAGGGGTTTTCTTGAATTTCTTGTGGCTAGGGCTAGGGCCTAGGTCCAAGGAGACTTGGGGGTGACAGAGGATAGAAGGTTAACCAAGAAAGGTGGGTTTTGGGCTAGCTGTTGGATATATATTTTTTTTTCATGAGCCCCTAATGGATAAGGTTGAAATTTTTACCCTCCTCATTTTTCCTATTGGCCTTATAAATACAATCTTCCAACAAATGCAGTAATAGAATTAGGAAGGAAATATGGTCAAGAGTCCTAAAGTGATTCAAAAGAGGGAAGTGGTAATAATAGATTACCTAAAAGCAATCCTCTAGGGTGATATACCACATAATTTTATAGTAGATGGCATCCCAAGCCTTAGGAGGGCTTCCCTCGAAAACCCTTAAAAAATTCAGAGTTGTTCCTCCTTGAGTTGGAAAATTTTTGCAAATTGGCTTCCTCATTACCCTTTTTATACCTACACCATTTCTTTCTTTCCATAGCGAATTCTCTAGCCTTCATAATGGTTTCCTTGGAGATCTCAAATCCTATACCATTGACAGTCACCTTTCTATCCTTCCAAGTCTAGAAGAACTGCATCAAGGAAATCTTGTCTTACTTCACCATACCCTCCATATAAGATAAGAGGTTGCCTTCCTTTAAGTAAACCATCATTTCCTCACAACTATAGATACCTTGCCCCACACCCATCAGTTCAATAGGATCGCTAACACCCATGCCTCCTCTTAGTTTGACAACCAATTGTTTAGATGAGATAGTCTTGTTGTAGGTAAGGTAGTTATCGAATATAAAATGAAAAACATCAATGATAAAAATGATAAGACATTGGATAATCATCATAGCTTCGCAAGGTTTCAAAAAAATAAAAAATCTACTCTCTGCGAGATGTGTGAGTGATCTCTTTCCATCCATAAATGGTTGATGCTAACTATAGTTTGTGTGAGAATTCAAAAACTTAGCATTTTGATTATTAGTAGGTTGTTCTCTATATCTCACTAACTCCACCCTCTATGTCCTTTTCCAACAATAATCAATAATCATAGTAATTGAAACATTAATGCATATCATCATACAATATTTCCAAAAAAGCCCTTTATGAAGCACCTCTTCCTCAAGCCCACATAGGAAAATGAAAGCTTTTCACTTGTTTTGATTACTCATATGACAATATTGAAAGTGTTTTCCCTTTCCATCACCAATTTCTTTAATGATGACAACAATATGATGTCCTCCCATTCCACTAATCTCTTGGCATCATGGCCAAATTTGGGCAACTCACCTGCCACACAATCTCTCCCTGATATATGTGTGCCACTTGGATCTAATGGTAGTCTTTAGTTAGCCTTCAGATTTCATTGATTATGATTTGAATCGAACAGTTGCTTTGGTCCTCTCCCCTAGTAGACTTAATGATAAGCATAAAGTCTCGCACAATGGATAGCTTATTGATTCCCCAAACTCTAACAATTCTCAACCTACATAGGATTACTACAGCTTTAGCTTCATCATTAAATCCTCCTCCATAGTTTCTAATATAGATGACCACCATAATTCCCACACTATTAAAAAAGGACACTTCCCACTGTGGTGTTACCCATCATGATGAAATCATCAAAGTTTAGTTTATACCAAGAAGGAGAGGGTGGGTACTACACCATCTTCATTCTAGCAAAGATATTTGAATTTTCAAATTTTTCCATGATTAAGTCAACATTCCAAGCCAAAGTTTATTTCATATCTAGTCCATCTATGGGTTTGGGGGGGGTGGGGTGGGGGGGGTGGGGGGGGCTTCCAATGCTAGTTGTTGCTCCATTCTATTATGAGCCTGATAATCTTCTCAGCTACCCCCCAACTGGTAGTGGCTTGTTCTCTAAAGATAATTTTGTTCCTTTCCTTCCAGATATGCCAAGTAACATATGGGAGGATAATCATCCATAAGTTTCTGAAATATGGGTGAGCAGACAAACTATTTCAATGAATAAATTTATTCAATTCACTCTCCATACATCACTAGACCTCCCATAGGGAAAGTATTTTCTTCCATACAACCATGGCAAGGGGTAGTGGATAAGAAGTTGTGGAATAGATTTTGCATCTTGGAGACATAAAATATAGAAGTTAGTGAGTTGATACCCTCTACATTGGAGGTTATCAATAGTAAGGATCAACCCATGAAATTTTGTCCACCAAAAGAAACTTATCTTTGGTAGGATCCAAGGGTTCCAAGCTATTCTCCAATCAAACTAGGACACCTCCCCCCATACAATAGAGATAAGAATACTTAATTGTAAACTCCTCTAAGTGTGTGAGTTTCCACACCAAGGAGTCCTTAACCAGAGCGAGGGGGATCCTATAGGTATGGAGGAGGTCTTGTAGCTCTTGAGAAAGCCCCAACTCTATAGGCTCAAGGTTCTGGAAAGTAACCCATTTTCTTTTAGGGGTGATGAAGTTTTGAATCTGAGGGCCATACAATCTAGTACATTTTGCATGCAGAGGTATGAATTTAGTATGCATTCAAGTGGGTTATCATGAATCCATTGATCCTCCTAGAAGTCAATAGAATTACCATTCCCTATAATCCAGTGACACCCCTTTTTTAGGATGTTTGTAGTTTTAATGACATTGTTCTAGATCTTTGAGTATTAGGGGAGATCATGTGCCCAATGGAATTGGTAGGGAGAAAATCTTCCATGATATTTAGCCTTGATAATGTTACACTAGATTCCTTGGTAACTCTCTAATTTCCAATAAATTTTGGTTAATAGGGCCTTATTCAAGTGCTATTCCGCTTAAATTTAGACCACTAAGAGCTTTTGGTCAATGGACTTTCTCCCAACTAACCAAATCCATTCTTGATTTCTCTTCAATTTCAGACCACAAGAAGTTCCACTAGATTTTGTCAATAGAACCTACAAAGATTTTGAAAATGGAGAGGAAATACACTAGGATGCTCTATATGGATGTGGATAGAAGCTAGAGTTTCCCAACATTACTCAAGATTTTTCCTTTTTGGCCCACCAACCTTTTTTGGAAGCGTTCAACCAGACTATTCCAAAAATGATTGAGGACTTCTTTTATTGTAAGCAGTAGACTGAGATAAGTTTCATGGAGGTATGCCTCCTAGCAGCCAAGAATTCATGTCGCCTTTTCTCTCAAACTGGTAGTGGTGTTAAAGAAAAAGACTTTACTTTTCTATTAATTTATGCATTAACCCAAGACCAACCCATATTGATTCAGGGTGTCTTTTCATTCTTCATGGATGGAGGAGATGCTAAATAAGAAGGTATCATCCAAAAATTGCTATATGATTTGTGGGGAGCACAAAGAGTCTAGTTTAATGTTCTTAATTCTATCAAAGTTAGTTAAAGAAATTAATTTTTTTCTTAGCACTTGCATTACAATAATAAAAAGGTAGGAAGATAGGGGGTCACCTTAGCAAAGATCTTTGGAGGAAGAGAAGAAATTACTAGGGGATCCATTAATGATCACTAAGAAAAGAAAAGAGGTAACATCATTTTGTATAATATTATTAACCTTCTCATTAAAACCAAGTTTGGAAAGAATAAAAAAGATGAATTTTTGCCTAACTTTATCATAAGATTTTGAAATATCTAGTTTAAGTGTCATATTTGGATTCTTAGACCTTGCCATATAGTGTATTACCTCATTGGTGGTTATAACTATGTCAAGAATCTACCTCCTAGGCACAAAGCCATTCTAAAAGAGGCCAATGAATTTTTCCAAAAGTGGCTTAATGTGATTCACCATAACCTTAGCAAGAACCTTATAAATTATGTTACAATGGTTGATGGGTCTGAAGTCTTGTAGGCTTTGAGGGTCCTCTGTCTTAGGAATGAGAACAATGAAGGCCTGGTTAAGTTCCTTCAGCAACTTTCCTATCCTAACAAAGTTACAAGAAACATGGATAATGTCATACTTGAAAATGTCCCATAATTCCTAGAAGAAAGGAGGAAACCCATCAAGACCGAGGGCTTTAAATATTTCCATACTAAAGATAGCCATTCTGACTTCCTCTTCTTTGACCTTGCACATCATCTTCTCATTCATTTCATCATTACTCACCAATTGAAATGATCTATTGATATCACATTGTATGTTGCTATTAACTTAAGCTGTTGGGGGGTTGTACATATCTTGGAAATAGGAATTAACTTTATCCTCTATCAGTTCCACTTTAGTGACCTTGTGGTTATTATCATCCATCAAATTGTTGATAGTGTTTCTCTTTTTTCTTATCGAGGCTAATCTATGAAAAGTTGTGTTTCGTCTCCGTCCTTCAACCATTGGACCCTAGATCTTTGTTTCTAGAAGATTTTCTCCCTATAGAGGAGGTTTTTCCATTCATCTCTACACTTCTTCTCCTCCTATTGTTGCTCAATCTACACATTTTTTGCACAAGTTGCATTTGGAGACCTTCTAGCTTCTTTTTAGCAACCTTCTTTTCCTTGGATAAAATCCCTAATGAGGATTTTTTCCACTCTCTCACCTCCTTTATGATTGTGTCAAGTTTTCTAGCAATATGGAACATGACCATGCCTTCTACAAGATCCTTCCACCACTATGCAATACAATATCTGAATTCATTATGTGAGTGCCACATGATCTCATACCTAAAAGGCCTTGGTCTAGTAGCATTTTGTCTCCAGTAAAGAAGCAACATAGAATGATCTAATATGATCCTCGAATACACATTTAGGGAGGAGTGTTGGATAATGTCTAATCCTAAAGAGATTAGAGCCTTATCTAAACTAACTTGAATCAAGTTTTTCCTGAGTCTTTTATTAGACTGGGTAAAATTAGAACCCTAGATATCAATATTGATTAGAGTTTTTCTTCTCAAAAAATCCTCCAATCCTTCCAATTTCTTTGAAGGGTACAACATGATGTCAAAGTCTCCCATACCCAAAAAATCTCCTTGTGTCATGGAATCATCCATAGTGGTAGCTTCATTCCAAACAACAATCCTACCATTATGAGTTTAGGGGTATAGAAATTAAAAGCAATCTAGTTGCCAGATTGGATGTGGGTTTTGATAGAAATATCCATGCCCATAGCCCTATCGAGATTCCACATTATGGCAATGACACCAGAAGCTCCATTAGCATCACTATAGATATATTTGGCTCCTAGCCAAATATATTTAGCCACTCTTAGAAAGACTTGCATAGTCATTTTCACTACCTATAAAATAATCATTTCACTATTAAGTTCAATGATCTTCTATTTTATTTTGTACTAAATACTACGGCTAAATTCAATGCTATCATTTCCAGGATATGATCTTTATCTTTTATGGTTCTAGGTTTCCTTCAAGTTTTTTTGTTTCCCTATACAATATCCTTTTCTATTTCCTTTTGATGGATTTTTTTGGTCATAGGTCTCACTATCTTCATAGTTGATCCAACATCTTCCCTATTCTCTCATCTAATCTTTCTCTTTGAGACCATCCATTCGACTTCATTGCTTAGGAAATAAAAGACTGGTCTGTTAGAAGGTGGGGAAAAGACTTCCATAATAATAGGAAGGGAAACCACAAGGGCTCTATTTGCAAGTGGTGAGCTAGACTCCAAGTTGAGGAGTAGGCTATTGTAGCTCCCAACACCCCGAGAAACCATTTTTTTAATCTAAAAAACCATCACCCAAATGTAGCTCTTCCAAGATCTATATGTCAACAATCTGCCCCTCTTCATGAGTATAAACATCCATTAAATTGGTAATTTCCTCACTTTACAAAAAACCCTTCTCTTTCACCAAGGTTTTTGTGCTCTCACATATGCAAGGGCTTCCATTCAGCCAAGGCTCACCCAAACAAGTTTTGATGGAACTACCTAGTTATGTATTTTTCTAGGTTTTAGGCACAATAGTCCTTTCAGCTATTTTTGATCATTCAACCACCTCCACACCTAGGGATGAGACCTTGCTCTTGAGTTTCTCACTCTTCAAGAACTCCACAAAAATATGGCTAAAGTTGTTACATTTCTAATAGAAAGGAGTAGCATTCTCATTAACCAACAATTGTGACTAGGTTCACCATTTATAATTTAGGTCCACCATGGTTGGTAGGGTTTTGGTCATTCCCACATTAAAAGAGATCCTAGTGAAACCCAGGTTGATCTTTGAGCTAGTCATTGAGTCCATTTTTATGAATTGCCCAAAGGAGCTACCAATCCATCTTAAAACACACTCATCCTAGAATTCCAAGGTGACCCTAGGTAAGCATATCTAGATCATGGCAGAACTGTAAAGGCTATTCTCCAGGTTAAAATTGGATTTCCATTTAGCCAGTACCAACTGACGTTTGCCAATGTTCCAAGATCCAACCATGATTGCATCCCTATCTTTTTCATCAATGAAACTGAACAATAAGAGGTCCCTAGTCATTGCAGAGATGGAAATAGAGCCAATAAGTTTCCACTTTGTCAAGAACCATTTTATGACCATGTCCATTGTGGGCTGGAAAGGAAAAAAATTTCCTACAAGGCACAAGTAAACCTCAAGGAAATTGAGTCAACCACATAATTATATAGGGAAATCAAGGGTCCAGTGGGTCTTGAAGAGAATGTGGGTTTAGCATCAAAATCTACAGGAGTCTTAGATCCAATAACAACCCCCAACCAGTTTGACTTTAGGTCCATCGTTATAGTGGGAACACATAGGGGCTTGGGGCCTAAGCAAGCATAGTCATCATGAATGACACTAGGTTCCATCATAAGAGAAGTTTCCTCCTGAAGAAGAAAGTCACCATTCTGGGATTTGGCAACCACCTCAAAATCTAGGCAAATAGGGGCCAGTTCCAGCAAGAGGGAGAGGTGGAGGGGGTATCCATCCCTCCCAAGACTAATAGGGCATGGAGGTAGGGAGGAGGACAAGGGAAAACAAGTTGTAGGGTGGTTGTAGATGACATTTGTAGGTATCTTTGGTCACATGCTAATATTAATGACCTATTGTCAATAGAAGGACAAAGCCAAGAATTTGGTAAGTAATACTATGAGGTCAAATTTTCAAGGCAAAGAGCCTTCTGTAATATTAACAAGCATGCTTCCCGAGATAATAGATACAAAGATGGGACATATGAAAATTGTAAACTTTTGAAAAATGATGAGCAGAGAAGATAAATCACCTCTGGCACAACGAATGTTGGAAAGTGGTCTAGCCCATGCAAGAGGACTCCCACTTGTAGTTGAATGTGCAGAATTACTTTTGGAATGTATCAAGGAACATGATTAGAATTCTAGGGACATCAAGACCTTCAGATGTAATATCATGGTGAGATTAGATCTAGTATCTATCTCCATCACATTGTGATTTCCATTAAGAGAAGAAAACATAGAAATTTTGAAAGAAGGTGCTCAAGGATACTTCCCTTAGAATAAGAACACATGTCTGAATGCCATTGCTAGGAGCTGTCTGGAGCAACTTGAATGAGGATAGTCATAGTTTCCAAGAGTGTTACACAAAAATATCTTTAATGAATACATTTTGATATGATAATTCTTCTGAATAGAGTGGTGGGAAATTAGATGGCTAAAGATTTTCAGGATTGGATGTTTTTGTACATTAATACCATCACCACTAGAAAACAATTTATAGATTGGGGAGAAATAATTAGTGATGCCCTTCATCACTAGTTAACTAGATTCAATGTGAGCTAGGGGTTTTACATGTCCTCGTACCTATTGTACACAATTGCTAGTATGAAGTCATGGCCCAGTCTTAATCCTTATGGGGAGTATAACTTAACCACAAAAATTTATAATTATTATCCCTAGTTAGAATTAAAACAAAGAAATGCACACTTCCATAGGGTGAACAATGCTTTTCCTAGACTCACAGCCAGAGAGCTATAGGAGGATATAGGACCCCAAAATTCTCCCAAAGTAGTCAGTCTCATTAGTACTTATGGTAGCTTCTTCATATAGTACCCCTAATTCACTTACATCTACATTGGAGGTTTTCAAGATTGTCCTCTCATGTTGCCTTGTTTTGTAATGACAGGTTGGTGCTTTCAAACATTTGTAGGAAAATTGGTCAAGTAAACAATAGTTGTAGGAACAAAAGATCAATTCCTTTCCCAATCGATATTAGGCACTACAATTGTCTTTCTTCTTTAGATGCTTAAAATATCAAGAGATCCATGGTGAATATAACTTTACAATCTTTTTATAGTCGCTTACCATTTGGTGGTAGTGGGTATGTTAAAAATAACTTGGCACTTGGATTGGGCTCTCTCCATTTCCCTAGAATAACAGATTATTGGACAAATTGTGAAAATGATTTTGAAGTGAGGAGCAGGGACTAGATGAGATTTACAGTACAAAAAATCATTGATTACAAAATGGGATGGGATGTGATAGACATAAAAGAGGATAGGTTGGACTTAATTGATCTTTACTTCTTCGAGTGGATACAATTGTTAGAATTGTCATATATTAATTGGTCTCTGCTAGAATTCAAAGACCTCAACTGAAGGAACTTATTTTTGATTCAACGAACTGAAAATTGGTTGAAGAACAAAGTTAAAGAAGCCATGACTAATAGATCAATAAGAAGAGGTAGTGAAAAGAAAAATAATAATTCCTAGGATGGTACATCAATTTCAACCATTTCATCTTCTATCCCTACTTCCTTTGGTTCTTTACATAGCACACAAGGTGGAGATGATGCTGATGATCTGGATAAAGGAGTTGATCTAGTTTTAGCATGTGAACTCAACATGGTCACCAGGAAGAAGAGATCAAAACCCAAGGAAAGGACTTTAAAACCAATTCAAAAGATGATACATGAACCTCCTGAGATGAATGCTTTACCATCATCATTTTTAGATGAGATGATTCAATCCATAACATCTCATGCATGCTCATTGTCTCCTAAAAGTGTAAAAGCAACTCAAGAAGTGCTAGTTGTAGAAAATGTGCATAACTTGGATTTATCATCTATAGTCCTACAGGTTCCTTCAATAATCATCTCATCTACAAATAACTCAACATCTTGGTTAGAACAAATTTTGGAGAGGAAGAAGAAAATGATGATCCAATTGGAAGCACCAAATCTGAATGCCATAGCTAATTTAGTGTGTAAATGTGAAATGATAAAGAAAACTAAAATATATTCTAGATTGGTAGTTAATCCTACATCACAAAAGTTATTTTTTGAGATTGCACAACCAGTCATAAAGAAAGACATAAATGAGACAAGTGACGCTGATTTTAGCATAACTAAAGTGGATCTAGGCCAGACCACCCATGAGGGAAGAGAGTACAATTTTCAAGTGTCAGTTGCTATCCTAATGGAATAGTCCAAGAGAGATAAACAAGCTAAGAATCAGCTCAAGTGTCAAGTTTGAGCCCTTTACTCATGCATTTGATTGATGGTTGGTGATTTCTTTCTAGATCCTAAATCATCTATGAAGATCACAAGAGATCCCAAGAAAATGTTTGATGATGAAACCATTCAAGACATAGGAGAATACTAAACTTATGGTGAGATTGTGAAAGAATGGATAAAATGCATGAAAGAATGAGCATCAAGCCTATTTTAGAAGGTTAAGGTTACATATGCTAAACCAAGTCATATACAACAAAAAATTCAAAAAGAGTTAATAACTCTCAAGGAAAAACAAAAATTTTGGATAGAAATTGATGCTAATTTAGTAGAGATTAAAGGAATGGATACTGATATAGTCAAATTGCTAAAGTTAATCAGCTGTGGAGAAGAAGATCAAATTGACATATGGATGGAAAACATTAGATGGAAGAATGATAGCATGAATCAACAATTGGATGAATGAGAGCAATTCTTAAACTCCTACAAGTTACTAAAAAAGAAGGCCTTGGGGAATACATGTATGATTGTAGAAGGTATATCTATTAGTGAAAACGCTCAAGATCCAGGCATATCTTCCATTTTGGAATGCATAGGGGTAAATATCAGCATGAAACTTGGCAGTAAACAAAGTTTAGATGCTAGCATTATGATCAGATTGAACAGTCTCTCAGTGGTGTTGGAATCCTATATTCAAAACTTACCAAGTTATGTCCAAGAGTTGGATGAAGTTAGAAAGAAACATGATCTATGCAAGCTGAAAATGTAGAGTTTAATCATTATAAAAAATAAATACATTGGTTCAGGTCATCAAATCATTTAGATAATACAAGGAAAAATTGACTCAACTACTCACAACACCTACAGATCAAAGAGAAAGCTCAAGGAATATCAGTGATCATAGTTAAAAGTTAGAAGTAGACGTGTCAAAAGTTGTCTCAAATTTTTTTTTATACATTTTCGTAAAGAGCTCAACTTTAGAATAAGTTTTTGTTTTGGTCAATGTCCTAACTTTTTCTAACTATAGTTAAGCACAAAAAGTTAGAGTTGGTTATGAGATATCTTCAGAGTTGTCCAAACTCTAGCTTTTTGAGTGGTTACAAACCCAAAGGGTTAGTTATTCTAGAATAGCTATAAATTTATAAACCTCAATGTAATAAGGTATCGGTCTTAGTTTGGTTTTGACATTTGAGTGTCAACAAACTTGACCACTTTTCATATAGAAGCTGAGTACACTATGTATGTCGAGCTATAGTATGTGCCGAGCCAGAATTTCAATAGGTGTCGAGTGACTTCAAGTGTTAGGTGAACAATAGATGCTAAGTGATATAAATGTGTTGAGTCACAATTGATGCCAAGAATGTCAGAACACTTCATGTGCCGAGTGAGCTAGAGTCATACATGTGCCAAGCAAGACAAAGTGCAATAAGTGCCAAGCAAAGTAGGACATTATATGTCCCGAGCACTAGTAATCCAGAATGTGTCAAGTAACATAGAATCAACATACAATTTTGTGCCTTTATAAACTTAGATGAAAAACTATTTTTGAATGATTCACGAAGGGATTAGAAGATAAGATCGAATCTATGCATTTTCCTATGTTATCAGCATGTAGCCAATTAGAAAACTAGAGATAGCATGCAACCAATAGGCTAAATCGAAGGATTTGAGTGGGAAATTTGAGTTTGTAATTTGATTGCAAACCCTAAGTCTATGAAGTCTTTATAACAAGGCCTAGACCCCATAATTTTGAGTTGCAAATGAATAGCTAAGAAAAAGAACAGGAAGTTGCTAAGTAGATAGAAAAATTGTAGAACAGGGAAAGCAACAAGGGTATTATAGACTTATTGAATTGAGTAGGAATTACACATTCAATTGATCAAAATAGAACAAGGGCTACAATCAAATATTAGATCAAGTAAGGATCACATCAGAATGAACAGATCAAGTGCCTAAAATCAACAATTGAAGATTGTAAGCAATTAGGTCAAAAGATTTCTAATACTTTTTAGATAGTGATAAATCCAATGTTGATAGGTTAGCTTAACACTTATTTTGTAGATCCTTTAAAGAGGTGACTAAATCCTTTAACAAGGTGACACTTCATGTAAATTTTTTAAAATCCTTTAACCAGGTCACTATTGACATAGTTCAAAGCCTTTAATAGGGCAGACCTTTAATAGGACAGACTATTAGAAGTGGTCAAACAATTATTGCTGTAGTGATTTTGTGGGTATCATCCCCACCCTAGTTTTACCTTCTTATTCCTGGAGGGTTTCTTGTTTACCAAATTTTGGTGTTTTGTGTGTTGATGCATGTGTTTACTTTATGTTTATTTAATATGTTTGCATGCATGCAGTTTACTTTCAGTTATTTGTTTTAAATGATTTGAAAAGGTTAAAGTGTGGTACTTTTGATTTACCTTTCCCTCTCAGAAGTACTCTTCACATTTGGATATTCCAACAATTGGTATGAGAGAAAGGTTTTCACAAGGAGAGGCCTAACAGCTTAGAGAAAATAATTGAAGATGGAAAACCTAGGAAGATCATAGAGAATCAAGTGATTGATGTACAACTTTCTCTACACAACTTTGAGGAAGCTAGAGAAGAATTGAGAAAATCCTTGAAAAAAAGGAAGGATACAACCATAGCTAAAAATGACATACACTAGAAGGAGATTGATACCACACAAGTATTTTCCAATGGAGATTCCAAGGAATTTGATGCAGCAATAGCAGAACTGATAGAAAAGAATAGAACTCAACTAGAAGAGATAAGGTCTGTTAAAATTGAGCAAGAGTCACAAGCCATGATGTTGTGTGAGATAACTAAACAAAAGAAAAGAGTCATTGAGGATAAGGCCATTCTTGAGGACAACAAAAGAAATCTTATAAAAAGATTGGAGGAGAAGTCCATAGAGCTCACAAAAGTCTCCAACATATAGTTAGATACCCTTAGCCAAATGATGAATGCTCATCATGAGATGAACATGAAGGACATTGAGATCTCAACCTTGAAAATAAAAAATTAACACTTGCAGAATGAATTCAAGAGAGAGAAGGAGATAGCAGAAAGCTTCAACAAATCAAGTGAAGCTATCAAGCACTTTGAGCAACTACTGAAATCACCAAGATTTAGCAATGACACTTCAGGACTAGGTTTCACTAATACTAAAGAAGAAGAGACATCAAAGAGCACTTAGCAAAGGAGTGATAAAGGTAAGAATTCTAAACCCACTTGTCATTTTTGTGATGAAAAGGGACATACTACTAATTTATGCAGGAGTAGTAAGACCAATCAGTAGGAAAAACCCAAGAACAAGGGTCACTATCACGAATACAACAAGGAAGGACACCTGACACAAGACTACATGACCAAGACCATGAGAGCACCAAGATTTGATGGTCATTGCTATAACTACAAGAAATATGGCCATAGAGCTTTTGAGTGCAGATCAAAGCCTATGTGGACACCTAATCAACCTGCAAGGAGAAACAACCATGGACATCACTACAACTGGGATTACAATACTAGGAAAAGCTATCATTACTGCTAGGAGTATGGGCATGTTCCTAAAAATTGTATAAGAACACATTTCAAAGGGAACTACGATAGGTGGTTAAGCCAAATCACATGTTTTAGTTGCTTGAATACTAGTCATATCAGTAGGTATTGCCCAACAAGGTCCAAGGCACTCAAGTCAGAAGTCAACAAAGGAAAAGAGAAAGTAGATGTTGAACAAATTAGAGGAGAAATGAATAAGACATGGAAGATAAGGGATGGAACTAGCACATCAAATGAAGGGATCACTTCACCTAAGAGGTCAAGTGGTCAACACCTCATCCAACTAAGCATGAATCGGAGTATGGGATTAATATACAAAGTTATATCATATAACACTCCCAAGACAAAGAAGTACTGCAAAGAAGAAATTAGCATGAGCAAAGATGCCAAGTCAAAAATTGAAGTTTTTGGCAAATACTGTTGAGCTGTCCTCAGATGTTCAGTAAAGCTCCAATGCTTGTTGAGTTGCTAGTAGTGACAGAGTTAATGGTTGAAGCCAAATTGAGAAATGTCAATGGAAGCTAAGTGAAGTGGAAATCTAGTGGAAGCCAAGTGAACAAAATCCAATGGAAGCCAAGTCATGTTGAAATCTTCAAGTGTTGAGTTTACAAATGTATGCATTATGAATTTAATGCTAGGTTTTAAGGGGTATAAGGTCAAATTTCAATCACTTTTATGCCATTCAAACACAGAGCAAAGATAAGAAGAGTGTAGAAGAGATCAAAGAGCAACCTTAAAATGTTTTGGACTAATTTCAATAGCAATTCAGCATAAATTTCATCACTCTAAGGTATTTATGAAGTGTCGAGCTAAAAAGTATTAAAGTTTTAATATATTAAAATCTTAGATTGGTATAATGGCTTCTAGTTCTAAGAACCCCAAGGGAAGGGAAAGTCATGAGGTCCAGCTAGTTAGTAATGAAGTCAAACAACTTGAGTTTAGACCCATTGTCGAGGTAGCCTACAAGAATGACCCTGTTGGTGCATTGTCCATAATTCCACCCAAGGTTGTTATGGTGCAAGATGTAAATAAGTGTTACAAATGCAAATTAGGGGCTATAAGAGACCTTGAAATTTTTCAAGCATATGACAAACTATGTGATAAAAAAATTCTAAAGGATGAGTTTCAGATAATTGAGGAGAAGGGTTTAACAAATGCCCTAGTTTTCCCCATGGTATTCAAAAAAAAATGGATCCACATTATATTGAGCCAAATTCATGATGTCTATCTATGGCCAGAAATAGGACCAATTAAGATTACTAAGAGGATAGTACATAGGGTTCCAGGTTTCCCAACCCTAGATTCACTTAACACCTTGAGAAGTGATTCAAAAGAGGCCATTGAAAGGAATACAGGGGCTAAGTGGAATAAGAGGGGTACGAAAATTGATATTGTAATAGATCCTCTTCTAGATTTTGTAGTGAGAGTGATATCTCACAAATTTTACTAATCTAGTAGATTAAACAGTGTACCATGTATTGTTGTTGATGTAGCCTATAAGCTTGTAAAGAAATATTATACATATGATCTAGTAGTACTGATACTTTAGCTGATAAATGAGAACCTAGGAGCAATAAGAAGGCCAAAGGGTGCTCAATGCAAGTTTGGTTCAGTTCTTGTGTGCAGATTCTTTTATGTCTCGGAAGAGTTTCCATCAATTGGAAAGGTAAATTGAAATTCAAATAAATCTACAATCACACAAATCAATGAGTACATTAAATAGATGGGTGACAACTTTAAAGCCCAAATGACAAGCTATTTTGTGGATTTCAAGAAATCCATGAAGCAAAGGTTGAGGATACCAATCTCCCTAGTGGAACAACATGTCAATGTTATCTTTTTCTTAGTAGACATTGATTACACCTACATACAAGCAATTGTTTGAAGGGTGAGATGGCTTAGACCATTAGGTTATTGATTACTCGTAGAGGACATTGAAAAAGTTTCCAAACCTTTTGAGACATATGATGTGGTGAAGTCAAAGGTTGAAATGGATTTGAAGATAGCCTCTATAGTAAACAAGAAGGAAAAACTGGTAAGAAAAATAAAGAAGAAGTTTGGTGTAGAAATCAAGGGTGCAATTGACAGAGAAAAAGAAGGCTATAGAAACAACTCAAGCCAAGCCAACACCAGTAACAAGAGCTACCACAAGGGCCTCTACTTAAAAGGCCAAGGAGCAAGTAAAAGAGAAGAAGAAGACCGCTGAATAGACTGGTGAAGTACAAAAGAAAAGAAGAAAGTATGTAGCACAACCAGAAAATGATGATGAGAAGAGAATAGAGTTAGAGGATAATAGCCAATTCAGAGTGGTAAGTCACCCTCCCAAATCTGCCATAGATAAAATTTGTGAAAATATTAAAAATGCAAATTTAATTGATTTGAAAAGCCTTGAATTTAACAAGTTAAGTAGAGAAGAACAAAACAAAATACATAAATCTATATATGCCATGATGGCTAAATTTAAGAACACACCTCTAGAGCTAGACAATACCATGCCTAGTGAGTTATATGAAATAGTTGAAAATAAATGGCATTATTGTCTGAAAATGGAAAAGGAGATTAGAGAATCTACCTAAGCACAAGTGATGTCTCACCTACCAAGAGGTCAAATAAGTATGGCTAATAAGAAACATGGTGGCAAATTTGCACCTAAATATAGAGCCTTTAGCATCCTACAAAATAAGATTGAGGATTTAGTAAATAAGTCCACAAAATTATGGAAGAAAATCTACAAGTTGACTAATGACAAGGATGAAGAAGAAAATAAGGAAGAGGCCAGTGCCAAGGAGAAGATAGAGGAAAAGAAAGTGGAAGAGAAGTAAGAAGAAGAGAAAAAGGAGGAAGAGAAAGGAGAAGAAGAAAAGGAAGAGGAAGAGGATAAGGAAAAAGGAGAGGAGGAAACGCAAAAGTGAGATTTAGTGGCAATAGATGAGTAGTAATAGCAAGAGGAAGAGAGTTCCCAAGACACACAAATGCCACCTCCTAGCCCTCCTCATGTAACCATCACACTTGCATAAACTATAACTGTAAAGGATGTTACTGATAAATCATGTCAGAACATCAAGCCACTAACTTCAGAGGATCTCAAGAAGATCCTTCACCAATCAACTCGACAAGCACAATTATGCACAAATCCTATATTGGTGAGTGTAGATGAGCTACAAAGGCAATAGTTGACTCCTCAAGAGACAAGGTGAATCCACAATAACCACCTTTTCTCTCTACAACTGCTAGTACTCAAATTTTAATGCTTCCACCACCATCTCCAACAATTGCAACAATTGACACATTAGGAGCAAGTGACACCATTCAGAAGCCGAGTGCAGAAGAAAAGAAGGATACAACAATAGGGCCAATAGGACAAATTGATACATTTGATCTTACAGTACAACTCCAAGGTACATCACAAGTAATTATCATTGATCAAGGGAAGTCTAATGAGGAAAAGGAGGATAAATCAAAGGAAGAGGAGTAGGCCACAATAAAAACACTGGTAGAGTTACCAAAAATAGGCACTCCTACAAAAACTCTTCAGAAGTCGAGCACTAAAATGATACCTATGCAAATCTCCACACTAGGCTTGAGTTCTACAAAGGTTACCAAAGTACTTCACTATGGAGACCTTGAGTTAGATGAAGAGATAGTCATACCTTCCTATGACTCTAAGACTATTAGTATTGAATAAATTACAAAAATGCAAAATGTATTGGATAGAAGAAAGAAGCAAGAAATACTCAAAAAGGAGTATAAGCACAAGCAAGCACTACTTGAGATAAAGGACATCTTTATGGATACCTTAAGCTTGTAGTCACTAGATGAGTCAAAGCCTATAATGGAACAATTATGGAATATAGTTGACCAGGTGACAAGTGAAGACTAGGACACAAATGTCAAAATTATGGAGTGGTCTGAAAGGAAATTTCAAGGAAAGGTAAATAAGAAAATATCAAGTGATATAACACTTGCATGGGTAGAATTGGTCAAGAAAATTGAAAAGGTCATAACTATACTTGAGAACATTTTCTCGTTGTACAAAAAGTTGTGTGGTTTTTCCAATTTCACACAAGAGATAGGCTAGAGGATATTGAACTCAGAGAGAAATCTTAAGATTTCTAGCATGCAATTACCAAGAGATCCAACTCAGAGTGAGAAGCATTTTACTCAATCACTTCACACTCAAAAGAAGTTAGCTTCACTTACAAGTTAAGAGGTCAATATTAAGGCCAAATTAATGTAGATTCAATCCTCCATAACCCCACATTTGGAGGTCCTCCATAAAGAGAAAGCCTATGTAGAGAATGTTCTCAAGAAAGATCACAAACTTTCTACACTTGATAGAGTTGTACATCTTGTTGCAGAGACTACCATTTAGTATAAGTCACTTCAAATCGATTTGGAGAATTGGGATGCAACTCTCAAGATGATAATGGAGGTAAACAAAACATTTTTGGCTAAATATGGTATTACTCCTTAGAACCCCTTGACATAAGTGTCAAAAAAAGGTAGAAATAACAATAAGGGAGATATATATAATGTTTTGGGGGAGAAATAATAAAGAAGATATAACTAAAGAGGAGAATTCTAAGAATTTGGATTACATTCTTTCATTCATTCTTTTGAGGAATAAAGGGGGAATGATTGTAGATTGTAGATAGGGGGAATGATTGTAGATTGTAGATAGCCAAAAGACAGAATAGCTCAACACTCAGGTACAGATTAGAGAAACATGGAAAAGGAAAAGAGTATTAGGTACATTCAGCACAAAATTTTGGTTACAAGAATAGACAAGGAATAATCAACTCAAGGGACGTAGAAGGTATTTTTAACAAATTTTGAAATTTTGTACATATGCAGAGCAAAATGATTAATGTACACATAAGGTCAGATCAATAATGTTTAGTTAAGTATTTTTGACAGTCATGTCAAAGGGGGAGATTTTTGGTCTTAGTTTGGTTTTGACATTTGAGTGTCAACACATTTGACCACTTTTCATATAGAAGCTGAGTACACTATGCATGCCAAGCTATCGTATGTGTCGAGCTAAAATTTCAACAGGTGTCATATGACTTTAGGTGCCGAGGGAATAAAAGATGCCAAGTGATATATAAGTGTTGAGTCATAGTTGATGCTGAGAAAGTCAAAATGATTCATGCATTGAGTGAGCTAGAGTCATACATGTGTCAAGCAAGATAGAGTGCAATGGATGTCAAGAAAACTAGGATAGTATATGTGCTAAGTACTAGTAATCGAATATGTGTCGAGTAACATAGAATCGACATACAAGTTTGTGTCTTTAAAAACTTAAATGCAAAATTGTTTTTGGATGATTCATGAAGGTATTAGAAGATAAGATCAAATATTTTCATTTTCTTATGTTATCAGCATGCAGCCAATTAGAAAATTAGAGATAACATGCAACCAATAGGCTAAATCTAAGGATTTGAGCGTCAAATTTGAGTTCAAAAATTCATTGCAAATCCTAAGTCTATGAAATCCTTATAAGAAGGCTTAGACCCCATAGTTTTGAGTTGTGAAGGAATAGCTAAGAAAAGGAAAAAGAAATTGCTAAGCAAATAACAAAATTGCTGAATAGGGCAAGTGGAAGGGGTATCACAGACTTAGTGAGTTGATTAGCAATTTCACATTTAGTTGATTAGAATAGAACAAGGAATATGATTAGATATTGGATCAAGTAAGGATCACATTAGAATGAGAAGATCAAGTGCCTAAAATTAGCAATTGAAGATTGTATGCAATCAGGTCAAAAGATTTCTAATACTTTCTAGCAATTGTATTAGATAATGGTAAATCCTATGTTGATAGGTTAGCTTAATAGCCTTTAATAGGGCAGACACATTCAACACCAGATATGATTACTTAGAAACCCTCCAATGAGAAGGTAAAATTTGGGTGGGGATGAAACCCACAAATCTTCACTACTGCAATAATAAAGTGTATCCAATGAAGGTTACAATGTTTTGATCATGAGACATGATCTACCTTGTGAAAGGTATACCTTGTTAAAGGCTTACAAAGACTATTGGGTCTTACCTTGTTAAAGGATTTCAACACCCTTTTAGAAGTGTGCTTGGATAAAGGATTTCAACTCACAATTAAGTAAGTACCCTGTTAAAGGATTTCAATACAACCTATTAGGACTACCCTATTAAAAGATTTAACTGATTCACCTACTAGAATGATTCAACAATGATCCTATGGTTGACATTTGATTGCCTGATGATAGATCATGTCTATACTGATGTATTCTTGATCTCTCTTGATCAAATGTCTCACTGTTGTATCCTATTCCTTTCCTCTATTCTCTTTTAACTGATTATGCAATTTAGTCTCTATTCATAACTCCTTAGCCACCATGAATGCTCTATTTATGCATGTGAGCTTCTCTCTTCATAATGTCCACTCTCTTCTTTATAACATTGATAGTTTAGGGTTTGTCCTCCTTAAGAAGACTTTGGTGGCTTATGGTTAGGTATGAATTAACAGTTGTGATTCATCCATTTTTCTTAAACCTTCCCTTTTTCTAATTGGCTACATGTAATGCATTGTGAATTCAAATTAATATTCATCCTTATCTCCAAATTTCGTAATTTAATCTTTAAGTTGGCCCAAAAATGGTTTACATAGTTGATTTACATAGTTGTTTGTGCCATTGCAGAAAACTATAAAAATTTGTCTTACTCAGCATTTGATGCTTAACATATACTATTCTTTATACTCTGGCTTGATGTTTGTATCACTCGGCATCCACTGTTTACTTGAGACTTGAATCACTTGGCATATAGTATCTACTCGACACTAGAGTGACTCAACATTGTTGGAATTATAGATGGAGTAACTAAGAGGGGGGGGGTGGGTGGATCAGTTACCACAAAAACAAATCCACAGATCCTTTGAAGAGGAGAATAAATCCTTTAACAAGGTGGCACTTCATGTAAAGTGTTTTAAATCCTTTAACCAGGTCACTATTGACATAATGTAAAGCCTTTAATAGGGCAGACCATCATAAGTGGTCAAGCAATTATTGCTACAATGATTTTGTGGGTATCATCCTCTCCTTAGTTTTACCTTCTTATTCCTAGAGGGTTTCTAGGTTACCAAATTCTGTTGTTATGTGTGGTGATGCATGTGTTTACTTTTTGTTTATTCAATATGTTTACATGCATGCAGTTTACTTTCAATTATTTGTTTTAAAGGATTTGAAAAGATTAATGTGTGGTACTTCTGATTCCCCCCCTCCCCCCCTTAGAAGTACTCTTCCCATTTGAATATTCAAACATAAGGGAATTTTTGGACTTAGAAACAAGATCACTTATTTTATTAAAACAAAGAAATCTTTTTAAAGTGCATACAATTGTTGTTCTTGTAATCAGTCATTTCTTATATTCTTGGTGCTAAGAAATATAACAAAGTACATTTCGCATTCTCTTTTCTAATGAATCCGAATTGATAAAGTGTTGATTCATGAGTATGAGTATTTTCATGGAATGGTGTAAGTATTCATGAATCATTGAATTAGCATGGTGTCAGTGATAGCTCTCAAGCGTATTTCTTGATTGTTTTCATTAATAGTTTACATTGACTTTATGGAAACATTGAAGTCATGTGATGCATTTTCTATCAATGGTTTCCTTGTTATATTATCAGTTCTAATCATCTTTATTGAAAAGTAAATAAAACTTTATCTTATGCAGAAGTTGCACCTCAAAATGAAGAGGAAGGCTGGATATCAAGTGCCTATCCAACTATTGGAGAAGTCAATTTTCCACACACTCCATTAGGCTAAATTGTGTACTTTCTAAGTGACAAATTTGTTTACCAAATAAATTTTTGTGACTCTACTTGGGAACTAAACAAGAAAAATTGACAGTTGCCTATGATGTAGGATGGTGCTACCACATAAGAACATTTTCCTAGTTCTCCAACCAAACTTTGGCTTCCAAGTCACCTAGGAATAAGTTATCTCAGACTTGAGCACTCTAGCCTAGAGGCGTAGATGAAGTGCTTAGCAATATCATCAAGTAAACCAAGTTCTTGAAGAAGAAGAAGAATTAGAGGAAATCTTGCGAAGAGGTCCTATTGTTCAAAATGTTGTAATTTTTTGAAAGAATAGTAGTTACCCTAAGAAGAAATAGGAAAAATTTTGGTTACATCCAAGGGAAAGTAAATAATAAGCAATAAGCTAGTTGACAAACCATACACCTACATAGACAGACAAAAGGGTCTACTAGATGAAAATTTTGAAGCCCTTTGGAAGTTAGATTTCAAGCTAGTTACTCCTAAGAAGAAGAAGAAGGTAAGTCTATTAGCAGGCCATCTTCACCACCCAAGGCTACTATTTCTCCTATGGCCTTTCAAGCTTTGATCCTACTAGGTACCCTTGTACCTCTAGCCATAAATTTGCATCCATTGAACATCATTCTCCCAACCATGGTAGAACAAGCACTACAACCGTTGGTCCCATGGGGAGCTGCTATTGGTCCTTGAGCTTTAGGGAACCAATTACACGACATGCCTGTTGGCTCCTAAAAAATTCTTCCTAAGTTTTCCAGTGACAGAAAAGTCACTACTAATCAACACATTAGTTCCTTTTCTTACAGTAAGTGGGGTTCTTCAAATTCAACATGAAGATGTTTCTATTCATTCTTTTGTTGAAACACTCACAAAAGCTACAACTAAATGGTTTTGCCAACTACCATCTAGATCAATGACTTCATCGGCAACCTTGATTCAAGCTTTCAGGAGGAGATTTAAAACTATGGAAGATGAACATTTTCTTCTCTCCCAGCTAACTCAAATAAAGAAGGGAATTCATGAGCGAATGTGAGAATTCATTGATCATTTTAATCATATGGTAAATCAAATTCCTGACAACAAAAGACCCACTAAAGAAAATCAAATGAATTTCTTCATCAATGCTCAACCTTCTGATGTAAGCATTTAAATATGAAGGGCAAGAGCTCTTAATCTAGTAGCTATACAAACTTTAGCCATTGAGGTGGAGGATGACTTACTTAATTTAGGTAAATGGAGTCATTATCTACAACAAGGAAAAGTTCAACAAGCTCCTATCACTACTACATATCCTTTATATCAAATATTGGCTAATGACATGTTTCAAATCAAGAAGTAGTTGCCCCATAATCGTATGCCATATCAATAGAACAAACAATATAAATGGCTACCATAGCCAACACCAAGATTAACCATTGAGCATCCTACATCATCTAGTAATCAAGCTGCTATGTGTGATTTTAATCAGATCATAGATCATGATGGTTCCAATTGTCTTGAGATGACTAGATTCATACAAATGCATTTGACAATAGAGAAAATAGAAGAATATGTGGCCCCTCAAGATGTAATAGAACCTACTATTGGGACCTCTTCCATTAACTTTCTAGAATATAAATTTGATAGTGAGAAAGCTGAAGATATTAACAATCATTCATGCAATGCAGCTACACCAAATTGGAGAAAGAGATTAGAAGGGAAGTGCGAAAAATAAGTAAAGGATAAAGCCTCTGATGAGACTGCAAAGCAAATTCTATTTCATAAGAATACTCCAAAAGAGCCTTCACAAGCAAAAGAGATAGATAAAGTCAAATCCTCTCCCATTGTTGAAGACTCTTTTGATTTTATTGATCATTGTAAGAAGACCAAAGTAAAAATTTCTTAGTTGGACTAGCTAAAAGCCAACCCACATCAGTTAGAAAGGATGATTCAATGCATTGGCAAAGGAAATGGTTCACCTAAGATCACTGTCAACCATCAGTTAGGGATTTCTCTAGAGGAAGAAAATCTAGAAGGGCTCATGCTTGAGAAAGAATCATTTTTTGCAACTTCTCTTTCAAATAAACCTAATCCATTCTATGTTTCCCTCTATAGAGCTGGATGTAGGTTAAGTAATTGTATCATTAATTCTAGTGCATCCAATAATTTTATGCCTTCAAAGGTGGCCCATGCCCTAGGTCTCTGTTTAAATAAACCATCAAAAAAAGTGTATTCTATGGAGGTGAAACATATTCCTCTAATTAGTTAGTTAAAAGATGCTCAAGTAGCTCTTGTGGCACATCTTGAAAAGAACTTAAAACTGAATATCTTGGTTGTTGATATCTAAACCAATTATGGGATTCTATTGAGAAGAATTTTTTGCAAAGATCTTGTTAGTGAAATCAAGATGGACATGTCTCATGCCCTCATCCCAATTGGAGATGAAAAGGTTAAACTTAATCTTGAACCTAAAGCTAAATATACGATCTTGAAATTAGATGATCCACGGGTCAAAATATTGCATGTTGATACTGAACATGAGACATATATGATGACATCCACTAAAGAGGATATAACTAAAACTCTTATGCCTAACATAGCCAATGAATTATGGTCAATGGAGTTCAATGGAAGTTCTTCTTCTTCTAGTTTAGGTGCTGGGATAGTTTTGATATCAGTGAAAGGAGAAAAGTTCCTGAAAGCTTATCAATTGGTTTTTGAAACCACTAATAATACCATAGAATATGAAGCTCTTCTACTTGGCCTCGAGTATGCAAGAGAAAATAGGATCAAGCAACTTAAAGTATTAGAAGCTGTGAAATTAGTTGTCAACCAAGTGCAGAGGGAATATTAAACAAAGAATGTAAGACTGGAGACATATAGAAATAGAGTGTGGGATGAGATTGAGCATTTCAATGCTTTTTCGTTATCTACTATTCATTGTGAATATAATTCCAAAGAAAATTTTCTTGCAGTCTCTACTTCTCTCCTTATTCCTCATCCCAAGTTCAACAGAGATATCTACATAGTAGAGATGATTCATAGACCCAGTGTGTCAGATAATGATCGACACTGGCAAGTTTTTGATGATGATGGGAAAATAATTGCATTTCTTGAGGGAAGATTCCCATTTTTAGACCTGAATTTTGAAGGATCACATAATGTAGAGATGCAGAATCATGATGGAATACAATGAGATAATCCTAAGATTATTCAATTGCAAGGTAAGGATATTCCAAGAGGGTTAGTTACCCTTGAAAGTCTTTTTAATAAAGAAGATAAAAGGAAAGAGAAAGTCCAAGATACTAAATCTTGTAATTCTGTGGGTTATGAGAAGGTATTCGTTCTAAAGAAATTCTAAAGATGGTCCTAATAGCAAAAGATTTTTCATCAGAAGGGAAAGAAGAATTCATGATTTTTTTGAAGGCTTACCAAGATGTTTTTGCTTGGAGTTATGAAGATTTGAAATAATTCATGAATGGAAAATTTAAACATCAAATTTCTTTGAAACCTAGTTCAACTCCCTTCTCACAAAAACAAAGGAAATTCAATCTGAAGGTAACAAATGCTATATTCAATGAAGTTGATAAAATAATTAAAGAAAATATTATGTACCCACTCTATCCACCATTCAATGTGGATTACAAATATTGTCCCAGTCAAGAAGAAGAATGGTGAGATAAAAATATGTGTCAACTTCTAGAATTTGAATCAGGTATCACTTAAAGGTAATTATAGGCTCCCTATCATGGATCATATTTTGCAATTGGTTTTTGGTTTAGAGCTCATGTTAATCTTAGATGGTTTCTCCAGTTACAATCAAATTAGTATTGCATCGAAAGATCAACATAAAACAACATTTACCACTCCATGGGGTACATTTTTCTACAATCATATGCCTTTTGGTTTGATAAATGCCAAATCCACCTTTCAATGGGGAATGGATCATTCATTTGCAAATCTCAAGAATAAGATCATTGTCATATACCTTGATGATCTTATAGTGTTTTCTATACATAGAAGAGATCATCTACATCATTTTAAATGTTGAACCCATGGCATCTTGATGAATCCTAAGAAGTCTATATTTGGAGTGACAAAAGGAAAACTACTTGGACACATTGTCTTGAAAGAGGGTATTTAGATAGACCCCAAAATGGTAAAAGCTATCCAACAGTTATCTCTTGCCATGAGTAAATCAAGTCTTAGGTCTTTCTTTGGGTAGATAAACTTCATAAGAAGGTTTGTACTAGACTTCTCTAAAATTATGAAGTCAATTGTGGATATGATGAAAGGGAATACAAATTTTAAATAGAAAAAAGAAGGCAAGGTTTCTTTTGAACAAATTAAGATTGCAATTTCTATTGCCCCTACCCTTTCTTATCTAGATTTTTCTAAAAAAAATCATTTGTATTGCTATGCATTAGAACACATTTTATCTACCATACTTACTCAACCTATGAAAGACAATGTTAAGGCCCCGATAGCATTCATGAGTGTCCCTCTTAAGAAACATGAATTGAAATATTCTTTGATTGATAAGAATGCATATTCTCTAGTCAGAGTAGTGAAAAAATTTAGGTTTTACATCCTAAACCCTCACTCCAACATATTTATTCCTGATTCAGTAGTGAAAACCTTTCTAACACAATAGGAGATTAGTGTGAACAAAAGAGCTTCTTGGATAGCTAAAGTACAAGAATATGATCTTGATATCAAACCTACGAAGCTTGTCAAAGGAAAAGGTTTGTGTAAAGCTATCATAGAAGGATCTTCCAGAGGTTAACAAGAGATAGAGAAAGAAATATCATTAGTTTTATTCATCGGTAATGTTGATGATTGGTTTTCCAATATTGCCTATTTTTTAAACATATGGAGAATGCCCAGCTTATCTTTCACCCAAAGAGAAGAGGACCCTAAAACTGAAATCCACAAAGTACATTATCTAGGGTGACACTTTTTACAAGAAAGGAATAGATGGTACCTTCCTAAGATGTGTAGATTTTGAGCAAAGGAAGGAGTTGGTTCAATTGTCTCATAATGAAGCATGTTGAGGTCATTACTTGACATTGGTAATAGCCTATAAAATTCTAAGAAACTATTTTTAATGGCCTGGAATGTTCAAAGATGTAGAAGAATGGGTCAAGAGGTGCAATTCATGTCAATATTTGAAAGGAAAAGTTCAATTAGCAGAAGTCCCCTTAAATCCAACAGTGATCAAAGAACCCTTTCAACAATGGGGTCTAGACTTTATTAGTCATATCCATCCTCCATCCACTACTAGACATACTCACATTTTAATGGAAACTAACTATTTTACCAAGTGGGTAGAAGTCATTCCGGTCAAGAAAACAATTTTAGAGGTAGTGTGCAGTTTCATCAAGCAAAATATTTTTGGTTAGGTTTGGAGTTCCTAACAAGATTGTTGCTAACAATGCTAAAATTTATCTTCCCAAGAAATATCAACCTTCTACTATCAATATGGAATCACTCTCTCTTATTTGTTAGATTATTTTGCACAAGGAAATGGTCAAGTGGAATCGAGTAATAAAAATATTATATCCCTTGTGTGGAAATTGACAGATGTTAATCAAAGATCTTGGCACAAACATTTGTATGATGCACTTTGGGTAGATCATACTACTAAGAAGAGGGAAACATGAATATATCCCTTTGAGATCCTATATGGTATGGAAGTAGTTCTCCCCCTTCCTTTGGAATTATTTGCTTTGAAGTTACAAGATGCTATTGAAAACTGTGAATTTAAAGATGTCATTGAAAAGAGCATATTATATTTAACCAAACTAGAAGAGGAAAGAGAATTGGCTATAGATAGGATACGAGAACATCAATCCTGAGTTAAAAATTTGTTTGATAAGAAAGTTAAATAGAGGTTGTTCCAAGAAGGTGATCTTGTCTTACTTTTGGACAAGCATAGAGAGCCAAAGGGTTTATATGAAAAGTTTGACTCCTTATGGAGAGGCCCATTCCAAATTAAAGAGGTATGTTGACAAAATTGTTTCATCTTATCATACCCAAGTGGTACTTAGTTACCCTTTCCTTACAATGGGCAACATTTGAAGCATTATCATTAGTAAGCTCTGCAATCTTCAGCTTTCTACATATCTTAGGATTTTTTGTTTGGTCATGTTCCCAATTTTTATTGTGCTTAGTCCCTTTTTTCTTGGATTTATCTCCTTTTTGGGTGACTCTATAGCCCTCATGATAAAGAATTTCCCTTTCTTAACTCTGTGTTCATTGAACATCCTACACAATCCTTGTCCCCAGATAGAGCCAACTATTACCTAGATATTTTTGTGAGAGAGTTAATTAAATTAACTACAAAGTGATAGAAAGTGAGAGAGATTATTTTCCTTCTTTCCAAAACCTTTTCTCTCTTCCTATAGTACCTCTCTCTACCTACCAAAACTTCTAGAGAGAAGTTCAGGTTTGGGTTGCCTTCTCTCACACAAAATTTCTCTCTCCATATACTCAATCCTTCTCTCTCCATGTACTAAAATACTCTCTCACTACGTACTCTAAATTTTTAACCTAATCCTAAACCAAAATTCTCAACCCAAACTCCAACTTTTAAACAACCACCTATCGGGAATGATAAGTAATAAAAGATATGGAGAGAGACTAGTAAAACTCAACCAAGGACTAGTAATGACATCATGAACATATGAATTGTTTGATCAAACATTTGAAGTCAATAAGGCTGCAAGTGCAAGACAGAAGACACGAACTATCAACAAAACCACTTTCCTTTCCTTTCACAACCACATTAGCTAATGGAAGCATAGACATACCATAAAGATTGCTTAGCACATTGGCAATAATATGGTGGTTGATGGCTCAAAATAAGGCACACAAACAGTTTAGTACCAACCATAGGTAAAGTACATGAGTTGTTTGATTAAAAGCCACAAGTAAGGAAGGTTTGGAGTAGAGGAAAAACAAACATTGTTCAATAATTTATATGAAGACCAAGCCTAACCCCTGAGATTCACAATTTTCAATAGATTGATATTGTAGAAGAGAACAACATCCAAATATATGATGAAATGTGAATGAAAGTCCAGTATACTAGTTAATAGGCTCATACAATACATAATGGATAGGAAATTCATATGTGGCATGCCAACAATTTGAGAAGATACAACAAAAGGTATTGGTGATCTTGAGTAACCTCATCAAGTCATAGAGAAACCAAAAATATAGATTGATGTGAATTCAACCTCATCAATCAATTTGACACCATCAAGGTGACAAATCATGAGGTGGGAGAATCTCGCAAAATTGATGGAGAAGCTAGTGAGATTGTACCTACTGAGATAAAGTATTACCAGACACATACATGAAAGAGAGCAGTAGGGGGTGTGAAATCCCTCAAGCACTTTGTAGAAATGTCTAATTAGATAGAATGAGATGTTGTAATTTGTTCTGACATGCATAACCTACCCATTTTCATGAGAGAAGTGTAGCCTTTGGAAGAAATCAAACTAGGTTGGGTGGAGGTGCAATCCATTTAGATTGTGTGAGGGTTGAAGTAGGATGTTGGAAATTATGTTCTCAATCCATGACATCTTGAAGAACATGCAAATAGAGCCTCTCAAATCATGAGCTACAACAAAGAGAACAAATGAACTATATGAAATTTGGGACCACAAGTTTTGTAGTTAATTGATGGACATAAACCTATGAACACATACCAAATAAATAGTGTCAAAGTATTTGTCAAGTGTACGAATGATTTGACAGAATATGTTAAAGAGACACACCCATCATATTGATGTATGGTGATCTTTTCCTGATGCCTTTGCATGAGTAGGGTCTTCGATAAATTCATGAAACTATGAATCTTTCTATAGCTACTTTGAGCTCAGCATCCTAGGTGTATGATAATTGCTTTGAACATTAACAAAGCATTGACAATTTCTATGAGCTATTTGACAAAATCTCTTAGGGATTGTCACAATAAAAAGTAATTGTTGTGCTTCGAAGCCAACAATCTAAAAATACACAGTCAGAGGAACATCTATTAAGGAATTTGGTAAGTAATACTATGAGCTATAAATTCCAAGGCAAAGAGCCTCTTCTGATATTAACAAGCATGCTTCTTGAGATATTATATACAAAGATGGGACATATGGAAATTGTAGATTTTTGAAAAATGATGAGTAGAGAAGATAAATCACCCCTGGTGCCATGAATGTTGGAAAGTGGTCTAGCCCATGCAAGAGGACTCCCACTTGTAATTCAATGTGCGAAATTATTTTTGGAATGTATCAAGGTGTATGATCAGAATTCAAAGGACATCAAGACCTCAAGAGGTAATATTGTGGCAAGGTTAGATCCAATATCTATCTCCATCAAATTCAGATTGCTAGTAAAAGAAGAATTCATAGAAATCTCTAAAGAAGGTGCTCAAGGTTACTTCCATCAAAATAAGAAATCATGTTTGAATGCCATTGCTAGGAGTTGGCTAGATCAACAGTCACAGTTGCCAAGAGTGTTACATAGAAATATCTTTAATGAAGACAATTTTGATATGATAATTCTTCTCAATAGATAGGTGGGAAATCAGACAATTTAAGATTTTTAGGATTAGATGTTTTTGTACATTAATACCATCACCAATGGAAAACAATTTAGAAATTGGGGAGAAATAATTAGTGATGTCCTTCATCACCAATTAACAAGATCCAATGTGAGCCCGAGGTTTTACATGTCCTCATACCTAATGTTAGCATCTACTAGTATGAAGTCATGGCCTAGTCTTATTCCTTATGGGGTGTATAACTTAACCACAAAAATTTATAATTATTGTCCCCAGTTGCAATTAAAACAAAGCAATGGACACTTCTGAAGGATGAATGATTCTTTTTCTATACTCACAACTATGGAGCTATAGGGGGATATAGGAGTCTGAATTTCTTCTAAAGTAGCTAGTCTCACCAGTACTTATGGTAGCTTTTCATATATTACCCCTAATTCACTTACATCCACATTGGATGTTTCAAGATTTTCATCTCATATTGCCTCCTTTCGTAGATGACAGGTTGGTGCTTTCAGAAGTTTGCATGAAAATTGGTCAAGAAAACAAAAAGTGCAAGAACAAAAGATCAATTCCTTTCCCAATTGCTATTGGGCACTACAATTGTCTTTCTTCTTCAGATGCTCAAAATATTGAGAGATCCATTGTGAACATAACTTTTCACTCTTTTCATAGTTGCTTCCTATTTGGTGGCAGTGGGTATGTTAAAAATAACTTGGCACTTGGACTAGGTTATCTCCATTTCCCTACAATGGAAGATTATTGTAGGAATTGTGAAAATGATTTCAAAATAAGGAGAAGGGACTGGATGAGATTCACAGTACAAAAAATCACTGATTACAAAATGGGATGGCATGTGACAAGCATAAAATAGGATAGGTCAGACTTAATTGGTCCTTTCTTCTTTGAGCGGATACAATTGTTGCAATTATCATATATTAATTGGTCTTTGCCAGAATTGAAAGACCTCAAGGAAAGGACCTTCTTTGTGATTCAACAAATTAACAATTGGTTGAAGAACAAAGTTAAAGAAGGCATGACTACTAGATCAATAGGAAGATGCAGTGAAAAGGAAAATAATAATTCCTAGGAAGGTACATCAGTTTCAGCCATTCCATCTTCTATCTCTGCTTCTTATGATTCTTTGTATAGCACACAAGGTTGAGATAATGGTGAAGATACAGATAAATAAGTTGATCTAGTTTCAGCATGTGAACTCTATGTGGTCACCAGGAAGAAGATATCAAAACCCAAGGAAATGACTTTAAAACCAATTCAAAAGATGATAAAAGAAGCTCCCGAGATGAATGCTTTACCATCATCAATTTTAGATAAGATGATTCAATCCATAACATCTCCTAAATGCTCATTGTCTCCTAAAAGTGCGGAAGCAACTCAAGAAGTGCTAGTTGTAGAAAATGTGCATAACTTGGATTTATCATCTACAGTCCTATAGGTTTTTTAATAATTATCTCATCTACCAATACCTCAACATCTTGGTTACAATATAGTTTGGAGTGGAAGAAGAAAAGGATGATCAAATTGGAAGCACCAAATTTGGATGTCATAGTTGATTTAGTGCATAAAGGTGCAAAGATAAAGAAAGCTAGAATAGATTCTAGACTGGTAGTGAATTGTACCTCAAGAAAGTTATTTGTTGAGATTGGACAACTAGTCATCGAGAAAGATATAAATGAGGCAAGTGAAGCTGATTTCAACATAACTAAAGTGGATCTAGGCGGGACCACCCATGAGGGAAGAGAGCACAATTTTCAAGTGTTGGCTATTCTCCTAATGGAACAATCAAGGAGAGATAGACAAGTTAAGAATAACCTCAAGTATCAAGTTCGAGCCCTTTCTTCATGCATCTAATTGATAGTCGGTGATTCCTTTTCGGATCCTAGCTCATCTACAAACATCATAGGAGATCCCAAGAAAATGTTTGATGAAGAAACTATTCAAGACATAGGAGAATGCCAAACTTATGGTAAGATAGTGAAAGCATGGATAAAATGCATGAAAGAACAAGGATCAAGCCTATTTTAGGAGGTTAAGGTTACATATGCTAAAGTGGATGATATACAACAAAACATTCAAAAAGAGTTAACAACTCTCAAGGAACAACAAACATTCTGGAGAGAAATTGATGCTAATTTAGTAGAGATTAAAGGAATAGACAATGATATAGTCAAATCACTAAAGTTCATCACCACTGGAGAAAAAGAGAAAATTGACATATGGCTGGCAAACATTAGATGGAAGAATGATAGCATGAATCAATAATTGGATGAAGGACAAAAATTCCTAAACTCCTACAAGTTACTAAAAAATAAGGCTTTGGGGAATATATTGATGATTGTAAATGGTATTCCTATTAGTGAACACACTCAAGATCCAGACATATCTTCCATTTTGAAATTCATAGAGGTAAAAAATAGCACAGAGCTTGATGAACAAAGTTTAGATGCTAGCATTATGACAAGATTGAGCAATCTCTCAGTGGCATTGGTCTTATGTATTCAAAACTTACCAGGTTACATTCTAGAGTTGGATGAAGTTAGAAAGAAACATGATTTATGCAAGTTGAAAATGCAGAGTTTAATCATCATCAAAAATAAGGCTTTGGTGTAGGTCATAAAATCATTTAGAGAATACAAGGTAAACTTGACTCAGCTACTCACATCACCTACAGATCAAAGAGCAAGCTCAGGAAATATCAATGGTCATATTTAAAAGTTAGAAGTTAATATGTCCAAAGTTGTGTCAAGTTTTTGTTTATACATTTTGTAAAGGGGTCAACCTTCGAATCAATTGTGGTTTTGGTCAACGTCCTAACTTTTTCTAATTGTAGTTGAGCATTGAAAGTTGGAGTTGGTTACGAACTATCTTTAGAGTACTCCAAACTCTAACTTTTTGAGTGGTTACAAACCCGAAGGTTTAGTTATTCTAAAATAGTATGAACCTCAATGTAATAAGGGACTATTTGGACTTGGAGACATGGAACACTTATGTTCTAATAACAAAGCAATTTTTGAAAAGTGTGTGCAATTGTTGTTCTTGTAATCAGTCATTTTTTATGTTATTGGTGCAAAGAAATAAAAGAAAGTATATTTGGCATTCTCTTTTCTAATGAATCTAAATTGTTGAAATGTTGATTCACCAGTATGAGTTTTTTCATGTTATGGTGTAAGTATTCATGAATCACTGAATTAGCATTGTGTTAGTGATAGCTCTGAATTGTAGTTCTTGATTGTTTTCATTAACAGTTTACATTGATTTTGTGGAAATATTGAAGTTGTGTGGTGCATTTGCTATCAATGGTTTCCTTTTAATATTCTAAGTTCTAATCATCCTCATTGAAAAATAAAAATAAAATTATCTTGTGAGGGAGCCAAAGGAAGGCAGAGTATCAAGGGCCTATCCAACTATTGGAGAAATCTATTCGCCACACACTCCATTAGACTAAATCATGTACTTTCTAAGTGATAAATCTATTTACCAACATTGCTCCACCAATTTGTGATTAGTAGTCTGGGGAGATATTACTGCATACTTGCAATGCCTTTCAGGCCGCCTTTAAATAGAACCTAGCACCCTTACATGATTCAAGGACTATCCATTGGAAAGGCACGCTACAGAGAGAACAAAGGCTACCGAAATTGTTGTTTACTATAAGGTTTTCTCCATTCCACCATCTGATTCTTCCCCTTTTCATTTTTTCGTTATTTAGTAATAGGGATTTGCTAATAACTAAAATTGTTAATTGTTATTAAATTCCAGTTTGAGATGAATTGGGATTTTTAATATGATTAACGTTATATATCTAATTTGTGCCGTTTCTTTTTGTTAATTGGTGTTGCTTAAATTTGATTTTTTGGCAGTTGTTGATCGTTCCTAATGTGTGTTTAATTGGATCTCTGTAATACCCACATTTATTGTTTTTCGTTTCAGTGATAGCATATATTTTTGCTTTGAAAACGCAATATCTTTCTAGGTTAAATTTTCTTTTAAAATTAATATACCTGTCTTCTAAATTGCGGATTCTGTGTGTTATGCACGCGGTCAGAGGTGAAACTTTAGAATGGAGGATTAATACGCCTTCCAAAATTCTATCAATCATCAAATGCACTGCATGAATTCATGTGGATACAAGCACACTGCAGGAAACCGTAGACCTTGTCCGGAGAGTGGCCTTGGGAATGTATTAAAACCTGAACTGTGAGGTTCGTTGAGAATCAGATCGTTCACAACCAGATTGAAGTTTGTGGAATAAGTGTTGCCATTCGTGAAATTTTAGTAAATGTCGCAGGTGTGCCATAAGTAGGAATCACATGTTGCCGAAGGAAGATTCATTACAGACTGCAAGAGTGGGATGGGTAGAAAGAGAACCGATACTTGCACTTCATCGTATTCTTCGCTAGCGTTCTTAAATCAAATTGAAATTTTAATTTTCTTTATTCCTGTTTTAAAGACTAACTATGCCAACATGCTGCCATTCAAAGTTATACATGTGCTGCAGGAGGCGAAGAGGGCCATGAAGGGTGGCGGTGAAAAGACCAGATTCTTCTCCATGGGTTACGATTAGGGTCCCCCTTAAACATTATGGAAAAATTTAATTGAAAACATAGATTATTTAATACTTTTGTATTGTAGTTCCTGCCGTAAGAACTATGAACTAAATTTAAACAATGATTACTAATTTTTTTCTTAATCAAATATATATATATATATATATATATATATATATATATATATAATTCCTACAATTAATTTAAGTTCTTATATAAAATATGCAATTTTTTTAACAATTTCAAATTTAAATTTAAATTTTGTAAATTCTGATTGGTTGTTACAATTCATCCGATAAGAGCTCTTTTTTTGGAAATTTTGTCACTCATCCTAAAGTTTTGTAATTATGTCTACCTACTAGCTTATATATATTATATATCTATAAAATACGCTGAGAGATTTCCTTCTGAGGTGCCTATTGTACTGAGTCAGATTATGAAAATAGGCATCTTGCTTATTATAATTATATATATATATGACATTATTATAGTTAATATACCAAAGTAAATTATAATAATTAAAATAATATATATATATATTTTTTATATGTTCACCTAAAAAATATGTCTACTACAGTAGTTTCCCTTTGAAAATAAAAAAATTGCGTGACCACATCCCTAATAATAAACATGATCTAAAAAATATTAATTTTATGGAAGTAATTATAATTAAATTTAGTATTGAAATTAGAGTTCTAGTTTTGATTAGCATTAGCATAAGTTTCATGCTGAATAAAGTAGATTGTAATTTGAAATAGAAAAAATGTTATATTGGGGCTCATTTATTCTATAAGATATAGGGAAGTCTTATTGGGGACATCTATTCCATGCACTAATTATTACCCCCCCCCCCACTCTCTCTCTCTCTCTCTCTCTCCATCTCTTCCCCCCTAATTACAATATATCTCTAGCCCATACTATCACCCTCTCCCTCTTTTCTCTCTTTATCTCTCTCATATGTCTTGCATGCTAATTTCTCTCTCTCTCTCTCTCTCTCTCTCTCTCTCTCTCTCTCTCTCTCTCTCTCTCTCTCTCTCTCTCTCTCTCCCCCTTCTACTCTATATCCCCTTTTCACAGTCTCTCACACACATTTCCTGTCCCTCCTATCTCTTTATCGCTCTATGTCTACCTCATAACTTTTCCTGTCTCTCTCCTTACATCTCATCTCCATATATTTTGGACCCTAGTTATCCACTTTCTCTCTTTATAGATCATCTCTTCCTCTCCCAATCTCTCTCTCTCTCATTATTTTATTTAACTCTCTCCCCTTCCCCCTTTCACAATCTCATCCCCATATTTAACCTTTATAACTACCTCATCTCTATGTGTGTGTGTGTGTGGATCTCATGTCTCCTGCCCTAAATCCCCTTTTCTTAGTCTCTCTCGCACATGTCCCCTTTAACGATGACTTCCCCCTAATTTCTCTCTCTCTCTCTCTCTCTCTCTCTCTCTCTCTCTCTCTCTCTCTCTCTCTCTCTCTCTCTCTCTCGCGCGCGCGCACACACACACACACACACATCTCTCCCTAATTACTTTCTTTTACTCTCTCCCCATGCCCTCTCTCACAATCTCATCCTCCTATTTACCCTCTATATCTACCTGATGTCTCTTATGCTTTCTCTCTCTCTTATGTCTCTTTCTCACTCACAATATGTCTCCCTAATTTTATCTCATATCTCGTGCCCCATATACCCTTCTTTCACCCTCTCACACATCTCCCCACCCTCCCATCTCTTTATCACTCTATGTCTACCTCATTATTATTGTCCTCTCCCCCATGTCTAATGCTCTGTCTATCATTTCCTCTCCCATTCTTACTACCTACTCTCTTTATCTTATGTTTCCTTATTGTCACCCTCTCTAAAGTGTCTACCTAATGTCTTACCCTCCCCCCTCCCCCCAACACATTATAATCCCATCTCTGACTAAATGGGACACAAGTAATTATATTTCTCTCTCCACCTCATGTCTTCCTCCTCCCCCTTTTTTGATGATCATTTCCTCTAATACACGAGGACACACTCAAACTCTCCTTTTGAAATTGGACTATATGTATATATTTTGAAATAATTTATAAAACTTGATTTTATTGTAAACTATGTCTCAAATTTCAAAGTTTTACTTTACTTTTAAACTTGTTTTAATTTTAGCTTTACACCCGTGTTAGAGAAACTATCATGTCCCCTCCTATTATTACTACCTACTCTCTTTATCTCATGTATCTTTATCAGTCACCCTCTGTAAAGTGTCTACTTAATGTCTCACCCTCACCCTCTCCCTCCCCAATATTGTAATCCCATCTTTGACTATATGGGAGCCAAGTTATCATATTTATCTCTCTACCTCATCTCTTCCCTCTCCCTCTTTTTTGACATCTCTTATAATCTAATACATGAGGACACACTGAAAAAATCCTTTTGAAATTATACTAATATATTATGATATAATTTATAAAACTTGATGTTATTGTAAACTATGTCTCAAATTCCAAAGTTTGACTTTACTTCTAAACTTGTTTTAATTTTAGCTTTATCTTCGTGTTAGAAAAACTATCATGTCCACTTCTATTCTTACTACCTACTCTCTTTATCTCATATATCTTTATCGGTCACCCTCTTTCAAGTGTCTACTTAATGTAACCCCCTCACCCTCTCCCTCCCCCCCCGCCCCCCCCAGCTGCCATTGTAATCCCATCTCTGATTATACGGGATCCAAGTTATCATATTTCTCTCTTTACCTCATCTCTTCCCCCTCCCCCTTTTTTTAATGCTCTTTTCCTATAATACATGAAGACAAACTCAAACACTTCTTTTGAAATTGGACTGTACTTATATATTTTGAAATAATTCATAAAACTTGATTTTTTTGTAAACTATGTCTCAAAGTTCAAAGATTTACTTTACTTCTAAACTTGTTTTAATTTTAACTTTACACCTATGTTAGAAAAACTATCATGTCCCCTCCTATTCTTACTAATGACTCTCTTTATCTCATGTATCATTATTTTTCACCCTCTCTAAAGTGTCTACTTAATGTCTTACCCTCACCCTCTCCCTCCCCCCCTATTGTAATCCCATCTTTGACTATATGGGACCCAAGTTATCTTATTTATCTCTTTACCTCATGTCTTCCTGCTCCCCCTTTTTTGATGTCTCATTTCCTCTAATGCATGAGGACACACTCAAACACTCCTTTTGAAATTGTACTATACTTATATATTTTGAAATAATTTATAAAACTTGATGTTATTGTAAACTATGTCTAAAAATTTCAAAGTTTGACTTTACTTCTAAACTTGTTTTAATTTTAGCTTTACACCTGTGTTATAAAAACTATCATGTCCCCTCCTATTCTTACTACCTACTCTCTTTATCTCATGTATCTTTATTTCTCACCCTCTCTAAAGTTTCTACTTAATGTTCCACCCTCACCCTCTCCCCCCCATTCTAATCTCATCTCTGACTATATGGGACCCAAGTTATCATATTTCTCTCTTTACCTCATCTCTTCCCCCTTCCGCTTTTTTGACTGCTCTTTTCCTCTAATACATGAAGACACACTCAGACAATCCTTTTGAAATTGGACTATACTTATATATTTTGAAATAACTTATAAAACTCGATTTTTTATTTATTTTTAAATCAAAAAGTGACATAGCACTTATATAATATATTTATTAATAAACTAGTCTCATGATAAGGCATCTGGGGGTGTGGGGTTGCATGATATTGCTACTAGAAATAAGGCTTTTGGGGGCAAGCTTGTGTGGAAAATGTATACAAAATCTCATGCAAAATGGTGTTCAATCATGCAAGAAAAATATTTAGATTCCTCAAGTCCTTCCAGAATTTTTACTGTGTCTGATCCTCCTTTAGGTTCAACCATATGGAATTTTATGATGTCTTCAAAGAATCTTGTTTGTAATTATGTTACTTGGGAAATTTACAGTGGAGAGAAAGTAAAGTTTTGGGAAGACTCATGGAATGGATTTCCCCCTCTATGCAGACAAGAAAAGTTGGATGAAGCACGCCACATCCTAAAAGATGAGTGGGGATCCTCTTTTTGGGACTATGTTTTGGCTATTAAAATTCATTCAAGAAGGGTTCTCTGGAAAGAACCTCCAACACATCTTCTTCGTCAGCCAAGTCTCCTTTCCTTGAGGGACTCTCTTGCTGAAAGAATTGTTTTTCTTTCTAATAGGGAAGATATAGTTATATGGGCCCCAGCCAAAGGTGGTGATTACTCAATCAAGGAAGGTTATTATGGTCTTCGACAAGCATATAATTCAAGCAGGAAGTGTAGAGCTTTTTCCTTTTGTTGGAATTCCATTGTGTTGCCTAAGGCTAGATGTTTTTCTTGGCTAGCCCTTAGAAAAAGAATACTCACCAGTGAACGATTGTCCAGGCTAGGTATTGCTGAATCTTTTATGTGTAAACTATGCAATAAGGAGCTAGAATCTACAGATCGTCTTCTTCTCTAGTGTCCCTTTTCTTATCAGTGTTGGGATTTTGTGTTGAATAAGATTCAAATGTCTTTACCTCTACCAAATAGTCTTTGGGACCTATTTCAATCTTGGCCAGTTATATTCTCAAGATCTCTATTTGCTAGTATTTGGAAGTGCATCCCAGCTATTGTGGTGTGGGGTTGCATGATATTGCTATTAGAAATAATATTTACTTATATAATACCTATGTTAATCAAACATTAGATCAAATGTAAATATTGATTAACATAGCACTTATATAATATATTTATTAATAAACATTTCGATTTTATTGTAAACTATGTCTCAAATTTCAAAGTTTGACTTCTTGTTATTTTAGCTTTACACCTATGTTAATAATATTTACATTTGATCTAATGTTTTATTTTATTATTAGATCATCTCCCAATCCTACATCTCATAGAATGAGAAATGAAACTACAAACCTTTAATTTTTTGAAAGATGAAAATAAAAATAGTTGATTATATTATAAATTCATTTAGAAATATTAAATAAAAGAAAATTGAGTTTCTAAATTAAATTAATTTGTTCTATAATTTTGAACTCATTGACATGTTTTTTAATTTGTCTAAATTTAGTGATTATTAATCATATTAAAAATAATAATAATTAGATTTTTTAATATAAATTGTTTAAACTTTCAAAAATTATTCTAAATATCTAATATTATCCCTACATATTTTGACATATATTTTTATAAGAAATCTACATAAATTTTTATAGTTATTTTCCTTATCTATGCTTTTACATTTTCCACATCTTTCAAGATTATTTGTATTGTGAAATAATTGTATGATTACATTATAAATTCATTTAGAAATTAAAAAAGAAAAAGAAAATTAAGTGAGTTTCTAAATTAAATTAATTTGTTCTATAATCTTGGAGTCATTGACATGTTTTGATTTTTTTTAATTTAGCGATTACTAATCTATATAAAAAATTATAATTAGATCTTTATATGAGTTATTTAAATTTTCAAAAATTATTCTAAATATCTAATATTAACTCTACATATTTTGGCATTTATTTTTATTTAAAAAATTTCCTAAATTTTTATAGATATTTTTGTTATCTATGCTTTCACATTTTCCATATCTTTCAAGCTTATTTGGATTGTGAAATAATTGTATGATTCTATTTGGAAAATAATTCATTTGAATAAGTTCAAAGTATGGAGCTGAGCATGGAAAGCTGATTATTATGAAATAGTCAATCTACATTAGATATTTTGAAAAGAAGGAATGAGGGCATTCAATAATAGTTAATGGAAAAATAATCCTTTAGAAAAATTGGAACATAAAATAAATCATTTTTGAAGTTAAACAATAGATTTGTTAAAAAACATACAAGTGTTGATCTGCAACAAGTTTTATGTATTGTCTCACAAGTGAAGCATTCATACCAAACAAGTCACAATAAAGGGTTTCAAACACTATATTTCAATGTTCACAGCATCACAAACTATTTCTTTTTACCTTTTCTTCACTAAGTCTCTTCCTTAAAACTATATGCAAGAAGAAAATGGGATAATTTCCTTAGCAGTATTGCACTTGAGATCATGCAAACCCCATTAAATAAATAAAACACATAATTTTACCTGTAAATTAGGCAAGAAAAGTCATAGTGAAGACTCTCATCTCTTGAAATTAGTTCATTGTTAAAATCTAACCCCAACATTAGGCCTTGCTTCTTCAACCAAAATATTACACAAAAGTTGCAATTGAAATGAATTAATTAAGAAAAAGATCTAGATTAATTGTTAACAATTTAACCACAAAAATACCATAAATCAACTAACCTTCCAGAAAATAAAATGCCTTTAATGCATGGAAATGCATCGATTCTCTTTGCAAATGAACTGGAACTGCAAAGTAACTCCGCTACATATAATCAGCCATAATAATTTAGTTTTTAGTGCCTTGAGCCTTCTATGAAACATAATTTTTTGCATTCTAGAGAGAGAAAATGATAGAGATGATCTTCACAACCCTCAACACCTAGGTGTCACATGTATTTCTTGATAGAGGCAATGACTGAGACAAAAAAACATGTCTGATGGATTGAAGACTATTTTGAGTATGCCCACTTTGGTTGCCATCTCCTTGCTTCATCATAGGAATAAATCATTGATGTTGCAGACCATACGCCCATAGTTGTCAGACCATGCGCCCACAGTTGTCCTATCATCTCTATTATAAGAGCCACTGCTTTAAGGGCTCCTTGGAAAGATTACAAAAGGAGCAGCATGAGCTCCACAGATATCTGCGCTATCCTGGCATTAGGGGCAGTCATTCTGTGGTAGGGAGGGGCAAGATGAGGGATAAGAGTGGAGGCCATGTGATAAGAGAGGGCACATCATGTAAGAGAAATCACAAAACAATATAAAATATTATTCTACCTATTCTTGTAACCAATGATTCTCCAGGACTATAACTGAAGGCTATCCAACTTCGCTTTGAATGGTCATACAAAAGAAAAAAGAAAAAATCAATTTCAGTGACAGTTGTTTTCATGGTTGTCAGTGCATATTCTGAGAGGAGATTTTTGGATTAATGTTCAATCCATTTGTGTGAAATCTCACAGAAAAAAAAATAGTGATGGTCTGCTTTATTTTTATTTATTTTTAAAAATTTCCAATTGTGTCATTTATATTATAATATTCCAACTCAATAAACTATGAACTCATTAAAACATTCAAATAATCATCAAATTTTATAAATATTCTTAAAAGTTTACATTAATGAATGCTTCACTATAGAAAGCCTCTCGACTTTAAAGGTCTTTTTGTTGCTCACTTGAAAATCAAAGAGACTGACATCTCAAGAAAGAAGAATGCCATTAAATCATTAAAAGGATTGGATTTCATCATTTTGGAAAAAAAAAAGATACATGAAAAGATCATTTACAAGTATAGAAAAAAAGAAAATATGAAAACATCCAAAAATGCTAGGAAATATAATGTATGTATCTGTACACTCTTCCAAATAACTTTAGCAAAGCGAAAATAATCGAAGCCAGACATTTATACCCTAATTTGGTCTTTTCGTGTGGAGCCATCAGATTTAAATTCAATTGAATGTGAAGTGATCTATAAAATTTAGTTAAATACAAAAATATTTTTCTAATTGAAAAAAAAATGGAAGCCTTGAAGGTGGACAGAGATAGAGAAAACTAAAACCAACATATGAAATCTTTATCTTGTTGCTTGTTTTCCTTATTGCCTTGTATTTACATCAATTACAAGTGCCTCTATTTATAGAGTTCTAAGAAATCTCTAGAATAAAAAACAAATATTTTACACATGCTATAGGATTAAATATGGCTGGCTTATATTGCGATTGGGCTAGATGGTGCGTGGTTAGCTATGGATGGTGGGTTGGGTGGTTGAATGTTGGCAACATAGAAATTATGCATGCCAACACTCTTATGATTAATTACATCAAAGTTTACAATATTCGTTTGGTCTCTTAAATATTCAAATTGTTCTTGTGGTAATGCCTTTGTAAATATATTTGCCAATTGATCTTTGGATCTGCAATACTCCAAGTTGATTTCTCCATTACTGACCAATTCTTGAATAAAATGATATCTAGTATCAATGTTCTTTGTCCTCTTGTGAAAAACATGATTCTTTGATAATGTGATGGTGGACTTGTTATCACAATAGATTGTAGTAGATTGATCTTGCTCATGCATTAGATCTTTCAAGACTCTTTGCATCCATATTGCTTGACATGCTACTAATGTACTAGCTACATATTCTACTTCAACTAAAGAAATAGTCATGATAGGCTACTTCTTTGATGACCATGCCACAATACTTGTTCCAAGATGAAATGCATATCCAGATGTTCTCTTTCTATCATCAATACTTCTTGCAAAGTCACTATTAGCATACCCAACTAGCTGAAAAACATCTAAAGAAGAATACATTATGCCATAATTCAGAGTCGTTGCAATGTATCTCAATATTCTCTTCCCTACTTGCCAATGTGAGTTCTAAGGTGAATCCATAAATCTAGAAATTAGACTGACTACATACATGATATCAAGCCTAGTTGTTTTGAGATACATCAAACTACCAACCAACTTTCTGAATTGAGTAGAATCAAATTCATTCTCATTGTCTTCTCTATTTAATTTTGTGCCCATTGTCATAGGTGTAGAGACTAGACAACAACTTATCATTCTAAACCGTCTCATAACATCTTGTGCATATTTATTTTGACAAATGAAAATTCCCTTGTCATTTTGTGTTGAATACCAAAAAAATATTTCATCAAACCCAAATCTGTCATCTCGAATTCTTTCTTCATTTTTGATTTAAACGTATCAATGGAAAGATTACAAAGATCAAATCATCAACATACAGGCAAACAATCAAAATTTGTCCTTCCTTATTGACTTTGGTGTATAGCGTTGGCTCACTAATGCTTCTATTAAATCCATTCTTAATCATATATGTATCAATTCTACTATACCATGCCCTTGGTTCTTGTTTCAACCCATAGAGTGCCTTCTTCAACCTATAAACCTTGTGTTCATGTCCTTTGATTTCATAACCTGGTGGTTGTTGCACATAAACTTCTTCCAAATACCTATTTAAGAAATCTGATTTTACATCCATTTGATAAACTATCCATTTATTTTGAGCTACAATAGCTAGTACCATTCTAACAGTATCTAGTCTAGCTACGGGTGCAAAAGTTTCATTATAATCAACTCCATATTCTTGTGCAAATCCTTTAGCTACTAATCCTACCTTAGATTTATCAACTTCTCTATTTTCCTTATACTTAGTTTTATAAACCCATTTTACACCTATGTATTCTTTATTCTTAGGCAAATCAACAAGTTCCCATGTATCATTTTTATCAGTAGATTCCATTTTTTCATGCATTGCATTAATCTATTGTTTTTCCTTAATTGCATCTTCAAAATATATAGGATCTTGAGCAAATAAAGAAAAATTTGATTGTAAATCTATTTTGTCCCCTTGTTCATAAATCTCTTGCAAACTTTTAGTTTTATTATTCTTAATCCTTGATCTCAAAGATGCAAGTTTAGGATTAGAGTCATTACTTACTTGCGAACTTGAAGATTCTCCGTGCTCATCTTCTATTTGTGTGTTATCTCCATGTGTACTTCTTGAAGGGGTTCCACCTTGCTCATTTTTTTGAACTAATTGATTCTCTTGGTCTTTTCCTTCTTGGTCATCATATAGTATTGCAGTTGTGCCTATAATTGTCTTACCTATATTGCCATCCCAAGATTCTTCTTCTTTGAACACAACATCTCTACTTATAATGACTTTTCTAGTTATAGATTAAACAACTTATATGCCTTCAATTTTTCATCATAACCAATAAAAATACATTTTTCACTCTTATCATCCAATTTACTCATTGTTTCTTTAGGAACATGTGCATATGCAATACAACCAAATAGTCTAAAATGGGAAACACAATGATGCTTACCACTCCATGCTTCTTGTGGAATCTTGTCTCTTACAATCTTTGTTGGACTCCTATTCAAGATATAAATAGCACAAGCTACTACTTTAGCCCAATATTCATTTGGTAGATTCTTACCTTTCAACATGCTTCTTTCCATCTCCATTATTGTTCGATTCTTTCTTTCAGCAACACGATTTTGCTGAGGTGTATAACTTGTAGTGAGCTACTTCTTTATTCCATGATGCCTACAATAATCCAAAAACTCATTTGACATGTATTCTCCCCCTCTATCTGACCTTAATACCTTAATGGATAGACCACTTTGTTTCTCAACAAATGCCTTGAACTCCTTAAACTTGCTAAATGTTTTAGATTTATATCTAAGAAAATAAACCCATGTCTTCCTACTAAAGTCATCAATGAATGTTAGAAAATAAATGCTCCCCCCTAATGATGGCACTTGCATAGGACCACATATATCCGTATGCACAATTTCTAAAGGTGCCCAAGCTTTATATGACATTTATTTTGGAAAACTTTCCCTATGTTGCTTAGCTAAGATGCAACTTTCACATGAAGTAAATGATGCTTCAATGAGGAGGTAAACCTCTTACCATTTCCTTTCTTTGAAATAAACTCAATCCCTTTAAATTTAGATGACCATACCTTAAATGCCATATCCATGATTGATCTTGACATGTTGCCTTGGAACTCACTCCATCCTTGTCCATCATTCCACTTTTCATGTGAGGTGGAAACATTCTATTGTCTATCATTTCAACCCTTGCAATGACCATGGTACTAGGAGAAATATCAAATATAGTGCAGATGTTATTTTCAAAAATAAATTTATAAGCTTTTTGTGTAAGTTGCTCCACACTTATAAGATTATGCTTTAAATTGGGTACAAAATACACATTGGAAATAGATTTCTTGCCAAGATTTTTCATTACAAAAATTTTACATTTTCCGCTTACTTACACTATGTTATCATTGCCAGATTTTACTTTTGACTTGACTGAGGTATCCAAGCTTTTGAATATATCTCTATTTTATGTCATATGATTGCTACAACCAATATCTAGAAACTAAATATCACTTGAGCTCTCTTGAGCTACATGACATGTAATGAACAATGTCCCTAGACTACTTTCATAAAATATTGGATTTTGTTTGCCTACATCTTCTTGCTTCTTCCGACATTCATTTGCTAAGTGACCAAACCTCTTGCAATAATAACATTAGACATTTGATTTTTCATACCTTTTTGAAGCTTGATTGTTATTGCACCCCCTTGAGCTTAAACTTTGATTTCTCCTTACCCCTTGATCAAAAGTCCTTTCCTCTCTTTGATAATTATTTTGTCTTCTTCCTCGTCCTTTGAATCATAGATTTCTTCTTCCTCTGCCTCTACCAAATGTCATTTGTAATTTGAATGCATGCTCCAATGAAGTATTATCACGCCAGTTCAACTTGTATTCATGGTTTTGTAATGACCCAAACAACTCATCTATAGATAAATTTGACAAATCCTTAGATTCCTCAATTGCCACAACAATATTATCAAATTTAACAGGCAAGCTTCTTAAAATATTTTCTACAATTTTTTGATCTGTTAGTTCATCACCATTCAACCTTATTTGATTAACCACATTCATAAATCAAATTGAAAATTGCTCTACTAATTCAATATCTTTCATTTGGAGATTTTCAAAATGTCTTCTTAATGACTGCAATTTAGATACCTTGCTTATACCTTGATATGTTGTTTCAAGTATCTCCCATGCTTGCTTCATTGTTGTAACCTTTATATCTATTTTCCTATTTTCCTTGAGTTCATCCTTTTGAACAATTCATCCAATGGCTCTACAAATCCATTCACTACAATCTCCACTAACTCTTGATAATGAAATATTGTTTTCATTCTAAATGCCCTTTGATCATAATTCTTGCCAAAAAATATTGGAATCATAAATTAATTTATGCTCGATGCCATACTTTAAAAAATTATAAAATCTTTTAAAATACTTGAATTCCTAAGTATAGCAGTAGAATAAATAAGATTATGTCAAAAAAAAAAATCAAATCTCTAGCTCCTTTCAGAATTGATGACTTAAGACAAAGTATAGCTCATAAGCACACAATAAAAATCATAGAGATGCCTAGACTTCACAAATTAGATGCAATAACTTACTGCTAGACTGTTTTCATATGTCTGCCACAAAATATTGAGAATAATCCCATTAAGAATTAACAATGCCTTAGACTGACAACATAGCTTTCTTGTAGCAACAATCTCTTTTTAAACTCCACAATCTGCTTGGACTGTGACTCCACAATCTGCTTGTGCTCTAACTCCACAATCTACCTATGCTCTGACACCACTATGAAGGTGGGCAGAGACAGAGAAAACTCAAACCAAAATATGAAATCTTTATCTTATTGCTTTTTTGCCTTATTTTCTTGTGTTTACATCCATTACAGGTGCCTCTATTTATAGAGGTCTGAGAAATCTCTAGAATACAAAACAAACATTTTACACATGCTATAGAATTAAATTCGGACAGCTTATATTGCAGCTGGACGGTTATGGACGGAAGACTGGGCTGAACAGTGGGCGGTCCGCTATGGACAGTGGGCTGGGTGGTTGAATATCGGCAGCATAGAAATTATGCATGCCAACAAGCCTCTTGGTTTAATTTGTTGTACAAAGAAAACATGAATATATCATTTGAATGATCAAAAAACTCTTTATATATCAAATGAATGCTTCTAACTCTACTTTCCTAAAACTTTCTTAGAAAATCAATTAATAAATTTTGGAACTGCTGAATGCCTTAGCTTTTGCATTTACTTCAATGTCTTGCTAAGTGCCTCAGGTTTTGCTCAAAAGGGAAACATTTATTAAGGAAAAGATTGTTGGAAGTATCAAGGTTCTGAGAGGGGGGGTGAATCAGAACACAATTAAAATTATCTCACAATCTAATTTTAATAAGTTTAATTCACAATTTACAGTAGTGGAGAAATCAAACTGTACTAAAATGAAAACATTTAGAATAATATCAACTCACAGAATGAAGAGACACCAATTTTGTGCCGAGTGGAAAACCCTCGAAAATCCTCACAGTTTCATCATAGGGAAAAAAGCCACTCCATGAATCTGTATTCTTTATTGAGTTCCAACTCTTTTACAATCAGCAACTTCTACTGTTCAAGGTATTTTAACCCTTTTATCAGTGCTATAATTACAACCTTAAACACACATATAAATGTGTATGTATGACATTTATACATGCATGCAAGTTTATAATAGGACTTTTAGTCTTTACAACCTATTTTGAAATATAAGTTTTCTTTCTTCTTTTTCAACTCACACACTTTATTTACAAAAGATCTCTATATTTATAGAGAAGAATTCTGAAATTGTTCAGTTATATGGAACCAATTGAACCAGTTAGGGTTGTTGAAAACCCTCTTAAAAGTTGTTTGAAAAACCAACTTATAATTAGTTACAACTCAAATTGTTCTTCCCTTTATAAAACTATCAGCCATGTCTTCCCTTTCAACACTGTACATATAAAATTCTGAATTTAATAAAAATTTAGCCTTCAAGAGTATTCTCAAAAACTTTCAAATCCTGTTCTGAAATAATAGAGCAATTTGAAATAATTCTTCCCTTTAGAGACAGCTTTGAAGAAGTCCTTAAATCATTTAAGCTTTAAGAAAAAAATGCCGTAACATTTTTTTCATTAGAATCATAGCTGAACCAGACAGCAGTAAGTAAATAACAACCTTCATTTTGATTTAGCAAACTGTCTCCTTCAAGAATTGCTTTTTCACAAAGAATACAATGAGACTTTCTTTCTTGTGAAACCCTAACTGAAAAAATGCTTGATAGGGCTGAACAAATTCCTTTTTAACTCAATTCCTTTTTCAAAAAACATTCTTTGATAATCTCTGAAATGACTTAAGACCAATTGTGATTCAATTTCTCAAAGATAAAAATAAATAAATCAAAGATATCTACCTTTGTATTCCTTTTTAAGAAATGAGTATACTCCAACATACCTGAAGACACTTGATTTATTACCTTCATCATTTCAAAAATTTCTTGCTTGAAGATACTTGTTTCTCCTTTTCAACTAAACCCATTGTTCATCTCTTGAACATGCACAGGAAAGAAGACGAATGAGTGTATGTAAATATTTCAAACATGAAGACCTGTTGTTACATATTTAAATACAAGAAAAGTTTTTGTAAACCTTTTCACATATATGATAAAAAATATTGCCTCCTCTAACAAATTTCCATACACATCGAATGATCAGAATAGATTATGCCTCCTCAACAGATTTCCAAACACATAAAATGATCAGGGATAAAATCATCAAACTTGTAGAAGAAATGAATGAAAACAATGTTCTCTTAGTTTTACTACCCACAACCTTAAGAGTTTTAAAATTCAATTTGAAGTCCGCCACACAAAATGGACATTTGGCAAGACCTCTTAAACCATGTAGACCTTCTTTAAATGACCGTGTATTGTGCAAAAGCCACGTTAGCATCTTTTCTGCCATGTTACAATAGTGCTGCCGAAAACATTGCCATTTAAAAAAATACCTTTTAATATGACATTTTCACAAAATGTAATGTATACGCCAATGACAATGGCCTTTATATTTGCCTCCTTTTTATTCACACATTTTACCATATTTCAAAAAAGGACATCATGGTCAACAATATCCCCCATTTTTTATGCAAAAATTTTCACTATCTCATATAAATAAGGTGAGAAGAAAAATCAACTTATACATACAAGATATTATCTCATATATACAAGGTGACTTTAAAATTTTCAACTCATATATACAAGATAATGAATAGAAACAAAATGCTGATATACCACACAATGCTGATCCGAAAACATCAGATAAAAACTAAACCAACTGACTTGAATCAATCAAAAATTGATAAACTAGTCTGTAAAAAGAAACCTGTGAACCAATTGAAATCACCAACTGAAATCAATCTATGAACTAACCAATCTATGAAGTTATAAACCAGTCTGTGAAAAGAAACCTGTGAACAAACTGAAACCAATGTGAAATGAAACCTATGAACCAACCGAAACCAATGTGAAATGCTGATTACTCCCCCAAAATTTTTGCATTAAAAATTTGACCATCTACTTTTCATAAATTCTTTCTGTGAAAGGAGTAGAAGCCCAACACAGAATGATTATGATGAAGAATTTTTATGCTAGGATTGATTGAGAGAAAACTCCCAATCGTGTTCTCAACTATTCAAATAGTTCTCTTAGTAGTGCCTTTGTAAAAATATCAGCCACCTGTCCTTGTGTAGGCACATAAACCAATTTGAATTCATTATTTTGAACTTTATCTCTCAAGAAATGAAGTTTGATGGCTATGTGTTTGGTGCGTGAGTGCATAAAAGGGTTTTTTCTTAATTGAATAGCACTCATGTTATCACACATTATTGAAATAGGTTTTGAAACCTGAATGCCCAAATCAAATAATTGATAATCCATCCAAATTAATTGGGTACAACATGATATAGCTACAACATATTCAAATTCACAAGTGGATAGAGTTACACAATCCTGTTTCTTACTATGCCAAGCAACCAGACACTCACCAAGAAAGAAAGTTGCACCACTGGTGCTCTTTTTATCATCAGATCCACCCTAATCTGCATCAATATAACCAACAAGAGTACAATCATTGCTATGAGGATACCATAAACCATAATCAAGAGTGCCATGAATGTATTTCAGTATTCTATGCACTACGTTAAGATGTGATTGCTTTGTTTCAGATTGAAATCTTGACACCATACATATGGCTTGCATTATATTAGGTCTAGATACAATTAGATATAGAAAACTTCCAATCATAATCTGTAAAGAGTCTGATTAATTGAAGGTGAATCATCATTCTTCATTAATTTACAACCAGTTTCCATAGGAGTGCTAATAGGTTTGCATTCTGACATATTGAATTTCTTCAACATTTCTTTGGCATATTTTTTTTGGGAAAGAAATAATCCATGTTCTAGTTGTGAGACTTGTAGACCAAGGAAAAAAGTGAGCACACCTATCATTGGCATCTCAAATTTAGATTCCATGATTTTAGAAAAATATTTTGTTGAATCATCATTAGTAGACCCAAAAATGATGTCATCTACATAGATTTCTATAGCCAAAATGTCATCATTAATCACCTTGATATATAAAGTGTTGTCTGCTTTCCCACGAGAAAAACCATTTGAAATTAAATACTTATTGAACCTAGAGTACCAAGCCCTAGGAGTCTTTTTTAAGCCATACAAAGCCTTTTTCAGTCGATAAACATAATTAGGTTTGTTAGAAGATTCAAAACCTTTCGGCTATTCCATATAAACTTCCTCTTCAAGATACCCATTTAAGAAGGCGGTTTTAACATCCATCTGGTAAACAGTGAATTTTTTATGGCTGGCATATGCAAGAAAGATTCTGATTGATTCCATCCTTGCAACTGGTGCAAAGGTTTCACCGAAATCAATTCCTTCTTGTTCAGCATAGCCTTTACAAACAAATCTAGCTTTATTTCTGACCACTTTACCTTCTTCATTCAGTTTATTACGAAATATCCACTTTCCACCTATGACATTTTTGTCACTAGGTCTGGGAACAAGTTCCCAAGTATTATTTTTCTCTATTTGATTTATCTCTTTCTGCATAGCATTTTGCCAACAAGAATCTGATAAGGCTTCATCAACATTCTTTGGTTCAAAGTTAGTTATTAAGCAGAGATGTTCAGCAATATTTGCATGTTCTCCTATTTTGGCTTTTCTTCTGGTTAGGATTCCTTTCTCTACATCTCCAATAACTTGAGACTTAGGATGTCTCTTAGCTATTATTTTGGATGAGGTTTTTATTTTTGAACCATTACTAGTTATGTTAGAACTTGAGCAATTTTTTGATTCAGTTTCATCAGCCAGTTCATTTTCATCAGTAAGTTCATGTTTATCATTTTCAATATGTTCATCATGTACTATTTTTGATCTCTGAAAAGATGAATCTTCATGATCTTCTTGACTATTATAGCACACAAAATTTTCATCAAATATGACATTTATAGATTCTACAACTTTTTTTAGCCTTTTATTATAGCATTTATAAGCTTTGTTGTGTGTGGAATACCCAAGAAAGATCCCTTCATCAGACCTTGAGTTAAAGTTTTCTAAAAAGTCATCATTCATTTTGATAAAACACTTGCAGCCAAAAATCTTAAAATTCTTGACATTAGTTGTTTTTCCATTCCATAATTCATATGGAGTGTAGGCAGTTCTAACTCTAATTTGAGCTCTATTGAGAATGTAAACAGTTGTATGAACAACTTCTTTCCAAAATTTATCAGGCACTTTAGCTTCATTTAACATGGTTTTGGCCATTTCTTTTACTGTTCTATTTTTTCTTTCAACAACACCATTTTGTTGTGGTGTCCTAGCAGTAGAGTATTGTCTTTTTATTCCATGCTTCTCACAATACTCAATGAATTCTCGAGAGGTGAATTCTCCTCCCCTATCTGATCTTAAACATTTTAGTTTTAAATCAGTTTCTCTTTCTACCATTTTCCTAAAAATTTTGAAGCGTTCAAAAGCGTCTGGTTTGTGTTTCAGAAAAGTTACCCAAACCATTCTTGAATAATCATCTATAAATAGCATGAAATATTTTTCACCATTTAGTGAGGCTGTTTTAGTTGGACCACACAAATCAGTATGCACTAATTCAAGTGGCCTATTTGACAAGTATTCTTTTGATTTAAAAGAAACTCTTGTTTGTTTGCCTTTAACACACTCTTCACAAATATTTTTTGGTTTGGTAATCTAAGGTAGACCTCTAACCTTTTTATTCTTGTTGATTCCAGCAGGATTACTGAAGTTTAAATGTCCCAGTCTTTTGTGCCATAGCCAATTTTTTTCTACTTGACTCATTAGACAAGCATTGACTAATGAAGTTTCTTGGACAGTTCAATCTATTAGGTTGTAGAGATTACCATTTGTTCTCAATCCGCTGGCAATGACTCTATTCTTTCCATTTTTTATATAATAGCCTTTTGCATCAAAAGAAATAGAATATCCACTATCACAGATCTAACTTACACTTAGCAAGTTATGTTTCAAACCTTCAACAAATTACACATCATGAATTGGTGTGTCTTTATTCAAAATTATTGAGCCTTTTCCTGTAATGTGAGCTCCTGAGTTATCACAAAATTGAACAAACCCTCCATCAAAATTTTCTAGGCTTTTAAATTTGTTTTTATACCTAGTCATATGGTGTGAATAGCTGCTATCCAAAACCCAGGTTGCCAATTTTTGAGCAAATAGAGCTGTTTCAACAATTAAAGACTTTTCTATTGTCCTTTCTTGCTTCTAGACTTGTTTTGGTCTCATATTCAATTTACATTGATTTACATAATGACCATAATGAAAGAATTTAGAGCACCTAACCAATTTTATTTTTCTTTGATTTATGATATTTTCACAAAAGATAGCCTTGTGCCCAAAAATATTACAATTAAAGTAATAACCACTAAATAAGAGCTTTGTTTTCTGGGAGGTGGATTCTTCTAATGAACTCTGCAAGACTTTTAATTTTTTTTATCTTTTTCCTCAAGTAAGACTTTTTGATTTTCTATAATCAAATTTGCTTCCTTTAACTCTTCTTGAATTTTTTGACTTTCAATTTCTTGATTAGAAATCAACTTCTTTAGTCTTTTAAGTTCTTGCAATGATTTTAGAAGTTCTTCTTCTAGATCTACTTCTACATCTGAATCAGATGATGATTCAGATTCACTGGGTTCATGTTTAGGGGTATGGACTATTTTAGCCATGAATAGTCTTTCCCCTTCTTCATCAGCATCACTGGAATCTTCATTTGTATCTTCTTTAGAAAGAAGACTTTTCTTCTTATAATCCTTTAATCTTTTATTCTGATTCCAAGGCTTCTTTTTATAAAACTTCTCAATTTTTTCATCACAATCATTAAGTTCAACATTTGGGCACTTTGCAACAAAGTGTCCTAATTGACCACAGCTAAAGCATTTAGGTTTGCCTTTATATTTATTTGTCATTCTTCTAACTAGCAATGCTTCTAAAGCATCTGTTAGATTTGAGTCACTCTCATCATGATTTTTAGCTTTACAAGCTGATTCTTTTGATGAGGAACTAGCTTGATGGCTAATCCTCATTTCATATGCAGTTAATGTACCTTGATGTTGATGCAAGGTCATTTTTGAAAAACTTTTCTTTTCTTCTAAAGTGGATATTTTTGTTTCAAATTTAGGTAACACTGACCTAATGACCTTTGAGACTACATCATGTTCTTCTATCTCTTCTCCTAGACCCTTTCTAGCATTTACGACTTCATCTACTCTTAAAAAATAAGTAGCAATAGTTTCATCTTCATTTATTTTTAGATTGTCGAACTGTGTTTTAAGAGTAATCAGTTTAGATTCTTTTACTTTAGCATCTCCTTGATATATAGTTTCAAGTTTAACCCATATATCATTTGCTGATTTGCAATAAATGACTTTGGCAAATATGTCTCTCGAGAGACCACAAAGAAGGGCATATTTTTCCTTCTTACCCAATTCAAATTTCAATTTTTCATTAGCATTAGTGGGAACTATTGTTGGGACAGTATATTTCGTTATTACAACATCCCACATTCTTACATCTAAGGAATGTATGAAAGCTTCCATCATGACTTTCCAAAAAACATAATCATTTCCATCAAATAGCGGAGCCCTATTAAGAGAAGCTCCTTTAGATTGAGCCATGACTTCCAATTAATATCCCTGGAAAAATTCCAAAAGGAATCCTATGCTCTGATACCACTTGTTGGAAGTATCAGGGTTCTAAGAGGGGGGAGAATCAGAACACAATTAAAATTATCTCACAATCTGATTTCAATAAGTTTAATTCACAATTTATAGTAGTGTAGAAATCAAACTGTACTAAAATGGAAACATTCAGAATAATATCAACTCACAGAAAGAAGAGACACCAATTTTGTGCCAAGTGGAAAACCCTCAAAAATCCTCACGATTTCATCATAGGGAGAAAAACCACTCCATGAACCTGTATTCTTTATTGAGTTCCAGCTCTTTTACAATCAGTATCGTCTACTGCTCCGGGTATTTTAGCCCTTTTATCAGTGCTGTAATTACAACCTTATACACACATATAAATGTGTATGTATGACATTTATACACGCATACAAGTTTATAATAGGACTTTCAGTCTTTATAACCTGTTTTGAAATATAAGTTTTTTTTCTTCTTTTTCAACTCACACACTTTATTTACAAAAGATCTCTATATTTATAGAGAAGAATTTCAAAATTGTTTAGTTACATGGAACCAACTAAACTAGTTAGGGTTGTTGAAAACCCTCTTAAAAGTTGTTTGAAAAGCCAACTTATAATTAGTTACAACTCGAATTTGTCTTCCCTTTATAAAACTATCATCCATGTCTTCCCTTCAAAAACTGTACATATAAAATTCTGAATTTAATAAAAATTTAGCCTTCAAGAGTATTCTCAAAAACTTTCGAATCCTGTTCTAAAATAATAGAGAAATTTGAAATAATTCTACACTTTAGAGATAGCTTTGAAGAAGTCCTTAAATCATTTAAGGTTTAAGGAAAGAATACCCTAACATTTTTGCCATTAGAATCATAGCTGAACCAGATAGTGGTAAGTAAATAACAACCTTCATTTTGATTCAACAAACTGTCTCCTTCAAGAATTTCTTTTTCACAAAGAATACAATGAGACTTTCTTTCTTTTGAAACCCTAACTGAAAAAATGCTTTGATAGTGATTCTTGATAGGGTTGAACAAATTCCTTTTCAACCCAGTTCCTCTTTTGAAAAACATTCCTTGATAATCTCTGGAATGACTTAAGACCAACTATGATTCAATTCCTCAAAGACAAAAATAAATGAATCAGAGATATCTACCTTTGTATTCCTTTTTAAGAAATGAGTATGCTCCAACATACCTGAAGACGCTTGATTTATTACCTTCACCATTTCAAAAATTTCTTGCTTGAAGATACCTGTTTCTCCTTTTCAACTGAACCAATTGTTAATCTCTCGAACATGCACAGGAAAGAAGACGAATGAGTGTATGTAAATATCTCAAACATGAAGACCTGTTGTTGCATATTTAAACACAAGTAGATTTTCTGCAAACCTTTTCACATAGATGATAAAAAAATATTGCCTCCTCTAACAGATTTCCATACACACCGAATGATCAGAATAGATTATGCCTCCTCAATAGATTTCCAAACACATAAAATGATCAGGGATAAAACCAACGAACTTGCAGAAGAAATGAATGAAAACAACATTCTCTTTGTTTTACTACCCACAACCTTAAGAGTTTTAAAATTCAATTTGAAGTCCACCACACAAAATGGACATTTGGCGAGACCTCTTAAACCATGCAGACCTTGTTTAAATGACCGTGTACTATGCAAAAGCCACGTTAGCATCTTTTCTGCCATGTTACAATCGTGCTGCTGAAAACATTGCCATTTAAAAAACTGCCTTTTAATATGACATTTTCACAAAATGTAATGTATACGCCAATGACAATGGCTTTTATATTTGCCACCTTTTTATTCACACATTTTTCCATATTTCGAAAAAGGACATCATGGTCAACACAAATGTGTATGAAAACCACCCAAATCAAGTACACAGAAAATGTGATCTCTAAAACAACTATGTGATAGGTGCTTTCAATTTCATGGCCTTGCTTTTGCATCTGTCATTTGAAAGATCCTCAGGGCATTGCGAATGATGATCTATACTTCCAGCCAAAATATATAAATCTGACTCCCATCACAGAGGCGAAGGACAAGTTCTAGGATGATATAATTCAGAGCAATTCAGATAACACTTTTAATTGAGATGATTTATAATGCCTTGTCCAATTTAGAATTTGATTTATGTTACATATGCCTATTATAAGCCATTACTATTATCGTTACAGTTTGTATCATGGAAGAAAGATGTATTATCGTTAGTGGCTGTACAATTTCTATTAAAACATTATTATTTCATCAATCATATTCACCTTAAAATATAATTTAATATTGTAAGTTACCCGTCAAATTTTATTAAAATAGTCAAATGTTTATATTGATAAATGCTTAATTATTATTATAATGTACAACATTTTCAAATAAATAAAATAAACAAATCAACAGTTAGATTACTACATATTCAATATAATATATGTGAATAAAAAAAAAAACTTAATAATAACAATTGTACGCTTTTGTATTTATTTGATAATTAATTAATATACTAGTACTGAATATCTTTCAAATACATTTAAAAATAATAATAACATTATTATTATTATTTTTTATTTTATTATTTTTATTTTTATTAAAATATTATAGTTTTAATTTTAATTTATATTCATGAATATATTATTAAATAATAATAAAAAACATTTTCAAATAAATAAAATAAACAAACCAACCATTAGATTACTACATATTCAATTTATTTTATAATTAACGAATATATTAAAAAAATCATTTCAAAAAAACCATATTATTATTATTATTATGTTATTATTATTTTTATTATTACAATATTCTAGTTTTAATTTTAATTTATATTTCATGAATATATTATTAAATAAAAACCAACATTTTCAAATAAATAAAATAAACAAACCAACCATTAGATTAAAAAAAACATAATAATAATAATAATAAAATAATAAAAAAATATTAAAGATAAAAACAAGGTGAATGAAAAAATCGTTTAAACAAAGAAAAGTGTAAATTTAAGCAATATGAAGATTTAAAGTGTGTAACCTAGATAGAGAAAATTCTGAAAACTTGAAGGATTGTGTATCCACAACTCCTTAGTTGTTGCCATGTTGAGTCATGGTGGAAAAATATTGGGCTTTGAATCGTTCCGTTATTTCAACCAGTCTGATATTTCCACTCTGCACGAAATTGTTTCCTTTATCTTTATCTACATTTTCTATGCTTTATAACTTATTCTCTTTAATCAAGATGTTTATTCACGGGTGCTACTTTTCAAGCTTAAGGTTCATCTTTGTGCTATGTTTTTGTCTTTCCTGTAATTTTTGACTCGTTTGTTTTTTTTTGGCTGAAATATTAGTTGCCTATGTTGGGTCCAAGAGTTGCATTGTCGATAACATAGGTTCTAAGCTTAACTCTATTACTAAAAATAGGTTTTTGCCTGTGAGTGAATTTGAAGTAGTGTGGTGGATGTCCAGTTTTTAGGAATGAGTTTAAGAAATGGTTTAGAAATAAACTGGAAAGGATTCCTTCCACCAATAAGAGAGCTTTTTCAATTTCCATGAATCCGAAATAGTGATTGTGGAAGAAATCAAAGCTCCATCGTAGATCACTCAAATATTAAAAAAAACCTTGGAATGTAGTCTTCTTTGCCTTGTCACCAGAGACAGCTACCTTTCCTCGTATCAAGCAATACGAACCACACTTGTCAGGGCGAACTTGTAAACTTTGCCAGGAAAAACAAATTTATTAGCAGACACGCTCAAAGATGTCATCCATCTTCCAATCGTTGTGCTACAAATAAGAGCGCACGTAAATAAAAGTAATAACAATTTCACAGAGAAATCCAATTTGGTTCAACTGGAAAAGATTGAGTTTTGAACTACACAAGCTGCTATTTGAAATCTGTTACGAAATGATTAATGCATATATGGATACTGTTTCCCTCAACAGCATTACAGGAAAGTAATACAACTTCAAAATTTATACTCACACTCTCACAATCACAGTAAGGAAAGTTTTGCAAGAAAACGAAAAAAATTACTTCCATCCTCCCAATATGACCATCCTCATTTCATGTGCCTTCGAGGGCCATTATTAGGGCAGTAGAGAATAAAATGCAAGGTAGAGTAAGCCATAGGTCTACGTATCTTTGTGCGATGTCTTCTATACTTTGGCACTTCAGTATATGCGTGAGTATGTAGAGGCTTTTCAATTAGTCCATTCATAAAGAAACCTCAATCTAAGGAATTTGTGTTCTGCACATTTGGATCCAGATGAAGGACATTTTAATATTTCCTTGGATGCATGTTAAAGGTGTTGATTAGTTTTTCTGAAGTGATGAAATACTTCATCACAACATTGAGTCGCAATCCTCTAAGATCAAATAAATAGTACTTTGGGTTTTTCTGGATGACCTGTGATTGGCTTTGTCACCCTTTCTAAAGCTCTTTTTGTTTTCGCTTGAATTTCTGTGTTCTTCAATTTCCAAACTTTGGCATACCATTTGGGTCAATGACCAAAAACATTTTCGGTTCAAACTTGAACCAATGTGATCACCTTCATATAGAGAACACTCGGTGCATATAGTAGCACATGTGTAGAAACTTAATTTTGCCTGTGACTTCTTTGAAATAACATAAAGTAAACATGGGGGTACTGATTTGCATTGAAGTTGGAGGTCCTTTTCTATTCATGAAATTTACATGGGGTCGTCAAATGTTATAGCTAAACCCTAAAAAGATAAGAATTGTACGAAGGAGAGATGGGCCTGATAAGATGACACATGTAAGTAATTTACCTAAAAGATCTGTTTAGCACTGAGATGGGCACAATTGCTTACAACTTTTCCTTCTTATTAAGATTCAACAATCAATTGCAGAAATCAAAAGAAGAATCAATTATTAGGGTTTCAACATGATGTGTCATAAATATCTGGGGATTTTTTTAAGTCCATCCAAAGTCCCCACAACCAATCTGTTTCGTTCCCAAACATCTGGTTCAATATTTCCAATTTCTTAGCTTCCCAGCGTAGAAGAAAAGCATTCAGAACTTTTAAAGAATAATTAGGGTTCTTTGCGCATTACATATAAGGGTAATTTTCTTTTTAGTGAACGTTTGTGCAATTGGCATGCAATTGGTTTAATGTTGAAGGTTAGGAGGGGATGCAACAACTGTCCTTCGGCTTGCCCTTGCATGAATGTATACTACGTAGCAGTTGACAACTCATTGTCGAAATACTAATCATTATATAAATGCTACTTTGACAGTTAGCAAATACATAGTAGGTACATGAAGCTTGCAAGCCAACAGTCATTCGTTAAAGTTGACTATATAGAAATAAATTAAACTTCCTTAATTTACTATCTTCTGCACCTAGAAATAGACAAAATCGTACTTGGCTGACTTTAAAATGGAAGCTTAGGTGATCCTTATACCTGGCCAGATTTGGGCTTCAATTATTTTAGTTTTATTTTGTCATTATGGATGCAATTATTAAGGAACTAAGATATTAAAGTGAGAATTTCAAATTACATTACAATTCTACTAACATATATTACTCCATTTAGACACATACCAACTCATTTGATTGAGATTAGGACATGTTGAATGTATAAACATTTAAGGAAATTTTTGCTTTGTAGAACTTCTGTGTAAATCCTCCATGCCATGTCCACCCAACTGACATTGACTAAACCTCCAAGTAGACTATTGTAGGCATTTATTGATGGAGAGAAGCCATAACTCCTGATCCTATGAAAGGCCCCCATGGTGTCTTTCATCACTTTTTCCTACACAGAAGATCATCTATAGCCCAAGATGTCGTGGTTCCACTTCTTCTCAACATGCAGAGCAAAAGAGACTGAGCTTTTGCAAGCCTCCTTCCCTTAATCAATATGTGGATCATGGCACTTAAGATTTGGACCATGTCTCTAAATCTCTGTTGTTTTTTGTTGCAAGAGAAACTATATAAATAATATTTCTATATTGTTTATGGGGGTACTTATATGTTTTGGGTTTTTTTTTTTAATCATTTTAGGGTATAATTAATAGTTTCTATCACTTAGGAAAAAATTCATGTTTTGGGCACATTTTAATATTTTAAGACATAGTTTGATGTTTTGTTAAAGAATTGAACAAAACATGTACGGGACTGGTGGATGCCAAAAAAAGTCTTAACTATTTATCTTTGTTTATATGTTCTCTCCAAATTGATTGTGGAGGAGAGGATTAATTTTAATTTTCTTTTCTGTGTGAAGAAGGACTATGATATTATGAAGATTATTTGTACCCTGCTCTACTGAAATAAATAATACTATAGTGCTTTCTTGATACTTGGTTTTTATTTTTGTTCACACTACAAATTGATTAGGGATGCATATCATATCTATTGTTTTTTGAATAAAATAGTAGAAGTAGCATTGTTTTCTTTTTGTAGAAGTTATTATTGCAGGAAGCCAGACTCACACTAGAATCTTTGGAAATTAAATTGGGATGTAATGCCTCTTGCTCGCATAATCACCACGTGAAGTGGCCTGAGTGTGGTGGAGAGTGGGTAGGAGGAACGTACATTACTTTCTTCATGGCCATTTATAGGAATGGGCTACAGTTTGAAGAAACATGTGTTTGGTAAGGCAGCATCCCTATGTGCTTGCCATGAATGAACACATGTAACCTATAAGGTGTTGTTCATAATTGATGTTTTTGGTGTAGTTTTTTTTAGTTTCTTCTTTCCATCCAATATTGAGCCTATTATAGGATTTGTTTTTGTTATCTCCTCGTCATATTGGTGTCAGAGCAAGACAAGATCTTGCTAGGAAGTGTATGTCTGCAGAAGAATCACAGGTTGAAGCTGAGGCTCACACCATGCCTCAAAAAAGTATGACTCCAGATGCCATCAAAAAGATGATGGAGGAACTTCTAGAAGAAAACTTTAAGGATTTCAAGGAGTCTAGTAACAAGGATAAGGAGAATGAGGTGGAAGAAGGTACCAGTGGAGATGAAGAAGAAGAACAACACCAGGATTCACCAACAGAATTGGGTGCAGATAAAAAGGAATTCATTGATGCCTTAAAGTCAATAAAAGGAGATATTACTGATAAGCTACCTACATATGGAGTTAGTCTCAATTGTGAGGAAGTGATTGAATGGATTAAATCAATCACGAATTACTTCGAGATGAATGAAGTTCCAAAGAATGATAGGGTAAGGATTGCAAAAGGAAAGTTAAAAGGATTTTCTCTACCATGGTCAAATTATATTCAAGGAGAAAGAATACAAAATAATAAAAGTATGATTTCTTCATGGGAAGTAATACAGGAAAAAATTAAGGCACAATTTTTACCTGCAGATTATGAAGTGCAGTTGTTCAAAACACTAAAAAGCTTGAAGAAACGAGAAATGGATGTGAGTGCCTATATGGAAGAGTTCCATAGACTAACTCTCAGGGCAAGGAAACAAGAGGAAGAACTAGAAATAGTGGCCAGCTACTTGAATGGCCTAAGGATGAACATACAAGAGGAGATTAAACTCTTGGTACCAGATACATTGGGGAATTGTTTTCAACTTGCTCTTAAGGTTGAAGAGAAGTTAAAGAGGAAGAGTGATCAACAACAAGGAGGGAGAAGTGGAAGGAATGACCAAGGCGGAGGAAACTTCAACAATAGAGGACAAGGCCAGAGGTCCCAAGGTGAGTCTAACCCTAAGGAGCAAGTGGGTGACTCAAGTAGCAGAGGAGGCTATGGTGGAAGGGGATCTAATGGAGGAAGGTCAGATGGATCAAGTAGAGGATCCAGGTTCTTAGGAATGAAGTGCTATAGTTGTGGTCAGATAGGGCACCCAAAATATAAGCATCCACAAAGAGCATCTACTTATCAAAATGGTGAAAGGAGATTCACTTATGTGTAGGAAGATAATGTGAGTATGAACTCACCAAAAGTTTAGTTGATGACAGAGGCTCAAGGAGAAAGTCTCATGTTAAGGAGGACACTTCTTAAGGAACTGCTGAAAGAAGATACCACTCAAAGGAGGGCTCTTTTTTTAGTTCAATGCAAGGTGAAAGGTAAGTTGTGCAAAGTAATAATTGATTCAGGTTCCATAGATAACATCATCTCACTTGAAGCTATAAACAAATTGAAGTTGGAGATATTTCCACATTCTTGTCCATACAAGGTCAATTGGTTGAACAAAGAGCAATAGGAAGTTGTGAATGAGAAAGCTTGGGTAGAGTTCAATATAAGGGAATATAAGGATAAAATATTGTGTGATATCTTGCCCATGGATGCTTGCCACCTCTTGCTGGGAAGACCTTGGCAATTTGATAGGAAGGCACACCATGATGGTGAGAAGAATTCTTAAAGCTAAAAAAAGAATGGAGTAACATACTGATTGAATTCTGAAGGAGAAGAGAAAGGGGTTGGTCAAGTTGGACCAAGTGTGTTGATGGTGGGTAAGAAAGAGTTCATTAATAGTCTTGAAGAAGATGGAATAGGCTTTGTATTAGTGCTAAAGCCTAAGGAAGATAGGAAGAAGGAGCGTAGGACAGTAGGCCTGAAAGAAGTTGAAGAGTTGTTGAACCAGTATAAGGAAATCATTGCTGAGGTAATGCTTGAGTCTTTGCCAATAATAAGAGACATAAGTCACCAGATTGATCTTATTCCTGGAGCAATGCTACCCAACAAGTAAGCATATAAGATAACACCACAACAAAATGAAGAGATTGCCAAGCAAGTACAAGAGTTTCTTGATAAGGGGCTGATAAGGAAAAGTCTTAGCCCATGTGTCGTAACCTCAGTTCTTGCTCCAAAGAAGGATGGTAAGTGGAGGCTGTGTACTGATTCTAGGGCCATTAATATGATAAATATTAGATATAGATTTCCTATTCCTAAAATAGAAGATTTGTTGGATTGCTTGGGGGGAGCTTCATATTTTTCTAAAATAGATCTCAAAAGTGGCTATCATCAAACAAGCATACGAGAAGGGGATGAATGGAAGACAACCTTTAAAACTAATGAAGGGTTGTATGAATGGTTGGTTATGCCATTTGGTTTATCTAATGCTCCTAGTACATTTATGCGATTAATGAATGAAGTTTTGCATGACTTCATTGGGATGTTTTTTGTTGTCTACATTGATGACATTTTGGTGTATAGCAAGAATAAAGAAGAGCATCTAAAGCATTTGAAGATGGTTTTTCAAAGGCTACAGGAACAAAAGTTGAAGATAAACTTGGAGAAGTGTGACTTTTTGAAACAAGAGTTGGTGTATCTTGGATTTGTGATATCCAAGGGAGATCTGAAAATGGATCCATCTAAAGTGGAGACCATCATTAATTGGCCAACACCAAGGGCTGTTGGAGATGTTCAAAGTTTCCATGGTTTGGCCACATTCTACAGGAAGTTCATAAGAAACTTCAACAACATTTGTGTACCAATTTTAGACACCATCAAAGGAGGAGGTAAAACAAAGTTTGAATGGAATAATGCAGCAAATAAGAGTTTTGAGGAACTCAAACAAAAGGTAGCCAAATATCCTATTCTTGTTTTTACCAGATTTTAATAAAGTTTTTATAGTAGAATGTGATGCTAGTGGCTTTGCAATAGGGGTTGTTCTTAGTCAAGAAGGTAGACCCATTGCATTTTTCAGTGAGAAGCTGAATGAGGCAAAGAAGAAATATTCTTCTTATGATTTGGAATTGTATGCCATGGTTTAGGCATTGAAAAAATGGAGGCACTATTTGCTGCCTAATGATTTTATTGTATATACTGACAACCATGCTCTTAGTTTCTTGAATGGGTAGGAAAAACTCAACCATAGGCACATGAAATGGGTTGAGCATTTGCAGGCTTATACTTTCATAATCAAACATAAGAAAGGACAAGCCAATAAGGTGGTTGATGCACTTAGTAGAAGAGTGTTAACAGTGCCAGAAGTACAAGTGCAAAGCATGGGTGTAGATGCATTGAAGGGAATTTATGCGAAAGATAGAGATTTCAGTGAAGCATATGAGGTTTGCACTAAATTAGAAGATAGTTTTCATTCTAATTTTTCTTAATTTATTGTGCAAGATGGACTGTTGTTTAAGGGCAGCCAACTATGTATTCCCAAATGCTCTATGCGGGAAAATGTTATTAAAGAAAAGCATTGTGGAGGTCTTAGTGGTCATTTTTGACTCAACAAGACATTAGAATTGGTACAAAAAATTTATTATTGGCCTAAGATGCAAACAGACATTAGGAAGTTTGTCGAAGGTTGTCTGGTATGTCAAAGGGCAAAGGGAGTACCAACAAATGCTAGACTTTATCAGCCTTTACCCATACCGAACAGACCTTGAGAGTGTTTTAGTATGGATTTTTTAATGGGATTACCAAGGACAAAGATAGGTTATGACAACATATTTGTGGTTGTTGATAGATTCAATAAAATGGCTCACTTTATTCCATGTAGAACCACTAATGATGCTAGTTATATTGCAGGACTATTCTTTAAGGAAATAGTTTGCATTCATGGTTTTCCATTGAGCATTGTATCTGATAGGGATAGGAAGTTTGTGGGTGACTTTTGGAGAACCCTATGGAAGAAGTTGGGCACAAATTTATCTTTTAGTTTAGCCTATCATCCTCGAATAGATGGGCAAACTGAGGTGGTTAATAGATCGTTGGGAAATATTTTGAGGTGCCTGACATGAGAACATGGAGGTAGTTTGGATGCTATCATACCTCAAGCAGAGTTTGCATATAATGACTCAGTGAATCGTAGCATAGGAATGAGTCTATTTGAAGTTGTTTATTGGAGACATCCAAGGGGAGTTTTGGAACTTAGAAATATGGATGGTTTGGAGAAAAGGAGTGGACATGCAGAAGACTTGGCTGAAGCAATGATGGAAGTGCATAAGCATGTGAGAAAAATGTTGCACCAAAATAGCCTTAAGGTGAAAGCTAAAGCAGATCTGAAAAGAAGAAATTTACAATTCCAAGTTGGAAACCTAGTTATGGTACACTTGAACAAAGATCGGTTACCTCGGGGTAGCCATACAAAGTTGATGATAAAGAACATTGGACCATGTGAAACCCTTGAAAAGTATGGAGAAAATGCTTAAAAAGTGGTATTGCCTCCAAATGTAGCTATTTCACCTATATTTAATGTCTCAGATCTGACATTGTATAAAGGTTCAAACAAAGAAGTTGGTACAGAAGCAACAACACATGAATCAAATGACTGGATTGAACAAGAATTGCCTTCTAAAGAGACACCCCAGATGGAAAGTATCATCAAAAATAGGGAAGCAATGAGGACAAGATACAAAGTACACACAAAGTATTTGGTTAAGTGGAAGGGTCTTCTAGATTCTGAAGCTACTTGGTTTCTAGAAATAGATATTGTAAGGCAAGGTGGGAATATACAACAGTTGGTTTCCAAGAGGACTTGTGAAAAAATTCACCCCCGGTAGTATGTTGCAGGAGGAACTATATAAATAATATTTCTATATTGTTTATGGGGGGTACATATATGTTTTAGGGTATTTTTTTAATCATTTTAGGGTATAATTAATAATTTCTATCACTTAGGAAATAATTGATGTTTAGGGCACATTTTAATATTTTAAGACATAGTTTGATGTTTTGTTTAAGAATTGAACAAAACATGTATGGGATTGTGGTTGCCAAAAATAGTCTTAACTGTTTATCTTTTTTTATATGTTCTCTCCAAATTGATCATCGAGGAGAGGATTAATTTTAATTTTCTTTTTTGTGTGAAGAAGGACTGAGATATTATGAAGATTATTTTTACCCTACCCTGATGAAATAAATAATACTGTAGTGCTTTCTTGATACTTGGTTTTTATTGTTGTTCACACTGCAAATTGATTAGGGATGCATATCATATCTATTGTTTTCTGAATAAAATAGTAGTAGTAGCATTGTTTTCTTTTTGTAGAAGTTATTATTGCAGGAAGCCAAACTCACACTAGAATCTCTAGAAATTAAATTGGGTAGTAATGCCTCTTGCTCTCATAATCACCATGTGAAGTGGCTTGAGTGTGGTGGAGAGCAGGTAGGAGGAATGTACATTACTTTCTTCATGGCCATTTGCAAGAATGGGCTACAATTTGAAGAAACATATATTTGGTAAGGCAACATCCCTATGTGCTTGCCATGAATGAACACATGTAACCTGTAATGTGTTGTTCATATTTGGTGTTTTCCCTGTAGTTTTTTTTAGTTTCTGCTTTCCATCCAATATTGAGCCTATTATAGGATTTGTTTTTGTTATCTCCTCGTCATATTGGTATTAGAGAAAGATAAGATCTTGCTAGGAAGTGTATGTCTACGGAAGAATCATAGGCTGAAGCTGAGGCTCACACCATGCCTCCGAAATGTATGACTCTAGATGCCATGAAAAAGATGATGGAGGAACTTCTAGAAGATAAGTTGAAGGACTTCAAGGAGTCTAGTAACAAGGATAAGGAGAATGAGGTGGAAGAAGGTACCAGTGGAGATGAAGAAGAAGAAGAACACCAAGATCCACCAATAGAATTGGGTGTAGATAAAAAGGCATTCGTTGATGCCTTAAAGTCAATAAAAGGAAATATTACTGATAAGCTACCTACATATGGAGTTAATCTCAATTGTGAGGAAGTGATTGAATGGATTGAACCAATCACGAATTACTTCAAGTTGAATGAAGTTCCAAAGAATGTTAGGGTAAGGATTGAAAAAGGAAAGTTGAAAGGATTCGCTCTACCATGGTCGAATTATATTCAAGGAGAAAGGATACAAAATAATAAAAGTTTGATTTCTTCATGGGAAGTAATGAAGGAAAAAATTAAGGCACAATTTTTACCTGCAGATTATGAAGTGCAGTTGTTCAAAAAACTAAAAAGCTTGAAGCAACAAGAAATGGATGTGAGTGCCTATATGGAAGAGTTCCATAGAGTAACTCTCAGGGCAAGGAAACAAGAGGAAGAACTAGAAAGAGTGGCCAAGTACTTGAATGGCCTAAGGATGAACATACAAGAGGAGATCAACCTCTTGGCCCTAGATACATTAGGGAAGTGTTATCAATTTGCTCTTAAGGTTGAAGAGATGTTGAAGAGGAAGAGTGATCAACAACAAGGAGGGAGAAGTGGATGGAATGATTGAGGTAGAGGAAACTTCAACAATAGAGGACAAGGCTAGAGGTCCCAAGGTGAGTCTAACCCTAAGGAGCAAGCGGGTGACTCAAGTAGTAGAGGAGGCTATGGTGGGAGGGGATCTAATGGAGGAAGGTCAGATGGATCAGGTAGAGGATCCAGGTTCTCAAGAATGAAGTGCTACAATTGTGGTCATATAGGGCACCCAAAATATAAGTGTCCACAAAGGGCATCTACTTCTCAAAATGCTGAATGGAAAGTCACTTATGTGCAAGAAGATAATGTGAGTATGAACTCACCAGAAGTTAAGTTGATGATAAACACTTAGGGAGAAAGTCTCATGTTAAGGAGGACACTTCTTAAGGAACCGTTGAAAGAAGATACCACTCAAAGGAGGGCTCTTTTTCAAGTTGAATGCAAGGTGAAAGGTAAGTTTTGCAAAGTAATAACTGATTCAAGTTCCACAGATAACATCATCTCACTTGAAGCTGTAAACAAATTGAAGTTGGAGAGATTTCCACATTCTTGTCCATACAAGGTCAGTTGGTTGAACAAAGGGCAACAAGAAGTTGTGAATGAGAAAGCTTGGGTAGAGTTCAGTCTAAAGGAATATAAGGATAAAATATTGTGTGATATATTTCCCATGGATGCTTGCCAGCTCTTTCTGGGAAGACTTGGCAATTTGACAGGAAGGTACACCATGGTGGTGAGAAGAATTCTTATAGCTTCCAAAAGAATGGAGTAACATACAGATTGAATTCTGAAGGAGAAGAGAAAGTGGTTGGTCAAGTTAGACCAAGTGTGTTGATGGTGGGTAAGAAAGAGTTCATTAATACTCTTGAAGAAGATGGAATAGGTTTTGCATTGGTGCTAAAGCCTAAGGAAGATAGGAAGAAGTAGTGTAGGACAGTAGGCCCAAAAGAAGTTGAAGAGTTGTTGAACCAGTACAAGGAAATCATTGCTGAGGTAATGCCTGAGTCTCTGCCACCAATAAGAGACATAAGTCACCAGATTGATCTTATTCTTGGAGTAGTGCTACCCAACAAGGCAGCATATTAGATGACACCACAATAAAATGAAGAGATTGCAAGGCAAGTACATGAGTTTCTTGAAAAGTGGCTAATAAGGAAAAGCCTTAGCCCATGTGTTGTACCATCAGTTCTTGTTCCAAAGAAGGATGGTAAGTGGAGGCTATGTACTAATTCTAGGGCCATTAATAGGATAACTATTAAATATAGATTTCCTATTCCTAGAATAGAAGATTTGTTGGATTGTTTGGAGGGAGCTTCATATATTTCTAAAATAGATCTCAAATGTGTGTATCATAATATAAGGATACGAGAAGGGGATGAATGGAAGATAGCCTTTAAAACTAATGAAGGGTTGTACGAATGGCTAGTTATGCCATTTGGTTCATCTAATGCTCCTAGTACATTTATGTGACTAATGAATGAAGTTTTGAACGACTTCATTGGAAAGTTTGTTGTTGTGTACCTTGATGACATTTTGGTGTATAGCAAGAATAAAGAAGAGCACCTAAAGCATTTTAAGATGGTTTTTCAAAGGCTATAGGAACAAAAGTTGAAGATAAACTTGGAGAAGTGTGACTTTTTGAACAAGAGTTGGTGTATCTTGGATTTGTGATATCCAAGGGAGATTTGAAAATGGATCCATCTAAAGTGGAGGCCATCATTAATTGGCCAACACCAAGGGCTATTGGAGATGTTCAAAGTTTCCATGGTTTGGCCACATTCTATAGGAAGTTAATAAGAAACTTTAGCAACATTTGTGCACCAATTTTAGACACCATCAAAGGAGGAGGTAAAACAAAGTTTGAATGGAATAATGCAGCAAACAAGAGTTTTGAGGAAATCAAACAAAAGGTAGCCAAATATCATGTTCTTGTTTTACTAGATTTTAATAAAGTTTTTACAGTAGAATGTGATGCTAGTGGATTTGCAATAGGGGCCGTTCTTAGTCAAGAAGGTAGACCCATTGCATTTTTCAGTGAGAAGCTGAATGAGGCAAAGAAGAAATATTCTTCTTATGAGTTGGAATTGTATGCCATGGTCTAGGGATTGAAAAAATGGAGGCACTAATTTCTGCCTAAGGAGTTTATTGTATATACTGACAACCATGCTCTTAGTTTCTTGAATGGGCAGGAAAAACTCAACTATAGGCACATGAAATGGGTTAAGAGTTTGTAGGCTTATACTTTCACAATCAAACATAAGAAAGGACAAACCAATAAGGTGGTTGATGCACTTAGTAGAAGAGTGTTAACAGTGCAAGAACTACAAATCCAAAGCATTGGTGCAGATGCATTGAAGGGAATGTATGCGGAAGATAGAGATTTCAGCAAAGCATATGACTTTTGCACTAAATTGGAAGATAGTTTTCATTCTAATTTTTTTGAATTTATTGTGCAAGATGGACTATTGTTTAAGGGCAACCAACTATGTATTCTTAAATGCTCTATGTGGGAAAATGTTATTAAAGAAAAACATTGTGGAGGTCTTAGTGGTCATTTTGGACTCAACATGACATTAGAATTGGTACAAAGATTTTATTATTGGCCTAAGATTCAAACATACATTAGGAAGTTTGTGGAAGGTTGTTTGTTATGTCAAAGGGCAAAGGGAGTACCAAAAAATGTTGGACTTTATCAGCCTTTACCCATATCGAACAGACCTTGGGAGTGTTTTAGTATGGATTTTGTATTGGGATTACCAAGGAAAAAGATAGGTTATGACATCATATTTGTGGTTGTTGATAGATTCAGTAAAATGGCTCACTTTATTCCATGTAGAACCACCAATGATGCTAGTTATATTGCATGACTATTCTTTAAGGAAATAGTTCGTATTCATGGTTTTCCATTGAGCATTGTATCTAAGACGGATAGCAAGTTTGTGGGTCACTTTTGGAGAACCCAAATTTTAGTTTAGCCTGTCATCCTCATATAGATGAGGAAACTAAGGTGGTTAATAGATCCTTGGAAAACCTTTTGAGGTTCCTGACATGATAACATGGAGGTAGTTGGGATGCTATCATACCTCAAGCAGAGTTTGCATATAATGAATTAGTGAATCGTAGCATAGGCATGAGTCCTTTTGAAGTTGTTTTTGGGAGACATCCAAGGGGAATTTTGGAACTTAGAAAAATGGATGGTTTGGAGAAAAGGAGTGGACATGCAGAAGACTTTGCTGAAGCAATGACCGAAGTGCATGAGCATGTGAGAAAAATGTTGCAGCAAAATAGCCTTAAGGTGAAGGCTAAAGCAGATCTGAAAAGAAGAAATGTACAATTTCAAGTTGGAAACCTAGTTATGGTACACTTGAACAAAGATCAGTTACCTCAGGGCAGGCATACGAAGTTGATGAAGAAGAAGACTGGACCATGTGAAATCCTCGAAAAGTATGGAGAAAATGCTTACAAAGTGGCATTGCCTCCAAATGTAGCTATTTCACCTATATTTAATGCCTCAGATCTCACATTGTACAAAGGTTCAAACAAAGAAGTTGGTACAAAAGAAACAACACATGAATCAAATGACTGGATTCAAGAATTGAATTCTGAAGAGACACCCCAGATGGAAAGTATCATCAACAGCAAGGAAGTAATGAGGACAAGACACAAAGTACACAGGGAGTATTTTGTTAAGTGGAAGGGCCTTCCATATTTTGAAGCTACTTGGTTGCTAGAAACAAAAATTCTAAGGCAAGGTGGGGATATACAACAGTTGGTCTCCAAGAGGACTTGAGACAAAATTCACTCCCGGGAGTATGCTATAGGAGCAAATATATAAATAATATTTCTATATTGTTTATGGGGGGTACTTATATGTTTTAGGGTATTTTTTAAAAATCATTTTAGGGTATAATTAATAGTTTCTATCACTTAGGAAATAATTGATGTTTAGGGCACATTTTAATATTTTAAGACATAGTTTGATGTTTTGTTAAATAATTGAACAAAACATGTATGGGACTGGTGGTTGCCAAAACAGTCTTAACTATTTATCTTTGTTTATATGTTCTTTCCAAATTGATCATGTAGGAGAGGATTAATTTTAATTTTCTTTTCTATGTGAAGAAGGACTGAGATATTATGAAGATTATTTTTACCCTGCCCTACTGAAATAAATAATATTGTAGTGCTTTCTTGATACTTGGTTTTTATTTTTGTTCACACTGCAAATTGATTAGGGATGCATATCATAGCTATTATTTTCTGAATAAAATAGTAGTAGTAGCACTGTTTTCTTTTTGTAGAAGTTATTATTGCAGGAAGCTAGACTCACACTAGAATCTCTTGAAATTAAATTGGGCAGTAATGCCTCTTGCTCGCATAATCACCATGTGAAGTGGCCTGAGTGTAGTGGAAAGCGGGTAGGAGGAATGTACATTACTTTCTTCATGGCCATTTGTAGGAATGGGCTACAATTTGAAGAAACATGTGTTTGGTAAGGAAATATCCCCATGTACTTGCCATGAATGAACACAGGTAACCTATAAGGTGTTGTTCATATTTGGTGTTTTCCCTGTAGTTTTTTTTAGTTTCTTCTTTCCATCCAATATTGAGCCTATTATAGGCTTTGTTTTTGTTATCTCCTCATCATTTTTCCACTCAACTAAAAACTTGAAAACATGTATCAACATTGTTTCTAAACATGTACAATACATTTATCACAACTAAAGGGTTTAATCATTGACGTATATCCAAACAATTAACATTCACTTGCCTCAAGGCTGCACAAATCTTTTGAATTAGACTAGAATCAGATAAAGATGGAAGATGTGTCCCATCTTTATCTCTTAATAGGTCTGCTATTTTCTCATTTTTAATTATTGCTTTGCTACACAACAGATGAACTTACGTCATTGATTTTGAATAGTTTAACATAAAACAATGATTTTGAAACTGGAGAAGAAGCGCATTAGCTCTACAATAGTACAAATTCATTTTCCAAACTCTTCCCACTCCTCCTCTAGAATATTTCATCTTTTGTGAGTTAGGTGTCCTTGCTCTAATTCATTTTTCCAAAAGTTCCTACTTCCCTCTGCTCATTTAAAATAAAAGAATGGATTAGCTATTTAGGGTTTTAAAAGGGTTAGCCCTGTCACCTCCTCTTTCTGATTTAGGAATATCCAAAAACTATTGCGAAAATGAATGATTGAATCAAGGCCTCATTCATACTAGTTTCAAGCTGGATTTCAAACCAAAAAACTTTCCCTTAATTTGAAGGGTTTTGGACCTTCCCATTAGTAGAAAAGAACACATTCTTCCTCATTGGCTTGCTTGTTTTTCCATTTAGATTAATTTTGGGGAAGCTCAAATTGCATTGAATAGCAATATCGTTATGTATAGTAGATAGATAGGTTGAGTCTCCCTGTAAGTCCTGCCTATAAATTCATGTCAAAGTATTTAAGAATATCAATCATGTGTTTCATTATGTAAATGTATTGGCTGTCACATTTAGGTGTAGTTTTCACCTCATATTTAAACTAAGTTGATAAACGTGAAATAAACTTTGTGGACACCATAGATTAATTAGTCACATGGCTTGAGCAATCCCCTTGACTAGACCAAGGTCTATTGCCACTAGCATGAACTAAATAAATTATCATGCCTTATAAAGTTTCCATCAAGCTCAATTTCTCCAAGCTAGTTTTAAAAGGAATTCTCTTTTACTCTTCATTGCACTCTAAAAATCAAATATGTGATATTTATAGGATACCTATTTTCTCCTATCACTATCACAAACTAAGGGAATCTATATATGAACTTCCCTTCAAACAAATTTATATTCTAATCAATAGAATTGAAACAAAACACGAGTAGGTTTTCACACCATGATGACGATTACTCCAAAAAATAGCTAAAAAGCTTTAAGATATGGTTTTTTGAGACAAATTTCATTGAAAATAGATCCACTCAAGGAGAGATTTGCCAAAGCAATTGGTTTGTAAATTTTGAAAAGAACAATTGGTTGCCCTGAGTTGTGGAGGCACCAAAAAAGGTCAACTTATGGAACTCTCAAATTCCTCAAAATGGTTACCCATAAAATAAATTTCCACAGTGCATAGAAATACAATCATGAACCCTAATTTCAATTCTCTAAATCCTCATCTTTCTTCTCCTTTTCATTGTAATTAACTATCATTCTAGCTCCCTTTCTGGTCTTCTTTACAACTGTCATTAATTAAAATCTATTTTTTTTGTACTATGCTCATGGTTTTTTATTCCCTCTTGTATCACTTTAAATCTGCAACTCAACTTTTATAATATTAGCTTAGTCGCAGTACAAGACTACTTCTTACATCCCAAAATATTCTTGTCTTAGCTTCAATACACTTTTTGCCTATTCTATTCTGTGTCGAGTGCATATGTGATAACTCTAGTTATACAGGTCTAAACCTAGCATGGGAATAAACTACTTTGTATTAGTGGCCAAAAAAAATAGAAATTCATAATAGTAGACATTTGTCTACCTATGGTTGTTAGAGAATAAAGTCTATGTGGAGTCTACCATAGAATTGGATCATAGTGTCCTTATCCATCTTCCACTCTTCTAAATGGAAAACTCCCCCCAGACATTACAAATATGCTAGCTTGTGTCAAATCATACATCTTTTGATTGACTTTCTTGAATACCTTCACTTTAGCATCCTAGATAATTGCAATATTGCATGGCCTTTACTTATATCACCTTGGCATTAACACATGGGTACCAGAAGGGAGTGTTGAGCTAGCGCATAAAATTTTATGGAACTATATTTTATATAAGAATTTTTACAATGAACCTAGATTTATAATCAACATAGAAGAACCAATAAAAAATGATTAAAATTTTAGTTTGATTAATGAACAAAATTAAAACTTTGACATTGACCAACATGGTTGACTTTAGGTCAATTTTATGATGAACCATGTGACCAATTTTTGCTAACCAGAATCATGAACCATGGGACCAATTCCTGCTAAGTAGACCTCTAATCTAAAAACCAATTAAATAAATGATAACCAATGTTTAAAACATTATAGATTTCACATAAATAAGAAAAAGCATACACGATCTTTCTATATGTTATTCATGAATATCTTTAAAAGGGTTTCAACTTTATCCTCTATTCTATATGAAGGCTCTTTTATTTTTAAGTTGAATGCTTTGTTTCAGTCCTGTTAGGATTAATAATTTGGATCATTTTTGCCGATTTATAATTTCAATACTTTTATATCAATGATTTCTATGACATTTTGAAATTTATGTTACAATTGGAAATCAAATTGCAAAGAAGTAGACAATAATTTTCCATCAGTCTTAGATACATAGAAAAATCCTTAGTTATTTCCTAGTTAAATTTTAGAAATTTGATTCCTTTAGCAGTATAATATTTTAAATAGTTTGGTTGTGCAAAACTTTAGAAACAAGATAAAATTAGATTTGTATTCTTACATTGGTTTTCATTACATTTACTGACAGTAAAATAAACGAAAAAACTAAGCTTAAAAAATAATTACATTCAATGATAGATGTTGATAAGTATGATGTAGTCGGTACAAATGTACAAGGAACTATTGACATTGTATTGGCAAATAATAACCTCTTTAGAATAAGCCAGTTTGTATAAAATTTAGGCAGTTGCCTTTTTTATTCTCTCCAACTATTGTTGCACATGAGGTACACTTCTTTAGAGTTACATAGAGGAACCATCAACCATTTCATACAATCACTACAAAGAAATAAGCTTGAAGCTTTATTTTCATATTCACCTGAAGTACATCCTAACAATTTATACGAATTACATGGAGTTAGAAATGTTGATACATATCTACAATGTATGACATTCTTTGCAGCTTTAAGAACAACAAATCATGAATGCGGCCTTTGGAGAGACATATTCTGTATCAAATGGTTAGCAAAGTGGCTCAATATTGAAATTTGTATTTGGTCTTCAACTAGAAAAAGAAAGTACTTACATTTAAATGACCATTTACAAATAATTCCATATTCTATTTTTTTTCATGACGAGAATCCTCCCCATGGCTATTTTGAACCACTTGTATCAAAAAAATCATATTGATGTCAACCTTTACTTGCCTTGTCAAAACGATAAAAAACAAATTGCACTTCAAACAATGATTTAGAGAGTATTAGCTTGAACAATGAAATGCTCATTTTGTGTGAGAAAGCATTACCAATATCTGAATGTGGTGATAGCTTTTTTCATAGCATTTCTATTTTATCAAACAATGATTATGATAGTGAATGTCTTCGATGTTACATGGCTCAGTCATTTTGCAATGCAATTTTATCTAAAGACAAAGTAACAACAACTTTCCTTCAAACATTTTTCACATTGATTCACTTCTTGGTTATGGTGTAACGAGTTGGAAAACATTTATTGGAAAAATAAGTAACCCATACAAAGAAAGTAGAATAGAAGCTCATGAATTTTATTTTCAATGCTTGTCTTATATTTTGCAAATATATATACAACTATGGAGAACAAATGATGACATGATTACATAAAATAGAGGACTATTGCAATTGTGAAAAGCCAACAAAGGTGTACAAAATCATGTGTTCCAAACTACATGATAGGCATAAACATTATAAACCACTTAGAGTCAATATCATATCATTAGAGGATTCTAATAAGAAGTGGTGACAAGTAATCCTAAATTCGAATCTTAAAAGAAATGCAAACTTGCACAAAAAAAAGCAGTTTGTTTGAAACAATTATGATAATCTTCAACAATCACAAAAAACACCTTTCTTATAGCCACAAATAAACTAAACTTGCACAAAAAAAAATAGTATATTCATAGTAAGAAAGATGATAAAATTGACAATCAATTACAACCCACAATGTCTATTAGTAAGATCCCCAACAAGTCACTTCACAAACTAATGCAACAAATGTGCAAGCAAACAACTAGTGATGCAAAGTACACAAAAAAGATAGAATGAAATCAACAATCGAAATGTATATGGAAAAATGAAGGTCACACCTAAACATGTATGCACATTATGTCAACAACTTAATTTCAAAGTGAAACACAACAAAGTTTACTCAAAAAGCCCCAAAAAAATAAAAATTTATACTATAAAAATAAATAAATAAATCCGTTGAAAATAAGATTTGCAATTTTTGCGAAAGGCAATTGCCAAAAAACATAAAGTCAAGGTATGAATATCCAAAAAAATATGAGAAGAAATAAGTTATTAAAATGCACATGTACCCTAATAGAACTTGAGGAAAGGTTGGTTTCCCTTCAAATTGCTTTTGCACAAATTTGGTAGCTAGGATAAAAAAGGTCTCAAATTGGAATGCATAGAACTATTATCAATGTACCAATAGAGATGAATATTATACAAATAGTGTTGCCATGGTCAATGAATGAAACATCCATAGTTGTTATCTCCCTTAAGAGATAACTAAAATATATGAATGCATACCAACAAGGATGGGTGCTACCAAAAGTAATAAGGAGTTCTCTTAAGGAGTTGTGCAAAAGAAAAATATAAAAAATTCAAAATATTAAGATAAAAAAACTAACTTCAACCTCTTGTACTAATAATGACAATGATAGTGATAGTGCCATAGAGCCTGAAAAAAATACTTTGATACATGGATTTACTTTCGCAAAAACTATACATGTCATCTAAGAAAAAATCATTGAAATTACACCAGCTAAAGGAAAATAGCCTTCTGATATTTTCCAAGATAAATATGTAGAGGAGATAAACTTTCCAACATTATTTTATGGAAAACCAAGGGATGAACAAGTAACAAAACAATTTTCATATCAATAAATTGCATAGTGGGAGTTAAAAAATTTAAATAGTCTTTTCTTATCATACAATAAACTTTTTCTTCAAAACCATCAAAACACTTATTCAACAAGTCTTCTCTATGATTTAAAGTGAATACATAAAGAAAAATTGAAAAGTAGACAACTATTGGCTAAAGATAGGAAGCACAAACCAAACCTTGACAAAAATTTGGAATTAGATATTGGATACACTAATTTTAGGAAAATAAGAAATTCACCACACTATTTGCAATATCTAAAGAAAAAATGTTTTTGCAATGATGGGTCCTCCAACATTTTTTGCAACATTCAATAGTGCAGAAGAAAAGTGAGAGTGATTGATAGAAATGCTAACAATTGTACAACTTACACCAAACCAAATCCAAAGAAAACAAAAAAGAAGAATCTGAAGATGTTGATATCTCATCTTTGATAAGGAAAGACCCTTTCACTTGCACTCGTTACTACAAACAAATGATTAGTGCCATGAAGAAATTAATTTTCATAGATAACTCATTCTTTGGAAAAGTCACTGAGTATTTCTCTATTATAGAGTTTCAAAGTTGAGGAAATGAGTATGATCACTTCATGATATGGGTTAGAGATGCACTAGTGTATGCAAAGGATACTGACATTGCCATTGAACATTTAGTTGCCAAATATTTGACTTGCAACATTGAAATTTTGGATAATGAAACAACTAAGTTTCATAAACATCACCATATGAAATAATGTAGAAAGATGAAAAAGGGTAGATGTCGTTATGATTTCTCACAACCTCCAATGGAAAAAACCACTATTCTTGAACCATATGACACTATAGATAGAAAAATCATATCTATGGCTGAAAAAATCAAATAACACTTAGAATTTCAGGAGTGGGAAAGTTTTGTGACATTTGAAGATTTCTTAAATAATATAGGAACAACATAACATGAATACAATTTTTCCATTAGATCTACATTATCTAGGACAATGATATTCTTAACAAGAAAACCAACTCACATGTGGATTAATACATTTTTAAAACACATGCCACTTCTATGGAAATCAAACACAGATGCACATATAGTTACTTGATGCATATGCACCAACAATGTACATTTTTTTTTACATGACCAAAACAAATAGCTCAATAACAAATGCCTTCCACAAAATACAAATTAATCATAAAGAATCTAACGTTGATGTAATAAATATGATAACAAAACTTGGTAATGCTTTTCTTAATCTACAACAAATGTCTACTCAGCAAGCTATCCACATTGTGCTTTCACTCTCTCTTAACTCTAGTTCAAGAAAGTGTACATTCATAGATTCTTCAGCTATAGAGAAATGCACATTGATATTAAAGAGTTCAAAGTAGTTAAATGATGAAGTAGATGAATTTTTGTTGGAATTAACAAGTGGGAAGATTTACTTCTGGGGGGTGGGGGTGAATCAGAAGTAACTAAATTTTAACTCTAAAACCTTTTAGTTGAAAAAATCATATGCATCTGATCCATCTAATAAACATGAAAGTAAAGACATGCATGAAAATAGATAACACAAGATTTGGTAACCTAGAAACCTTCCAAAAATGAGAAGGTAAAATTGGGGTGGGGATGACACCCACAAAATATCACTATAGCAATGTGTAACTATTCAAGGTTACAATATTTGACCACTTCCAATGGTCTACCCTGTGAAAGGCCTATCCTATTAAAGAATTTACACCCTAATAAAAGTGATTTGGTTAAAAGATTTCACTACCCTACTAAAAGTAGTCTTGGTTAAAGGACTTCAATACATTCACTTGGAATGGCACCCTGTTAAACAATTTACAAATGGCTATTAGGCCAACCTAAGTCCATAGGATTTCCATATCTAATACAATTACTATATAGTATTAGAAAGTCTTTGACCTGATAGCTTTGTAATATTCAATTGTTGATTCCAGATCCTTGTTCCTCTCTTACTGATTTGATCCTTGCTTGATTTGATGTGTCACTCGGCAATATTCTGATACCCTATTCTTGATCAACTGAACACTGCAATGTTGCTCTACTCTTCCTTCTAAGTCTTTTCACACTTCCCTCTAAATTTCTCTATAGTTCATCCATACATTTCATTCATCCACACATACAATGGGGTTTCATCCTCCTTTTAAAGATTTTGAAGACTAAGGGTTAGGTATAAATCTATGATCCATATTTATTCTTCATTTCTTACTCAATTCATGCACTTTTCTTATTGGTTGCATGCCTTGTCCATTTTTCTTACTAGTTACATGTTGGTTGCATAGGTAATATAAAAGATTCATTCTTATCTTTAATATCCTTTGAAATTCATCTATGTTAGCTCCAAAAATAGTTTACATTTAAGTTTTTGAAGGCATAAACTCATATGTTGATTTTGTGTTGGTCAGCTCATACTATTTGCTAATGCTCAACACATATAGGAAAACTAGCTCACTCAACTTCTATAGTAGTTCTGTTTCACTCGGCATCTATAGTGACTCAAAACCTTATACTTTTCTCAGCACTTGAACTTTACTTGGAAACTAAATTTCACTCGACACCTGAAGATTGTTCGACACTTGTTGAATTTACTAGCTTGACATATAGTGTAGCTTGACATCAACTATTTACTCAGCATCTATACATATTTTACTCGGCATGTGTTACTAACTTGACATGAAGTTAGGAAACATTTTAGGTGTGTTGACACAAAATAGTCAAAACCAATCTTAGATTCAACAATCTCCCCCTTTGACATGTGTGTCACAAACACTTAGTAGTATATGAAAGTCTAATCTCTTCAAGTAAAATATGCATACAGTTTGGCATATATACAAAACTTCAAAACTTCTCAAAATTTAGTATAAACTATACATACCTCGAAAGTTTTGTAACTCCCCCTGAGCTGATGTGCCATTACCATTCCTGTAATTAAAACTCTTGTGTTGAATTTGTCTCATGCTGATGTATCTAATACTCTTTGCCTTATTTACCTTTATATCTATGTACCTTGTTTCTGCTTTCTATACTTTATATCTAGGTTATCTTCCATTCTTATTTATAGCTCCCCAATACATTATATCTCCCTCTTTTTGACACTTATGTCAAAGGGTTCTAAGGATTAAGACCATATTTTGCCAAAAATGTTTTATTTACCTCCATGATCATCTTGAGAGAAGCATCCTAATTATTCAAGGCTATCTCTAATGACTTATGTTGGATTGATGTCTCTGCTACAAGATGAACAAGGCCTTCTAAAGTAGAAATATTTGGGTCCTTCTTTAGTACATTTTTTGCATTGGCATGCTCCTTATAAAGTACTTCTAGATGCAGAGTTATGGAGGATTGAATCTGCCTCAGTTATGCCTTAATGTTGGCTTCCTCTGCTATCAACGCAGCTAGTTCTTTCTATGTGTGAAGCATTTGGAAAAAATGCTTCTCACTCTAAACTAGATCTTTTGGGAGTTGAGTGCTAGAAATCTTTAGATTTCATTCCAAGTTCAATATCCTTTGGCTTGTTTTTTATGTGAAGTATGAGAAATCACACAACTTTTTGTACAATAAGAATACATTCTCAAGTACTTTCTTCACTTTTTCAATCTTCTTTTCCAATTCAACCTGTGAAAGTGTTATTTCACTTGATATATTCTCATTCACTTTCATCTAAAATTTCTTTTATGACCATTCCAATAATATAACATTGGTTTCTAGCTCCTCATTCTATACCTGGACCATAATGTTGGATAATTGCTCCATTATAGGCTAAGTTTCATCAAGTACTTGCAAGCTAAATGAGTCAAGAAATATTTCTTTGATCTCCACTACTTCTTTTTTCTGCCTATACTCATTTTTGAGTATCTCTTGCCTCTTTCTCCTTTCGAGTGCCTCTTGCACTTCATTTATCTACTGTAGCTTCATGGTTCTTAAGTCATATTTTGGTAAGACTATTTCTTCATCAAGTGCAGGATCTCCATAGTGATGTACCCTTGCAACCTTGGTAGTGCTTGAGCTTGGTGCTGATATCTACAATGGGATTGCATCAATGCTCGGCTTCTTCTGAGGGGTCCCTAAGGTAAGTAAGTTTACCAACATTTATATTGCCTCCTGCTCCTTAGGGGTTTTCTCCCCTGCTTGCCCCTCTCCTCTACTACCTTCATCAATGATGACAATTTGTGGAGGTGCACCTTGGGTTTCTACTACAGGAACATCTTGTCCTATTTGTTCATTTGTTTCCTCCTTGGTAGTTGTTGTAGAATCAACCTTAGCAATTTTATTTTGTACCTCTTTCTCTTTAGGTTTCTCTATTGTAACTTGGGAGGTTGTGTAGATTGTTCTTGTGTGGTTTCCTTCTCCCTTGTTATTTCCACTACAACTTTATGTGGTTCATCAACACTCACCAATATTAGGTTTGTGCAAAGTTGTGCTTGAAGTGTTGATTGGTGAAGGATCTTCTTAAGATCCTCTATAGTTAAAGGATTGATGTTTTGAGCTAAAGTGTTAGGAAAATTCTTTACATTGACTATGACTATAGGTGTTGAATGTGGAGTGCTTAGTGGTGGTAGTTGGGTGTCTTGGACAGTCTATTGTTCCTGCTACTCTTCAGCTATTCCTCTTCACAATGTGTTTCCAATGTCTCTTTTGTTGTTTACTTTTCTCCTTCATCCTTTTCTTTCTCTCTTTCTTCCTCTTTCTCATTCTCTTCCTCCTCTTCATCATTCCTACCCTCAAATTGGTCTTCCTGTCCTTCTTTTACTATTGTAAAAACCATATATTAATTTCCACATTTGTGTGGATTTATTGACAACTTCTTCAATTTTATTCTACAAGATCCTGAAGGCTCTATATCTTGGTGCAAACTTTCTCCCATGTTTCTTATTTGCCTGAGTTATTTGACCTTTAGTCAAATCTAGCATTGCTTGTGCTAATGTGGATTCTCTTTTTTTTTTTCCATTTTAAAACAATAATGCCACTTATTTTCAACAATTTCATATAACTCCTTGAGCATTGTATTGTCTAATTCAAGAGGAGTGTTCTTGAATTCTGCCATCATGGCATATACTGATTCTTCAACTTTATTCTGATCTTCTCTACTCAATTTATTAAAATCAATATTTTTCAATTGAGAAAAAATTGCATTCTTCCTAATATTATAACAAATTGTATCAATATTTTAATAAAGAGCATGGCTTACCACTCTAAATTGGCTGATATCTTCAGACTCTATCCTTTCCTCATCATGTGACTCTAGTTGTGCAACATATCTTCTCTTTGGTTTCCTCTACATAGAACCAGTTAGCTCTGTAGCCTTCTTGTTCTCTTTGTCTTGCTCCTTGGTTGTTTGAGTTGAAGCTCTTATGGTGGCTCTTGTCATTGTTATAGTTGGCTTGACTTGGGTTGGCTTTGCAACCTTCTTCGCTTTAGGCTTACTTTTGGCCTTTCTCTTCTTAGGCTTGGCTTCAGCTTATGCTTCCCCAACTTCTTCTTCCTCAACATCTTCTTCCTTTTCTTCATCCTCACCTAGGCCTTGTGTCAATGCAAGAGGTTGATGTTCCTCTTCATCATCATCATCATCTTCTTCTTCATCTGCTTCTTCTATTGTACCTTCCCTAAATTTTACTTTCAGCTTCTTAACAAGCTTGTCTTTCTTCTTCAAAGTGGAGTTAGTCTTCAACTCCATATCCACTTTGGATCTCACAACATCATATGTTCCAAAAGGTTGGGCATGCTTATCAATTTCTTCTATAAGCAATGTTGTGATTGTTTCTGATGCTTCATCAATGTTTATCTCATATCCTACTGGTCTTAGCCATCTAGTCCTTAGAATTGCTACTTGGATATAAGTTGATCATTATCAACTAAGAAATAAATATCATTGATGTGTTATTCCACTAGGGAAACTGGTATCCTTATTATTTGCTTCATGGATTTCTTGAAATCCTCAAAGTAACTAGTCATTAGAGAGCCAAAGTTGTTTCCCATTTGTTCAATATACTCATTAATTTAAGTAATAGTTGACTTATCTAATTTCCAATTTACTTTACCAAAAGATGGAAATTCTTCTAGAATATCGAAAGATATATAGATCAGAATTGATCCAAACTTACATTGAGCATCTTTTGATCTTCTTATTGCTCCCAGATTCTCCATGATCTATTGTAATAACAATTCTGCTAGATCATATGTATGATCCTTCTTGACAATTTTGTAGGCCACATCTGCAACAATACACGAAACACTATTCAATCTGCTTGATTGATACAACTTGTGAGATATTACTCTTACTGCAAAGTCTTGAAGGGGATCAACAATTGTATCAATAGTCATGCCCCTTTTGCTCAATTTTTCCTTGGTTTTCTTTTCAATAGTTTTCTTAGAGTCACTTTGCAGGGTCTTGTACTGATCTAGTCTTGGAACACTTGTAACCCTATGGATGATTCTCTTTGTTATCTTGACATGTCCTCCTTCTAACCATTATGTAACATTTCCTAACATCTTACACCATCACGACTTTTGGAAAAATAATGGATAGTGTGCCTGTAGGGGTGTTCTTATATGCAACTTTTTGAATTGGCCTAAAATCTAGTTGTTTGACCTCATTGCTAACTAACTGAACCTCAAAATCTTCCTTTTCCTTTGGGTTTTTAGAACTTGAGGCCATATTGCAAATCTAGGGTTTCAAAAGATATTAAACTTTATAATTGCACAACTCATCACTTGAGGAATACCTTAGATTGATGAACATGGTGCTTGATCTTTATCAAAATCTATGCAAAAGCTTCAATTATTGTTCATCAATCACTTTTTTTCTCTTCTCATTCCTACTCTATGTTTGAATGATGAGAAATGATCGAAAAATTGACCTTATACTCTTCAAAACATAGCATTAAATGCTTAGTGCATATACAAATCTACACTTAGCTCCTTAAAGATTTTAGCATAACTCAACTTCCATTAGCTTTCCATCACTCAGCTCCAACTAAATTTTCTTTTCACTTGGCTTCCATTTTCAACCACTCGGCTCCTACTAGCAGCTTGGCATATACTAGCAACTCAGCATCTAAGGACAACTTGACAACATTGGTGAAAACTTGAATTTCAACTTTGCATCTCTAATCATGTTGATCTCATCTTCTTAGTACTATCTTATTTAGGAACTAATGTATGATAAGGCTTCGTAAATTAGTCCCTCATGCCTTCTATCTACTTAGTTTGATGAAGTGTGATCACTTGACCTATTAGGTGAAGTGATCCCTTCATTTGATGTGCTACATCCATCTTTTTTCTTCCATACCTTATTCATTTCTCCTTTGATGTGTTCAACATCTACCTTCTCTTTTCCTTTGTTGACTTCTGACTTGGGTGCCTTTGACCTTGTTGGGCAATTTTTTCTAATATGACCAGTCTTCAAGCAACTGAAACATTTGGTTTGGCTCAACCATCTATTGTAGTTTCCTCTAAAATGTGTCCTTATGCAATATTTAGGAATGTGTCCATATCCTTGACAGTAATGACAACTATACCTGGTGTTGTAATCCCAATTATAGTGATGTCCATGATTTTCTCCTACTAGCTAATTTTGTGTCCACATAGACTTTGATCTGCACTCAAAATCTCTATGTTCATACTTATTGCAATTGTAGCAGTGACCTTCAAATCTTGGTATCCTGATAGTTCTCGTTCTACAATAATGTGCTTGATGTCCTTTTTTTTTGCACTAATGAAAATAACTCACATTCTTAGGTTTGTCATGCTAATGGGCATTCTTAATCCTACATACATTAGAAGTATGTCTCTTCTTACCATAGAAATGATAGGTAGGTTTAGTGTTCTTACCTTTGTTAGTCCTTTCTTCTGTAGTCTTGGAGGACTTTCCTTCTTTAGTGTTGATATAACCAAGTCCTAGAGTGTCATTGCTTGCCTTGGGTGATTTTAGTAGCTACTTAAAGTACTTGATGGCCTCATTAGGTTTGTTGAAGCTCTTTGCAATCTCCTTTTCTCTTTTCAAATCATTTTGTAGTTGTTCATTTTTAATTTTCAGTGTAGAGATCTCAATGTCTTTCATATTTAGCTCATGATGTGCATTCATCATCTGGCTTAAGGTGTCTAGCTGGATGTTAGAAATTCTTTGAAACTCAATTGTCTTTTCGTCTAGTCTATTGGTAAGATTTCTCTTGTCATCTTCTATCATGGGTTTTTCTTCAATGGCTCTTTTCTTTTGTTCAGTCACTTCACAAAGCATTATGGCTTATGATTCTTGTTCAACCTTGGGTATTTTGATTTCTTCTACTTGAGCTCTATTCTTCTCCATCAGGTTTGCTATTGCTGCATCAAACTCTTTGGAATCTCCATTTGAAAATAGATTTGAGGTGTTAATCTCCTTGTAATGTGTATCACTCTTAGCTATTGCAATGTCTCTTCTTCTTTTTAAGGATTTTCTTAGTTCCTCTCTAGCTCCCTCTAGTGCATGTAAAGCAAGTTGTATACCTATTGACTAATTCTCTATGATCTTCCCAAGTTTGTGGACTTCCATTTCCAAATCTCATCTCCAAGTTGTAAAGCTCCTTCTCAAGAGAACTAGGCTTTGATACCAATTGTTGGAATTAACAAGTGGGAAGATTTACTTCTGAGGGGGGGGGCGGGGCGTGAATCAAAAATAACTAAATTTTAACTCTAAAACCTTTTAGCTGAAAACATTCACATGCATCTAATCCATCTAATAAATGTGAAAGTAAAGACATGCATGAAAATAGATAACACAAGATTTGGTAATCCAAAAACCCTCAAAAAATGAGAAGGTAAAATTGGGGTATGGATGACACCCAGAAAATATCACTACAACAATCTGTAACTATTCAAGGTTACAATGTTTGAGCACTTCCAATGGTTTGCCTTATGAAAGATCTATCCTATTAAAGACTTTACACCATATTAAAAGTGTCTTGGTTAAAGAATTTCACTACCCTACTAAAAGTAGGCCTGGTTAAAGGACTTTAGTATATTCACTTGGAATGTCACCCTTTTAAAGGATTTACAAATGGCTATTAGGTCAACCTAAGTCCATAGGATTTCCATATCTAATACAATTGCTAGAGAGTATTAGAAAGTCTCTAACTTGATAGCTTTGCAATCTTCAATTACTAATTCTAGATCCTTGTTCTGCTCTTACTGATTTGATCCTTGCTTGATATGATGTGTCACTCTACGATATTCTTATACTTTATTCTTGATCAACTGAATACTACAATGCTACTCTACTCTTCCTTCTCACTCATACACTACATTCATCCACACATAAAATGGGGTTTGATCCTCCTTTTAAAGATTTTAAAGACTTAGGTTTACGTATGAATCTATGATCCATATTAATTCTTCATTTCTCGCTTAATTTATGCACTTTTCTTATTGGTTGCATGCCTTATCCATTTTTCTTATTAGCTGCATCTTGGTTGCATATGTAATATAAAATATTCATTCTTATCTTTAATATCCTTTGAAATTCATCTATGTTGGTTCCAAAAATGGTTTGTATCTAAGTTTGTGAAGGTACAAACTCATATGTTGATTCTGTGTTGCTCAGTTCACACTATTTTTTGATGCTTGACACGTATAGAAAAATTGGCTCACTCGGTCCTTCTATAGTAGTTTTGTTTCACTCGACATCTATAGTGACTCGACAAATTATACCTTTCTCAGTACTTGAACTTTACTTAGCATCTAAAGTTCACTCAACACCTAAGATTCCTCAGTACCTGTTGAATTTACTAGCTTGGCACACACTGTAGCTCAACATCAACTATTTACTCAACATCTATACATATTTTACTTAGCATGTGTTACTAGCTTGGTATGAAGATAGTAAATATCTTAAGTGTGTTGACACAAAATAGTTAAAACTAGTCTTAGATTCAAGAATTCTCAAATATATCTTGCAAGAGTGTAATTGATCATTATATTGCATGACCTATAACCTACATCTATATTTGTCTTGCAGAGTTTGTTTTAGAATATAAAGTAAAAAAAGGTAGTGTGTTGAAGAGAAAAAGACCACAAATAATTAGATTGATAAGGTAAAACAAACATCTTGATGCTAAAAATCACTACAAAGAGAAATTGTTGCTATATGTTCCTTTCACAAATGATGAAAACAACTTAAAAAATAGATTTTGAATATCAAAAGAAGCTTTCCACCACAACAAGAATGTAATTCAACTTAATGTAGCAAAATAAACCTACAATATAAATGAACTATGAGGTGATATGGAAAATGCAATTAAAGATGCAAATATTTGAACTAACACAACAAACAATGAACATGTTATGCTTGGTTTATAGAAAATAAACAAGGAGAAATATAATTTTGAATACGATTTGACTACAATGCAACACAACATCTACAACAACAATAGAAATAGGCCATTTGAAATAGGAAAACACCGACACTTATTAGACAATGTTGCATACTACAATATTTGAAGAATGTTAAACAATGAAAAAACAAAAATTGTAAAAGATATATTAATGATTAAGAAGAAAAAAAAATTTGAACCACTTCATATATTCTTAATAGGATGTGTTGGAACTAACAAGACATTCACAGTAAAAGAAATATACCAAGGTCCACTTTGTATTTATAATAGTGCAATATATAGTGATCTAAACAAAAGAAAAGGCCTACTACTTGTGTATACAAGAAAAGAAACATACAATATAGAAGGAACAACTTTGCACTCTGCACTCCTTATACCATTCAACAAATCTATTTCCACCCCACTTAGCTTAGAAAGATTGGATAAATTGACAAAACAATATCAACAATTATAATTAGTAGTTATAGATGAGATATCTTTGGTTGGAGCACAACTATTATGTTGTGTGGACAGGAGATTGCATGAAATTATGCAAAAACAAAAAAACATTTTGGTAGTGTAGAAATTATTTTCTATGGTGACTTTTACCAAGCTGAACTAATACATGATTGTCTAGCATTTCAAACTCCAAAAATAGATACTAAACTAATACCATACAATTTTTGGAAAGAACATAATAAATTCTATAGTTTTCAAAAAATAATGAGACAAAATAATGAAATCTTTATTTCTATTCTTAATAGAATACGTAGAAGATCACAAACAAACAAAGACATAGCCTACTTGAATAACTATTGCCTACATCATCCACCTATAGACCCATCATTCCCATTCCTTTTTTACAAGAGAAAAGATATAAATGCACATAATGAAAATATATTGTATCATCTTCTAGGAAACTAAACATAATCAATGCAATTGATGAACAAGACAAGTCATCTACTACATAACATAATTTGACCAAAGACAATGCATTCCTACTAGATAAATAATACTCAAAATTGACATTGTCATTGAGATCTCTAGAGTAAACTATGATATTTAAGATGGCTTAATGAATGGATTAGATGGTAGATTAAAAGCATACACAATGAATTGTGCTATGGACATTCTATGGATCCATTTCAATAACCAAAAGATTGGTAAACTACAAGCCTAAAAAATTGGGAATTTGAACCTAAGTGACATTGACAATGGATGGGTGCCAATATAGTTGCAAGACCAACTAAAATAATCTCTATTAAATGAAATATGACTATAAGAAAATAATTTTCAATATAGTTGGCATGTGCTCGAACTATAGATGGATCACATGACCTTACAATGCATGGTGTTGCATTTGACACTTCATAGGTCTTCCAATATGGACTAGCATACACAACTCTCTCTCACACAAAAAATATTGAAGATCATTGTTCTTGTTGAGTCCCTTAACAGAAATTAATTTTATAGTGAAAGAAGTAATTAGCAAAGAGATGAGGCAAATTGAAACAACTATTGCTTGGGTTTTACAAAATGGTACTCATAAAAAGCAAACAAATTGTGTATTACCATATCTAGCTTGAACACTTGCCATTTCTAATCTCACAAACAAGACATCTTACATGACGAAGACTTAATGTCCTCAGATGTCATTTGTCTATAAGAGACACACTAGAAAAAATCTATTATAGATAATTAATTGCCAGATTACGATTGTTTTGCAGTAAACCACATCCATGACATTATGACCTGTACTAAAAGCTACACTCATATATCACATTAAACTGACTTGGTGCTTGAAAAATGTTGAAGAAATTTTGCTTCCGCTTGTTTTCAACAACAAAATAAATGACATTTGTAATTTCTATGGAAGACCAGTGGCAAAAATTACAAATATCATACAATTGATTGATGACATTATGTCATTTTCAGGCCCTAAAACACTTGTCTACATAGTAGGTGACTTTAATGTTGACAAGTTACAATCCTCCAAGAAAACAAAAATTCTTAATGATGTAATGCAAAATCATAAATTGCACTTACTACTTAAAAAACCCAACCCTTTGTCAAGGCTAATTATATATCATATTTGGACTAATAGTGATGAGCATACAAGAATAATTCATAGATCATAGTCATATTATACTAACCATGAAATAATTTGAACTCATATAAATGTCGCTTTGTATTAATGGTATCGCTCTTTAAAAAGGTGATTATCAATAATGCATTGATTTCAAAAATTCTAGTCTTGTGATATTGTTTTACTATGCATTTATCTTAATCTTCAGTTATGTATTCTTGCTCCACAAATTTGTTTCTTTAGAACTATATATAAATCATGGAATTCAATTAAACTACATCATCTAATTTAATTCCTTCAATGACATTGTCTAAAAGCCACAAAAGGTAATAGATTTACACAGCCTAATAATAACTTCTCTTCTTGCAACTCTTGCACTTTACAATTATTAAACATTTACCACTAAGATATACCTAATATTTATTTTTTCTAACATGTTATAGAAATTTACAAAGCATTCAATGAAAAGAGATGTCATCTAATAAATTGGACACAAAACTTGAAAAAAAGAAACAAAAGTATGTTTATAATACTATTATCTATCTTTATGTATTCAATCTTATAATTTGTTAATGATTGTGAATGATTTCTAGAAAACTTAAATTACAAAATGCCTTTAATACTTCTAAGGTACATCTTAAAACATATTTCATGCTACTATTTTACAAATCCCTCAAATAAGCTAATATCACTCCAACACTTCTTATCACTCCAAGCCTTGCACCCAAAGAAGACCACAACAAAAAATCCCTCAAATAAGCTAACTACCTCTATTGGCAATTAGCTACTGCTGAATCAAAAGACACATTATCCCACAAGGAAAATACACAAGTCAACCAAACCAAACAAAGGTATTCTTTCAAAAATAAAATCATACATACATACATACATACATACATACATACATACATATACATATACATATACATATACATATATATATACATATATATATACAAGTATATATATACATGTATATGTATATATATATATATGTATATGTATATATATGTATATATATATATATATACATATATATATATATATATACATATACATGTATATATACATATATATATATACATATGTATATATACATATATATATATATGTATATGTATGTATATATACATGTATATATATATATACATGTATATGTATATATATGTATATATATATATATATACATATATATATATATACATATACATGTATATATACATACATATACATATATATATATATATGTATATATACATATGTATATATATATATGTATATACCAACATAGTTCACCTACTTCACATTTTATATTAAATCACATTTAGCATTTATGATTTATTAGAAAAAATATATAAAATAAATTTTTCATTTTCAATTGCTAGGTCAACATCATCACCTCCACCCCTAGGTTCTATTTTTGATATTTGTGCACAATGTACAGGGTCTCTATTTGAAGGAGATGATTTTGTTGTATATGGTTGTACCTCTACAAAATACAACAATACACCAAAAAAACTGAAATTTTTCATGTTGACCTCATTGATAGCAATGAGAAAATGACCATAACAATTAACATAAGAAACAATTTAATAGCAACCTATTTGCCACACATGTCAGTTAGCTCTAGCATTCACATAACTAGTTTCAACATAAGAGATAAAAATCCATATGAAAGAGGGGATGCAAATTGTTTCCTTGTCCTCATTCCTCGAACAATCATTCGAATGATACCAATCATTATCAAAACATAAAGATTAATCCTAGACATGAAGATCTCTGAAATTGTTGAAGAAGATTGTAACTATACAGTTGGCTCTTTGGGAGTAATTGGTACAAGTTATCACATAAATAAAAACAATTTTGAAATGCACATAAAATATGGAGACCATTAGCAAGACATGGAAAATGTACATTTCTTACCATTGACTTCTTTTCCTTTTTGACTTCAAATATTATGACAATATAGAATTGTATTTGACAATACCATTTTCGCAGGTCATTATTCTCAATACTAATACAAAAGTTTGTGAAAAATTGCAAACTTATTTCTCCAACACATATATACCATTCCTATTGTTAAATTTTTTTTTTTGAAATGAATCGAAGGGGAAAACTTCCAATCGACTTTCTACCTCCACTTTAATTCATGAGCTCAATAATGAATATAATAGAGCACACTTGAAAACTCTTGCAAGATGCAACATGGGGGCAAGAAATAAATTACCTTGACAATTTTATTTTCCTATTTATTACAAACTTCAAATTAATTTTTATAACTACATTGCAAGAAACTAATCAAAGTTCTCATATGCAAGCTCATGGCATGCTTAAGGCAAAAAATGCCCATTTAGCTCCATTTGAAGCATTTTGCAAAATGTGCTAGCACACAATACCTTTAGAAAACAATGTTGTCAACTATAAACACTATAAAATGAACTCCAAAATTTCACATTGTCTAAATCTGCAATGCACACTGCAAAAGCATGATGGGAAAATTCAATCATTAACATTGTTAACCAGTTAACAGTTCACACTTCTTTGAAGTTAAATATCATTATTGAAAATATTTAGATAGTATGTTTATTTACCAATAGTTACAAGATGTTTATAGGCCTCTTTGAGGACCAACACTCTGCTTCCACCATTTCACTCAATCTTTTCTTCTACACATATGAACAATATAATTTTGGCTTGCTAATAACTTTATGTTTTAGGAATCTTCATGTCTACTAGATCTGATTTTTTCTTCAATCTATTATCTAGTTTGTTTTTCCATTACCTTATCAAAATTATAATATGAATCTATCATTCCCTACTATTGTAGCAGTATAGGTATATTTATGTTGTTATATTTGGTAGACATTTTAAACTTTACTTATAATTATTTACTTAAAATAAAACCTTTCTACTAAATCTTTTATTCAACACATTAGAACAATATAATTTTGACTTACTAATAATGTTACATTATAAATATCTCAATGTCTAGTGGATCAACATCTTTCTTCAATCTATTTTCTATTGATCTTCTTTTATCTTGTCAAAATTATAATATGAATCCTTCGTTCCCTACTGTGGCACCAATAGAACAATATTTATTGTGCGATTTTTGGTAAACATTTTAAAGTTTACTTATATTTATTTATTTAAAACTAAACCTTTCTTTACAATGCTACAAATTAGAATTTTGTTCCATATTTGTGAAATAGATTTTACAATGAAAATTATGTATAATTACCAATCAAATGAAGTGTGATTTTCAATAGCACCTATAAGAATTGTGATAAGTTATCACTAACCATTGTAGTATACTCTTTATGTAGGCATTGCCAATATATTTGGCAATTATTTACAATGCTATAGATTACAAATGTGTTACTTATTTCTTAACATTATTTAACAATGCAAATTCTGTACAATTACTAAATAACTAATTATTGAGTTTTAATGGAACTCTGAAATTCTTCAAAATGGTTACCCATAAAATAAATTTCCCCAGTACACACAAATATAGTCATGAACTCTAATTTTATTTTTCTAAATTGTCATCTTTCTTCTCCTTTACATGGAAATGAGCTATCATTCTAGCTCCCTTTCTAGTCTTCTTTTTAGCTTACAATAATTAAACTGTATTTTTTCTTTACTATGCTCCTGATTTTTTATTCCCTCTTGTATCACTTTAAATCTGTAACTCAACTTTTATAGTATTTTCTTAATCACAAGAGAAGAATACTTCTTATATCCCAAAATATTCTTCTTTCAGCTGTTACACTTTTTGCATTTTCTATTTTGTGTGTGCAATATATATGTGATGATTCTGGTTATAATAGGTCTAAACCTAGCATGGGAATTGTAAAACTATAAATAAATGATATAGTTTTCAGAAAAAACTACAATTATTAAGAAAAATTGACCTTTCTCACATTGTCAAGTTTACTTATCCATACCAAAGATAAATTTTAAAAAACAAAATATTTGTAGGAACTCTGCTACACTGGAGCCTTGTTAGTCTAGGAATCAAACTTAGTGTGTGATGTTTAAGCCTTATCATTAAGGCTCTAAGTCTACAAGGAAAATATGTTTTGGCTTTCATTTAAATCTCACCATTAAGAAAATAATCAAACTATACTTCCCACAAGCTCATCTTTTTTTTGCAATAGCAAGAGAGGGAGAGAGGGAGAAGATAGAAACATACAAATGACAAGTTATAATAATAGAAAGAAAGATATTTATAGTGATTTAGGATGAAGGAAGGGTCGGGGAAGAGAGATCCAAGGTAGACATTGATAATGGGATAAATAAATAAATAGGGGAAACTAAAGAAGAAGATAAGAGGTAGAGATACATAAATTGAATTCACACATAATGTTATTCTATGTTTAACATTTGATAAATCGTTCGAATGAGAACTATAGAAAGATACAAATGAATATTTAGTAATATTTTTAGAATATTTCTTAGTATGTTAAATTAAATTGACATGAATATCTTCTTTTGATATTTGATTTTAGTGGATGGTATAATCAAGAAACATGCCATTTTTAGTAAGTGTGCTCAATTAGATGATAACTATTTCCTTCTTTATTTACTATTTTCTATTATCTTTCATTTTCTCTGTACATATTTCCTTCTATACTATTTGGTTTTCTATTAACTTTCATTTTCTACATAATTATTTCCTTATTACTCATTTTTCTCTTTTTTCTACCAACTCTTATTTATGTACATAAAATCATCAAATAACACAAATAAAAAGTTAACATATATTGTAATAAAACATAATTAGATATTTATGCTAATAGATATATCATAATAAATATTATGTAATTATTTTGAGAGTAAATAGCATAAATAAATATTAAACTCAAATTACAAGCGCTAAATTATTTTTAGAGTAAATAAAATAAACAAATATTAAGCTCAAATTCGATGCACTGGGTTAAACCATACAACAAAAATATAAAAAAGAAACTATGAACAAAAAAATTAAAGTTATATTGGCTCATATTTATCATTTTTTGTTTTTACATATGATTTGACCATAGTTTTAACTCATTCTCTTTCTATATCTGTTTTTTTTTAGAATAATAGCCACATATTTTGTGTTAGAAATAGTCAAAATATTGAGTTCCATAAAGCCATGGCATTGGTTTATATAGAGACCTAATAATTTTCTTTCTATTCATTGTTTGTCACATTAATAAGTCAATAGAAACTATATCCAAATCATCATATATGTTGTCATATAAATTATCTTTATTAAGAAAATGTTGGAGACATCATCTGACCTTGCATATGATTTTAGAGAAAATAGCAAAAAATATTGTTTATGTTTTTTTATTTTATAACATTAATAGATTTTAGCTATGTAATTAAAGTTTTGTCAATAAAAAAAATCATTTATTAACTTATTTAAACACATATTGTATTTATCTACTATACAAATATTACTGTTATCTACTATTTTTGGCTTGCACCATGCAATATTTAGTGTTCTAGTTTTTATATTTAAAATTTTTTTTAAATATTATTGTTTTAGCTAGTAATGGTAGATTAGTAAACTAACTTGACATAGATATATACAAGTATATATCATCATCTTTGTCAAAAAAACTAATCATTTTATTTTTGTTAGAAAATATGCATAAACAAATTTACAAAAGTATAAGGGCATTTACTAGATGTATTGAACACATTGATTGGAATGTCTTGCTTATAGATAGCACAAATATAATTAGTCATTTAAAAATCCCAATGTATATATTGGAGATAGCACAAATCAATGTAAAGTAGAATAATATTCCATGTACAACCCACTTGCCAATACTTTTACTATTGCACCAATGACATTTATTCCTTAACTTTGCACCCATGTACAAAATTTATGATGGCTACTCTTAGGAAATGGCAAAAAATAAAAATAGAAAATAAATCATCTAAATATAAAGTGGGAATTCAACTAAAAGTGTCAAAATCCCCTTGGTTGGACTTGAGTAAACTACTTTCATACAAGAAGCAAGTAGCTCTATGAAAAATAAATTTTTTTTAACAAGTAGTGTACATGGCCTATCTTTGACTATTTCAAGTAGCTGCCATGATATTTTGAATAACTTCAAAGAAAAAGGTCTTTGTTTACCTCATGTGGAAGAAATGGACATCATACAACTTTTGAATGGATGCACTAAGTTGGAGGGGCTCTTCACTTTCATTAGGGAGATCTACTATGACAAACACTATGCAAATGGTGATACACTCTCAATAGTTGATGTATGTTATTTTTAGAAAAATAAATCTAACTTATTAAGATCAATATAGTTGACCTCGATTTTGGATTTTAAGAGTACAATTTTTTATCCCTTCATAGCCTAATCAAATCATATCAACTTACTTGAAGGGTCTTGTATTCCTCTTCCATTAAATCTCATAATGGTGACTTTAACTGGCTCGATGGACTAGCGGAGATTCTTGTAGGCTCATTTATTATTGTTCCATACTTACAAGTTACATCTTTACACTCCATTCAACAAACTCATTCTACAAATTTTACCAAACATCAAGTTCAACTCTTGGATGCTGTATACGCTCATTCAACTCTTCTCCAGACAGGTACATCGATTTAATCATTGAAAAAGGTTTAGCAATTGGCATAATTATTTATGTAAAGGATTATTCTTGCAAATTGGTCAACAAATTCATGTATGCCATTTGTTTCCCACTATCATTGATTTCTTTTTTTCTATGTCACATTAATTTCCATGCTAAATTATGAACTCCTTTCTTCATAGGGTACTCTTTCTTGAGAACATTGAGATAGTCTCAAATAATGCAACCATAGTTAGATCTCCAATTCCACACCTCCAAATAGCTAACTACCTGTTACCTCTAGTTTTACCGCCAAGGATTTAAATTTGAATGCATGGCTCATGCAATGGTTAGTCTCAGATTAGTATTTTAATGCTACGACCCGCGAGTTTCTGGCCGTCAGATCTAAGCGGTACCGAGGGTTGGCACCATCACACTATAAAGGAAATGCACGATATTTATGATAGTGCGATGACGCCCTAATGACACGTTGCAGGGGTGGGTCCAGCATCTCGCAAGTTGAAAAAGGTTCTTTGACACCCTTGGCACTATGTCGCTATCGCATATCGGTTGGAAAATCTCCATAGCGACATAGCGCCTAGCAAAAATATTCACGGCGTCGAGTTTCAACGATCGGTAGAATCAGGTGTCGCGATGACAAATCAGAAGGGACCACGTGTGCCAGGTTGGAGTTTTTGTTGGCACGGCTAACACAGTCGGGGTTTATGGTCTCCACTGTCAGATCAGCTTGGATCGACGGTAAGCGCCATCGCGCTATAGAGGAGTTGCGCGAGGGTTATGATAGTGACATCGTGCCCTGGTGACACGTGTCAAGTGGGGCTGTGTCTCAAGGCGATGCTAGGTGTACCGACATGAAGGGCAGAAGTACGAAGTGCGATGGCGCTCTGATCGTCGAATTAGGTTGCATCGACGGATGGTGCCATCTCGCTGTGGCAGAGATGCACGGGTTTTATCATGGCACCATAGCGACCATCCGCCGCATGGATTGACAAGACCAAGTCTCACCAAGGATTGCCAGATGTCATTCAAACTGTGGTGTAGTTGCAGGGGTGGCACCGAGTGGGATGGGTCCGGTCGCAGATCGCAGAGTACGGCAGGTCAAAAGTTTCACGGCGGCGGGCAAACAAGTTTCACGTCCCAGAGGTTTCAAAAAATGGTGAGGTGCCATGGCACCAACAGAAAACCAATGCATTTTCTGATGGCGACATAGCACCCAAACAGAAAGTTCACCGTGGCGAGGAATGATCAGACGGATGGGTCCCAGCGGGTACCTTGCAAGCACAGTCGACGTGGTGAATCAGATGGGGACACGTGTAAGTCTCAGGATCTTGGGTTACCAACTGGTGTTTCGTCAAACCAAATAGGGAAGTGTCATGTGTATGAATCAGTGCACAACATACAACAGGCCCAGTAGTCTCAGAAGGAATGGCGAGTCTTCACGATTGTCGGATCTGCAGGGATCTACGACTGGTGCTGTCTTGCTATCGAGAACTGCTCGGGAGTTAACATCGGCGACATAGCGCCCATGCACCACATGTCTTAGCGGGGCCACATTTCATGCCACCGGTGTAGTTTGATTTAAGTAACCAATAGACCAACGAGGAGACGCCATGTATTAGTGGTCCCGACGAATCAATAGAGAAGGAGGGTCGCGGGAGGTCAAGTTTTGTGACCGTCGGATTGGAAATGGATTGGCAACAGGCACCATCTTGCCATGGCGAAGCTGCAGGATTTTTAGCATAGCGACTTGGCACCCTTGCACCATGTGTCCTCATGGGTCCAATTTTTGAAGCACAGTAAGTAGGAGGGTTAGCAGTTAGCGGTCATTGCGATCGTCGCAGTCAATGTGGCGATTAATGTGAGGTTACGGCAAGATGATGAAAGGTGGCACAATTACGTTGAAATCCTTAGGCACTATGGCACTATCAAGATCTTTGAAGACTTTTCCGATAGCGACATAGCGCTCAGTTGGACAAAAAGGGTGGTAAGCGCCCAGTCAAACGTAAAGGGACTACCAGGGTGGCAAGATCGAAGCTGTGATTGGCCTGCATGGCCCAGTTGGCTCGTCGAGCCTGTTGACTGATTGATTCGACGGATGCACGAATCATGAATGATGAGAAATTAGGGTTTTGCCACAAATCTGATGGTGGGATTAATTGCCACCAACTCAGAATCAATGCCAAGCACAGAAAGACACTCCATCCATCCGGTCGATCCATCTACCATGTCAAGGAATGTTGTGGCACCGTTCCTGTCTTCTCCAGGCTCTTTCTCAGAGGGATATCAAATTTCTTGGTATGCAGGCCATGTTCAATCAGATCTTTGATTGGATTCTCAGGATGGAAAGTTAATGCCAGTAGGTGAGAAGTGAATGTAATGCAAAAATCTTCAGTTATGCCTAATCTATAAAGGCAATTTGGTGATCTGTTCTTAAGGTCGACTCTTCCTGATTTTCTCTGCTACTGCTTGCAGACTTGCAGTGTAAAAATGCCCTTGTCTCTGAGCTAGATAAGCATCCTATATCATCTCTTTCAGCCATCAATGTATATGTGCATCATTTTTCCTCTCATTGATGTATTGTTGAGATTAGTGGTCCGCATACTATATCTACCTTTGACCTACCGGATAATATATAAGTGAAATCTTATTTTCTTGGTGTTATCTTGTTTGGTCCCTAATTTGTATGTGGTTGTTGATTGATATAAGTCTAAATGAATGTATGACTTTGGATGTTACCCTAGTTCTGTAGTGCATGTATGGGCAGAAATGAGCTTGAACACTCTATTGTGGTGCATCACCGCCTTAGATTAGACTATTTAGATTTGCTTTAGTGCTCTCTTTCTCCCTTTTCCTTCTGAGAATAGATAGGTGCGCCCTGACAGTAAGAGGAAGCCGGCCTTCTCCGGAGACTCAACCTTGCAGTTCAAGTCCCATAGTTTGGAGGTTGTTTCCATGTTTCCCTAGGCTGTCCTCGTGCATAGGCCTTGGACAAGGGTGCGAACCTAAGTGACAACAGTTTTTGGCATGCCCGGTGGGACTCATATCAGAAGATTTCAGGTCTACTGGTGTCAAGAAGAAAGAATTCTAGAGATAAATGCTGAAGAAGTAGTGCTGGCTTTAGTTTTCAAGCCTTCAAGAGGCTGATTCTTCAAGTACTTGGCGACTCTGAACAAAAAAAAAAAAAAAAAAGTTTGGTTCCATACCAAGTTTGCAGTGATTCATGCCCAGGACTGAAACAAGGGCGTCTTCTAGAGGTAAATTTCAATATCAAGAGCTTTCTCTTTCAAATCCTAGAAGGAGGGCTAGAACTTCATTATCACCAGTTAGGGGTAGAATAACAGTTGATATACCTGTAAGATCTTTCTCTACTTCCCCTACTGTTCAAACTCAGCCTAGATTGCCATCAACACTCATCAATAGGACACTTGTTTATATGGCACAGCCAAGAGTTCATCCTTTTGCCACCTTTAATGGTGGAAGTCCTCTGTTGTTAGCCCAAAGACATGATATACCAGTATCTACACTAGAAAGTATACCTGATTTTACTGGTGAAACTTCTATTTCCCCTTTAGAGCATATCCAAGAGGTAGCGAATGTCTGCAATATTCATGGTATTACAGAAGACGATGTTGCTATCAGACTTCTAGCCTCATCTTTAAAAGGAAAAGCATTATAGTGGTATAGAGGCTTAGCTAATGGCTCCATAACTGATTGGGATGGACTAGGAGCAGGATTATGCAAACATTTTGAGGATAAGAGTGACTATTTGTCACTATTGGAGCAGCTAACTACAATAAAAAGAGCCCCCCATGAATGTATGACTAATTTTAATTACAGATTCCAAAAGACATGGGATAGAATACCTACTATAGTGAAACCTACCCCTGGTAATGCCTTCTTGCATTACCTTAGAGCTTTCAACAATGACATTGCTACTACAATCCAAACTATGGGAGGAGATACATTACCGAATGCTTATGAGATAGCTATAAAAGCTGAGAACATCCTAATACAAGGAGGAAAGTTGGCTCCAAGGCCTCCTATGCCTTTCTTTCCTGATGCTCCCAACAACCAACCAGCAATAGCCCCCCTTCCTACAATTTCTACATCGCAAGCCCTTACTCCAGTTCCCCAAGCTTCCACATCCCCAAATGGAATAGATGAACTCAAGGAAATGCTCCAAGGTCTAGTGCTGAATATAGATAAAAGAGAGAGGACTCTGGATAAAAAATTGCAAGAGCTGGGGAAGGAGTTGAAAGACCAAGGGAAGAGATTAGAGGATAGTTTTTCTCTAATACAAAAAATGAGTAACAAGGTGGTGGCCTTAGAAAGGTAGCAAGCCCAAAGTGGCAAGCCTCCCCAATTACAACATCAGGATCCAAGTGGTGGTAGGCCTCCTAATCATTGGAATAGCTCTTTTGATCAGAATAGGCAAAATAGTCATGCTGCTACTTCAAGCTCAAATCAGAACAGAGCTTTAGTTCCTCAAAATAACTTAGCCCAAGATCAAGACTTTTGTCCTTCATGTAACTATTCTTATACCTATTGCCTATGTCAGAAGGTAGAATCTTATTTGGCCCTAACTGTCTAGGAGCCCGCAGTAAAGCAATCATACAAGGAAGATCATCCCAAGGAGGCCTCATATATTCAGAGGGAGGGTGATTTCTCTTTCATGAATCATCAGATGGAGGAGCATTGTAATGTAAACCAGGATTCCGTTGCTCATAATACAAGAAGCAAGAAGAGAGCTATGGAACATACTGCCCCCCTTTCTCCTAAGAAGACCTCAAATTCAAGTGTTACACCTCATACACAAATAGCAAATGAGCAGACAAATACTTCACAACAGCAAAGGCAAGGTCCAAGAAAGGAGGATGCAAGTGATCCCTATGTTGCTCCATCTCAGCCTCTCATGAGTACGGCTCCCAAAGTTTTCACCAAAATTCCTAATGCACCCTTGAGTGTGGTAGAGAAAATGAAGAAAACCAATGTAAACATTTCCATGTGGGTTGCCGTTGCCACCATACCAATGCAGAAAAGGATGCTACAGCAAGAATTGGAAAAGATTGAACACAAAGATTAGTCATCTACCATGGAGAGTGACACTAGTTTACTACAACCAGCAGGTGATGTGGAGACAAATAGAAAGGTTAGACCTCCTCCATTATATGTTTCTCTGATTATAGGGGGAAAATTAGTCCATAATTGCATGATAGATTCGGGGGCTAGTAGCTCAGTAATGCCTAGGTGTGTTGCTAATGCTTTAGGAATGAAATATGAGCCCATTATTAGGGATGTGTTACAACTAGATGGGAGTACTGTCAAAACCTTAGGCATCCTTAGGAATGTGGAAATGACCCTACATGCATGGCCTGGTTGTACTGTGATTCAAGACATATCTGTTGCTAAAGTCAAGCCCTATTTTGCCATCTGTCTTTCAAGAGACTTCACTGCCCAAATAAGTGGATTCATATTTGCTGATTGGTCTTATATGTCATCTAAGACTAGATATGGGGCCAATGCTTCAATTAGAGCAGAACCTCAAGCCCTTCATCACACTGAACCCTACACCCCCAATTTCATTAATATGAATTGCCCTATTCTAGAGATGGATGAAAATGACATAGTAAATGAGCCTGCCACCTCCATAGAAGAGATTCCTAATTTCTTCTTAGATGAGTGGGAAAATACATGTCAGTTTGAGCCTATGTCGGAAACTCTTGAGACAGGTCTTAGTACATATTGCATAATAGAGAAGGAGGCTCAAGTTCCTGATCTTGTTGGAGCTAATGATGACATAAGTGGAATATGGAGTATGTACTTTGATGGCTCAAGGAATAGAAATGGATCAGGGGCTGGTGTTATGTTGATCTCTCCTGCACAAATAAGATACTACTTCTCTTTTAGGCTCCAATTCATTTGTACCAATAATGTGGCCGAGTATGAATCCTTGATCCAAGGTCTCCTACTTGCCCAAAAGAGGGGAATTCAAGCCTTGAAAGTATATGGAGACAGTGAGTTGGTAGTGAACCAGGTGAGAAATTAGAATATCACCAAAAATGGCCTGCTCAAGTCTTACAAACACAGAGTCTGGGATTTGCTTTAGAGTTTCAATGCATTTAATATTCAGAGCATTCCTAGGAAAGAAAACAAATATGCTGATAGACTTGCAGTAGTGGGTGCATCTTATGATGTGCCAGGGAAGCTTGAGGAAGAGAAGAAGCAACAAATAAATGTGGTAGTAAGGCCTGTTGTTCTTGATAATAATACTCATTGGCAAGTGTTTGAGTCTGATGAGCAGATTGTGAGTTTCTTGCAGAATAAAAAAAAAAATTTTCAGAAAGAAATCAGTCAAGACTACAAGATTAGTATGGTGATCAGATCATTCACCTCAGTTCCAACAAGTTGCCCAAGGGTCTCATTACCTTGGAGAGTGTTTTTAATCCTTATGATCAAACAAGAGGCAAAGGAATGAATCTAGCCGCAGAAAAAGATGACCATGACCTAGTTAAAATTGCTGATAGAAAATCTCTTAACATGGGGAAGGTATGTTTTGAGGCTGAGCAAGAAAATTTCATTCATCTATGTCAAGAATTTAATGATGTGTTTTCTTGGACATATGATGACTTAAAGTGGTTTGACCCTAGTTTGTTTTAGCATACCATAGATTTAGTTAATAGGGTCAAACCAGTAAGGCAAAAACAGAGGCCAGTGAATCCTAAGATTGAACCCTTAATGAGGAAGGAACTATCCAAGTTGATTGAAGCTAACATAATTTTTCCTATCAAACACTCATCATGGGTAGCTAACCTTGTCTCTGTAAGGAAGAAGAATGGAGAAATCAGATTATGTGTGGACTTTAGGGATCTTAATCAGGCTTCCCTTAAAGATCACCATCCTCTCCCTTCTATGGAGCAAATTCTGTCCAAGGTTAGTGGGTCAAGGAGGTTCTCTTTTCTTGATGGATTTTCTGGTTATAACCAAGTGTTGGTTAAAGAATCTGACAGATATAAGACAACATTTACTACTAAATGGGGCACCTATTCTTATTTCAAGATGCCATTTGGACTAACAAATGCAGGTGCCACATTCCAAAAGGAAATGGAGGTGGCTTTCAAAAGATTAATTGACAAGTTTGTCTTAGTATACCTTGATGATATAACTGTATATTCCAAGAATGTAGAAGATCATCTTGATCATTTGAGACAGGTATTTCTAAGATGTAGAGAGTTTGGGGTTTCCCTCAACCTAGCCAAGTGTGTCTTTGCTACAAGCCAAGGAAAATTACTGGGACACATTGTATCTAAGGATGGATTGACCATTGATCCAGAAAGAACAAAAGCAATACTTTCCCTTCCTCTTCCTAAACACAAGAAGGGGTTGCAAAGTTTCCTTGGCAGGATAAATTTTGTAAGAAGGTTTATTCCTAATCTTGCCATCATGGTGAAACCCCTTACAGCCATGCTTAAGAAAGATATGGTCTTCTCATGGAACAAGGAGGGGAAGGAGAGTTTTGAAGAAATCAAGGCAGCCATAGCCTCAGCCCCCACTCTCATGAACCCAAATTTTGAGAAAGATTTCATCCTCTACACTTTAGGTGGTGAGTCAAGTATTTCTACTGTCTTGACTCAGACAAATGACAAGAATGAGGAGCAGCCCATATCCTTCTTTAGTGAAGGACTCAAGGAATATGAAGATAAATATAGCTTTGTTGAGAAGCAAGCCCTTGCAGTCATTATAGCCTTGAAGAAATTTAGACACCTCTTATCCCACAATAGGATCCATTTGTTGGTGCCCCATGCGAGTGTAAAAGACTTCCTGTTAAGAAAAGATATCAGTGAGAAGAGGGCTGGATGGATCACTAGGGTAATGGAATATGATGTTGATATTCAAATTACCAAATTAGTAAGAGGGAGAGGATTATGCAAAGAAATGTTATCAAGTCAGGATTCAGATGAAGGGACTGCTATGGTAATTGCAGAGCAGCAGGAGGAAAGAAATGTTAATGCCCCAAAGAGCTGGATGGATGACATGAGGAAATTTTTATCAGGGAATGGATACCCTCAGGGATTGGACAGAGCTAAAAGAAGACAATATAGGCTGCAGTTCATTCCCTATGTTGTGATTGATGCTATCCTATTCAGGAGGGATTTTAATGGGACCCTGTTGAGATGTATTGAAGAGGATCAGGTTGAGAGGATGATTAAAGAACTTCATGATGGCCCTGATGGTGGCCACTTCTCTGCAAGAACAATTTCCATGAAGATCATGAGGGCTGGATATTATTGGTCATCTCTATTCCATGATTGTTATAGGTATGTGAGAAAATGTGAGAAATGTGCTTTTTCCTCAGGCAAACAAAGACTTGCAGCTCTTCCTCTTCATCCTATTCAGGTGGATCAGCCCTTCACGCAGTGGAGGTTGGATTTTATAGGCCCCATTAATCCTCCATCTAGTGTAGGTCATAAATGGATCTTGGCTGCTACCGATTATTTCACTAGGTGGACAGAGGCAATTGCCTTGAAGGATGCTACAAAGCCATCAGTTGTTGAATTCCTTGATGGAATTGTATCTAGGTTTGGTGCTCCTTCTACTATCATCTCAGATAATGCCAAATCTTTTGTTGGAACCCAGATTTGTGCATGGGCAATGAGTCACAATATCTATCTGAGCACATCATCAAATTACTATCCTCAAGGTAATGGTTTAGCTGAATCCTCCAATAAGAATCTGATCAGAATCATAAGGAGAATGATAGAAGACAATCAGAGGGTCTGGCATAAAAAATTAAGGACTACTCTATGGGCTGATAGGATAACACCCAAGAGATCTATTGGGAATTCACCTTTTGTGCTGGTATATGGTAGGGAGGCCAGACTTCCAATCTTGTTGGAATTCCCATCCTTGGAGTTGGCTCATCAGTTGGAATTGGTTGAAAATAGTTCCATGTCAGTGAGAATGGTAGAATTGATTGAACTAGAAGAAAAGAGAAACAAAGCTATGCAAACCCTGGAGATACACCAGCAGCAGATGAAGAAGAGTTTTGATAAGAAGGCAAGGGCCAGAATCTTCAGAGAAGGATATTTAGTTCTCAAGTGGGGCTCAGATAGAGCAAAAAAAGGAAGGCACTCCAAATTTGATCCACTATGGAGTGGCCCTTATCTGATCTCCAGTTGCAAACAGGCCAATGCGTTCTAGCTAAGCAGGCCAAATGGTGAAATTCTGCCCATTCCAATCAATGGGATCCATCTGAAGCCCTATTTCTGAGAAGGTTGTGAATCCATGTACATAGTTAGTCTAGTTGCTTCCTGTTTGTTCCTATTTTGCAATAAGTGCGCGTGCACATGGCTCACTTCTTGAGTCGCCAGTGCTCGAAGTTTTGACAAGTCTCAGGTTGCTGAGGAGGTTCTGTTTTTTGTTTACAAGTCATGGAGATAGAGCCAGAGTTTCAAGGGTTTTCAATGTTTTGATTTCCTCATTAAGGGTTAGGGTTTCTTGCAGCTCTCGGTTCTATACCTTCTAGGTCCTCTTTTTCGACTCCATGGCCCAATGGATCATTCTCATGCACTGGTCATGCATCGAGCAGGCTCATGCCCCCTGCGAGTTGCTAGAAGTGTTACCTCTGGTTTTACCACCAAGGATTTAAATTTGAATGCGTGACTCATGCACCGATTAGTCTCGAATTAGTATTTTAATGCTACGACCTGTGAGTTTCTGGCTGTCAGATCTAAGCAGTACCGACAGTTGGCGCCATCGTGCTATAAAGGAAATGCATGATATTTATCATAGCATGATGACACCCTGACGACACATTGCAGGGGTGGGTCCGACATTCTACAAGTCAAAAAAGGGTCTTTGACGCCATTGGCGCTATGTTGCTATTGCATATCGGTCAAAAAATCTCCATAGCGACATAACACCCAGCAGAAATATTCACGGTAGTGAGTTTCAACGACTGGCAGAATCAGGTGTCACCATGACAAATCAGAAGGGACCACGTGTTCCAGGTTAGATTTTTTGTCGACACGGCTAACACAGTCGGGGTTTACAATCTCTACCGTCAGATCAGCTTGGATCGATGGTAAGCGCCATCGCGCTATAGAGGAGTTGTGCGAGGGTTATGACAGCGACATCACACCCTAGTGACACATGTCAGGTGGGGCCATGTCTCAAGGCAATGCCAGGTGTGCTGACATGAAGGGTGGAAGTACGAAGTGCGATGGCACTCCGATCGTCAGATTAGGTTGCATCGACGGATGGCGCCATCTCGCTATGGCGGAGATGCATGGGTTTTATCATGGCGCCATAGTGACCATCCGCCGCATGGATCGACAGGACCAAGTCTCACCAAGGATTTCCAGATGTCATCCAGAGTGTGGTGCATTGCAGGGGTGGCACCGAGTGGGATGGGTCCGGTCGCAGATCGCAGAGTACGGAAGGTCAGAAGTTTCATGGTGGCGGGAAAACAAGTTTCATGACCCGGAGGTTTCAAAAAATGGCGAGACGCCATGGTGCCAATAGAAAACCAATGCATTTTTTTATGGCGACATAGTGCCCAAACAGAAAGTTCACCGTGGTGAGGAATGATTAGATAGATGGGTCCTAGCGGGTACCTTGCAAGCGCAGTCTACATGGCAAATCGGATTGGGACACGTGTAAATCTAAGGGTCTTGGGTTACTAGCTGGTGTTTCATGAAACCAAATAGGGAAGTGCCATGTGTATAAGTTAGTGCACAGCGTACAACGGGCCCAGTAGTCTCAGAAGGAATGGCAAGTCTTCACGATCGTCGAATCTGCAGGGATCTACGACTGGTGCTGTCTCGCTATCGAGAACTGCTCGGGAGTTAACATTAGTGACATAGCACCCTTGCGCCATGTGTCCTAGCGGGGCCACATTTCATGTTGCCGGTGTAGTTAGATTTAAGTAACCAACAGACCAACGAGGAGACACCATGTATCAGCGAGCCCAATGAATCAATAGAGAAGGAGGGTCACGGGAGGTCAAGTTTTGTGACCGTCGGATTGGAAATGGATCGGCGGTAGGTGCCATCTCGCCATGGCGAAGCTGTAGGGTTTTTAGCATAGCGACTTGGCACCCTTGCACCATGTGTCCTCATGGGTCCAATTTCTAAAGCGCAGTAAGTGGGATGGTTGGTGGTTGGCGGTCATTGCGATCATCGCAGTCGACGTGGCTGTTAACATGAGGTTACGACAAGATGATGAAAGGTGGTGCAGTCAAGTTGAAACCATTAGGCTCTATGGAACTATCAAGATCTTCGAAGACTTTTCCAATAGCAACATAGCGCTCAGTCGCACGAAAAGGGTGGTAAGCGCCCAGTCAAACATAAAGGGACTGCCAGGGTGGCGAGATCAAAGGTGTGATTGGCCTGCATGGCCCAGTTGGCTCGTCGAGCCTGTTGACTAATCGATTCGACAGATGCACGAATCATGAATGATGAGAAATTAGGGTTTTGCCACAAATTCGATGGTGGGATTAATTGCCACCAACTCGGAATGAATGCCAAGCGCAGAAAGACACTCCATCCATCTGGTCGATCCATCTACCATGTCAGGGAATGTTGTGGCGTTGTTCCTGTCTTCTCCAGGCTCTTTCTCAGAGGGATATCAGATTTCTTGGTATGCAGGCCATATTTAATTAGATCTTTGATTGGATTCTCAAGATGGAAAGTTAATGCCAGTAGGTGACAAGTGAATGTAATGCAAAAATCTTCAGTTATGCCGAATCTATAAAGGCAATTTGGTGATCTGTTCTTAAGGTCGACTCTTCCTGATTTTCTCTGCTACTGCTTGCAGACTTGCAGTATAAAAATCCCCTTGTCTCTGAGCTAGATAAGCATCCCGTATCATCTCTTTCAACCATCAATGTATATGTGCATCATTTTGCCTCTCATTAGTGTATTGTTGAGATCAGTGGTCTGCATACTGTATCTACCTTTGACCTACCGAATAATATATAAGTGAAATCTTCTTTTCCTGGTGTTATCTTGTTTGGTCCCTGATCTGTATGTGGTTGTTGATCGATATAAGTCTGAATGAATGTATGACTTTGGATGTTACCCTAGTTCTGTAGTGCATGTATGGGTAGAAATGAGTCTGAACACTCTATTTTTGTGCATCACCGCCTTAGATTAGACTAGGTAGATTTACTTTAGTGCTCTCTTTCTCCCTTTTCCTTCTGAGAATAGATAGGTGCACCCTGACAGTAAGAGGAAGTCGGCCTTCTCCGGAGACTCAACCTCGCAGTTCAACTCCCACAGCTTGGAGGTTGTTTCCATATTTCACTAGGTTGTCCTCGCGCATAGGACTTGGACAAGGGTGCGAACCTAAGTAAAAACACTACCATCAACCTTCAACTTTAGAATATGTAGGAGTGCCCTCCCAAGATGTAGATCACTATGCGCAAAAAATGGCTCCATTCCTACCAGTCCCCATCAAATGATTATCCCATACCATATACATTTGGCCATTGAGGGCAGAGTTTTAGAGAAAACCTCAATCCATGAATACAAAAATTAAAGTAATGATGGAAAGGTTTTCTGGTTTGAATTCATTGACAAAGAAAGCTCTGGAATCCACATTACTTTCTTCAATGAAGTAGTAGATGAGTTCCACAATGTTATTCAATCTAGTTTTCTATACAAAATCTTAGCTGATCACATCAAAGTAAGCAATAAAAAATATAGAAATTCACAAAACCCATATGAAATAAACCTCGTATGCACATCAACGATATCTCCATTAAATTGTCTAGACTCTACAATACCAAACCATAGCTTCCACTTTAAGAGCATAGATTCACTAGACATATTTCTTATTAATTGCCTTGTAGATTTCATTGGCATAGTTGTATCATTCACTCCTACACCAACCACACGAAAAAAAATGTGGACCAAGAAATGTACAACCACACTCAAAGATATGTCAAATCATACCATAGGGGTAACACTGTGTGGTCTCCATTGTGAGGTTGAGGGGAATAAAATATTTGACTTATTCCTACATTCAACCCCACTTATTATTTTAATCAAATTTTCATGTTTCGTATCATGGAATGGAAAAGAACTTGATACTACCTTCTTAATGTCCATTAAAATCAATCCAAAGCTCCTTGAAGCCTTTGCATTACAACTGTGGTATGCAAGTGAAGGAAATGAACACCCTTCAATACCCTTGTCAAAAGGTGATATTCCCCAACTTACTTTCAAAATGCAATAAAAATCTTCTCTATTGAAAATAAAGGGTTTCCAAACACACAACCTACTTTTGTAAAATCTACTATTACCAAATTGCACTTGAACAACTTTTACTACCTTTCTTGTCCACCGGTAGTGGTCAAGAAGAAATGTAAGAAAAAAATTGCTTTTACTTCAACCAACAAATTCTAGTGTCCTATATATTTCATAGAGATCTCTACCTTTGAATACAACTATATCCTCAAGATGAACTTACAAGATGAGACAGGTGATTTGCTAAATACTACTACATTTGAATGACTGCCAAACATTTTTTTAGAGATACAAGCAGTAATTTTCAACTTCTTCTAGCACAACCTAATGCTACAACAAATATTTTGGAGAAATAAAAAAATTCTCTTTGAACTTAGCATTAGCATGAATCACTTTGGAAGAGAAGAAACAAAAAGAATTGTTGTTTTTTATTAAGAAAAATAGGTTTTATAGGGATCTTAAAACCTAGAAGTTCTTACATAACAAAGGGCTGCAAATTAACCAAAAAAGCCCATCACTAGAATAATAGCCAATAGAAAGGCCAGAACAAAAAATAGGAAAAAAGCAAGAATGAAAAATACCTACAGAGACTATAAAAACCAAATATAGAACTTGAAAATTCTTCACTTACTCCCTCACCTTCCTTTTGAGGTCCTAGATAGTCTCTATCACTTTTTAGGCTGTCTAGTTCTCCTCTGCCATGAACTCCTAGCTTTTTTCATAGGTCCAATCCAAGTGGATTTGGGTTATGTCCATTATGGTTTCCTCATACATCCTATCTTCAAAATTGTCCTTCTCATCCTTCTCCACAACCAAACCCATGGCTTTCATCTTACCACCAAGAGTAACAATATTATCATTAAGAGAATTCAGAATAGTGAGCATCTAATTAGCCATGTTATGGTTGTAATTCTCTAGGTTTTGTATCCCTTTTTCAACCAACCTTATCTAGTCCTCCTGGTCTGTTGGGATCCCTTTCTCATTCCTTCTCCTCTAGCTTTCCATCTATCCCATTCTTTTTTTTACCTCCTCCAACTCATAAAAAATCTATTTAATAGATCAAAAGTTATTGATCATGCAATTTTTTCCATTATTGAGCAAATTCATGCCCACTTCCCTTGTATTGTTTATGATGGCCACTAGTGCCAATTCTATTAGTTCCCCCAATTGGATCTTTCCCTCTTTCTCTTCAAGGATTTGAGGATTCATCATTTCTCTCACAATTTCCACTTTTGAGTTTCTGGCATTGAAATTTCTCCAAGCCATATGCCTATCTTTTATCACAACCTCACTACTTCCCTCCTCCATATTCTCCTTTTCCTGCTCCTATGGGGGAGTAGGAATAGGAGGGGGTACAAAGATCTCCAGACCCATATCATTTTTCTGCTCTAGAGTCATGTCATCCTCTCTATTTATCTTCTACTTCTTTTTGGGGTTAGCAGATGGCTCCTCTATAATCTCTAAATCCTCCCCCTTTTTCTCATCTTCTCCTTCCTCATTGTACTCTTCTTCCCCCTAACCAACTATTTTGGACACATGAATCTTAGGGATTTTCCTACAAGGAACATTACTTGGAGTAGGAGTATCCTTGTCTCTTCCCCTAGTTTTCTTCCCCAACAAATGATATTCTTCCTCCTCCTTCGAGTTTAAGCTCTAGATTTTCTTCATATCTGAAGATAAGTTGGAGCTTCTTGTCTCCTCTGAAGCAACCACAGATTGAGCCAGATATTTTCTCCTTGATTGAGCTTTGAAATATTCATATAGAAAAAGAAGTAAGCCCTCATGCAAGGCAGGGTTAGCACTAGATTTTTTCGTATAGACCAAGATATTCTTGTTCATGGAAGAATACAAATAAAAAAGAAAAAGAAATCTTAGCCCCATAATGAAAATGATTGAGCAAAATAAAATTATGTGTTCTAACCCTATCAAACCTCACGTCCAAAGAAATAAACTTGATAATAGCCCTCAACACATACCTCCAAAGCTTCTTGATTGAATCCATCTTATAGTAAGTCTCACTCTTCACCAGCTCCTTCTCATCCATGTTCTTGGTAAAATCCTTCATTGCATTCGTAGAAATTTCTTTTTCTCTATAAATTTTTTAACCCTCATTAGGTATTTTTGTGACATGATCAATGAACTCCATATTTACATGATGAAACACCCCATCAATCTTAACCCTACCATCCTTCGAAGACTCTACCATGAGATTAGTAATCACTGAATCATACCCATGAAGCTTGGTGATATAGTTTGCAATGCTACCCTTTTAAATTTTTTCCTAGAACTTGTTTCTTTGTTTCCACTTGTCCACCTCTCCCACCAGTTTTCTTCTACTTCATTCTCCCACCATCCCGATAAACTAAGTGATACCCTTTTGCAAAAACATAGTCCTCTCCTCTCCTTCCTCTTTCCTCTATTTTTTCAGTCAAAAATTGCATTTTCTTTTAATTCCAGTGAAATGGTAAAGAAAATAAGAAACCCATAAAGCATGGCAATTTGACATGGAATGTGTCATCCACCAACTCCTCCTGTATTTTCCATAAATGCTTTGGCTTTCGCACATATTTGTATTAGTTCCCATAGTTAACTAGGGATTTTACCAGTACCTCATTGGATCCTCTCTTGATCAATTATGCCTTTTGTGACTAATAGAAGATTCCCTCTGGTGTTCCATATCATCAACATCTCTTTCTTGACTTCCTTGTTGGCAAACTAATCATCCACTGAGTTAGACATCCTATACTTGTGGCTGACATGGATGCTCTAAAAAATTTCAAGTGTTATATGGATTTCATTCAGTATGTTTGCAATTGTCTAGGTAGGTTGAAGGGCTCCTTTATTACATTTGATGATATTGTATGAGTCCCCCTCTAGCCATAGGTTTTTGACTCCCACCTCCAGAGCCAATTTAATAGTGTGGAAAGTAGTAATGGCTTCTGCATAGTGGCTTGTATGAATTTCCAAGGGATAGGATAGAGCAATAACACCCACACCATGGTTATTTCTAATGATGCCCATGCATCTTGAAGGACCAAGGTTACCTTTAGCCACTCCATTGAAATTTACTTTATGCCATGATTCAGGAGAGTTGCCACTTCACCTCCTATCTTTTCAATCTCATATCCTCTTCCTTTTTCTTACTCTTGCATCCTTCATCAATATCTCAACCCTTCCTTATAACAATTTTTTCTCTCATAATTTTGTTGATTTTATCTACAAACACATAAGTAGGAGCCTCCTTATCTCTAAAAATTTGATTATTTTTCTCCTTCCAAACTCCCTAGAAGAAGTGGGGCAAAGTCCATAAGCTAATACTATGTGATTTTGTGCCTTTGTACATGCTATCCCATTGACAAAAGAAGTTCAAAGCATTACTTGGCTTGCACCAGCTTACCCCATAGTTCTTGGTGAGATATTCCTAGACCTCCATTAAAAAAGGGCAATGGATGAAAATGTGATTTACCATCTCCAAGTGGTGCTTACAAAGAATGCATCTATTAGGGATATACTGACCTCTTTCTTCAAGATTATCTAGAGTGAGAATTTTATCTTTAAGTGTTAGCCAAAAGAAAATATTAATTTTAGGGTTAAGGCCAGGGAACTAGGCCTTGGACCAAAGAGGTTTCTCCTTTAGGCTCTAAAGGGAGTTTTACCCTGAGGCTATTGAGTATGATCCACAAGGATTACCCTCCCATATCAGCTCATCCTTATTATTATTCAAAAACAAAGAATTAAACATCACCATGATTGGCTTAAGATCATTCAAAATCAAAGATAGGTCTCTCCATCCTATTCCATTCTATAATTCTTACTTTCATTCTAAACAACCTTATAAAATTATTGGCCCAATTATCATGTGTAGTGTTATTAATGAGAGGACCCTAAATTAGTCAATTATCATGCTAGAAGAGGATTTTTTCTCCATTTCCCACTTTCCATTTACCCTTAGAGTTAGCTAAATATCTTTCTTTTAAGATCCCATTCCAAATAACAAAACCATTTGGGATGTTAGGGTCATTGAGAAAAAACCTTAGAGATGACCTCCTAATATATTTCTCCACCAAAATGTCCCTCCATTCCCTAGTACTATTAAATATTTTCCATACTTGCTTAGCTCAAAGTGCATTATTGATATGCCTATGTTTTCTGATTCCTAGCCCTCCATAGCACTTGGGGAGACATACATTTTCCCACACCACTAGAGGGTATCTCTTATGTTCCTCTAGGCTAGACCACAAAAAATCTCTTTGGATCTTTTCCATTTCATTGGCATCTTTTACCAAGATCCTAAAGAGACTCAAGCCATACGTTGGAAGATTCTGAAGAGTGGACTTCACCAAAAGACATTTTCTAGCTTGGTTGAGAGTGTTACCTTTCCAACCTGCTAGCTTCTTACTAAACCCATCAATAATCCCATTCTAGAAAGAGTTTGGCATCTTTGTCCATAATGGAAGTCCAAGATAGCTCAGAGGCAATTTTCCCAGCCCGCACCCAAGAATACCAATAATCTTCCTTTATCTATAAACATGGGTGTTGATAAAGAAAACTGAACTTTTTTCCCAATTAATTAGCTGGCTAGTTCCCCTCGTATACAAATCTAGTAATATATTCATCGATTTAGCCTCCTAAATCAAAAATTCTTCTCCCATAATAATATCATCTAGAAACTATTGGAGAGTGCAGGGAACTTGTCCTAAAGAGGGCTTTATTCCTTTCAATATCCCTTCCTATCTTTTTCTCTTAATCAATCTCCCTATACACTTAGCCATGATAATGAAAAGGATGGGAGATAGGGGATCTCCCTACCGTAAGCCTCTTAATAGTTTGAAGAATTTTGATGGAGCTCCATTAATCATGATAGCAAGCGAGGAGGTAGAAACAAGTTTGGAAATGAGTTTACATACTTGATGATCAAAGCCAAAAGCTTGGAGAACTAAACCAAGGAACATCTAATCCACCTAGTCATAAGATTTGGAGAGATCCATTTTGAGGAGAAGGCTCTCCCTCTTCCCAACATCTAGTGAATGAATGACTTCATGAATGATCATAATAGAATATGGGATTTTTCTGCTAGGGACAGAGCCCATCTACTATAGGGTAATGATCAAAGAAAGAACTTTAAGGATTCTAGTCATCAGAACTTTTGAAATGATCTTGTAAGAAGAATTGCAGAGACTAATGGGCTTGAATTGGTTGTTGATATCTGATTGAAAAGATCATTTGATTAGAAATCTTGTTGAAGAAGACTATGTGTTTCAATAATTATTTTTTCACTGATGTAAAACCTAGTATTTTCTAGTAAGACAATTGCTTATATGTTTCAAGTACTATCACTTAGTTGATTAACGAGGGAGATTTGATCAACAAGATGTAACAAAAGTACCTAGAGGACAGGTTGAGTTATGATAATGTAATGAAATACAAGAATCAGTTAAAGTAGTGATAACATAATGTATTGATGATCTACTTGATATTACAAAATGGTTGGCTACACTTAGAAAGTTTAGAAGGATAAGTTAAACAAAGTTCATTTGCCAAGCTTGACCAAGTAGATAGTAGGTGCCAAGCAAAGATAGTTCAAGTCGAGAAAATAGTTAGTTGGAGCTAAGTGCAAGAAAATTCTAGTGGATACTGAGTAAGTTAATAGATGATGAGTAATTTTTAGTGGATGCTAAGTACCAGTGAAATTTAGTTGATTTTGAGTGACATAGTATGTGCCAAGCATCAGAAGATTGGTAATGTCGAGCTACTGCATTATCAAAAAGATCAAAGATTCTCTAAATAAATGCTAACAAGTTTGTTTTCCTGGAACTTGTGAATCATGAGAAAGATACAATTAATGAGACGATGGCACAGAATCTTATGTAAACTATTTTGAAAGTGAATTCAAATGGATTCTAAGAGAAGTTTTTAGAGAAGACAAGATATGGGGTAGATTCATAGTATCCTACCTAATCCATCTAAAAGCCTAATTTAGATGATGGATAATGAGTGGGAAAATGTTTTAATTTCTTGTATATAGGAATGTTTAGTCATGAAGAAAAGAGTAAGAGAGTTTGAGGTGTGAATCTGATAAGGAGAAGAAGACAGGGGTTTTGCTTCATCAAGCGACCCAAGAGAAGAGTTTGCAATGCCATGTTAAGCAAGAAGGCTTAAGAGGATGAATGCTTAAAGGGTGAGCAAGTTGTTAGAGCTACAGAGAATGGAAGCCAAGCAGAATTGAGGATAGAACAAAGATTTATAATCTACAAGTAAGGTTGTAAGTTGTATTGGATCAAAGCTCTACTATTACTTTCTAACAATTGTATCAATCTCGGGTAAATCTTTTGTTCTAAGGTTGAATTAACAGTCATTGGAAAATCATTTAATAGGGTGAATTCCAAGTGAATGGCCTAAAGTCTTCTAACAAGGATCACTTTTAGTAGGGTGACTGAAATCCATTAACTAGGTTACATTTATCAGTGTGTATTGTAACCTTTAACAGTGTTGGCCTTTAAAAGGGCATCACTTCAGAAGAGTGAAAAAGGAGTAGCATGTTACTTGTGAATTTTCCCAAATTAGGTTTCCATGTTAAATCATTATGTCAAATGTGCTGATGGATGTGTTGTTTTTCATGTTTTAAATTTCTGCAAGTTGATTTGACAGTAACATATAAGTTTTACTTGATACACATTGAATGTATGCATGGATATGAATGTTTTGTGGGCTCACTGAATTGTGAAAAGTTTTATTTATACATCTAGACCTTTAGTAACTAATTCACCCCACCACCCCAACCCCCCCCCAAATTATTCTAACAAGAATTCCAACAATTTGTATTAGAGCCATTTTCTTAAGAGGATTAGTTTCAAGGTACTAGAAGCGCAAAGATCAAGATGTCAAAAAGAGAAGTACCTAAGCTCAACAAAGATAACTTTTCTGCATGGAAAAGTTTGATGAAGCTACAACTTAGAGCACTTGAAGATCATGCACAATCTTTTGTTTCAATGGAGCATGTTGATCTAGAAGGAGCCCTAACTACTAAAGACATGAAGAAAAAGAAAGAACACAGTCAGGTGATGTTGGAGATTGCCTTTTCCTTGAGCTATGCTGAGTTTGATGATATCAAAGGCCTTGACAATGCAAAGAAAATGTGGGATGCCCTAGCCACCATCTATTGTGGAGAGAAAATTTTTCAAAGATCGAAGTTAGAGAGTCTTAAAGGTAAGTTTGATGACATGAGAATGGAGGAAGGTGAGAATATTGCTCAATATAATGCTAGGATAAAAGAAGTGGTTATTGCAATAAAAGGTGCTATTAGTAAAATAGATGATGATATTGTGTTAAGAAAATTCTTGAGGACATTATTACTTGTGTATGCCATTAGAGTTTTTGCAATTCAATAGTTAAAATGTATACCATGAAATGATCTAACTCTTGAAGGTCTAGAAGGTAGACTCGCTGCTTTTGAGCTATCTATTTTTGATAATTACAAACTAGAAAGTATTGAATTAACATTTAAAGAAATTTTTTTATTAAAGGAGTCTAAGAAGGTAAAGTAGAAGAAGAAGAAGAAAAAAAAGATAAAATATGCATCTAGTGATAGCAACACAGATGAGGAAGACATTGAATGATTGGAAGCATTGTGGGCAAGAAGATTTCATAGAGGAAAAGGAAAGTTCAAATGTAAGTTACCTATCATTTGTTTCAATTGCAATGAAGTTGGTCATATAGTTGCAAGATGTACACAAAAGAAGAAATATAGAGAGGGAAAAAAGTACAAAAATAGAAGAGAGGATGCTGGAAGAGACTAAATAGATAAAGGCAAGAAGTCATGCTATATTGTTGATGAACATGACACAGATGAACATGATTGTGAAGTGGTATATGTTGCAATGAAGGATGAATTTGATGAGGATGAGACAACTGCGCTCGTGACTTGTGTGAACAAGAATGATAAATGGATCATTGAAAATGGATGCTCACATCACATTATTAAAGACAAAAGTAAATTCATTACTTTAACTTGTTATGATGGAAATAGTGTAAGGTTTGGTAATGATGCACCATGTTTGATAAAAGGAAAAGGGTCTATCAAACTTATAGAAAAAAAATCATGTGAAAATGCTTACTATGTTGAAGGATTGAATTATAACTTGCTAAGTGTGTCAAAATTGAATAATTTGGGATGCAAAATTGAGTTTGAAAATAAAACTTCCAAGATATATGACACAAATGGAGACTTGATTGGAAAAGGTGATCAAACTAGAAGTAATCTATTTTATCTGGATATAGAAGATGCTACTTGTCTTATTGCAAAATTTGATAACATATGTCTTTGGCACAAGACATCATGTCATGTTAATTTTGATAATCTGATTAGTATTAGTAACATAAAAAGTGTTAGAGGTTTTCCTAAGTTGAAGAAACCTGATAATATAATATGCAAACAATGTTAGCTAAGCAAGATGACAAAGTCAAGCTTTAAAAGTAAAGTTTACACCTCTAAAGAAATACTAAAAATTGTTCATACTGATTTGTTTGGACCTATTAAAGTGCAAAGCTACAAAGGAGATAAGTACATAATGCTATTTGTTGATGATTACTCTAGGATGATGACAGTCATGTTTCTAAAACAAAAATATGATACTTTTTAAATGATCAAGTGGTATTTGGCAAGAGTTGAAAAAGAAACAAGTAAAAGTCTAAAATGCTTGAGATCAAATAGAGGAGGAAAATTCACTTCAAATGAGTATGAGATGTTTTGTAATGATAGAGGAATCAAAAGACAAACATCTGCACGTAACAGCCCTCCACAAAATGGAATTGCTGAAAGAAGAAATAGGTCTATAGTGTACTATACCATGACACTAATGATAGACAAGAATGTTGCTCTAAAATACTAGAGAGAAGCTATAAGTACTACTATATATACCTTGAACTGTGTGCAAGTCAAGAAAGGAACTCATTCAACACCTTTTGAACTATGGTATGGATATCCACTTAATGTGAAATACTTTAAGGTATTTGGAAGAAAATCTTATATTCTTAAATATGTTAGAAATGAAAAGTTTGATGCAAAAACTGAAGAAGGTATATTCCTAAGTTACCCAACAAGAAGTAAAGCTTACAAGTGTTTAAATACTAACACTAACAAAATTGTGGAAAGTGAAAATGTGAATTTTGATTATTTTACAGAAGTACATGAGGGAAAACTTACAAAGGAACCAAATGAATAAAAATCATTTGTATATTTCTATGAAGGAATGCCTACTAAAGAAGATGCTACAAATCAAGTTGTAAACCAATAGAAAGTCTCAATAACTGTCGAGTCACAACCTATGAATGTCGAGTTACATTTAAGAATTGAGCTACATTCATATGTTGAGTTATAAAATGAAGAAAATGAACATTATGATTCTGAGATCAATACACATGAAAGAGATGCTAAAACTTCTAACAAAGATGTACACATTGACACTAAAGCTGAGAGACAAAATGTAGTTACAAGAACTGAGCCAAGATTGTCCATATATGTCAAAAGGCATCATCCTATAGATCAAATCATTGGAGACAAAGATACAAGGCTAGGGAAAGGAAATAGATTGAGAAGTGAATCATGTTATTTAAGCATGAAGGAACCTAAGACAATGAAAAATGCATTGGAAGAAGAAATTAATTAGATAGAAAGAACAAGACATGGAGTCTAGTTCCTAGACCAAAAGACAAGAATGTAATTGGCACCAAATAAGTATTCAGAAACAAGCTAGATAAGAATGGTGAAGTGACAAGGAACAAAGAAATACTAGTTTGCAAAGTGTATGCACAAGAAGAAGGAATTGGGTATGGTGAGACATATCCCCCTATTCCAAGAATAAAAAGAGTGATAATTCTACTTGCTTATGCTACATACAATATTTTCAAAGTTTATCAGATGGATTTCAAGTCTGCATTTTTGAATGGCATACTAGAAGAAGAAGTCTACATAGAACAACTAGAAGTATTTGTTGACAAAAATAACAAGAACATGATATGTAAACTACACAAAGCCTTATATGGATTGAAACAAGCACCAAGAGGATGGTACAAGAGACTTCATACTTATCTTGTGAAAATTGGATTTGAAAGGACTGATGATAACAACAATCCATACATGAAGATAGATAAGGACAAAGGTATACTATTATCTAAAATATTTGTTGATGAAATCATATTTGGAGGACAAGATGCTTTGTGTAAGGACTTTGCAAGTTAGATGAAGCAAGAATTTTAAATGTCAATGTTTGGTGAGATTAAATTCTTTGTGGGACTACAAGTATATCAGATGAAATATGGTATGTGTATCACTCAGTAAAAATATGTCAAAGAGATATTAAAGACATTTGGACTAGAGGATTCCAAACTAGTAAGTACATGTATGGTGACAACACTCAAGCTATCAAAGAATAATGATTCAGCTAAGGAAAATCAAACATTTTATAGATCTATGATTGGAAAATTGCAATATGTAGTACACAACATACATGATATTGCATTAGTTGTGGGGATAGTTGCAAGATTCTTTGCTAATCTCAGAGAGAATCACTTGTTGGCTATGAAAAGGATAATGAGATATTTGAAAGGAGCATAAGAGTTTGGTTTATACTATAAGAAGAATGGAAAGTTTGACCTAAGAGCCTACACTAATGCTGATTAGCTTGGAAACATTGATGACAAAAATAACACCAGTGGAGGAGAATTCTTCTTTGCTAAAAGACTTGTAACATGGAATAGCAAGAAGCAAAGTTGTACTTCCCAATCTATTGTTGAAGTAGAGTATGTTGTTGCTACTATTAACTGCACAAACATTGTATGGATTAAACAATTACTTAAGGGAATGAAGGAAGAAATCACAAAACCAGTGACACTTTATTGTGATAATAAAAGTGCTATCAATATATTAAAGAATCCTGTGATGCATACAAAGAAAAATAACATTGCAATCAAGTATCATTATGTAAGGGAATTGGTCCAAGATAAAGAGGAGAAGATGTAATATATTAACACAAAGGAGAAAATTGCTGATATTTTCACAAAAGCATTACCTAAGGATGCTTATGAGCATCTAAGAGGTAAACTAGGGGTGATACCTCTATCAAAGACTATGTAAAAGACAAAGGAAGTTCCCTACATCACTCATGTTGATATTCATTTAATAAAAATTGATGTAGTGGATCTTACTTTAGGAATTGCCTAAAGTAATCACATATCTGGAACTAAAAATCAGTTAAAGGCAAGGTGACAAAGGGAGAAATTGAAGAACCTGCAAAAGCCTATATTTACATGTATTAAAGATACCAAGTGTTGAGTATATGTTGTTGGCATTGTTGTCAAAGAGTTAGAAAGTACATTAAATTGATCAAGTGCAAAAGGAACAATGGAGAAAGTACATTAAACTAATCAAGTGCAAGAGGAATAATGGAGAAAGTACATCATCAAAAGATTAGAAGATCAAAAAAAAGAAAAAAGGAGAAAGTAGAAAGCAATTAGAGGAGGGATCAGAACAAAGAGGGAGATATTCTACTGATCAATTTAGTAAGAAAGAGAGAAGATATAGAAGGAACTCAGAGGGAGATATATTTTGTAACCTAATTAGAAGATGGAAGTTGCTGATAGGGGGAGAAATTTCAATAGAAGTTTTCCTTTTGGTATTGGCTTACTATTTTAACCTAGTTAGTTTGATTGAACAAGATGTTCATCATTTGATTGACTTGATTGATCGATATGGTTTACCATTAATGCCAAAGAGGGAGATTGTTGATATCTGATTGAAAATATCATTTTTTTAGAAATATTGTTGAAGAAGACTATGTGTTTTAATCATTTTTTTGTCACTAATGTCGAACTTGCTATTTTCTAGTAAGACAATTGCTTATATATTTTAAGTACTATCACTTAGTTGATTAATGAAGGAGATTTGATCAACAAGATGTAACAAAATTACCTAGAGGAAATGTTGAGTTATGATTATGTAATGATGTACAAGAATTAGGTAAGATAGATATAACGTAATGTATTGATGATCTACTTGAGGTTACAAAATGGCTAGCTACACTTAGAAAGTTCAGAAGGATAAGTTAAACAAAGTTCATTTTCCAAGCTTGACAAAGTGTATAGTAGGTACCGAGACAAGTTAGTATAAGCCAAGAAAAAATTTAGTTGTAGACAAGTGAAAGAAAATTCTAGTGGATGCCAAGCAAGTTAGTAGATGCTGAGTGATTTTTAGTTGATGCCAAGTGATGTAGTATGTGCCGAGCATTAGAAGATTGATAATGTCGATCTGCTGCATTATGAAAAAGATCAAAGATTTGCTAAATAAAAGCTGACAAATTTGTTTTATTGGAATTTTTGAATTAGGAGACAGATAAGATTGATGAGTTGGTGGCACATAATTTTATGTAAACCATATTAGAGCCAAATTCAAATGGATTCTAAGAGAAGTTTCTAGAGAAAACAAGATAAGGGGTAGATACATTGTATCCTACCTAATCCATCTAAAACCCTAATTTAGATGAAGGATAATGAGAAAGAAAATATTCTAATTTCTTCTATATAGGAATTTCTAGTCATGAGGCAATGAGTAAGAGAGTTTGAGGTGAGAATCTAATAAGGAGAAGAAGAAAGGGGTTTTGCTTCATCAAATGAACCAAGAGAAGTCTGCAATGGCATATTAAGCAAGAAGGCTAAAGAGGATGAATTCTTGAAGGGTGAACAAGTTGTTAGAGTTGCAAAGAATGGAATCCAAACAAAGTTGATGATCGAAAAAAGATCTATAATCTACAAGTAAGGTTGCAAGTTGTATCAGATCAAAGCTCCAATGTTACTTTCTAAAAATTGTATTTGCCTAGGCTAAATCCTTTGGAGTAAGGTTGAATTAAAAATCATTGGTAAATCCTTCACTAAGGTAGCATTCTAGGTGAATGGCCTAAAGTCCTCTAAAAAGGTGCACTTTTAGTAGGGTGACTAAAAACCCTTAACTAGGTCACATTTAATAGTGTGTATTGTAACCTTTAATAGGGTTGCTGATGGCATGAAGAAATAGATGTCTTTGTGACCCTTTTTGTGAATATTTTTCTTTAACATATTGAACTTTATCATCCTTTAAGTATAGTATTTTGAACTTTTGATGTATAAGGTATGAACATATGGCATAAGAATGATGATCATAATTATGTCTAAAAAGGGTTTATTTTGTTTGTAATATTAATGCTTTTTCTTTATAAAAATAATAAATGTTTGTAGGAACTTTTGTGTACATTAAATGTTGATCGCATGAATCCAAGTCAAGCTAGAATTAATAAAAAACAACTGTAAAGGACTAGCGCTAAGAAATCATTGGTATTAAAGAGAAATATTATGAGACCGTTGCAGCTAGAGACTTGGTGGCAAATCTAGAAGGGACCTATTTTAATGAATAACAAGAAGGACCTGATAAAGTGGCTAAGCTGGAAAAAAAGCATAAAAGTGATCAATCAAACATGCAAGGAACTATTACACAATACCTAGATTCCTAGAAACTATTTAAGATAGATAGAAGAGAAGATCTAGCATTGTTGTGCTCTATATTTATGGGAATTTAAGGAGATAACTGATGTCCTTATGATTGCATGCTTGCATAAACCTTGAACTATAAAAAACTATCCTTCATGAGGAAGTTGTAATTATAGGAGTCTATTATTTCCTTTCTTTTAAATAAGACCTTGTCTATATCTACGAGGTCAAGTAGTAAGTAGATTGATAGAGTTGATAGACATCTTGTTTCTCCAAGAAATTGTAATACCGCATATTTGAATGAATACATGACTTTGCTAAGTTGCTACACTTTCGTCTGAGTTGATCTTTTCTTCATTCTTCCATGGGGGCCCATGTAGAAGGTGGAGTTTACTTTAGTAATTAGGAGTTAGACTCAATTTTCAAAGTTAAGTTTAGAACTGTTGTTCCTATAGCCACTAGAAATAGAACTAGTCATTGTTCCTACAGTAGTAGGTGCATAGATGTATGGTTAAGTAATTAGAATTTCCTTCCAAGCATTTGATAGTTATCTTTCCTTTTGATAAACTAGATTTCCTTAATGGTTATTGCATTCAAGGTAGTAGTGACTTTTAGCAAAAACTATAGCATATACTTTGTGGAAATAAGCTCAAGTTCACACTCCTAGATTGATATTTAATGAAGATCAACATAGTACTTTGGTAGTAAAGGATGTCCAATCTTGCAACTAAAAAGGTGTTATATTGGCTTGACATTTTTGGCGCCATTTCCGAGGATGGTGTTAGTCTAGTATTCACTATTGAGTCAGTTAGTTTCATTTTTATTATTTTACATGCATATGGGAAGAGACCACCTTGGAAGATTTCTTCCCAACTTCAATCAAGAAGATCCTTTTTATCCTGACCCTAAAGAAGAAGAAAGAGAAGAAAGAGAAGAAGAACAATAACTATTTGAGAATGTGTTTGCAAAAGTATCTGATTAAGTACAACCACCAACCACATTTGAAGAATCCTTCCATTTGAATAATCTCTTTGCCGAGCCAGAATATCAAGATAATCCATTAGCTCTAGTCATTTATCAACCACCACTAGAACATCCACAAATGGAAACTACTCAACCTACCTTTCCTTTTCCAATCCCTACTCAGCAAGGTAACCAAAATTTGAAGAAAATACCCTCAGATGCCCTACCAAAGTTCTATGGCCTTATTACTGAAGGTCCAAAAACCTTTCTCTTTGAGTTTGACATTCTTTGTTGAAGTTATGACTACACCATAGATGCTCATAAATTGAAATTTTTTCTATCAACTCTTAAAGAAGATATCTTAAGATGGTTTATGAGTGTAGGTGCCAATGCTATGAAAGAGTGGCCAACTATGAGTAATTTGTTCCTTAATAAATATAAGGAATATTGCAGAGGCCATGACTTAAAGGGAGATGACATTTTTAAGATGTCACAAAAGGAGGATGAGACCTTAGAGGACTATGTTTCTTGATTCATGTTTAACTTGTAGTGCAACATGTAGCATCAGCTAAACAAGGAGTCCCAAAAGCATTTCTTTTTGAAAGGTGTGCATGAAACGAGTATGGAAGCCTTAGACTTAATGGTTGGAGGTGACATTATACAAAAGATGTGGGTTGAAATTTGGAACATTTTCTTGAACTATTCTAGAGCAACAATAAAAAAAGGACGAGGCTTGAGGGACTTACTCCAAAAAATTCCTAGTGCTAGAGAATCTAAGACAAAATTGTCAAACCTCCAAGTAGATTTCAAGCAAGAATTAATTAATGATGTCACTACACAACTAGACACCATACAAGAATGAAGGAAGAAGGAGGATGCTAATATTATGTTAGTATAATATTGCCCTCACTACAGAGAGAAGAAACACAACTGTCGATGCAAACCTATTGCTAGTCTGGAATCACAACTTGTGCCTACTAAATTTAAGGCAATTGATGAAGATGGGGAAGTCCTCTGTATTCCTCAATGAAGGTCATGGGCTCCAAGACCAAGTATTCCTCAAGACTCACTCCATAATTATGGTAGTAATAGTCAATGGCAATAGCAACATGGTATTTATAATAATTGGTAGCAACCTAACCAAGGGTGGTAGCAGCCTAACCAAGGTTGCCAGTAACTGCCTAACCAAGGGTGGAAGTAGCCTAACCAAGGGTGGAAATAGCCTATTCAAGGGAGGAAGCAGCCTAACCAAGGATGACAACAACCCCAGCAAGATTGGCAGTAACCTTAGCAAGGTTGGCAGCAACCATAGAACTTCTCGTAGCGACAACATCAACCAGCCTTGACATAGCCTCCTCAATAGCAAGCCTTAATGCCTCTTGCAGCCAATACAACCCCTCCAAAACAACCATAGTTATTTGCGCAACTTGTGCCTAATCCTAATAGTGCAAAACCTTCAACCTATCAAAAAAGCTATTCAATCACCTTGAATGATATTCATCTTACAATCTAGAACAACACTTGCATCACCTGAGTAGCCCATTATAATAGAACTAGATGATATAAATGCAAAGTCAATTCAAGAACCTACAATCATTGTCTCTCCTATAACCAAGGACCACAATTTCCTAGTAGGTTAATAGAGTAAATCTTTCCAAATGAAAATTAAGCTGCACTAGATTTACTTGAACAACTCAAGCAAGTGACGGTAAAAATTCTCTTGCTCAATGCAATAAAGGAAGTACCCATATATTCAAAATCCATCAAAGAAGCATGTATTAAAAATGTAGGAATGATAAAGAAAGACCCAAATAATATCCATGTCCTTGGCTAGCTTTCTGTCTAATCTTATGCTTGATAACCTCAAGATACCCAAGTATGCAGACCTTGGAAGTCTAGTAGTAACCCTTGCCATCCAAGGAATACAAGTGTAGAATGTCTTAATAGACCTACGAGCATCCATTAATGTAATGACCAAGGAATTCATGTCCAAATTAAACATCATTGGTCTTAGAAAAATACCAACATATTGCAATTGGCAGATAGTTATACCATCATTCCTAATTGTATGTTAGAAGATGTCACTATCACATTATATTCATGAAATTACCTAGTAGACTTTGTAGTACTCTCTCCAAAAACAAGTACTAGGGTATCCTATCATTCTAGGACAACCATGGTTAGTAAAAAAAATTCTTATATTAATGTTGATCAAGGAAAATGACTATTTTAGATGGTACAAACACTAAAAACTTAACCTTGTATTCTCCTGCTCAGCCTTTGCTGCAGGATGATCAAGTTGTGTAGCCAAATATGGATAAATCTGATATGGACATAGATTCTATTAAATAATTAATGATGATCTCAAGGCACTCATTTTCAAGCATTAAAGAAGAGGATGATGTCATTCTTCTATCATATTGAATGAGTATGGAACACAACTTGAGACATCTTTTAAACAAGATTGTGTTTTAGAAAGCATTCTGCCTTTACCATCTAAATTTCATTATTTTGAGTTTGTACAGCTTCTAGATTCACTCCTGCCACATGAAATAGACTCACAACCAATTTTTTAGATTTCAATGGCCAAAAAAATAGTCAAAACAACAACTATTCCAAGGAGAGAACTAAACTTAAGCAAATCCTTATCTCAAGCATAGCATCATGGTATCTTGTAGCTGTTACAAAAGCACCAAGACACTTTTGCATGGTAGAATATAGATATGAAAGGTTTGGACTCCGCACTCTATACTCATAGGATCTGTATAACTCCTAATTGCAAACTTGTGAGACAAACTTAGCATAGGATAAACCCAACATTACGAGATAATGTCAAAAATGAACTAAAAAAGTTACTCAATGTTGGCTTTATATATCCTATTTTAGACAATCAATAGGTTTCACCATTGGTTATTGCTCCAAAGAAGGGGGGAAAATCGTCAGTTTGCATAGATTATAGATAACTCAACTCAACTACCAAGAAGGATCATTTTCCATTACCCTTTGTTGATTAGGTTCTTGACAATCTTGTAGGAAAGAAGTACTTTTCATTCTTGGATGGGTTTAGTGGCTACAATCAAATCTAGATAGCACCAGAGGATCAAGACAAGACTACATTCACATGTTCATGGAGAACATTTTCTTATTTTGTCCTATCATTTGGTTTGTGCAATGCACCTAGAACTTTCCAAAGAGCTGTTATTAGCATTTTTTTTGACATATCTACAAATTGTTTGGAAGTGTATATGGATGACTTCACCACATATTGGCAGACCTTTGAAGAAGCCAAAGAAAACTTGGACAAGGTTTTGCAAAGATGCAAAGACTACAACTTGTCTTTAAAAAATCAAAAGTGTTTCATAATGATGCAAGGAGTGGTGTTGGGTAACTTTATTTTTCCCAAAGGAATTGAAGTAGATCCAAAAAAAATAGAGGTTATATGCACATTATCTATACGAGCTAAATTGAAAGAAGTCAAGAGTTTTCTAGGACATGCAAGGTACTATCAACACTTTATCAAAGATTTTAGTCAAATTGCAGCCCCTCTATATAAATTGCTTCGAAAAGATGCAAAGTTTGTATGGAATTATAATTGTACAAAGGAATTCCTATAGCTTAAGGAAGTCCTCTCAATAGCATTAGTTCTCTAAGGACCAAATTGGGAGTTGCCTTTTCACATACATACTAATGCCTCAAATCATGCCATTGGAGTAGTACTTGGCCAAAAGATGGATTTAGTAGAACATGTAATTTACTATATCAACAAACATCTTCAAGGAGCTGAGTATAACTATATTGTAACGGAGAAAAAATTGCTTGCTATAATTTATGCTCTGAATGAATTCAGACATTACATTACAAGGTACCAAATATTTGTACATACAAACCACTCTACTATCAAATATATGATGAACAAACCAAAAATCTTTGGATGATTTTCTTGATGGTTGTTACTAATGCAAGAATTTGACATTACCATTATCGCCAAGCTAGGTAAGGAAAATGTTGTAGCTAATTTCTTGTCTCATCTTCAAACACCTAATGATCCTATAGCCATAGAAGATAGCTTTCCAAATGAACCTCTCTTTCTTTTGTCAGCACAAAACCATTGGTATGCTGACATTGCCAACTACCTAACCACTGCTAAAACACCTCCACATTTCTCTACAAAGAAAAAATGGTTGTTGGTAGAAATGAGTTCTAACTTTTCATAGATCTTAGGGTTCATATTTATACTAGACTAGATCAGGTGACATGAAGATGTCTCAGAGAGGATGAAACTTATGATGTTCTTTGTGCTTGTCATGATGAACCCTATGCTGGCCACTTTGCTAACAAAAGGACCACATTAAAGATTTTAAATACAAGTTATTATTAGCCCACACTTCACAAGGAAGCAACTCAATATACAAAAACATATGACAAATGTCAGAGAATGGGTCAACCAACAAAAATAGATGAAATGCCCCTCTTGCAACAGATAGTAGTAGCACCATTTGATAAATGGGGGATTGATTTTGTTGGTCCTATTGAACCACCATTAGAAGGGAAGAGTTATATCCTAGTTTGCACTGATTATGTTACTAAATGGGTAGAAGCAAGGCCAATGAAGCATCCTCATGATAATAATGTTTCAAAGTTTATGTATGAATGTATCTTCACAAGATTTGGCATTCCAAGAGAATTACAATCAGATCAAGGGCCTCAATTTACATCTAATCTGATAGCTTCACTCATGGAGGAATACAAAATTCGACATGGAAAATCTTCTCTGTATCATCCACAGGCCAATGGATAGGTTGAAGTGAGAAATTGAGGGTTGGAAAATATATTCACTAAAATAGTGTCCTTGCATAGAAAATATTGGGTAGCTCAAATTTTTGAAGCCTTATGGGTGTACAAAATAGAATGGAAATTCACTACTATGTTTACACCTTTTGAGCTCCTATATGGGAAGATAGCTATCATGCCCATTGAATTTGAACACAAGACTCTACAAATAGCCTTGGAACTTGATATTACTCTTCCTATAGCACAAAAGGATCACATTTTGCATCTTGATGAGTTGGATGAATGGCAGAAGTTAGCTCTCCATAACATCGAATTACTTCAAAGTCAAAGGAAGCAATGACATGAAATATTCATTAAAGATAGAGAATTCCCTATTGGTGATTGGGTGCTCCTATATGACTCATGATATCAGCATCACCAAGGAAAATTTTAGAATAGATGGCTTGATACATATGAAATTATTCCAATTTTTAAAAATGGAGTAGTTCAACTATCAATAATTGATCTGGTCAAATTCAAACTCTTGGTTAATAGACATCACCTGAAGTTATATCACAAACTAGTAACCTAGGAGGAATTTCTTCAATAGTTGAACACAAAAAAAACATCTCTTCTTGTAGCCACTTTGTCTAAGTCTTCCACTTAAATGCTTATAGCCCCTTGAATTTATTTTAAGGCCTTTATAATAATTTTTTTTCATTTTATGTGAAATTCATTTCTCTTCCATGTCATTCCATCTCATCTTCTTGTCTTTCCATCATCACTCCATCCAATTTTGTTTCTATAGTATGGTACTACTTGGAGCACCCTTCCTATCATGTTTTAGGTTGGTTACACTTGAGCCCTCTACATTTATTTAATTTATTATTTATTTAGAAAAGCATGTTATTTCAATTTTCAGAATTTGCAATTTTTAAGGTTTGATGGCTTTGATAGGCTGGGGGGAGGGAAAACTGAAATCATAAATGAAAATCAAGGTGAATCTTAAGTTGGCATGTAGGATGTATGGGGTAGGGTCATCTCAGTAATGAGCTGGCACTGTTTTGTACTTCTAAAGTGTGTGTGAAATAATTAAAAAAGCAAACCATTAGATTATGACTTCACAAGTACATAACACCTCATTAATATGGCATATGTTTTGGGCATGATTTTTATCCTCATTATGTTTTGGTGATTAAAATGTCATAATGAAGTAATGAAGGATGTGATGTTTGGAAAGTGCTGAAGTATTTTAAAACTCTTGTTTCCTTTTCCAAATGCCATTGTTGAAACCCTTGTAGCCATCTCCACCCACACTTTCAATCACTTACAGTGAAATTACCAATTATAGCATTTTTCAAAGAGAACATGGGTGGAGAACCTCAGTGGCATGAACCAACATATTATAGAGTGTTGCTGGCAAACCCAATAATATGTAGCTTGTTTCAACAATGAGGTTGGTTGGCTTACTATCTCAGTCTGAAGTAGTTTGATCAGGAAATTGTGCTCCAATTTCATGATACACTAAGGGATGGATATACAACTATTAAAGGTATCTGAATAGAGTTATAGAGGAGGTGGTGGTAGAAGTTACTAGTTTTCCTACAAATGGGGAATGATGGATAGAGGATATGGATGCATGAGCAACAAAGGAGCAACTTTCAGTGCATGGAGATCCTCGACTGGAAGAAAGAAAAAAGCAAGGTACATTATGGTTATCTCTCCCCCTTTAATTTATCCACCCTTCTAAATTTATCATAAGGTATGTTACTTGTGAGGGGAGGCATTCCTATTTGCATGTATGTTCATTTCAAAATTTTGAGTGGTTTGTAGAATGGTGATTGTCCTGTAAATCTCCTAAGTTTCCTTTATAATATTATCAAAAGGAAAGCTTCCTATGCACAGCAAGGCAAAACCTAGTTGGAATCCTACCATTTCTTAATTAGGGCCATAGTTGAAAGGGAATTGACAAGACAACACTTGGGGACATGGGAGGATTTTGTAAAACTCAAAATAGTGGGACCCCAAAGGGGTGGACCTAAAGGGCAAGGAATGGGGACAAGAGAGAAAACTATTGTAGGAATCAAGAAAATAGTATATAAAATAGCTCAAGAAGCCTCGGCCTTTGCGTTCGCACCCAAAATTATGAAAAGAAAAATTTTACCCCCAAAAGCCTCAACATCTAAAAAGAGAAAATCACACATAGCTACTATAGAGGTAGGTTCAGAAGAAGTATCTCCAGTGTCACAAGAAGCTACACCCAACCTTAACAAAGGGAAATCTATTGATAAGGGTAAGAAAACAATCTCTACCCCATGACGTGTTACCAAATTGTCTAGGGTGCCCTTGAAAAGTAAACATCCCATTCTACCTGTTGATTTAGAATCTCTAGTACATACACCTGTGTAGTTCTCAAAGCATACAACCCATACTCCTAAACATGAAAGTGATCTTGAGGAAATTCCTCCAAATCCAAATAGCCCTATTAACATTGATAGTGACATGGAGTCTTAAGAGAAAATAGTGTTTGGGTTTGAATAGATAGTAGAAGAAACTGATAATTTATCGCCAGAGGAATATCCATCATTTGCACAAGAAATAGATCAAGAAATTGTTGAAACATTTAAAATTAAATGGCTACTGTGCCCTATCATGTAGCTATTGTGCCTTCAAAAAAGTTTGATAGCTCTGTTGCTCATCATCCTCATGAAGATGAGAACATTGTTGCTCATCAAAATGATAGATTTGTTGAACATCACCATTCTAAGGATGGCAACACTACTACTAGTCCAAGTGTCAACCCTTCTACCCATCATCATCCTAAGCACCACCTTGAAGATAATAGTCATATTGTCCATCATCATACACCACCAAACATTTATGCTCCCTCAATAGCTAGCTTTAGTTTGTACCAACAATTTCAATGGAAAAAATAAAACTAGGACCTAGAAAGGAAACAATTGTTTAGAACTATCAATGAACAAGCACAAAAAATTGAAGAAAAAGATAGTGAAATTATGGTCCTTCAGCAACGTGTCATGAAGGTAATAGAGCTCATTACAGAGCTTGTAAATTGTAGGTCAACATCTCTAGTTTATACAATGTTCCTAAAAGAGAAAATGATTAATTTTCAATTGTCTCAAATTATTCAGGGGTTAAACCCTTTTTTGTACACTCCCCAAGAATTTTGTACAGCATTCAAATCAATCTCGATGGCTCTATAGAATCTTCTCTGCAAGTTATATGTTCATAACCTTGTTTTCCTAGATGATAGGGATTATAATTCATTGTTATGTGTTGGAGATGTATAGTTTAGAGGAATTATGTAATGGATGTAGAATGAGATTAGTCGAGAGCATCAAGCCGCTCCTTATAGGGAAAAAGAAATGTTGGAACCATTATACATTCAACCTGAGGTACAAAATACTTATAGGGTGTTCTTTGATTGGCTCCGTGTTAATAATAATAAAAGTTTTACTACTAAAATTCACCCTGTCTGAGAATAGGCATTTCTAGATTGGGAGCAGCATTGTTCTCTAATTGCTCTTGATGCCATACGAGCCTCTACTCAAAGATGGATTTGATTGTTAGAAGATCTGAAAACAAGGGAATTACACTCTCCTCAAAATTTGGAGTTGGCTATGAGCAAGATGCCCAGATATATGATGCTAGGTAGAAATAAAAAAAGTTATTGGGTTCCTCTTTGTTTCCAACCACCGATACTATTGCATCCTATGCTTGGAAAGTATGATTCATTTACTAAATATAACATGGCCATTGAAGAGCATAAATGGGGAAGATTAAAGTAGAACCATGGATATTTTGATTACAAAGCTCATGAATTAGGTGAGAAGATCACTAATGATCTTAGGCTACAGATAAGGATTAGAAATTTATAAATGCTAAAGGGACCAATATCAGGATGGTTGGGGGAAAAAATGATCGCATGAAGAAATAGATATCTTTTTGAAGCTTTTTGTGAACATTTGTCTTTAACATACTAAATTTTATCATCCTTTAAGTATAATATTTTGAACTTTCAATGTATAAGGTATAAGAATGATCAAAATTATGTCTAAAAATAGTTTATTTTGTTGGTAAAAATATTCCTTCATGAATGTTTGACATGGGTAGATCTTCCTGCAGCTGAAGAGATTGCAAAAACACTTAGTTGAATATTAATGCTTTTTCTTTATAAATTAATAAATACAAATAATTTTTTGTAGGAAGTTTTATGTGCATTAAATGTTGATCATAGGAATCTAAGCCAAGCTAGAATTAATCAAAAATAATTGCGAAGAACTAGTGCCAAGGAATTTTTGGTATTAAAGAGAAATATTATGACACTGCTGTACCTGGAGACTTGGCCAAAAATCTAGAAGGGACCTATTTTAATGAATAACAAGTGGGATGTGATAAAGTGGCTGAGCAGGAAAGAAAGCATCAAAGCAATCAGTTGAACATGCAAGGAACTATTACATGAAACCTGTAGTTGTAAAAACTATTTAAGACAGATATAAGATCAGATCTAGCATTCGCTATGCTCCATATTTATGGGATTTTAAGGAGATAACTAATGTCTATATGATTGCATGCTTGCATAAATCTTGAACTATAACGAACTATCCTTCATGAGGAAGTTATAATTGTAGGATTCTATTATTTCCTTTCTTTTAAATAAGATCTTGTCTATATCTATGAGGTCCAGTAGTAAGAAGATTGATAGAGTTGATAGACATCTTATTTCTCGAAGCAATTGTAATTCTGTATATTTGAATGAATACATTGCTTTGTTGAGTTGCTACACTTCCACCTGAGTTGATCTTTTTTTCATTCTTCTTTGGGGCCCATGTGGAAGGTGGAGTTTACTTTAGTAATTAGGAGTTAGACTCTATTTTCTAAGCTAAGTTTAGAACTATTTTTCCTATAGCTACTAGAAATAGAACCAATCACTATTCCTGTAGTAGTAGGTGCATAGATGTATGGTTAAGTAATTAGAATTTCCTTCCAAGGATTTTATAGTTTTCTTTCCTTTTGATAAACTAGATTTCTTTAACGGTTATTGCATTCAAGGTAGTAGTGACTTTTAGCAAAATCTAGAGCATATACTTTGTGGATATCATCTCAAGTTCATGTTCCTAGATTGATATTTAATGAAGCTCAGCATAGTACTTTGGTAGTAAAGAATGTCCAATCCTGCAGCTAAAAAGGTGTTATATTTGCTTGATAGTTGTCCTTTAATAGGGAATCACTTCATAAGAGTGAAAAGGAGTAGCATATTATTGGTGGTTTTTGCCAAATTGGGTTTCCAAATGAAATTATTATGTCAAATGTGCTAATGCATGTGTTTTGTTTCGTGCTTTATATTTCTGCAAGTTGATTTGATAGTAATATATAAGTTTAACTTGATACACAATGAATGCATACATGGGCATGAATATTTTATGGGATCACTAGATTTTGAAGAGTTTTATTTGTACATCTAGACCTTGAATAGCTGATTCACCCCCCCTCTTAGTTATTCTAAAAAAAATTCCAACATTGGTCCATAGTATCCACTAGAGGGATTTTAGAAATAAGGACTAGAAAGGCAGAGTTGAGCTCTTTGAGAAGATTCTTGGCTCCAAAAAATTCCTACACTACCTTGAAAACATCCACCTTAACCACCTCCCAATAAACCTAGAAGAAGAAAGTAGGAAAACCATCTAGCCCTGGGGCTTTATCAGCTGGGAGAGAAAATAGAGCTTGTTTTACTTCTTGATAATTTGGTATTACCCTCAACATAGAATTATGGTGAGGTTGGATCAATAAGGGAAGAAATGAAATAATTTCCTTCTGGTTGTCCACAAATAACAGAAGATCCCAGGAAAGAAATGAATAGAAAAAATTAATAGCCTCAACAAAAATATCACTATCATTAGACAAAAGAGCCTAGCCCTTCTTGATATATGTAATCCTATTGTTTTCTCTATGCTCAAGAGTAGAAAGGTAGGAAAACCTAGTATTTTGATCACCCTCTTTAAGCCAGTTAATTCTAGATCTTTGTTTCCAGAACTTCTGTTCTCTACTAATAATGTTATGGATATCAGAGAGAATAGACTTTTCTATGTTCCTATTATGATCATTATATCCTTCCCATTGTATTAGATCCTAAATAGTATGAAGCTGATCAAACTTCTCCTCCTTGGCTTGGAAAATATGACCAAAGTCTTTCTTGTTCCAAACATTGATATTACATTTTACATTTCTTAGTTTCTTTGCAACCCTAAATATTGTAGTCCCTTTCATGTAAATGTTTCACCAAGAGGAGATCCTAGATAACAAGTCAAGGTGGGATATCCACATCTTTTCAAAATGAAAAGGAAAATTCCACCTAGCCACAAGAGGGGCTATCAAAAGGGAAATAGGGAAATGATTAGATTGAACTCTCAAAATAAGGGAGAGCTTGGAAGAGAAAGAGTTCAACTGATCTAGTGATATGAGAGCTCTATCAAGGTGGACCTAGAAGTAATCACTCCCTATTTGCCTATTGGACCAAGTGAAAACCCCACCAAAAAGATCAACATCCAAGAGAGCTAAACTATTTATGAAATTTGAGACATCAACCATATTTTTTCTCATTAGAAAGGGGAGTATTAAAATATCCCATAATTAATCCTTTGTTAAGGTTGCAATTCTAAATAATAGTACAAAGCTTGGTCTAGTGATCCTTCTTCACCTGCTTTGAATTAGGAGCATACACATTTAAAAGAAACCAAGAGTCCTTGTTATTAATATGTAGAACTTTACATAATAGAGAATTACCTTCATTATAAATGATAGTTACTAGGAAATGCTTATTATTGTAGAGTGTGAGAAGTACTACAAATGCTCCCTTAGAATTCATGGCCTCTCTATCCATGCTATTACTAAAGGAAATCTTACCCACTAGATCCTTCTTCATTTTATTTCTTGGATCAACTTAAAATGAGGTCTATGATCCCTAATCATGTTCCTTACTAACTACTTTGTTAAGGTTGCAATTCTAAATAATAGTACAATGCTTGATCCAATAATTCTTCCACTCCTTCTTTGAATTAGGAGCATACACATTTAATAGAAACCAAGAGTCCTTGTTATTAATATGTAGAACTTTACATAATAGAGAATTACCTTCATTATAAATGATAGTTACTAGGAAATTCTTATTGTTGTAGAGTGTGATTAGTCCTCCAGATGCTCACTAAGAATTCATGGCCTCTCCATCCATGATATTACTAAAGGAAATCTTACCTACCAGATCTTTCTTCATTTTAGTTTCTTGGATCAACATAAAATTAGGTCTATGATCCCTAATCATGTTCCTTACTACCTCCTATTTATGGGCTCCATTTAGCCCCCTTATATTCCAAGATATTATCTTCATTTCTTTTTAACAGAGCACTCCTTGGTGGTTCTTTAGCTCCTATCAACCAAATTCCTTCTAGCCTCCTCTTGAATGGTTTGGCTTAAACTCTTTCTACCTAGTGTCTTTGGTTTTATCCCCACATCAGCTTTAACTCAACTCCTAGTCACTGCTAGTGATACTAGGGAAGGATCTTTACTTTTCTTCTTCTTAACATTGGTCCAAATCCCATGTTTTGATCTGAACAAGTCTCAAGCCATTCCTCCATTCTTGAAATCTACCTAGGGGAACAATTTCTAACCAAATCTAGAATTCTAGTTCCCAAATTAATGGATGTTGAATGATCCCTGGCACTTGAGTTTCTGGCACTGTCTCATCTTCATCTCTTAATAATTTCTCCTCCCTTATCCCTCCCAGGGAAGAAGTTTTGTTTATTACTTGGAGGGAAGATTAACAATGACCCCTCTCCCCTTCAAAGGTTGGTTTGATTTTGTCCTTATTAGGCCCTTTATTTAAACTAGTTGGTCCTACCTCCTTCATTTTGATCTAGGGATCATCTAGATCTGAGATCTTCACATCTTTTATAGGGGTCTCCACCACTTTGTTCTAAGAATTGGCTAGATTTGAAGCCTTCACATCTTTTGCACCTCTTTGATCTAGGAACCATCCTGATTAACAACCTTCACTTCTTTTACAGGGATTTCCACAATCAGCTCCTGATTCTCAGGGAAACTAGTCTCATAACCCTTGATGTTCTTCTACTTCCAAACCCTTTTCCTTTCCTTTTTGGATTTGGAAGAAGATTTTTTCCTATTCTTTTCCTCTTTAGCCTTAGGGCATTGATTGGCCTTATGGCTTGTTTTCAAACAATGAACACATGTAAAAGGCACACTCTCATAGTTCAACTTCTGACCATGTATTCATAGCTTAGAATGGAATCTCACTAATTCCATCATATACACCCCCTCCCCAAATTCAATATAGATGTGAGAATAGATTAGCCTTCTTCTAGATGCTATTATTAGGTCTACAGAAACAAGCTCACCAGAAGAACTAGCCACTCCCACAAACACATCCTCATTCTAGAACTCCGACAGAAGCTCTAAAAGTCTAATCCAAATTGAGGCTTGCAAAAAAAAAAAGAATCATTCAAGTCCAGCTTCAATGTCCACTTCTAGAGGAATAAAGTCAAGTGTCCTATTACCTAAGGCCCTTCACACAAAATGTTTGAAAGGTCCTCATTGTGAGAAAATTTGAAAGATAGAAATCCTTTGGCCATCATAGTGACTATGACTTGACCATTAAAGTTCCATTTCTTCTATGTGAAAGATCTAACAATGTCTATATTTGGCCTTTTCCCAATGAACTTACCCACTAGGATAGAAGCCATAGAAGCAATGTTGTAGTCAACAAGCTCATCTAGAATGGAAATTGCACAAGTGCCTTTTTCTACCTCAGGGAGCACTTTCCTAGCTGGATAAGAAGACTTACTACTTGGCTTAACTCCAAATAGAGAAGAACATTTTGTGATATATGCCCTAGGAAAGCCTACCTTGGGGACTACAGGTGACATTTTTGGAGCCTTTCTAGGGGCATGTTTGTCCCTATCTCCATTCTCTGTCAATTATCTGACCTCTAAATTTCCCTAACAATCTCCATCCCCTCCTTGTAATCCATGACTTGGACCATTATTACGATCCTAGCCATCTAGAAGAATCTTGCCTGAAACAAGTTTCAAATTTCGAAAAGTCGCACATCCCCCTTTGCTTTCACTTGCCATCACACAATCTTATGTTGATATAATGTCCAAACCTTTGGCGATTGTAGTGATTATGACTTGACCTTAAAAATTCCATTTCTTTTGTATGAAAGATTTAACAATGTCTTTATTTGGCTTTTGCCCAATGAACTTACCCACCAAGGTAGAAGCTATAAAAGAAATGTTATGTTCAACAAGCTCATCTAGAATGGAAATTGTACAAGTGCCTTTTTTTTTTTTTTTTCCCTAGGGAGCACTTTTACAGTTGGAAAAGAAGACTTACTGGTTAGTTTAACTCAAAATAGTGAAGACCATTTTATGGTCTATGCCCCAAAAAAGCCTACCTTGGGGACTAGATGTGACTTGTCTAGAGTCTTTCTAGGGGCACATGGGTCCTCCTCTCCATTCACTATTGATTCTTCAACCTCTGAATTTCCCTAAAAATCTCCATCCCCTCCTTGTGATCCATGACCCAAACTATTATTCTGATCCCAACCAACTAGAGGAGTCTTACCCAAAATAGGTTTCAAATTTTGAAAAGATGCACTTCCCCCTCTGCTTCCGTTTTCCATCACATAGGACCTAGGTAACATCATTATAATGTTCTTCCACTAAAAGAGCATTGCTGTTATATCACTAGAATGTGCATAGTATTTGCAATTAGGGATCTCTAATTATAGTAACATATACATATTTTTCTATGTCTACTCTGAATATATATTTAATTATTTTCCATGATTGTATAGAAACACATGTCCTAAGGTTCCCTCTCATTTCATACTATTATGTATGTACTTTTGGCTTCCCAATTAATATATAATTCTAGCATTTGGGTTCCTTATTTATGGAACATATGTCAACACATATTATATACATTTCTAAACATCTACTTAACTATAAGAATTTATCAAATATGCTTATGCATACCATATACAAATTTGGCTATCCAACTATGATTATTTAACTAAAGGTATAGTACATTACATATTGTAATTGATGATGTTATTGCACAATTTAAAACTTGATGAAGACAAAAAAGTTGTATCACATTTACATTTTATCTTGTGCACTGATTATTAAAGTTGATGTGAACAATAGATCTGTTAGTTTTTCATATTCTATTTTATGCTATGACTATTAAATCTAACTTACAGCTATAGAAGTTTCTCTATATATACAAGAATGAAATTATAAATCTACTCTAGCCATTCGCCCCATCTATATATCTATCTCCTTATAATACCCTCATGTTCTATGATACACCCTACATATTTGTTACATATCTTTGTTCCAAAATAGCATAATCATTACTTGTAAATTTTTTATTTGTATTAAATATAACAATTTCAAAGAAAACATTAAAAAATGGGCCTAATATGTTCATAAAATTCATAACATAATATTTTTTGTAGGGCCCATTTGCCGTTGCACCAAAAGCCATGACTGTTAGTGAACATGGAACACCACATAATTAACCACCTGTAGGCAGGGGAGTGCATCGCATCACCCAACAATCTCCCCCTTGACATGCATACCAGGTGCTTACACGGGTCGAGATGGCACCGAGGAGATTTGAACCCATGACTAGGCCAAAACCAAGCTCTGATACCAATTGTAGGGCCCATTTGCCGTTGCACCAAAAGACATGACTGTTAGTGAACATGGAACACCACATAATTAACCACCTGTGGGCAGGGGAGCGCGTCGCATCACCCAACATTTTCCATCTTATTTACTATTTTAATAGGAAAATATACACTTAGTTTGAAGTGGAAAAAGATTGACCTTTTAATTTCATTTTTCTACCTTCACACTATCAATGTACCTAATGTCAGTAGCTCACTAATTGTAGGAATACCTTATCTCTCTTTCTTGGAATACAATCAGAGATGGACATATGCAATGATACAATTCAAAAGAAACATGCTCAAAGTAATCAAAATAGATGAGCAACATACCAACCAACAAAGAACACAATCAACAAGAGAAGACAAGAAAGTCACAAGATATCTTATTTGAACACAATTATACTAGAAAGTACATCTTTTTCCTAGAATCTCACAATGCAAAAATCTGAAGACATGATCGAGGAAATTAGTATCCTCTCAATTATTTATGTTGGTTCTTAAGTTTTATTTTATAAGTCATTGAAATACTACAACAAGTAATTGTATAATGTATTCTTATTTATATTTATTTGACTTTAACAAAATAAATTATGTATTTCTTTGTATTAATTATTTGATCATATTAAATTTGAGCATACATAAAGAAATCTATAAACTAATATATAACTTAGTAAAAAAATTGTAGATACCAATATAATAATAAATTATCTCATTTCTAATATTATATAAATATAATATATTCTATCAAAAATTTGAAGGGATTAAACTAATATGTTTACTCTAAAACTTTCAACCCTAACTCCACAATTTGATTAGAATTAGTTCAAGCCTTGTCCAAGAAATTGGGAAGCATCTATGATGAAATATCTTAAGTACTTCAAAGCTAAGGATTTAGATGGTTCCGCAATAACAATCAAAGAATTTGAAAACCCCTTTCTTGTGCAACTAATTGTATTTAATTTCCTAAATACGTTATTCACTAATGATTTACATAGTTTTCCATTAGCAATCAAATAATTTTATAAACCCTTCATGGGGATAAAAAAAAAGGAGTAGGGATTGAGCCAAACCATCAAAACACAAAATTCATGCTCATTCAAAGATTCATCATTGTCCAAATGCAGTTTTTTTTAGAGATTTGTATTTATATTATTTAACCCTATAAAAATTAAATTGACGTGTAATTCTTATACTTTAAATAAGGTTACATCGAGAGGGTGAGAGGGACATATATAGGATGGATATAAATAGAAGAAACATAGACCATCAACAATATCTCTCTTGCATTCCTTTCATTTAAAAATTAGCTAATGTATTTGAAAATTAAATACTATGTTGGTAGTAATAAAACTTAATAATAGCTTTTCTATTGGATCACATTAATATATACAAAATAAATGGTAATAAATTTATATAGAGAGGTATAAATATAAGAAGATGGATGTAGAAAAAGAAAATTATTCATAGAAGAAAATGTAGAGAGAGGAGTGCAAGGGAGATACATATAGAAATACCCACAATTCTTATCCAATGTGCAACCTATATGATGATCATGTGTCCTTGTAAATAAGGTTACATAGAAAGGATGAGAGGTGTAAGGATTTTCCTTAGGGAAAAATCACCCAAGATCAAGAAGCTCAAGTAATAGCACAAAATGGACCAATAAAGTATGACCGGAATAACAGTATGAAATTGAATTGATGTACATAAACACTAGGATTGCCTATATATAAAGGCCCCTAGAATGACTAGGAGTTAGCAAAGTGATAAAACTCACACCTAAGAACATGTCCACCAAGAATGGATTATCCTCCATTGAGCATAGAAGTTAGTGTGATTATGAGAGGATAAGCCTACATAGGTGTGTCATGTAAAAAGATGTTCTAGACACCATGTGCTTAATTAGAGTGTGAACAACTATGTTGTCCACATGACAAGTTAAATGATTATGGAAACTCCTCTGTTGTAGACAAGACAACTCATATGAGTATGCATACTCCTAGGTTTATAACCTAATAAATAATAAAAAAATGCATTAACCTAACTAAGCTTAAGTAAAGTGTAATAATAATTAATTATTTACACTAACACCCCTCTTACGTGCAACTTAGGGGCATGCACTTAAGCTCACAAAAGCTATAATGAAAATGCATTATGGGTCTCAGCTACTAGGCCATGTTAGGTACCCATGTACAAATGCAATGCAATTTCTCTAAAAATGAAGAAAGAGGGAAAAAAATCATGGTAAAAACCATCTTTCAAAAAGACAAATGAAAAAACAAGATGCATGGATGGATGGAGTAATTAAGAACCCTCATTACAACATACATCATGTATATACAATAGAGAAGAAGAAGAAGAAGAAGAAGAAAGGAGACAAGGTAGTCCACCCCCCCCCCCCCCCCAAATGTAGAATTTTGATCAATGATAACTTCTCCAAGATGAATGCAGAAGCTAATCCATGACTACTAAATAATGTTCCTCCCATTAGGAAGAAACAATGTCATAGGTAGCATCTTTTGTAGAAAGAAACCTAAAGACGAATGGTATCTTTGAAACTTGCTCAACTATCCCTATGTCAATACTAATGGTTGCCCCTTCCAACACTGCTGAAAAGAACAAGTTCAGATCTAATCAAAATGGATGTAGAACATATCCCAAAGAAGCAATTGTCTCCTCAAATGATAAAGAGACCTCCTGCAACTATTGTACATAAGGATCCACAATCATATCAACCTTCTATGACTAATCATGTAGAGAATGGATAGGAGGGTTAGAGTGTTCCCTCGTAACAACTAAAGATGGATCTTCTTCATCAAAGAGAAGATGTATATCATCAATGATGTCTCCCAAATATGCTGTGTAGGACTTTGAAAACAAACCTAAAATGTTTGTCATGTAGTCATCCCCTGATGTTGGAACTGGAAGACAAGGTGTGCCAATTATTCTAAATTGCATGGACCTATCACTATAGAAATGTATGCATGTGGAATGTGTTGATGTTGTGACCTCATCCTGCATCTATCAATAGGATCCCCCATATCTAAACTTGTTGAATCACTATCACTATTATCACTATTAGTTTCCACAATGTATGAAGTATGGAGAGGATTGGAGGATAAGCTAGGTGAACTTTCCTCAAAGTGAACATTCCTTTGTATGAATATCTCATGAATCTCAAGATCCATAAGTCTATATGCCTTAACACTTTCATCATATCCAATGAAAGTACAAGGCCTTGGCTTTGGTACCTTGCTTTCCCTTGAAGATATGTTTGCCCATGCTAGACAACCAAAAACTCTGAAGTGTTTCACAGCTAGTTTTCTTCCACACCATGCCTCAAAAGGAGTCATTCCATCTAAGACATTATGAGGAGACCTATTAATGTTGTGATTTGTACTACTTATAGCTTCGACTTCAAGTGATGGATCAAGAGACTTAGCTCAAATCATGCAACTTGCCATTAACTTAAGAGTTCTAATCCTCATTGCGGCAACACTTGTCTTTTGTGCACTAAATGCTATAGGATTTTGAGGATCAATACCCTCAAATTCAAAAAAGTATCTAAGTCTTGAGTTCGCATATCTACTTTCATTATCCAAACAAATAACCTTGATGGCTTTACTTTATTGCTTCTCAACATGACTCTTGAAGGCTAGAAACTTATCAAACACTTCATTTTTGTGATCAAGAAAGTAGACCCATGTGTAGTGTAAAAAGTCATCAATGAAAGTGAGGGCATAGCAACCCTTGCTAACTAATGTTACTGAAAAAGGACTTACTAGAACTGTGTGAACCAAATCAAGAACAATTGTTTCTCTCCAAGACATTCCTTTATGAAAATGCTCTTCTAGATGCATATCCATTTAACAAGTTGAACATTCACCCTTACAAAAGTTTATTATAGGTAGACCTTTGACCATATTTTGTGAGCTAAATTGATGAAGATAGTAGAAGGAAAGATGTCCATACTGCTCATGCCATAATTGACATTGTGATTATGAATGTGTCAACAAGGCATATGAAGCAGACTTAGGCACAAAGTGGGAAAAAGGATAAAGCCTTGTGTCATGATTGACTTTACCCAGTGCAACCAACAAATCATCCTTAAGATTGTGCACCATTACTAAATCAGGAAGGAACTCAACTTTATTGCCACCTCCATAGTGAGTGATTTGGTAAATTGAAGGAGATTAGTGCTAAGGTTAGGAACATATAGAATGTCTTTGAACTCTCCATTTTCTATCTAAACTTGTCCTTTCCCTTCAACTTCCACTTTTGTATCATTCCCTATAAAGATGTGAGGTACCTTAGACTACTTCAATGAAGAAAAGTGTCCTTTTGAAGAACCCATATGATATAAGGAACCTAAGTCAAGAATCTAGCCCCCTAAAGAACTTGAACTTGCCATAAATGCTTGCCCTTTTCCATTTGAAGTGGCTAGATTTGAATCCTTGGAAGCATTTGGCACATTGATTTTGTTCTTCCTAAGTAAGTTTTCCAACTCATCTATTCTCTTACTCTTGCAATGATGCTCATGATGATTTGGTTTCTTGCAATATGCCCAAATTAGTTTATCCTTCTTGTTGTTGTTTCCCTTCTTGTTGGAAGAAGAATTCCCTTATTGTGAGGAGGAAGATTGTTGTGTCTCTGATTGTATTTTGGCTTCTACTTCTTTTTCTTGTTGTTGGTGAAACTTTTTCTGCCTTGATTTATTTGGTTCTCATTACTGGTCATCAATGTTGTAGACTTGGATGACTTAAGAATTCTCATATCTATCAAATTGGATTGTTCCAACATCAACATTTCTACAAATGCATCAAATGTAGTCTTAGTGAAGGCACTTCCCATGGTTAAACTATGAGTGTTGTAACTTGAAACAAAAGATGAATACTTTGAAAGTAGCCTCTTCAAGATGTGATGAATCAATCTATCATCCTTCATGGGATTACCACAATCCTTAAGTAGAGCTCTCAATTCATTGGCTTTATTGGCATAGTCTTGAATTGTATCAAAATTCTTAGGATCCAATAGAAGTGGACCATCCTCAATTTGGAATTCCTTCTCCTCATCCACCTTACCATAGAATTCTTCAAGTTTCTCCCAAGCACTCTTGGCATCCTTAAAACTAGAAATGTCGAAGAAGAGATCTCTTTGAACACATCTCCTAATAATTCCTAAATCCTAGTTGTCTTTAACTTTCCAATCAACTTGTGTAGTAGCATCAATGGGTTTTACATTTATACCATCAACATATAGATTTAAAAGTTTTCAGTTAGTCTACTCCATACAATATCTTTCCATGTAGTATAATTGTGTGAAGTTAAAAGTTGAGTTTTAGGTGAACCCATGATGCAAAAAATTAAAAGAGTACAAGAGAGACAAAATAATACAAGACACCTCCCCCCCCCCCCCCCATTCAGTCAATCAAAGAACCCCCCAAAAGTGATGCTTTTGGAACTTTCTATTTAGTGTCTTTACAATAGGCCACTTGTCAAAATGAACAAAAGTGGGATTGCAATTTTTCTATTTACAACGTCCTTTTGAAGTTCAAATCTAGTACTTGGCAATGTAGCTTAGATATACAACAAATTTGAAGTTTAATTAAAGCAATACAATGTGAAAAAAGACCTATTTCCAAAAGTGGTATTTTTGTCAACACAAGTCTATAATCTAATTCTAGATCTAGAAAGTAGACAAAAAATTGTTCACTTTAAACAAAAATAGAACATGAAAATGTGTCAATTGAACTTGAACTAAGCCTTTGAAGTTGTAGAAATTGGGATTTGCAATTTGTAGAAAAATTCAAGAAGAGATATCTCAAACATCCAGCACCAATGTGTATACCATGAAATTCTGTCCCAAAATGTAAAAAATTCTCAAAAAATGGAGTCCATATGAGGGTGATATCACTATTTGAAAATCACCTCTGTAATTATTTTTCCTGAATTGTCATTGTTACACCTCTAAAAATTAATTGACTCTAGATGTCACCTCAGATATCTAATTTTGATGAAACAAAAGTTGATTTCAGGTTTTTTTAACTTTTGAATATTATGCCAATATCTAATTTGTACTAGCAAGCTCCAATCATGTCATACAAAAAATCTCTCCTAGTGGCCTAAAAGGCCAATTTTTTCACAGAATTTTGGAAATAAAATGCAAATAAAAAAAGAGACAATGTAGAGACACAAAAATATTCACTCTTAAAAATTAATTGCACAAATCTAAAGAGATCATAATAATTTTGTAAATTGGGCCTTCAGGTTTTGGTTTGCAAAAAAAATTTGCCTTTGATTTGAGTATGGCCTACAATAGGCAAATTTATAGTCAAAATTCTTTGAATCGATGATCCAGATGCAATGGTGAGGTCTGCTTTGGCTCTAGACATTCCCAATAACTATGATACACTAGATCTAAATCATGGTCATCCGAGAGGTGAAGAAAAAATGGTCTCCAATGGCTATGTGAAAAGAAGCTCCCTTAGCTCTGATAACATGTAAGAACTTTCCTTAACGAAAAATCACCGTAGATGAAGAAGCTCAATCACTAGCACAAAATGAACCAATAAATTTTGATTAGAGTAACAATATGAAATTGAACTGATGTACATACACACTAGGAGTTTCTGTATACAAAGGCCTCTAGAATGACTAGGAGTTAGCAAAGTGATAAGACTCACAACTAAGCACATGTCCACCAAGAATAGATTATCCTCCATTGAGCACAAAATTTAGTGTGATGATGAGAGGATAAATTTACATAGGTGTGTCACATAAAAAGATGTTGTAGACACCATGTGCTCAATTAGAGTGCAATTAACTGTGTTGTCTACATGACAAGTCAGATGATTATGCAAACTCCTATGTTGTAGACAAGACAACTCATATGAGTATGCATACTCCTAGGTGTCTAACCTAATACATAATAAAATAATGCATTAACCTAAGTAAACTTAAGTAAAGTGTAAAAATAATTAATTATTTACACTAACAAGAGGGACCTATGGGTGAACCCACAATACTGGGTTCCACTTTAGTGGGACGAACAAAAATGAAAAAAATTGCAAAATGGAAAATTGAGTTTACCATATGTTTGTGCGAACATATTTTGTATGTTCGTGCAAACATATGTGATAAATATGTTCCCACAAACATGATAAGCATGTTCGCGCAAACATACGTTTGGGTAAAAGCACAAACCTGTGTCACCTTTTATAAAGAAAAGTGATATCAAAATGTGACAGTTCAACATTAATGACAAAAATAATGGTATTTGCGTTTAAAATATGAAGATGATGTAAATTGATGAAATGTGTAGAATTGTATGAATTTTATGCCTATAATTTTTATTATTTTTTTGACTAAGAATTTATTCATTTTATTTTATTTTGAAGTCCCTTTTTTAACTGTAAAAAATATAGGATGTAGTTCCCGTCAAACAAATATGTGCAAATCATCTTTTTTTGTTATGATTTGAAAATATTTTATAGATGACATGTATAGCTAGTGCACAAAAAAAGAAACAATTATTTTTGATGTATATTTTCTTTGTAATAAGTACTCAAGTTCGACCTTGTCAAAATCCAATAGTTTTTTCCTCCTATCAAAACTTCCCTATCAAATCTATACCTTCTTGAAAAAAATTACATATTCATGAAGAGGATTCTCTCCTCTAATGATAAATATATTTTTTTTATTTTTTTGAAATGATTTACTATTTTTTTTCATTTTTTGAGAGAGCACCTTCTAAAATGTTGAAATATCGACTTATAATATTTTTAGATTATAACATATTATAACTAATCAAAACACTCAAAAATTTATATAATGATGATATTGAATCTGAAATCTATAAAAGGGTATTTATAGTTTTTTTTTTAAATTGAGTTTTGATAGAGAAATGAGATTTGACCAAAACAGGTTTTTGTATCACAAACGGTGACATAGATCTATGCTTTTACCCGTTCACGCCAACATGGTAAACATGTTTGCGTGAACGCCATGTTCGCACGAACATGCAAAATCACAAAAAATTAACCTTTTTTTCTTTTTTTCTTTTTTTGGCTCTTTTGACTTCCATAATTGCGGGAGAATGATCTCCTACTATAAAATAAAAAATGTCAAAATTTTTTTCTCGGAGCAAGCTTTCCAACGACTATAATTTTAATACATAATTTAATCATTAAGACTTTCAAATATGAGTTTAACTCATTATAGGTTCATTACCAATTGAACATCAAATGACTTTGACATCTCGAGAAAATTAGTAAATTAGGTCAATTTTTTTTTGAAAAATATGGAGGAACTGGCTTATTGAGATACCTTTCTATTCAAAAAAAAAAATGGTTTATGATAAATTGACTTCAAATTATCTGTGTCAAATGAAACGTATGTCTGAATTATAGTTCATGTCACTTCAAAACTTCATAAACTATACAATGTTCAACCAAAATAAATCAAACTAAATGCATCCTTTGGATATTGATGTTACAAATCTATCGTCAAAAGAATTACTTAATTATCATTTCTAGAAAAAAAGTTATGTGTGTCAAACGGACTATCACTTTTTAAAATATTGAATTTTATTATGTACCACTTTTCAGAGGAGATAAAAAAATTGACATAAATAAATTTTTTTTTAGATTGAAAATATGGTTACAAAGTAGGAACAAAGTACTCAAAATCACTAGTTTATGTCATCTTGAAATTATTTATAGTTTTGGAGATATAGTCACTTGAACGTGACGTTTGTTGCAAAAATATTGATTTCAATGTCAAAATTGGTCAAAAAGTGGAACCCATTATTGGGGGATCACCCCTATATAGGATAGATCTAAATAGAGGAGACATATACCATCAACAATATAGTTTCATGATAAGTAGAGATCTTGTTTATGCAACACTAAAATAAAAAATATCTAATGACTAATAGTACAAACATGAATAGTTAGATGGGTTTGCATTGGCATCTTTGCCCACTTAGTTTAGTGACATTTCAAACTTTCTATACTTGATAACTCTAACTTGACTCCATAATGAAATATTTATGATTGAAAGTGAAGCAATTAAATAAGATTCAATAGAGGAAATCATGCACAACAATTTATTTGTTTTAGACCTACCAAATTCATGTAGAGAAATGGAAGATGTTAGATATTTACTACAATTAGGAGAAGGATGAACAAGTCCAACCATAAAATGGCCAAACATTTCTATATCTCCCATAAATTTATACAATACTAAAGGATTGTTTGCAATAATGTTCCTATGTCTATTTCCACAAGGGAAGGCTTCATTCAAACAACATCGTCTAAAATATGTCAAACCACATGAATATGCTAACCATCTTATTTGGTACCATGATAATAGATTTGGCTAGCACCCCCAATTTAGGTACTTCATACATAATATCCTTATGCGACATCAAATCCAAGCCACATCATCAATATTTACTTGTAAGCAACTTGATGGTTCTATGCCAACATCATTTTTAGACCTATGCCAAAGATTAAATGACTTGCGTAATGACAAGCTTGTCAACCAGCTCATGTGATTCAACTCATCAATTGTTGTACATTCCCATTCTAAATTAAACAAAGAGGAGAGCTTATTGAAATGGTTATCCAAATAGGTTTTCCAACTCTCTTATTCACTTTTATTGCAAAAGACACCAATTGGCTAGACTTGCACATGACCATGCCATCAACTAAACCAACACAACCCAGCACAGTAACTAGGTGTAGGCTACAAAAAATTATTCAAAATCTACATCTTGCAGAATTCTATATGCACCATATATTTACAACATTTCACGAGGAAGTCTTTAAAAATATCCTCCATGCAATAGATCACTAGTATAGGTATAACTCTAGTACACTTACATTTTGAATAATTTTATTGGGCCTTTGTAGTTCCTAATTTTTTTATAAACAATTAGGTACAAACATAGGGGATCTACAAATGTCTATGGGTTCATCTAGTTGTGCCAAGCACCAAAATTTAGTATCTTACAATTGAATGACAACCAATTCATACAAAATACACTTACTTTTATCGATAGTTTGCATGGAACCCACGAAGTCTATATTTGTGAAACCAAAACTTACATTGATGTATTCTTGATGATCCTTTCTTTTTGGATAAAACAATAATCAATAATATAAGCCCAATAATAGACTGTAGTGAATTAATAAATAGTGTGCAATGTCACACTAAATGTACCTTGTAAACATGCCTTAGGATGAAAGGTTCTACCCCTACATGTCAATATAAATCCCCTTATAGCAGACAAGAACATTCAAAACTTTATGTTAGCACAAATGGACACCCACCTCACACCCTTTCTCATAATGATGAACCTCTACACCTACACAATCCATAAACACTATCTATTTGGAGGGCCAATATAGATTTCTATGCCATCCTTTCAATTGATGTAGTAATCAAATACATTGAAAAATATGCAGTAAAGGCTAAGAACAAGTCAAAAACATATCACTTTATGTTGATCCACATGTCAACCAAACTAAACTCTAAAAAAACAATCTCAATTACTTTTCAAAAAATTCTTATGGAACACCTTATGGATCATGATATTGGTGCCTAAGAAACCAGCCATATCTTTCTCAAATTACCACTATCATATGTAGGAGGATATTTATATCTTTAAATATCAGCCAATAAAACCTCCAATGTGTACCAATTATACCCCTTAGAGAACCAACATACCCAAAAAAAATTGAGGGTCACATCTCATTCCCTATACATTTAGATAATACTTCACTTATCGAAGTAACTTAAGAATGGACCATCAAGAATAGCAAAAAAAAATACAATGGAGAGAACATCCCACTAATGCAACTTTTAGTGTCAGTCCATGGTACATAGACATCCCTACAAAGGAAGGCAATAATTATGAATCCTTTTGTTGGGCTAAATTACTACTATACAAACCATTTTTCCAACATTGAAATAGATATAGGTGCATCAACTGAGAAAATTGTACAAACTTGGGAAAGTTGTGTTAGACAATACAAACCTTGGCATGTACATAGAAATCGTCATGGACAAATAAAAGAAAACAAAGTTGCTAGCCTAGAAGATCAGGAAAATACCATAAAAGATAGTATCCCTAATGAATGGTGAGTCTTGGTAAGACTACACCCAGGCTTGCCTATCCACCTAAATGACCTAGACATGCTAGGAAACTATGAATTTGATTTGAGCAATAACTTGGAAGATCAAGAATTGAGTAATCTCCAAACAAAAAATAGCTACAACATTCATATAATGAAACTACCTATCATTTTATGCCCCTCAAATGCATATTCCCCTACAACAAAATATATTGCTAGCAACATAAAAGAAGGCACATGATATTATTATAGCACATCTACATTCCAATATTCAACAATTTTTACCCTTGAATTTTATTGTTTAGGGAACAAAAAACATAAGAAATTCACATCTCATTAAAATCATTAGGTACACATTGGTCAATTCAATGCCACATGGGTAGTCACCAATGCTATTACTAGCACCTACAACCATAGTGACATTCAACATTAAAGCATCAACAATTCATTCTACTCTTTGAATATCAATCAAGGAAATGACATCTTTGCAAGGACAAGTGTTTTCATCCTTCCAATAGAGCATGTACTTCATTCGCTATGTTCTAATAGATGAAATAATTTTTATTGGACCAAAGTTCCTAGAAAAAATTGACATAAGATTGCAATAAGCATTCCCTACTCAGAAACATAATCCCTTCAAAGGATTCTTAGTTGTTCTATTTGGTGACTTGGGACAAATAAGACCAATCAAGGACATACCAATGTATGCCTCTAGCTTCTATGGTGGCATACTATGGCACAGTTTCCAAACTATTGTTATGTTAGACATAATATTTTCACAAAGTGGAGACAGTATTTTTCAATTGCGGTTTTGTGTACTATCAAATTTACAAAATGTAATACCAACAATTTCAAATTGGAGGCTTCTAATGTCAAGATCAGGCTCTGCAATAAGCTCAGAAGAGAACACTCTCTTTTCATCATCCATACATCTTTTCTCCACTAATTAAATGGTATTACTACATAACAAATGCATGCTACAATCTTTAGAAAAACCAGTTGCTCTATTAGATGAAGAGAAACTTAAACATATACCATGTTGAAATCCAAATGAATAACAACTTCCATCAATGATCCTCTTATGCACTAACCAAAAGTTCATGCTCTATGAGAACTTATGGGTGCAAAACGAATGTTTTAATGGTGCACTTGGACAAGTCAATTTTTTTTCAATATAATAATCATGAAAAGCCAACTCAGCTCCCTTTATTTTTAATTTTTCACATTAAAAAGTACATTGGGCTACCCTGGGACCATAACAACCCACAAAATATTCTATTGCTACCAATAAATCCTGACATTCACAAACAAATACCTTTGAAAATCACATGGGCCCTAACAATACTGAAGTCTCATGGGCTTACAAAAATCACCAATTGACATTGGCAACACTAACTGCCAAGGGCTAACATTCATAGCAATATCAAGAGTATGTGAACTTATAAAACTCTACATTCAACCCTCATTCACATTTGAAAGATATGCATGAATACAACAAAACCCATTTGTTGCACATAGGAAAGAAGATGAGATGTTGCTTCCAACATTATCAAATACAACTCCTTCAACAATACCAAATTTGGAACAACTACCACAACTAAGCTTGAATTATTTGTTAGATACATAAAATAAAAATTAAAAGCTTACAATTTAAAGTTGATTAAAAGTTCATAATCTACATAGGTTTAAATGGCATTGCATACACACACACAAAAATGGACCAGACACATTACAATAATATAAAGAAAACTTGTTGTAGAATGGAATGAGAATTTATAGCAACTTTTTTACAAATTTAAAGGACTTGGAAAATTAATTGAAAATACAAAGGTGTTCTTGTTTGGCATTAAAGAGGTTTGCATATAAATTGTTGTTCCTTTTACTCTCCCACCTAATTGTCAACGTGTTTGTTAACTACCAAATATACTATATTAAATGTGAAGAATAAACAAAATGTCTCATTTATGTTACCTATAGAGGCATTACTTAAGAAAAATATTTGCACCTAAATACGACGCACCTATTGTACACTAAGGTGCAATTACTAGTTATTTAAAAATGAAAGTGGTAGGAGTTAGTTAAATGGATTAGTACTAAAGCATAAGGATTGTTAGGATGCTAAGATAAATTAGTTTTTAATTAATGTTAACTTGTAAATTTGTTTTAAAAGATTTGTATTTTGAGTTTTGCATTAGATATAAATGTTAATAAAAATGGTTGTTTTCATTTTAGATATTTAATTATCTTAAAATAAAAGTGTTAAGTTTATATATTTGGAGTACATAGTTAGGAAGTAAGAATTATATGAATTAGTTTTATGTTAGAAAATTAGATGAAATTATATTAATTTACTAGTAAATTTATTTAAATAATATTAAATAACATTTTGTGTAATTAATTATGGGTTAAATTAATCATAAATTTGCTAAGGTTTAGATTCTAGAGTTACTGAAGCAATCTTATGTAGATAACCAAATAGAGTAAATTTCATGAATAATGTAATAAAAAAAAATTTATATTTTAAATTAGTATAATAGGTTGTTTAATAATGAAAATTAAGTGTCAAGGTTTTGAATGAACTTGTCAAAGATGCAAAATAGGTTCACTTAGGAGATTAAACCAGAACACCAAATGAATATGAGCTAACTTGGTAACCTAATATAACTTATAAAATTACATGAAATTAAAAATGTGATATATGAAATGGTCAAATTATTGTTGACTAAGTCAACAAATAGAGTTTGAACTCAAATGTATCCTCATAAGGGTGTAATTTTTGCAATTATGGCTGAACATGAATTACTTGGACTCAACCTAACTCAAAGCTAAAAAAATTCAATCCAAATTCAACCAATGAAATAAGGAAACTTAAATACCCTTGAAACATGATTTCATCACTCAATTAAGGTTTAGTCAACCCACGTGGTTAACCCTACAAGATGTATTTTTAGCATCTTGGCTTGAGTGTTCTAAACCTGTGCGGTTTGGTTGAAAGGTCAACCCAACATCTAAATGAAATATAATAATTTACCTCACTTAAACCATTGGTCAACCTTCCATAAATTTCAAGTTAGCACATATTAAACATAGTGGTTAGTTATCTTTTAAATTATTTTTAAAACAAATGTTGTGATTTTGCCCCAATTTCTAGGCATGACACTTGTATTGGTCATAATCTAGAATGCCTCACACTTGGGCATATTTTCTAATATCACGAATCAAAAAATATACTTTTTGTTTCTATTGGAAATGAAAAGAGTTACTAAGAGGGGAGGGTTAAATTAGTTACCATAAAATAATTCCCTATCCCCAAATATCAAATGATACTTTCAAATGTGATAATGCAATTCTTTGTCCAGCTTGGTTAAAAATAAGTTATTGTTGTAACTTAGTTAACAAAGAAGTTTTATGATTACAATTTTTTTTAAACCTTTAGTAACTTAGTTGTAGAAGCATAAAGTACAAATAAAATCACATAACTTATATTACACCAAGATTTAATGTGGAAACCTAAATTGGGTAAACCACCATGCAACTAGTTACAATATTTTTCACTCTTTTAAAGTGAGTCATGTTAGGAGCCAACCATGTTAAATGTTGCAACACATATTGTTAAGTATGACCCTACTAGAGGATTTAGATCACCTTGTTAGGAGTGGTCTGGTTAGAGTTCTTCAAACACTTCAATCCTAAAATGTCACCTTGTTAAAGGATTTACAATATGATTGTTAAGTCAACTCTGTTAAGAGATTTATTCACTGCTATAATGGTAATAGTATTTTGACCTGATTTATGAAGCAACTTCTTTTTCATATTTAGATCTTTGTTTTGGCTTGACCTCTAGATCCTTATTGATCATAATGTTCTATGTAGCTTATCTTCTACACTTGCTTGCTCTACCTTTTCCTTTGATCACATATCAATCTTATTCCATGTATTCTGCTTTCACTCTTTTTATTTCACTTCTTGATCTCTCTTATATATCATAATCTTTGACAATTCAAACTAAATATCTTTTCAAATAACAATTAAACATCCAAATAGTCATCGTTAATTAGTCAATTAATAGATAAGTGTAATCTAGTCACACTCAATCAATAATGTGATTGATCACTCAATTAACATTGGAAGTTCTTTGATGCCTAACCACTTGGCTAATATTGAAATATAGATATCCTTCATTGCCCAACTACTTAGTTAAAACTAAATGTTCTTCTTTTCCTAACAGCTTGGTTCGTATTGAATATGCAAGTTCTTCATTGCTTGACTTTTTGGTTAATTTTAGCAATTTTTTCCCTCACACCAAAATTTGAGTTTTCACAGTCAAGCATGGCCAACGGTCATATTTTGAAATATTTAACCATTATAATGATATAGGGATATGTCAAAACGCTATTTTATCTTCTATATTCCTAAGTCTTCATCCCTTCATGTTTAAATGTCTCATGCTTTTGGTTTCAAGTCGTAACCATGTGATTGTTGTTCATCACCCAATCACAAAGTATCATGCCTCAACCATCAAGTAAGTCATGAAGAGGTGGAACAACTAAATCTATAGTTAGTGCATCTTCACAACATTTCATACTAGGTTGTGGTTCCTAGTTGTAATGGTAAAAAGTAACTCGAGTAGTCAGATTTCATGTGGATCGCGAGGTTGCCAATGTTTAAGCTTAACTCAAGATCGAGGCAATGATTCAACTATGAGGCCTCGCTCTAACACATAATAGTACAAATAATACATTGATATTTTGATACATTATGACTTGATATGTGAAAACATTTTCAGATGGACCGGATATTATTATGTTATTTTATGTTGTATGATGTTTTACTTTGAGATGCTTAATCATTTCATTTCAATATTTTATAAGCATGTGTATTTATGATGTATAGTAAAGTAATGCAAGAATAAAAATATGATTAATACCTTGATTATGTAATTTTTAATGGTTAAATATATGAGCATAAATGAGATAACAATTATTTATATAAAAGATTGGTGTTTTGATTTATGTGATTGTCCAAATGAATTTTAAATATATGCATGTGATTTTTCTTGAACTTCAAATGTGTGAAATGAGTGTGCAGGATTATTAGCTAGGAAATCTAATAGAGAACTAATAATTGACCCTATGTACAATTTGTAAAACCTATGCTTGAGTCTAATGAAAGATACATACCCCGTTGTTTCATATTTTATTTGTATCGTGATTGGAATGTGTGCATCATTTTGTAATAGTGATCTTATAATGTCACTTGACACTCATAATTCATATATGTATATCAACGTGATAATTAGGGTTAGCTAAGAAACATTATAATCTAAGATGGATTAAGTTAATAACCTAAGACTAATTAGTTGTAACTTGGATTAGTTGTCCTAATTAGGGTTTAGTGGTATGATTTTATTCCTAGGGTTTTTAGAAAATTCAAATATTTCAAGTAATTTAATAGGTCCTTAAATAGTCCTTGAGGCCAATTTTATAAAAACTAAGCACCTAAGGCATGTATGTATGGGTTTGGGGCATTTTTCATCCCTCTAGACCCTTTTGTTGAGTTTTGTGACCACCCAAATATCCCACTTTTACTTTAGTGTAAAAATTTGAACTTCACCATAAGTTTGACAAGTGTATACTCCATAGTAAAGTTCACCTTAATGTTAGTGTTAAGTTTAAAGAAGACTCTAGAAGGCCTTAGTCAAGTTTTAAGTTATTGCAATTTTTAGGTGGTTGAGTTAGGATCCTTATTAATTGCAAATTTGAGGGTTGAAGCGTGTTCACCCAATCTATACTTTCAGAGAGAGTAAAGCTAGGATTGAAGGAGGAAGAAGGGGTAGCTCTCCTCAAAATTTTAGTTTTCCATTTAACCATTTATGAAGGTAGGAATCCTTCAAATTCCTATCTTCATGCTGTGTGTTCATTTGTTTAAGTAGACTTTTGCATGTGTTTGTGTTCATATGTATGATAACACACGTAAGGCATATGATTGTTATCGATTTCTTAATTATTTTCTTTTTTTGTTTTACATATTTTTTTATGGAGAAATTATAAGGGTTGTGTTGGCATTACTCACCCTCAAATAGGGAAAAGGTGGCCACATACAGGAGGAGGGCTTCAGTTGGAATCTAGACAGTGCAAAGTCTCTCCTCATGATGAGGAGAGGGAGAGAGTAGAGTGATATGGGCCCCTAATCATTAGTACAAACCATGTTGGTGTTTTTGAAATTAAGATATGAAAGAATGAATGTTCTTGTGATTATAGCCTTAGAAGGGGCATCTATTTTGGTGTTGTGACTAACTTCTCCTTCCCTGAAAAAATCCACCTTGTCCTAGTACAGTTCAATAATGAATCTATTGTGAAAACATGGGATGCGAGTATTTGGTTATATGTGTCCATGTGTTGAATCTGATTGTCTTCTGATCAGTTTTGGCTTCTCGATGGTTACCTTGATGTAATTTGCATATTTTGTAGTGGCTACCTTGATATGGAGCCAAGAAAAAATTCAAAGTTGTTGTTTCAATTCAAAAGTTTTGGAGACCATTCCTTAGGATAACGATCTTTTTGTAAAAAAATATTATTAACCTTATTTTTGAAACCCTTATGATCTCAGGTTTTCTTCCCTCCAGTTCTTTTTTGATGGAGTCCTTGAATCAAATGTTCAAATAAAATGAATAAGTAGTGGCTAGCCCATGTATGTTGAAAAAAATGAGCAATTTCCTTTCATATGATATTCTTATAATTCAAATTTGTATATATTTTATTATTGGTAATTAAATACAATGAAGTTACTTAAGTTAGCAATTTGATCTAAAAGATGGATTAGAGGAAAATAAATTTATATGATTGGTGTATCATTTTTTATTTATGTAATTATTGGAAAGAAAAAATATTCTTTTTGAGCATGCATCAATATAACATCAAACACTATGCTATTATTTATCCTAGAAAACAAAAACAAAAAATCCCCTTGCCATGCAAACTTAATTGTATTTCAAAATCTAACACTTAGAAAAAAAATTGACTCTTGAAATTTTTTTAATCATTCCTAGAGAAAAAAAGCTCTCGACCCTTTATATTGGAAAAAATTATTCATCTTTTTGAATAGAAAATATACCTCAAAGGATTCCCTTGAATCCTTGGCAAAATTTAAATAATTGACTTACAATTATTTATTGCAATAAATATATATACTTATATAATGATATATGTATATATATAAACAAATATATATATATATACACACACACACACATATATATACACACACACATATATATATATACACATATATATACATACATATATATATACATATATATACATATATGTAGATATATATATATGTATATATATATGTACATATATATACATATGTATATATATATATATATGTATGTATATGTATCCATATATATATATATATATATGTATATATGTATATATATATATACATATATATATGTATGTATGTATACATATATACATATATATATATATATGTATGTATGTATATATATACATATATATGTATATATATACATATATTTCTACATATGTATATATATGTACACATATATGTCTATATATATATACATATATATAAACATATACATATATCTATATATATGTGTACACATATATGTATAGATATATATATATACATATATATATATATATATATATATATATATATATATATATACACATACACATACACACACACACACACACACACACACACACACACACACACACACACACACACACACACACACACACACACACACACACACACACACACACACACACACACACATATATATTACTATTACTATTACCATTCTATCCTATCCTAAAGTTTCACCCACTAAACTTTTAAATATAACTACTCTATCCTAGTCTAAATTACATCAACCATACTTTAACTCATCTTCTACCCTCTACGTCACCACCATAGGTGTAGGCTTTGGAGACCAAAAGCAAGCAGTAAACACATGCTATACCACTCCCCTCCTCCTTCTTATTGGTTAAAACCTCCTCCAAGATTTTCACATGAACCTAGGTGGTCAAAGCAGAGGGTACTAGGTCATTATGAGGAGAGGAAGGTTGATAAGTTTGGGTTGACATCTCCTTGATTGGCACTCCCACATTCTCATCCAATGGAGCCTTAAGTAGAGAGACAAGGTCCTACATTAAAATGAAACTTGGGTAGCATGTAGGAGGACTAGGACAGTGCATCCAACTTGGATGAGATGACATGTGGGTAGATGGAGAAGGGTAGTGATGGTGGTTAGGTAGTTAGGTAGAGTTAGTCATTTGGTTAGTTTAGGTTAGTATTGTATTAAATTTAAAAGTTAGGATATGTTAAATGTTAAAGTTAGTTATTTAGCTGTTAGAATTTAGTAAAGGTTAATAATTGATAACTGTAGTTATTAGTTAGTAAGTAAAGTTTAGTTAGTTAATATTTTATTACGTGTTGATTGATTTATTATTTAGTATTATCATAATAGTTAAGTCATTAGGTTAGTTAAGTTAATTGTTATAGGTATTAATTAAAATTAGTTTTTGAGAAAAATGTAATGTTATTTTTAATTTATTTAAATTATATTAAATATTTGGATATGTTTGTTTTTAGATTAGGATTGTAGAATAAAGTGTTATTATTTTGTTTTAGTTATTCAAGTTATTACATTAAATTATAAATGGTAGCTTTATTTAAATAATCAATTGTCTAGTTTAGAAATTAGATATGTTGTCTTTTAATTTTGAAAGAAGAATATAGGGAATAATATATTATAGTTTTAAAAAGGGGACATAATTATTTATTAGAAATGTTTGAGTTTTAGTTTTTAATATTTGATTTTTTTTAAATAACCTTGTAAATCTAATTTCTATAATTTATAACTTTGATGAAGTTTTATAGATAACTCTAACATTAGTCTATTTGGTTTATACTAAATGAACATTATAACATGGAATTAACCTATGGAATTAATGTTTAAATATTTTGATGGCCAATATTTAATGATTTTTATTAGTTTAAGAAGTTCTTTTAAACATTGGGAAAAAGTATCATAGAAATTAGATGAATGTTCTTGAAGCATGTAAACTGTTCAACTAGGATATAGACCAAGACACAAAATAAAATATGGAACTCTAGAAGACCTAATGGTGATTTATGTGTGTCTTTACTCAAACTAGTATGAACATAAAATATTAATTAACTTTAAAAATAAATCAATGGATTTTTACCTCGTTATTTTGGGCATCATAGTAGTGATTCCCTTTATCACTTTTTCATAGTGTCAAAGCACTCGGGTTAATGATAAGGTGTGACTAAGTGATTGTGATTTAAATTTTGGCTTCATCACAAGGTTGGGTTAAGGGGTAACCATGATCAAGGTCATGACAATGCATTTTCCTTTTCTTTGCACTTTCACAAGGTTAAAATAGTTAACAAAGGTTTAGGTGGCAATGGGGAAATTCTCTTTTATTGACATGGTCACATGAGGTTAGTTTCTCATCACAGGTTCAAGTCATGGAGTTACAACATGGCACCATATGGATGAACCCTAGTGATGTGGCAGCTCCTAATTGGTCAAAGAGCTAAACTATGCATGAAGGGTCCCAATTGTATTTTGATCATTGGATCTAGAGAAAACCAATGGCTATCATTATGTCACTTTCTAAAGTTGAAAGTTTATTAACCAAAGAAACATGATGACAATGCAAAATGTGTTTCAGTGGGCCTGCATGGCAACTAAACAGATGTAGTTTGGATCACAGTTCCACACAGCCATAGGTATTTGATGCTAGTTGGATATTAAGTTGTGACAGTGTGATAAAGTAAAGGTTCTCACTTCAGAGTATCACAAGTAAGATAAATGTCAAATCCCTAACCATGGTGATGTTATGAAATGCTAGTTTCATGTTTTTTCCTAGTCATGATAGTGAAGGAAAAATGTTAAGGATAGGCTTTAAAGCAGCGATATGGTTTGGTCATGGTTTCATAGTTGTAAACAATTAATTAATGTAAATGGTTGTGAAGCCAAGATCAATTGTAGTTAGAGGTCAAACATGAAAGATACAAGAGTGGTTGGGTGGAAAATTGATATAATGTGATTGGTCCAAATGGCAAAGCCTGAGGATTAATTATAGTTAATTGATGGAATGACTGACTTGGCATGTTGATAGCGAGAAAGAAATAATTCAGTAATGAGAATAGAGTAACTGAGAGGGGGAGGGGGTGAATCATTTACTACAAAACTTTCCACAGTCCCTAAGCTGTCTAAATATACCCTTGATCTGATTAATATAAAATGCTAAAACTTGATAATGCAGCAAATGATAAATATTTAGAACTGATATGTCATCTTGCACAAAGCAATTCAACAATTAAGAACACAAGAGACACCAGATTTAACATGGAAACCCAATATGGGAAAAACCACCAATGTAACTAGATACTATTTTTCACTCTTCTGAAGTGAGCCCTGTTAGGAGCCAGCCCTATTAAAGGTTACAAAAACACATTGTTAGGTGTTACAGGATTTATTGAATGGCTGTTAAACTAACTCTGTTAAGAGATTTCAAATTCACTGTTACAATGGTTAGAAATCAACAATGAAGTGACCTGATATAATATGCAACTTATCTTTGTTGATTACAGATCTCTGTTATGCTTGACTGGATCCTTACTGATCAAATACAACTTTATAGCTCCTTCAACACATCTAATCCTTCATCAGACTTTGCTCAACATTCACCTTTTTATTTCATACTATAATTCGCGTTCATAACTTCTTTTTCACAATCACGCACACCTTTTAATTCATAACTTGAATGACCATATATACCTTTCAGATTATCTTAGTCGGCTCAAATCACTGACTAGACAAACGATTACAACAGTTGGCTAGAAGTAATTAATTAGCAAACCCCTATACTGGTCGACCCTGCATGGTGAACTTTGTTCAGAAAATAATTCCTATGTTAACCGACTAAGCTTGATTAGTATAGTGAACTTCGTGACAATCCTTCAATCTCCAAGAGAACTCAGTAAGTACTAAGTTTCCTAAGATAACTGAGTGCACTTGGTGGAAACTACCCTTTGGAGACCGAGTGAAGCTCAGTTAACACTGACTTCTCCATGATTCCTTTGATGACCGAGTGAGCTCGGTGAACACTGTCTTTCACCTTTCCTTTGTTGACCGAGTTAGCTCGGTTAACACTGTCTTCCACATTTCCTTCGATGATCGAGTGAGCTCGGTTGGCACTATAGATTGCATTGCAGACTGTCTGGGCTCGATGAACTTGAGACTAATGAATGATATGAAATTTGTGTGACATCAAGGACAACATTATCCAACAATCTCCCTCTTTGGCATTGATGGCAACACAACATGTCATAACAGAATGAAATTTTGAAAACAAGTCCAACAAGATAACAGACTTCTCCCTACTTCAATAATCTCCCTCTGTTAAGGGACTTCATGAAAAACTTTTCAAATCTCACAAATTTTAGAAGGATATGATAGTAAATCTCTCCCTCTTTGACAACACATGCCAAAGACAACAGAAGCTAAGTGAATTGTAATGTACCTTTGGTACTAATTCATATGCAATGATTTCTAATTAAACTACATCAACAGATAGATCTTCAATCTTATATGAATTGATGCATCACTAGAACTTATTTTTAGTGGACTTCAAATAGGGGAATGACCCCTAACTTACCTCTGAGATACAAAAATGCATCCTTAGGTAAAGGCTTTGTGAATATGTCAGCAATTTGTTCCTTTTTATGGACATATTCCAATTTGATCTCCTTGTCTTGCACTAGTTCTCTAACAAAATGATATTTTATTGCAATATGCGTGGTCTTGGAATGCATCATTGGATTCTTAGATATGTTGATTGCACTAGTATTGTCACAAAACATGACAACTGGTTCTTTGATTTCCATCTTCATTCCTTGCAATAACTGCTTAAACCAAACAATATTTGAATAGTTTACTGCTGCAACAACATACTTTTCCTCTGCTGTAGATTGGGATGTACAATTCTACTTTTTGCTTGTCCAAGAAACCAATCTTTTTCCAAGAAATAATGCTCCTCCACTTGTGCTTTTTCTGTCATCAAGGTTTCCTACCCAATCAACATCAGTAAACACTTTCAAATCCAAATTACCTCCAAATTTGTACCATAAGCCATAATCTTTAGTTCCTTTCAAATATCTCATTATTATTTTGATTTCCATCAGGTGAGTTCTCTTGGCTTTGTTGAAAATCTTGCAACAATACCAACTACAAGGGCAATATCTGGCCTGGTATGAACTACGTATTGCAACTTTCCAATCATAGATCTATACAATGTTTGATCTACCTCTTTGGATTCATCATCTTTGGTAAGTTTCAATCCAGTACACATAAGAGTTCCAACAAGTTTACAGTCCTCCATACCAAACTTTTTCAATATCTCCTTGATGTATTTTGATTGAGTGATGTAGATGCCATTCTTATTTTGTTGAATTTGAAGACCAACAAAGAATTTTATTTCATCAAACATAGAAATTTCAAATTCCTTGTTCATTTGTTTTGAAAATTCATTGCAAAGATCATCATACCCTGTGAAAACAGTATCATCTACAAATATTTCTGCCAAGACAATCTTATTATCTGGTCCTTCCTCTATATATAGAAGCTACTATTATCATTAGTTCTTTGAAAACCAATCTGAATAAGATAGTTATGCAATCTTTCATACCATGCTCTAGGGGCTTGTTTCAAACCATACAATGCCTTGTGTAATTTTCAGACCATGTTCTTTTTATCTGGATCAACAAAACCTTCAGGTTGTTCAATGTAAACCTCTTCATCCAGTATTCCATTGAGGAATGCTGACTTGACATCCATCTGATAAAATTTGAATCCTTTGTGAGTAGCCTATGCAAGTAAGGTTCTGACTCCTTCCAATCTTGCAACAGGAGCAAAGGTTTCTCCTTAATCTATGCCTTCTTCTTGAGAGTATCCTTTGCATACCAATCTGGCTTTGTTTCTGGATACCTTACCATCTTCAGTCAACTTGTTTCTGAATACCCACTTGGTTCCAATTACATTCTTACTTTTAGGCCTAGGTACAAGAGTCCATGTCTTTTTCTTCTCTATATGTTCTATTTCCTCATTCATTGCCTCAATCCAACTATCATTTTCCAATGCATCTTTAATGCTTCTAGGTTCAAAATCAGCAAGTAAACAAGTATTTTTCAGCTTGCTTCTTGTCAAGCTTCCTTTAGATTTGTCTCCAATGATCTGATCTGATGCATGATGTCTTCTGATATATTTAGCTAATACAGGTTCTTTGCCTCTTGAATGAGTTTCATTTCTATCTCCTTGTGCTTCAATTTCATGTTCAGGTTGTTTTGGCTCGGTAAGAATTGGCTTGGGTGCTTCAGACTCGGTAGACACTTGCTCGGTAATGTCTGAATGTTGTTGTGGCTCAGTTTGAACTTTTTGCAACTTGGTTACTAATGACTCAGGAGGTGAGGATTCTTGAGTGAACGGTATGCTTGGTATAGTATCTGGTTCAATGTAAACAAATCTTCTGTAATCTTCAGGTACCTTTTTGCTTTCTTCTTCAGATTTGTCTGCAAACTCATCAACTTTCACATGTGCACTTTCTATGACTTTGTGAGTGGATAGATTTAAACATCTATATTCTTTTCTTTTGCAAGAATATCCTAAAAATATTCTTTCATCACCTTTTACATCAAATTTTCCTTTTCTAGATTCTTTCAAAATATAACGTTTGCTTCCAAATACTTTTAGATAACTTACATTGGGTTTGTAGCCATACCATAATTCATAGGGAGTTTTGAATGAGTCCTTCTTCAACTATACTTGGTTTAAGGTATGAACTGCAATGATGATGGCTTCCTTCTAGTATTTGATAGCAATGTTCTTTTCTATCATCAGAGTTCTTGCACAATCCATGATGGATCTATTTCTTCTTTCAGCTATTCCATTTTGTTCAGGAGTTCCTGGTGCTAAGACCTGTCTTTTAATACCTTTTTAAATAAAGAAGTTGTTGAATTTATGTGAGATGAATTCACCACCTCTATCTAACCTTAAGCATTTTAGTCTTTTTCCTATTTCTTTTTCTACTCTTTCCAAATACCATTTGAGTTTCTCAAATGCTTCTGATTTATTCCTTAGATACATGACATTCATCATTCGTGAGTAGTCATCAACAAAAAGAATGAAAAACTTTTCTCCAATATAGCTTTCTATTCTAATGGGTCCACATAAATCAGTATGCACAATTTCTAATATATCTTCAGACTGATAGTTCTTACTTTTAAAACTAGTCTTCCCCATTTTACCAATCTGACAATTCTTGCATAGACCAACCTCAGGTTTCTTAATGTTAGGAATGCCTCTCACTTTCTTGAATTTGCTTACTTTTACCAGATTATCAAAATTGACATGACACAACCTTTTATGCCATAACCAACTTTCTTCAATTTGAGCAATAAAACATGAGCATTCACCAAGTTCTAGATAGAAAAAGTTACCTTTAGTTTGGGTGCCAGATCCTATTAGCTTTCCTTGCTCATTCAATAGTCTTGCCTTTCTATGCATGAATTTCACCTTGAATCCAGTATTGAGTAACTGTGCCACACTTAGCAAATTATGTTTAAGACCTTCAACCTAATAGGCATTATTACATACAAGTTCTTTGGTTAGACAGATTCTTCCTCTTCCTTTTATGAAATGAGGTCCATTATTACCAAACCTTACACTACCACCATCATAGTCTTCAAACTGATCAAACTTAGTTTTATCACTAGTCATATGATGTGAGCAACCACTGTCTATAATCCATGTATCATTCTTACTTATATGAGAAAAAAGTGCCATTTTATCTTCCTCATCACTATCAGAATCATCTTTAACGGCAATATAAACAATTTCATCTGCACTATTATCAGAATCTTTAGAATTTTCAGCCATGAAGCATGATTTCTTACCTTTTTTATTGGATGATTTGAAGTCTTTCTTTCCATTCCATTTTTAATCTTTCTTTTCATCATTGTTTTGCTTTCTTGGACACCTTGCTGCAATATGACCAATTTCTTCACCAGAAAACTAGATTAGAGGAACTTTACCTTTGTATTTTCCTCTACCTCTAGAATATTTCTTTGCTAGTAGAGCTTCAATCACTTCGAGGTCCCTGTTTAAACTTTGGCTTGATTCATTTTCACTTTTTGACTGAGATTCCTTCTCCTTTTTGTTTTTCTCCTTGAGTGAGAGCTTGGCTTGAAATGCTAATTCAATGTTCTTGGAAGCTGGAACATAGTTGTCAAAGTTATCTAGTTCAAATGCAGTTATTCTTCCAACTATGGCCTCAAGATTTATCTGATGATTTGCTTCACACCTTCTTTCCTGAATTGCAGAAACTTTGATTGCATAAATGGGAAGCAAGGTTCTGAGAACTTTGCTTATAATTTTTTCTCCTTTGATATCACCTCCAAATGATCTGATTGCACTCACAGATGCTTTAACTCTTTCAACATACTTTGCAATGTTTTCATCCTCTCTCATCCTCATTTGATCAAATTGTCCTCTTAGACTTTCTGCTTTTGCTCTTCTCACATTATCATCTCCTCCATAGATCTCTTTTAGCTTGTTCCACATATCAAAGGCATTTATGCAGTCCTTAATGTCATCAAATTCTTCATAACTGAGAGCAGATGCTATGTCTATCATCATATTTTTGTGAGTCTTCTTTTCAACAATGTCATTGACAGACAATGTGCCAGAAGGTTCTTCATATTTTTCTTCAAGGTATTTTAGTCTAGTATCACCAACAGTAGCCAGATGAAGTCTCATTAATCCTTTCCATGCGAAGAAGTTATCTCTATTGAGTTTTGGAATTTCTCTTTTGTAATACATCTTGATCTTTGGCTTAGATCCTTGAAATCTTTTCTTGCAAGCACCAAAAGCTCTGATACCAATTGTTGGAAATGAGAATAGAGTAATTGAGAGGGGGAGGGGGTGAATCAGTTACTAAAAAACTTTTCACAGTCCCTAAGATGTCTGAATATACCCTTGATCTGATTAATATAAAATGTTGAAACTTGATAATGCAGCAAATGATAAATATTAAGAACTGATATGTTATCATGCATAAAGCAATTCAGCAATTAAGAACACAAGAGACACCAGATTTAACATGGAAACCCAATATGGGAAAAAACACCAATGTAACTAGATACTATTTTTCACTCTTCTGAAGTGAGCCCTGTTAGGAGCCAACCCTATTAAAGGTTACAAAAACACACTGTTAGATGTGACCCTGTTAAAGGATTTAATCACCTTGTTAGGAGTGGCCTTGCTAGAGGTCTTTAGAACAATTCAACTAAATTGTCACCTTGTTAGAGGATTTATTGAATGGCTGGTAAACCAACTATGTTAAGAGATTTTGAATTCACTGTTACAATGGTTAGAAAGAAACAATGAAGTGACCTGATATAATGTGCAACTTATCTTTGCTGATTACAGATCTCTGTTATGCTTGATTGGATCCTTACTAATCAAATACAACTTTACAACTCCTTCAACACATCTGATCCTTCATCATACTTTGGTTAACATTCCCCTTTTCATTTCATACTATAATTCCTGTTCGTAACTTCTTTTTCACAATCACACACACCTTTTAATTCATAACTTGAATGACCATATATACCTTTCAGATTATCTTAGTCAGCTCAAATCACTGACTAAACAAACAATTACAACAGTTGACTAGAAGTAATTAATTAGAAAATCCCTATACTGGCCGACCCTACACGGTGAACTTTATTTAGAAAATAATTCCTGTGTTAACTGACTGAGCTCATTTAGTACAGCGAACTTCGTGACAATCCTTCAATCGCCAAGAGAACTCGGTAAGTACTGAGTTTCCTAAGATAACCGAGTGAGCTCGGTGGAAACTACCCTATGGAGACCGAGTGAAGCTCGGTTAACACTGACTTCTCCATGATTCCTTTGATGACCAAGTGAGCTCGATGAACACTTTCTTTCACCTTTCCTTTGTTGAATGAGTTAGCTCGGTTAACATTGTCTTCTACATTTCCTTCGATGATCGAGTGAGCTTGGTTGGTACTGTAGATTGCATTGCAGACTATCTGGGCTCAGTGAACTTGAGACTAATGACTGATATGATATTTGTGTGACATCAAGGACAACATTATCCAATAGGCAAAGCCTGAGGATTGATTCTAGTTAATTGATGGAATGACTGACTTGGCATGCTGATAGCAAGAAAGAAACAATTCATAAATGAAAAATATGATATTCTAGATCATTCAAAACCATTCTTTGACATTCCCCATACTTGATAAATGAAAATGGATATTCTTCTCAATTCATGATTATCCATCTAATTGGTTAAGGCAATAATGGCCACCATTTCTATCTTCTCAAGGTTATGTTCAGTGAATAATTTGATTTTCCTACATCTAAATGTGTACCATGATTAGATCTTTCCCATATTTGTAGTGATTGTTCTTTACAAAATTAAATGCATTCATTGAGTTTTTCCTTAGGCTGAAAGCTATCTATGTTATGCTTGAACTATAAAAGCACACTTTGTTACCCTTCTTAGGGTGGGTCATTTTCTTCTCTGATTCTATAGTAGTAGTATTCTATTTTGTTATTGTAATTTTTTTTTTCTATGAGTAAATGTAATCTTTTTATTTACATCATTCTCCCATCAATATTAGTGCAAAAATTTCTTTCTTGTGTTGGTGTCTTGTTTTCATTATTCAATCTTCATAATAGTATCTACTCTTGCCTTTGAATGCTATAGAGTGAATTTTCCTTCTTGAGGTATTTCATTTGGTTTCTAATCTATATATAACTATTAGACTAAGACAAAGGTTGAATCAATGTATTTTGAGGTTATATTCATGAATAGTTCATTGTTAGGCAGTGATATGATTGAACAAACTATTTTGGTGTATCAGCCACTTTACATTAGATTAGGTAGTTTTTCATTCAAGCATTCCTTCTCCCTTTTCCTCTCAAAGTGTAGTTAGATGCACCCTAATAGTAAGGAATACAACCTTCTCTAGAGACTCAATCTCATAGTTCAAGTCCCACAGCTTGGAGATTGTTCCATCTTTCACAAGGTTTCCCTTAGGTAAAAACATTAGGATTTGGAAAAATCTTTTATGACAATAAATAATATTAACATTTTTGTAACATCAATGACAACATACAATTTGAAGAATTATTTCCAACAATCTACCTTTTTTGCATTGATGAAAAGACATGTCAACATATAATGATAAAAATATGAGCAATTTGATAATGTCCTTAGTTTGATTATGATACTCATCCATACCAACTCCATCTATGATTCTAGCTAGATTTGTCTCAATAACTTCCAAATAAATTCTCCTTCTTATATCTATCATCACTTTGCTATTTAATTTTGTCATTTTCTCCCTCTTTGTTGCAAATTTCATCATCTAAATACTTTCCTTTAGAGATACTAAACTCTCCCTCTTTGACATTAAATGTGAAAGGATACATACTCTGAAGTAACTATGTACCTTTTGTATGGATTTACATACAATATGTTCTACATTTCACACTTGAAGTGTGACAAACTGCATCAACTTGATAGATCTTCAATGAGACTTGGTTGATGCATCACTATCAGGTAAAAGTACAAACTTGTCTCACCCTTTTGTAAAGGAAAAGGCTAAAAATAGTATAATTGTTCACCTTCAATGACATAAAATTGGTATTATTATTTTGAATTTGAAAATGAAGAAAACTAATGAAATGTGTAAAAATGGATGAAGTTTGGTACTATAATTCTTACTAATTATTTGGAATAAGAATTGATATTTTCCTAATTTTTATAGATAATTTTTTAGCTACTAAAAAACACTGAAAATTAGGGTTCTAGTTCCCACCACAAAACTAGATAGAAATAAACTTATTTTCCTTTGACCTTAGACTATGTTATAGATAACATATATAGCTCGAACAATCAAAAATAAAAATTAGCTTTAGACCTATATTTTCATTTTTGTAACAATTCAAATTTCAACTCACCTAAAATCGATAGTTTTCATCTCCCACCACAATTTTTAAGACAAATCTATTCTAACCAAGAGAAAATTTATATATTCTAAAAGAGAACTCTCTCCTCTAGAACGCCATATAATTTTTAAATTTTTTTGATATGATTTAATTATTTTTCTTTCTCAAAATTGACATCTTTTCAAGTGTTAAAACACAAGCTTGTAGAATTTGTTAATTACAATATACTATATCTAATTAAAACACTATAAAATTTATATGAAAATACTCTTCACTCCAAGCTCTATAAAATGGTGTTTATATGTTATAAAAATTTTTATAAAAAATATTAAGAGTTATTGAAATGCCACTTTTATGAAATAATTGTATTTCTTTAGTAATTGTATACAAACTAGTATAAAACATGTATTTAATAGACATTTTCAATTGGAAAAGTTTGAGACCATATATAACTTAGCTAAAATGAATTTATTTAGATCATATGTTTGGACCAAATTTATTTTTAGATAGAAATACTCAAATTCAGTTGTTCTGATAAGTTACCCTAAAAGGTGACAAATGTTTGTACTTTTACCCTATCTTGTTGTTTAGTGAGCATCAAATAGGGGAATAACCTTATTTTACCTGTCAAATACTTAAATTCATACTTAGGTAATGTCCTAGTAAATATATCTTCTATGTTCTCCTTGTTGTTCACATATTTCAATCTCCCCTCTTTGTCATGAACCAATTCCATTAGGTAATGATATTTTATTGCAATATAGTTTATCTTTGTCTGCACCATAAGGTTTTTGGACATTATAGATAACCAATGGCTCCTTGATTTCCTCCGTCATTCTTGACAACAATTTCTTGATCCATATTATGTTAGAATAGTTAACTACTACAATAACATACTCTGCCTTTATTGTAAATTGATAAATACAATATTTCTTCTTGCTTGTCCAAGATACTAATATCTTTCCAAGAAAGAATCCTCTTCCACTAGTTCTTTGTATGTCATCATTGTTTCCTACCAAATCTACATTGTTAAAGGTTCCTAACTCAGGGTTTCCTCCTTTCTAATTGTAATGCCTAACCCTAGTTTACTTTTCATGTTATATTGCTAAATTTTGTTAGGATAGTTTTATGGTTATGTATTATAACTATCAGTACATGGTTACCAAATTTGGTTAGATGTTATTTCATGCTTAGTTGATATGTTTGATGAACTACTTGATAATCAGTTATTTGATGTGTTCACAATTATTCTTTTGATGATGATACATGTATGTTCATGTAGCGATTTTAATTATTTCATGATGATAGTTAGAAGGATGATTTATATATAATTTCTATGGTTACTTATCCCATACTTGCATCATGTGTATGGTATACTTGTTTGTTTTAGTTTATGTTTGATGTTTTTGATGTGCTTGAGGGAGGAAGTGGTAGGCACCTACTAGTCAGGATCTACACAATTTACTACTTTACACCATTACATGTTTTGATTATATATATCTATATGTACATGCTTGGCTTTTATGTAAATTCCAAGTAGGGGCATCAACTTCCCTGAATTCTAAGATAAGCGTGCCCTATTGCACTATCTCAATGGTAAATAGGGGAGATAATTCTTAAGTCCAAATCCTAACCCTAAGGCAATTGTCCTAGAAAGTAGGACAAGTATCCAAGTTATCTACCCTTTCAAATTTGTCAAGTGAAGTGAATTCAAAATTGTGACCCTTGAGTTTGATATAGTATTATCTTTCATATAGGTTTTCTTATTTAGTTTGTAGGTCTGTTGTGACTTTTAGTTATAATTAAATCAAAGAAAAGATTACTAAATAATTTAATTTAACAATAATTTTATAAACAAAAATCAATTATTAATTATATTTAATTTGAGAAATTAATTAAATTAAAGAATTAAATTTAAAAGATTTAATTAAAGTTCTAATTTTGGCATGAGTATATTTATTTAGTTTAAAAATAATTTACTTAGGATTTTCATTCTAATAATAAACTCTAAATATTATTATTAGTTGAATTAATAAATATATTATTAAAGACCTCTTGTGAATTATTAAAAGAGAGAAAATAAATTTGATAAAGTTTATATTAATTAAAATGTAATTTTTTTTTTTATTAATCTAAAATAAAATAAAACAATAAAGAAAAAGGATTTCGTGTGATTGCAAAACTAAAACCCTCAAGGGAGAAGGCTCTTTATTAAAAAATTAGAGCTTATTTCTCCACACACAAGTTTGGAGGAGAAAATTTTGAGAAAAAGGGTTTTTCTAGGGAACACAAAATTCTTGCAATCTCTGAGCATTCATTTGGGTAGCATCAGATCGAGGTAAGATTGTTGCTCTAATTTATCATCATAATTGTTCTTTGTCTTCTTCGTGCTTTTTTGAAAATCTTATTTTGGAAATGGTTTTGTTTGAAACCATTGTTTGTGAAACCATTGTTCTTCATTTTAAAAATGTCTGTGGTTGAAATGATATGAAACCCTCATATCAAAAATCTTAATTTTCATTATTGAATACTCTTTTTGGAAGACATGGTTGTTTTAGAAAATATTGAATTGGGATAGGGTTTGGAAAAGAAAATCTAAATATATTTAAACAAATTTGATAGTTTTGCAATTATTTTCCTACCAGACCCATTATTTTGAATTAAATATAAATACATACATACATGCATGCATACATATGTATGCATGTGCATACGTATGTATGTATGTATAAGATAGTAATAGTTTATTACTATGGTAATAATATTTTTAAAGAAAAAAATAGAATTTGTATTGGACAGGTATGGTTTTCAAGGTTTATTTAAAAAAATATTGTTGGGTGGTCTTGGGTTTGAACCTAATCAAGCTTAACTAATAATTGAAATAATTAATAATAGTAAATAATAATTTAGTTAAACTTGGCATCAATCTCTTACTAATCAAAAAATATATATTCATTATTAATACTTATTATTAGTAATTTTTAATATATTATTAAATTAATAATTTATTATTCAATATTAATAACATTCATTAAACATACTTAATAATTAATTAAAAAAATTGGAAATTGATTATAGTTTTAATCGAATAATTTATATATGATTTAATATTAATTTAATAAATGATCATTTATCTATAGAGGAGGAACTTGGAAAATATCAAAAATGGACTTTTAGGGGAATATTTTTAAATGAGGATATTTGTCTAATTAAGGTTATCAATTGAGTAGAATTTAAATATGCATCTATTTGGAAAGTATAGTTAGTTTTGGGTATGAGCTTGAGACGTGTAATTGATCAATACAACATATGACACCTTTATCAACTATGATTACTTTTGAAAAATGAAAACTTAAAACCCAATTGTGGAAATTAAACTTTTATGTTTCCAAAACCTAATGAATTATGAAAGCTACATTTATTATGTACTTGATGTGATGTATGAGTTACTAGTGTTGGTTTTGAGTTTGACTTAGTATGGTGACTAGTTAAGATGTTTAATAGAGGATTGGGGGATATTTTTCTATGATGATGTTATGTATATTTTGGTCATGATCTTTTATACCTAGCCATTGTGATGTATTCACATATTTCTATGTTGAGTTTTGATCAGATGGTTGTTAGTGCTTTCCAATTGCTTGTATAGATCTAAGGTGAATGGTGTGATTTTCCCACTGTAATCTTTGAGTTTTTGATCAATTATCTTTTCATGCTCTCCAGTTGCTTCTATAGGAATGAGATAATCATTGTGAATTATCTATAGGTGTTTTCCAGTTTCTTGCATAGGACTAAGATGAATATTGTGATAAATATCTATTGGTGCTTCCCAATTTTTTGTATAGGACTAAGGTGAATATTGTGATTTTATGATTTGTACATTTTGCGAGCTTAGATTAGGTGATCTATGCATATATTGCGATCTTTCTTACAATGGAGGTTGGAGCCCTAAAGAGGTTTCTTGTGTAACCCATTGTAAGTTGTTTTAATAAGTGATAAAATTTCATTAAATGGGTTTAAAATGAATTTATAAGAGTTGATATTTTTCCTCATCCATGTGCCTTGAGTGCTAGTACAGGCTAGGATGGGAGTAAAGAGGATGCTTGGTTGTGACCTTGCCTCATTGTATGCCTTTTCTATATGAGAGGATATTGATGCCGCATAGAGACACTAGGGGGTTAGAGTCAAGAAAGGCTACCATGGGTAACCTTAGAGTTGTCTCATGTGATGATACTTATCCACTTACATAGTATATTTCATACATATCTTTGTTGCCTCTAGGTTTAGATGTTATTTTTTTATCATCGTACCCTTTGAGATGGTTTTCTATCAGGTGTTTCCTTGACCTAGATGTTGGTTATGACTTGTGGATTGATATCCATATGGGACTTGAGATTATCTCCTTAGCATAGTGGAAGTCTGCTATTTAGGTTCCACAAACTTTGGTGGTAGTTTTTATTATACCATTGAGATCTGATAATGAGATGTCATTACTGGATGTACTTGTGTAGTTGTTTATTTCATTCTAATCTTGTGTTTTCTATTGGAGGGTAATATTCTATTGTATTGTATTTTATTATTTGAGATCTTAGGAGATGATGTATTTATGGATGATGTATATTCTTTGAGATTTTCATCCAGGCTATGACTTGTATATTGAATGATCATGCATTCTAGTTATACCACATGGCATCTTATGTGATTATATATTATTTATTTTGATTCATACTTGTGACTATTCTATGATTTTAATTTATTGTGTATCAGATTTAGTATTAATGAAACTTAATTAAATGTGATTAAACATTATGAGAACCTTTGGAGATGTGATCTATTTATGGTTTTGTTTGTATATATGTGAGTTATTGTTTCCACTATGTTATATCTTATTGTTTAATCTTTCAAAATGACAGTTGTTTGGAAAACATAGTGAAACTTTAGGTTAATTTATTTTGGGTTTCCTAGTAGGGTGTTACATCTAGTATTGGAGCCCAAGTTTATACATTGGGAACTCTAGGTATATTGGAATGCCACTAGATGACAACTAGTTAAACTAAAATGAAACTTTATAGTTTTATGTATTTATTAAAAATTGGATATTTTAAGACTTCAAGCTTGAATACTTGAAAAATAGAAAAGAGAAACACTTGAATAACTCTTGAGTTGGATTTCAAACATATTTTCTTATGATCTTTAACATGGTATACCTTTGTTGACTTTGTGAGAATTTTTGGTATTATTTCTTGGGTGCTATATGAGGATGGTATTTGAGACTAGATGGGCCATTAGAGTTTGTAGTGTAGGCTAAGGTAGAGGCCATGGGAGAGGGATGTTAACACAAAATTTTACACCCTTGTGTGAGGGAATCTATCTCAATCAGCCTTTTGTAACACAAAAACAACCTCCAAGCTATAGGACTTGAACTGTGACGTTAAGTCTCCAGACAAGGTCAGTTTCCTTTCTTACTAGCATGCACCTAAATACACTTGGAGAGGAAAAGGGAGAAAAAATACATGAAAATAGACCTACCTATTATATCCTAAGGGGTGATGCACCAAAATATAGTGTTCAAACCAATCTCTACCCATAAATGTGCAAATGACTATCATACCGTCAAATCATAAAGATTCAGACTTGTTTAATCAAATAATCACATGCAAATAAAATAACCAAATGAATTACATAAGGAAGAAGAGATTTCAGTATATATCATTCATAGGCCAAAATAGATATAGTCATGCAAATTATAGATAACCACAATGATTCGATGAAGGGAAAATGAAACTTACAAAGTACATCGATGGCTAAAAGAGATAAGGAGGAATGTCATAAAATTCAGAGGCACAGTAAATTTACAATGAGCATGCTAGAACAATCTCAAAGAAAATATAGAAGAGTCAACCCTAAGAAAAGTTACAAAATATACCTTTATAATTTAGGCATAACTCAAATAGCTTCTACCCTAAGTCAAAGCACAACTACCACCATTAAGACTGTAGAGAAAAATCATGCAAATATTGAGAAGATTTGATCTTGGTATACATCTAGATGCAATGAAATCCAATATTTTACACAAAAATAGTCATGAGAAGATATAAATGGTGGTCATGAATGCTCTAACAAGTAGATGGATAACCTAGTGGTGATGGAGTGTCCCTTTACATGGTTACTAGCTCTACATTCATTCAAGAGTTGTTGGGATTGATCACATAGATTGGATTAAAGCTATTACTTCTCCAATTCCTGGCTTGACTAGTCAACAAGAATCAACACTAAAATAGGTCAATTAACCAAAAAGGGCCATGTGGACAAATATTCTTATTTATTTTCTCGACCTCATGAAGTATTCAAGTGTTGATCACCTAATTAGCATACTTAACAACCCACCCCTTGAACCATAGACTTAACCATGACTATTACCACAAAAGTTATCGCCACTTACCACCTAGGCCTACAAAGACACATGTCCTCATGTTACTTCCTTGCATTTTCACAAATTCTCACAACTTTAAAATGTAGGAAAGTGATAATTTTCAATCACCAGATGATCAATGTTCATTAGAGACCCTAGTTATTACTATAGTTTCCTTCAATATTTTGGAGTCCACTAAACACTCAACATCCACCTCATTGAGCATGTCACCTTCCCAAAAAATCAACATGAAGCAACTCACACATATCCCACTTGAGCACACCTAGAATCCTTTAGAACAACTAATTCCACATAGCCACATGTCAAAACATTACTTCCATGCATTCTCTAAAGTGCAAAAAATTACATAAAGCAAGGAAGTAATGATCATCGATCCTCTTACATTTGATGTCCTATAGACATGCAACCAACATCATTCTCCATGTTAGTACCTCAGTGAATGAAATGCTCATCGTATGCCAACTAATCCTAACATATTTCCTTCTTGTGGCCCATAGTGGAAATAGGTCCTACATGTCCACACCACATGATTTCACTTCCCCACATTCTCTAAAGTTTGAGTAGTTCCATAATGTAGGAATGTGAGTGTCGTAGATTAGTGAGAGATCAAATGGTGGGTTAAAGTTGCGGGGACCGTGAAACCAACCTTAGGAAAATATAAAAATATATAATGTTTTATAAGGTTTATTTTGTATTTCCATTGACATTTTGAATACTTAAATATGGAATGTGACCATTGGGTGGAATTAGGCATTTGAATTCAAATATTTAATCGGGAGGCATTTTTGGTTAACATTTTCGGTGACTTAGATGGGATGCAAGCCTGATATGCATAAGACTAGTGACCTAAAGAATCTATTGGGTTATCAAGTCATAAAAATCATGAATCTTGTTGTATTTTGAAACCCTAACCCTACCTATGTGATAGCAAAACTCTGAAAATCCTACCTCTAACTTCTCTACAACCTCAAAACTTCAAAAGTTTTGCTATCTAATAGACAAAAAACTGAGATCGATGCTTCATGGAAAATAGGAAAATATTGAAAACAAAACTATTCTACTATGTACATGATTTTACATATATGAAAAATTAACTAAACCCATTGACTAGTTTGTTAAAGTAGCTCTCCTTCCTCACTAGTTGATATTTTCTTCAATGCATAAGGGCAATTGAAAATAGTAGTAAGTACGAAAAAGATGTTGCTACATGGAATATCTTTTTCCCAATGCTGAAAACAAGAAATATTATCTCCAAGACTAGGACACCTTGGCCTTGAGAAAAACATGTTTGTTCTTCCTTATATAATTCTCCCTCATACTCTATAATAAGCCTAATTGGGGGCAACTTGTTGATATCTTGCAGAGCTAGATGCCTGATGGGGCATCCTCTTGATGGTTTAAGGACAAAGGAATCAACCTTGATTGTAATTTTCTCTATAGTGAGGGTATTTAACTGGTTAGGAAGTGGTTCCTCCTCTTCTTGTGAAGAAATAATCTCCACATATTGCTCATGATACTCGTGAGCCAGCTCCTTGGGAGCTAGTAGTATGGTGCGAAGCCTTGAGCATAAATCTGTTATGATGCTAGAAAAATCATCCTCCAAATCATACTTTGCATCTATCTTTTCTTCTTTCTCTAGCTCATGCTTGTCTTCTTGTTGAAACTAATGATTTTTCTCTTCTTCTCCTTGCAGCATGTTTGATGTTCCTTCCCTATCTGAAGCTCAACCAGTTATCTTTGCTTCTACAATAGTAGGAACCACTTCATCATCCTCTATTTCTTTCCTCTCTATCGAAAACTACTCAACCTTAAGCTGAGGAAGAGTATTCTCTTGATGATTGTAGAAAGGAATGGAAATTTGGGGTGGCTCACTCCTTCTAAAGATGGAAAACTTGTGTTTGGGTGGTTCTTCTTCGAATGGGTTTTTCAATGTGTCTTGTGAGTGGGCCTTTGGCTCTTGTGTATTACGTTGCAAAATAGGATGGTTTCTCTACATCAAGTAATCAAATTTCCACCTTAGAGGCTCTTGTGATTTAGCTTCTTGCACATGAGAATGCCTAAGCTTTACCTCCTCCAACTCCCTCATTTTTTCTTCTCTTTTGTTGTTGATCCTTATCTGCCTCTGCTCCTCCTCCCACTAAAAATGGGAGAGAGTTTCCCTAACCATTCTAAAAAATATTGTAGTCTCACATACCACCTCATAGGTATAAGAATCATGAAATGATGTCTCCATATCTCCATACATTACATCAACTGAAGACTTCATGAGAAGCATGAAGTAGGAAAGGTTCCCTCCATATGAAGGCTCATAAGGGTTATGGACTTTTTCAAAAGCTCTTCGTAGGTTGGAATAGGTAGAGGAAAGACTGTCTATGTGGCTATATGGCTTCTCCATTATGACCTTAGGAATGTAATAAGGTATGGTGGGCAACTACATGGTCTAGTCAGTTGGTATTACAAGGGGGCCTGAAACTAAGAATGAATTCGCAAATAAGCTTGATTTTTCCCCCATCTAGTGATCTGGATGATCTTGTTGGTCATAACCAGGCTATGAATGACATTGGAAATGAGAGGGCTAAGGGATAATCACTTCATGATATGGGGGAATAATAATTGTTTCTATGAAATGGATTCATGATTAAACCTTTATAAAAATTGTAAACTCATAGAAAACCCAAAAATCACAAAGATCAAGGATGATCCTTACATAACAACACTGTGTCTATATGAAACTAGTAGAAGTTCTCTTAGAGCCACCATGTTATTTGATTAAATCCCTCTACAGGCTGATTTCATTGAGAATAATACCCAAATTCTCAATGTATCAAGATCAACTGGCTAACAAGCAAACTTATGTAGTTGAATGTTTTGTCCCACCACATGTGCCAAACATTATTAACACAAAATCATGCCCCCTTCCATGAGGGAATGCATCTTAGGAAACCTTTTGTAACATGGAAGTATCCTCCAAGCTATGGGACTTGAAATATGAGGTTGAGTCTCTAGAGAAAGTTGGTTTCCTTTATTATCAGGATGCACCTAAATATACCTAGAGAGGAAAAGGGAGAAGGAATGCAAGAAAGAAAATCTACCTATTCTAACCAAAGGGGACATGCACCAAAATAGAGTGTTTGAACCAATATCTTCCATAAATGATCAATTAAATATCATGACATCAAAATATATAGATTCAGACTTGTTTCATCAAATAATCACATGCAGACTAAATAACCAAATGAATGAGACAAGGAACAAGAGACCACTATATATCATTCATAGACCAAAAGAGATACATTCATGTAAATTATAGATAACAACAATTCATTGATGAAAGGAAAATGAGTTCTACATAGTACATCAATGGCTGAAAGGGATATGGTAGAATGCCATGAAGTTTAGAGGAAAAGGTAATTTACAATGAGAATGCCAACCAATGCCAAGGAAAATACAGAAGAGTTGCCCATTAGAAAAGTTAAAAAATTGTCCTTTATAGTTCAAGAATAACTTAGATATCTTCTACCCTAAGGCAAAGAAATACTAACAGCATTAAGATTCTAAAGAACAATCATGCAAACCTGGGGAAAATTTTATCTTGGTATACATCTAGATGCAATGAAATTCAATATTTTACATACAAAAAAAGTCGTGAGAAGATAGAAATAGAGGCCATTAATGCTCTTTAAAGTAGATGGATAACCCAATAGTGATGGAGTGTCCCTTTACATCGTTACTAGCTCTACATTCATTCAAGAGTGGTTGGAATTGATCATAGAAATTAGATTATGTAGAAACCCATTACTTCTCCCATTCCTGGCTTAACAATATAGCAAGAGTCACTAGTAAAATAGGTCTACCAATTGAAAAGGGTAGTGCAAAACAATATTCCTATTTATTTTCACAACCTCATGAAGGCTTGAAGTGTTAATAGCCTTGTTAGCATACTTAATTTCTCACCTAATGAAACCATGGACTTTTCCATGACTATTACTGCAAAAGTTATCTTTTCTTACCACCCAAGCCCATAGGCACACATGTCCTCATGTCACTTCCATGCATTCTCTAAAATCCTCATAACTTCTAAATATGCAAAAGTGATGATTGTCAATCACCAAATGATCGATGATCATGAGAGACCCTAGCTATTACTATGCTTTCCTTCAATTTTTTTGGTCCCACTAAACACTTTACACTCACCTCATCGAGCACGTCATCTTCTTGGTAAATTAGCATGAAGAAACTAACACATATTCCACCTCAAGACACATGACATCCTATTGAAAAACTAACCCCACATAGCCACATGTTGAAAAGTCACTTCCCTACATTCTCTAAAGTTTGAGAAATTCCATAAAGCGGGGAAGTAATAATCATTGATAATTTTACATTTGATAGCCTAAAAAATTGCAACCAACTTCATTCTCCATGTTAGTACCTCGTCCATTGAAATGCCCATCGTATGCCAACTCATGTTGATAGCTTTTGCTCTTGCATCCCATAATGGGAATAGGTCCCACATGTCTAGACGACATGATGTCACTTCCCTGTATTATCTAAAGTTTGAGTAGTTCCATAATGTAGGAAAGTGATGGCCATAGATATGTGTAGTTGCAGGGCCCATGAAATCAATCTTAGCAAAACATAGAAATATATAAAGTTTAATAAGGTTTATTTCATATTTTCATTGGCATTTTGAATATTTAAATATGGAATGTGACCATTGGGTGGACTTAGGCATTTGAATTCAAATATTTGGTAGGGAGGTATTTTTGGTTAATAGTGGACATGTCAGTCCTCCTCTAACTCATAGAGAGAGTCTTGTTTAGGAAGAGAATAGGGAGGATATCCGTAAAGAAGACCATGCTAACTCAGAGGAGACTAACTTGACATAGATAATGAGGATGATCTTAGAGTTCTTACCTCATCCAACAGGCAAGTATCAAGAGGGATCACATCATGCTATGAATGAGGAAAGCAAAAGATCTAGGAGACCTCCATTGTGATAGACATAGGTTAGATAAGGGACCTATAGAGGTCAAAGATCAAGCCTTTCAATAGGTTTGGTAAAGGGTATGTGGCAGAGAAGTGGTTGATTGCATTAGATAAATGTTTTTCTATGCAGGACATTGATTCTAATGTCAAACTAAGGTGGGACATTGAGGAAAGAAAATTGGGTGTGAGAATGAATATTGTTACATGGGATTTATTCCTTGAGAACTTCCATGAATGCTTCCTACTAGAGAAATAGCTCTAGGAGAGGGAAAATGAGTTCCATAGTCTAAGAAAATATAAGTATAAATAGAAATTCTATGAGCTCATGCCTTATACAAGTACCAGTGACAGTTTCAAATTGCTTGTTCAACACTTCATTCTATTTCTAAACAACTATCTCATTGGGGGTGTAAATTTTTTCCTAACTTAAACCCTAATGGATGCGATACATTAGGCTATCCTTGCAAAAAAAAATGTCACTTTGGGACCTGGTGGTTTTGTGGGAGCACTTGCAGCATTAAGGTAAAAAGGTAATTAGGGAATGGGTAGTAGTAGGGAGAATCTTATCCTCCAACATGGATTGGTGTTGGTGTTTCATACTCTAGGGATTCTTAATATGACTAGTGCAATAGATGCAATTAGTATGACTAACCAACATAGTGTACTCATTCCCTTTCTAGCAAGGGTAGCTTTTAGCAACCTGTCACACCTAGTGTACATGAGAGTTTTGATAGACAATGGTTTTCATGTAGATAAAGTAGGCATAAGTTGTCCCATTATCCTAAACGGAAACCATAGTTCTTAAATTAGAGACCTAAAACTTCAGAACTCACGATTGGATATATGGGTAGATTGCATGTGGTGCTTTTAGTGGAGTCTTATCATCCTATAGCGGGAAAGAGTCCAATGGGACCTGCATAGTGAGTGCTTGAGTTTTATCTTTCTGGTAGGCTTCTAGGTGTAATTCTAACTCTATGGGGGTGGATGTAATGCCTAACCCTAGTTTAATTTTTATGTTATATTGCCAAATTTTATTAGGCTAGTTTTATGGTTATGTTTTTTATGATTAGTGGTACATGGTTACTGGATTGATTAGATGTTATTTCTTACATAGTTAATATATTTGGTGTCCTACTTGATACTCAGTTATTTCATGTGTTCATTATTATTCTTCAATGATGATACATGTATTTTCATATAGTGATTTAAGTTTTTTCTTGAGGGATGATTTATATATAGTTTCTATGGTTACTTACCCCATACTTGTATGTTTTACTTTATGTTTGACATTCCAAATGTGGTTAAGGGAGGGAGTCATAGTCACTTGCTTGTCAAGATCTACATGATGCACCACTCCTCACAATTGCATATTTAGATTAGATATATATTTATATGTGCATGCTCGCCTTCTATGTAGATTGTAGGTACCAATTATCAACTTCCATGAATTGCCAAGATGAGCATGCCCTATCATAGTATGTCAATGATAAAGATGTCAGATAATTCTTGAGTCCAAATTCTAACCTTAATCCAATTGTGCTAGAAAGTAGGCCGAGTATCTGAGTTATCTATCCTTCTGAATTCATCAAGTGACATGAATTTAAGATTTTGACCCTTGATTTTGATTTACTACTTGTCTCTTAGATGGATTTTCTTAATTAGTTTATGGGTGTATTGTGATTTTAAGTTATAATTAAATCAAATAAAAAGATTATTAAATGATTTAATTTAACAAAAAAGTTATAAAGAAAAGTAGAATTTTAATTATATTAATTTAATTTAGAAATTCATTAAATAAAATAATTAAATTTAAAAAAATTAATTAAAGTTTCAATTTTGGTACAATTATATTTATTGAATTTTATAATGATTTATTTACAAGTTTCATTTTAATAATAAACTTTAAATATTATTATTAGTTGAATTAATAAATATATTATTAAAGACATCTTGTGAATTAGTGAGAGAGAGAGAGAGAGGGAGAATAAGTTTATTTTAATTAAAATGCAAAAAGTTTGCACATGAAATCAAAATAAAATAAAACAATAAAGAGAAAGGATTTGCATGATTGTAAAACTGAAATCCTAAAGTGAAAAGACTCTTTATTAGGAAATTAGAGCTCATTTCTCCACACATAGGTTTGGAGGAACAAATTTCAAGAAAAAGGGTTTTGAGGAAACAAAAAATCTTGCAATCTCTAAGCATTCATTTTCTTAGCATCAAATCGAGGTAGGATTGTTGCTTGAATTTATCAAAGTAATTGTTCTTTGTATTTTTCTCTGTCTTCTTTGTGCTTGTTTGAGAATCTTATTTTGGAAATGGTACTATTTGAAACCCTTCTTTGTGAAATCATTAATCTTCATTTCAAAAATGTGTTTGGTTGAAATCAATATGAAACCCTTGTATGAGAAATACTGATTTTTGTTATTGAATACTCTTTTCGGAAGACAACATTGCTTTAGAAAATATTGAAATGGGATAGGGTTTGGAAAAGAAAACCTAAATCTAATTTTTTTTTTTAAATGATAGTTTTGTAATTATTTTCCTACTAGATCTCTTATTGAATTAATTTTAAAATATATATTAAGACCACAGTAATCATATATTACTATGGTAATAATAATTTTAAAAAGAAAAAAAATGTATTGAACATATTTGGATTTTAAGGTTTATTTTTAAACAATTAAAAAATATTATTAGGTGGGTGGGGGCCACCACCCCCCACCCCCCCCTTCTCCTTTCTTCCTCCTACCATGATAGCTTTGGTTGAGTACAACAACCATGAGCACTAGAAGCAGTGGCTCGCGCTTATGTAGCAGTGTTCTACGCTACCCTGCAACACTCACTCTCTTACATGAAGTTGTGGGACTATAAACCTATTTGATGTTTTATAAAATTATTTTTAAAATATTTTTATATATATATTAACTAATATAATTAATATTAAATATTACTATTTATTGTTAATAATTTTTATTATATTATTAAATTAATTATTATTATTATTAATAAATTATATATATATATATATATATATACATATAGATCAGTAAATGGTCAAGGCCTTGATTATTTTAATTAATTGAAATAAATAAATTACAACAACATTTCTCCATTCAAATGAGCACTGGTAGGAAAGAACAAAGAAGAAAATCTCCAATCTAGCCCGAGACAAATGTCCTTTATTAGTACGTCTTAAAAGGGGCATACCCCAATCAAATTACATCATATTTAATTGCATCTTATTTAATTACATCATGAAAGGGGAATACCCTGGTCAAATTACATCATATTTAATTATAACTTATCAATGTTCTTGTCAGGAGCAAATTTGCTTGCTTAAAATAGAGTAAAGTCTTGCCTTTACACTAACATTCCTCCTAATCTAAACAAAGAACTCATCCCTCCTTCTTGGCTTAGCATTAAATATGATTAGTGAAAATAATAGACATCTAAACTAATTAATGGAAACCTTGGAAAGTCACCAAAAGATTATGTTCTTCCTATATTAGATGAATTGTATCTACCAATATTATAAATATCATTATACCTCTACTAATAGATTAAAATGCAATATTCTGATTGGATATTTCTTTAACAATACCTACAAAATAGAATTTGAAAAGGATTCTAATCATAAATTATATGCCAATAGAAATCCAATGGGCTAATCAAGCTTATCAAAATTCATATAGAAAGTCATATTCTACCAGAAGACAGAGATGGATTCTACTAGAAGACAGAGAACTCCATCACATAATTTTCAGCATTCTAGTCTTTAGTTTACTAACTCTTAAACCTCATTCCAATTTCTAAATATACAAGGAGAAACTTTAGATACTAACATGCTAAAAAAATTAAGAATGTAGAGTCATACTCTGTCAGGGGACAAAGAGCTCCATTACATGCTCTCGACCAAAGCAACATGCATAAATTAACATTTTCAAAATTATTTCTTAACATCAAATCATTTCTTTTAAACTCATCACCATAGGCCAAGAAACTTCAACCTCTGTCATTGGAATGATAGAATATCCCAATTCAAACCCAGCTAATCCTATTGGGAGGCTTGAAAGCAAAGAGCTTACTAAAAGCAATAATCGATGGCCTAAGAGAATTGAAATCAAAGAAGAAATGATAAATTTTCATATCTAATAGACTGATTAAACTTATATATTTCAAATCTTATTGAATATCACAAATAGTATAAATAGCCTTGGATTAGTAGAATAATAAAACAAAGATGTCGAAGCAGGAACTAGTCAAAACTCTCAAAATACTATCTAAAAATTGGTCATCCAGTACCATACTTTCCATACTACTTTCTCCTTCACTTCTATATGAAGTGCTACAAAATATCCGTATCAAATCACAACTACAGTCTACCATATATAGGCAATACTTATAATAACAAATTTGGTCAAAATAAACATAACAAGCATCTTAACCTGAGTGAGATCCTACTCCTCTATATATAGCCCATCTGAGCTCTACATTAGACATGAGTGCTCAAAATTTGGCATTTGAAAGGCATTGATTCTAATTCTTAGCCCATCAAATCTTGTAGAGGCATAAGCATACATGAGGCCCTTCCAGATTTGAATGAGGATATTGTGTTGGATATAAAATAAACATTGGTTTCCAACAACTAATTAACCATATCCATTAATATCCAACCACATTGCAAACATTGTAACATAACTGAGTTAAGTTTCAAAATTGGTTGCATAAAAATAGAGAGAGTACACAAAGATGTCCTTAACCATGGTTAGAAATCTATATGTATATGTATTTACTAATTTGTATAACTTGTATCCCAATATACATCACCATTTATCTTAACCAATAATCAAAAACTTCCTGAAACTAAAGACCTAGACTAATAGTTATTGTGACTATAATTATTGCTAAAACCCTAGAGAACTTAGTTGAATATAATTTACAAAATAAAGAGACTAATAATGAGGGCAATAACTTACAGTGACAAGACCACCTTTGGCACCATATTTTCTGATGAAAATAAAGTTGCATGTCCCAAATTGTCCAAAAGGAACTGAGCTACCAAAAATCTTGATCCCAACACCTCCTCGTATCCTCTTACTTCTTCTAGTATATCATAATCACTTCCACTACATTGCTCAGATTTTTTGTTTGAAAATTTCGTGCAAATTTGAAAGAGGATTTCTCTTTTCTAGTCTTTTCTAAATTAGGGTTGAAAAAGTCCAACTTGTTGAAGTTGTCAAACCTCACACCAGGATGAATGTAAGCCTTATGAAGATTGAGATAGTTTCTTAGCCATACAATTCCAACCTTGGCTGAGATATTTCTCCAACCCAAATGGAAATGGAAGAAATCTTCCATTTTAGGCTAGGGCATGTGAAAGAAATACCTATCTCTTATGATTAGGGTCAGTCTCCTGGGGATGCTCACCACTATCAGACTCCTTAGAGTGTGGCCCATCTACATTTTGAGGAGAGGCACATAAAAAATTTCATCTAGTCCCACTATGGCTTCTATAATACCTAAACACTAGGTGGAATTGAAAATGTTGAGTCATAATCTCATCATAGCCCATTTATTCACTCTAGCTTTAGCCATGCAACTGACGAAGGTGCCAATAACATCACTATTTATTTGCCAAGTATAATCATACCTGAAGATTCCTGAAAGGCCATATTTTGAGCTTCAAACATATGGTAGATAGAAATGTTTGTTTCCATCTTCAAATGTGGCCAAACTGTTTGAAAATGCCTAGTATAAATGAAATAATCAAGAGCTAAAACTTCTAGAAGTTACTCGAGAGATCCATACCATCTAAGGCTTTGTTTTTCATTACATAATGATGGCAAAGACAGGCTATAACTCATAATGATAAGGACATCTAGCCTTGGGTTCTGCATAATACTAATAGGAATCGTTATTGGCCTAAAGACCTAGGCAAAATAACAATCCTTAGAAAATTGGAGATGGACGAATCCCCTTTGAGACACCACCTTTAATGTCCCTAGGGAGTTATCAAACCCAATGACTAAATGATTAAGGGGACCCCTTACCACATACCCAATCTTTGTTACAACTAAAAAGATATCTTAATTGAATCTAAAAGAATAGCTAAAAGACATGATTATAATCTTTAGCATATTTGAACTAAATATGCAAATTGAAGATTAGACCAAGTTTCTAATCATCAATATAATTTCACCATCTACTCCTCTATTTTCCAAGAAGTCTGCTTTTTGGTTCCCTTCTCGAATGATGTATCTAATCCTAATATCTTCAAATTTATCCAATAGGTTTAAAAATTCTTTTAACATCGAGGATCTAGTTTGGAGTAACTTTATTCCTGATTGCATTTAATACAATTTGTGAGTCACCTTCAATAAAGACTTTGGGTGCACCTACCAAAAGAAAGAGTTGCAAGCCTTCTTCTAATGCTTCAAACTTTATTAAGTTTTTAGACGTAGGTCTAATGGACTAGGCTTTTTTAGCAATCCACTGGTCTATGTGGTCATTGATAATGCATCTAAGACCTAGTACCCTAGGATTTCCTCTAGCTACCCCATCTAAATTAAGCTTAATCCAATCCTTCAGTGGTGGAGACCACTTACACTTTTCCTGAGCCTTCTTGCTTTTCTTCAAGTAGATGTAAGGAGGATTGATCAATTTGGTCCAAACTTTCTTTATATCACCATCCCAATTTGGGAAGGAACCTTCTTCAATTATCACTCTCCTAAGGTGGGCAATATATGTTTTAACTATAGTTGCTTCTATATTTAAAAGTAACTTTTCAACATCCACCTCTGCCTCATAAAAAAATCATCTATTCCTTTCCTTCTAAACTTCCCACATAAGGATGGATGGACTAATATTCCATAATTTGCAATAGATGCCCTTGCATATATTATTGGGTCATCCTTTGAGTAGGTTAGATAATGAATTAGGGAATGGAGAAGACCAACCTAACATTTATTTGAGCCACTCCCAACATGCTTGAACATACGGGCATCTATATAATAGATTATTAGTATCTTCACTGTCCTTCTTACAAAGGATACATCATGAAGGACCTTCAATACCTAGTCTACGTAATCTATTAGTTGTCAGAATACTATTTTGAAATGTTGTCCAATGAAAAAATATTTCCTTTGGTAGACATGTAGGGTCCCAATAGAGATTGAGTGGAATTTTCACCTCCTCCCATCTCTTGAAATTGATTAGTGCTTTATATCCATTTTTTACGCTATACTTACCATTGTTTGATGCTTCCTAGATGAGCTTATCATTCTTATCAAGTTGCTTAACCTTCCTTTTTTCAATTAATTTTTCACATTCCTTTATGGTGGTTGAATATAGCCCTAACTCTCTCAGAGGTTTCCATATCCATCTCAGCTATCCATCAACAATAATTTTGGTTTTTTAGTTGTTCACTTTACTACCCCAGAAATTAGTTAACCTCTCTCTGAGATTTCATAAGATTGGATTACTATCTAAAGGGGGGTGCCTATCCTAAGAGTCTTCCCAAAAAAGGTCTTTATCATCTTTTCTAGTGACCCAAGTTAGGTATCTACCCACGAGATGGTGACATTTGACCATGAAGTTCTAGCTTTCTAATCCCTTGGGTAGACTCTTCATCTAAAATATCAGGGAGGGGTCTTCTACTTTCAAATATTTTATATACATGATCTTAGCCTATTTATGATGTCTTTTAGTGTAAAAGTGCCACACTAATTTGGTTCCTAACACTTCATTTTTCCATTGTAAATTCTTAATTCCTAGTCCTCCACATTCTTTAGGTTTGCAAATATTATCCCATTTAATGAGGGCTAGTGTTTTGGATTCCTCACAATCATTCCATAGGAAATCTCTAAGTTTAGCTTCTAACTTGTGATTGAGGTGTTTGGGAAGTGGGATTCAAGACATCAGATATGTGGGAATGGTTGTCAGCACCACTCTTATCTTGGTACTCTTCTCTACTTTTGTGAGCCACTTTTATTTCCAACCACTAATCCGGGCTCCCAATCTTTGCACTATGTTGTACCATACTTTGCCAGACTTAACTCCCTTTTATAATTCTATGCCTAGATATTTGCAAGGGAAAGAGCCTTTTTTGTAGCCCATTATAAAATAGATTTGTTTTTCCATCTCAACATTTGTGTTAATGAAATATATTTATGATTTTAAATTATTCACTATTTGACTTGAAGCCCTCATATACATTTCTATAATGGAATTTAAAGAATTTTCTTCCTCTATTGCTCATTTTCCTAGAAAAATAGTGTCATCTACATACTAATGATGTGTTATGTTAGGGATGTTCATAGTCACTATTATACCTTTAATTTTTTGTTCATTATATGCCCTTGATATTGATCTCCTAAATGCTTCTGTCATAATTATGAAAAGGAATGGGGATAATGGATCACCTTGTCGAATTCCCCTTGAGATGTCAAAGAAACCATCAAGAGACCCATTTACCAAATCTGATATCTTTGTAGAGGAGATACATTGGAAGATGAGATTTATCCATTGACGAGAGAAAACAAATGCTTCTAGGGTTTTACAAAGGAAATGTAAGTCTACCATATCATAGGCTTTTTGGATGTCTAGTTTCATAAACATACACACCTCTTTGTTATTTTGGGTTGAGTGAATAGTTTCCTGGATTGTAAGAATATTGTCTAGAATAGATCTACCTAGAACGAAACCTATTTGTTCCTCAGAGATAATATTTGGAAGAATTAATTTTAATCTATTTGCAAGAATCTTTGAAATTATTTTGTAAATGGTGTTACAAAGTGCAATAGGCCTAAAGTCACTTGGATACTCAGGTTCTAATTTCTTGGGAAGCAAGGTCAAAAAGGTGTAGTTAATCTTAGATAAAAGAGATCTTCCCTTTCTAGAGGCTTCTATTGCCTATAATGTCCCAACATTTCTGATAAAAAAAGGCTTGAAATCCATCTAGACCTAGTGAGTTATCAAGATTCATGTTAAAAACAACTATTTTAACTTCTTTTTTTGTGATGGGACTATTTAATGCTTTATTTTCCTCAACTGAAATCAGTTTTGAGATCGCTTTAAGCATCTAGGATTGAGTCTCTCTGTTTGACCCTTCAAAATTATTCAAAATTTGCTAAACATGTTCCACCATAATTTCTAAGATTTCATTTGGTTTGTCAGTTGATATACCCTTATGGTTTTTAATGCTTAATATTTTACTCATGGCTCTATTATGGAGAATGGAATTATGGAAAAATTTAGTGTTTCGATCTCCTTCGCTTAACCACCTTTCTCATGACTTTTTTCTCCAAAAGATTTCCTCTTTGTTGAGGATATCCTCTTGTTTTGTGAGCAATTCTTTTTTCTAAGAGATAGCTAGCATTGTTCATTCCTTTCTTGATGATCTTTGTGTTTAATTCTTTGAGCTTTTCTTCAGTTTCCAATTTTTCTCTGAAGATATTATGGAAATGTTCTTTATTCCATCCAAGAATCTTTTCTTTAAACATCTTCATTTTTGAAATGAAAATGAACATCTTAGATCCTTCAAAATTGCCTTCTACCCACCACATCTTGATATTATCTAAGAAACATAGATCTAAAAACCATAGTTTTTCACATTTAAATGAGCTTCTTGTAGGTTTATGAGGCTCAACAAATTCTATTCTGACTAGGAGATGATCTAAGCTAGCAATCGGGAGAATCATGGAATGAATATTTAAAATATTAGTATTGAGATATCATTTGATTAAAAACCTATCTTATTTTTCTACAATATAATTAAAATCCATCCGCTTATTATTCCAAGTATAATTCCCATTCTTACATGGTCTGTCTATCAAATTATGAAAGTCACACCATTTTTTGAAGTCTTTAGAGGATTGGGAAATCTGTAATGAACCTCCTACTTTTTCATTAATATTTAGAATGATGTTGAAATATCCTCCTAATAGTATTAGTTTATTTTTATGCGACAATAGAAAATTAATGATTTCCTCCCATATAGCTTTTTTCTCTATACTTCCGATTGGGCCAGATATGTTAATTAAGATAAACTGAAGATTAGATTTCAGACTTGTTACTGCTCTGTAAATCCAATTACTATTCATATTTAGGATTTGTACAGAGACTCTCCTATGATTCCAAATAAACCCTAACCCCTCAGAGGCTCCTACAAATATTTGTAAAGAAATTTTCCAATTACCTAACTATTTGTCTAGTTTAAAACCTTCTATTTGATTTAGCTTTGTTTCTTGTAGTAATATTATTTCTGATTCAAATTGTTTAAGATTATGTTTTAGTAATCTCTTTTTGCTAGGGGAATTTAGACCACTTGCATTCCATGTAGTGATCTTCATGGCTCCTTGGGTAGGATCTTCCCCTTCCCAACATGAAAAAGATGAATGATTTTTTATTGTTTGTGTGCCTGCCCATTTACTTTTGTGAGTTCCTTAAGGGATCTTCTTCCTCTTTTTGGTTTTTATTTTCCAAAATTGGGAGATTTTACCCCTTCCTAATTAATTCTTAATCCAATTGTTCCAAATTCTCATGGACACCTTTGACTGCTTCTATTTGAATGTTTTCTGGACTTTCTTCTTCTTCATTAATCAATTCCTATAGAATTTGTTCTATAAATCTTTGATGTTCAAATAATGAATTGTCCCCATTCTTGCTTAGCCTCTTGACTACTATGTTTTCACTATCTCTGTTTGACTAGTATTCCTACTCAAAGGATAGAATGTCCCTTCTTAGATCTTTAAAGGCATAATTTTCTCCTCCCAAAGGTATAATCTTCTCCTCTCAATTGTAGAACCTGTTGTAGCAATTCTTCTTTTTCTAATATATTGTGATTGTCTCCATTTTCTACATCAAATACCTAGATCAGTTCATTTGATAGTCTTTCTAATTTCTTTTTATCATCATTTTTTAATGCAATTTTTGAGATGATTTCTTCCTCTTCCACATCCTTTTTTAAAAAGTCCTAAAATTTTGACACTGGGATATCCCTAGGTCTCTCCCTTTCTAAACTGTTTCCCTTGGTAAAGACTTTAGAGAACTCTTTCTTTGGGGAAGGAGTTTGCCAAAATTTGGAAAACCTCTTTGGAGACTTCTTCTCAGTATGAGGGTCCTCTAATGATTATTCTTTGATTTTCTATTCAACTTTCTTCAAGTAATTTGTATTATGTTTCTTCTTAGTAACTGCTAAGTCTTCTACATGCAGGGAAAGTAGTTTTTTTCCATCAATGACACTTGAAAAAATTTCTATACTCTCCACACCCACCTTGTTCTTACCAAAATCCAATTTCTTCTGTTCATTTGTGGATTTTGAGAGTCCTTTCTTTTTCTTCAATTTCTTTTCTTTCCTTTTATCTTCTTTGCTACTCACTATTATACTCTAGATTCTGGGCTACTTGTCTATTTTAGATATTTTTTCCCATCCTTAGTGTAGTCTTCCTACTACTTCCTTTTTTGTTAAAAGCACATTGCCTAACTATGCAAACTTCCTATTTGTCTTTGTTGATCTCTTGAAACTTTACAAATTATTCCTTCTGATTTCTATTAGTGTGTTGGATATGACTAAGGCTAGTTTCCTTTGAAGTCTTGTGAGACCTATCTATTGGTTCTCTTCTTGCGAGGTGCCTTCTGATTTTGAGTTCATCTTCCTTATTTTTGAACTCTTCCCACAATAGTTCTTCATACCTTGCTCTAATTTTGGTGAAGGAGATACTGAGATCTATGGTAGCTTATTGAATTCTAAAGGAAGTATTCCACTAATATATATATATATATATATATATATATATATATATATATAAGTTATAATTTTAATTGGTTTGAGTGTCATATTATTGACTTTACATGAAATTAGAAGTTTTGTTTTATTGCAACATTCAAAAGAGGCATCTAAACCAATTAGATCTCCCACTGAGTTTCCAATCTTTTGGATGATACCTATTTGGTTTAATTCCAAGGGAACAGGGTTTATAGAGAACCAAGTAGGAATTGCAAACTCTAAATGTTCTTCATTACAATTGGGTGATTACTTAAAGAATTTAACTACATGCTCCTTAAAGAAACACATAGAATGATCAATAAATTCTTTTTTGACTTCTTCATCGCAACAATGTATGTAAATTAGTATATCCGAGTAGTGAGAAATACCTACCTAGTATCTGCAAAATTCCTCCAACCAATTGATTAAATTGTACATCTGAGATTTGGGGCCATTCTAGAAAGTAAATACTCTGAATTCTTGGCACTCCTGCCAACATTCCTTGCTATCCTGGTTGTTGATAATGATAATCTTCTCATTCAGGTCTATAGGAAGGCATCTCAAAGGTGGAGGGGATGAAAACGAAGGCTAAATATGGGGGTAGTATAACCTTTCCTACAATTAGGAGGGACATAGGCTACCAAAAATCTAAATTGATGGGCTCCCTGAATATGGGTTGAAGATGTAGTGGGGGAATGAACTAAGGAATTCATTTGCTTAATGAGGTTAGGGTTTAAGTTGGATTTGGCATATTTGGTAAGGTTAAAATGAAAGATCTACTTGTCTAAACTATCGACCAAATGAAATAAATGAGGGTGAAACAGATGATTACTATAGAATTCTTACCATTTTGAGCCAAGATCATGATTAATTGTTGCCTCTACTATGTACGAGTTTTCTAAAAGGTCAAATGGATTTGAAGTCTTTACCCTAGCAGATAAGTGTTCTGGATAGAAATTTTCCCTTGCTACCAGTACGTGCTTACCTCTAGGAATGGTCTCCCTGGACTTGTTGGCTAGGCATGAACTCAAGTTTGCAATATTCTTACATTTTGAATTTTTCTGGGCTCGATAAAAGTGGTGTCTTGATGTGGAGCAGATATTTGTATTTCTTATTTTCCAACTTTTGAGCTACAATTCACTTTTTACACATTTTTCACCATTACAGTTTTATTTTAATTCTATTAATAAATAATATTAATATTATTTTATTAATTTTTTAAAAATTATTATTATAAAAATTTAATAATTTATTTTTAATATTAATAATATTTATTAAACATACCTAGTTAGAAAATTTTGAAATTGATCATAGTTTTAATGCAATAAGGTATATAAAATTTAATTATTTTTAAATCTAATATTGATTTGATAAATGATAATTTATCTATATAGGAGGAACTTGTAAAATATTAGTAAATGAACTTTTACAAAAATATTTTTAAATGAATATATTTGTCTCATAAAGGTTATCAATTGATTAAAATTTAAATATGTATTTATTTGGAAAGTATAGTTAATTTTGGGTACAAATTTTAGATGTGTAATTGATGAATAGAAAATATGAAACCTTTATTGATTATGATTACTTTTGAAAAATGAAAACTTCAAACACAATTGTGGAAATTGAACATTTCTGTTTTGAAAACTTAATGAATTATGAAAGCTACATTTGTTATGTACTTGATGTTATGTACTTGATGTGGTGTATGGGATATTAGTGTTGGTTTTGGGTTTGACTTAGCATGTTGACCATTTCAGATGCTTACCAAAGGCTTGGGGATTTTCTTCTGTGATGATGTTATGTATATTTTGGTCATGATCTTTTATACCTAACCTTTGTGATATAATCACATATTTCTATGATATTTTGATCATATGGTTGTTAGTGATTTCTTTTTGTTTGTATTTAACTAAGGTGAATGGTGTAATTTTCTTGGTGTAATCTTTGATTTTTTGATCAGTTATCTTTTAGTGCTTTCTAGGTACTTGTGTAGGACTGAAGAATAGGATTGTGATTTATCTATAGGTTCTTTCCTATGGCTTGTATGGGACTAAGGTGAATATTGTGATTTATCTATTCTGTGCTTTCAAGTTGCTTGCATAGGATTGAAGCAAATATTGTTATTTATCTTTTGGTGGTTTCTAGTTTCTTGTTAAGGAAAAAGGTAAATATTGTAATTTTATGAGTTCTAATTTCATGAGCTTAATGTAGATAATCTATACATGTATGTTTGGAAGTGGCTTGTAATGGAGGTCAAAACCCTAAAGAGGATACCTAAGTAAGCCATTGTGAGTTGTCTTAATAAGTGATAACTTTTCATTAAATGGGTTCAAAATAAATTAATAAGAGTTAGTATTTTTCCTTACCATGACTTAAGTGCTAGTATGGGCTAGGATGGGAGTAGATAGGATGCTTGGTTGTGACCTTTCCCTATTGGTATACCTTATCTTGACAAGAGGATACTAGTGTCACATAGAGACACTAGGGGGCAAAATCTAGAGAGGTTGCTAGGGTAACCTTAGAGTTGGATCATGCAATTACACTTCTCCACTTAGTATTGGAAATATAAAGTACCCAAGATTATTGAGAGGGGAGGGGTGAATCAAGAAACAATAAAACTTTTTCTTACTTCACCAATTGATCCTTCATATGATATTCTAATCTAGTTGCGTGCATGAAAGAATGAAAGCCAATAAATATTATTAACATTTTGACACAAGATATGGTGACCCGTAAACCTTCCAATTAGAAAGTAAAACTAGGGTGAGGATGATACCCACAAGATTTAGTACTATAGTACAAAGTTAACCTGTTAAGGCTTACAATTGACACCTTTTAGTGATATGCCCTATTAGGAGCAATAAGGTTTATGATGTCTAGCTTTTGAAAGGATTTACAAACATACAATGAACTATTCACACTATTAGGAGATTTAGCAAAAATTTCAAGTCTACCATGTTAAAGGATTTGAATGATGCACTTGTTAGGATGAACCAGTTGTTGATCTTTGATTTGCAACTCTGATTTTGCTAGTTAACATTGCTAGTGTTGTAAAGATCACCTAACTATGATAGATAAATCTATGTTGTCCCTTATACTACTTGTAGCCTTCTTTAATTTGCACTTCTACTTATCATATATATTTCAATATATCTTTCTTGGATATGATACAATGCGTTACATATATATCAATTCAAATCACAACTTATTAAAGTTGGCTACAATACCAATTTCACAATAATTCACAAAGTTGGCCGAAATGTTGTAAATCTATTTCAAAAGACAAACTTAATGATGTTCTGATACTCAGAAAGAACTATTAATACTTGACAATATTTGATATTTAGTTGAATTTGAATGTTTGTCTATACTAATCACTTCCAAGTAGCTTGAATTCAATTAGCACTGTGTGACTTGGTGAACACTAAGAAACATAGAAGCAACTGAATCACTTGGTTGTCACTATATGGATTGATCAACACGATATTCACATTGTTAACATTGCAAGATTGGTAGACATAGTATAACTTTGTTAGCATACCATAGCTCAGTTAACACTACAATCTTCTTCACTTTCACTAAATAGCTTGGTAGCCTCTGCTACACCTAGTTTGTATTGTACATTGGTAATGAAGCTTGGTAAACATTGTATAGCTTGATAAATACTACAAACTAAATCAAGTGCTTGATAGACACTACATTCTGACTACTTGGCTCATGAATAACTAAATTACTTGGTTAACACTGCAAATAGAATTATAGGCTTAGTAGAAACTATAGAGCTTAGTAGCAATGTAACCAATTGACTAAGTGTTGAGTCATTGATAGACAAGTTGACCTTTATGTCAAAAATCTCCCCATTTGGCATTACTGAAAAAAATACTTATCAAACCAAAAATCTGCATTTCAAAACTATAAGTTAAAAAATTCCTTTGTCATTAATCTATGTCTTCAACTCGAGTTGACTTATTGAAACTATAGTTCAATAACATACTTTGTTTTTCTAATTTTTCTAATTTACTTTTAGAAAGATGTTTTCTCCTTATCTGTACAAGTATCTACATGATACTATCCTACTCCGCCATACATATGTCTCTCCTATATACATACAAAATGGAGTATAGTATATTTCTTCTCCTTTACAATATATTTTCCCACTTTACATATTACTACTCCCCCTTTTTCACATAAATGTGAAGGTGTATATTATCTATATGTTAATAACAAAATATGTCAAGAATTTAGAATGTACCTTTAGAATAAGTACCATTGTCTTGTCCCAATTCTCTTATTGTGGCTTACATGCATGTAATCCAATCTAAACTTTTGATGATAATTACATCATGTGATCGACTATGGATAATTTGTTATCATGGATAAGTGTCTTTGCATGTGCAACATGTTTATGCAATGCATCCATGTTAGGAAGAGTCATGGCCTATATTTTTGCAAGTGTGGCCCTAATTCTAGGTTCTTTCTTCAATAATTTTGCTTGCAAGTTTTTTAGATATATGATCTTTGTGTAATGAGAAAAACTATTGCTTGGGTCAAGTAATAGGTGGTGTGCACTTTCCTTCATGTCTTCATCTATCTTGGGCAATTTATCCTTGATATCCTTTGTTAAGATAGATGTGTCACTTGACAAATAATGAGACAACATCATTAGTAGATGTTTTCAATGAACCAAGAATAGTAGCTAATTGTGCTTGATCTATTGCAATTCTATGTGTAACTTGTTGTAACACTCTATTTACAAGCTATTTTTCAACTCTTTGAAGTATCTTTTCATGTCCATTAAGGTCTTCATTAAAATTTTGAACAATTTCTGCTAACTAATCAAGAATAGGTTGAGTATTGTCAACCTCAATACTCAGAGTATCAACAAATATGCTCTTTATTTCTTCAAAAACTTGATTTACTTTCTTCTTCTCTTCTCTAAGATTTTTTTTCTTACATCTCTTCTTTAGTAATTTTCCCATGGTGTCCATTTGACTAGGGGTGAGGTTAGAGATATCCCAATTTGGAATAACTATACCCTCATCTAGATCAATAGCTTTTGCTTTATCTTTACCGTCTTCCTTCAGGACGGTGGAAAAAAATTGTTTTCCCTTGTCTAAGACTTTAGTACTCGGTTGAGATAGGTTCTCAACTATCATTGTATTTTCTATGGATACATTTGGCTAAGAGAGGTAAGTATATTCCAAATAGGCACAGTCTTTGTAAGCATAATCTAGGGATGGTTAACCACATTTTTATTCATTGTCCCTTTTCCTTGGAGGTTTGGGAACTTATGACCAAGAGCTATGGGGTCAGCTGGTGTAAACTATCCAACATCCAAGATTTCTTTAGTCAATGAGATTGTTTGTATAAAGGCATGAAGACACAAATAATTTTCTCCTAGACTCTTCCATATTTCTGTTAGGGAATATGGAAAGAGAGAAACAATTGAATCCTCAGAGAAAGGAAGCTCCTACCTTTGTTCTTGTAGATAAAATAGATAGTACTATGAGAGAAAACTATACTATTAGAAAGGGGGAAATATTGGAGGAAAAAGTATGGAAAAGAAAAAGGACAGGGAGGTGAAAAGATAGGAGGCTAAGTGGTTTTTTTCCCAATAAAGAATGGCATAAAGACAACTTTGATGGCGCAACCAAAGGGAACCTTGGCCTAGCTAGTTGTAGGGGAATAATAAAAAATTATCATGGGGTTGGTGTAGCGGCCTTTTCTTATTCTTTATGGACTTAGACAAACCATTACATGGAGGCCAGTGCAGCTCTCCAAGCTATCAAGTTGGCTTTAGCTATCGGGATTGAAAATCTTTGGTTGAAGGGAGACTCTTTAAATATAATCAAATGTTTAAAAGGATATTCTCATCCTTCTTGGACCATTTCTAACATGGTGGAGGAGATCTGATCTAATTTTTGAACATTCAAAAGGGTCCATGTCAACCACATTATAAAGAGGCAAATTTTGCTGCTGATTGGTTTCCAAATGAAGTGGTGACCAAAAATATGGTGATGTTGTGGCATAGTGGAGACAACTTTTTGATGGTTATGACATATATTTTAATGCTAGAACAAATCCAGAGGAGTACGAAGGTAATCTTGAGTTACTAATGGAAAAATATACAAGACGGTGTGAAAGAAAAGGTTTTAATGAGAATCATGGGAAGATAATGAGCTACCATCTTTTTTTTACTTTTGGAACATTTTATGGGTCTCATTTGGATCTTCCATTAAAAACAATATAGGTGAAAAAGACTTTGTGAATTGAATAGTTCAGAAAGTAGAAGATTGTGAAGGACCGAAGAACTGGTGTAGGGTTTTCACATAGGGGATCAAGATGGTTGGTAAGAGGAGTAGGAAGGAGCCAACCGAGGAGGCAAGAAAAAGGACAAAGAGAACAAAGGTCTAGAATAGACTGGAGAAGGGTAGAATAGAGAGGTACATTGAAAAACTCCATGGTTTTGACAAGGAGATTACTAAGCTCATGGTAAACACTTGGAAGGATGGAAGTGTCAAAATTGACACGGTTCCACACCAGGTGAGTGTGGAAACAATTGCTCTTCTCATGGAGATTCCTCAGGAGGGGATAAATTTTTATAGGGACAAGAAAATGTTGGCAAATGTAGTGAAAGATTTCATGAAAGATGTGGAAGATAGGAAGAAGTTAGTGAAGGTCAAGACTTATTACAAAATGAGTTCAATAAAAAAGCTATGGAGCTATGTCTTAAGGGATGTCATCAAATTATTTTCCCTAGATAGTAGATTCGACAGAGTTAGAACACACCACTTTGTTCTACTATTAAAATTTATTTTCCTTTCTATCTATTTACTTCTTTGAGCAAGAATATTGTGGGTTTCAAGAAGAAACTCAGTGAAAACCTAGCTCTTCGTGAGGGTCTTTTCCTTCTAGTTTATAAATATCTTAAGACCTAGACTAGGGAAAAATCCTTAGGCCACTTTGGGGATGCTTCAAAGGATACTAAGAGCTCAAATTTTTCTAAATCTAAGGAAAAACAAAGTCTTAGCTTAGAGGAAGAGGATAAAACCCCCTTGATGGGTAAGAAGCCAAAGGGGGGTGAAAAAATTTCTCCCTCAGCTAGTAATATTCCAAGCAGGAAGAGTCCCAAAGGATTAACACCCAATCTTGTGGAATAGGGGGAGGATGAGTATAAATATGATGAGGAGGAAATGGAGTCAAAGGATGAGAAGAAGGGGGAGGACATCACTATTCTACCTAGCAATCCCAGAAGAGGAAGGCTAAGGAGGATATGCCTTTGTAAAGAAGAAGTGATGAGACACATGAGATTCCTAGCCCTCCCCCTTCCCTCTCTTCACCCCAAGGAAGATAAAGGAGATCTTGGTGGAAGATAGTGATGGTGAGGTAATGGAAGAAGGTAGAAGATCGCGGAGAATATTCCATAGAAAAATTGTGAAGATGGGGATCATTAGAGAGGCCATGAATCCTCAAATTCTTGAAGATGAGGGAAAAGTTCATTTTGAGGAACTCATTAACCTACCTTTGGTTGCAATTTTACACAATGCAAGGGACATAGGGCTCTAATGCCAAAAATAGTATGATAGACAACTTCCTTTCAATTAAGTGGTTGTTCCATGAGTTTGAACAACTTGAGGAGAAAAAGGGCTAGGAGGAAGCCAAAGGAAGAGTAGCAACCCGAGATGTTTAGCCAACTAGTAGGACCATCTTTCTAAGGTCAAGAAAAGGGTACAAAGGATGGAGATATCAAACCAAAATCTTGCCAATCAGGTGATCACCACTCTAAACACTCTCAATGAGAACATCAATAGCCTAGGCAAATCATTGAAAAATGTAGGTATTGGTGGGGAAAAGGAATCCAAGTGGACTGAGGGGAAGACGAGTGAGACCAAGGGCCTAGTAGAACATTCTAATCATATAAACTAGGAGCATGTGATTGAGGAGATCTAGAGTGCTTATGAAATAGTTGAAGCAATGTAGGATCTTGGTAGGAAGACTGAGTAGTAAGGGTTTTACTTCCTATCCTGTCCTATTTCTATTGGGTCTTTTGGCTTTTCCTTTTTTGCCATTGGCCTATCTTTTGTTATCACCTTATGTAGGAAGAATTATTGGGTTAGGGATTTATTTAATAATATGTATCCAACTTATTTGTAAAACCTTTTGGGTTTTGGGATCCCTGGAACACCTATTTTTCTTAATCAAAATCAAATGTTGAAAAGGCACTAACAACAAGAATACCTTGTTGTCTCTCGGTCAAGCTTGATGATGAAGGAGCTTGCTACTTAGTAGATGAAATGTTGGGCACTTCAATCAATAAAATATTCAATTGAACATATTCAAATCTTGTTTGTAATTTACCCATAGTGTCCATTTGACTAGGAGTGAGAGTAGAGATATCCCAATTTGGAATACCTATACCCTCATCCAGATCAATAGCTTTTGCTTGATCTTTACCCTTATCCTTCAAGATGGTGGAAATGAGTTGCTTTCCCTTGTCTAATACTTTAGTAGTCACTTGAGATTGGTTCTCAACTATCATTGTATTTTCTATAGATACATTTCGAATAGAAATAATTTTGGAAAGTGATGGACTAGAAACAAATGTTGAAAAGGAACTAACAATAGGAATACCTTGTTGTTTCTTGCTCAAGCTTAATGATGGAGGACCTTGTTGCTTGGTAGATGAAGTGTTGGAAAATTCAATCAATGAAACATTCAATTGAATAGATTTAGATCATTTTTGGGTACTTGGTATAGAAATGATATCCACAAACAACTTGGTAGATACACTAAGGCTATGCTAGGAGAGTGAGGAAATGAGGCCATGACTACTATTGTAATTTTCTCTACATCAGTTTCCTTAATGCTTTAAATCTCTAGAAGGCTTCCTCTAGTAGCTTCTTGTTCTTCCTCATCATCTTCTATATTGACATAATTTAACTCATCATCTTTTATTTCTATATTTTATTCCTCATCTTCATCATCCTTGTCATCAACAAGTAAAATGAAGTCACTAGGTTGGTGTAGCTTATAGAAATTTTTCCATTTAGTTTTAGTTTTCCTCACCACATATTAAATATCTTTAAGTTATATCACACATGTGTTGAATTTAAGAGTGAACTACTCTTCATTTTTCTTCAAGGATTCCTTCACTTCCTTCTCACTAAGATTTGGCATGAGTTGCCTCATATTTTTCTCAAGGATGTCCTTGATATTATTTTTTTCATTTTCCTATCTAGGTTTGATTACCTATAGAGGTTCGTTAGGAAGTTTTTGTAGAAGCTAATCTAGAAAGTAATTCCATTTGCCTAATTTTGACATAAGAATATCTTCAATCTTCTTTTTTTCTTCTGCATTCTTGGTCTTATAATCAAGAGATTTGAAATTTTCTATTCCAACTCCTTCTTCCATTTTCTTTAATCTTTCCTAAAGTTTAGGTGCATCTCTTTTGAAGATTATATTCTTGGCTTCATCTTCACATGACTTCAATTTATTCCTAGTGAATACATCAGGGGATGACTTGGCAAGTCTAGTTATGATAACCATACCTTTCCTCCTACGAGGTTGTTCTTCCTCAAATTTGGCTTCTTCTTCTTCATCCTCTACATCATCATCATCTATATCATCACCTTTTCCCTTTGTAGGAATAAGTGTAGAACTTGCTTGCTTTTTTCTTTTTAGTATCTTGTACATTCATTTCCTTCCTTTATTCACTTCTTGAGGTAGCTTGATCTCAAGCTCAATTCTTTCCTTTGCTTCATCATGTCTTCCAAAATATATGTCATTAGGATTGATAGGCTCATTCTATGATATCCTTAGTGTCATCAATGTTAACCTTATACTCTAGAGGCTTAACCCATGCCACTCTAGGTCTAACTTCTTGAATGTATTAAATTTCACAATCCACCATGAAACATATATTATACTTGTAATCTTCTACAAGTTTCTTAGGGATCCTATTTCTATTCTACATCTTCTTTTTGAATGATTCAAAATAGTTATCCATGATGCTTTCAAAATTTTCACCCATTTTTTCTATGTACTCATTGATTTGATATAAAACAAGAATGTCTTTCCTCCATACTACTATACCTTTGGAAGGTAAAAATTTCTAAACAAAGAAGAATAAATATGTCAAAAAAGATTTGAGATTACATGGATTATTCTTTGATCCACTAATGATCTCCATGTTCTTGTTGAGATGATTCAATAGTAAGTCAGCAAGGTCAAAGCATAGGTTATTCTTCACAACCTTGTATGTAAGATTTCCAGCTTCATAAGACACATTGTTTAACTGACTAGAACTATAAATCTTGTGTTCAATTACATGTATGGTGAACTTCAACTCCATGTTTGTTACTCCACTAAGATTCATTCCTCTTTTGTCCCACTTAGCAAGAGTCTTCTTAGTTAGTTCTCTACAACCAAGGGTTTTGGTTGTCTTGTCTTTTATTAGCATGGGAAGTCCATTGATTTTGTAAATCATTTTCTTCATAATTTAAATGAGGTATTCCAACCATAACTACCCATTATGAACATAGCTTTTAATATATCTAATCCATCTGACCTGAAAGTCTCTTGGCATATGTGAAATGTGGGTTAAACCCTTGGTTTCCAAATGTTGATGCTTGGGTTTCAATGCTTCATCAACACATTATTTATTGTATGCTTCATTCATTGCTAGGGTTTCAAGTTCCTGAATAGAAAATTGGTAAAAGGAATGAATTTCATGCATGATTAACACCTTAGGAAAAGTTTGAGACTATGCACCAGCTGGGTCAAGCACATGTACAATTGGTAGATTCAACTTGAAATTGGGTGGCTTGTGGTTGACTCCAAGAATTAACATTTTAGACCCTTTCTTTTTGTTTCTACTTCAAGATGCCATGTTTGGTAAGGTTTCTAAAAGCTTTTAGAATTCTTCAAAAATAAATACTTAATTTTCTTAGGGGATCTAAAATCACTCTACACAAATAGCTCTAGAAATTCATGGTGAAAATATTACCTTTGATTTCTTCCTTTTAATTAATTTCTTTTGTTTAACTTCTATTAATGCTTCGTACTTCATAGTCACTTGGTGATAGTTTATTCTTCACACAGTTTATTCTCTAATGCTCAAGAGACATCTACAGCTCAGTAGAGTCCCCATCACTTAGTAAGAATTACCAACTCTATGCTTGCAACAATATCGAACCCAACCTTGCTCAATAAGGTCTTATGACCTGACTTAGCTTAGTAAGGTCTTCTACTTTCATCATGCTCAATGATCCTTGTGCATCTTAAATGCTAATTTTGATCATTCCTCTTTCTAGTTGGAACTGATGTTAGATTTATTACTTTGAATCATAGTTCCAGTGATCTCCATAAGGAACTAAGTTGAGATGACTGAGCCACCCAACTCATTGACTTGGATGTCATTCACTTCATGATCCTTTTTTGAATTCTTTGTAGATTTTGGTACCCATTGTTACCTCATTTTTTTCCTGATATTGTCAACTTTGGCTTTATTTTCATCTTAAATTCTACCTATGTTCATATAATTCTTGGCAAGACATCCAAGTTCTGTACAAATAAAACATCTTTTTGTAGTATCTATTTTCCTCATATAATGTTTTACACAATTTGATGCAATGGGCTCATATTCACCACAGTAGTGACATTGACATTGTGTGTTGTATTCCCATCCAAATGTTGCTTTTAGAATTTGTTTTATTGGGTTCCACTGCTTGGTTTTGCACTTTAAAGATTTGTGTCCTTGTTTCTTGCCCCTATGACATTTACCTTCAAATTTAGGTTTCTCTTGGCATTCATTTTTCTCTATAATCATGCTTATGACAACTCTAACACTTTCCATTAAATTTTTCTTTACCTTTACTCCATCATTTGTTTCATGTATGAGCTATCTTACAAAAATGATTGCAAGTAAGCCTTTTATTATTTTGAGCTCCTTGCTAAGACGATTCACCTTCTTCTATGTATCCTACTCTAGTATTACCTTTATGACTATACTGACTTGGTTCATTTAATTTCTTCATTCTTTCCTAAGATTTCATTGTTCTATCATAAGTTTGTTTTTCAATGTATATATCATTCTACACTCTTTTATTCTCTAATCTTCGATTTATAAGTTCTTCATTTGCATTGGTGAGTTGATCAATGAAGTCTACTTGTTGAGTGGATATTTGTTGAAATTTAATGTTATTCTCTTCTATCACTTCTTTGGCTTTGTCTTTTTCTTCGATTATGTCACATATTCTTGTTGAATGGATTTCTTGTTCTCTTTCCATCTTTCTTACTTCTTATTGAAGATTGTAATTTTTTTCTAATAAGTCTTTGATTACTTCATTAGCTTCATCTAAATTTCATTCTAGATATATGTCTTCAATACTTTCTTTAGTATAGAGATAATCATTCATTTGTACTACAACAAATTTCCTTTTTCTCAATGATTAAGAGAGTTGCTCCTTTTCTTTTTTGAGTTGTCCAAAGGCCAATACAAGATCCAAATTTTCATTGTCAATAGGCTTATCTATCCTATATACCTCAATTGTCTCTAATCTTTTCTCAAGTTTTTAAACTTCTCATGTGAGAAACTAAGAGCTTTGATACCAATTGTTGGAAATATAAGGTAGGAAAGGTTATTGAGAGGGGAGGGGTGAATTAGAAACCAATAAAACTTTATCTTACTTCATGAATTAATCCTTCATATATAATATTTTGATCTAATTGCATGCATGAATGAATGAAAGTAAATAAAAATTCATAACACTTTGACACAAGATATAGTGACCCAGAAACCTTCCAATTAGAAAGTAAAATTGAGGTGGGGATGATACCCACAAGCTTTAGTATTATACTATAAAGTTGACATATTAAGGCTTATAATTGACCACTTTTGATGATTTTCCTTATTAGGAGCAATAAGGATTGTGAGGTCCACCTTGTTAAAGGATTTACAAATATATAATAAAGTATGCACTTAGTTAGGAGATTTAGGAAAAAACTATTAAGTCTACCATGTTAAAAGATTTTATTGACGTACCTGCTAGGATGAACCAGTGGCTAATCTTTGATCTACAACTCTAATTTTTTGGTTGAGATTCCTTATGTTGTAATGATCACTCGACTGCAATAGATAAATCTATGTTGTCCCTTATACTACTTGTAACCTTCATTAATTCACACTTATTATATCTCTTCCCATATATCTTTTGTGGATATGATACAATGTATTACATAATAACAATCCAAATCGCAACCTACTAAAGTCATCTACAATACCAATTTTATCATAATTCACAAAGTAGGCCTAGCTAATGTAACTCAGGTTTAGAAAAAAAACATAATGATGTTGTGTTACTTGGAAAACACTATAAATAGTTATAAATATTTGGCACTTGGTTGAATTTGAAGCTTAATTCATAATAATCACTTCCCAGTAGCTCAAACTCAGTCAAGACTATGTGACTCAATGAGCACTAAGAAACTTGGTAGCAGCTGAATCACTTGGCTGACACTATATGATTTGGTCAACACTAGATTCACATTGTTAACAATACAATCTTAGTAGACATAATATAACTTGGTTAAATGCCATATCTTGGCTAATACTATGATATTCTTCACTTTAATTTAATAGCTTGATAGCATCTACTATGCTCAGTTTGAATTATACATTATTGATGAAGATTGGTAAACATTGTGTAGCTCAACAAACACTACAAACTGACTCAGATGCTTAGTAGATACTTTATTCTAACTAATTATCTCAGGAATATCTTAATCACTTGGTTAACTCTACAAACTAAATGATAGGATTGATAGCAACTATAGAGCTTTGTGTGTAAAAGCAAAAACCGATGTCACCCTTTTGTAAAGAAAAAGGCTAAAAAAAGTATAACTGTTCACCTTCAATGACATAAAATTGGTATAATTATTTTTAATTTGAAAATGGAGTAAACTAATTAAATGTGTAGAAATGGATGAAGTTTAGGATTATAATTTTTAATAGTTAATTGAAATAAGAATTGATATATATTTCCTAATTTTTATAGATGATTTTTGAGCCACTAAAACACACAGAAAATTAGGGGTCTAGTTCCCACCACAAAAATATATGGGAATAACCTTATTTTCCTTTGATCTCAGACTATGTTATAGATGATGTATATATCTAGAAAAATCAAAAAAAAAAGTTGACTTTAGACCTCTATTTTCTCTTTTATAATGATTGAAATTTTGACTCACCTAAAATCGATAGTTTTCATCTACCATGACATTTTTCGAAACACATCTATTCTAATTGGGAGAGAAACTATACATTCTAGAAGAGGACTCTCTCTTGTAGAACATCATATAATTTTTATATTTTTTTGATGTGATTTAATATCTGTTTCTCAAAAATGACATCTTTTTGAGTGCTAGAATACGTGCTTGTAGAATCTTTTAATGACAATATACTATATCTAATTAAGTCACTATAAAATCTATATGAGAATATTCTTGACTTTGATCTCTACAAGATCGTGTTCATATATTATTAAAAATTATCATAAAAAATAGTAAGAGTTATTGAAATGACACTTTTCTGAAATAATTTTATTTCTTTAGTAATTGGATACAAACTAGTATGAAACACACATTTAATAGAAATTTCCAGTTGGAAAAGTGTGATATCATGTACAACTTAGCTATAATGAATTTATCTATATCACATGTTTATAAATTTATTTTACATAGAAATACTCAAATTCAATCAATTTGATAAGTTAGCCTAAAAGGTGACACAACATTGTACTTTTACCTTGGTAGAAATGTAACTAATTAACTAAGTATTGAGTCACTAATAGAAAAATTGACCTTTATGTCAAAACTTACATAGTAGATTTCCTATGAGTCTTTGTTGCCTCTAGGTTTAGATTTTTTTTTTGCCTTGGTACCTTTGATATAGTTACCAATTAGGTGTTTCCTTAACCTAGATGTTGGTTATGACTTGTGGATGGATATCCATATGGGACTTGAGATTATCTCCTCAGCATGGTTGGATCAGGCCATTTTGGTTCCACAATGTCGTGTACTAGTGTTTCTTATACTATTGAGATCAGATAGTTGGATGGCATTGCTAGATGTACTTGAGTAGTTTTTCCTTTAATTATTATCTTGTGTGTTCTATTGGAGGCTTATATTTTGTTGTGATATATTTCATTATCAAAGATCTTAGGAGATGATGTATTGATTGATGATTTATATTCTTTCAGATTCTCATACCTTGTGACTTGTACATTGGACGATCATGCATTCTGGTTATGTCATGTGGCATCTTATGTAATTTTATATTATTTATTTGGATTCCTACTTGTGACTATTCTATGATGTGTATTTTTGACATATCAAAATTATTATTAATGAAACTTATATTAATGTGATTCAACCTTATAGGACCATTCGAAGATCTAATCCATTCATGGATTTATTTGTATGTCTGTGAATTATTTTTTCCACTATGTTATCTCTTGTTATTTAATCTTTAAAAGATTTTTTTTTTCGAAAACTAAGTGAAACTTTAGGTTAATTTACTTTGGGTTCCCTGGCGAGGTGTTAAATCTAGTATTAGAGCCTAAGTTTCTACATTGGGAGCTCTAGGTTTATTGGAACATCACTAGATGACAACTAGTTAAACTAAAATGAAACTTAAATAGTTTTATGTATCTATTAAAACTTGAATACTTGAAACATATAAATTGAATACTTGAAACATATAAATTGAATAACTCTTGAGTTGGATTTAAGACATATTTTTTTATGATTTTTCTTTAAGGTGGTTTACTTTTGTTGACTTTGTGAACATTTTTATTTCTTTCTTAGATCTTGTCAGAGGATGGTGTTTGGTACTAGATCATCCATTATAAGTCAGAGCTTAGGCTTAGGTAGAGTTCATGGGAGATGTGGAAATGTTAGTCCTCCTCCGAGTCATGGAGAGATTCTTGTTTATGAAGAGAATAGGGAGGAGATCCATAGAGAAGAGCATGCTAGCTTAGACTATACTAATTTGAGATAGATGATGACAACAATCTTAGAGAATCTGCCTCCTCCAAGGTGTGATGGATAGGAGGGATCATATCATGCCAGGATTGAGGAGAGGTAAAGATCAAGCAGTACTCAGGGAGACCTCCATGGTGATATGGAGAGCTCATATAAGGTCACTCAGATGAGGGACCTATATAGGTTCAAGATCAACCCTTTCAATGGGGTTGGTATAGGGTATGTGATAGAGTAGTCATTGATTTCATTAGATAGATGTTTTGGTATGTTGGAATTTGACTCTAATGTTAAATCGGGGTATGCCATCACCCACCTACAACTCTTTGGGGGTACATGGTGGAACATTGAGGAAAATAAATTGGGAGTGAACATGAATATTTCTACATGGGAATTATTCCTTGAGAAGTTTGATGAATGATTCCTACCAAAGAAATGGCTCTAGTAGAGGACAAATGAGTTCCATGGTCTGGGGCAATATACTATGAATATGGTATAGTATAAGAAGAAATTACAGGAGTTCATGCCTTATGAAAGGACTAGTGATAGTTCATTTCTAATGGTTCAAGACTTAATTTGGGGTCTAAAGAACCATCTTATTGGGGGTGTAAAGGATTTCCAACCTAAAATTCTAAAAGATTTGATATATCAAGCTATCCTTGTAGAAAAACTTGTCACTTTTAGACTTGTTGCAATTTTGTGGGAGCATTTGCAAGATTAGGGCACAAAGGTAATTATGGAGCAGGTAGTAGTATGAAGTCTCCTTCTTCTCAAGGAAATCAATAGTAGGGAGAATCTTCTCCACTAATGCAAAGTGGTGGTGGTAGTTCACACTCTAAGGATTCTTATCACTCTTTGTAGAATAGTTGCACTCAGTATGACTAGCCAACATAGAGTACCCATTCTTTTGCTAGTGGGGGTAGTTTTCAGCAACTCATCACACCTAGAGTGCAAGGGAGTTTTGATAGAGAATTTTTTCATGCAAATAATGAACGCATTAGTTGTCCCATTATCCTCAAAGGAAACTATAGTTCTCAGATTAGAGACCTACAACTTTAGAACCCATGGTTGGAGATATGGGTACATCACATAGGGTATTTTTAGTAGAGTCTTATTGTCCTACAGGTAGAAAGGACCCAATGGGATCTGCACAGTGAGTGCTTAAGTTTTATCTTTCTTGTAGGCTTCTAGGAGTAAGCCTAAGTCTAGGGGAGGTGGATGTAATGCCTACCCATAGTTTACTTTTCATGTTAGATTTCTGAATTATGTTATTCTAGTATTATGGTTATATTTTATGATTAGTGGTACATGGTTACCAAATTTGATTAGATTTTATTTCATTATTAGTTGATAGATTATATGAGGTATTTTATACTAAATTATTTCATTTTTTCATGATTATTCTTTCAATGATGGTACATGTGTATTCATAGATTGATTTTAATTATTTCATGATGATAGTTAGAGGGATGATTTATATGTTACTTACCCAATAGTTGCATGTTTATGGTGTACTTTTATGTTTTACTTTATGTATGACATTTCTAATGTGCTTGAGGGAGGGAGTCATGTTCATGTGCTAGTCGTGACCTGTGTGATGCACCACTCCCCACAATTTTGTGTTTGTGTGTGTGTGTGTGTGTGTGTGTGTGTGTGTGTGTGTGTGTACATGCTCATCTTTTATATAGATTGCAGCTATTGGGCATCAACTTCCCTAAACTACTAGGATGAGTGTGCTCTACCATCATATCTCAATGGTAAAGAGGGGAGAGAGTTCTTTAGTCCAAATCCTAACCCTAATCCAATTATCCTAGATAGTAGGACAAGTATCTAAGTTATCTACCCTTTTGAATTCATCATGTGATGTGAATTCAAGATTGACCCTTGAGTTTGATTTAGTGCTTTGTCTTTCAAACAACTTTTCTTATTTAATTTGTGGGTCTCATGTGATTTTCAATTATAATTAAATCAAATAAAAATATTATTAAATGATGTAATTTAATGAAAATTTTATAAAGAAAATATTTTTAAACTATATTTAATTAATTTATAAATTAATTAAATAAAAGAATTAAATTTAGAAGATTTAATTAAAGTTCCAATTTTGGTGTAATTATATATTATATTTAATAATAATTTATTTAGGAGTTTCATTTACTAATAAACTCTAAATATTATTATTAGCTTAATTACTAAATATATTATTAAAGATGTGTTGCAAATTAGAGAGAGAGAGAGAGAGAGAGAGAGAGAGAGAGAGAGAGAGAGAGAGAGTTAATTTAATAAAGTTTATTATAATTAAAATTCAAAAAGTTGGCACATGAAATTAAAATAAAATAAAATAATAAAGAAAAAGTATTTGCATGATTGCAAAACCGAAACCCTAAAGGGAGAAGGCTCTTTATTAATAAATTAAATGTCATTTCTCCACACATTGGTTTAGAGGAGAAAATATCGAGAAAAAAAAGTTTTTGAGGAAACAAGAAATTTTTGCAATCTGTGAGTATTTGTCTTGTTAGTATTAGATTGAGGTAGGATTTTTTCTTTAATTTATCACAATAATTTATCTTTGTATTACTCTGTATCTTCTTTGTTCTTTTTTGAGAATCTTGTTTTGGAAATGGTTATGTTTGAAACCCTTGTTTGTGAAATCATTGTTCTTCATTTAAAAAACATTCATGGTTGAAATCAATATGAAACCCTCATAGAAGAAATCTTGATTTTTGTTATTGAATACTCTTTTTGGAAGTTGGGATTATTTTACAACATACTGGAATAGGATAGAGTTCGGAAAAGAAAACCTAATCTAATTAAACAAATTTGGTAGTTGTGTAATTACTTTCCTACCAAATCTATTATTGAATTATGTGTGTGTGTGTGTGTGTTTGTGTGTGTGTGTGTGTGTGTGTGTGTGTGTGTGTGTGTGTGTGTGTGTGTGTGTGTGTGTGTGTGTGTGTGTGTGTGTGTGTGTGTGTGTGTGTGTGTGTGTGTGTGTGTGTGTGTGTGTGTGTGTGTGTGTGTGTGTATGTGTGTGTGTGTGTGTGTGTGTATTATGACCACAATAATAATATATTACACCAGTATTAATATTTTTAAGAAAATAAAGAATTTTTATTGGATGGATATGGGCTTCAAGGTTTATTTTTAAAAAAATAGAAATATTATTGGGCAGGCAGGGGCCATCAACCCATAGTCTCCCTTCTCCTTTCTTCCTCCTACCATAATAGCTTGGTTGTGTACATCAACCGTGAGTGCTACATGCAATGGCTCATGCTAATGTAGCATCGTTTTGTGCTGCCTTGTAGCACTCACACTATTATGTGAAGTTGTGGGCTATAAACCTATTTGATGTTTTATTATACTATTTTTAAATATATTTTAATATAAATTAATGAATATTAAATAAAATATTAAATATTAAATATTATTATTTATTATTAATAAATTTATTTATACTCTTAAATTAATAATTATTGTTATTAATAAATAATATTAATATTATTTTATTAATGATTTAATAATAATTATTAAAATAATTTAATAATAAATTTATTTTTTTGATCGGTAAATGGTCGAAGCCTTATATTCTATTAAATAAGCAAAATAATTACAAAATTCTATATTTTGAATGGCACTGGTAGGAAAGAATGGAGAAAGAAAACATCTAGTCTAGCCTAGGACCAAAGTCCTTTATTATACATATAATAAAAGGGGCATACCCCAATAAGAGAAGTATCAAAATATCATTACAATACTGGGGTGAGCAGAACATCAAATATCCTTAATATGAAAGGAATTACGATCATCAAATAATATAAATTTCTTGGGGAATAGCAAGAAACCTATCGACGGGGAAAATCAACACCAAAATCTAATAGCCAAAAGGGTTAGATATAATGATATTGATAGAATAAATACAAGACATTTTTAGGACATACTTTTAGGAGATAAAAACTACAAAAATTTAAGTTTAAAAAGTGAGAAGTGCCTGATACCAAAGGGTTATTAGAATGAATTGAATAGATTTAATGATCTAGATTTAATAATTATCTAGTTTAGGATTTGTTCTGCTTTAGTAATATTTAGTTTAATTATATACTAATTTTGAGATTTAGCTTTATTAGTAAATTAACTTTTAATAGCTATTTTAGGATAATATTAATTAAGAACACCTTATAAGCGTCAACAACCCTTTATAATTTAAGAGTACTATAATATTGATAACATGGTAATAGGAGGAAATGCTAGAACAAAATCCATATTCTATTTTCATTTTTCAACTTTGATTTAATGAGTTCCAAGTGAGAGTATACTAAGCAAATCTTTAGATGGTTAAATAAAGTATTAGCAAGATTTGATCTGATCATCTTACTAGATTTGATGATCATATACAGGTGCAAATGATGAAACCATATAGAGGGTCGAACCCAATTACTTTGAATTGGAAATGAATACTCATAAGATAAGATTTAATATCAATATAAACAATAATTTACATATCTGAGTGATCTATAAACCATCAGAGAAAGGGAAAATCCTAGATAATACATATTCTACTAGGTTCCTATGGAAAATGTAGCATGTCAAAACCCTGATTTGACCCTAAGCTATATCTAAAATCAAACCCAACTCTACATAGCCATAATAGAGAAAACCATTTAAAGCACACCCATGATCCTAATTATACTTCATGAGTCTACTTCTTGAAGACCATAATAATTTATGTGGCATACTTGAGGCATTTTTCCCTAGAGCTCAGTGGGAATTTGTAAGTATTCTTAGTTTTGCTTGATTTGTCAAATTTGGGGAGGCAAAACTTAATAGCTTCTAGGCCAGGTAAGTCCACATCTGGATGAATGTACAAATCAAAGGCATGAAAATAAGTCATTAGCCACTCCCTTGTTGGATCCTCTTTAATGCCTCTCAATCACAATAGGAATTGCATGCTAGCTTCCATCCTCAGCCATTCTTGGAAGAAAAAGATATTATCTCTGATGACCAAGCAAGGGTGGTTGGAAGTAATGGAAAGTTTGAAACTACTCATTTGGTGAGCCATGCAAGCTTCATGTAGTGAGATTTTGAGTTTATCATCAATTCTAAAAACCACTTCCTCTAAACCTACTAACCAACTTAGGTCAAATAGATTATAGCTAAGCCTAATAATGTCCCATTTCTCAACTCTAGCCCTAGCTAGGCATCCTATCCATGTCCCAAAAATATCATTGTTGGTGCACCATGAAAATTCATAGTCGAAAACACCTTCCTCGAAAACCCTACTGACAACTACCTTACTCATGTCATCTGTGGGTCTAAGTAATTGATTCCATCTTTCTAATTTAACTGAACCAAGAAAAGCCATGGTTTCATTTTCAAAAGCATGATGTAGGAAAATATTAGTGTCCATTTAATTTGGAGCAACAAATCGCCTAATATAGATGAGTTGAGGAGGGAGTGAAAAATAATAAAGCCAACCCACATTTATAAAATAGCCTATAGGAAGTATCTAAAGAGTCGGGTGATGATGCCAACTCCATGAAACTGAGTGATTTATTCCTTCTCGAGATCATAATTAACACGATTCCTATTGTAATGATATCTTTGAGGGGAGGATTCAAATATATAGAGATATGTGTGCCAAGATTAGTACCAATAGTGATAATCATAAATCCAAGTTTCGAGGGAGATTGTGATGTGGGCCAATATATTATGATAATAATTATTTACTAGCTATGATTAAATGTTGATATGTTTTCTACATATATACCTTTGTTTGGTAAACTATCTACTTCAGTATTGCCTTCTCTAAATATATGCGAGAATCTAATTTCTTCAAATTATTCCAATAGTCTTATTGTTTTTTCTAATCTAGAATTTAATATCCAATTTGAAGGTCTTCTTTTCTTGAGTGCATTTAAGATTATTTGTGAGTCATCTTCAATTATAATTTTTCTGACTTTTAGATTAATACAAAGTTTTGTTCCTTCTTCAATTGCTTCTAGTTCTTCTATATTATTTGAGACTAATCCCAGTCGCTTTTCTCTTTTAATGAGCCAATTTCTAGATTCTTCCCTGATAATACACCCTATTCCTATTTTTCTAGGATTGCCTCTAGAGACTCCACTGAAATTCAATTTCTTCCAGCCTTTCGGTGGTGGTTCCCAAATGCATTCTTTTTTGGCTACACTATTATTTCTCATATATGTGAGAGATGGATTGATTAGATGTTTCCATTTCTTTTTAATTTCAACATCCCACTCTAAGAAGGAACCTTCTTCTTTTGAAATTTTCCTTAAATCACAATTTATGACTTCCACAATGTTTTCCTTAATTTTGTTGTAAAGAGATAGTTTGTTGTGTTAAGTTATTCATTCTAAAAGATTCATCTATTTTTCTGTCTCCATATCTCCCAAGCTAAGATTTCTAGTGTAATGCATTAGAGATTTCCATATACCTTATTGTCTACCAATTTTGGCCAACCGATCAAATGGTCTTGCCATTTTTCTAGTAGAGAGGCTATCCAATTTAGTTTTGATTTGAGTGATATCCATCATTCCTTTTCAAATTTACATTGGTAAAGAAGATGTTCTAAAAAAATTTATTCTTCTTTGTAGAGAATACATCTTGATGGGCCTTCAAATTCCATTTTCCTAATTCTAACCACTTCTAGAATTCTTTCTTGAATGGCTTCCCATAGAAAGATACTTTCTTTAGGAAGCTTTGCTAGATCCCAACAGTGATTCGCTGAGATGTTTATTGCTTCCCATCTTTGCAAATTTATAATTTGATTATATCCTTCTTTTACTTCATAGTTTCAATCTTTAGCAGCTACCTAGAAAATTTTGTCCTCCCCATTTTTAATGATAATAGGATGATCTCTACAGATATTTTCTAGAATCTCTTGGTCAACCTAGTTGAGACCACAATTGTCTAAGGATTTCCATTCCTAGGTTGTTTCTTCATTAGACTAGATCAATTGAATGTAATCTTATGCCTTTGTACCCCAAATCGTTTGCAAATAATTTTTTGCATTATGGGTTACATCAGAGTGGTCAAGGGGGGGATAACCAGTCCATGAGTCTTCCTAGAAAAGAGCTTTATCACCTTTACCAATATCCCATGTCATATATTTGGTTATAAGGGGATGGCACGTCATTAAGAAATTCCATGCTACTAAACCTCTAGGAGGGTTCCTAGTTCTGAATAGTGATGAACTATCTAACACACTAAGATATTTGTTACATAGAATTCTAGTCCATTTACTATCTCTTTCTCGACACAATCTTAATACTTTTTTTTGATCCTAGAGCTTCATTCTACCATTCTAGGCTTTTTATTCCTAGAACTTCTCCTTCTTTAGGCCCACATACTTTTTCTCATCTTATTAGCGTTGCATTTTTCTTCTCTTCTAATCCATTCCAAAAGAAGTCTCTTAATTTCTTTTTGATTTCCTAATTTATATTCTTAGGTAATTATGAACATGAAATTTGCTAAGTAGGTATGGCTAATAGAATGGCTTTTATTTTTGTTTCTATCCTAGCTTTGGTTAGCCATTTTCCTTTCCAGGCTTCTATTTGATTGTATATTTTTCATAATGTTTGTTTCCATCTTTGATTATTTCAATTCCTTTTTCTAGATATATTCCCAGATATTTAAATGGAAAGGTGTCCCTTTTAAATCCTAGTGTATTGGTCATATATTTTTCTCTATCTACTATTGTGTTTTAAAAAAAAAAATTTAGATTTTTCCACATTGATTTGTTGACCTAAGGCTTTCATCTAATTGTTTAAAATTGTTTTGAAATAGTCAGTCTCTTTCTTAGTGCTTACTTTAGCTAATATAGTATCATCAGTGAATTGTTGATGTGTGGTGTTATCCACATTTTCAGTGACCTTTATCCCTTAAACTTTATTTTGAAGTTATGCTATTTTAATTGCTCTTCCAAAAGATTCTATGGTGATGATGAAAAGAAAAGGGGAGATAAGATCATCTTGTCAGAGCCCCCTAGATATACTAAAAAATCCTACTGGAGTTCCATTCATAAGGAGAGAGAGTTTTAGGTTAGAGATGCATTGATAAATGAAGTTTATCCACTATTTTGAGAATCCAAAAGCTTTGAGTGTTTTACATAGGAATCTTCACTCTACTTTATCATGAGTTTTTTGTATGTCTAGTTTTAATAACATACATGCTTCTTTATTTTTGGATGCTGAATGAATTATTTCTTGGATGATAGAAATGCCATCTAATCTAGATCTCCCAAGTAAAAATCCTATTTGTTCTTCTGAAATTAACTTAGGGAGAAGTTTTTTGAGATGGTTGGCTAAGGCTTTTGAGAGAATTTTATAAATGGTATTACATAGTGCAATAGGTCTAAAATATCATGGTTCTTCAATTCCTATTTTTCACTGGGATAAGAATAAGGAAGGTGTGATTGATTTATGTTAAAAGAGTTCCTCCATTCCTAGATGCTTCCATTGCTTTCCATAAATCTACACGTATTATTTCTTAGAATTTTTTCGAAGAAGAATGCTTGGAAACCATCAAGTCCTAGTGATTTGTCTATGTTAATACTAAAGAGAGCCATTTTGATTTCTTGCAATATGAATGGTTTATTGAGGGATTTATTATCATCAGTTGAAATTACCTCAGGTATTATTTTTAACATTTCTTCTTGTTCTATTCTATTAGAAGTGTCATAATTATTGAGGATATCTTTAAAATACTCTACAAATTTTTTTACTATTTTATATGGAATATCGATTGATTCACCTTGTGTATTTTTTTTATTTTGTTATATTATTATGGGCTCTATGATGTAGGGTACTGTTGTGAAAGAATTTGGTGTTGCGATCTCCTTATGCCAACCATTTCTCCTTGGATTTTTGCTTCCAGTATACCTCTTCTTTAGCTAAAATTTATTCTTGTTTTAGTAGATATTCTTTTTCTAGTTGGTAAGTTTCATTATTTATTCCTTTTTTGATGACTTCTTTTTTTAATTTTTCCAATTTATCTTCTATGTCTAACTTTTCTTTAAATATGTTTTTGAATTGTGTTTTATTCCATTTAAGAATCTTTACTATTATAGATTTTTTTCTAGATACAAAGCAAAACAATTTTCAGCCCTAGAATTACTATTCTTGCCACAAATTTTTTATAATATTCATAATTTTTATTATCCATAAACCATATTTTTCACATTTAAATGGGTTTCTTCTAGGCTTGGACTATTCCTTCATGTCTATTTTAATTAGAAAATAATTTGATCTTGCTATTGGTAGAATTTCTACAGTGATTTCTCCAACTAGTTTGCTTAGTTCTCCTTTAAAGAAAAATTTGTCTAATATTTCTACAATGTAGTTGTAGTTTTTCTTCTATTATTCCATGTGTAGACTCTATTTTTTGTTGGAATATCTATGAAATAATTTCTTTCTACCCATTCTTCGAAGTCTTCTATAGCTCTAGATATTGTCTAGATCCCACCATAATTTTCATCTCTTTTTAGTATTGCATTGAAATCTCCTCCGATAATGATTTTTTAATTTTAAAGTGTATCAAGAAATATATTGATCTTGTTCCATACTATTAATTTGTTTTTGGTTTGTGTGGGTCCATAGACATTCATTACTATCATCCGAAGATTAGTTTTTGTGCTAGAAACCCTACTTCACATCCAATTAGAACTAGAGGTTATACTTTCTAGATTGAACTTTTTGTTATTCCATATTATTCCCAATCCTCTTGAGGCTCCTCGTGATGATTTAAATTTTGATTTCCAAGTGTCTAGTTTCTATTCTAACTTTAAACCTTCTTCCTTATTTAATTTTGTTTCTTGAATTAATATTATCTTTGTATCAAATAGTGTTATATCACACTTCAATAAGAATTTCTTTCTAGGGGCATTTAGGCCCTTAGCATTCCATGCGATGAGTCTCATTGGTCCTTGGGAGGGTTCTTCCTCTTCCTACCTTGTAGGATTTCTATAATCTTGGTTTGTTCCTTTACTTTTCCTATTGCCTCCGTAAACTCTTTTAGTGATTTTCTTCCTTATTTCTATCTTTTCTTTCCACAATTGGCTATCTTTAGACCTTCCTTATTAATGGATATACCTAAATTTTCCAAATTCCAAATTTATTTGTTTTTTTACTCTTTCTGCGATTTCAAAATCTTTTATTGCCTTGTCATCCTCTATTAAAACTTCTTTAATTAGTTGGTTATTCATTAGATAATCTTCTAGTTCTAGATTTTCCCCTTCTTCCTCCATTCTTTCTTTCTCTATTCCTTCTTCTTAGTTGGAATTATCCACTATAGTTCCCTAATCTTCCCATATTGAGTTTTCTTCTCTCTAGTTTTCTTGTACTTCTCCTTGCATGCTTTTTTGTTTGCTAATATGTTCTATTTCTAAGGATCTTTCTTCTATATCTATCAATGTCAATGTCTCTACTTCTCCTTTTTCCTGAGTCCTTCTTATCTCTTCTCTATCCTGATTGAACATATCCTTTCCACTGTTTAGTGTCTGCCAAAATTTATAACTCTTCTTTTTTTCTTTTTTCCTAATGGTGAGGTTGCTCCATTGGAGTGATTCCATTGTCAAGATATTAGGGTTCTGATCATTCTTCTCCAATATTTAATTCTTTTCTTGATTCATTTCATCATCTAATTCCATGTCTATGTAGGCCCCTTTTTCTCACTAATTATTGTAATCGTTTCCTTCTTGTTCCTTTTTTGTCTCCTCTTCTAAAGGTTTGAACTTTATATTACCTCATTTTTTATTCTTTCTCTAATTTTGCCTTCAAAATAACCTTACCTTTATGCTCTATATGAATAGCTTCTTCTGGGATACATTGGTCTACTAAGTCAATCTATAGGAGCAGTATCTCACTAGAAAGCTTATTTAATATTTTTAACATTAATCTCTATCTCTTCTATTGTATCCTTCTTTATTCTAAAGTCTTTACAATTTCTATGTTTTTCTAAAGAATTTTGATAAGTTTTTTTTTTCATCCATCCATATTCTACTTCTTCTTCTCTTCTGAAATATTTCTTTTGAACCTTTTAAACTATCTCCATTTTCTCCATTTTTGGTTACTATACTTTCTAGATGGTCTTTCCTCTCTATTTTCCTCTACATTTTCTTCCCTTTTCCTACTTGCCCTTAGTATCTTCTTTAAGCTATTTTTGGTGTTTATGCTATTAAAGTTTGTTCGTATAATTTTTCTTATTTATCATTTATATTTAGTAAAAGTTAGCTTATATATTGATCTGTCTGTTATGATTTTCTTATTTATAGATTCACTTTAATCCATTTTTACTAATAATCTTATCTTACTTGTTTTAGATATATTTATTTTAATTTCTATTAGAGTTCTTAGAGATTTTCCTATTCTTCTTATGATGTGGACATCATTTATTTATGTTGGAATGTTTGCACATTTTATCCATCTAATTGATTGGTTTTGTTTATTATAGTTTTCATGAAAATTGGGCTGCCATGTTATAAAATTTATATGATGGCCTTTGTAAAAATAGTTTGATAGTTTTAATAATTCATTTCTAAATTTAGTATCATGACATTGCAAAAACCAATATTGATTTGCATGAGTTATGTTACTTACCTTTGCTCTGTAGATTTTGGCTAGATTTCATTCCAGATTACTTTTGTATTTTGTTGGACAGTTCCAGTATGCATGGATACCTTTCTTAGAGCATTCCTACTATTTTGCTTCATTGTATTTGTTGCTAATGATCATAGTGTCAAAATTGTCTATTATGCCTGCGATGCTTTGATTGGGGTATGTGCCTTAACTTCATTTATTTAGTACACATTTCTTTTTCCAATGTGGAGGAATATAAATAGATGGTGAGAATGTCTCTATTCCCTTCTGAGCTTGTTTTTCTATATTATTTTTTAGTTTGGATGCATATGTTTCATGTTTTTTTGTTGCTAACCATGGTCGATATAGAGAATGTCCTAAGGATATGTTATTAGGTTTGGAGATCTAGGTAGATTGAGATGTTTGGTTTTTGAATTTTATTTGCATTGGCAAATAGTTTTTGTCATCTCTACTGGTGTATTTAGTTTTTTGAAAAAGATCTCTTGATTCTTCAATCGCTGACCCTAACCTTTGATCCTAGTGTTTGGTTTTGACATCTTATTTTTACCATCTTACTTATTCTTCTTTCTATTTTGAATAATTTTCCAATAATTTTCATGATTTCTATTATGATATCTATGGATAATGGCATTTCATTTTGCATAAAGCCTAATTTGGGTTTCAAAGCATTGTGACTTTTTTGGTTGTTTGCAAATTCATTGTTCTTCATAAATCATGGAGAGCACTTCAAATTTATTTTTTACATGAAGAGAACTATCCCCCTTTGTCTAGTATTGGTTTGCTTTGTGGTTTGCAGGAGGCTTGTGATAAGGATCGATTGTGTTTCCTTCTTTGTTCTAAATTTTTGTCATATTCATCATTTTTGCTAAGCAGAGCATAGCATTTTTATTTTTTTATAATTTAATAATTTATTATTTAATATTAATAATATTTATTAAACATACTTAGTTAATTAGAAAAAATGGAATCTGATTATAATTTTAATCCAATAAGGTATATACAATTTAATTATTTTTAAATCATGTATTGATTTAATAAATGATAATTCATCTATAGAGGGGGAACTTGTAAAATATTAGTAAATAGAATTTTAGGGAAATATTTTTAAATGAATATATTCATCTCATAAAGGTTATCAATTGACTAAAATTTAAATATGTATCTATTCGGAAAGTATAGTTGGTTTTCAATATGAACACAAGATGTATAATTGATCAATACAACATATGAAACCTTTATTGACTATGATTACTTTTGAGAAATGAAAACTTGAAACCTAATAATGGAAACTGAAGTTTCATGTTTTCAAAGCCTAATAAATTATGAAAGCTACATATCTTATGTACTTGATGTGATGTATGGGTTACTAGTGTTGGTTTTGGGTTTGACTTAGTATGTTGACCAGTCAAGATGTTTACTAGAGGCTTTGGGGATTTTTTTGTGTGATGATGTTATGTATATTTTGGTTATGATCTTTCATACCTAACTATTATGATATATTCACATATTTCTATAATGAGTTGTTATTAGATGGTTGTTAGTTGTTTGCAGTTTCTTGCATAGAACTGAGGTGAATGGTGTCATTTTCTTGGTGTAATGTTTGAGTTTTTGATCAGTTGTCCTTTTATGTTCTCTATTTTCTTGAATAGGACTGGGGTAATTATTTTTATTTATCTATAGTTCTTTCTAGTTTCTTTCATAAGACTAAGGTGAGTATTGTGATTTATCTATTGGTGCTTTCTTGTTTCTTGTGTAGGACTGAGGTGAATATTGTGATTTGTCTTTAGGTTCTTCCCAGTTGATTGTAAAGGACTAAGGTGAATATTGTAATTTTATGAGTTATACTTTTCATGAGCTTAAGGTAGGTAATCTATGTGTATATTGGGAAGTGGATTCTAATGGGGGCTAGGGCCTGAAGAGGCTACCTAGGTAACCCATTGTAAGTTATTTTAATAATTGATAACATTTCATTAAATGTGTTTAAAAAGAAATAATAAGAATCAATATTTTTCATCTCCCATGCCTTGAGTCCTAGTATAGGATAAGATGGGAGTAGAGACTATGCTTGGTTGCGACCTTGCCTCATTGGTATGCCTTGTATATACTAGAGGATATTGATGTTGCATAGAGGCACTGTGGGGTGCAGTTTTGAGAGGTTGCTAGGGTAACATTAGAGTCAGGTCATTCAATTACACTTGACCACTTACATAGTAGATTTCTTATATTTCTTTTTTACCTATGGGATTATATGTTACTTGTGTCTTGGTAGCTTTGAGATAGATAGCTATCATGATTTCATTTACTTAAATGTTGGTTTTAACTTCTAGATTGATATGCATATGCGACTCGAGATTATATCCTCAACATAGTGGAAGTGGGTCATTTAGGTTCCACAAGGTTAGATGATAGTGTTTCTTATACCATTGAGATCTGACAATTAGATGTCATTGCTAGATGTACTTGTGTAGTTATTCCTTTCATTATGATCTTTGCTTATGTTGAGTGGTTATATTTTGTTGTATGATACTTGATTATTAGAAATCTTATGAGATGATGTATCTATTCATGATGCATTTTCTTTGACCTTTTCATACCCTATGACTTGTACAGTGGAGCATTATGCATTCTAGTTATGTTTTAAGCCATCTTATGTAATTTTATATTATTTAATAAGATACATAGTAGTCATTATTCTATGATGTAAACTTGTTATGTATTAGATTTAATATAAATAAACCTTGTGTGTGTGTGTGTGTGTATGTGTGTGCAGGCATGCGTGTGCATGTGTGTGTGTGTGTGTGTGTGTGTGTGTGTGTGTGTGTGTGTGTGTGTGTGTGTGTGTGTGTGTGTGTGTGTGTGTGTGTGATTCAATGCCATGGGACCCTTAAGAGATGCTATATGTTTATGGATTACTTGTATCTGTGTGAGTTATTTCTTCCACTATATTATATCTTCATGTTTTAATCTTTCAACAAAAAATATTTGACAAACTTAGTGAAACTTTAGGTTTATTTCTTTTGGGTTCCCTACTAGGGTGTTACACTTATTCCTATTAGGTAGCTCAAAGCCCATTTTACTATCATCATGTGGTTTTATTGAGCATTTGCAGAAAACCTTGCAACTATGCCAATTGCCAAAGTTATATCAAGTCTAGTGTTTACCAGTTACTAAATTTTTCCAATCATTGATCTATAGGTAGTCTAGTTTACCTCCTTTGAATCATCATTCTTTGAAATTTTATGTCTAGTATACACAAGTGTTCCAACTACTTTGAAATATTCTATTCCAAATGATTTTAATATTTCCTTGATGTACTTTGACTGGGTAATGAATACGTCATCCTTCATTTGATGAACATGTAGGTGAACACACAATTTTATTTCTCCAATCATAGACATCTCAAATTCTTTCCCCACTTCTTGATCAAATGATTTATATAACATCTCATGTCCTCCAAATATGGTATCATCCACAACTATTTTTGCTAGCAATATCTTGTCTTGTGGTACTTCCTTTATATACAAGTTACTATTATCATTTATCTTTTCAAAAGTAATTCTCACCAAATATACATGCAACCTTTCATACCATGTTCTAACAACTTTCTTAAGTCCATATAGATCTCTGTATAGTTTTCATACCATGTCCCTTTTGTTTGGACCAATCAAAACCTAAGGTTGTCCAATGTAGACTTCTTTGACAACTTTATTTAAGAAAGTTGATTTTACATCCATCTAATATTCTTGGAATCTCTTTTGTGTATCTTATGCTAGTAGTATTCAGACTCCTTCAAGTCTTGCAACAATGGAAAATTTTTCTCCATATTCAATACCTTCTCCTTGTGCATAACCTTTCCATACTAGCCTTATCTTGTTCCTTGTTACTTCTCCTTCCTCATTTAATTTGTTTTTGAATATCCATTTTCTACCAATCACATTCTTATCCTTAGGTCTAGGTATAGGAGACCATGTATTATTATTTTCTCTTTTCTCAATTTCTTCATTCATTTCCTCTATCCAACTTTCATTTTCTAAAGCATATTTTACAGATCTTGGTTTGAATTCACTAAGAAAGCACGTAACTTTTTTTAAAAATTCCTTGTCAGCAGGCCATCTATCTCTCCTCCAATTATTTGTTTAGGTGCATGATGCCTTATGAAGCTTTGGTTCTTTCCTTCTTGTTTCTATACTAGGTTCACTTGATTCTCCATGCTTGTTGTCTCTTGTCTTTTGATTGGGCTCCTCTATCTATGACTCGAGCTCATCTAGATGTAACTCAAGTTGTAGTGCTTATAACTTAGGTTGTACTATCTGAGTTGAGTGCAGCTCAGGTTGCTTTGCTTGTGACTCAGGTTGCACTATTAGTGACTTGGTAGGTTTTTTTTTTGTCTTGGCTTTAACTATTATTTGTATATTCTTACATTCCTCCTCATATCAAATATACTTTTTGTAGTCTTTAGGTTCCTTGCTACTCCATTCTATAGTTCTTTTACCAAACTCATCAATCTTCACATGTGCACTTTCTATGACTTTGTGAGTAGAAAGGTTCAAACATTTATGTGCCTTAATCTTATTGGAGTAACCTAGGTAAATACCTTCATCACTTTTTGCATTCAATCTTCATTTATGTGCCTTAATCTTATTGGAGATAACAAACATTAGGCTTATATCCATACCATAATTTAGAGGATATTTTTTGTGTACTTTTATTTTGTTGAACTTGACTTAGTGTATGAATTCGTGTGTTGATTTATTTTCTCTAGCATTGTGGTTCAAAATTTCTCTTGATCAATAGTGTTCTTGCAGATTCCATGATGGAGGGTGAAAGCACAAACCTATGTCACCATTTGTGATATTTGGAGGGGTTACGGCTGAAATACTTTCATCCATAATGGTTACGGCCGAACAAGTTCTAGCCGTACATATGTGGCAAGTTTCCTAGTTGACGTGGCATGCAAGGTTACAGCTGAAACACTTCTGGCCAAAATGGTTCCGACCGTAACCCCCATGTTGCAAATGACTCAAAATATCATAAAAATAACCAAAAAGTGATTGACGATAATTTTTTAAGGTTGGGGGTTATGACTGAAACCCTTTCGGCCAAAATAGTTTCGGCCGAAACTATTTCGGCCGAAATAGTTTCGATCGAAACTATTTCGGCTAGAGCTACCTATGTGGCATCCTAGGTGGCAGCTACGTAAGGAAAAATAAGAACTTCTACAAACTTCTCACTTTGAAGACAAAATTGACTTACTAAATTGAAGCTTTTTTAAAAACTAAAAATATAGTTTTGTAGGTCTCAGAGTCAAGATTATGATTATATAATTTTTTTTTAATTTTGATTATTGATAATATGTTATAATTTGAAAATAGTACAAGTAGGTATTTTAAGATTCAGGCAGATGTCTATTCAAAAAATAAGAAAAAAATAGTAAATCATTTTCAAAAATTATTATTTTTTAATGTTGCACTAGAAGAAAGAGTCTTCTTCAAGAATATGTAAATTTAAAAAAAAAAAAATGTAGATTGGATTGAAAAAGTTTGACGGGAGGAAAAAACTATCAATTTCTGATAACTTTGACTTTGACCAGTTATAACTTGAAAACTATTAGCCAAATTTCAATTTTTCTTTTTTGGTGCACTAAGTATACATGTTGAGTCAAAAATATTCCAAAATCATACCAAAATATGAATATTTTCATATATTTTTTTGACGGGAAAAAAATTCTATATTTTCAACATTTAAAAAATAAAATTAAAAGTAGACTTTAAAAATTAAAAAATAGATAACCTTTTCACTCAATTTTTTTCAAAAAAATTACAGACATAAACTTCATCTAATTTTACACATTTCATTAGTTTACAACATCTTCAAATTCTAAGCACAAATGCCACTTTTATGTCATTAAAGTTGAAGACTTTAAATTCTGATATCACTTCTCCTTTATAAAAGGTGACACAGGTTCGTGCTTTTACCTTGGATCTATTACTTCTTTTTCCTATACCATTTTTCTCTAGTGTCTTAGGAAGTGATGCCTATATTTTGATCCCTCTTTTATTGCAGTATTCACTGAGTTCATTTGAGATGAATTCATCTCCTCGATATGATCTTAGAAATTTTAGATTCTTCCTTATTTTCTTCTCAACTCTAGGCCAATACCATTTGAACTTTTGAAAACCATCAGATTTTTCTTTTAGGAACACTGCAGTCATCATCCTAGATTAGTAATCAACAAATAGAATAAATTATATATATCTACAATAGCTTTCCATACCTATTGTTGTGCATTGATTTGTATGAACTTGTTCCAAACTTATTTAGAATTGAAACACTAACTTCTAAAAAATAGTTTACTCATCATTCCAATTTTACATTGTTTACACATGGTCATCTTAGGTTTCTTTAGATTTGGTATGCCTCTTACTCTTTTCTTTCTTTCTTATGATAACCCGATTATCAAAGTTAACATGGTACATCCTTTTATGCCATAGCCAACTTTCTTCCATTTGAGCCAATAAACATGTATTTTGAGTGAGAACTAGGTAAAACAAGTTACCTTTTGTTTGATTGTGAGTCCAAACTAGGTTTCCTTCACCAGTAGCTTGGCTTTTCCATTCATGAATTATAATTTATATATTATGTTGTTAAGTTGTGCCACACTAAGTATGTTGTGTCCTAGCCCTTCAATCTAATATGCATTGTCACATTTGATTCCTTCAATTAATGTTATAAATCATTTTCCTTTTACATCACATGGCTCACTATTTCCAAACCTAACCATTTTGTGTTCTAAATGTTCAAACTTAGTTTTTTCACTAATCGTGTGATGAGAACAACCACTACCTATGATCCATGTATCATTTTTTGTAACATGAAAAATAAGTGCCATCTTTTCATTTTCTTCATTATTAGTTTCATCCTTAACAACAATATAAACATCTTCTTCTTCTTTATCATCACTATTAGAATCTTTAGCAATGTAACAAGATTTATTACCTTTTTATTTTTAGTCCTTGAAGTTTTTGAAGTCTTTCTTTCCTTTGAACCTGTTATTTCTTTTCTCATCTTTATCTTCTTTGTTCATACATCTTGCAGCAATATGAACAACCTCTTCACATGAGACACATCAATGGAATTTTGCCTCTAAATTTTCCTTTCCATTTTGACTCTCTTTTATCGAGTAGGGCTTCAAAGACTTAAATGTCTTCATCTATTCCATCTTCTTCCTACCTAGAAACCTATTTTCCTTTTGAGTTTCCTAATTTTCTACCAAGAGTTAGTTTGGTTTTGAATGAAAATTCAAATTTGCTAGGACTAAGAGCATAGTTAACAAAGTTATCCAATTCAAAAGTAGTCAATCTTTCTAGAAGTGCATTCAAGGTTATATCATTTTTTGGATTGCATCTCATATTTTGAATTTTTTAAACTCTAATTACATAAATAGGAAGAAGAATTCTTAGTATCATGCTTACCAATCTTTCAATAGTTATTTTTCCTCTAGCAACTCTGATTGCACTCACACTTTCTTTGATTATTTCCCTATATTGGAAAATATTTTCACCTGCTTTGATTTTTATTTGATCAAAATTTCCTCTTAAACATTCTTCCTTGGATCTCTACACATTTTTATCACCTCCATATATTTTATGTAGTTTTTCCAACATTTAAAATGTAGCAAGACAATCTTTAACCTCAACAAATTCAGAATATTTGAGATAGGAAGCTATATCAATCATCGGTATATTGTGATCTTTTGCTTCTTTCATATGTTCCATAGTCATAGGTATAGGTGGTGGCACATATCCATTTTCCAAGAAGAACACACTACTATCACTAATGTTTGATGGGTGTAGCTTAAATAATTCTTACCATGTTAAAAGGTTTTGTCTCTTAAGCTTGTGAATCTCCCTTCTATATGACATCTTCAAACCTTTCCTGTAAGCATGAAATTCTATGATACTAATAGTTGGAAATGAAAAGAGTAATTGAGAGGGAAGGGGTGAATTAGTTACCACAAAACAATTACCTGTCCCTAGATGTCGAATCAAATGTTTCACTACTAATGAAATTCTTTGTCTAGCTTGGTTAAAACTAAGGTATTGCTATAAATTGGTTAAAAAACAAGTCTAATGAATTTACTTTTTTTTTTTTTTACTTTAGCAACTTTGTTGTAGAAACATAAAGCATGAATAATATAACACAAACACAAATGGTACCAAGATTTAAAATGGAAGCCTAGTTTGGAAAAACCATCGTGCAAATTGTTACAATATTTTTCACTATTATGAAGTGAACCCTATTAGGAGCCATCTCTATTAAAGGTTACAATACATACTTTTAATTATGGCCCTATTAGAGGATTTATATCATCCCATTATGAGTGGCCTTGTTAGAAGTCTTCAAACACTTTGATCTTGAAATATCACCTTATTAAAGGACTTACAATATGATTGTTAAGTCAATTCAGTTAAGAGATTTCATCACTACTATAATGGTTAGAAGGCATCAATAATTTGACCTAACTTATGAAGAAACTTATTTTCCAAATTCAGATCTCTATTCTGGCTTGACCTCTAAATCCTTTCTTATCATAATGTTATTTTCAGCTTATCTTCTACACTTTTGTCCTCTTCTATTTTCTTTGATCACATAATCATCTTATTCCATGTATTCCATTATCACTCTTTTCAGTTTAATTTTTTTTTTTATCTCTCTTATATATCATACGCTTTGACAAGTCATCTTGAATACCTTTTCAAATATAAATTAAACATCTCAATAGTTGTCCTCAGTTAGTTAATTAATAGACTTGAGTGTAATCTAATAACACTCATTAAATACTCTACTTGATCACTAAGTTAACATTGGAAGTCCTCTGATTCCTAACCACTTGATTAATACTGGAAGATGGAGATCCTTCATTTACCAACTACTTGGTTAACGCTCAATGCCCTTCATTGCTCGACTTCTCGATTGATACAAAATATGCAAATTCTTCATTTCCTAACTGTGTAGTTAATACTAACATTTATGTAACATCAATGACAAGATACAAATTGAAGACTTATTTAAAACAACCTCTTCTCTCCTTGGTGTTTTTATTTTCTTTTTTTCTTTTATTGTATTAACTCTATAGGGTGTTTGGATAGTTAGGTATGACTTTGGCCCTAATTTTTTTATCTTTCCCATGTCAACATACATAGTGAAACTAGATATGATAACTAGGGAAACTCTTGATCAGAGGGAAAGCCTCGATGGGGATGATACCCATAAAATGATGAACTAATATATAGGTTCACTACAAGAGGATCGACAATGTTAGGAACTAATGAAATGCATTTAGTACATATTAGTCCATATTAGGAGACTTTGAATCACTATTAGATGATTCAAACCTTGTTTGAAGTTATGCTAGCACTATTAGCATTTATAGAAGGAAGATGGGCCCACTATCCAAATAGCTTCAAAGAAAAGAGCATTGACCTAACTGTTCAATCGACATTTATATTATTCCTTTTAGAATAATAGAATTGGAACTAATCTCAACAACTCAACATCTTTCCATGTACTCTTAGCATGTCTCTTTCGCACCAAAAGAATTCTGAAATCTCAATATTAGATCCACAAACTTGCATTGTAATTATCCATTTGATAAATTTCTCGTATTTACCAATATACTCCACTTATTAAATTCACAATTACTTGCATATATCATCACAAGAAAAGTAATTTTCCTTTGTACCAAGTTGTCAAAATAATTTACTAAGTCAGCCATGAGGCTTTCTCAATTACAATTACTATAGGACCTCATTAAGATAATACAATACATTACATATTTTTTATAATTACAAAACATTTGTAGCTTAGAGTCTTCACAAATTATCACATGTGTGACCATGTATTTCACACACTTACTGACATCATCATTAGGATATCTTTGATTTCTATCAAACTAGGTTTAAGTAGATTATATTCCTATTATAAGATATAATTTAATTACTATAAACCTATTCTTGAAAACTCCATCTACAAAGTGTGGTTTTTAATTCACAAATAAAAGTTACCAATATTTTGTTGGAATTACAATAGGAAAGGTAAACTTATTGGGTGGGGCGGTGAATCAGTACTTCAAACTTTGACCCATAAAATATTCAATAAGTAAACTAAAATACCATACAAAGACTGTAAACAAGTAAACATTCACACATATGACACAACATATGATTAACTAGAAACACTCCAATGAGAATGACACCCAAAAATATTCACTACTATAATAATAAAATGTATCCAATTAAGGTTAAAATATTTGATCATGAACCATGATCTACCCTATGAAAAGTTTTCCTTGTTAAAGGCTTACAAACACTATTAGAACTCACCCTGTTAAAAGATTTTAACAACTTGTTAAGAGTGTGCATTGTTAAATGACTTCAACTCACAATTAAGTAAGCACATTGTTAGAGGATTTCAATATAGCTTGTTAGGACTACTCTATTAATAGATTTAACTAATTCACCTATTAGAATGTCTTAGCATTATTCCTAAGATTAGCACTCTTATGCTTGATGATAGATCACCTCTATCCTACTATGTACTTGATCCTTGTTAATCAAATATCTCTCTATTGTTCACTGTATCATTCCTCTATTCTCCTTTAATTGATTCCACAATACAATTTAGATCATAATTCCTTGGTCACCATGAATTTCCTAGTTTGTGCATGCAAAAGTCTCCTTGATCATTCATTCATTCCATTTCATGCTCATAGAAAGTATAGGGTTTGTCTTCCTTAAGAAGAATTGGGTGACCTAGGGTTAGGTATGAATCAACAACTTTGCTTCATCCATATTGCTTCTTAAACATTCCCTTTACCTAATTGGATGCATGCAATGCATTGGGATTCCAACTTAAGATTCATCCTTATCACCAAAATGTCATAATTCAATCTATAAGTCAGCTCAAAAATAGTTTACATAGTAGCTTGTGCCAATTAAAACAACTATGAAAAAACTGTGTTACCCGGCATCTAAAGTCCTTGGTGCTTGACACATATTGAAATAAATATTGGCACTCAACATTTGAATGACTCAGTAGGCACTACTTTCTTAGTACTTGAATCACTTTGCATATACTGTCTATTTTGTACTTGAGTGGCTTAGCATTCACTATTTACTTGGTTTGCTCTAACTTATATATTGTTATTGGCATATGTTACTTGCTCAGCATTAACTAAGTAAATGACTTACATGTATAGAAAATCACTTGTCAAAACTAATCTGAGATCAACAATCTCCCCCTTTGACATGAGTTTCAAAAACATTTGGTCACGTATTAATACTTTTATTTTGACGAGCATAAAATAAACCACTTATTTTACTTCTATACAAAATTTCAAAATATCAAAATTTTGCAACAACTTATAACTCAAAAATCTTATAACTCCCCTTGAGTCATTTGATCTATTATGCTCTATATCTTGTAACAATATCTCTCCTGTTGAGTATATTTTCCCTAGCTACTGATACTCTTTCTCTATTTTTCTGCTTTCTACTCTTTCTCTACCATTACTCTTATTGTCTCTTACTTGCTCCCCCAAAGCTCTTACTCCCATAGTTTTTAATGCCGCCTTTTGAAATTGATGTCAATGGGTTATACACTAATAGTATGTTTGTCCAAAATGGATTTATCAACCTCAAGAATAATCCTAAGAGTTGCATCCTAGTTATCACATGATACCTCCAAAGACTTGATTTGGATGGCCAACTCAATAGCAAGGTATACTAGGCCATCTTATGTAGAAAGATTGGGGTCTTTCTTCATAAGATTTTTTGCATAGACTAACTCCTTGTGTAGAATCTTCATGTGAGGAGTCAATGTAGTCTAGATGCTTATTAGTTTAGCCCTTATGTTGGCTTCATCTATAGATAGTGTTGCTAACTAACTTTGGGTTTGCAACAGGGTCGTGAAGTGTTTCTCACTTTGAGCTAGAGTTATAAGAAATTTAGCTTTAGATTACTGCATTTGACTCTCTCAACTCAGGATGTTATTCATTATTTCTTCTGTGAAGAGTGTAGGATTACATAGTTTGGTGTATAGAGAGAAAATATTCTCTAGTACCTTTGTGATATTCCTATTTTAGTATATAAATTAACTAATAATAAGTATTATACATAAGGACTATAATAATAATAATTGATAATTTATATATAATAAATTATAATTATATATATATATATATGGATTTATGAATATTATTATCTATATATATATAATTAGATATTTAATTGTCATGCTATAAATTATTACTATATATATGTATCAACAATCTAATGTACTATAGTATATGACAATTATATCTATACTAAAAAATTATAAATAATTAAAATGATTCATGTATAATATATGATCATATATAATTAATATAATATATAATATATAATCATTTATTATCATAATAATCATATATAATTAATATTGATAAAAGACATGACCCTTTGAAATACTGGATATAAATATATTATCAAATTTATAGAATTCAAGAAGAAATTATTGAATGTCCTAAAAGGGGACATTACAAGTGGTATCAGAGCATGATCCTACCATCCTGTAGAGAAAATATGAAAATGAGAAGTAAAAGAATTTATATACGCCTAACAATATAACTTAACGATATCAATGTGATACATACAGAACAAAATACAAGCCACCATCATGCTTAATCACCACTGCCATACTAATTATTTAAAGGTGACCATACCACTAGTGATAGAATTGTACAATTATTACAGATTGTTACACAAGATTTCCATCAGCTCACTTTTAAGGTAGCAAGAAAATATATAAAATTGTGTGGAGAGCTTTTTTTAAAAGGGCTTGGAGGATGAAATTTTTCCTTGATTACAATTTGTACACTGTTGAAATACATAGTCTGGTGAAGCATCTATACACTGTTGAAATACACAGTCTGGTGAAGAATTGGTGTTTTCTTTCAGGAATTACCTTTACATAAATAATTCTTATCTGATGAGTAGGAGATAATTTCCACAACAAGTCAAATTATTGGTTTAGGGATTTTATTTTATTTTAGAAACTTGTTTGAGGACATGTGGTCATATAGTTTGCATTCAATCAAAGGTGAGGACAATGTTAGGAGGAAATAGGAGTATATTACTATGCAACTAGGCACCATTTAGATTTGTTGTAGCGATGGTATTCTTGGCCAGCTATCCCATTTAAGTTACTAACAAATTTTTAGAAGCAAAGTGTTGGGTGTTGGAACATAAATGATTTTGTTTGGGATGTTTCTGAACTACATCTCAAGAGAGACAAGACCCCTGTTCATGTGTCATTCTTCTCAGCCCCACCTGATTGTCATTAGATGGTAGATGTCCTAGGGTTTGGAAAACATAAAATTCAAAATTCTTTTATATGAACTACAAATGTCATCTCTAGCATATTTGATTTAATGGATACATAAAATGTATAGAAGAAAATATCACATTTTCATTTTAAAACCATGTGACTTAGAGAGCTTTGATTAATTAGATTGAATTTGCATGTGCATGATCTGATACATGATAGAATCTAGGCTTTAAATATGTGCACAAAGCAAAGATTATGTGGTAAATATGTTTATAGGTATTATTAGGTGCTTTATAGCTAGAGATAACTAAGCCCTAATGTTTTTCTTTCAAAGAAAGGTTGTTATTTTAACACATTTATGTTATTAATCATACTACTTTTTCTTGACATGCCAATTTGAAAGTGAATGACATTGGTAGTATAAGAGGCAACAATGCATATGAGATTGAAAAGCAAAAATGTGGAGGATTGGCATTTAAACTAGTTATTGTCATCAGCCCATGTGAAGGAGATAAGTAGTTAACGGTATGGTAGCATTTGCAAACAAAGCTGAGTGGTACATGTAACATCTACATTAAGAATGTATACACCCACATTAAAATTTAAGGAATGAATTGAAACATAATGGGAATCAATATTTTATTATAAAGTTAATTAATATTAATTTCTAAGATTAACATTTAAACTTCCTAAAAGGAAATATGTTGAGATAAATAATTGAATAGTATATGTTTACTTTGCATTAAAATGATTATTTATCCAATTTAATATTTAAGGGGATAATGAATTTAAATAAAAAGTTAATTACGCATTAGTTCTCTAAAGGAATATATAAATTGAATAAAAGGGAATTAATTTCTCAACTGAAGGAATATATTAGGACAATAAATGAATAATGATAATTAACATTAGTTTCTCTACCAAGGGAATGTGTTAAGGTAGTAATTGAATAAAACTTAAATCTAATAAGATCATAATTCTTCAAGATGAGATAAGGCCTACAGTAGAATGGCCTAGTGACACCACTCGAAGGTACTGGGTAAAGCCTATGGGTACTGGGTAAGGCCTATGGTGGAGAAAATATCCCAGGGTACATCATACAAGGGCACCATCTTGTGAATGATTATCGAAACAAGAAAGATGAGATAAGGCCTTTCGTGGAATGGGTTGGGTGACAGCACTTAAAGGTACTGGGTAAAGCCTATGAGTATTAGGTAAGGCCTACGGTGGAACAAATTTCCCAAGGTACATCATACATGGGCACCATCTTGGGAATGATGATTGGAAAGAGATAATAATAATGAGGAAGAATGCTCAGGCCCATGATTGGGTAATAGGGAGCCCTAATATAGTTTCTCCTCCCATACACAGGAATTGATGAGTTAATATTATAATGAAAAGATACTTTTTTAGTAAATTAAGACTATAAACACCTTGTCAAGAGATTGATTTATATATAATATATACTAATGATTTCTTGGTTGCAGATTCACAATCAAGGAATTGCATAACATGTGTTTTCATCTATCTGCATCATGTTTGCTTCATGTTTTCATCTATCTGCATCTTGTTTGCTTCGTGTCTTCATCTGTTTGCACCATGTTTGCTTCATATTTTCATTCATTAAGAAGTATATTTAGTAAATCTTTTAAGAATTTTGTACAAAAATATGTTTGTATCTATGAAGGAGTTTATGTATGAATGATTTTGCTTGAGGACAAGTAAATTCGAGAGGGGAGGACTATGATATTCCCATTTTAGTATATAAGTTAACTAATAAGTATTATACATAAAGAGTATAATAATAATAATTGATAATTTATATAAAATAAATTATAATCATACTAAGTTAAAAATATAAATTGTTATATATTATATAACTATAAATATTAATTATATATATGTATGAATATACGAATATTATTATCTATATATATAATTAGACAATTTTTTGTACTATAGTATATGACACTTATATCTATATTAAATAATTATAAATAATTAAAATGATTCATATATAATATAAAATCATATATAATTAATATAATATATAATGTATAATCATATATAATTAATATTAATAAAAGACACAACCCTTTGAAATAATTGATATAAATATATTTTCAAACATTGAGGAATATGTCATATGAAATTTTATCAAATTTATAGAATTCAAGAAGAATTTATCAAATGTATTGAAAGGGGACATTACAACCTTCTCCACACTTTCTATCTTAGTTGCTAATGTAACTTGTGTAAGTGTTATTTCACTAGATATCTTCTCATTTAATTTGAGACTTCTTCTCATGCCATTCTAATAATTTGGCATTAGTGTCAAGGTATGTATCACTTACTCTTTCTACTATGTTGGTCAATTGTTTAATGAGTGGTTTAGTTCCATCTAGAGTCGGCAGACTAAATGCATCCAAGAAAATATCTCTGATCTCAATCAAAGATTGCTTCTGCCACTGCTCCCTTTTGAGTAATTCTTGACATTTCTTTCTTGTTAGGGCTTCTTGAAGTATACCCATCGATGCAATTGTTATTGTTGCATGATAAAACTTGGGAAAAATAATTTCTTCATCAAGGCTAACATCTCCATAGGTTATCACCTCTTCTGCCTTTTTATGAACTAGGACTCAACACTGATAATTGCAAAGGTGTTGCATTTGTGCTTTTCTTCTGAAGAGTCTAACTAGAAGGAGTTCCAAACTCTAGTAGAGTTACTAGTGCTTGAATTTCTACTAGCTCCTTTGGCTTTGGTGTCAAATCAATCTCTTCAAGCTTGTCCTTTTTTGGCTTGTTGATTTGAATTACACCTTGTTCTTGTGCTGGAGGTGCAAGTGAATCTACCTAACCTATTTGAATTTATGTCTCATTAGTGACTTGTGTTTCCACCTTATCTACTCCAACTATCTCAACCTTATATGTTGCAACTTTTGGTACATTGTTTGAGACTGGAGTGTTATCTTTGTGTGTAGTGATAGTGCATTATGCTGTCTCCTTCCTCTAATATAGAACCAAGGGTTGTGAACATTGTACACTAGTGACTTGAGGAGTGATTATAGGTAGTTCTTGTGTTTTTAACTCCTCCCTTGTAGTTATAGTCACTAATTTATGAATTTCAAGTACACTCAGCAATACATGTTTGTCACATAATTTGGCATGTAGTGTGGATTGATTGGTCAAGTGTCTTTTTCAAATCTTCCTCTATTAATGGGTTGATGTTCTAAGTAGTAGGATTAGAAACATCCTTTACTATAATATTTTTGATGCTTACACTTATTACCTATGGAGGATTGAAACTCAACATTTGTGTATATTGTACACTATATTCTTTTTGTTGCTCTTCCTCAGTTGTTGTCTGATCATCTATATTGATATGAGTGCCTCCCTCAACTCTACCTTCTCCATTGTCATCATATTTATCATCTTTGAACTCAATCAGTTCTTTTTCACCTTCTTTGACTATGGCTAGTCCATATGTGATTTTCCATATTTGTTTGGACTTCTTTACAACATCCTTTATGTTTTTCTATAGTATGCTAAATGCCCTATACTTAGGAACAAATCTAACAACATATTTCTTTATGGCTTTAGATATTTGTGCCTTGCTAAGTTCTAGCATAACTTGGGCAAAGGATATCTCCCTAATTTTCCTTTCTAAGTTAAAATAATAATGTCATTTTTGCTCAACTCTTTCATATAGACTTTTAGGTATGGAGTTTTCAATTTCTAGAGGAGCATTCTTAAAATTATCCATCATGGAATATATTTCCCCCCTCCACTTGATTCTTCTCAAATTTTGCAAGATTTCCAAAATCAATGTGATAGAAACCTAATAAATCAGTATTTTTTCTATCATTCTAACATAAGTTATTTGGATCTAAAGATGGATTATGACTTACCACTTGGAATTGGTTGTTGTCACCAAATTCAGTCCTTTCCTCATCAAATTCAGCCTAAGCAACATATTTTCTTCTTAGTCTTTTATGTCCTACACCTTCCTACTATGTAGACTTGGCTATCTCTTTAGCCTTTTGTGCAATGACTCGTGTAGTAGCCCCTGTAGTAGGTGTTGGTGGTTTAGGCTAGGTTGGTTTAGCAACCTTTTTAGGCCTTTTCATTGCTTGTGTCTTGGCCTTTCTCTTCTTTTATTTAGTAGGAATAAGTGCTTCCTTAGTTTCTTCTTCCTTGGTACCTTCTATAGTCTATTTTTCTTCCTCTTGTTGATCCTTACCATGACCTTGTGTTAATGCTAGTTGTGCTTGAATCTAAATCTCTTCTTCTTCATCATCCTCTTCCTCTTCTTCATCCTCCTAGACACCTTCTCCAAATTTTTCCTTTAGTTTCTTCAACAATTTATCCTTCTTCCTAATTACTAAAGCATTCTTCAACTCCATAGTAATCTTTGATTTGGCCAACTCATAGTTACCAAAATTTTTGGTATCTTTGTCCACTTATTCTACAAGTAATGTAGTGGCTATTGTAGAGAACTCATCTACATTTATCTCATAACCTAATGGCCTTAGCCATCTCACTCTAGGAATTGTTTCTTAAACAAATGTGTGATCAACATCAACTAGGAAACAAACATAATCATAATATGTTTCCACTAATGACACTCAAATTATTAATCTCTTCTTCATGGATGGCTTGAAATCCTCAAAATAGATAGTCATTATTGGCTCAAAGTTATCACCTAACTATTCAATCACTTCTCCTATTTGAACTGCAATAGACCTATTTTTCTTCCACGCAATAGTACCAAATGTAGGAAATGTGTTCTATACATAAAAGAAGATACATACCAAAAGAAATCTGAATTTACACTGAGCACTTTTTGTTTTCTTTATTGGTCACAGATTTTCAATCAATTGTTTTAGTTGCAACTTAGCAAGATCATATTTATGATCCTTCTTAACAATCTTGTAGCCCATATCCATTTCCATGTAGGGTACACTATTCAATCTACTTAATTGATAAAACTTATGTGCAACTACCTCTATGATTTTGTTTATAGTCATTCCCCTCTTGTTCGACATAGCCCCTATGTTCTTTTCAATAACTTCTTTGGACTCACTACTCATAGTCTTTGGCTGATCTAGGGTTGGATACCCTCTTACCCAATGAGTTATCCTCTTTATGATTTTGATTGTTCCATTATCTAACCATGCTAAGCTATCATGAATTCTGCTCAAAAAAATCCTAAGCCACTCAGTTTTTAAAATGTTAGGAAAATCTAGGGCACGAGTTAGCCCTTTCTTTTCTAAAATCTTGAATTCTTCCCTTAACACACTATTTTCACATAGTTTTCCATATGATTCACTAATTTCCATGCCATTAATACTACTAATCTTGCAATTATAAAACTTTCTAACATCTTGAACCATTTAATCTTGTAGTGGTATCTTAGATAACACAGTAGAGGGATCTTGTTTGTATGCAATGTCAGGAATAGCCTTGAAAATAGGTGGTTTTATCTCATTGCTAACTAACTGAACATTTAAAGCCTCTTTCCTCTCTACACCTTTCATTTTGGAAGAAATAGACACCATTATATAAATATAGGGTTTAAAAAATTTGAAACAACATAGCTTAGAACACAATAAATACCTTGTAAATCTTGATGAAATGACATCGAACAATTACTCAAATCTCTTGCAAATGCTTTAGATGAAATTTCTAGATTTCCTTTAGTTCTTATTTCTCTCTGTCAAATTCAAATGATGTTAAATGAGTAGAAATTGATCAAAGAGCCCTTTAGAACACTGTAATTAATGCTAAGTTCTTACATAGCTGTAAGCTTGGCATCAACTAATTTCTAGGTCACTCAGCATCCACTTGCCTTTCTATTCACTTGGGAAAAAATTATGAGTTTGGCATCAACTAACCAATCTATGAGCTTGGCATCCACTAGAATTCCACTCAACAATCATAAGAAATTTTTCTTGCTTTGGCAATAACATGAAAAACTAACAAAACTTAGAGATTTTTCCTCTAACATTTTGCATCTTTATGCATGCATATGTGATCTTTTCATAACTTAATCCTTTGGAACTGATGTATGGTATAACTTTTAAATATTAGTCCCACATACCTCTTGATTTCTTATTTTGATGAGGTATGATCACTTGACCCACTGGGTGAAGTGATCCTTTCTATACTTGATGTGCTGCAATAATCTTTTCTCTTATGTGTCTTGTTCTTCTCATTTCTAACATTTTTTTATATCTACCTTGTCTTTGCCTTTGTTGAACTCAAACTTGGTGCCTTTGACCTTGTTGGACAATATCAGATGATGTGACCAATCTTTAAACAACTAAAACATGTGGTTTGGCTCAACCACCTTTTGTAGTCACCATAAAGTTTTTTCTAATATAGTTCTCAGGAATATGTCCATACTCTTGACAGTAGTGACAACTATACCTTGTACTATAATCCCAATTATAAAAGTTGTCATTGTTCTTTAAACCTTTGTTTTCTTTTCTGATGACCACATTGGGTTGGATCCACTCTCAAAAGATCTATGTACATAATTCTATTAGTTATAACAATATCCTTCAAATATTTGAGTGTCCATGGTCTTAGTTCTATATTCATGTGCCTGATGACCTTGTTTGTTGCACTTATGACAATGACCCAAGCTCTTCTAATTAACATTTGGATTTAAAATCTTGCTCCTGCACATGTTAGTAGTATGTCCCTTCTGACCACAATTATGACAAGTAGTTTTGGAATTCTTATGTTTGTTACTCTATTATTCAATACTATTGGATGATTCTCCTTCTTTGATACTTCTGTGTCCTAGTCTAGATGTGTCATTGTTAGATCTAGGAGATCTCATCAACTACTCAAAGTATTTGATAGCTTCATTTGGTTTATTGAATCTCTCAGCAAAATCCGTTTCCCATTTCAAATCATTTCTCAGCTATTCATTCTATAACTTTAGTGTAGTTATCTCAATATCCTTGCCATTTAGTTCATAGTTGGCATTTATCAGTTGACTCAAAGTTTTAAGGTACATGTGAGAAATCCTAGTTACCTTTGATGATCTCTCTTCCAGTCTACTAGTCAAAACTCTTTTGTCATCTTCAATCATGAATTTTTCTTCTATAGCTTTCTCTTTAAGTTTGGTCACCTCACATAGTAATATGGCTTGTGATTCTTGCTCTATCTTGAGATTTCTAATTTCTTTAACATGAATTATGTTCTTTACCATTAAATCTACAATTGCTACATCAAATTTATTAGAGTTTTCATTTGCAAATAGCTTAGTAGTGTCTATCTCTTGGTATTCTGTGTCATTTTCTTCAATAGCAATTTCCTTCCTTCTCTTCAGTGATTTTTCTAGATCATCTTCTACTTTATTCAACTAATGTAGAATGAGTTGTATTTCAATTCCCTCATTCTCAATAATCTTTCCCAACTTATAAACTTCCATTTCCAAGATTTGTCCTCAAATTTGTAATGCTTCACTTTCAAAGAACAAGGCTCTGGTACCAATTATTGGAATCACAAAAGTAAAGGTAAAATTTTGAGTGGGGGTTGAGGGGAGGTGGTTGAGTCAATACTTCAAACCTTGACCCATAAAATATTCACCACACAACCATATCATATATTTAGTAGGTAAAATGAAATGCTATGTAAATCATGTATATCTAAAGCATGTAAACAAGTAATAATTCACACATATGACACAACATATGATTACCCAGAAACCCTTTAATGAGAAGGTAAAACTGGGGTAGGGATGACACCTAGAAATCTCCACTAACTATAGTAAGAAAGTATATCCAATGAAGGTTATAATGTTTGATCATTAACCTTGATCTACCCTATGAAAGTTCTGCCCTATTAAAGGCTTATGAGGAATGTTAGGTCTCACCTAGATAAAGAATTTTAACACCCTATTAAAAGTGTGCCTTGTTAAAGGTCTTCAATTAATAATTAAGCACCTTGTTAGAAGATTTCAATATAGTTTGTTACAACTACTTTGTTAACATATTTAACTGATTCACCTACTAGAATGTCTTAGTAATGATCTTGCAATTAGCATCTTATGCTTGATGATAGATCACCTTTATCTTGTTGCATACTTGATCCTTCTTGATTATATGTCTCTCCGTTGTTCATTTTTTCCTTCCTCTATTCTGCTTCAACTGATTATGCAATACAATTTAGATCATAATGCCTTGGTCAAAATAAATTTCTTGGTTTGTGCATGCAAAACTCTCCTTGATCATTCATTCATTCCCTTTCATGCCCATAGAAAGCTTGGGGTTTGTGTTCCTTAAGAAGACCTAGGTGTCTTAGGGTTAGGTATGAATCAATGAATGTGATTCATCCATATTAATGCTTTAACTTCCCCTTTAAATGATTGGGTGCATGTAATGCATATGGATTCCAACTTAAGATTCATCCTTATCACCAAAATATCATAATTCAATTCTTAAGTCAGCTCAAACATAGTTTACATAGTATTTTGTGCCAATAAAAACAACTATGACAAATCTATGTTACTTTACATCTAATGGCCCTAGTGCTCGACATATACTAACTTTAATACTATCACTCAACATGCACCACTTTCTTGGTACCTGAATCACTCGGCATATACTTTTTGCTTGGTACTTGAGTGACTTAGTGTTCATTGTTTACTCAATATTCTCTAACTTATATGTTGTGCTTGGCATATGTTACTTTTTCAACATGAACTAAGTAAATTACTTATGTGTATAAACACTCACTTGTCAAAACCAATCTGAGATTGACATTTTTGACTTCTTGTATATAGACTTGACAACTGAATCAAGACATACTTTACAACTTGTCCCAAGGATGCTTGACCTCATCTTCATTACTTCATCAATAAGACATCAATATCTATCTACTATTTTTTCAATCTTCCTAATATGTTGACATCAATGAAAAATATAATCATGTTATCAATCTCTCTAATCCTCTAGAAATGCTAGGGTACTCCCCAAAAGGAATATCACCAACATTAATGCTAATAGTTGACACTAGTTTCTACCTAAAAAATAGGTCACCTATTGACTCTTGTTGATAAGACACTAATGAAATCATGGTTGGGCCACAAGTCTTCACTTAGAAATATGAGATTGTTTGGATGCAAGGAAAATGCTTATGCACCCAAGGAAAATTGGATAAAATTGGATAAAAAAATTTCCATTTATATTTTATAGGGTATAGTTATGGTGTGAAAGGATGCAAGCTTTGATATGCTCTTGAAAAAATGCTTTTATACTCTAAAAGTTTTATTTTTAGAGAAACTAAGCATTCTTCTATTACAATACAACCAAAACAAATAGAAGAAAAACATATGATTTAACTTTCTTCTACATATGATAATGTTTAATCAATCCCCTTATAAAGAAAAGAATTTAAGGAGAGCTCTATGAACTTAGAATCATTAGAGGAAGACGAGGAACCTGAACTTGAGAAAAATCTTGTTCAAAGGTCTAGTAGACATAGAAAACTACTAGAAAGTTATGGATATTATCATAATGATTGGAGGTGTACATCTTTTCTGAACACTAATATTGATGAACCAAGATCCCTAGAAGAGAATCTTCATATAAATGATTTAGAGTCCTAGAAAATGTCCATGGGTGAAGAGATGGTATATCTTTAGAGGAATGACACATGAGACCTTGTATCATTCCTTAAGGATGAAAGCTTATTTGTTGCAAATGGGTGTTCAACATGATCATATGTTCAAATGGAAGTATTGAAAAGTATAAAGCTTGTTTGGTTGGAAAAGGTTACTCTAAGGTTGTGGGAGTTGATTATGGAGAAATTGTTTATCCTGTAGAAAAAATGGCATCCATTAAATTTTTACTTTCTATGGTTGTAGTTTATCATCTAGAAGTTTAGTAGATGGATGTGAATAAATAATTCCTTAATGAAAATATGGAGGAATAAATTTAAATGACACAACTGGAGCACTATGTGGTGAAAGATAAAAATCATTTGGTCTATAATTTAAAGAAATTCTTGTATGGATTAAAATAAAGTCCTAACATGTGGTACCAAAAGTTTGATGCATATGTGTTGAGTTTGGGATTCATGCAGTTTAAGTATGATCATTGTATATGTTCCAAGTCTAATGGTGATCATTTCCTATTTATTACTTTATATGTTGATGACAAGTTATTTATTGGAAAAGGAAAACATTTGATTGCAAAATTAAAATCTCATATCTCACCAATGTTTGAAATGAAATATCTTGGTGCAGTAAGGTGCATTTTCAGAATGGGGATCATAATAGATAGAAAAAAACATAAAGATTTGGCTAAGTATTAGTAAGTATGTTGGTTGTGTATCTCTTAGTCTAGTTGCCTATTAGTGTCCAACACTTAATCATTTTATAGGCATCATTCGTCGATCATTGCTATGATTGAGTCACCTAGAGAAGGTCAAGTTTTATGACATTTTTTTATGACTTTATATCAATCAAGTCAGAGGTTTCCAAGCATCCTAGAAGAGATCGAGCCATTATACATGCCAAGTAAAATAATGGAGACTGAGTGATGTAAAGTTAACTTATAACATTGAGTCATAATATGCCAAAGCCTATAGAAGTGATGAGACAACATGAATGTTAGTTATGATCAAGTGTCAAAACATTCAATTGCCAAGAAAACCAGTTTTGGAAAATGTATTTGTATTGGTACAAAAACTTATGTAAACATTTTGGACAAATTATATACAATATTTAAGGATTGTAGAGATAAAAAAGGAGTAAATTATGAATTTTATTAGAAGGCATTAATTCCAAGACAAGAAGACTAACCAATCAAAAAATTGGGAGAGTTAATTGACAAAAGAATCAATTATGGATCATTGATTATGATCTAGAACTTTCCACAATTGTCTATTTAAGAAGGTATCTAAGACTAAATCATGATGGGAGAAAAAAATAGAGCGAGATGAAAGCATAAGGAGCAAACGAGCTAAGGATAGAGAAAGGAAGGTTAAGTTTGATAAGAAGACCAGAGAGAGTAACCTAGCATTGAAGGGGGAAATAGAGAAGATTAGGTAAGGAGATTAGATTTAGACATTGAAGAGAGAAGAGCTATAAACAACTTTATGAGAACAAACCAAAGGATTAGGTATTGAGACATTCTAACAAGTGTGTCAGGGAAAATCTCTTAACAAAGTGGTTTTCACAAACTTTGTTCAAATGTCCTAATAGAGTGCTTACTTCATTATAAGTTTAAATCCTTCAATCAAGGTAGACTTAATAGTCTTATATTTATTTTAATAAAGAAGACCCCTCATAGGGTAGATTATTAAAAGTGATCAAATTGTATCCCTAACAAGAAAACTTTGTTATGGTAGTAGTAAAGATTTCTAGGGTTTATCGTTACCCTAGTTTTACCTTCACCTTGGATGGTTTTTGGATTACCAAAATATTTGTGTTATGTGTTTATATTTCCACGGATGTTATTCTTAGATATATTTCATTTCAGCATTATAGTTTAACATAATTATAAGGTATGATATCTAAGATATGAGATGTATTAGTAGTGAATACAATAAATATTTATTTTGTTCAAATACTAAAATTTTTTAAAAGATCCTAATTCACTCCCCCTACCCCCACTCTTAGTATCTTTTTTTCCCAATAAGACTTCAGATAATTGGTATTAGCATTGTGTTCCCTTAAAATAAATCTAATAGCTTGAGGGATCAGATCTTGGAAATGGAGGCTTAAAAATTGGGAAAGATCATTGAGAATCAAATGATTGAAATCTATATCGTGCTATAACAACTTCATGGAGAAAAATAAGGGTTAAGGAAATCATTAAAGAAAAGGAAAGATATACACCATTCAGTAGAATGGCACTCTATATAAGGAAGTTAACACAAAATAATTTCTTAATAATGGGAGTTCTAGTGATAGTGATGTAGAAATAGTAGATCTATTAGAGAAGAACAACATTTTGAATGAAGAAGTTAAAATAACTGAAGAGAGAGAATGAAACTTAATTGGTAAGAATATGTGAGGTGATTAGACAAAAGAAGAAATTTGAAGAAGAAAAAATCATGGCTAAGGAAGACAAAAGACTAATAGCTACTATACTTGAAGAAAGGTCATTCGATGTGAAAAATCTTAGAAATACTTAGTTGGACATGATGAGTCAGTTGTTACTTGAAAATTAGGAGTTGAAAAGAAAAGACGTGGAGATTACAAATTTAAGATCGTAGAGTGATCAACTAAGGAGTGAGTTGAGATCTAAGAAAGAACTAATGGAAATAATGAATAAACCAAGTGAATCTATAGGGTATTTTGAAGAACTGATGAGATCACCAAGGTCATCTAGTGATACTTATGTTCTAGGACATCTCAAGGACTCTTCATAAACTTATTGAGGAAGAAAATTCATCCAAGAGTAGGGTGTTGGCATTTTTTGAAACTACCGAGTAATAAAATGCTTCAATACAAAAATGATAATAGTTATGCAACCTAAGGACTAGCCATTTCCTATTTCCAACTACACATACAAATCATTTGGATCCAACATTAACAAAACCAAGAATGGTTTCCTTCTCTTTAGGCTCTGCAAAACCAAGGTGGGTGTACCTAGGGGATGATTCAATTTAAGTGTTGTTGTATGAGAACTATCTTAGTTTCATTCTGATTCTCATCCTCAATCCTCAAACACATAGCTAATTGTGACATTCTAAATAGAATACATCCCATATAACAGATTTTGTCATAAATTCTTTTTTAGATCTACAAGTATTCTCTACAATAGTGGTTAACTAAGGCTAGAATATTTCATGCAAACAAGTATTGACCAACTTTGAAGATATTCAAGAAATAAAAGGGGAATTGATTATAACTTTGCATTTGATATTCATCTATGATCTATTTCTCATCCAAATAAATTATTTTGACTAGTGCCCAATTCATTGGGGTTTAGAGTCTATTCCAATTCCATGGATCTGATTTGTTACCTTACAACAAATATTATCAGCAGTTATTACTAGAATTCATCATTCAAAACATCTTTCCCATTACTACAACAACCTTATCAAACTCATCAAAGCTTTTACTTAATTTTTTGAATTAATAGTAGGGATGAAAACACATACAACCTAAATGGATTGCATTCAATTGCACAAGCTTTTATTCACACAACATCAAGATAACTAAGTAGTCAAAAGGACACAAAATTCAGAAGAAATAGATATGGGGACAACTCATAATTTGTATTCATTTTCTTTGTTAGAATGACCTTAGAAAGAAACACAGAGATCATTCTATATTGATGTATTCTCATAAAACTTGTAGAGAAGATACATCATAAGACTTGCTCAAATTACAGGACTGAAAACAAACTAATTATATGACTAAATGCATCAGAAATCATACACTTCTCTAGCACTACAATCTCACTTATATAATGTGAGATGCAACAAGCTTTAGGCTAAGAGAATTGATAGGTGTCTTTGACAAGAGGTATTTACCTACACCTATAATAAAATGACAAAGAAGTGAAGAACAAAATGATTTTTAGATCAAACATCCCTTTTGGTGGGTCCCTTTCTACTACATCCTCTAATGTCATTGATTTGGCTCCTATTCTGATTCCTCTGTGTATGCAACTACTAAGCCAGCCAATGATGAAGTTTTTTTTGATGATTGCACATTAACCACCACCTATGGGTTTTCACCATCTTTATCTTGTATTGTGGGAGTAACTTCTACATTTCTTTCTTCTTTGGTTGTGTCAGCATCCTATGGGTCTGGGCCTGCAACTAAAATTAATTGATCATTCTTGTCCTCTTCTTCCTATGGGCCTTGTGTAGTGGTAGTGTCAATTATTTAGATCTCATTACCCTATACCTTATCACTGTCAATTTCAACATCCTCAAACTATTCATCGAGAGCTATTTTTTCCATCCACTTGTCAAACAGTGTGTCATCTGGCCAATCAAACTATATAACATCTTGTTGCTTTTGGATAACAAACTCTACCTTATTGTCAATATTAAAAAATCCTTGGTTCAAAGAATCAAAGAATAGTTGAACCTTTACCGTTTCTTCAATAGTTGTAGCCCACCATGCATGCTCTTTTTCATTGATAGCTTTATTCATTCTGATACAAAATAAATCATCTAACTACTTGGTCCATTCATTGACTTTACTTTTTAATTTATTTTTTCTATCTAGGGCATGAGGGAATAAGCTAAACCTTTGGCTCTTATATTTATCTAATTAGCCAATAACTATTTTCTATAAATGAATTCTCTTTTCATGAAACTCTGAGAGATCAACAACCATGTCATAGGATCTCTCAACCATATCATGTGATGACCTTATAATAGAGTAACACAAAAGGGTCACTTCTCTCTTCCTCTATTACTTTGCCCATTTGTTTACAATCAGCTTTAAAGCCTCATCATTTTCTTTTAATTCATTCTAGATATTCACCACCTTAGCCAATTGGTCATAAACTATTGGCCATTCAATTTTATTAGCCAAGTATGTAAGAGTTTCTCTCAATTTATCTTCATATTGTGATTCCAACTCCACATGTAATGTCCACGGCTTACTTTTTTCTTTCTCAAAATCTTTTGTTGTATAGTACTTTGGCCTTTGGGGTGTATTTGGTACTTCTATAAGGGGGGTGGATTTGAAAGATTCAACTAGGGGGCGAGGGTATGTTATTCTTGGCCTTGTGGACCTTCCTAATAATTTGTTTTCAAGTTCAATTCTCCTCTTTAACTCTTTATTATAGGCACCCACAACTGTCTCATACTTGCTCTACAACTCAGTCATTTCTTTTTCCTCCCTTTCTATAGTAGCCAAGGAAAAATGAGAATAATCCACATTCATATGGGCTACCTATACATGAGAGGTGTTAGCAACTCTCCTTAAAATGATATTACTTGTCAGGCTTGAATCATCGGGTTGTGATGGAATAGCCTTGGATACTCTTCCAAGTGACCAGATGACAAAAGAAGCCTGGTCATTACTAAATGAACTTCCCAAGAACTCCTTTTTATTTGGATCTTGCAATCCAAAATTATTTGACACAGAATTGAAAATTAATGCATCAACAATATCCCAGTTGGGCAATAATAAAATATTTGCAGCTTTTACCATCTGTCTCCCCTGTTCAAGCATTATACTTTTGAACTCTTGAATCATCTATTCCTTTACTTGATTTTGAATGCAAGCTTCATCCATTTCTAGATGCTCTATTTGCAAATTCTTACATATTTCATCAAAACTGTTTATATTTGTCCTCCAAGAAAACTAATGGAAAGCCATAGACTTTACAAAACTATCATCAGAAAAAAATTGCTAACTGGCTTGTTCCAAATTAGGGTCCAATTCCCCTCCTCTATAATCTACAATAGTCAATTCAAAGCTTGCAGAAGGCTCCTAGAGGTTCCCTTCATCAATATCTGCTTGGGTAACACAAACTCCTCCTTGTGATTCAATTTTCTTAACCTTCTCATCAGTGAGCTGCTCCTCCTCAACTCTCATGTGGGTTTGGGAAGGTGAGTACTCCTCAACATGATGTTACTCTTCCCTTATTATCTTTCTCCTTTTAGGAGAAGGTGCAGGAGGCCTTTCTTCAAGAACAACACTAGTAGATTCAATGACCTATTTTCCTTTATCTATAATGGGCCTTTGATTCTGAATGATAGTATATCCTAGCCTCCTTTGAACAATTAATGGACTTGCCCCTATATTGGGAGTGAAACCCAATCTCCTCATTATTTCCCTAGCCTTATCTAGAGCAGAATTAATGAAATATTGCTTCTTCTCATTTATTGACTCCATTAATTCTAGGAATGTATTCATAAGCTTGTTAATTTTATCTATTGTAGCTACATCATTACTTAGAAGGTTGTAATATTTATGAAAACAATTAATAAAACTCAAAACTTTTGTGTAGATTCTCAATTTTTCTTTCCTTGTCTCTTTCTCCTGCAGAGAGTACTCATTCCTTATTATATCTTTAGGAAAATAAAATTCATGTTCAATTGGACCAAGCTTGAGCCTATTCCTAAGAGCCAAATGATAGAAAACCTATGTATCATAGGAACAAGGCTGAGAGACAACCATCTTATACTAATCCAAAAATTTGTAAAGGAAAACCCACCCCTCCTTGTTTATTACAAACTAGAGGGCTATTGTGCAAATGGAAAAAATTGATCCTGTCCCCCTCTTGTGCAAAAAAGTTTCTTCTGCTCCTCCCAACTCCCACAAGAATTCAGCTACTCCTACCTTTAATGGCACTTGGTAAGGTAGTTCATGGGGTTTTCCTTTGAAACCATAAATTCTAATAATAGTTGAAACTGAATATGGGATGACGTCTCCCCAATTATGTGAAACTTTCAAATTATGGGGTTTGTCCATAGCCCTAATGAGGTGCATTGCTACCTTAGGGATCTTGGGATTATCACTCAATATAAGGCATCTTAGCTTGGAGCTAGAAATCTATCAAATTTAACAAAATTTGCATTTTTATCTTCACCAGTCATGTCTACACTCCACAATTGATCTAGTAGTGCTTCCCCTTCTTGTTCTTTGTTGAAAACCATTTCTTTACCAAAGTATTTCACCCCTTTAAACAAAAACATGTGTGTCAATAGAGAGTAGTGGCCCCAAACCTTCTCCACCTTGCCCTTAGCAATCCCAACCAATCCACTATGAATCTCAACAGCTAAGTAAGAAGCAAAATCAGAAATTATTTCCACACCAAAAGAAAAGATTTGAGTAATCATATACATGAAACTCATAGGCATAAAATCTTATTCATCCTCTCTAAAAACTCTGTACAGGTTCCTATATATATCTACTGCTCTGGCATTGAAGTATGCTCTCTTAAAAGGTTCTTTAGAGGATGATGTTATTGCTGGTAGGGTTCCAATTTTGCCAATATGAGCTTTCAGTCCACCTTGTCTAACTATATCCCTCTTAGAAACATATTCTTTTTTTAAATCATTCAAATTAATGGGCACATAATACCTAGTGAGAGGTCCCAACTGAAAAACTTATGTAATCTCGTCTGGGTTGATGATGATTAGAATTTCACCATCTATTCTCCTTACTACCCTAGTGGCTTGATCATAGCTTTTTTCCATGGCCTCAAGGAGATCATAATCCATAAAAAACAATGGGGAACACTAGCTTCCCCATATCAAAATTCCATATATTGGCATGTGGGGCAAATATTTTCCTCTCTACGAACCATTTCTTGATCAAATTTAGACCAGTTTGTGAGGTATGAGCATCTCAGACCCAATTTCCTTTATCAAACAATCCATCTACTATCCTCAACCTAGGGTTTAATGAGGTCAATTTCTTAACATGTGCTATCTCAACAATAGACCTAGTAATCAACTCAAGAAAATCATCTTGTACATTTCTATCCAAATAATTTTTCTGACCTAAAAATTCCTTCTTTGGAGGCATCTTCGCATATGCTTTGCAGAACTAAAACACTTACAAAGAGTATAGTGTAATGACTTACTTGAATTCCACTCTTGTTCCTCTCTGTGCTTCTACAATTTCTTTGCAAACGAACTACTTCACAATCTTGCCAAGTTCAACATGATCTACTTAGTAATGGCTTATGCTCAGAAAAGGCTCAAAATCTTTGTTCACATGAGGTGGGATTGAGAAAATCTTTTGTGTTATACTCTATTTTTTCTCACATGTGAAGCTTTCATGTCTAATTAATACAAAAAGTGGCACCACCTTCTTTGTTTAAACCTACGTTGTTGATCCTTAAAAAGTCCTACGATCAAGGGATGTAGAAAAAGGTGACAAGAGTTCCACTTGACAAGTTGGCCAGTCAACCCAATGAGAACTAGCCATGTATACAACTCCTTCTTTGATGGAACTTCCTTGTAGACCCACTAACAACTAAGGACACATGTCAAAATGTCATTACCTTGCTATACATAAAGAACAAGAACCTTACCATGGCAAAGTAGCAACAACCATTGATTTAATCTTGATCTGAAAATTACACATTATTGCATTCCTTAGAAAAATAGTGGTGGGCCACATATTTTCTATCTCACATAGAGTAAACCATAGACATCTTTTTTATGGCAAGATAGCAAGAATCATTGATCTTAACTTGATCTGATGATCATAATCCCTCCTATATTGTATGGATGAGGTGCGCATCCAGAAGACTGATGATGTGATAAATCCTATATAGATGGCAAAACAAAAACCATATTTTAATCCCAAATTACCTTTCCACATTGCTTGGGTCCCATTGTATGCTCATTTCATGGCAACTCACTATGTCATTGATGGTGAGATGTTTAGTTTTTTTGGTTAGCAAAGTAGCGAGCTCTAATGACTCAAAAAAAACTTAGCACTGAAAATGAAAAGCATGTCACATCATAATTAACCACTTAGTGGTTTTGACACTACAATAATATTGTCATTTATTATGCCACTTCAAACTCTTAATGACCACTAGGAAGTTTGACAACTACTATGTAAAACATTCTTTGGCTACTCTCTAAGTCACTAATGGCAAGATTCTTAGTTTTTCTGGTTAGCAAAGTAGTGAGTCATCAAAAAATCAATATTCCAGTGATATCCTCTACCTACCTTTTACTGGGTTTCTTTTCCTATTTTGACAGCTCTGACAAAATATATGTGACTAAACTTCTAACCGCAACATATTCTCTAACTACTACTTCTCCATTCTACAATGTCATTCTTTAGTTTCATGACATTCACTACCTCGCTATACATAAAAAAGTGCACAACTTACTATAGTGAAGTAGTGATATCCATAGATATAGTCAGAATTAGATGGTGTGAGACATAAGAGAACAAGACTGCTTGGGGGCGCAAAAAATTTAAAATAAAAAATAGAATATTTGCCAAAGTTTAAGAAGATTTTGTGCCCAAGACCTTTAAAAGAAATGAGATATAGGTTTTAACAAGATTTTCAAAGGCAAACAAAAATTTGGAAAATGAAACAACAAACCCTGTTCACCAATGCTAGATTCAACTTATTTTTTAGTACTTATTTTTAGGGAAATTTCATCATGCAAAAAATTAGGCCAACAGTGGCTCTATATGGGGAAATTGAATTATGTAGATTCAAATGAGGGCTTAGAATTTCTAGAAGTAGACCAACTAGGCTCCCTACAAACCAACTATCAAATGAGAAAAACCAAACGTAGGAAGATTATATATAGTTAGCTGAACAAAGACCAAGAATTTACAAAACGTACAAGAAAACCTAAACAATTGCTCAAGGAAGGAAACAAGTATTTCAACAGAAATACCTCTTCAAGAACTGTCCATGAACTGGTAGTTCCAAAATGTTGTCTAATAAATCCTTGAGAACATATGAATCTTCTCCCCATGTATTTTCAATCAAATAAGGGCCTAGCCAGATAGGGTCAAACTAACCATGTTTCCTTTATCTTCAATTCTAGCATTCCACATAAGGACTAAATCTTCATCTTGGAATTTTTTACTCACTATCATTTTATCATATAATGTCATAACTTGAAGCTGTAGCTTTTGATTCCTAAGAGATGCTTCTTTTCTAGTTTTTGCTAACCCTACAAGCTCATCCAACCTTTCTTGCATATCATTTGTAATACCTTCATCATACATTTAGATATAATTGTAGAGTCCTACTAGGTTATTCTGAGGTATCATTGCCCGAATTCCATATACTAGATCAAATGGGGCTACTCCAATGGCCTTCTTTATAATCACTCTATCAAACCATATTGCTAGTTGCAACTTAGAGTCCCATGCCTTCTTGATATCATCCAAAGTCCTCTTAATAATTTTTAACAAGCTTTTTTTTGTAGACTTAGCCTATCCATTTCCTTGTGGATGATATGGGGAAGATGTTGACCTGGTTATTCCATATTTGTCACAGAACATTATAAATTCCTTAGACTTGAAGCACATGGCATTATCTGTCAAATTTTTTTTGAGGGCAACCAAATCTGGAAATAACATTACTTAGCAAGAAATTGTTGACAACTATACTTGTTGCATTTCTTGTAGGGATAGCTTCTACCCATTTTGTAAAGTAGTTGGTAGCAACTAAAATCCATGAGTAGCTGGTACTAGATTTGGGAGAAATCTTGCCTATGAAATCCATACCCCACTGTTGAAAAGGTGCTTGCACCTCGACTAGCTTTAAAGGAGTATTACTTGAAAATTTTAGTTTTCCAGCAAACCTTTGACAAGAGTCACATTTCCTAATCAAATGTTGAACATCTGTGAAAAGGGATGGCCACTAGAATCCAACTCTCATTACCTTGTGTGCAGTAGTCTTAGCCATATAATGTCCCCCACACACTCCAGCATGCATCTCATTCAAAATTTCTTAGGCTCTTTCTTGATCAACACATTTCAACAATATCTCTTCAAAATTTCTCCACCACAAACTACCTTTTACAATTATGTACCTGATGGCTTACAATTTTGTGGTCCTCTTCTCATTTTCAATTAAGTGAGATGGAACCTCTATGTGTTGCAGATAGTGAATAACATTGGTATACCACTCACAATGGTTCATATCACATGAATTATATCTAAGGTCATTTGTCACCATATTAATTTGGTTAACATCCAAATTAGATTGAGCCATGAGTTTAGCTAAACCTTGACCTCTTACCAACTTTTTTATATGTATCTCAATGTTGAATTCTTGGATCCTATTGATCCACCTACATCTTCTTCCTAGTACTTCTTGTTGAGAAAATATATCTTTCACAGTAGCACTAGGCACAAATGCAATAACAATAGCATCTAAAAGCCTTTATAGCTTTTACTAGAGCATGTGCATGCTTTTCATTTATTTCATATTTACACTCAGCTAGCTACAGTGCTTACTAAAAAATGAAATTGGTTTTTCATATCCCTCCTCATTCTTTTGCAACAACATTGTAGCTACAATATGAAATGAAGCAAAAGAAAATATGTGAATGGGTTTAGTATAGTTAGTAGTTCTCAGCACTGGAGCATTTTTTATTGCATCTTTAATATCCTAGAATGCTTGTGAAGGCTCACCATTCCATTTAGTAATAAACCTCCTCAGAAAATTAACTTTTCCAAAGAAGGATTGAATTCCTTTTACATTCTTTGGTTTAGGGACCTTATCAATAGTTGCTATGCTCTCAGGATCTATCTATACCCCATCCTTTGATACTATATGTCCCAATAACTTACCTTCAGTTACCCCTAATGCACACTTCTTAGGGTTTAATGACACTCCATATTCTAACGCTTTGATAATAATATTTTCCAAATGCCCACAATGGTCTTTAGCCTTCTTGGAATAAGTTGTGAGGTCATCTTGATATACCACCATAAACTTATTTATATATTCATGAAAAGCCACACCCATGGCTCTTTGGAACGTGGCACCAGCATTAACTAACCCAAATGACATTCTTAGATACACATAGGTTCCCCAAGGAGTTGTAAATGTTGTCTTGAATTGTTCTTCTTCTTTCACTAGGACCTAGTTATATTCAAAGAATCCATCCATCATTGACATAAGTTTAGACCCTGTTACTTGCTACAGCATGGCTTCCATATTAGGTAACCCATAATTATCTCTCAGGGAAGCAATGTTCAAAGTTTTGAAATATACACAAAGTTTGATATCTCCATTCTTTTTCCTAATGTGAACTAAGTTTGAAACCTAGTTGAAATGTCTAATAGGCTTGATTATTCCTCCATCTCATAATTTCATCAATTCCTCCTGCATTTTAGGGGCTAGGGTTGGATTGACTGGCCTCTAATTTTTCCTAAAAGGTTTTACATTGTCTTTCAATGGTATAACATGTTGAAAAAGATCTTCTCTATAGGCTTTCAAGTCATCATATGACCAAGAAAAAACATGTCTATATTTTCTTAATAGGTCAATCAAAGGCTTCTTAATTTTAGTTGATAAATTCTGACCAATATATACATTCTTTGGGGCCTCATTAGTACCCAAATTTATCTTTTCTAGCTCCTAAGGTTTATAGTCCTTAGTTCCATGTCTTACCCTATCTTGGTTATCAAATATATTTTCCAAGGCAACCAGACCTTTAGGTACTTTGTTAGTCTTCAATTGTATAACTTCTTGGCCAAAAATTGTTTCCCTTCCATCTATGGTCTCAACCAAATCACTACAATCCATCTCCTAACCATGATAGTTATCTTCATTTAACAAGAAATTTACAATATCTTTATCATCTTCAAATACCTACCAATGTTCAATATTATCAGGTACAGAAGGTTTGTTTTGAACTTCAAATTGTGATATCCCTACAAATGATATCTCTTGGGACTTCATTGCTACATTTTCTAACACATCAGCCATCTTATTGTGAGTCCTATCTCTCCATGATATACCAAACGCATCAAATGATTCTATTTGATCCCAAACAACATTTCTGTACTGCTTTAATAGTCTATTTTTTGATGCATAGATTTCTTTTATCTATGAAATAATTAATTTAGAATCCCCTATGTCATGTAATTTTTTAATTTCATGGTGAGAGGAAACCTCTAATCCTAATAGTAGAGCCTCATATTCAGCTATATTATTAGTGCATGCAAAATTCAAGGTAAAAGAATATCTAAAAGTATTTTTCTCTGGAGAAACAAAAACAACCCTTGCTCCCACACCTTCTTTGGAACTAACTCCATCAAAGAACATTGTCCATAATATTTTTGAACCCATACAACATTCAACTTCATGTTCAATAACAACATGCAAATTCTCAACTTCTTGGATAATCAATTCAACTTTGAATGCATTCACACCAATATCTAAAAAGCAAGTGGCATCTTTGTCAAATTTTTCTCCCAAAATGTGACCAACCCTTGGCTCTCTATTTATCTTAACAACTTTATCTCCAATATGAAAGGTTACATAGGATAAGTCACACTACAAGCTACCCCCCATAGTAGCACTCCACTTTCTAGATAGCAACATTCCATAATGTGGAGGGATATCAATTACAAGAACTAACATAGTCAATTTTACCACAGGATATATAGCTAGTTTAAATGGCAAAGCATTTATAGTACCTATGACTGAGACTTCCTTAGCATCCATACCTCTACATCTACCTTGTGTAGTGTCTACTTTCAACCCCGAGGCTTCCATTACTTTGAAAGGCATTATGGTGTTAGAGGCTCTTGAGTCTATCATGCAATTTTTTAGGGTTTAGACTAAGAAATAATGGATCAATATCTTCTATGTATGTCGTTGATGAGTCATTGAAGAACATTTGGGGAATTTGGGACATGATACCACTATCTTCTATTACTAAGGGGATTTATTGGGTAACATTTTGTTCTACATTGTTATTACTTTTTCCTATCCCTTCCAACCATGACAAGGTTTTACTGTTATGCTCTTCAATTTTAAAGAGCTCAAACAAATGTACCTTAATATTGATTTGGGACAATAGGGATATCAAATAATTTGGTTCAGACATAGTGGGTTTAACAATCATACCTAGAGTAGGAGCCTTCTAAGAAATCTGGATTATTATTTGCTGGGAATTATTAGACCCTGATCCCTTCTCCACAATTGCTTTTTTTTTCTCAGTAGCTTGGAATTGAATTTTCTTCTTAGGTTCCCACTTCTTAGTTTTAACATCTTTAACCTTGACTGCCTCTGTACTAGTCTTCTCGTCTTCATCTTTCATCTTGTGTGTGATACCTTTTATGAATATACCAGAAGACTTCCCAATTTCATTGTTAAATGTTCTATTTCTCAAATTATAATTGCTATGTACTTGGGATATCATTTATGTAGTGATCCTATCAATTTCCTCTTTAGAAGGTATTCTTAAAGTTACATGACCCTCTTCAGAAGATGTAACACACACCTAATCTTCATCATAAATTTCATTATCTGAAAAAAATTGTTGAAGATGTAATTGATAAGCAATTTTCTTATTCTCCAAATCACTTTCTATTTCTTCTAAATCAGAATCTACATAGTCACTACACATGCTTACCATATTACAACTTACATCATCATGACTCTTCTCTTCTTCCCCATCCTTAGTTTGTAAACTGTGATTAGAAGCAAATGACTAAGCAATTGCACAATATTCTATAGAGTGAGGTGATTGGAAAATGATACACCATGGCACATTATCATTCATATTTATTGAACTCCTTTGTAGAGGATCTGGTGCACCCTTATCTTTTGTATTTTGAGTCTGGTTGGGAATTGGCTTGCCATCCTTCCATTGGGTAGTATAAGGGTAATTCTAAATTCTAGGCTATCTATTGAAGTTTCTATTGTCCACAGGGGCTTTTTCAACAACATTTATCTTATTGAAACTAGTGGGATTCATCTTTTTAAGTAATTCCAACACCTAGCCTATTGTAGGTTCTTCTGGCTTCTTTCCTATAGGAGTTTTATCACCCTCCTTTTTGTTATTATTTTTGGGATTAAAAAGCTTTGGGTCATCTCTTCTACCCAATTTTCCAGATGCTTTCCTATTATTTTCAATATTAACTACAACCTTTTAAGCATCCCTTAAAGTTTTAGGATCCTTATCCCTCAATTGGTAAGTCATTTGGCTATCAAAAGTATTAAAATATGTTGTCAGAAAAATATCCTCATTCAACCTCATAACTTGAAATAGTTTTTACATACCTTTCTAAAATCTCACATTGAAGTTGAATGAGGACTCATTAAGATTCTTCTTGATGTTATTGAATTCATTTAACGTGAATCCTATGTTAGTGTTGTCTCCATATTGCTCCTTGAACAACTTTTCTAGGTCACTCTAAGAGGTAATACTGTCATCAAGCAACCTTCTTAACCAATCCCTTGCATCTTCAATTAGTGAATGAAAAAACAACTTCATGACTAAATCTTCATGTTCAACTTCATAATCATTTAACATGTCTATGAAAATTCAAAAATGTTCTTCACTAATAATAGCTTTATTTCCAGAAAACTTAACCACTTTATCTCTCAAATCAAAAGATATGGGATGTGGAGCACCAATAATACCTACAAATGATATTTGTCTATACTTTTCCATGTATACAAGTTTCTTCTACAAATTAGGAACATTTGAGGTGCTTTCTATGTTAGCTTAGTTTAGAGGAACACTTTGGGATTGTTGAGGTTGGACAATAGGGGCTTGAGTATAAGTGGTGGATTATGAGATAGGAGTATACTGAGACATTCCTTGAACTAAAACTATTGGTCCACAAGAAGGTATAGAAACTAAAGTTGGGATTGATGAATTTGGCCATAAAGCTAATGTAGAATTAGACTTGATGAACTGGATTTTTCTCCTAGTTTCTGCAACTTGAGCTTCATTCTCCACTTTTTCAAGTTCTTTTGCAAAATCATCCTTCTCCTTTCTAGCCTTCTCTAGATCTAAATCTAATTTTGACATGAAAGGTTTTTTGGGTTTTCTTGGTTGAGCTTGAGGTTCATTTATTTGGACTCCTATAGCTTTACCCTTCCTTTGTCAACAAATTTTACAATAGGTTTTATAGGATTTACTTGTATCGGTTTATAGTCTTGGACTTGAGCAATAACTAGTTCTTGCTTTTGATTCAAGTGTTGTTCTTCTTCTTGAACTTTAGCTTTCAAATTGTCTACATCTCCAAAAACATCAGTATGGAGAGTTGAAGTTTTCTCTTCTAACTTTTTATTTTTTTCCTTCAAGGCAGCCATCCTTCTCGGCAGAGCATCTCTTTCTATTATGGCATCCAAGGTGGCTTGCTCCTTTTCTTTTCCAAGGCGAATGTGCTTAGCTTCTTCCTCAGCAACCCATTTCTTGAGAAATCCTATTTTTGATTGTACTTCTACAAGATCTATAGAAGTAGCTTCCAAATCAATAGGGTCATCCAAATCTATGAAATTTGGTTCAGTATATGGGACTATTTTAGGATTAGAAGGATCTCCAAAAGAACTCCTGAGTCCTAACCTATGATGCATTTCAACTATGAGATCTGGTCCAGAGAATATATTCCCTACTGGTGACATATCCTTATCTTGATATTTTCTTTCATATAGTACTAGGGTAGTAAATATCCCTCCCAGAAGTCTTGTTGTTTCTGATTAAGACCTGAGTGAAGAAGACTCTCTCCCTATCACTAGTTGATACCGAGAATTAATGGATAAACTACCTCTGGGTTTCCAAGTGGGATTTGGATCTATCCTTTTCTTATTTAGGTACTTTTTACCACCTTTAGGTAGATTAGTATACATTAGTTCATCAGAATGAGCTCTTGTGTAAGCTCTTATGTTTTTTCTTTTGTCATCCATTTCACTATATACTAAATAAGCACTAGCTTCAAAACCTTGACTAAGTCACCACCCTTCTCTTGGGAAAACATGCAATTACAATTACTCCTAACTTTGAGGAAAAACACAAGTAGAGATAGAAATATTTGATATAGATGGATCAATCATTGATATTATAAGACTACAACTCTTTCTTTATTAGATAAGACACATGGAAAGGTTGGATATGTCAGTGTATCTTTGTGGCATTTGGGTTTTTCTTTCTTTCTTTTTTAAATTGTCAAGGTTTGTCACTAAAACACTCCCTTCTAACCACAAGCAAAACCTAAACAATCTAACACACATGTACCTAGCAGGACCAAATAAACTACAATACTTTTCATAGATGTATTGGAAAACTCCCTAGTAGAGTCACCATTTTGTTGGCATTTTTTGAAACTATCGAGTGACAAAATGCTTTAATACCAAAATGAAAACACTTACGCAACCTAAGCACTAGCCATTTCCTATTTTCAATTACACATGAAAACCATTTGGATCCAACATTAACAAAACCAAGAATGGTTTCCTTCTCTTTAGGCTCTGCAAAACCAAGGTGGGTGTACCTAGGGGATGATTCAATTTAACTATTTTTGTATGAGAACTATCTTAGTTTCATTTTGATTCTCATCCTCAATCCGAAAACACATAGCTAATTGTCACATTCTAAATGGAATACATCCCATATAACACATTTGGTCATAAATTCTTCTATAGATCTGCAAGTATCCTCTGCAATAGTGGATAACTAAGGCTAGAATATTTCATGCAAACAAGTATTGACCAACTTTGAAGATATTCAAGAAATAAAAGGGGAATTGATTATAACTTTTCATTTGATATTCATCTATGATCTATTTCTCATCCAGCTAAATTATTTTGACTAGTGCTTAATTCATTGGGGTTTAGAGTCTACTACAATTCTATAGTTCTAATTTATTGCCTTACAATAAATATTATTAGTAGTTCTTACTAGAATTCATCATTCAAAACATCCTTCTCATTAGTACAACAACCTTATCAATCTCATGAAAGATTTTAGTTAATTCGTTGAATTAATAATAGGGATGAAAAGATATACAACCTAAATGGATTGCATTTAATTGCACAAGCTTTTACTCACACAACATCAAGATATCTAAGTAATCAAAAGGAGACAAAATTTAGAAGGAGAAGATATGGGGACAACTCATAATTTGTATTCATTTTCTTTGAAAATTGTATATACTTGCAGTGAACTTAGAATGACCTTAGAAAGAAATATAGAGATCATTCTATATTAATGTATTCTTAGAAAACTTGTAGATAAGATACATCATAAGACTTGCTCTGATTATTGGACTGAAAACAAACTAAGTATATGACTAAAAGCATTAGAAATTAGACCCTTCTCTAGCCCTAGAATCTCACTTATATAATGTGAGATGCAACAAGCTTCAGGCTAAGAGAATTGACATGTGTCTTTGATGAGAGGTATTTACATACACCTGTCACAAAATCACATAGAAGTGAGTAACATAAAGATTTCTAGATCAAACATCCCTTTTGGTGGGTCCCTTTCTGTTACATCCTTTGATCTTGTGTATGCAACTGCTAAGCCAGCTAATGATGAAGTTTTTTCTGATGATTGCAAGTTAACCTCCACCCATTTGTTTTCACCATCTTTATCTTATACTGTGGGAGTAACTTATACCTTTCTTTCTTCTTTGGTTGTGTTAGCATCCTGTGGGTCTGGGCCCAAAATTGAAATTGACTAATCATTCTTGTCCTCTTCTTCCTATGGGCCTTGTCTTGTGGTAGTTTCAATGATTTGGATCTCATCACCCTGTGCCTTATAACTATCAGTTTCAACTTCCTCAAATTGTTCATCGGGAGCTATTTCTACCATCCACTTGTCAAACAGTGTGCGATCTAGTCAATCAAACTGAAGAATATCTTGTTGCTTTTGGATAACAAATTCTACCTTATTGTCAATATTAATGAATTTCTATTTTAAAAAATCAAAGAATAGTTGAACCTTTACCATTTCTTCAGTAGTTGTAGCCCACCATGCATGCCCTTTTTCATTGACAACTTTATTCATTCTAAGACAAAATAAATCATCTAACTACTTGGTCCATTCATCTTTACTTTTCAATTTATTTTTTCTATCTAGGGCATGAGGGAATAAGATAAATCTTTGGTTCTTATATTTATCTAAATAGCCAATAATTATTTTTTGTAAATGAATTCTTTTTTCATCAAATTCTGGGAGATCAATAACCATGTCATAGGTTCTCTCAATCATATCATGTGATGACCTTATAATAGAGTAACAAAAAAGGGTCACTTCTTTGTTCCTCTATTTCTTTCCCCATTTGTTCACAATCGGCTTTAAAGCCTCATCATTTTCTTTTAATTCAATCCAAATATTCACTACCCTAGCAAATTGGTCATAAACTAATGGCCATTCAATTTTATTAGCCAAGTATGTAAGAGCTTTTCTCAATTTATCTTCATATTGCGACTCCAACTCCACATGTAATTCCCACAACTTACTTTTTTCTTCCTCAAAATCTTCTATTGTATAGTACTCTGACCTTTGGGGTCTATCTATTAATTCTATAAGGGGGGTGGATTTGAAAGATTCAACCGGTGGCTGAGGGTATGTTATTCTTGGCCTTTTGGACCTTCCCAATAATTTGTTTTCAAGTTCGATTCTCCTCTTTACCTCTTTATTGTAGGCATCCACAACTACCTCATACTTTCTTTACAAATCAATCATTTCATTTTCCTCCCTTTCTATAGTAGCCAAGGAAAATTTAGAATAATCTAGATTCATATGGGTTGCCTGTACATGAGAGGTGTTAGCAACTCTCCTTACAATGACATTACCTGTCATTCCTGAATCATTAGGCTATGATGGAATAGCCCTAGATCCTCTTCTTAGTGCCCACATGACAAGAGTAGCCTGGTCATTACTAAATGTAGTTCCCAAGAACTCCTTTTTATTTGGATCTTACAATCCCAAATTATTTGACACAAAATTAAAAATCAATGCATCAACAATGTCCCAATTGTGCAATAATAAAATATTTGTAGCTTTTACCACCTGTCCCCCCTCTTGAAGGGTTATACTTTGGAACTCCTGAATCATGTATTCCTTTATTTGATTTTGACTGGAGGCTTCATCGATTTCTAAATGCTCTATTTGCAAATTCTTACATCTTTCATCAAAACTATTCATGTTTGCCTTCCAAGAAAACTGATGGAAAGCCCTAGAATTTACAAAACTATCATCAGACAAAAAATTCTAATTGGCTTGTTACAAAATAGGGTCCAATTCCATTCCTCTATAATCTACAGTAGTCAATTCAAAGCTTGGTATAGGAGGCTCCTAGAGGTTCCCTTCATGAATCTCTGCTTGGGTAAAACAAACTTCCCATTATGATTCAATTCACTTAACCTACTCATTAGCGATCTACTCCTCCTCAACTCTCATGGGGGTTTGGGAAGGTGAGTACTCCTTAACATGATGTTCCTCTACCCTTATTATCTTTCTCCTTTTAGGAGAAGGTGCAGGAGGCCTTTCTTCAAGAACAACACTAGTAGATTCAACTACCTATTTTCCTTTATCTATAATGGGCCTTTAATTTTGAATGATAATATTTTCTTACATCCTTTGAACAATTAATGGACCTGCCCCTATATTGGGAGTGAAACCCAATCTCCTCATTATTTCCCTAGCCTTATCTGGAGTAGAATTAATGAAATATTTCTTCTTCTCATTCATTGCCTCCATTATTTTAGGGAATGTATTCATAGGCTATTAATTTTATCTGAAGTAGTTACAGTGTTACTCTCCATTTTTCTTTCCTTATCGATTGCTCCTGTAGAGAGTACTCATTCCTTATTATATCTTCAGGAAAATAAAATTCATGTTCAATTGGACCAAGGTTGATCCTATTCCTAAGAACCAAATGATAGAAACCCTCTATATCATAGAAATAAGGGTCAGAGATAGCCATCTTATACTGATCCAAAAATTTGTAAAGGAAAACCCACCCCTCCTTGGTTATTACAAATTGGTGGCCTATTGTGCAAGTGGGAAAAATTGATCCTGTCCCCCTCTTCTGCAAAAAATTTTCTTCTACTCCTCCCAATTGCCACAAGAATTTAGCTACTCCTACCTTTAAAGGCACTTGGTAATGTATTACAGGGGGTGTTCCTTTGAATCCATAAATTTTGATAATAGTTGAAACTAAATATAGGATGATGTTTACCCAATTATGTGAAACTTTCAAATTATAGGATTTGTCCATAGGCCTAATGAGGTGCATTAGTTCCTTAGGGATCTTTGGATTATCTCTCAATATAAGGTATCTCAGCTTGGAGGCAAAATACCTATCAAATCTAACAAAACTAGCATTTTCTACTTCACCAATCATGTCTGGACTCCATAATGGAACTGGAAGTGCTTCCCCTTCTTGTTCTCTATTCAAAACCATTTCTTTACCAATGTATTTCACCCCTTTAAATAGAAACATGTGCATCAACAAAGAGTAGTTTCCCCAAACCTTCTCCACCTTGCCCTTAGTAATCGCAACCAATCCACTGTAAATCTCAGCAGCTAAGTAAGAAGCAAAATCATTTCCACACCAAATTTGGAGATTTGAGTAATCATATACATGAAACACACAGGGATAAAATCTTCTTTATCCTCTCCAAAAACACTACACAGGGTCCCGTATATTTCTACTACCCTAGCATTGAAGTATGCTTTCTTAAAAGTTTCTTTAGAGGATGATGTTATTGCTGGTAGGGTTCCAATTTTGCCAATATGGGCCTTCAGGGTACCTTTTCTAACTATATCCTTCTTAGACATATATGATTTTTTAAAATAATTTAAACTAATGGGCACATGGTACCTAGTGAGAGGTCCCAAACGAAAAACTTCTCTAATCTCCTCTAGGCTAATGGTGACTAGAATTTCACCATCTATTCTCCTTACTACCCTAATGGCTTGATCATTTTATTTTTTCCATGGCCTCAAGGAGATCATAATCCATAAAATTGTTGGGGACCACTAGCTTACCTAGATCAAAATTCCATATATATGCATGTGGGGCAAACCATTTCCTCTTTGCAAACCATTTCTTGAACAAATTTAAACTGGTTTGCGAGTATGAGCATCTTGGACCTAGTTTCCTTTATCAAATAATCCATCCACTATCCTCAACCTAGTGTTTAATGAGGTCAATTTCTTAACCTGTGTTGTCTCAACAGTAGACCCAGGAAGCAACTCAAGAAAATCATCATGTACATTTCTATCCAAATAATTTTCCTAACCTAAAAATTCCTTCTTTGGAGGCATATTTGCATATGCTTTGTAGAACTAAAACACTTACAAAGAGTACAATGTAATAACTTACTTAAATTCCACTCTCGTTCATCTCTATACTTCTATAATTTCTTCGTGAACAAATTGCTTCACAATCTTGCCATGTTTAGCACGATCTCCTCAGTAATGTCTTCTGCTCAGAAAAGGCTCAAAATATTTGTTTGTGTAAGGTGGAATTGAGAAAATATTCTATGTGATACTCTCTTTTTTCTCACATGCAAATCTTTCATGTCTAATTAATACATAGAGTGGCACCACCTTCTTCATTTAAACCTGTGTTGTCGATCCTTTAAAAATCCTATGATCAAGGGATGCGGAAAAAGGTGACAAGAGTTCCACTTGACAAGTTGGCCAGTCAACCCAATGAGAACTAACCACGTATACAACTCCTTCTATGATGGCACTTCTATCTAGACCCACTAACAACTGAGGACATGTGTCAACATGTCACTACCTTGCTATACATAAAGAATGAGAACCTTACGATGGAAAAGTAGCGATAGCCATTGATTCAATCTTGATTTGACGAGGACATGCTACTACATTGCTTAAAAGAACAATAGTGGGGCCTATATTCACTATCTCAAATACAGTAAATGACACACATCTTCTTTATGGTGAGAAGGAGAGAATTGTTGATCTTAACTTGATTTGACAATCAAAATCTTTCCTGCATTGTATGGATGAGGTGTGGGTCCAGAAGACTGATGACGTGATAAATCCTACACAGCTGGCAAAATAAAAAGCATATTTTAATCCTAAATTACCTTTCCACATTGCTTAGGTCACATCATATGCTTATTTCATGGCAACACGCTATGTCACTAAAAATGAGATGTTTAGTTTTTTTGGTTAGCGAAGTAGCGAGCTCCAATGACTCAACAAAAACTCAGTGCTAGAAAGGAAAAGCACATCCCATCATAATTACCTACTTAGTGGTTCTGACACTACAATAATATTATCATTTATTATGCCACTTGGAACTCTTAATGGCTACTAGGAATTTTGATGGCTACCATTTAAAACATTCTTTGGCTACTCGCTAAGTTGCTAATGATGAGATGCTTAGCTTTTCTTGCTAGTGAAGTAGTGCATCATTAGAAAATCAATATGCTGGCAATATCCTCTACCTGCCTTTTACTGGGTTTCTTTTCCTATTCTGAGAGCTTTGACAAAATATATGTGACTGAACTTCTAGCTGCAACATATTCTCTGACTACCACTTCACCATTCTATGTCATTCTTTAGTTTCACAACATTCACTACCTCACTATACCTTAAAAAGTGCACAACTTACTGTAGTGAAGTAGTGATAGCCATATATTTAGTTAGAATTAGATGGTGAGAGACATAAGAGAACAAGACTGGTTGAGGGCATGAAAAATTTAAAATAAAAATAGAATATTTGCCAAAATTTAAAAGGATTTCATGCCCAAGACCTTTAAAAGAAATGAGATATAGGGTTTAATAGGATTTTCAAAGGCAAACAAAAATTTGGAAAACTAAACAAAAAACCTTGTTCACCAATGATGGATTCAACCTAATTTTATAGTAATTATTTTTAGGGAAATTTAGTCATGCAAAAAATCAGGCCAACATGGGGAATAGAGAAATAAAAACCCTAAAGGAAAAAAAACATGATATCATTGTGGAAAAGTAGGACACACAAAACTATTTGTACAAGAAAGAAAGGTATGAAAAATCCTAAACCTAAGTTTGTTGGGAACTATTTTAATTATGAGAAGTAAGGACACCAAGCATGTGAATACATGGAAAAAGTAAAGTGATGTACCTTTTATACCTAGATTTGAAGGAAATTGTTACATCTATCAGAAATATGGACATAGAGCTCAAGAATGTAGATTCAAAGAAAAATCGAACTAGACATCTAAAAGGCAAGTTCATGCACTTGAGAAAGATAACTCTTACAATTGGGACTACAACACATGGTATAACTATCATTATTTTGGAGATTATGGACATACTCCATAAAATTGCATTAAGATACATTTCAAAGGTAATTACAAGAAATGATTAAATAGAAACCTAGCATATTTTATTTGTCTCAAGGTTAGACATGTTAGTAGGAACTGCAAGACTTGAGTAATAGCACCAAATAATGAAAACAACAAAGAATAAGGTAAAGTTGAGATGAATCAATCATGGAAAAAGAAAGTAGAAGTTAGAAGTAATGGATCAAATTGATTTGAGATCACCCAATCCAATAGATGAGATGATCATACCACATCTGACTAATCAAAGAAGGTATATAAGGATTTGTAAACTTGAATGATATATTATAGTCCATATCAGTGTGAATCAAGATGCATTAAGAAAAATTTGAGAGAAGAATTGGGAAATGGAATCAATCATAGCCTAGTGTCAAGAATCAGTATATTATTTGTATTGACTGAGCATCACAATATAGACCAAGAGCTTACAGTGACCAAGCTAATGTACTAGCCAAACCAAATGGTAGTGAACACACTAAGTAATAGTGACCAATCATTTGAGTAAAAGGAAGCATGAACACATTGTGAAGGATGATATATTTGTTAAGCACCTACCATAATACAACATATCTATTGTAGACTTAAATAAATAGATTGAAGGTATATATGAAAAATTTTAACTTCATTTTTATTTACCAAGATAATATAGTACATTCAAGTGATTCAAAGGTGATCAAAGAAATTTTAGCAAAAGAGCAACCCAATCAAAGTGATTCATTGGCAAGAATTCAAAAATTCTAGTAAGGTTTTAGTGGCAAATTAAGATGATTTCAAATATCTATTGAATTAAATTTTATTAAAACCTAGTTTTTAAATGACATCCACTACATCTGTATCCAAAAAGGAAATGTTGAAGGAGAGTCATGCACAAATTTTGAGGAATGACTAGTGTCCTCCACCTAAATTCAAGGAGTACCCTAACATTGCAATGACTAGAGACACATCTGGTGCCCTATCATCGATTCCACAAAGAGTGTTAATGATTCATAATGTGAAATCTTGTTATATGTGTGAGATTGTAGAAATTTGAGACTATGAACTTTGGATAGCCTATGATAAGTTTTGTGACAATGGAGTTCTAAGAGATTAAAATAAATAAAAAATTGAGAAAGGCCTTACCCACTCATATCCTAGCATTTCCAAAGGTATTCAAGATAGAAATGATCAAGATTGTACTGAGCCAAGTACATGATATGAAAATATGGTTAGTATGTGAACCATTAAAGTAGAAAAAAGGAGATCATTTACCAAGTTACTGGTTGTCCTACCTTGGATAAAACAAAGATAACGAGGTGTGTCACAAAAGATGTTGTTGTGCAATAGACAAAGGATAATTGGAACAACAATAGAATGTCAATTGATGGGATTAAAGATCTAGTTATTGAATTTATAGTGCATGTAATTTCAAACCAATTCTATTAGTTAAGTCAATTGAACAATGATTCTTGTGTAGTAGTCAACCTAGGTTATAAGATAGTGAAGAAGGATCACATATATGATATTGCTTAGCTACAATTGTAATTGCTATCATAAAATATTAGAGCAACATGGAAGGAAAAGAACACATCATGTAATTTTGGATCATTAATTATTTATACATTCTCCTATACATAAAATTCATTCCCTATTATCGACATAGTTGTATGGGGTAGGAGTAGACTATCTAATGAATAGACTAATGATCTTATGGAATAATAGGGAGATAATTTTGAGGCTATCATGGATAATTATTTTGATGAGTTCAAGAACAATATGAAGAATAGGATGAGTTTACAAAAATTAGTTGTAGATCATTATTTTGATGATATATGCTTTATGGTAGACACAAATTATACATATCACCATGTAACTTACTGCCAAGGGTTGCATGGTTATGACCAATGTAATATAAAGTTAATGTAGATGATGTTACTATAGAACTTAATGTATTATTATATGAGGAGGTACATAAGAATGATGAGCCATTAGAAAATTATGAGTCATCCTAGATTAAAATGATAATGCAAACTAACGTGTCCAAGATAGATAGAAAATTAAAGGAGATTATTGAAGATCTTGACAAAAAGCTTGGCACAAGACAACTCCATATATCTAAGGGCAAAGGAATGGATGAAGAATCTGATGAATGATAAGAAGACAAAGACTCAAAAGGAAATTATTTATTTGTTTCCACGCCCAAGGAATCTAAACAAAAGAAATCAATAATTGTTTATCCTAAGGTGAAGGAGGAGGATCTAAAAAAATATGTGAAGAAAGTTGTCACACCTCTTGAACCTAAGCTAAAGAGGAGGATAATTACCAGATCTAAGGAAACTCAATCTCTAACTACTAAGATGAAGAAAATCCCAACAAAGAGGAAATATGCCAAAGAATTACAATAGAGCCTACCTAAGAGGCTATGAAGATAATTAGTTGTGACACTCGATGAGGAGGAGGAAGATGATGAATAAATTGAGTCAGATGATTTAAGAAAAACTCATATTGTGCTTAGACTACCTCCAATAACTATTGATCAAGTATGTGAAAATATTAGATATTTAGTAGGAATAACATTTTTAGAAGCATAAATGTTGATTATATTCCTTTGGGGAGTATTGTAGAAACATGATTAGATCATTATCATGATGATATGTTACATTCATGACTATGTTTGTCATTGATGTCATAATAGTAGTTTTCTATGGTATCTAAAATAAGAACAACAAAAAGAACAAGTTGGTATGGATAGCTAGTTCATCATTTTCAATAAGCAAGGTTAAAGGGAGATAATACTAAGTGTCTAATATATGAAACTAACCTTGAAAGAATAAGATATTAAGTCTAGAAAATGTTATGCATGTTTTAGTAAAGACTATTATGAGATAGAGCTTATAGAGGCATTTTCTGATAAACTTGTTATATCTCTTAGAAGATTTGTTATTCTAAGAAGCTAAAGTTAAATATGTAAAGAAGATATTTTGGAGATGATGTAGATAAGATCACTCATCATAATGTTACATGTATAGAAATTTATTCAAGGGTATGTGCAGGATCATGGTGTACCAAACTATGGCCTTAAGTGGCAGTGAAAAACCAACAAATTAGGGTTATGTCAACTTGACACATAATTTTAAAGTGGTTCTGGACTTTATATCAAAAAGTTGTAAGAAAATAATCTATAGGAAATTGAATCTAATTTCTAAACTACAAGGCATTATCTAGAGAAAAAAGTATTTGATTGGTCAAAAGTTTGGATTTTAATGCAGTACTACAAAAATTTCAGGGCAAAAATAAAAAGTAGGTGTATGTCTGACCACCTTAATCATAATCAAATGATAATATTTTTAAATATAATTTTATATATAAAAAGTAGACTCATGCTCGGATGTGATGCATTTTTTGGGAATTTTTATTCCAAATAAATAAATAATTATGAATTTTCTACTATACTGTTTTTAGAATTAAAAAACTCCCTTGTCTGACCACCTTAACTAGTTCAAAAAAAATCAAAATTAAGTTTTTCTTTTTTTTTCTTATACTAGTTGAAGCATAGAATGTGACGCATCTTTTGGATTTCACAAATCTTATACAGTTTGAAAGTTATAGCTATTTTTCAACCAGTATGTCAATCAATACTTTGTAGCTAACTCCATTAGAAAATAAGTAATAATTACTTACTAAACTCATAATTTGACAAACCTTATATTTATGAAAATCTAAGAACATTCTTAAGAAACCCTTTTCATTACATCAAATTTTGGTTAAAAAAAAGTCATCAGCTACATGCTTGAAGTAAAAAATACATAAGAACATGCCAAAAACACATTTTCGAGATGTTTTAAAGATGACCATATAAGGTTGGCATCAAAAGATATAGTAGGAATTATAAAGGTATTAATTTTTTTCATTTAGTATCAGGATGGGTGAGAAAAAAGTTGGAATAGATTTTAAAATTCTTTGAGGCATTTCAGAATTACATATTTTTCAGATCGCCACTTTTTGGCACACCATGATCCTGCACATACCCTCAAGTTACAAGGTGAAAGATTAATGTTATCACTAAGTGTAATGTGTTCTTAATGTGGTCCTATAATAATTACATGAGAAGGCATACTAGCCACCTTAGGGAATTATTGTATTGATTTAGTATAAAGGAAGGATAGTTTCCTTTATCATGTTCAGATAAAAGAGAATGATTATAAGCAGCACAAAGAGTGGAATTTGAAGATAAGAAAAGAAGAGAGAAGGTGAAGAAAACTTCATTACCAAGGTTATATTGTGTGATCCAAAGTTTGATAGTTGCATCCAAGGTTCACGACCTTGTCTTCAAGGTATAAAAGTGATTGGTCTGATTGATAGCATAGGGGAAAATAGTTAAGGAATAGTACATACAATTATTCTACAAGGAATAATTGAGAGATCATTTGGATGATGAGTTTAGTGCTCTTGCCCTAGAATTTTTTTGGATAGTCAGTCCATCTATCTTCTACAACTCCTAATAGGGTTGGCACAACTCCTTAAAGGGTTCAAATCTTCTAACAAGGATTTAAAGTCTCCTAATAGGGACTTATATGTACTAAATGTTATAATAGACTCCTAACATGATTCATCCTCTAAGAAAAAATATTTATATTAGTACATCATCTTGTGGGCATCATTCCCATTGGGTTTTTCCCTCTGATGAAGGGTTTCCCTAGTTAACATATCTAGTGTAATTCTATATGTGCATCTTGTTATGGTTGTTGTTTACTTTTTTTGAATGGTTAAGATTATTTAAGGTGGATAAATATTTTAATTATTGGATAAATGATTCATACCACCCCGCCCCCGCAACACACCCCCCCCCCCCCCCCCCCACTAGTTATCTTGGTGGGCTATTATTTCAAACAATTGGTATCCGAGTATTAAGTCCTTGAAGATAAAGTTCAACAACCTTGGGAGATCCATGGAAAACATATTTAGAAATTTGATAGTCTGACATTTGATGGCACAAATTATGACAGCTGGAAGGAAAAGATGAAGACACATCTATTATGTATGGGTCAAGGATATTGGATTTTTGTAAAATTAGAAAAGATAATCATTGTTGAAAAAGATTTGGAAACTTGTACAAAGGAAGAAATGGAGCTTTTCATGAGTGACATGAGAGCTAGATGTTGGAAATAATCAAGACTAGCTAGGTTACTGAGAGGGGAGAGGTGAATCAATAACCTCAAAAACTTTAAATTAATTCAGCACTTTAATCCATTCATCATTAATTCATCTAGACTACTGCATGCATGAGAAAAGATAAACATTCATAACACATGAACACAGTATTTTGGTGACCCCGAAATCTTCCAAATATAAAATAAAACTAGGGTGGGGATGATACCAACAAAACTTCACTACTGTAGTATAAAGTTGGCTTTTTAGGGTTTACATTGACCACTTCTGATGATCTACCCTATTAAGATCAATTTGGACTACTAGATCCACCTTGTTAGAGGTTTTACAAACATACAATGAAGTATGCACTCTGTTAAGAAATTTAAACAAAGAATGTTAAGTCTACCCCGTTAAAGGATTTAGAAAACTAATTCACCTATCAAATGAAATAGTAGATCTAACTTACAACTCAATTGTTGATTAGATCCTTGAAGTATAGATCACCTCTTCTGATTGATATAACTCTACTGCTCCTTGTAGACCTTGTTAAATACTCAAAATATTACATATCCATTGCTTCATACACTCATGTGCACATGTAAATGATATAATACATTGCATATATACCATTCCAATATTTACAGTTACAAGGTTGGCTAAAACATAGGTAAAAAAATGTTACTGGGTCAGCCAAATAGTAGAAACTCGGGTTCTGTAAGCTGACTTGGTGAACTTCTGATACTTAGCATCCACTACATTACTCAACATCATCATGCACTTGATAGAAGTAGGAGCTCAGTCCATAATAAATACACAACATAGCTTCTAACTCGGTAACCATTGGAGACTTGATAGATATAGTGTCACTCAGTAAATACTGAATCCTTCATTTACCTTACTTTCACTCTGTAGACACTATACATCCATCACTCGGTAGAAACTTGATCCTCATCACACAAAATGATGACTTGGTAGATAGTATGAAGCTTGATGAAAACTATCTATCTTCTTGGTGAAAATTGTTGGACTACACACTCACTCGGTGGCTTCAGGAATGCTCGGTTTGAATTTCTTGACTAATGAACTTACTTGGCAACCACTGAATGCTTGGTATAAATTGCAGACTGAGTGATAAGCTCGATAACCATACATAATTGAATAAGTTTTATCACTAATGACAAATGTAACATAATTCCAACAATCTCCCCATTTGGCATTAGTGACAAAAACATTTATAAGAAAAGACTTATGTACACTGACATACTAGTTTTTGATTTTTCAGAATTGATCTTTGTAAAGCTACTGTATATACATTTTCACATATCTTCCCCATACATGTGACATAATATATGCATAGTCTCTCTATACATATATCAATCTATTTTCTCCCTTATTGTCTCCACAAGTCTCTTATGATCTCTTACTACTCCTTTTTGACAATAATGCCAAAGAGTTATGCAATATATTCAAATAGAGACACCAAAATGTGAGAGAAATTTAGAGGGTACCTTGAAAATAAGAGCCAATGTCTTATCCTAGTTGTCTTGGAAAATTTTGTAGGTGGAGAGTGCCACTTGAACTTCTATTGAAAGTTCAATCAGATGATTTGCAATAGAAAAATTGTTATCCTAGACCAATGTTTTTGAATATGTAATATGTTTATGCATTGTGTCCATAACTAGAAGGATCATATTTTGGATATCTATCAATGTGGACTTGATCCTAGCTTCCTCTCTTAGCAATTTTGCTTGCATATCTGACAAAAATCTCACCTTGATGTGATGTGCTGAGCTTGAACTAGGATCAAGTTGTAGCCTTTGAGTACTAGCCTTCATATATAGATCAATCTTATTCAGTTTCTCTTTGATCTCCTTCATATACTTGATAACATCACAAAGTTTAGCAAAAAGCGATGTCACATTGGAAAAGGAATGTTCAAGATTGCCCAAAATTGAAGATAGTTCTACCTAGTTTATAGCAATGTGTTGAGCAATGTGCTCAAGCACCTTATTATCAAACATTTTCTCTAGCTTTTCAATAAGCTTTTTTTGGCCAGATGTATCCTCATTGAACTTATTGATTGTTTCTTCCAATTATAGAAAAATGTGTTGAGAAGAATCTACATCAACAATTATAGCTTCTATTATTATATTCTTAGCATTTTCAATTATTCTGAACTCTCTATCTCTTTCAACTCTTAACTATTTCTACCTTGCCTTCTATTACAAAATCTAACTAACTAGTCTCATTTCATCAGCTATACCATTATCTAGATCCAACTTAGGAATTACAATTTCCTTGTCCAAATCAATGTCTTCATCAATTTCCTTACCAGTAAGTAGAAGTTTTAGGGGTGTCCTTGGTTCCACTTCTGACATTACTATCTTGGACTTAGGAATAGAAACAATTGTAGAGATAACTGGACTTACTATAAATACTTGAATAGGTCCAACTGAAGGAAAACTAAAAGAAGTGTTAACTGAATCCAAAACTAATGTGCTACCCAAAATTGAAGTAACAATAGGTGAAGCACAAACTAGGGTACTTACAGTAGAAGAAATAATTGGAACAAAAATTAGTACTAATAAAGTTGTAGTAGTCAAAATTGTAGAACATGATGGTAATCTTACTATACATGTTGCTGATGAAGTTGACAAAATTGAAGAACTAGATGTTCCTAATGTTTTTGAATCAAAATTTGATGAATAGGAGGGCTACAACTTCGTAGATGAAGTGATAGACACTTTCATTATTGATACCTGGAGCTAAGAGCTAGAAAATAGTGACTGAACAGATGATGTTTCTGTTATATTTGCTATCACATTTGTTGAAGCTATCTCCAACCCTGATGATGTAGTAGTCTTAGGTGGAGAATGAGGAAGGGAGGCTATAACTTGCGTTGATATTCTTACTAGATCACTTTCTTCATCTCCTTCCTTGTCTTCCTCTTCAGCTTCTTCCTCTTTCTCTTCATCATTATTCTTTAATGCCTAATAGTCTTCAACATCAAAAGTGACACATGGAGTGTTATCTTCTTCTTCATTGTCACTATCATCATCATATCCTTTATCTCTACTAGATATTCATTAAGATTTTGTAGATGATAGATTTTTTCCCACACAGATGTGGCATCCTTGACTACATGCTCAATTTCCTTTACCAAAATCAAACAAGTATGAAATCTCATCATCATTTTATCTTCAATCTTTTTTCATTGTTGCCGTAACCTTTGCATTTGAAAGATTGGGTAGTAGTTTTCTCAAGGATTACTCTAATATGTCTTTAGCTACATGTTCAGCTGATTGCCACCTAAACTTGACTTTGTCTAATAAGACTACAAGGATTTGTGAAGCAAATTGATCAAGAGAGAATTTCCATCTTCCTAGTTTGTCCATGATCAAATCTTCAACTTCCTATTGTTTTGTTGGAGTCCTGGATTAATACTTAAGTGCTTTGAAGTTATTAATTCCAACACCTACTCTTAATTGATTATGTCTTTCTTGAAATGTGGGAGGAGGCTTGCCAAGCACAACTTCACTATCTCCTTTCCTTTTAGATCTCCTTGTGAATATAGTTGTGGAAGCCTTGGGTGGCTTGGTAATGATTACCCTACCTTTCTTTTTCACTAGCTCTTCCTCCTTCTTAGAATCTTTCTCTTCTTCTTCTTCATATTCTTCTTCGTCCTCTCTTTTTTCCTCAGTAAGCATAAGAGGGGCACTTGTAGTTTTTAACTTGGCTACCTTCCGCTTGCCTTTGCTTATAGCCTATGGTAGCTTGATTTCAAGATCAATTCTAGCTTTGGCCTCTTCATAGGTTCCAAAAAAAGGTTGTGTTGGATCTACTAGCTCATTCACTAGTGCTTCAATGATATCTTCGATTTCATTAATGTTAACCTCATATGGAAGAGGTTTCACCCATGCAATTCTAGGCCTAATTACCTGGATATACACTCTATCATAGTCAAACATAAATCATACATCATATTTATAGTCTTCAACAAGCTTGGGAGGAATCATAAACTTGTTGTTCATCTTCTCCTTAAAGTAATTGTCCATAATACTATCAAATTTTATACCCATTTCAGCAATGAAATCATTAATTTGATACAAAATTGGAGTATCTTTCTTCCATACTACTAAACCTTTTGATGGGAAAAAAATTTGAATATAAAAGAAAAGTCATGTTACCAAAGAACCAAATTTGTAGGGGTTGTTCTTTGATGTCCTAATGCTGTCCATATTTTTATTCAACTACGTCAACAATAACTTTAATAGATCAAATTCCAAACTCTTCTTTACAACCTTATATGCCAAATTGACTACCTCACATGGTACGTAGTTCAAATGATTGGAGCTATAAATCTTGTGAGCAATGATGTGAATACCAAACATCAATTCAACATTAGAAACAGTGCTAATTTTTAGACCTCTATCATCCCACTCAACTAGGGTTTCCTTTTGAAGATCTTCCTGACCTAGGGTTTTGGTAATTTTGGCTTTACTCAACATAGGGAGACCAATAATCTTATGAATCATTTTCTTGGTGATCTATATAGGTTGTTCTAACAACAATTGACTATTATGCACACGACTAAGAATATACCTAATCCACTTAATCTAAAAGCTCCTTAGCATATGCGAGATATGGGTTAACCCTTTGGCTTCAAAATCTTATGCTCGGGTTTCAACAAACCATCAACACACATTTCTCCTAGGGCACTATCCATCTCTAGGGTTCCAATCTCTTGCACAAAAGACTTAAAAGGAGTGTGAATGTCATTAATAAGGATTACCTTGGGAGGAATTTGTGATTGAGCTCCATTACGGTCAAGTGATTCTGCAACTACTAGTACTAACTTGAAGTTTGGTTCTTTCTAATGCACACCTTTTACCAACATCTAAGCTCCTATTTTTTCCTTACTACTACTGCTACTTCTAGATGCTATGGCTACTCGATAAATGAGAAAATATTTTTGAACAAATCTTCACTACAAATTTTCTTGAGATTGCTTGAATGCACCTAGAATCACTCTGCTCTATGTATTCTAAAGTCATGGTGAAAAATGAAGTCAAATTCTACCCCTTTTTATGAAAATTTCTCCATTAATGCTTGGCACTATAACGATGTAGTGCATGACAGATTATCATCCACTCACTATTCTTGGTAGAAGCTTGTGACTTGGTGGCTAAACAAAACTTTATTACTCTCAACCTAGCTCGGTTGAGTCTATGACCAACCTTGCTCGGTATGACTTTATTTCATGTGATCCCTTTGTATCTGAAATATTGGTTTGGATATTTTTATTTCTTTCATTTGGAACTACTCAAGATATAACTTGAAGATACAGTTCCAATTTTTCCTTTAAGAATCTAATTGGAAATGGTGGAGTCACCCACTTCCTGAGTGACATGACCATCATTTGAACTAGCTTACTTGATAGATTTGGAATCTACTACTATCTCATCTGCTTTCTGACATTATTAGCTTTATCTTTCTTTTCATCTTCAACCTTTCCTATGTTCATGCAGTTCTTAGCTACATGACCAAGTTTAGTGCATGTATAACATCTTACTATTGTATCCTTCTTTCTCAAATGATCTCTTGCACAGTTTATGCCAATGTATCCATATTCTCCACAATGGTGATATCTACACTAGGTATTGTATTCCCAACCAAATATTTCCTCTACAAGTTGTTCAACTAGATTGAATGGTTTAGATCTACATAATTCAAATGCCTTCTTACCTTTTTTTTTGTATTAGCTTTATGACCATGCTGACTGTAATTGTAACATTTGATGTATGACCTAACTTAGCATAGTGATTGCAACTAGGTCTTTGATTCCTTTGGGAATCTTATTTTGAAGATTCACCTTCTTCTTTGTATCCAAGTCCTGCTTTACCATTTTTCCTATAGAAATTTTGCTCACTTTGTTGATTCAATTGATCCATGTCTGCTTGAGATTTTATTATCCTTTCATTGAGTTACTTTTTAAAACTTAAATCACCTTTCAATCTTTCATTGATTTATCTTTCAATTATTAAATCATTCCTCAAGCTTTCATTTTCAGATCTTAGACTCATGATTTCCTCATTTGCATTGGAGAACTAATTTATAAGACTTTCTTGTTGAAGGGATTGACTTTAAGTTTCATTGTTTCTTATCTCCAAGTCTTCATTTTCCTTATTCCTTTGTTCCAACATTTCACACATTCTTATTAACTAAATTTCTTGTTCTCTTTTCAATTTTCTTACCTCTTCTTGTAGAGAACCATTCTTTTCTAGGAGTTCTTTGATTACCTCATTTGCTTCATCTAAGCTTCTTGAAGGGAAAAAGTCTTTAATATTTTCTTCAACATTCTAGGGGTCATTCATTTTTTTTGCAAATTCCTTTCTTCTTTTCAGGGATTCGGAAAGATGCTCTTTTTCTTCCTTGAGTTGAGCTATGGCCATCTCTAGATCTAGCTTTTCATTATCAATAGCTTTGTCAAGTCTAAATATCTCCATTGTCCTTGATCTTTGCTCAAGCTATCAAACTTTCCTGAGAACCAAAAAGCTCTGATACCAATTGTTGGAAATAGTCAAGATTAGATAGGTTACTGGGAGGGGAGGGGTGAATCAATAACCTTAGAAACTTTAAATTAATTCAACACTTTAATCCATTCATCATTAATTCATCTAGACTACTGCATGCATGAGAAAAGATAAACATTCATAACATGTGAACATAATATTTTGGTGACCCAGAAACCTTCCAGATGGAAAGTAAAACTAGGGTGGGTATGATACATACAAAACTTCACTACTACATTATAAAGTTGGCCTATTAGGGCTTACAGTGACCACTTATGCTGATCTACCCTATTAAGAGCAATTTAGACTACCAGATCCACCTTGTTAGAGGTTTTACAAACATACAATGAAGTATACACTTTGTTAAGAGATTTAAACAAAGACTATTAAGTCTACCCTATTAAAGGATTTAGAAAACTAATTCACCTGTCAAGATTAAATAGTAGATCTAACTTACAACTCAATTGATGATTAGATCCTTGAAGTATATATCACCTCTTGTGATTGATATAACCTTACTATTCCTTGTAGACCTTGCTGAATACTTTTCTCTAGTGCTAATTCCCATTCACTCTTCTCAAAATATAACATATCCATTGCTTGATACACTCATGAACACATTCAAAATGATACAATACAATACATATATACCATTCCAATATTTACAATTATAAGGTTAGCTAAAACACAAGTAAACAAAATATTATTGAGTCAGCCAAATAGTAGAAACTTGGGTTCTATAAACTAACTTTGTGAATTTCTGATACTTGACATCCACTTCATTACTTGGCATCATCATGCACTTGGTAGAAGTAGAATCTTGGTCCATAATAATCACACAACATAGCTTCAAACTCAATAACCATTGGAGACTTGATAGATATAGTGTCACTTGATAAATATTGAATCCTTCATTTACCTTGCTTTCACTCAATAAACACTATACATCCATCCCTCAGTAGACACTAGCTTCTCATCACACAAATTGATGACTCGGTAGACATTGTGAAGCTTGATGACCACTATATTCTTAGTGAACACTATAGGCTCGATAAACACTGCTAGACTAAACACTCACTTAGTGGCTTCAAGAATGCTTAGTGTAAACTGCTTGACAAATGAACTTACTTGGCAACCATTGAATGCTTGATATAAACTGAAGACTGAGTGATAAGCTTGGTAACCCTATAGAATTCAATAACTGTTGTCACTAATGACAAATGTAACATTATGCCAAAACTAAAGAAGCACTATTTTCTACACTTCCTAAAATTGAGTACAACCAGGAAAAGTCACTTATTACTTCTCATATAATTTGGAAAGCTTTGGAAAATAGTTTTGAAGATGATGGACATTATAAGAAATTGAGATTAAAAAATTGGATTTATGAATTTCAAGATGCTAAATGATGGTAGATGAATCTATAAGAACATATGTAGGCACGATATTATAAATTACTACAAGTATTAGATCTCAAGGAGGAACCAAGCAAGATGATGAGGTGATATGGAAGATATTGAAGAGCTTAGCACCACCGTCTATGTGAGTAGTTCAAATGATATAGTTGTTGATCTCTTGTACCAAGCATTTCACAAAGGAAAGATTATTTGGGAGACTTGAAGTAGTTGAGAATGAGCTTAGACAATCTGTAGAATTGACTAGAACAAAAACAACTTTAAGTTCCCTAAATATTCAACCTAGTTTATTGAGGAGCACAATGTTAGATTGCGGTGACTAATTAGAAAAGTGTTGTACATACTTCATAAATTCTTTGGGCCCTATTTTATTAAGATTTTGGGCAGACATGTAATTATTAATTGTAACCTTAAAGTGGTAAAAATACTTGTATAAAAGGGCTTAGGGTTAGAGATTGTTTGATAGAAGGTAATGCGAAATTGGTTCTTGTAGCAGTATTGAGTTGTAAGGAATTACAGGTTGTAATCAAGTTGTAATCACTAAATCGTAATAATATTGGACTTGCTATTTAGTGGATGTAGCCCAGGGATTGGGTGAACCATGTTAAATCTTCATGTCTTATTTTTTTGTTCTATGTGATCTATTATTTTCTATTTTTGGTTATATTTGCATGTAATTGTTATTTCTGTCTATGGTTTAATCCTAACAAGTGGTATCAAAGTGAGGTTTTTTTTTAGTTATCCTCTATAGGAAAGTCTCACAATTGAGTGGGAGTGATAGTAGATGAGGGTAAGCTGAGGGTTGATAGGTTTAATGGATAGAGCTTCTAGTTATGGAAGATACAGATGGAAGACTATCTTTATCAGAAGGATTTATGGAAGCCGTTGGAAGGAAAAACCAAGAATGAGGGATCTATGTCAAATGATGAATGGGATCTTTTAGAAAGAAAGGTAGTTGGAAGCATTAAATTATGTCTAGTACCATTGGTGGCATTTAATATTACAAAAGTAAAGAGAACAGAAGAGGTGATGAAAATCCTAGTGACACTGTATGAAAAGCCCTCTGCTTTAAACAATGTATTTGTCATGAAGCATTTATTTAATATGAAAATGACAGAAGGTGGATCTGTTATAGGTCATTTAAATGAGTTTAATACTATTACTAGTTAGTTATCTTCTATGGGTGTAAATTTTGATGAAGAAATTAGAGCTCTCTTTATTTTGTATTCTTTGCCTAAAATCTAGAATGGCTTGGTAATGGTTGCAAGTAATTATGTTCTAGGATCTAGTACCCTAAAATATGATGATGTGATCAGTGTTATTTTGAGTGAGGAAACTCATAGGAAATCCTCAAGTGGATCTACATCTAGAAGTGCTTTGAACGCACAAAGTCGAGGTAGAATCAAGAGGAAATTTAAAGGGGAGGAGGTCTCAATTGAGAGGACTTAATGATTGCTAGTACTATGGGAAACTAGGCATAAACAGAGAGATTTTTGGACTCAAAAGAAGAATGAAAGAGATAAACTAGATGGAGACAAGGAGGAAAATGTGATAAGTAACAAATCCAAAGAGGATGCTTTGCTTTTGTCTTTAGAAATTATTGATGATTCATGGGTTTTAGATTCTAGTGCTATATTCTATGCTACACCTCATAGAGGTTATTTCATTGATTATGTTGAAGAAGATTTTGGACTTATTTATTTTGGGGACAATAAACCCTGTCAGATTGTTAGAAAAGGAAAAGTTAAGATTAAGTTGTAGAATGGGAATCATTGGCTACTACATGAGGTAACACATGTTCCAAGGCTGAGTACAAATTTAATTTCAGTAGGGAAACTCGGTGATGAGGGTTGTGTAGTCACTTTTACTGATAAAAATTGGAAGGTTACAAAAGGTTCCCTTCTAGTAGCAAAAGGTGTGAAAGTAGGCACCTTATATCTTTTTACAAGTCATATTGTTCCTTGTACTTTAACTTTTTTAGAGAAAAATGAATGTTTAAGAATGGTTGCTACAGTTAAGCAGGGAGAACAAATAGCTACTATAAATTTTGATATAGCATTGTGGCTCAATAGACTTGGGCACATGACTGAGAAAGGTATGAAAGTACTTCATCCAAAGAATGTTTTACTAGGTCTGAAATGTGTTAATATGGATTTATGTGAAAGTTGTATGTATGTAAAACAAAAGAGACTGAGTTTGGTGAAGACTGGGAAGGAAAACAAAAATAATAAATTAGAGCTTGTGCATACCAATGTATGGGGACTAGCTCAGGTGTCTTCCCTCAGAGGCTCTCATTATTATGTTACATTTATTGATGACACAACTAGAAAAGTATGGGCTTATTTCCTTAGACAAAAATATGATGTATTCCAAACTTTTAAGAAATAAAAATGCTTGGTTGAAACTGAGACTGCTAAGAAATTAAAATATCTTAGAACTGATAATGGTGGTGAGTAGTGTAGTCATGAATTTGAAGATTTTTGCTCTACTAATGGTATTCATAGACTAAAAACTATTCCAAAGACTCCACAAGAAAATGGAATGGTTGAACGCATGAACAGGACTATAATGGAGCATGCAAGGAGCATGAGGTTGCATGCTGGGTTGCCATTACACATGTGGGAAAAGGCTATCAATACTACTATATATTTGATTAATAGAGGTCCCTCTACTCCTTTAGGTTGTGGTATTCTAGAGGAAGTATGGACTGGTAAGAAGGTGAGTTATTCTTTTCTTAGAACCTTCAGTTGTGAATCATTTGCTCATATAGATTCTAAAAACAGAACCAATCTAGAAGCTAAGTCAAAGAAATGTGTATTTTTTATGATATGGTATAAATGAATTTGGTTATATGCTTTAGTATTTTGAATATCATAAAATTGTAAGAAGCGAGGATGTCATATTCAATGAGAAAGTGTTGTACAAAGATCTATTGTAGAAACATGAGAAGAAAAAAGATGATTATATAGTGTTGGATGATACTCCAAAAGATTATGTTCCAATCATTCCTCATGATGTGCAACAACTATAATAGAAAATACCACACACACTAGTGAATGTTAGATAGTCAACAAGGAAAATTAGACCTACAAAAATATTTTCTCCCTCTTTGTATTCTATTTTACTTACTGATGTTGGTGAACCTAAATGTTATGATGAAGCTATGTAGGTGGATACTAAGATTTAGTGGGAGTTCGCAATGAAAGATAAAATGGACTCTTTGTTGAAAAATAAGACTTGGGATTTATGCAAGTTGCCTGTAGGTAAAAAGGCTTTATAGAATAAGTGGGTTTATATGTTGAAAGAAGAGGAAGGAGGTAGGAAAAGATTTAAAACTAGGTTAGTTAGAAAAGGATTTGCATAGAAAAAGGGCATTGATTTTGATGAGATATTCTCTGCTATTGTTAAGATGACTTCTATCTGTATTGTTTTAAGTATTGTGGCTACTAAATATTTGCGTTTAGAGCAACTTGATGCTAAACCAACCTTTCTTCATGGTGATTTGGATGAATAGATATATATGGCTCAGCCATGGAGATTTTAGGTCAAAGGTAAAGAGAACTTAGTGTGCAAATTGAAGAAAAGTTTATATGGCTTAAAGCAAGCACCTCGACAATGATATCTGAAATTTGATAGTTTTATGCATGAGCATGGATATAATAAGTGTCATTCAGATCACTATGTTTACTTAATGAGGTTAGATGATGATAGCTACATTATTTTATGTTTATATGTTGATGATATGCTTGTAGCTAGGTCTAACATGGATGACATTAAGGGGCTAAAATGCCAGTTAACACATGCATTTGCTATGAAGGATTTGGTGGCAGAAAAACAAATCCTTGGTATGCAGATTTGTAGAGATAAGAAGAATAGGAAATTGACATTATCTCAGGCTGATAATGTTAAGAAGGTGTTGCAACATTTTTCTATGGCGAATGCTAAAACTATCAACACACCTTTACCTGGTCATTTGAAGTTGACTAAGGAGATGTGTCCCAAGACAAAAGAAGAAGAGGATAAGATGTATGTACCCTAAAATGGTCACCTAGACTATGGACCCCCATTATTCAGTTGATCAATTATAAATTTTCTGAATCAATGGTTTGCAATATTTTATTAAATCAATTCAAATCAATTTCCTTGATCAAATTTGATTATTTCAATATTTTCTAACATTGATCATTTTATCCTAAGTTTTATTTAATTAAAACAGAATCTCCCTTTTAATTAAATAAAATAAGTCCCCATTAAATTAATAGAAAACTTCTCTTTTAAGTAAATTCATCCACATTTAATTAAATATTTTTATTTAATTAAAAGAACTTGCTCCCTTTTAATTAAATAAATTCCACATGAAAAAGGAAATGAAATGAATAATAATTAAATAAATTCTTTTTTTCTTCCCCTATTTAATTCTTCTCCTCTTTTCTGATTGGTGGAATTTTGTCTCACATGGGTCAAACTCTATTATCCCATATTGGTTGTGAGAAGCTTCTCATTTTCACATTTTTTTTTATAAGGGAGAGCCATGTCCTCATTTTTCAGATCCATTATTATTCTAATGCTATCCTATAGGTTTGAACATCCACTAACTATGCTATTGTTATGTTGTAGGTTTGGAGAGCGACTTTTAAAGGAGTTTGAATACTAAAGTGTTTTATGGAGAACTTCTATATTCTTGTCCTTTTCTCTCATGCATCCATAGCTTCCATCATGAGGTTTCATCCTTGCATTTGGATATGAGCTTAGATCCATATTTGCTTTCATAGATTAGTATTGCATTGTTATTATATTTTATTTCCTGCATTGTTTTGCATTTTTATCATATAGATTAGTTTTCATCTCCATTTGCATGCATTTTCGATCCTTGAATCTCTTGTTTCATGGTATACTTGCATGGGAACAAAGTAGGTCAAACTGACGGCCTCCACTATAAACCCTAACACTCCATGAATAGGGAGCTATGAGTCGCCACTCAAGACATCATTATTGAGCAATCTTGAATATAATGACTCATAGAAGTGTGCTTACATTTTAGAAATACATTTTTGGTGCCCACCATGCCACAACCCACCTTTGCTTGCTAGTTATAGACATTTTTGGAGTTAACCCCTTTGTGGAGATTTGTTTGGAGACAAAAAAACCCTAGATTTGAAAGATTTGATCATATCTCCCAAATGGCTAGGTATTTTGATTTGATTTTTTTTTTCAAGGTGGCAACATATCAAGAAAGCTTTAGTCCAATTTTTAGATTTTTCTAAGGTATTTTCAATTTTTATATATTTTTTTTATTTTCAATGAAAATTTGTTTTAAGGAGCAAATTAACAATTTTTTTGGAAAATTCTACATTTTTTTTAAACTCCCTAAATTCTAAAGAGCGTTGGTTCTTTGTATTTTTATTTTAGAGATCATATTAGGGCTCAATAATTCGATTTGTAAAAACTAGTCTATTTTGACAAAATAGCTCCCTAGGGCACAAATGAAAATATATTTTCAAAAATTTTACATTTTTAGAAAGTTCTTTGATTTTTGATAGGGGTCACTTTTCTATATTTAGAGTTTTGGATTCAAATTCATATCATATAGGTCCAATCTTGATGACTAGGTCAAAAAAATAAATAAATAAAGGGCATTTAATGAATAGGTTGCATTTAATTTTTACAATGGATCAATGCATAATGTGAGATTTCATTTGAGTTATTTTTAAATTATTTTTAGTCCTAAAATTTATATTTTTAGATCTAACCCTAGTTTTGTATAAGTTGGATATATATTGCATATCTTGTGTTTGCTTTTTTTGCTTGTTGTTTTGTTTGTTGCGAGTGAGTGTTCAAGTGTAAAAAAAAGGTACAACAAAGAAAAGACATGTTGCAAGGATTACCAAGTATTTTCTTGGATCTCTATAATATTTGGATTTGGAAGTAAAATGAATCCTCTCATGTGTTTTGCTTGAGTTCTTTTACATGCTTTCATATATTCACACTTCAATTGGTGCTCTAAAATTGGAGCTAGGTTTTCTTTCATGCATCTATGTTTCACATAGTAATTAGGCCTTATGAACACTATTTGGGAGATCTTAAGAGACTGAGCTTCATTCTCTCACTTTACATGCGAAGCTCCTCTTGATGACAAATCCCCTTGTAGGAAGGGAAGGATATTTGTTATTATCTCACTATTTCACTTGGATTTGTCCTCAAAACCCATTAGTACTTTCTATTTTGAGATTGGTGGTGTTTGTTGTTGGATTTTTCAAAAACTTGGTGAGGTGATTTCAAATTAGCATTTCAAAGAATCTTTTTTGCTATGTTTGGGTAAGGTGAAGAGGATAGAAGAGTATACTCTATTCCCTTTTGGGCACATCAAAAACTTGAAACTCTTGAATCCAAACCAAGTCCCCATGTGGTACAACTTTGTGAGTCTTTATTGATTAGAGAGGATTAAACTACAGTGAACATTCCCTTTATTGAGTCAACCACTTAGATGGTATCTCAAGTGGTAATAGTGATTTTTGATGTGGTAGTAGCAACCACTAGATAAATGTCCTTGTGGGGGAAATCCTCATGGGTGTAGTCTTTTGTTGGGCTATCAGATCTCCTCAGTATCTCTAATTGATTAAATTCTTAAAATATGTCAAAACCCTAGTGTGCTAGGATTAGATTTTGCCTACTCTAAATTGTAAAAGCTGCAGAGTTGAACATTACTAAGAACCATAGTGCTGTCAAATTTTCTTTTCTAGAACTATGTGCATGATTGGAAAATATTTTGAGAACATACACATTAGTGGTTCTAGGGATTATATTGATACTATGACACTATTCTTGTCCATGTGCAAGGTTTCTTTGTCCTTTGTTCATTGTTTGAAGACATTTTCTCAAATTTTTGATTGTTGTCTTGCATGCCTAGTTCATGATTGAAAATCTATTGATACACCTAGTTGAACATTTAAAACAAAAAAAATCAGAGTTCATGAGTTGAGACTTTACAATCAAATTGCTTTGTTGTCCTATTATTTCTAATCTCCCCAGGTTGATCCAGTTTAGAATGGGCTACTTACCCCATTGTTAGAAGCTTGTTTGCACCTTGATTTATTATGCTTTGACCCCTCCAATTAGTAATCATTGATTTCACAAGTGACCTTTTCTGGAGTTGGTGAGTTAGAGATCATCCTTGTTGAGAAAGATATACTTTCAATTCTTTGATATTATGTTTGGAGAGTCTTAGTAAATTCTTCTCCATCCACTTTTGTCAAAATTCAATTTTAATTCATTAAAATTTGGGAAAATCATCCTGGTTGTCCATATGTGCTAGGGTATTCACCCAAAGTTGTGGGCACCTCTTTGGCAGTGTTGGTTTATGCCTATTACAAATTTTTTTCTTATTATTTCTCTTTTGGACAAGTGAGTGCTTTTACTATCCTAGTTTGATACCAACACTTCCTAGGGTTATCCTATCAACTAGTACCTTTTCTTTCATGTTGGTTACAAGTGTTATTATGTGTTTCTCAACATTCAAATTAATTCAAATGGTATCAAATTTCTAAAAATGACTCTTCGTCTTCTTTCTTTTTCATCTTCCATGTCTTTCTAATCTCCCATTTCCATTCTTCCTCTTCTTCATGTCTCCTTGATTCTTTTCCTCCTATTATCATATAGTCTACCTTCTTCTAATCATATTTTCTCTTCTTCCATGCTTGATTATTCTTCTTCTAGAACCATGGATCTTTAATATCTTGTTAGGGACCATCATTTGAGCATAGATGAACTCAACCTCTTTATTGAATTTGAAAAGTGTTGTTACTCCAATAGATATATGGATGCCAACCTTCTGACAAAAATGATAGGAAAAGGGAAGAAATCAGACGTTCTTGCTAGGATCATATGCAATATCAAATCCCAATATACCTCTTCCAAATATTCCATATCTTCCAAGTCTTATCACTGTTCTTCTAAATATGATTCAGATTTTTCATCTTCTAAGTCTTATCATGATTCTTCTAAATATCATTCAGATTCTTTATCTTCTAAGTCTTTTCATGATTCTTCTAAATATCATTCACATTCTTCATCTTCCAAGTCTTATCATGATTATTTTAAATATCATTCACCTTCTTCATATTCTATCTTATCATGATTTTTCTTAATATCATTCACATTCTTCATCTTCTATGTCTTATCATGATTCTTCTAAGTATCATTCACATTCTTCATATTCCAAGTCTTACCATGATTCTTCTAAATATCATTTATGTAGGTCTTCATCTACCTCTTCTTCATGATATCATTCTTCTTCTACTTCTACCCAGAGTCATATTCCTCTTATTGAGATATACCATAATGAACAACATGAAAAATCTTAATACATGCCTATCTGTAATCTCTATAGTGAAAATAATTATGATGACGATGACTATTATATACCTATGATTCCTAAAATTCCTCATGGTCCTCTGCTTGTGCTTAAAGGGGATGAGTCACAGATAGATATTGATAGTAATCCATATGATGTGAATTTTGAAAACAACATTGGTAAAATTTGTGAACAATATCTAAATGATAAATTTTCATTTTTTGAGGAAGAGAAAGAATCTTTTTTGTGCTAAAATAAAACATCAATGGCATAAGAGTTCCTCTTCTAGGAACCCTCATGCTGAAAAGAAAGATTACACTCTTGAGCAAGATCATGTTAATGCCAAACCTTTGTCTTCTGATGCTCCCCTTCCATCTTCTACTTCCTCCAGTATCCATACATCCCCTAGAATTCTAAGTCTCTCAGATCTTCTACCAATCCTTCATCCAACAAAGATCCTAATGATTTTCATGCGGTTCCCTATAGTTATCCTCAAAGACTACCTCTTAAAGAATCTCAAGATAATCTTCACTTGGCTGAAAATACTTTTGATAATGGTAAACCTAAAGAGCCTAAGCCTTCATGTGCTATAATACCTACTTTAGCTAATCCTTCATCATCTATTCCAAAGTCTTCCATACAATTCCAACATGATTCCTTCTCCTTAGGAGTGGCTTCATGTCAAGAGGACTTTAAAAATGATAAAGAAAATAATATAAAGAAAGATGAATATTAAGAACCCTCCATGTCATCCAATTATTTTCATCGTGTCTCTGATCCATTTCATGGTTCTTTTGATCCTCTGTGCCCTTCCTCATTCATTCCACCATGTCTTAAGCCTTCTCTTGAGCAAGATCAAGCTACTACTTACTTTGTTGAGCTTATTGACAATGAAAATGACCTTAATATAGTTGCACCTTCCAAAGATGATACTTCCATTAAGGTTATTAAAAATGGTGTTGTTACTTCTAATGTTGAGCCTATTAAAAATCAAGAGAAACAATCTACACTTATGCTATCCAAAGATCCTTGTCAAGATCAAAGCCTTCCATCTTCTTGTTCTACTACTCCATGTTCTCTTCCACTTTCTACTCTTCCTAAGTCTTTTGAAGCTTCAAGTACTCCTATCAAAGAAGTTTCGTCTATTCAAGATGTTCATGATCCTATTGAAAATAATAATGCTCACTCTAAAGATGCTAATATCCTTGATTGTCATATACATGTTGATGAAATTATTGATTACCCTTTTGCATCTTCCACATCCATCCTTCGACCTCCCCCACCAATACTAAATGCTTCACATCTTCCTTCCAGCTTGGGTCCGTATGTCCCTTCACTTTTCCCTCCCAACTCTCCTAATTTACCATCCATCTTGGGTCCTTACATCCCTCCCTTTCCTATCTTTCCTCAAGATCAACATAGATGCATATCCTTGAATCCTTTCCATTCACCCACTCACCTATACCAGTCATATCATCCTTCTTCTTCCACAAGTCCCAAGTCTTTTCGAGGTAACATGAATGTGCAATACAAGAAAATAAAGCAATTCAAGAATCAATTTTAAAAAGAAGACCACCATGTCTCCTCTAATCAATGTGGGGGCATAAAGTCAAAAGAGATATATAAGAAAAAAATTATAAGACAAGTATGCTTTCCAAAATCCATCATTGAAGATATTATCTCTAAATCATCAAAAAGAAATGAAAAGAGGCCTATGGCTATATGGATTCCAAAGTCTCTCTTGAGAAAATCCAATGTTGAACAACAATTGAAGTTGACATTCAAACTTCCAAAGAATTCAACTTCATCTTCTTTCAAAAACATTCTTCCATTCCATGCACCTAAACCACAACCTCTTCCATTCACTCACCATATTCCTTCAAGTATTCCTTCATTCATATTTTCTTTGGGCTCTCAACACCCTTCAGGGTGTGTGTTGACATTGATCTTTCCTTCATTTCCATTTTCCAATCTCACTCATTTTGCATAAAGTCATATCCTCCATTTTTGTCTTCCATCTTCCTTTCCCTATCAACAAATTTGAGCATATCATTTCAACTCCTTTTCACATCATGGTATAAACTTTCAAAGAGCATTATCTAAAAAGCTTGACTTCTTCAAAAAAATTGAAAAAAATTGAAGAAATAAGAAAAGAAAAAGGAAAAAATTAAAAAAATTAAAATGTACCTTGGTGAAAACCTAGTAATCAAGCACCTTGGTAGCAAAAATAAAAATAAATAAATTCATCCTATCGTAAAAACCACTCCCTTGTGGCACCTTGAAAAATTAACATGATGAAAACTTGATATTCAAGCATCATGAATAGTTCTTCTACATTTTTCATCCATTCTCTTTTGATCTTGACAATGTTGACCTATACACAAACATTTGGCTATCTTCTGAGCTATATTATGATGATCTTGTTTTTATTCCTTTCATGTTTAGCCTTCGTATCTATTTTCCTCCATTCATTCTAGTCTTTCTCTATCCTCTTCCCATTTACACCTTTGGTCTTGATCTAATAAAAAAGAATAGAATACAATGCTATGAAGCCTCTCGACATGTCTACTACTTTGGATTGCATCTTCCCCACTTTTACATTATGTTTTCATAAATTATCCTATATTGGCGTTTCATTTCTTGTCCAAATGCACTTTACATGACTTTTTTTCCCTAGCTTGGGTACTATTGAGGAGTTTTCCTTTAAGGATTTCTTCCCTTTATTCTCCTTCATTCTCTTGTCTTTCATTTCTTCCACTAGCTTGCTAATCACTCTTGTCCTCCAACTTGCTTGACATTCGGACTGCACGATGTGATCTTGCTTGAGAGTTTGATGCCCATTCTATCTAGGGACATCTTTGTACATATTTATTGATCCTAAAAAATTACAAAAAAGTGATATATTTCAAAAATCCAAAAAATTAATAAATTGTGAAAATTCTAAAAATGGAAAAATTTCTTGAAAAAATGATCATCTTAGTAATAAGTTCTTTGGTGTATCTTCAAAAAAATTATATATTCTAGAAAAGACAAAAGAGAAAAGGAAAGAAATCCAAGTGGTGAAAACCTAGAAACAGACACTACTTGAGGCCTTTGTGCCCCTATTTCTTAGTGTGCATCCTTGCTACTTAGCCTTTCTCCATCACGCCTTGTCCTTATTGCCTTGGTTTGGAATTGGTCTTTGTCTAGGGGGCATAACTTTGTTAGCTTTGCTTTCTTGGCTGCATTAGTCTTTAGGACACCTCACAACTAGTGTTTTTCAACACCATCTTAATTTATTCTTCAATACAAACCCTAACATTAAGTTTTTTTCAACAATTATCCATTTGGTCTTACCTAGTTTCATCATGTGATCTTCCCCACTTGCAAGAATTTGATCCTTATCCTCAAAATTCAGTATCAATTAACACACTTACATTTTTAAACATAAACACTTAATGTTTGAGCTATGTCATGACCTTTTCTTTGTGTGCTAACTGTTATTGATTTCTGTTGAGTGTCCTTGGCTGATAAGTCTTCTTTGAGATGCATAGCTAGAGAACTTGGGGCATGGGGCATGTTTTTATTTGTTTTCTACTAGTGGGTGTGGTCTTGAAACTCTAGAGTGTGTCTTGTTGTCCCCTTGAAACATTTAGGAGATTTGAGGCATCATCCTTGATTGCTTTTGCACAATTGTTCTTATGGTCATCCTAGCATATATACCTTGATGCAAGCTTGGTTTTGCTACATTTAATTAGGTAAGCTAACATCGAAGTCATATTGAACTTTATGTCTTTGATGCTTATGTTAGAATTTTTTCACATTCCAATTTGATATAAATAACATTCATATCTTCATAGTTACACTTGAAACTAGTGATGATTGTGTGATTTTTTGATGTCCATTAATAATAGCCCAATGATGAAAATAAGTTCCTTTACATTTTTTAATGAATGATGAACACAAAATCCTATGTTATAGTTGTTCTTTTACAAGTACACCATTGCATTTTCATGTAGCTTGCATTATTAGACTTCATGTTAGTTTGCATTTTTAGGTTGTATAATGAGTTTGAGAGGGTTTTCCCTTCATCTTTCTTGTGGACTTTTAATCAACTATGGTCATGTTTTTATCCTCATTTCCTTATCTTCTTTCATGATCTCAACCAAAATTTTTATCTTAAATAGTTGATTAATTTTGGGGCTTAATCATTTCTTTTTTATGTTTCTTTCCATATATTCCAAACTTCTATCTTCCATTTAATTTTAACCCACATCTTTTATTGTAAATCACCTTCGGGGTATACTATTTTGTGCTTTTTGATCTACCTTGGTTCTTTGATTCTTATCTCTTTCATCTTACATCAAGAACCTTATCTTTTGTTTGATTTGATCAAATTTATCCATCTGTTGTTTCTCCTCTATCTCATTTTGATTTCAATCACAAGGGAACAATATCTATTAACTTCAATCACTAATTCAATTTTATCAATTTTATACTCGACTTTTTTTAACACAAAATTTATTTGTATTATTTTTCCTAATGTGTTCTTGAATCGACCACACATCTAGGTTGTTTTGTAATCCCAAATCGATCTCACATTTCAATTTCTTTCTTTGACTACATGTGTTCCAAAATCGATCTCACATTAGTCAAAGAGGGGAAAATGTATGCACCCTAAAATGGTCTCCTAGACTATGGGCCCCTATTATTCAATTGATCAATTTATAAATTTCTTGAATCAATGGTTTGCAATATTTTATTAAATCAATTCAAATTCATTTTCTTGATCCAATTTGATTATTTCAATATTTTCTAGGGTTGATCATTTTATCCTAAGTATTGTTTAATTAAAATAAAATATCCCTTTTAATTAAATGAAAACCTCTCTTTTAATTAAATGCATCCATATTTAATTAGTTAAGAGAAAAAACCCTCCTTTAATTTAATTAAATTAAATATTTCCTATTTAATTAAAAGAACTTGCTCCATTTTAATTAAATAAATCTGACATGAAAAAGGAAATGAAATAAATAAAAAATAAATAAATTCTTTTTTTCTTCCCTCACTTGATTCTTCTCCTCTTTTCTCATTGGTGGAATTTTTTCTTACATGGATCAAGCTCTATTATCCCATATTGGTTGTGAGAATTTTTCCACTTCCACATTTTTCTTTATAAGGGAGAGCCCTCTTCTCATTTTTGAGATCCATTATTATTCTAATGTTATGTTGCAGGTTTGATCATCAATTACTATGCTATTATTATGTTGCAGGTTTGGAGAGCAACATTTGAAGAAGGAGTTTGAATACTAAACCTCTTTGTGGAGAACTTCTATCTTCTTGTCTTTTTCTCTCATGCATCTATGGCTTCCATTATAAGGTTTCATCCTTACATTTTCATATTAGCTTAGATCCGTATTTGTTTTCATAGATTAGTATTGCATTGTTATTACATTTTCTTTCTTGCATTTCTTTGCATTGTTATCATATAGATTAGTTTTCATCTCCATTTCCATGCATTTTGGATCCTAGAATCTCTTGTTTAATGGTATACTTGCATGGGCACAAACTAGGTCAAAATGAGGTCCTCCATTACAAATCCTAACACTCCATGAATAGAGAGCTATGAGCCCCCATTCAAGATCTCATTCTTGAGAAATATTTGATATAATGACTTATAGAAGTGTACTTCTATTTAAGGTATACACAAGGTACCCTATGCTTCAACTGTAGGAAGCTTGATGTATGCTATGGTATGTACTAGGCCAGATATTACACATGCAGTGGGACTCATTAGCAGGTACATGAGTCGTCTAGGAATTGAGCATTGGAATGCAATCAAGTAGATTCTCAAATATTTGAGAGGAACATCCAATAAGTGTTTACACTTTGGGGGCTCTACTATTGATTTACAAAGATATGTTGACATAGATTTGGCAAGGGATATTGATACCAGATGGAATACTACATGTTATGTGTTTACTATTGGTCAGGCAGTTGTGAGTTGGGTTTCTAGGTTGACTTATCAAAAAAGTATTATACATACTTCATAAACTCTTTGGGGCTTAGGGCATCAGCCAGGAAAAAAATTTGGGCCCTATTTTATTAGGATTTTTGGCCAACATGTAATTATTAATTGTAACCCTAAAGTAGTAAAAATACTTATACAAAAGGGCTTAGGGTTAGTGATTGTTTGATAGAAGGTGATGCAAAATTGGTTCTTCCGATAGTATTGTGTTGTAAGGGATTACAGATTGTAATCAGGCTGTAATCACTGGATTGTAATAATATTAGACTTATTGTTTGGTGGATGTAGCCTAGGAATTGGGTGAACCATGTTAAATCTTGGTGTCTTATGTTTTTTTTGTGTGATCTATTATTTTTTGTTATTGGTTATATTTGTTTGTAATTGTTATTTATGTCTATGGTTTAATCCTAACACATAAGTGCTAGAGGAGACTTTGGTAGCTGTAGCGGAACAAATGAGGATAGAAAGATAGGAGTATCCCTTCTGGTAAGAAGAGAAATGGATGGCAAGATTATTTTTAAATGTTGGACTTCTAATGAATTTGGTCATTATAAGATTTGTATAATAAATTAGATTATAAGTGGAAGTAGGCATTATTCACTAAGAGACAAATAAGGAAGATTACTTTAGCACAAACAATTCCTGACTTATGGAAGACACATATGTCTATGTCCCTTTAAAAGATTTTTTAAATAAATTTGTACCTAAAGGAAGGGTATACAATTTTTTAAAGAATAAAGCTCATGGAGTTGAAAAAGAGAGCATTATTATATGGAAGATGTTAGAGTAAGGGGTTAATTTAATTCCTTTTTAAAAAATTATCTTTATTCCCTTCTTAAGATTTCCCTTTATGCACTCACATTTATTTTTAATAATTAATTAGTAATTATTAAATGTGATTTCATTTATTAAATGTTGTTTACCTTTAATCCCTTCTTAAGATTTCCCTTTATGCGCTTGCATTTTCATTTAATAATTAATAAGGGAGACTAATTTAGCATAAACAATGCCTAACTAATGGAAGACACATATCTCTATGTCCCTAAAATATTTTATTAAGAAATTTGTACATAAAGATAGGGTATACAAATTTTTGAAGAATAATGCTCATGGAGTCGAAAAAGAGTTAGGTTTATTTCATATAATAAATTACCTTTGCTCCCTTCTTAAGATTTCCACCTAATGATTAATTAGTAATTATTAAATATCATTTACCTTTTAGGGTTTCCCTTTTATTTTTTTATCTCCTTCTATAAGGATTGATCTTTTGTAAATAGTTCTCATTCTTTAAGTCTAATAACATAATTTGAATATATTCTCACACTAAAATGCTTGCATCTTCTTTGTCTTTTCTTCCCTATGATAGGTTCCTACATGTAGGTTTTCTTCATGTTTTGTGGAACTTTATTGGTCAAATCTCTCATGGTATCAAAGCTTGACCTATTGTAGCTTGTTCTTATTTGGAGAAAACTAGGAATGAGGGTTTGATAGAAATGATACGGCTTTCTTCATGTATTTTTTGTTAAAATAGGTGGAGTCTGACATTCATATCACTTTAGGAAAAATAGACCTCATGGTTGGATTCAAAAGACATCAGAATCTCTATTTTCATGTAAAATTTCTCAATTTTTGACCACTTTGACTAGGGAGGGAAAGAAAATTTACATGCTATGGTGGTACACCCTCTAGAAAGCACATGTGATTTTTAAAATTTTTTTTTTTTTAAATGATGTAAGAACGAATACAATTGGCCTAATGATAGTGGCCACCACTATGTTTATCCTAAGTGTCGCAACCATTAGTAGGAATCGACTTCATCACACACAATCATTGCAATATCGTAGCACCTCCATTGGATTGTGTTACCATGATCTAGCCCATCACATGTTGACACATGACCCATCACCTCTCTTCTACCTGAGTGCCACCGCCGAGCTACGTCTACCTCCTACACCATGCCTGTGGTCCTATGGTGGTTGGGAGTTAACTTTTAGCCCTTTTTTAATTTTTGAGAAGGGTTTGCAAATTTTTCTTTACTACAGAGGCCATGTTGGTCTTTTTTCTCTAAATTGAGCATATGCAAGTCTTTTTTTAATCCTAAAGACTTACCAAAAATCTAATTTAGAGACAAAGATGATGATAGAGGTTTTTTTTCTCAAGTTCAGTACATATATTTTTGCTCAAAGGGCCATAACTTGCTCATTATAGCTCTAGTTTTTTATTTGAAAGAAACATCAAAAAACTCTTCTTGAGCACTATCTAGATTCTCTATTGTTTTCATTAGTATTTCTAAAGGTACATTTGATTCTCACACTAAATATGTTTGTCTCTTTTCTTGTATATGTGTTCCTTCTAGAAACTAGGGTTTAGGTTTTGCTTTCTTGGGGTGTTTTGTATTATTGTTCTATTACTTATGTTAGTAAACTAGAATAGTTTCAAAAGAAATCCAACACCTTCTACAGCAATGGAGGAGACATGTTCTTGTCTAGAACTTTTGACCCCTCATAACTATCACTTATGGAAGTCCCTAATGACACAACTTCTCTAATCAACAGGGTTGTGGCCTTCTTTAGATGCATTACAACCAATTTTATAGACACCTTTCAAGGTCATGTAGCATAGGGAAAATATGGATTAGGAAATGAGGTTGATTGCCTTATAGGTGTCCAATAGTATACAGTTTCATCTTGATGGGTGCAATACCCCTCTAGCTATGTGGACCATGCTTGAAGGCTTGTTTGGCATAGCGAATGAGTTCAAGGAACTTCAGATTGAGGTAGAGCTTACATTTATTGTACTTGATTCTTTTCCTTCTATTAAGGAAAACTTCATGAAGTTCAAATAAAAAGGATCTTTATTGCAAGGTTGTGGAAAAACCAAGACTGACACTAAGTACATTTACCTAATTCTTTTTAAGCTTCATGGAAACTTTAAAATTTTTCTTATGGCTTCTATTCTACCAAGGATGCCTTCAATACTATATTTACCATTCCATTATTTTAGGTTTTTTGTGATCATTTGACTCGAGAGAAATATAATCTCTTTTAGTTGGATTCTCTCCAAAGCTCTCAGACATACACATTGGTAGCTCAACCATCTTCTGGGATGAAGGAGTGGAAACAAAAGTCACATCCTATAGAGTTTCAAATTGATTCTAGCCCTCACATCACATAAATATGAACTCCTCCTAAGGGAGATAAATGAAAGACAAATACTAATGTGTTCTTATTGTAATATTCCCAATCATGAGGAGTCACCTTGCTATAAGAAGAAGTTAGTTGGCTATGCAAAAGAGGTTTCAGATTTGATAGCTCTCCTTCAAAAGAGAAACATTAATATTCATTATACTTCTCACAGATCTTCTCCATCATCATCATTCTTCAGTCAGATGTTAAAGATATAGGAAAAGGTCATGCACTATATGCCACTACTAATCCACATTATTCTATATGGTTATTGGATTTAGGTGCTTCATATCATATGGAATCTTCTTTGGATTTTTTCTCTTCTATTGAGGTTTCTCCTACTTCACACATTTTGATGGGGAACAACACTTTTATGACTATATGAGGGAAATTTTATATTGACATTAACAATGGTACATTTCATGATTTAATATGTGTTCCATCTTAATCATGTAACCTTCTCTCTATTTATCTGATTACACATAATAAGACAGGGAAGACAATTAAGTTTGTATAAGATTCAATGCACATTAGTACTAGTGAGATAGGCAATATTGTTTCTATAGGGATTGTTTATCATTCTTCCCACTTAAAATTTTTCTCTCATTTTGGTCCACCATCTCCACTATTGAAGACTCTCTCTTCTTCTACATGAGATGCTACTAAGGTAAAGTCTAGTCACTTGAACTTATGTGTTGTTCTCAAGACTAGTATTATGACTTCTATACCCCCACCTCTTGTCTAGATTCCATTCATTGCATATGATTATTCATTAGCATTCCCTACCATTATAGCTCTAGTCATCAAGCCAACTACTATAATTATTGAGGATATATCAGAGGATAAACATATCCTCTCAGATGAAAGATTCAACACACTTGTTATCCCACCTCCATTGGAGATTTCATTTCAAGATTCTCATGTGTTCTCCTTTGAGCATCAACTAGGACTTCTAGCTTCACCTTATATTCAAGGGTTTTACCCTCCTTTTCCACCACCTTTGTTTCTTTTAGATTGGAGTCACCTTGGTATCTTCATTGAAATAGGAGTTCTGCCATTCTAGGGGGGCTATGGAGTCTCAAGCAACTATCATGGGGGGTTTCATTATAATTATGGTCTTGAGAGAGTCTCTTATGATATTTCATTTGTACTTTTTCTTTCTATCTCTTTTTGGATAAGGTTTTCTCCCACATAGTTTTCCCTATTTCTCCATTTCATAGAGTTTTTTTCTGATTAGGTACCTCTTTAGGCCTTGTTGTCAGGATCCAAGTTTTCTTTCAGTGTTGTAGTTTTCTTTTTTTTCATGCATCTTTTTAGTTTCATTGTTTCTCATCTCAACAAGGGAATGTTAGAGTAAAGGGTTAATTAAATCTCATTTATTAAATTACCTTTACTTCCTTCTTAATATTTCCCTTTGTGTACTTGCATTTCTATTTAATAATTAATTAGTAATTATTAAATTTCATTTACCTCTTAGGGTTTCCCTTTTAGGTTTTTTGATCTCTTTCTATAAGGATTGATCTTTGGTAAATATCTCTCATTCTTTTAGTCTGATAATATAATTTTCTTATTCTTAGAGTGAAACCCTTGCCTCTTCTTTGTCTTTTCTATTCTATAATAGGTTCTTACATGCAGGTGTTTGTTGGGTTTTTTGGATTTATATTTCTCAAATCCTTCAGAAGAAAGCACTTAGATTTCTAGTTCCATTGTCTAAAGAATAGAAATAGGAAGGAAGATATTTTTAAGAGCTGGAAGGTCGGGATGATAAAAATAACTTGAAAAATTAGAAGATAAAGTGAAATAGTTGATAGAGGGGAGTGAACAATAGGATGTTGTCACTATTGACGACAATCCTAATTCATCACCATCAGATCATAATGTATAACTAAGGAAGATTTTAAAATGCTAAATTAGATACCTCAAACACCTCTCTACCATGCACAAATCTAGTTTTTCTACAAATACAAAACTATCCATAGATTGAAAGTACACAAACTGATGGTTTTTATGTTGCATTAGTTAGATTATTTTCTTCCATGAGTGGCAAGTAGCAAGCTAGGAAATTATTGTGTTTCCACAATTGGACAAATAGATGAGAGAGAGAGAGAGAGAGAGAGAGAGAGAGAGAGAGAGAGAGAGAGAGAGAGAGAGAGAGAGAGAGAGAGAGAGAGAGAGAGAGAGAGAGAGAGAGAGAGAGAGAGAGAAGAGAAGAAAGAACTGGTAGATCTAGATAAACCAAAAGAGAAAGAGACTATTCAAATTCTTATACAACTACCAAGCGTCATGCTAACTGAAGCATTAAATGTTACATATTTTCAATAGGTTATATCAACTCCACAATAGCCTAGAGAAACACCTAGACCAAGTATAAAGGGAAAATAATTGCATATATCACTACCTAGTGATGGTACCCCTCTGTCATAGATAGTGGGACAAAAATTTGATACACCAAAGGAGATAGTAAGTTTGAATGAGGTCATCTCACTTCCCAAGTGTGACCTAGACAATATGACTCTAGAGTAGATGTACAATTAACAAACATTGTTAAGCCATAAGACGAAGCAAGATAAATTAAGGAGAGAACTTAAGACAAAGTAGGTATTACATTATATTGAGGACATTATTTATTGATTATTTTGAAAATCATTATGTTGATGAGAAACATCAAATTTGGATTAGCTAGTGTATATAGTTGATAAAGTAAATAGGAAGATATAAAGACCAATGATAAAAGGATGAGATGGTGTGAGAAGAGATTTGAGAAAAAAAAAATTGGAGAAAGTTGGTCGATCAACATAATCCTTTCATAAAAAAGGATTTGGCATCCTTTCACAGTGACTCCATGATTAGTTAGAATCATGTGTTTTCCTAAAATAACATATTGACTTCATTTTATTTTGTGAACTTGAGAGTGTAAGCTTGAGAGGGTGGCTGCAAAGTATATGCTCTAAGGGTATGTGTAGGATCATCGTGTACCAAACTATGGCCTTAAGTGGCAGTGAAAAATTAGCAAATCAGGGTTATGTCAACTTGACACATAATTTTAAAGTGGTTCTGGACTTTATATCAAAATGTTGTAAGAAAATAATATGTAGTAAATTGAATATAGTTTCTAAACTACAAGGCCTTATTTGGAGAAAAAATTATTTGATTGGTCAAAAGTTTGGATTTTAATGTAGTACTACAAAAATTTCAAGGCGAAAATAAAAAGTAGGTGTATGTCTGACCACCTTAATCATAATCAAATGATAATATTTTTAAATATAATTTTAGATATAAAAATTAGACTCATGCCTGGATGTGACACATATTTTTGGCAATTTTTATTCCAAATAAATAATTAATTATGAATTTTCTACTATACTATTTTCAGAATTAAAAAAACTCCCGTGTCTGACCACCTTAACTAGTTCAAAAAAAATCAAAATTAAGTTTTTCTTTTCTTTTTCTTATACTAGTCAAAGTATAGAATGTGACGCATCTTTTGGATTTCACAAATCTTATACGGTTTGAAAGTTATAGCTATTTTTCAACCAGTATGTTAATCAACACTTTGTAGCTAACTCCATTACAAAATAAGTAATAATTACTTACTGAACTCATAATTTGACAAAACTTGCATTTATGAAAAGCTAACAACATTCTTAAGAAACCCTTTTCATTACATCAAATTTTGGTTTAAAAAAAGTCGTCAGCTACATGCTTGAAGTAAAAAACACATAAGAACATGCCAAAAACACATTTTCAAGATATTTTAAAGATGACCATATAAGGTTGGTATCGAAAGATATAGTAGGAATTATAAAGGTATTAATTATTTTCATTTAGTATCAGGATTGGTGGGAAAAAAGTGGGAATAGATTTTGAAATTCTTCGAGGCATTTTTGAACTACATATTTTTCAGATCGCCACTTTTTGGCACACCTTGATCCTGCACATACCCCTAATTCTTCTTTAAGTCATTACAACTAAAAAAATTAAATGTTGAAGGAGACTTTAGCTAGCAACTAAAAAAATATCTTAAGTTAAAGCTTAAAGTAATGCTGCAAATAGTAAGCCTATCTATGCACCTATGCTATAGGAACAATTCACTGATTCTATTATCAATAGTTGTAGGAATGACAAAATTCTATCTTGCTAAGAAATAAACAAGAAAATTAAATCTATTCTAATAGAGTAGTTCACTCACCAAGTGAGGCCCCTTAGATGAGTGAACAAAAAATACAATCAAGACAGAAGATGGAAAATTCAACTTTTTATTCTATTCATCCATGGTAAGAGATTACATCTTATTAAAAACAAGATCACACATTATTGTTATAAAAATCAATCTATTCTATCTTTCTTCCAAAAACTCCTTCTCAAAGCTAAACTAGGCATTATTTAAAGGGAAAGTACAACAACTTGCTAACTCTATGATCACTCCATAAATGAGGATTAATTACAGACTCATAAAGTTTGCAATAGAAATATATCATCAACTACAATTAACTCCTCCAAGAATATAGTAGGTTGAGGGAGCTATATTCATGTGCTTTCATTACAAAAAACATACAATAACTTGCTCTTTTGTGGTGGTTCAACAATCTAGCCAGCTTTGACTTAGTGCTAAGGTGTTGACTTTGAACTCATGCGGCAAATACCTATAAAACATTAAATGCACACAATTTCCAAATACATATATTTATTTCATCATCAATGTTAGAAAAATGTGTAATATTCAAACTATCCCTCTTCACGAACCCTATGGCTATAGAAAGGAATCTACCCAAAACATAACATAGATGAGAAAACATTTATCAGCATGTAACATTCCTTCATTATACCATAGAAGTCCATAGATTCAAGAAAATATAGCATATTTGAACTATCCATACTTCTACTTCATGTCATAACATATAGATAACATATTTATAAAAACATAAGTTCATTTTCTTAAAACCATAAAGTCAATGGTTGTTTTTGCAAGATAACTATTTAAAAATAAGATAAAAAGATCTCAAAATAATGGCCTTTTGGAGGCCCACCATTCACCCCAATGGAGCTATTTTTGGTCCCTAGCAACCATGAAGTTCCTAATTCAAGTCCAAACTCTCCAATCATTAGGTGTCCTTTCTCCTAGCTCATTCTTAACATATTCAAAGTAGCCATAATTTTACTTGAGCCTTCTCTAGTGCCACACTTCATCTATCATATCATGATCCTTTGCATTGTCATTTACTGGTAATAGTGGTTGCAATAGAATGGGAGGTTGATACCTTAATGGAAGCCAATGATTGCACTATTTTCTCCCCAAATCAATAGAGCATGGAATCCTAGTAATAGCAAGAGTCAAATTTTGAGTAGAGTGGGGTTCTCTTATCTTTAGGTCATCTAGCATCCTTGTCCATTATTGCCTTGAAGAAACAAATTTTGTCTCAACATCTTGAGATGAGTGTTGTTCCCAATTTGCAAAGGCTTGTTCTCTGATTGAGCATACTTTACCCACACTAGCAAGATTGTCTAGAATAGAAACCCAATCTAGAAATGTCTATCTAGAGTGTTGAACTTTTGGTCTCATGAACAATGGTTTTGTCATTTCACTATCCCTATAAGGTGGACCTTGATGTTCCCTACTTATCTCATTCTATATCCATGACATCATTGCTCTCGACATCACATCCCCTACATACGGGAGGGAGTTCCACTTGATGTCATTAGATAAGTTGCCAAATTATGGAGATAAAATTCACATAATATTTTTTCAAAGGTGTGGGAACAGATTGGAATGCATCAAAAAAATCACGTGGAGTAGAGATAGAGTGATTAAGACCTTCGACAATTCTAGTCAATTTGAATTTTACAAGATGCTCTTTGAGAAATTCAGGAATCAATCCTAAAACTTTTTCAATCCTAATTTTCAAAACTTCATTATGGTTTGAGCTCTATTTCAATTAATAGCTCTATTCATTAATAACATATTTCAATTTTTCCTTTTCTAGCTTCCATTGAACTCTTTCCCATAACAATTGTTGAAACAAATTGATTCCTACAGATAAAGGTTTGGACAAGTTAGGTGGTGGCAATGGTTCCTGGTTAAAAATGTCTATCCATTGAAATACCAAATGGGGTATTTTGTTGGCACTTTGTGCTGTGAAGCATTCTCCTTCTCTTATGACAATTTTTGTCACCACATTCTCTTCCTTACTAGATTTAGCTGCTGCTATGGAAAGTGTATCTATCCCATCTTGATTATGTTTTCCTATTACTTCCTCATCACTTCTTATCTAAATTTTGGGTAGTCTTCTAAAAGGAACTCTGCAAAATTTTCACCAATATCCAGCATATCAGGGATTTCCTCAAACTATGTAGATATTTAAAGTTCACCAGACTACTTATCACTATTAATGAGCAAATAGTTAACATTATAGTCAACTTCAAGTTGTGGATTCTAGGATTTGTACTCATTCTCACTAGCTATGTTTTGCTACAATTTTTCCTTTGGAGAGGACTCCTTTTCACATTTAGAAAACTTAAGGTTAACTATTGGAACAAAGGTTTCAGGAACCCTATTTCCCTTAGAAATCTTTACACTTTGCCTCATGGGTGGTGTAGACAAGCATGGAGGATTCTTTTATTTCCTCTTGCTTATAGGTATTTCCACCATAAGTGCTTTAGGAGGTTTTTCTTAATCTTTTTGCTCTTGCGAGTGTAGGGTATCATTAATGTTACTCTTATAATCTAGTTTATTTTCTAACTTTTCTTCTTCATGTTCCATAGCTTTATCTTTACCTTCTCTAATGGTAGATCTAGTCTTAACAAATGATGGGGTCTTAGGGGCACTAGTAGCTTCTCTATATTTTCTTCTCTTTTTACTAGCAATGGAAGCTTCAGCTTTGTAACCTATTTCTAGTGTGTCTAGAACTAGAGGGAGAGGCTTAAGGAACATTTTTCAGTTTTAGGAACAACTTTACATAAACTAGTGAATGTCCTTTCCCTTCATCCAACACCCTAGCCTCTAGGGATGACCAACCTAGGCTCTACCTCACTTAACTAAAAAAACTCTTCCCATGTCCGTATTGATTACTTATTCAACTCTCTTTCTACAATTAATTTTATTAAGAAATGGTGATATATAGACTGATCCTTTCTTGATTTTACTAAAGAGGCCTGCTTCTTAATAATGTTAAATAGGAAATTTGGAAGGTTTTCCTATCTATAATCATGTTTTAGGTGAGCCAAAATATTCAATGCGAGTATTTGTAATGACCTTCGCAAGTGAAGTATTGGATGGTAAACAGTCTTGGCTAAATAAACTTCATTCACAAAGATAATCTATAGGTATCCTACTTCTTGTCAATTTGCAATGGAGGGTCCTAGTGTACACTGAACTATGCCCTAGTTGTCTTTAGGTCAAAATATTTTTCCTAAATTTCTCCTTCCAAGGGTAACACAGTGACCTTAGCTACCACCTCTTCTATGAACTCAAACCTCAAGACCTTAACTATTGCAATGCCATTGTTTAAGGTGCTCATGAATTGAAGAGCAACCTCTTCATCAAATCCTTTTAGAGTAAGATAGGAATCCAACCAGACCCTTCTTCTAAACATCTCACAACTAGGAACATCACCAAAAAGGACCAAGTGATTGACTAGCTCATACCTTTGAAGACCTCCACCGATTGTTGGCTTTAATAGAATTCTGGAAAAATCATGATGTACTAGAGCTTGGTGAATCAAAATTTGTAATATTATGACATTGGATATCTTAGAAGAAGAAAAAAATGGCATGTACTTGAAGAGCTTAATCCACAATATCTCATAATATCCTTCTTGCATCAAGTTTCATAATCTATGCTCATGTGCAAGTTTGTCACCTAAACACATTGTAAATTATCATTAAAAGTTACACAAATGCTTTTAATGTCCTTATTTTCATAATAACGCAATCATAGAAGGACAAGTCATCAATATGTGGCATTAGTCATTTCAATTGCTTTTAGTAATCTCAATTAATTTTTAAAGTCTATATGTGATTAGGATTTGAAATTGATTTGGAAACAAATGTTTAAATATTTTTCTCCCGCCAACTATCAGAAGCCATGGGTCCCACCAAGCTAGGATATGAAAGAGTAAACAATTGTAAACAATACCAATTCCTAGCAAAGCGTGAATAAAATAAAATTTATGTAAATTAATGTGGTATGTACCTATTAATTATTGTAAGAAAGATGTTATAGAAATTATCATCAAAATTGATAAAGTGATGGGATGGAATGGTAAGATGGGAAAGAGAGAAGGTGAAGTGGAGTAGATGGTGAAGAAAATATTGTCCAGAACAAAGTGTTTCTTATGAATTCCTTAAATGGAATCAAGAAGTAGCATGAGTTGGGATAGGAGACCCAGACTCTTTGGCTATAGGAAAGAGGGTATCCTTACTATGCTAGAACTACTATAGGAACTCCTCACATCTAACTAGTTTATTGTAAAGCCTAAGGTGATGCCCATTGACAAGTAACTTGATTCAGATAGGATCAATGGTAGACAATTAAACCGTAGTATTTGAAAATACAACAACAATCTCATATGGTCCTAACTAGCATGGTTGAAACTTCCCTCGATTGTGCTAGTATTTAGAGTCATAAAAGAGAGCCCAATCTCTTATATCACACATTTTCTCTTTAATAAACCTATCATGTGATTTTTTCCTTTGGTGATGAATGAGTTTAGTGTTATTCAATGCAGGTTTCTTCTATTTATCAAGACTATTTAAACTTAGGGTTTAGTCTTTGTTGAAATAGTAAGTTTCATACCAAGCTCCAAGGCAGTCCTCAATGTTTTACATTCAAAATCCATAGGCATTACAACTGACCTACTATAGATGATCTCAAAAGGAGTAAAATTGGTTGTGGATTTTTAGGTCCTTCTATAAGCCCAGAGAGCTTCAGGAAGGTATGTGTCCCAATCCTTCCTCTGGAGTGTTACTGTCTTGGTGAGCATGGGTTCTAGCTCCCTGTTAGTAACTTCTATTTGACCATTAGCCTTTAGATGACAAGGTTATGATTTACCATCATAAGAGAAATTATCAAATTTGATGTAAACTGAGCCCCTTGATCAAATTTCAACTCCCTAAGGACTCCAAACCATATAAAGATGGATTCATTCAAGAAGATGGCCATGTTTGTATCCCTTGGGTGTTTTATGGGTTTTGCTTCTACCCATTTGGTTACATAGTCAATGCAAACTAGAATATAGGGTTTTCCTTGTGAAGAAGGTTGAATAGGTCATAAAAAATCAATCCCCCATTTTTCAAAGGGTACAAAAACTACTTTAGGCTATTGGGGAATTTCATCATATTTAGTGGGTATTCTTATATATTGACACTTGTCATATTTCTTTGTGTATCGAGCTACATCCTTGTGCAAACTTGGCCAATAATACCCAATTGTCAAGATTTTGAAAGTTGTTTGTTTAGCTACAAAGTGACCTCCATAGGGCTCATCATGACATACCCTTAAGAAATCATTTGTTTCATCCTCTCTTATACATTTATGTATTACTTGATTAGGTCTACTATGGAACATAAATGCAACAATCCATGAATAGTTAAAGCTCTTCTTTGCTAGTATTTTTTTTCTTTGGAAAAGAAGTGAACTAGCATTTTACCTGTGATGAGATAGTTAGCAATATATGCATACCATGGATTTTGTGCTTAAAATACAGAAAGGTTTTCATCTCAAAAAATATTATCAATGGCTACAAGATCATTAGGGACAAGTAACTAAGAGAGAAAGTTAGCTACCATGTTGGCCTTATTAGGTTTATCAACTATGGTGATTTCAAATATTTGCATTAGTAACAACTAGTGAGCTAATCTTCTTAATATTGCAAGCTTATTCACTAAATATTTTATAGTAGAATGGTCAGTATGGGAAAATTTTTCATATCTAGTAATATGGTGCCTAAATTTATTAAGGGGGTAGATGACTACAAGTAACTCCTTTTCATTGAATGTATAGTTCAACTCTGCGCCTTACAAATTTTACTGATGAAATAAATGAAATGTTCAACTGAGTCTACTTTTTGTCCTAGTATGACACCTATAGCATAGTCTAAGGCATCTTTATGAATGTGAAAAGGCAGTCCCAAATTGGGTTCTTACAAAACAAGTGTTGTGGTAAGAACTTCCTTAAGCTACAAGAAAGATCTAGCACAATTAGAGTCCTAAGAAAACTTAGAATCATTTTTAACCAGGTTGTCGAGGGGTGTTGCAAGTTGACTAAATTTTTTGATGAATCTTCTATAATATCTAGCATTTCCCAAAAAAAATTGTACATTCTTCTGCTTCTTTGGTGTAGGCAAGGTACTAATGACTTCAATCTTTGTTGGATCTACTTGGATGCCTTTAGATGAAATGAAATGGCCTAGCACTACACCTTCCTCCATCATCATAAAACAAGTTTTATTAGTTAAGGAAAGGTTGTAGTCTTCACATCTTTTGAGTACTATTTCTATATTGGCTTTTGCTTCCTCAAAAGTAGCCCCATAAATAGTAAAATCATCCATGTAGATCTTCATACAGTCAGCATATATATGTAAAAAGATATTGATGATAGCTCATTGAAATATGGTTGGTACATTGCACAATTTAAAAGGTAAAACTAAGCAGGAAAACATTCCCCATGGGAAGGTAAAAGTTAATTTTTTCTTGATCCTTTGGAGCTATCTGTATCTAATTGTAACCAATGAAATCATCAAGAAAATATAAATATGTTTTGTCAACTAGGTTGTCAAGGACTTTGTCTATAAATGGCAAGGGAAAAGGGTCTTTCTTAGTGGCTGAATTGAGCTCCCTATAATCTACACAAACTCACCATTTTCCTCCCTTCTTAGGTACTATAACTAGGGGTGAGACCCATTAGTTATCAAAGATGGGGCCTATAAAACAAACACTTAGTAGTTTCTACAATTCATTCTTAACTATATATTTTAAAACAAGGTTAACTCTACTTTGAGGTTATCAGATAGGTTTGAAGTTAGGGCTGATGTAAATCTTGTGAGTGTAGAGCATAGAATCTAGTCCTTTAATGTCCATGCAATCCCGAGTGAATGCTTTTTGATTCTCCTCCAATAACTGCAATATAATCTTCTATTGGGAGGGTGATAAGGCATTATTGACATTCAATTCTCTACCTAGACCAACTTCCATCTTAATAAACTTATCTACCATGAATAATTGGGAAAAAAGACAAGAATCCATCTCATGAGGTAATAATGAGTGGAGAAACTATGAAGCTTATGAATGATTTGGTGAATCCAAGGATGGTAACATGGTCTTTAAAATACATGTAGCTTGAGGACACACTTGAAAATCTATTCCATATTCATTCAGAATAATAAATGAAATTATTTCATCTTCTTCTCGAGTAGCTATAAATAATTCTATATCTATCATCATCAGTTAATGGATAGAATTGACCTCTGGATCATCATTATCTAAGTCTAGCTAGATTAATTAGTCATCTAGTAACAGTGGTTGAGAAGGGGAGTATAAAGTTAGGTTTTAAATGTGAATACCATTAGATATTGTCATCTCTCTAGATTACCAAGCTATATAAGCATCTATAGTGGCCAAACATGGTTGTCCTAAAATTAAAGGATATCCTCCCATATTAACATTTGCGGAGAGGACAACAAAATCTACTGGATACTCCCAAGAGTTCAAGGTGACTATGAGATCTTCTATTATCCCATCTAGCTTAATAGTAGAGCTATCACCAAGCTTAAGTATGATTGGTGTCTCTCTGAGGCCAATGATATGAATTCAAGATAGTACCTCATTTTTCATGACATTTATAGATGCTCCTAAGTCAACCAAAGAATTTTGAACTTAGATCCAATGGATATTGACTATAACAACAAGACTTCTAGGGTCAAAATATTCAAGTACAGTTAATTTCTCTAGCATTAAATTAGGAAACTATCCTAGGACATGAATGGTTTTTGGAACTTTCTTCTTCTTTCCTAGTTGTTTAATGCATGCTTCCTTAATAGCTTTAGTATAACTAGGGACTTCCTTGATAACATCCTATAATGGTATTTTTACTATTATTTGCTTCAGTTGATTAAAAAAATCAATGATTGCATGGTTTCTTATGGGCTGGCTTCATTACATCAACCTATGGGCAATTGAAGGTTCTTTGGCTATAGGAGAGGTCTATTAATTTGACCCATATGTCTACTTGGAGAATCTTCAAATTCAGTTATTATATGCTTTTGGGCTAAAGGAAGAGTGGTGCCTAACCTTAAGTGAATATTATTCTAGGAGATAACATAGCTTTGTTTTTAAGCCCATTTTTTAGTATTCTTTGGATTAGGATTAGGGTGAACTGGTAGTTACCTCTGCCTAGGAGGAGTATTAGTGGCTATACGAGGAGGTATTAAAGCCTACTATTAAGGTGATAGCAATAGGGTTTGTTGACTAGGTTTGGTATTCCAATTCTAAGGTTTCTACCAACCCTATTGAGGTTGCTGGTGTTAGGATAAACCACGGACAAAAATAAAAACTACATGGAAATATAACCAATAATAGAAAATAATAGAACACACAGAAATGAACACAAGGCACCAAGATTTAACATGGTTCACCCAATCCCTGGGCTACGTCCACCAAACAGCAAGTTCGATCTTATTACAATCCAGTGATTACAACCTGATTACAATCCGTAATCCCTTATAGCTCAATACTACCACAAGAACCAATTTCGCATCACAACATTATGAAAAAATACCCAACCCTAAGCCCTTTTATACAAGTATTAAACTGCTTTAGGGTTATATCATGTCGGCCATATGTCGGCCATAATATGTCGGCTACCATTTCAGCCACTGCCCAAAATCTTTTTATGAAGTATGTATAGTACTTGCCTAATCAGTCACCACAATCTAACAATCTCCCACTTGGGGACTAATCAGGCTCCACACTAAACAACAATCTCCCACTTGGAGATTGATCTTGTAGCAATACAACTACCACATGGGGCTCCCACTGGATCAAACCACCCTAGACTCTATCGTTCTTTTATTCATGTTTAGTCTAAAAGACCAACTAAAGTTGAAGAGGATTTCAGCTTCTCCCTTGTTACAACCTTTGTCAACATATCTGCTGGATTATCATTGGTATGTATCTTCTCCAGCTTTAACTGTCCATCCTCCAAAACTAACCGAATGAAATGGTACCGCAACTGTATGTGTTTGGTCTTAGAATGCAGAGCTAAATTCTTAGCAAGATGAATGGCACTTTGACTATCTGTAAACAAATAATTATCCTTCTGAGGATGTCCCAATTCTTCCAAGAAGAACTAAAGCCATATCATCTCCTTGGCTGCCTCTGTAGTAGCAACATACTCTGCCTCTGTAGTGGATAAAGCATTAATCTTCTGTAACCTAGAAACCCAGCTCACAGCTGCCCCACCAATAGTAAAGATATAACATGTAGTACTCCGCCTGGTATCAATATCCCCAGCCAAATCTGAGTCAACATAGCCCTGTAAATTAGTAGTAGAGCCCCCAAAGTGTAAACACTTATTGGATGTTCTTCTCAAATATCTGAGAATCCACTTGACAACATTCCAATGCTCAAATCCCGGATGACTCATATACCTACTAATGACTCCCATTGCATATGCAATATCTGGCCAAGTGCATACCATAGCATACATCAAACTTCGTACAGTTGAAGCATAGGGTACCTTGGACATCTTATCCTCCTCTTCCTGTGTCTTGGGACACATCTCCTTAGTCAATTTCAAATGACCAGGTAAAGGTGTGCTGACAGATTTAACATTCTCCATACAGAAACGTTGCAACGGCTTCTCAATATAATCAGCCTGAGCTAGCGTCAAGGTTCTATTTTTCCTATCTCTGCAAATCTTCATACCAAGGATTTGTTTTGCTGCCCCCAAATCCTTCATAGAAAATGCATGTGCTAACTGGCGTTTTAGCCCCTTAATATGATGCATGTTAGACCCAGCTATAAGCATATCATCAACATATAAACATAAAATAATGTAGCTATCATCATCCAACCTCTTAAAATAAACACAGTAATCTAAATGACACCTGTTATATCCATGCTCATGCATAAAATTGTCAAATTTTAGATACCATTGCCGAGGTGCTTGCTTCAAGCCATATAAAATTTTCTTCAATTTGCACATTAAGTTCTCCTTACCTTTGACCTCAAAACCCTGTGGCTCAGCCATATATATTTCTTCATCCAAATCACCATGAAGAAAGGTTTTTTTAACATCCATGTGCTCTAAATGCAAATCTTCAGTAGCCACAAGACTTAAAACAGTATGAATAGAAGTCATTTTAACAACAGTTGAAAAGATCTCATCAAAATCAATTCCCTTTTTCTGTGCGAATCCTTTTACAACTAACCTGGCCTTAAATCTTTTCTTACCTCCTTCCTCTTCTTTCAACCTGTAAACCCACTTATTCTGTAAAGCCTTTTTACCTGCAGGCAACTTGCACAAATCCCATGTCTTATTTTTTGGCAAAGAGTCCATTTCATCTTTCATTGCAGACTCCCACTGAATCTTAGTATCCACCTGCACAGCTTCATCATAACTTTCAAGTTCACGAGCATCAGTAACTAAAATAGAATACAAAGAGGGAGAAAACCTTTGTGGTGGTCTAATTTGCCTTGTTGACCGTGTAACATTTACTGGTGTATGTGGTATTTGTTGTTGCAATTGTTGCACATCATCAGGAATGGCTGGAACATCAGCTTTTGGAGTATCATCCAGTACTACATAATCATCTTCTTTCTTCTCATGTTGCTGCAACAGATCTTTGTACAACACTTTCTCATTGAATATGACATCCTGACTTCTAACAATTTTAAGATTTTCAAAATCCCAAAGCCTATAACCAAATTCATTAATGCCATATCCAACAAAGACACATTTCTTTGATTTAGCTTCTAGCTTCGCTCTATTTTCAGAGTCTATATGAGCAAAAGCTTCACAACCGAAGGTCTTGAGAAAAGAATAACTCACCTTCTTACCAGTCCATGCTTCCTCTGGAATACCATAGCCCAAAGGAGTAGAGGGACCTCTATTAATCAAATATACTACAGTATTGATAGCCTCCGCCCACATGTGTAAGGGCAACCCAGCATGCAACCTCATGCTCCTTACGCGCTCCATTATAGTCCTGTTCATGCGTTCAGCCACTCCATTTTCCTGTGGAGTCCTTGGAATAGTTTTTTGTCTACGAATACCATTAGTGGAGAAATAATCTTCAAATTCATGACTGCAATACTCACCACCATTATCAAATCTGAGACATTTTAATTTCTTACCAGTCTCATTTTCAACCAAGCATTTCCATTTCTTAAAAGTTTGAGATACATCAGATTTCTGTCTAAGGAAATAAACCCATACTTTTCTAGTTGCATCATCAATAAATGTAACATAATAATGAGAGCCACCAAGGGAAGATACCTGAGCCGGTCCCCATACATCTGTATGCACAAGCTCTAATTTCTCCTTTTTGTTTTCCTTCCCAGTCTTTACAAAACTCACTCTCTTTTGTTTTCCATGCACACAACTTTCATAGAAATCCATATTCACACATTTCAGACCTGGTAAAACTTTCTTTGAATGAAGTACTTTCATACCTTTCTCACTCATGTGCCCAAGTCTATTGTGCCACAACGCTGTATCAAAATCTACACCAACTATTTGTTCTCCCTGCTCAACTGCAGTAATTGTTCCTGAACATTCATTTTTCTCTGAAACAATCAAAGTAGAAGGAACAATATGACCTGTACAAAGATATAAGGTGCCTACTTTCACACCTTTTGCTACTGTAAGGGAACCTTTTGAATCCTTCCAATTTTTATCATTAAAATTAACTACACAACCCTCATCACCGAGTTGCCCTGCTGAAATTAAATTCCTACTCAGCTTTGGAACATGTCTTACCTCATGTAGTAGTCAATGATTCCCATTCTGCAACTTAATCTTAATTTTTCCCTTTCCAACAATCTGACAGGGTTCATTATCCCCCAAATAAACAAGCCCAAAATCCCCTTGGACATAATCAATGAAATAACCTCTATGAGGTGTAGCATGAAAAGAAGCACCAGAATCTAAAACCCATGAATCATCAACACTCTCGAAAGATAGAAGCAAAGCATCCTCTTTGGATTTGTTACTTACCACATTTGCCTCCTTATCTCCATCTGATTTATCTCCTTCATTTTTCTTTTGATTCCAACAATCTTTCTTTTTGTGCCCTGGTTTCCCACAGTACCAGCAATCATTTGGTCCTCTCGATTGAGACCTCCTCCCCTTTCACTTTCCTCTTGATTTCTCACGATTTCCAGAGTTACTTCCTCTTTCAGTCGTTCTGCCTGTGCTTTGTGCATTTAAAGCACTTCCTGATGTAGATCCACCTGAGGATTTTCTACGAGTTTCCTCACTTAAAATAACACCGATCACATCATCATATTTTAGGGTACTAGATCCAGGAACAAAATTACTCACCACCGTTACCAAGCCATTCCAGCTTTCAGGCAAAGAACACAAAATCAAGAGAGCCCTAATTTCTTTATCAAAATTGATACCCACAGAAGATAATTGACTAGTAATAGTATTAAACTCATTTAAATGATCTGCAACAGATCCACCTTCTACCATTTTCATATTAAATAAACGCTTCATGAGAAATACCTTGTTTGAAGTGGAGGGCTTTTCATACAGTGTCGCTAAGGTTTTCATCAAATCTTCTGTCGTCTTTGCTTTTGTAATATTAAATGCCACCAATGGTGCTAAGCATAACCGAATGCTTTCGAGTGCCTTTCTATCCAAAAGATCACATTCAGCCTCTGACATAGTTCCCTGATTCTTGGCTTTTCCTTCCAACAACTTCCATAAATCCTTCTGATATAAATAGTCTTCCATTTGCATCTTCCATAACTAGAAGTTATGCCCATTAAACCTGTCAACCCTCAACTTACCCTCATCTGCCATCGCTCCCACTCAACTATGAGACTCCCACTTAACTCTGAGACTTTCCTACAGAGGATAACTGAAAGACAACCTTTCTCTGATACCACTTGTTAGGATAAACCACAGATATAAATAAAAACTACATGCAAATATAACCAATAAGAGAAAATAATAGAACACACAGAAATGAACACAAGCCACCAAGATTTAATGTGGTTCACCCAATCCCTGGGCTACATCCACCAAATAGAAAGTCTGATCTTATTACAATCTAGTGATTACAACCTGATTACAATTCGTAATCCCTTACAACTCAATACTGCTGCAAGAATCAATTTCGCATCACAACATTATGAAAAAATACCCAACCCTAAGCCCTTTTATACAAGTATTAAACCATTTTAGGGTTATATCATGTCAGCCATATGTTGGCCATAATATGTCAGCTACCATGTCGGCCACTATTTATGAAGTATGTACAATACTTCCTGATCAGTCACCACAATCTAATAGCTGGCAACCCTACTAAGGTTATTGTCAGCCCTGCTAGGTTTGTTGCCAACCTTGTTAAGGTTGTTTGTCGACCTTGTTGAGCTTTTTTCCAATTATTATTTCCTCTAAAACTAGTATTTTAATAAAATTTCCATTGATTTTTACTATGAAAAATTTGAAGAGGATCTTGTGGAATACCTTGTCTTTGAGCCCATGGCCTTTGTTGAGAAACATAAAACACCTCTGCATTTTTATTAATTATCTTAAACTTAGCAAGCATTAGTTTTGTCTCCAAACTTGTAACAAACTTACATCTATAGTGCCTTTTCTTTACCCTATAAGGTGGATAGTATTTAGTCAACATGGCATTAGCTTCATCTTTCTTCCTTCTTGCTTGCATGGTGTGTATCTAAGTGGCTAAATCATTAATGATCTCTTCCTTGAAATCTAATCACAAATTGGATAATTCCATCTTTGATATTCCTAAGCTACCATTGGACTTATGTGGTAGATGTCTAAGTCCCCTACCTTTCTTCACAATGGCTTTGGAGTAATTTAGATTTATATTTTTTATATTAGTCCATTCTTTTTTGAGTGACAACTCTTCCTACCATATGTTCTATAGCTTCAATACTTCCATCATTCATGCCTCTTAGATAATGATATTTCTTTGATTTCTCAATCAATTGATGATGTGTATTATGTTACAAGTTGAACATGAACTAAGAAACATAATCTTCTAGGGATTCATCATCCTTTTGAGAATTTTGAAAATGCCATCCCCTTTTAAATATTTACACCTTAGTATTCTTTATACTTTATGTGAAATAAGTTGCTCATTATAGGCCAATCTACTATAGCATTGACACCCAACCCCATGAACCATCTCAAAGAAGATTCATTTATGATAGAAGGAAATAACATTAGTTTATGGGAATCATTTGTATAGTAATAACTTCTATAAATTATGTCAAACTCAAAAAGAAAGGTTTTAGGGTCTTCAATGATTAGGCCATAAAACTTGGCAAGTGCAACATTAGGTATGTTCTTCATGTTTTGGTTACCTTGCTGAGGAGGGATAGCAAAAGGGAACATAGGTTGAGGTTGTACCATTCCTAGAGGAGTCACTAATTATGGTAGTTAATAGATACCAAGGGCAAGTGGATTATCTTGGTATTCAAGTTCAAAAAAAAAATCATTCAAATGCAAGGATTCTTTAGAGGATGTAGGTATGTTCTTCAAGTTTTGGTTACCTTGATGAGGAGGGATAGGAAAAGGAAACATAGGTTGAGGTTGTGGCATTCCTAGAGGAGGCACTAATTATGGTAGTTGATAGATATCAAGGGTAAGTGGATTATCTTGGTATTCAGGTTCAACAAAAAGATCATTCAAATGCAAGGATTCTTCAGAGGATGAGGGTATTCATTCTTGACTAGTACCAAATGGATTTTCAAAAGGTTCCTCTTCTTCTTTCTCACTATGAGGTTCTTCAAGTTCAGGATTAAAAATGTCTTCCTGAATATTACGGGGAAGAAATCTCTAGAGGAGGTCTTTCCTTCCATGCATGCAAAATAATGCAAAGTCTAAACTAACATAATGACTTCAGGGTTGAATTAGATTGACACCTTCCCTAGTAATGGTTCCAAAAATAACCAGCCAACTTAATACCTTAATAACAAAGAATTAGACATCCTTTCATAGTGACTCTATGATTAGACAAAATCATTTTTTTCCCTAAAATAACATATTGATTTCCTTTTATTTTTTCAATCCAGGAGTGCAAGCTCAAGAGGATGGTTGCAAAGTATATGATCTAATTCTTCTTTAAGTCATTACAACTAAAACAAAGGAAATGTTGAAGGAAACTTGACCTAGAAACTAAAAAAACATCTTGACTTCAAGCTTAAAGTAATGTTGCAAATATTAAACTTATCTATGCACCTATATTGCAAGAACAGCTCACTAATTCTATTAGTAATAGCTACAGGAACAACAAAATTATACCTTGTGAAGAAACAAACAAGGAAATGAAATTTATTCTAACAAAGTAGTTTACTCACCAAGTGAATCCTCTTGGATGAGTGAATAGAAAAGACAATCAAGACAGAGGATGTAAACTTGAACTTTGTATTATATTCATTCATGGTAAGAGATTACATCTTATTAGAAAACAAGATCACACACCATTGTTATGAAAATCAATCTATTCAATCTTTCTTCAAAAAAATCCTTCTGAAAGCTACATCAGACATTATTTAAAGGGAAACTACAACAAATTCCTAACTCTATGATCACTCCATCAATGAGTATCAATTACAAACTCATAAAGTTTGCAACAGAAATATCATTAATTGTAATTAATCCTTCAAGAATATAGCAGGTTGAAGGAGCCATATTCAAGCACCACCATAATGGAAAACATACAATAACTTGCTCATTTGTAGTGGTTCAAAAATTTGGTCATCTTTGACTTAGTATCGAGGTACTGACTCATGCAGTAAGTACCTACAAACCATTTAATGCATACAACTTCCACATACATATATTTATTTCATCATCAATGTTAGAAAAAGGTGTAATGTTCAAACTATCACTCTTTGCAAATCCTATGGCTACATGAAGGAAAATACCCAAAACATAGCATGGATGAGAAAACATTTATCAATATGTAACATTCCTCAATTATACCATAGAATTCCATAGATTCAAGAAAATATAGTATATTTCAATTATCCATACTTCTACTTCATATCTTGACATATAGATAACATATTCATAAAAACATAAGTTCATTTTCGTAAAACCATAGATTCGTGACTATTTTTGCAAGATAACTATCTAAAAACAAGATAAAAGGATCTCAAAATAGTGGCCTTTTGAAGGCCCATCAAAATTCTCAACTAAACTTGCAATCCGATAGCTTGAGCTTTCTAACCTAGTAAAGAGTTTAAATAGAATTTTGTTAGTTATTCATTCTTTATATATGAAACTTTGTGATGTTTATGTATTCACATTGGAGAATCAACACTTTATTGATAAAATATAGGTAGATATTAAGGCATGTACAATTTCTTTTGGCAAGAACACAAGTTCTATCTCACATTCGTATAATAAATTAGCATATAATCATGGAAGGTTAGTTGAATTAATGGTTAAGGTCAATAGAATTAGACAAATATTGATTTCAATTTGATCTATTCTAGTACCTCATTCAGTGATAATTCAAAAGGAATTGTATATGTGGCTTAGAATCTAATAATGAGAGATCCACATCTCCTAATAGAAATGAGCCTAATTGATCTAGCTACTTGACTAGAGATTCAAATTCAATTCATGGAATCAGTGCAATCAAGATGGCATCAAGAACTTGACTAAATTTTGGCTTCTCACAAATCATTTTTGGATAATTACTAACTGACCCCTATAATCCCCAAGCCATAGAGTGACAAAAACTAGGGGGAAAGGTTATCATGAGAAATTTCTTTTAAAAAGGTGGAAGTCTCCTCATACACAAACAAAGGAAAAGTTATTATGAAAGAATAAAGTGGAACTCAGAAGATCGTATCAAAAAAAGAGTTATCACATGAGTCAACATTAGAGGTTACAAACATGGATATATTATATAACAAAGATAATGTTTTAAGGAATGAATCATAGTCTAAGGGGGAGTGTTATTTTTTAATTTTAAAAGGATTACAAAGTCATTACAAAGTGATTTTCCACTAATATCAAAGGGGGAGATTGTTTATCTCTAAGCCTAGTTACCTATTAGTGTCCAACACTTAGTCATTTTTTCGGTAGCATTGATTGGTAAGGACTGTGACTAAGTCATCTAGAGAAGGTCAAATTTCATGGTCTTGTTTATATATCATTACATTCCAAGAAAGTCAAAGGTTGCCAAGAACCATAGTAGATATCAAGCCAATATATGTTTTGAGTAAAAAGATAGAGACTGAGTGATGTAAAGGTAATCTATGGCCAAGTGTAAGAACATTCAATTGGTAAGTAAACCAATTTTGGAAAATGTATTTGTAATAGCAAAAACTCATAGGTAAACCATTATTTCAAACTTTTATAGTATATTTAAGAATTGTGGAGACAATTATGGAGAAAATTACATATTTTTTAGAAGGCATTGATCCCAAGAAAGGTAGATTAATCAATCAGAAAATTAGAAGTGTTAAGTAACAAAAGGATGGATTATGATTTGTTGATTATGACCTAAAACTTTCCATAGTTATCTATTTAAGTAGGGATCTAACCCAAATTATGATAAGAGAAAAAGAGAGAGTGAGATAAAATAATGAAGGAGTAAACAAGCTAAGGAAATAGAAAGGAAGGCCTAGTTTCATAAGAAGATCAAACAAAGAAACCTAGTAGTGAAGGGTAGAATAGAGAAGATCAGATAACTAGATTAGATTTAAACATTAAAGAGGGAAGATCCATAAATAGCTTTATGAGATCAAATTGATGGATCATGTATTGAGACATTCTAGCAAGTATATTAGGGAAAATCTCTTAACAAACCTTGTCCAAATCTCCTAATAGAGTTCTTACTTCATTGTAAGTTTAAATCCTTTAATCAAGGTAATTTAACATTCATATATTTTGTTTACCCAAGCATACCCCTACTAGGGTAGATCATTAGAAGTGATCAAATTGTATCCCTATTAGGAAAACTTTTCTATTACAGTACTAAATATTTATGGGTTCTATACCCACCCCAATTTTAGCTTCACCTTGGAGGGTTTATGGGTCACCAAATTTTTTTTTATGCATTTATATTTTCATGGATGTTGTTCTTACATAGCTTTTATTTCAGAATTTTGGTTTATGATTATGTGGCATGAGATCTAAGATACGATATGGATTAGGAGTGAATACAGTTAATCTATTATTTTGTTAAAATGGTGAAAAGTTTTAAAATATTTTGATTCACCCACCCCCTCCTCCCCACCTCAGTATCTTGTTTCCCTATAAGACTTCCAATAGTTGCTACTATTTTGAGAAGATTTAACATGCAAGATTCTAGAGAATTGAATGTTTTTATTAGGATGGGTACAAATATTTATAGCTCAAAATATCCTACATCCCTATTGGATATGAAAGAGTTGATTCAAGTACCACACTATAGTTTTGTTGGAAGTTTGATGTATTGTATGGTTTTTACAAGACTAGACATTTCCCAAGTAAGGAATGTACTTTCCTATTACATGTAGATAAACTAGGAAGAGTGCATTGGGTACACTAAAAAGAATTTTTAGATACTTGTGGGTTACTTTAGAGTACTCTGTATGCTTTCATGGAACATGAAATGAGAATTTCTTGGATATTCAAGGCTATGTGGATTCAGACTGGACTGGTGATGTTGATAGAAGAATATCCACCAATGCATATATGTTTATATTACTCAATAGTACAATAAGTAGGCTGATTAAGTGATATGTTGTGGTAAATTTTTCCACTATAGAGCTAGAGTATATAGAAGCTACTCATGCCTACATGGAATCCATCTAGTTAAAGAGATCATGTTTAGATATAGAGTAGGGGAAATTTACAGTGAGAGATAATGTGCAATATGCCTAGTGAAGAACATTAATTTTTGTGTAAGGACTAAATATATTGATGTACAAGACCATTTTATGAGAGATATGGTTGTGGATGGCATGGTGAAGTTAGACAAGTTAGAAACTTTAGAAAATGTTAGAAATGCATAATTAACTAAGTTTGTGAGCACAAAGAAGTTTAGATCATGTTCAGAGTAGATGGGCCTTTCGGGCCCAAGTAGTTAAGTCCTTGATATTTTGGATCTCCTAACTTTTTTAAGGTGTTTGAGAAGTGGAAGAATGTTGGTTAAAATGTGTCTATACCTTGCAATCTTTTTCTCTATAATTACAAAATTATTGTTGGGTAGCTTTCCAGATGTTTATGTATTGGGAATGGTGTATATGTTGTTAAAAAATTTCCTTGTTCAAAGTAGATTATAGGAGGGCTATTTTCAAAACATTGATGACTTGCTTTATGAATTTTATGAGGGTTTAATCTAGGGGACAAAGTGTTGAATGGGACTAATATTTTAACATGGTTCTTCTCCCATCTTGCAAATGTAAATATCAAGAATGGCCAATAATTAGCATAGTAGTTTTTCCCATCATATTAAAAAACCAAAAGTGGTTTCCATGTTGTAAAATCACTATATAAGGAGGGCTAGGGGGGAAGTTTATATCATTATGTTTTCTTTGGAAGATTGGGTGCTAGAAGTAGTCTCTCTAAGATCAAGTTATGGTGATGCTCCTCTAATAAAACTTTCATTGCATGTGTATTGTAATCTTCTTGATTTGATAATACATTATTCATATTTTAGAGGGTGGGGTTATTCTCTGAGAAGGGTTTGCCCAAGGTAATCATTTTTTTATTGTTCCTTGTTATTTTTATTATTCTTGTATGCATTTCTTCTGATCTTTTCGATAATTAGGTTGAAGTTTACATAGTTTTCCTCTTAATATTAGAATAGGAAGTGATTCCCCATATCTTTTCTTTCTTACATTTCCCTCATATCTTTTCTTATGCATATTCGAGACACAATATTCCATAGTGTAAAAAATGGAAAGGACAAGATACAATTTTCATATTTCTAAAGTGATTAAGGATGTGAAAGTGGTAATAATACAAGACCTTGAATATAAATTCAATAGTAATGTAACACATGATAGCATAGAAGACTATGTCCTAGGGCTTAGGATGTTTTTCAAAAGAGAAAGTACCATGGAGACATTCAAGTTCCTTAGTTAGTCAAAATAATTTTCTTAAACATTCTCCATCTAAGAGCCTAGCCTATCTCTTCCAATTTTTCCCTTCCATAGATAGCTTGTTAGAATTCATAATGAACTCCTCACTAATATCAAATGAGACATCATTAATAGTCACCTATTGACACTTCAAAAGGTTTATGAATTGAATAAATATCCTTTCATCATGGCCCCCAATGCATACCATAAAACAAATAAGAACTCCTTGATGTAGATAAGTCCAAGTGAATTTTTCATTTCAAATGAAATCATCAATCCTCGGTGGGTCGACATGAGCTATATTATGCTTCATGGCTCTGCTATCATTTATCTCAACTAGTAGACCTTTAGAAATGTCTGACATACCAATGGATAATAAACCAAAGGAAATGGAAAAAAAATTGAGAATGTCACCTTTTTTAATTGATAGAAAATCACAATATATGATGGTATTAATTCTAAGGTAACACTTGGTTTTATCACAAGTGAAAAAGGAATTTAAAATATATTCTCCACACACAACTTCATGCCCCTTCTATGGCCAAATAATAAATGAAGAATTAAAGTACTTGAAACATTGGAAAGTCCTAACCTTTGGGATTGTAAAAACTAACTCCACATTTTGCCTTGGGCTTTGGAAATGTCCTTGCCATAATGAAGCATAGTTATTAAAGCATTCATTGAAATGACTATTGACAATTGGATAATAGTGGTATGTAATTTATGGTAATACATGATGTACATGTTCATAGGAAAGCTCAGAAATAAAGATACTTAGTGTTCGGTAATTAGAAAATTAACTAAGTATAGAATTTGGTTTATAGTAGAGTGTTGTTTTGTTTCTATCTTGTTGCTAACATCATATTATTACTAGTGAAGTCACATGGAGATAATATGCATATTGGTGATGATGTGTGTAACCTTAGAAGTTAGTACATGGACTATATGGAACATAGATATTTGTGTTTTGATGAAGCAAGATAGAAGAATTGAAGGAAAAGAATTGTTTTGTTTACAAAACAATTACTTGTCCAATTAGGGCCGACATCCTAGATGTTTACTCTAACTTGAAAAGTGCTTTGTGTTCTAAGCCAACCCAGTAGTAATTATTGTAAAGGCATGATATTTATGAAAGCGATATTTTTTGGTAAGATAGTGAAGTGTGCTATCTTGATCTGAAATGCAATTTGTGTGAATATTGAACTATATATGAATCTTTGGGAAATTGATATATGAAAAGTTTTATATAGGCTATTTTGTGATCTAAGATCAAGTTGAAGATTAGAGACAAGTCAAGAAAGAAGATGCAATACTTATATCTAGTTTGACTACTTGTTTGAGCAGTAACCTCTTCTTGTGATCAGAAGTGCATATTTGGGCAGTGAACTCATCTCGCATCTACTATACAACAACTCCTAACAAGGTTGTAATTCCCTAACAAGAATTCAAAATCTCCTAACAAGGACTCTTTATACTGAATTTGATCATTGACTCCTAACAGGGTCCACCCTCTAACAAGGAACTTATATATTAGTATATTATCTAGTGGGTATCATCCCCATCGAGCTTTTCCCTTAGATAGGGTTTCCCTAGATAAAAAAATATGGTGTTATAAGTTATCTTTGTGCATTGTTACTATTAATGTTTACCATTACTTTATTGATTTGTTATGCATGGTTTAAAGTAATTAATAATATCTAGTTGGTGACAAAAATTTTTGATTATTGATTCACCTCCCCCCCTCTCAGTAATCCTTATTTTTAACAATCAGTATCAAAGCACAATTAATTTGAAGAGGTTTAATAGCTTAAGTAAGATCCTTATGGATATGGAATAGTGGATGAAGAACCTTGAAGATGATCTTGAAAAAATTGATTTCATTACTATTGAAAGACATAAGCTATAGAATAGATATGAAGACTCCAAAACATACATTGGTTAGTTGAAGGAAAAGATTGGACATCTCAAATCTGAGCCTGAATCGATTGAATCTAAAATTAATGATGATGACTATTCAAAGTTGAAAATAGAGTACAAGATCTTCATTCATGACTTAAAGATTACAATTCTAAAATTGACTTTGAGAAATGATCCTAGCAAAATTGAATATGATTTGAAGACTGAAAATGTAGATCTGAGACAAGTTTGGCAAAGAAACCATCTGAGTTTGAAACAATGAAAGAAGATCACGAAGAACTCCACAAGTACAATATTGTTGTGAAAGGTGAATTGACATAATTAAAATAGGAACTTGAGAAGTTTTATTCTAGCAGAGAACAACTTGATGATTCAATGCCTATATAGAGACCTACTTATGATAAGACTAGACTTGATTATCTAATTAACATGTCTGCAAAGAAACCTGATATTAGATCATATCCAAGGGAAAAAGAAAAATCTAATGATAAGATTGAATCTAGTCAATCTTTTGAGAAACCTAAAAGAGTTGAGCAAAACAAGTTAAAATCTTGGATGAATCAAAGCAAGTGGAATCTCTTAAGGAAACTAGGCATGAATTTAGAGGTAAGTGTTTCTTATGTAATGAAATAGGTCATATGAAAATAGATTGTACTCATAAGTCATTTAATCATGTTAAGGAATTTTATTGTCATAATTTTCATGGTATGGGTCATAATGCAATTGATTGTAGGAAAACTAAGTATGATAATGATAGAAGAATTAGTAGAATGTCTAGAAATATTCACCGTATAGATAGAAGAAGATCCAAAGAAAGGACATTGAGAGGAGGAAGATCTTATGAAGAAATAACATAGATCATGTGTTATAAGTGTAACAACTTAGGACACATTGCTCAAAATTTTCATGCATGTGATGCTCAATAGAATCCTAGAAGAAGAGTACATGTATGTGATTTATGCAACAACTTTGAACACATAGTGAAGTACTACATAATGGACAAAAAATTTGGAGATAGAGGGAATAATGGAAGAAACTTTATGAACAGAAGAAATGATGGAAGGAACATTGGAAATGATAGAAGGAACCGTGAAAGGAAATCTGGAACTAATAGAGACAATGAGGAACATAGAAACATTATAAATGAACTTTGAGAAAAAATTAATGAAGCATTTGTAAAATGAATAGATATCTCAAAAGAAAAGTTAGATGATGATGAGACAAGAAGATCAAAGTCAGTTGTTAATTTTGATTCAATTAAGTTGAATTAAGCTTGTTCATAGCATTAGAATTTGATAACTTCAATCAAAAGATGAATTAGATGTAGCAAAGTTCAAAAAAGGTGTATCTAGCTATGTGTAGATGGTACCTAAGCTCTCTTGTAATTTGGAGTTCATCTAAACAAGTTATGAAGGAATTAAAAGTTACTAGTATTGTAGTAAAGGTTGATTCTACAATAGAAGATGAAAAGTATGTTTTTGCAGAGGATTTTGTTATTCAAAGTCTTGAGGATGTTTGTCATGATGAAAGGAGGCTAGAGTAAACCTCGAGTGACATCTAAAATTTAGATAGATGATCTTGAGCATTTATTTGATTATAGAACATAATTGACAACTTTTTCATATTTACAAAGTATGAAATTAGTGCAAGTTGAAGTTGAAGGGTTAATTGGAGAATAGAAATGATTCTCACTTCATTGCAAAAAAAATTGAAGTGAAGAGCATTCTGAAGTGACTTGTCAGAGTGATTTCAAAGCAAACCCTATTTTTGGAAAGAGGTATTTTATCATTTCTCTACAAATTTGTTTGGTAAAAGTTCATAATTTATAGAATCATGGATATGTCAATAGTACATGGTGTTGAGAATGAAGATAGACCTGAGTTAAAAATTATTTCTATAAAATCTAATGAAGGAAACCCTAACTCAGCATTATTAATCACTCCTAACAATTTAGTTTGTCTTGAAGATGTAGGAAGTTATTTGAATAGAAAGTTTGAGTCTATTGGTAGTGAGTTCATGAAAAAAAGACGTGGAATTAGTTTTTAACTATGACATGACTATGAAGCCTGAAATTAAACATCTAAGGGAAGTAGACTTGGTTAAGAATCACGTCTACCACGAGTTACACACATATGAATGGACACATATTATATTGAGCAAGATATATGATGGTAAGTTATGGATGCAAGATAATGTAGTTGACATTTCTGTCGACCTTATTCATGAGGTAACTAGTTTGAGTAAACAAGGCAGTGTACCTATAGGTGAGAAATTGGTAAAGAAGAAAGTTGAAAGCTATACTAAAGAAATATACAATGGAAAGGCTATGGTGATCAGCACCATCAAGCAAGATGATGTGAGATTTCTAAGTAGAATTATTGATATTCTATTTGTGCAAGTTCTAAGATTGATGAACTTTTAGTAGGATTCATATATGCATCATATAAGATATGTATAGAAAAAGAAAACGTTAATATTAGTGAAATAATGAGAATGCAACTCCTAGAAAACCTAGAAAAGGTCAAGAGAATAAAGAATGGTGTGTTTAGATTCCAATAATTGATTAATAACATATTCTTTCATGTACTTAAAAGATTTGTCTACTTGTCAGTCATAGACATAATGAGTAGTGACAGATACAAAATGGAGAAGATTACAAAGGTATGAAGAAGGAATCCTACACACAAGATAAATTAGACAACGTAAACCTAATAATGAGGACATTTTAGAAAGAAATGAAATAGAGATTTAGATTTGCTCCTGCAATTATGGATAGATTCAAGGAAGAAGTTTTTATTTTGGTTGATATAGATCATACATAGATTAGAGCAGTGGAACCTTGAGAGACATTTCTTGATCCCTTAAGTTATGTACTAAATGATTATATAGCAGTAAGTTATACTAATTTGTTGCTAAATTCAAATAGAGACAAAGAAGAGTATAGATTTGGCACATGTGATGAGATCACAAAGTCAGCTCATCAAGCAACCTTGGAGAAGGCATCGCATAAGAAGGTTGAGTGTATAATGAAGAAGGCACTATCAGAGGTCAGAATGATAGAGAGTGAATCTAAGGCTATAAAATAGATGATGAAGCAAGGTGTGATGACCATTCAACCTTTGTTAGTATCAGTTGTTGAGACATCTTTGGAATAGAGAATTATGTATGTAGCAGTGTGTGGTGTTTAGCCTAGTGAATAGAAAAGAAAATTTGGGAGATTTATAGAAGCAATATCTATTAAGACAAAGAGAGTTAAACAAAAGGTCACAAGACCTAGTAAAAGATAGAGACCATTGGTAACAACTCATTCTAGTGATGAAGATGATGAGGAACGAGAAACCAAGCAAGAAAACAAGGTAACTCCATCTAAGCAAGCAATAGGCAAAGCTCACCAACCTTGGAAGATAAAGATGGAAAGGATACATATAGATATTACAAATGGAGGTAACTTTGTCCAGATGAATAAGTTTTATGATTTGTATAGCAATTTTGAGAAAGATCAAACAGATATATCTACTATGAAATATATTGTATCAAATAATCTGAAATGAAGGACCTTGAGAGAATTATAAACCAGAAAGTCTATGAGAGACTTATTCAAAAGAAGGCTCCTACAAGGGAAGAAGACCTTGAACTTTAGAGTTCTATATTGAGGACCATTTGCAAGAGTGATGATGAAGAAGAAACAAAAGAATTGTTGAATAACCTGACACCATACTTGAGGAACAAATTAAGACCATTTATATTTATGATTGGTGAAAAGGATAAGCTAAGAAGAGAGACTACAAAAATAATCAATCAAATGTTGATAGAGTTACAAGAAACATCTCCTCCAGCTCCTAGAACCTTGGAAGTGTTAATAAGTGGTGACACTATGCAGATTGATCAAACTAATATTATGCTTAACATTGATGATACCAATCCATTTGGTGCTTTTGAACCAAATGAACCAGACACCAATGATATTGATGATAAGTTGAGACAAATTGAGGAAGAGAAGAGGCTACTAGAAGAAGAAAAGGAGAAAATAGAGGATGCCAAGAAGAAATTGCATGAGGAAGATAAGAAAAGAAAGGAAAAGGAAGATAAGAGAAGAATTGAAGAGAAGATAAAGAAAACTAAGGAAGATGAAAAGAAAAGATTGGAAAAGAAGATAGAAATAAAGGAAAAGGAAAAGAAAGAAGAAGAAGAGAGAAGAACAAAAGAAGTAGCAAAGAAAGATGGGACTAAACCATCTAGTTTATGTACTTTGCTCTCTATTTTTAGTTTATCTATTGATGATGATGATCAAATAGATCTAATCTCATCCCTAACCAAGTTGATTCAGAAAAATAAGAAAGTGAAGAGTTTATAGAGAACATTAATGGAAGTGATAGACAGACTACATAGTACATTGGCAGTTTAGCACACTGAACTAAATCCTGAATAGAGAGCACAAGAAGTACTAAAATCATTCGATGAAGAATTTTCCAATTTTTTGAATGTCCCAGAGATAAAGGAACAAATTACCCATGATGCTAACTTGTTTAGCACCATCTATCAGAATATCAAGAATGATTTAGTTAATTTTGATACTTTTATAAAAGAACTCTGAAAATGCCACTAGGAAGGGAAAACTATGTATGTTAAGTGTACCCTATCATACAAGCTAACTAAAGAATTGATAATAGATAGAGTTAAAAATGAGTGAGATAGAGGCTTTACCTAGCTAGATCCAACATCTATCTTGTAAAGTAGATGATTTTGAAAGTCAATTGACCAGTATTCATAGTGACATCAGGGAACTAGAACTTTGGAAAGAACAAATTTTGAAGAGGACATATGATTTTAGAGAATCCAGTGCTCTGAAATTATATACATGTCAAAATGGGAGAGATACAGTGTAAAAATTGTAAATCAGGTATAGAGAAGATAATATTGTAAAGTATAACATAAGGGGAAGCATATGTAAAGTTGAACAAGTTGTAATAGATGTAATGTTTACTTTTTACTTTATTTTTGTCACTTAGCCAATTTTCCCTATTTTGTTGCCATCAATGCCAAAGGGGTAGAATTTGAAATGTATTTTTTGTCATTTATGGCAACACATGATGAACATGTTCACAAGAAACCTTGGAAATAAGATACTTAGTGTTTGGTAATTAGAAAATTGTCTAAGTATAGAATTTGGTTTATAGTAGTATATTGTTTTGTTTATAACTTGTTCCTGACATCATATTATGACTGACAAAGTTACATGGAGATAGTATACATGTTAGTGATGATGTGTATAACCTTGGAACAAGTTAGTACAAACTGTACAAAACATAAATATTCATGTTTTGATGAAGTAGGATAGAGGAATTAAAGGAAACAATTGTTTTGTTTACAAAACAATCACTTGTCCAATTACGGCCAACATCCTAGATGTTTACTCTAACTTCAAAAGTTTTTTTTGGTCTTAGCTGACCTAGTAGTAATTTGAGTAAAGGAATGGTATTTATCCAAAGGAAATTTTATGGTATGATAGTGAACTATGCTATCTTGATTTGAGATGCAAGTTGTGCGAATATTGCACTATATGAGAACCTTTGTGAAAGTGACATATGAAATTTTTTATATGAGCTATTTGGTGATCTAAGATCAAGATAAAGATCAAAAATCATTCGATGAAGAAGATACAGTACTTATATCAAGTTTGACTACTTGTTCGAGAAATGAGCTCTTCTTGTGATAAGAAGTGCATACTTGGGTAGTGAGCTCATCTTGCATCTACTATACTACAACTCCTAATAGGTTTGGAATCTCCTAATAGGGATTCAAAGTCTCCTAATAGAGACTTTTTATAATAAATTTTCTTATATTCCTAATAAGATCCATCCTCTAACATGGAACTTATATATATCATTATATTATCTAGTGGGTATCATCCCCATCGGGGTTTTCCCTTGGCCAAGGTTTCACTAGTTAACAAAATATGGCTTTATTAGTTATCTTTGTGCATTGTTATTGTCATTGTTCAACATTACTTTATTGCTTAGTTATGCATGGTTTAATATAAGTAATAATATCTAGTTGGTAACTAAAGTTTGTAGATTACTGATTCACACCCCCCCCCCCCCCCCCCCCCTAGTAATCTCTATTTCTAATAATGACAACCCATATCAAAAACAAAATTCTATAAACATCCACTAGGGTAGAAGCCAACTCAAACTTCCCACCCACATATCAAAATTTTTAAAACTCCATCATAATAGTAAATCTCTACTATTTTAAACTAGTAGTAATATCGTTGTTGAGATCATACTCCCTTTAGCAGAAATTTTTATTTATGACACCACACCTATAGACTGCTAGACTGTCAACCACTTGATACCCTTGTAGTACACATGACGAATAGTGGCGGCATCACATCTATCCAAAAAAACCATAGAATCCCTAATTATTTCCATGACATAGAAAATCATTCTTCTTTCCCCTTTAATAGCCTCAAAGGCAAGAAGATAATTTCCCTTGATAACCAATTTTGAAATTTCTAAAGTAATAGCAGTCTTCAAACCCCAAATCGGACCATCACCTCTACCTCATTTCTTGAAATCTTACCATAGTTACCCACATATGCCACACCATAGATACCATGATCATCATGAATGATACTTCCAGTAGCCATAATATAATTCCTAACAAAGGCATAAAAAAAAATTTCTAGCAAAGCGGCGGGGGGTTGGGTGATTTCCAGTTAGTGCCCTTCCTTACAAGAGCTTTAGAATTATCCATCTTCTCAATTAAATTGTATATACTTGAAACCTTCACCTAATTCTTATCCAATTGTGAAGGTGTGAAGGGGAAGGTTTCCACTTCTAGGTAAGAGTGCATTCCGTAATAAGTGTCATATATCTATGGGAAACCACCCCAGGGGGGAGATGTCTTTGTGAGGATGCAATTATTATATGTAGGGCCCATTTGCCATTGCACCAAAATCCATGACTGTTAGTGAACATGGAACACCACATAATTAACCACCTGTGGGCAGGGGAGCATGTCGCATCACCCAACAATCTCCCCCTCGACGCGCATACCAGGTGCTTACGCGGGTTGGGAAGGCACCGGAGAGATTTGAACCCATGACCAGGCCAAAACCAAGCTCTGATACCAATTGTAGGGCCCATTTGCCATTGCACCAAAAGCCATGACTGTTAGTGAACATGGAACACCACATAATTAACCACCTGTGGGCAGGGGAGCGTGTCGCATCACCCAACATTATACTCTTTGCAGATGTTTTAAAAAACACATTTAGATGGATTTCCATATAATTTTAATGAGGGGACAATGGGAAAGATGATTCTAGTTGAGAATGAACTATTGGGTGTCGGTATTAAAGATCGAGGTAATCCCCATCCTGCTAAATATATTAAGTCACACAACAAAAGCCTAAGAATAGTGAATTAAGAAGTGAAGGATAGTGTCCTCCTCATAGTTGCATAGAGAACACTAGTTAACAAGTTGGAAGCTATGCCTTTTGAGGTTATCAATCATGCGGATACTATTTTGTATAATTGACCAACAAAAAAATTTATTCTTAGAAAGGAAGAGAGAATTCCAAACATACTTCCAACTCTCAGGGGAATAATTCAGGCCAATAATGTTATAGTAGGCTAACCTTGAGCTAGAGTTAGTCCAATATTTTTTGTCCCAAATTATATAATCCTTGGTAGGGAAGGAAGGTATGATAATTTCTTTCAACAATCGATCCAAGATCATCATTTAAAAAACCATCCAATAAATTGAGATTTCCAAGATTTAGGATTTTCCATTTGTCATTCTCCATGTAATTAGACACCTTGAGATCATACCTAGACACACTATGGTACATCAAAGATGAAAGCTTAGGAAAAATAAGAGGAGAATCCCTAATCTAGTTGTCTTGATAAAGAATGATATGGTATGCTCTATAAGTGAATTTAATTTATAAGAGATATATTTTTTAACAAATATTTTTTTTTATTAAGGGTAAAACCACATTATTTATAGGCTACCCAAAACACCACAATTCATTAAAATATATTTAAAAATGAGTTAAACTATTTTCAAATGTACTAGAAAAAGAAAACTAGTACCCCACTCAACCAAAACTAAGCAAAGAATGAGACCAACAACAAAACCAAACTATAGATCTATTTTTAACTCAAAAAGACAAAAAACACCAATAAGATAGACAATTAACCAAATGTTAGGCTAGTTCAAAGCATATATCCTTATGCATTTTCTTGTTCTTTTCCCCAACAACTTTGACATCTTCTTTGATCAGCTTATTGTTCTTGGCCTTTAGCTTCCTTACTATTGATTTGGTCATATTCTTTCCAAGAGACTATTTTGCACCCTTAGGTTCATCTAGGTTAGGCACCATAATTTTATCTACATTCAAATCAATAATAACTATAATTTTATTCATGATCTCCAATAAAGCCTCCTAAATTTTTGTGTTGGTACCTCTTTCTAGGTTCTTAATTCTATTAGCCAACCCCTACATCACATTTTTCTTCTCCATATCATTCCCATTGAAACTAAACTTAGGCCCCTCATTCACCCTATTCACAACTTCTTTCATGATCTATAATTAATATTGAACTTTCTGATGGAATTACAACTTCATTGGTCCATTCTAAAGGTATAAAAGGAGATTTCATTCATAGTTTGGAGCACACCTACTAGAGGTTCAATGTCTACCCCTTCAATATCATCCTCCACTATCATCAAATTGACCTCATCCAAATCAACTAGTTTGGTCACTAGGAAGATCGTTTCTCTATTTTCCTAATTATTTTCTTCCATTTCTTCATGGGATGCTTTCAGTGGTAAATTGTCTAGTTTAATAAACATATCATGGGTAATGTTTTCTTCGAATGATTTGAAGCACATGTGTTTTTAATCAAAATCCTCCTCTTTTTTTCCCATATCAACATTTTTAACTAGAACATCCTCCTTCTGCAAAATTTATTTCATATTCTCTGAATTAATAGAAATGGGATAGTAATAACTACTCATTTCTATGAGTAAATTATCAAATGACTCACAAAAATAATTACTCTCAACATCCTCCTTTATTTACAAGATATTAAAATCTTCTTCAGTAACACCTTTAGGATAATTCATCGATTCTTTTTAATTAACATTCATCTTTTTAATTTTCACATACTCAATTTCCACTTTTCCCAACTCCACAATCAACTTCTTGCCTCTACCTTCACTACTACTAGGTGTTTTTGGGTATTTTTTACATTTAACTGAATAGACCTAGGGAAATAATCCTTTACATTATCCATCATTAACTCAAAAATCAATCTCATCTATGCTTCAATAGGAATAAGTTTATTTAGTTTCTCCATAAATTCATGTATGCTATGCCCCAAGGAACAAAGTAAACAAAATAAATAAATAAACCATAATTTTTTGTTTAAAATGACTTCACATAACAAAATGGTAATTCCAAGCCCTATCATACCTCTCATCCAAAGTGATGTATTGGATAACCACTTTAAGGACCAATTTCTACAATATTTTGATTTTTAAAAAAATCAAAAACCCTCCCTTTTATCAAACTATAGCCACATTAAATTTGGAAAATATTTAACTTCTTCCTCAATAATATATTTATTTCAGTAAAACTCTATACCTTTGGTTTTTATCCCTATTATGAACACCATAATGTAGATGTCCAAATTGACATGTCTTCCATCTAGGAATATTATCCACACTTCCTAGCCATTGATAAATGCCTTAGAGATCTTTAGTTTGACATTATTCATTATTTACATGTATGAAACCAAACCACCCTTTTCCAACTTATCCCAAACTTTGGGTTCTTTGTTCCATCTATCACAATCCCCAATTCTCAACTTTTCAAATCTTCACCCATAGTAATGTTTCTGTAACTATCATCAACTAGAAAAAAAATTTGAATGAAACTTTATTTATTTTGAACAATGTTGAGATAAATGAACAAAAAAAAAAATCCAAAAAGATCATGAGAAGGTCTTTGATGTCAGTACAATAACTTTACATAAGTACAACCATCATTACTATTAATGTCTCTAGGAAAGTCTTTCGTTAATACATTTTTTAAAAATCTCCTACTTTACATACCACTTTGTCATTATTGATGAAAACTTCTCAGTTTCTATACCCAATAGTGTTATCATCCCAAACAACAGGCTTCAAGATGATGACAACCACATTGGAAAGTACATCTACCATGCTATTGGCTTCCTTATACATGTGGTTAATGACCACCTATTCTAAATTGTTTAACAATAGTTTTACACTCTATCATAATATTAGCAATGGCCTATAAGTTCTTAACCATTTCCTTCAAGTAGTTTAGAATATTTATAGAATCTACCTCAATCCATAATTATTTGTAGTTATAATTCTCTACTAGCCTTAAATCATGAAGGAGACCCATAGCTTTAGCTATGTTCTTTATTTGACATCCAAGAGGAAAAAAATATGCTTAATAATATTCCCATTCCCATCTTGAATAATGACATCATGAAAAGTAGCTCCAAGATTCCTCTTGCCAGCCCATCAAAATTTAATTTTCTCTAGCCTTTAGGGAGACAGTCCCATCTGGCACTGCCCCTTTCACTTTCATAAAATATCTTCAAACTATCTTGAGTAATCCCTTCTTAGAGTTCACCTTTCCTTTGAAACTACTATAAAAGTTTTCAACCACTTTTCATTTGATTCTATTAGCAAGAACTTCTAGGGTTCGAAAGGATTCCCTAAAAAAAAAAAAATCTTCCTTCCTGAGGTTCTATAAAATGTTGGGACCAAGGAGAAACAAGAGACCCTTTTCCATAGGTAATTATTTTTTCTCACTAAGCATAATGTTATAATTAGAGATTTGTGAAAAAATATTGTTTGAACTTGAAGCAATTTCTTAAAATAAAAGATACAAATCAAAGGAGGGAGAAGAATGGATCCTTTTAGATAAATAGAATAGAAAAATACCTAAACCTTAGTCTCAAGTAAGTTTCAAAAGAAAAAAACTATTATGCTTTTTTCACAAAGTATGATTGCACTATCAATAACAATGAGTACACAAAGGATAGGCATAGAAATGTTAAATAGTGAGGAGAAAAATAGTAGAATGATAAATTATATTTAGAATGGTGGCAGAATATGTGTCATTCATTAGTACATGTCTCAAATTCGATGTTTGGCACATATTTTACCACCATTCTAAATATAGTCTATTATTCTATTACTATTCTCCTTGATATTTGATATTTCTACAATAACTAATCATCTCTTATTGACATGATCTCAATAAGAAGTTTGTATCTAAGGTCTATATTTAGGATTACTAAGATATTACCATTTTATTATGTTTTATATTTCTTAGAACTTTTACTTCTATAAGAAATAGCCTTCATAGTTTGATCATGTTAATTTAATCATTGTGACTATTATTAAATTATTTAATTTACTTCCATGAAAAATATATAAAATCAATTAAATGGACTCTTTTGGTTTCTCAATTTATTGCCGACTATTTTAGATATGATCACTATGTACATCTTATTGACCACGAGCTCTAGTGTAGCTTTCATAGTGTTACTAATACTTGCCAATCATTTAAAGGTTGTCAAAATTCCTAGTTCTTTATTCTACCACATATATACATTTTTTACCATTTAGACTTTATCAAAATGTTGTATGTTTATTTATTCATTTCAAATTTTATTTTTCTATATAATATCTGTTAAGAATAACAATAAATCTTAAAATGTCACATCATTTATTATTTAAAGTAAGTAAACACTACTTAAATTTCAATTCCATCTTATAGTTCTCATTGTATTCAAGTAATACTTGGATGAGAAGGTTTGATTCACAACATGCCTTTATATATCATTGACAGTTGAGCATTGAGATGTCATATATCTAAATTAATGTATAGCTATGTATATTTGGTTTACATTAATATGTAGTTTATTTCAATTTTTACTAAACATTGTTGGAATGAGAAATTTCCCCCTCAAATGAAGTGTAAAATCATAGTAGAGGATTCTAGAAATTCTTGGATAGATGAATAGGGTTAGGTAAAGTTTTGGAAGTCATGGATAATTCTAGAAAAGTCTATTTGTTCTATGTTGGTCAATTTAGATGTTTACAAAAATGATCTAAGACCTCTATCAATAGAAGAATCATGTAATGTAATTGATATGGACAAAAAAGTTAATGAAATATATTAGTGCCATGGCACATTGAGTATTTTTCTATTTTAGTTTATTTTGTCCATCCACCTTCCACAAGGAGTAATAGAATTGTCTTGGGTTTTTATAAGTGGTATTAGATCCTGGTCAAGAAAATCTTGTCACCATTTGTGACAGATGAATTAGAGTCAAGTTAATTGGGAGCATCCTATCATTATTTGTTGACAAAAGTAGCTAATCATTGGATAGCTGAAGAAGGAAAAAAAATTTATGTCATCATTTGTGACAACAAAGAGAAATTTTTTTTGTGGAGCAAAGTTATTTGGAGAACCCTATCACCTTTTGTGATAGATGAAGTTATCAAAGGGTAGCTAACAGAAGAGATGATTTTGATCAAGGTTATTATTGAATCCTATCACTGACATCTGTGACAGATGAAGCAAGATATTTTTGGAAATTAAAGGCCACAACCTTGGAAGACACTATTCATCAATAAATTAACTGATATGAAGCATTTTGGCATTAGGCAAAAGAAAGGATTTGGATTCATATGCAAAAACATTTGAGGTGAAATTAAGGGGGGAGTGTTGGAATGAGTAATTTCCCCCTCAAATGAAATGTAAAATCATAGTAGAGGATTCTATAAATTCTTGGATAGATGAATGGGGTTAGATAAAGTTCTAGAAGTCATAGATAATCCTAGAAAAGTCTGTTTGTTCTATGTTGGTCAATTTAGATGTTTCCAAAAATGATCTAAGACCTTTATAAATAGAGGCATCATGTAATATAATCGATATGGAAAAAGAGGTCAATGAAATATATTAGTGCCGCAGCACATTGAGTATTTTTCTATTTTAATTTATTTTGTCCATCCACCTTCCACAAGGTGTATTAGAGTTGTCTTGTTTTTTTACAAACATTTCCTAAACAAAGTTTAAGTAGATGGCATAAAAATATTCTTGATAAGTTTCCCATCAACTCAATGCAATTTATAGAATTCTAAATAGAAAAAAATTTAACATGAGTAATTAGAAATATGAAACACATATAAATCTATTAGAGATGAATTATTCCAACTTGAGGAGAGGCCTTGCATGATTTATATTAGAGGCTTTTGATTGATTTTTTAACACTTAACATGACATATGTGTTGGGCACCCAATTGATTATTTGTTCGTCTAATTTTTCTCAGTGCAGAGAAATTTTGAAAATTTTAGTGAAAAATCATTTAAGACATTGTATCATATAGATTAGGGTTTCGTTTCTTATAATTTTTCAAATTCTTAGGTTGCCCTAGTTCTTATCCTAGTCTCTATGTTGTTTGAAATTCTATCAAATTCTCAAGGTTTGTCATCAGCACAATCATTGGAAAACCCTAGGTGTGTAAAAATCCCTAATGCCTTATCTTATTTTACCCTAGTTTTGAAAACCTTTGAAAATAATATTTTAAAACTAAATTTAGGTAGGACATTTTACCTTAAGTTTTAAAAATTATGCAAGGATGACTTCATAATTTTGTTAAAAAATTTATATCCTTACTTTTTTATTGTAGTTTGTGTGAATATATTTTATAATCTTAACTGTAACACCTTTTCAACCCACTATCAATCTTTGTCAAATCAATGGAGGGCACTTTCCTGCATCATTAAACTACAAGGTTTCTAAATATTGTGCACAAGTGTGTTTGCACCACGTAGCCTTTGCTTACATTAGAACATCAATGCGCTGCAAAGATAATGACTTGTAAGAATTGGTCAGAACCTTTCTTGTAGACCTGTCAATACTATTAATGCATGTTCTAAAAATCCTACAATATCATTGGTTGAGAATTTTAATGAATGTATTAATTTAGCTTCAATTTTATGCATCGTTGATCAGTTTTAGATCAAAGGCTAGTGCTTTCCTACAATTAATGCAAGGAAGTACGAACTAGCCATGTAGCACAGTCTAACATCATGGTCCTGCCTTTTTAGAGGATAATAATGATATACACTCTGTGCAATTGTTAGATGAGCTAAACTGAAAGGAAGTTTCTCATTGGTACTTGCATCTGATTTAGTGTTGATAGGGCACAAGAATCCATTATTTTTGATCTGTGTAAGATCCATGGTCTGTGCTTGCCCACATGATGAAGTTACAAGAAATTTAAATAATGTGGGAAAGTGCTATAATGACATGTAGCAAGGTGGGACCACGCATGAAAGATATGTGCTACATTGCACCAAGCTGTAAGGAAAAGCTAATGTGTAATGCTAGTTGGGCTAGTCAAGACCTAGGAAGAATGCTAAGTCATACCATAAAGGAAGTAATTATGTCATGAGCACGGAGGTCTTAATAGTTAATATGGTAGTCAGACTTGTCAGATGAGCTGGATTAAAAGGACTTATTTCATTTTTCAAAATGGGGTTTGGACCACAAAGGATGAAGATTCAAACCTACCATTGATCTTCATTTGATCAATGAAGGGTGCTTTCCCTCAATATGAACTTGAAGGAAGCTTAAGAGAAGTGGGTATGTGATAGCCTAACACATGGCAAGTGTGATATCAGAGACCACTTTCTTAGAAGTAAATATGTGACCTTCTTGCATGGAAGTTTTTCAAGAGGCATGGATTTTCACAAAGACTTTTTATTGGACAAGTATAGCTACCTAGGCCTAATTCAGTTATAAATTTGTGATTGTTGATCTTGTTTTGATCAACGGATGGCACTTGCCCGCAATTCCAAGATGCAAGAAATTTAAGGAATGTGGGTAAGCGGTAATGCAACATGTGGCCACATTTTTTAAGTTATAAAGCTCATTTCCTTTTTGAATTAAAGTCATCTGATCTTGTAAAATTGATGGATAAGATTTAAATTTGGATGCAACTCAAGAATAATGGCTACTAGAAATTAATATGGTGTAGAGCTCATTCATGTGATTTCAATGCTCGAATATAATTCATGATCTCACCATTTTTAAACCACAAAATTGCAAGAGATTATCAGAGCATAAAGAATTTTTAGAGCTAGGGCACAAAAATTTTATGTAGTGATCCAGTGAGTTGCACTGAAAATTATACAAAGAAGAAGTGAAAATTTTAGTGAGTAAGCACTCTGTAACTCCTAAAAACCAAGCATCTGTTGTTACATAGTTCTTAGTGTTTTCTCAAAATGCATTGACGAAAGGAATTCTCTAGGAAAACTTATTACTTAAAGAGGGCTATGCATGATGATTTCTTGGAACAATTCCCCCTATAAGTGAATGAAATAACTAAAGGAAGGGAGCTCATTCCTAAGAACCCTAGGGTAGCTATAGTTGAGGGTTTCTATAATAGGGAAAATTGGGTAAGAGATGCCCAGGTATCTATGGGAGGCTTAGAATTGTTCAAAAAATAGTTCTTAGAATGAAAATTAGATACCCCCATGAGAAATTTCTGGGAATTCGACATTGGGAAGTTAACAATCCCTTCAATTTTCTTTGACAGTGATCAGTTGACTAACCTAGCTAAGAAGTATGATCCTATCATAGGGTGGGTGAAGAATCATGCTGGAGTGAATCTTTTTAGGGTTTTCCCTGAACTAATTAGTGAGGTTTTCAACCTCAACTCTAACTGCACTATACATGAAATCATTGATATGGACGACCTTCAAGCAAGGTACAATGCACAAAGGATCTACTTAAGGATAGGGCCACTACAAGAACATACTGCCAAGATGGGTACATTGTCTATAATTACTACCAATACCCTAGAGCCATTATTGAGGAGGCATTTTAATCTCAGGGCTCAAGCATTATATTTCTCTCTCTACAAGATTTTTGGGATGGATGAAGTAGAACAAATCCCAGCGCAATTGTCCTTATTATGGCTATGACTCTACAATTTGGGATAAATACTATTCTTGATTTTTCCACCTTCCTCGCATGGGAAATTTACAATGGTCTGATAGGGATATCCCAAGGGAAAGTAAAAAAAACCATTTTTTTGGTACTCATTGCTCATGCATGTGTGTTTGTATAAGGGATTTACCTTCTTCTCCAAGGGTCTGAAATTGAAAATAACTAGGGATGGAGAGAGGAATCCAGTTCAGTTATGTAGTGTGGATATGACATCAAAGGCTAGAGATACCAGTTTTGTAAGATTTGATAAATATTTTTCATCAAAGCTTAGATTTCTTTTGAGAGAAGACAACCCTAGGATTCCATAAGCACTATTAGGATTGGTCAGACCTAAGGACCATACAAAAGGCCTACTGGTTAGTCATAATTAGGGGGAAAATAATCCCCTATAATGTTTCAATAGTAATAAGAGTATATGGTTTTTTGGGAAAGCCTCATTTGCTACCATGCCATCTACCTTTGAAAATAGGGATATCAGAATTGTTATGGCAGATAGGCACTATTGATGAAAGAGATCTACCAAAGAAGGGTACTTTCTTTCTAGTTGTTACTGTAGTGCATGATTTTTTTTTGTGAGGAAAGAATGGAAACACCTAATTTTTTTCCTAGATAGGTACAACATGGTAGAGTCCCATGCTATGTTTATTGACCCTGAAGGTTTCTATGATCTCTTAAGAGAGAGGACAAAAGTTGCTCGCATGGTGTAACAGGTATATTTCCCTAAGGATGTTATTAGGAATGTTTTTTCTTTACAAGAGTAGGAATTGAGAAAAGAAAAATGGATACTATTTAGTAAGACTCTAGAATTCATCAATGCTTTTGACTCCAATTATGATCCATTCAAAGATAAAAGATATTGCGGAGCCAAGATGCAAGCATTGATGAATAATTTTGCTATGATAATACAAACCATGAATGAGAAGTAGGACACATATGCTGGAAGACCTATCTAGACAGGGTTGTAGAGGTGCAAAGGAGGATAAACAGAAAAAATATAGTGACTCCTAGTCAGTACACCTTACAAAAAAGGGCAGGTTATGTAATGGTGCAAATGTGCAACAGGCTCCCCTTTAGAAGAGACCAAGGCTAGAAAGTCCATCTACAGCCAGTGCCCCAAAGAGGCCAAAGTTGGAGCAAGGTTCCTCCTCTCATATAGAACAATACTCCCCAAGCTAGTCCCCAATCTGAATAGATGATGAAGCATCTTTAAGGGAGTATCTTAGATGAATTGGTGGAGAGGGGAATGTAATTGTTACTTCCATAGATTTGGAGATTGGGGAACCATAAGAACCTCCTACACCTTCCTTGGATCTCACTATTGCTGACTACCAAGGTAAGGAGATAGATCCTATAGTTGCCCAAGCTTCTGCGAGATTTATTAATGATGAGAATTTTGTGAAATCTAGAGCTTTTGAACAATTCTTGTGGAGGTTGAATATAGGAAATTTTGAAAAGACATGTGAAAAGATAAAAGCAGAGAAACCTAACAAACCAAAATTTGTTATCAAGGAAGAAGTAAAATCTAAGTTTTTGAATGATTTTTCTCAATTTACACTTGAGGTTGAAAGGAAAATAATTAAATAGTCAGGAGTCCTTATTTTACCAGAGTGAGATATAGTGAATGCCATGGTTTTTTATTCAATAAGGAAAGAAAAGGATACACAATTCATAAGACCAAAGAAGAGGTGCTATAGGCTCATAGAGGAGTCAACTTCATTGATGACCACCAAGCGCTGGTTATTTGGTCAATTGAAAAAAGAGACAAGACCAAAATGTAGGAAATTTCTACTATAGAGCATATTGGTGCATTAATAGTATTCAAGGTTGGTGAGGTTGGCAGCAAGAAAATAATTGGAATGGCTTTAGAAATGCTAAAATTTGGTAGTGTGATGTCTATCCAGGAAGAGGATAAATTTACACAACTCAATGCTAGATTTGAAGAAGTTTTGAAAGCATATGAGGATAGAGGTATGCAAATATAGTCACTAAAATCCAAGTAGCTCAAATGGAGAAAATAATTGGGAAAAGAAAAGGGGGAGAGTCTAGTAAATCTATATTTGCATATCCCCCACGACCACCTATTGAACTCTTCAAATCAACTCCAATTATTGAGATACCAGACACCTTGGGAATGCCTCAATTCTACACTATAGAGGATTTTGTATAAGAGAAGAATAAGTTGTATGAACTACATGTAGAATTAAATAATCAATTTGAAAAGAATTTGAGGTAGGGTGTAATGTATTTATAGATAGGATAGAATGGCCAACACTTTTTGATCAATTGCCAAGGATTGCAGCCATCAGGGATGAACTGAAGAGAGATGAAGTTATATTCAGACCCCACATATAGAAGTGGACATAAAGGAATAATGATATCACTACAATGTGGATATCTGTCATCCTACTTTCTTGTCATCAAATTGAAAAGATTTTTGATTTGTTAAATAAATTGCAAGGTTTTGATGACAAATAGGATTCTTTTCAAAGGAGGTTAACAATTTTTTTTTCTAAGAATATTACTGAAAAGTTTGATTTATTTTCGAGTGCTTTAAAGACTATTGATAAAGTGAAGGAAAAGTAAGAATGCAAAAGGGAGTTGGATGAGATATTTTGTGAGACGATGAACAAAATCATAAAGGAAACTGGCCACTTGTTATGGGAAATGACTAATGAGGAGCTGGTAAAGGTATAGTTATTCTATACTACCATCAGAAAAGATCTTATTGATATAGAGGCAGTTGCAAATTCTTTAATAATTGTACATAGGGAGGTCCTAAATTTTGATTGGCTTGATGACACTACCTATAATGAATGGAAAGATAAATTCATGTCTATAGTGAAAATGCTAGAAGGTAATGAGGCAAAATATTGTGGGGAAGAAGAAGATACAAGAATAACTGTCACCCTTGCAGTTGATGATGAAGACAAGGAGAATCCTCAGGTTAAAGTAAGTTTGTAGGTAACTAGAGATGACTCATTGTTTTCAAGCTTGATAGCCACTTACTTTGAGTAATTAGAATAATCAAAGAATCAGATCATAGTGCCCTTGTCTTTCCAAATGATGTAATAGAAAGGGACCCACAAAAGAATGTCTGGTGTATAAATCTTTCTATTACTCACAATTTTCTCTATTTGTGATAGGTGTATGTAAATATTTTTTTGTAAAGGACACCTATCAATTACATTTTCCCTTTACTTGTTGCAACTCATGCCTATATAAATGAGTTTTCAAGGCAATGTGATGGTCTGAATTTTGATGTATTTTTTGGAATTATCAAGAAATAGTATAGTTAGTCCTATTTCATGTAGTAGTTTAGATACTTCCAAGTGTACTTTCTCATAGAAATATTACATAACCAGTTGAATTTTTAGGACTTTTATTGAAACTCTATTCGTTATTGTATTACTCACTTCAAAAGGATAATACGAAGGGGTATTTACATCATTGTTCTGTGTCATCACTTCCTCTCTCCATTTTATGAGCTTGTCTATTTTGAGGTCATTTGAATAAGGTTCATGTGGCTGAATGTAGTTTGGATTGGTTGTGTATCGATTTTATTGTTGCTTTTAATTCAATGAGTTATATAAATGCTTTAGTAGATTAATAGAATTCATGAGTTTATGGAAATGATATTTTATAAAAATGGGAATGGGTGATTGCTATTGATAAATTCATTCACAATTTGTCTGAATTAGATCTCCCACCAATAGTAAGTTTTTACCCAATGGATAAGGCACTAGTCATATAAATCATTGATAGTTGAGAGTAAATCTTGCTTCTGCATGCCAAATAAATTTTAAATTCAAAATCATTTTTAGTCAATGTTATATTGCTAGTCAACATTCGTATATATAGTATTTCTAAGTTATAGGTAGCTGCTATTACTAGGGATTTTTATAAACTCAAGGACAATTGTGACCAAATCTTCTTAAAAGGGATATATATGAATTAGAGAGTATCAAAAAATGGATAAATTGCATATGTGATAGGGATAGAAGATGAGAATCAAAATGAAACTAAATTAAGTTTCATACAACAATATCCTAGTAAATTATCCCCTAGGTATACCCACCTTGGTTTAGTAGACCCTAAAGAGTAGAAAACCATCCTTGGTCTTGTTGAAGTTGGGTCCAAATGATTTGCACATATAATTGTTAATAGGAACTGGCTATTCCTTAGGTTGTATGACTATTACCATGTTGGTATTGAGCATTTTGTTGTTCATTAGTTTCAAACACCAACATAACTAAAATTAAATAATAGCATGAATTTACACAAATTGAGGAGAGGGATTTTTGAACACCATTTGGACTCTTCTTAATTTATTATAATCTTGTAATGTTAGAGGAATGAAACCAAATAGGCACATTTTTTATTCTCGCTTTACACAGTCATCTACATACTCCCCACAATAAGATCATCTTGCACATAATATGTAAGTACTTAAATATGATAGACAATTGTGTGCATATGTTTTTTTATCAACTTATACTTCAATGATAATAAAAATTTAATTGGAAAGTAATATATTTAAATAATATTTATTTTTGTCAAAACTAAAAATAAAATAATACTTATATAAATACATACATAATTGTTAAAAAATAGATATAAAATGCATATTTAAAAATAAAAATTAATTCTCTATTAACTTATTTATATTTTCCTTAAATTTAAAATTTCCTAAAAATAAAAATCTTCTAATCTTGGCATAGCTCTAATTGTTATCAACATCTAACAAATTTGAGAGTTTTTATGTGTATCACTAATTTTTGCCTGCTTTTTATTCATATTTAATAGCAACAAATAGTTATATCCAAAAAAAATTGGAGTTATACATTTATTTTTATTTATTGAATAATAATTTATAGTATTTAGTAATGAAATACATTTAAATATATTTTTCTTAAAATGACATTAAAAATATCAAAATTTATCTTTTACTTAAAAAAATTGGAAGTAAAAATCCAAGAATTAAATAAAATTATTTAAAGTAAATGTATAGTTTAAAATATCTAATTAAATATAGATATTACAATTATGTTTGTTAAACTTGCAAATAGTAAAAAAACTAGAGGCTCAATTAATAAAATTAATTTAATTTAATTTAATTTAATTTTAAATCATTGGTTAGAAAGAAGTTTGAATCTATGATGAAATCTAAGAACTTATATAAATTTAATAATTGTAATAAATATACTAATCATATTAACATATTCTAAAATAAATATAATTCAAATATGAGATAAACAATATCTTTTAAAACTTTGTTATAATATGGAGATATTAATATTTCAAATACATCTATGAAAGTGCTCAGTTCAAATAAAATCATTAAGTAGTGAACCACTAAACTAATTAGTAACAAAAATATATTTGTAGTTGTATGTTCATTTCATCGAGGTAGCTCCATGAGAGTTTAATCAAAATAATATTAAATAAAAATTAGAAAATTGCACTTGTGGTGATGAATAAAGCTCACAATAAGGAAATTAGGATTTGATTAGTGGAGAAAAACATTATTTTAGTATTTCTTAAAACTATGATTTTTAAAGAGTGTGCTTGAAATTAAATTTAAATGAAAAAATAAAATATAGGCTCATCATCTATGAAGCAATCATAAAAAGAAATATGAAGATTTGGTTCCTGTAGTTAACAACCAAATGTCCTTTTGATCAGTCATTTTCATCGCCAATATTCTCTAAACATTGCTTGAGATAGTTAACACCACCTTTAACCTTCCAATTTTTCTAGATTTCTTCCTATGTTACCTTTTTTAGTTTGAAAGGTAACTTAAATTAGAAAGAGCTACAAAATGTCAAACTACAATGGAATCATGTTTTTGAATTAAAAGCAGCCAAAACTAGGGGGCTGGCCCTTTAACAAACAAACTAGTCAACTACAAGCAAATAACCATCAACTAAAACTACCCCATACCACTTAATAAAACTAAAACAAGGTTTTGATCCATAATTAAAAGAGTATCAATAGGCCTAACATACATAATGCATGTGTAACAACCATAAAAGCTATAGTAATATATAAACAAAGGCATGACATCCTTAAACCCCATCAAGTTCAAAGACTAGCAGATTAACAACATAAAAGCAAAAAAAGAAAAAACCATTAAGGTTTCTTAGCCTCTTTCTTCCCAGGAGGATGTTAGCCCAATCTTCTACTCAGAAGTCAAATAACTTTTTATATCCTCCTTTGGTAGGTCCCCCTCTAAGTCCTTGAGCAAGTTCAGTGTGGTGGGAGTAGCATGTGTCACTTTGACAGTGAACTTTGTTAGTAGGTACATTCTCTACTCTAGCGCATGAATTCTTTCCCAGACCTCACTGCCAGCCTTCTTTGTGATCTCCACATTGACCTCCTACATGTCACAAAGAAAACCATCCACATGCATCATAGTAACTTCCTAAATAATTGGGTGGTTAGCATTATCCTTGGAAAAAGCCTTGACAAGGGAGGAAATTATTATAGGGGAAGGAGCTCTATCCACCATATCAAGGAAATGGTCCCTTGTTAGCTCCATACATCCCAGCCCAATGGTTACAAAAATATATGACACCTCCTTTCTCTCCTTCAACCTCTCATCCAAGCTAGACCAAGAAGAATCTAAGATCTCCTCTTCCTCCTCCTCCATTCTCCCTTCTCTAAAGGTCAAAGCCTTCTCCATCATTCTTCGTTTGGGGTGGCCTGTGTCTTCTGAATTTGTCTCCTCCTCTTGCAAGGCCCCTTGTTTCAATTTCCTTTTTAGCATTAGATTTTGCTAACCCTCCTAACTTCCTCCTCCTCCCTCTTCCCTTCTTGTCTAACTCAACCAATTCTTTCTCTTTCCCTTTATCCTATCTCCCTTTTTTCCCAAGAGGAGTGGGCTTTAATTCCATAGGGGACCTGCTAGGCAAAGGTTGTGGGGTAGGGGCTCTTGGACCCATGATCCTAAGGGGAACCAATTGGGGACGGGGTTGGGATGAGCCAGAATATACCCCTCCACTATCCTAGGGGGGACTAGGGCAAGGTGGAACTGATATAGATGAAAAATTAACCCTTGATGTAAAATGGTAAAATTTACCACTTTTCTCATTTTTTCTTTTACATCAATAACTATGTCTTCTAAATCATGCAATAGAAAAAAAAGGAATGGAAATTAAATCATGATGGTGAAAATGATTTAGTAGGGGAAAGTGGTAGTAATAAGAGACATCATACCTCCCTTCTAGCATTAGGTACTTCATCAATATTAGACAGACCTCATTCCATGACTTGGGGAGCTTCTCTTTCATAAAACCACCTCTATACTAAATAGGCCCCTCCCCATCTAGGAAGAAGTGTTGTGGACTCACTTCATTAGCTACCCTTGTCAACTTCCACCGCTTCCTTCCCTTCATGGCCAAACCAATTCCAAAGCAATGACTTCCTCAAAGATATGGAACAATATGACATTTATCATGACTCTTTAGTCCTCCTAGTAATTAAGAAATTGCATGGAAAAATTTTCATCATGCCCATTACGAACCTCCATAAAAGGAACAAAACCACCTTCCTTCAGCATATACCACACTAGTGGCTTCCTTGTAGTCTCCTCAATTGTGAGTAGCTCAATGCACATAAGGTCGCCACCCATCTCTACAAATTTCCCTAATCCTTTTGCCTTCTTCAAGACCTAGAAACACTTGCTAAGAATGACACCACTATTGGCATTATGTTCTATTTGTCATTAGTGACAACACTTATTCAATTCTAAATTGTTATCGAGCTCATCACTTAGTCTACAGTTTATACTGAGCATTCAGTGGTTACCTTGTAAGCTTAGCAGTTAAACAATTTACACTAAGCATTCCTGAAGCTACCGAATAAATATAGGCAATGTGAAGACTAGTAGTGTCTATTGAGCTTCTCAGTATCTACCATGCTTCACAGCGTCTACTGAGTAGTAAGTTTGTGTCATGGAGTTTCAGAGTAAACCAAGCATTGGAAGAAGTAGTGTTTATCAAGTGAAACAAGGTAAACTCAGTGTGCAGTATTTATCGAGTGACACTACATCTACCAAGCCACCAGTGGTTACCAAGTTCAAAACTACATCGAGTGATTAGTATGGACCAAGCCATCACTTCTACTGAGTGCATGATGATGTCAAGTAATGCAGTGGACATTGTTTATCAAAAGGTCACCGAGTTAGTTGAGTGAACTCGAGTTATTTACTATTGGGCCAACTTTGTGATGTATTTGTTCACTTGTATTTTGGCTGACTTTACAATTTTGTAAATTTGAAAGGTATATATGTAAAGTGTATTGTAAGATATCGTATATATGAAGTAATAGTGAAGTAATGTGAAGTAATTTAGAGAAGTGTTTGCAAAGGATTTTCAGCAGTAGTTCAAGGAATATAGCAAGGTCAATATAGGGGCCAAAAAGTTATATCTAACAAATAAGGTGATCAGTGTGTAAAGGATCTTATCAGCAATTAGTTGTAAGTAGATCTGCTGCTTCATGTTAACAAGTGAATTAGTTTCTAAATCCTTTAACAAGGTAGACATAATAGTCTTTGTATAAATCTCTTAACCGAGTGCATACTTCATTGTATATTTGAAAATTCTCTAACAAGGTGGACCTAGCAATCCTTTGTGCTCCTAACAGGGTAGATCACCAGAAGTGGTCAATGTAAGCCTTAATAGGCCAACTTTATACTGCAGTAGTAAAGTTTTGTGCGTATCATCCCCACCCCAATCTTACTTTCTATTTGGAAGGTTTCTGGGTCATCAAAATATTGTGTTCTTTTGTATGATGAATGTTTTATCTTTCAGTACTAATGTATGCAGTAACATAGATGGATGTATGGTAAATTTAAAGGAAAGTTTTAAAGTTACTAATTCACCCCTCCCCTCTCAATAACTTGTCATATTTTGAATATTTTCACCAATTGGTATCAGAGAATTGTGGTTCTCAGGATAAAATTTTGGCAGCTTGAGAAAAGATCTAAGGACAAATGGAGATATTCAGACTTGACAAGGCAATTGAAAATGAAAAGCTAGATCTGGAGATGGCCATAACTCAACTCAAAGAAGAAAAGGAGCATCTTTTCCAATCCTTGGAAAGAAGAAAGGAACTTGCAAGACAAATGGATGACCATCACTATGTTGAAGAAAAGGTTGAAGACTTTTTCTTATCAAGCAGCTCAGATGAAGCTAATGAGGCAATCAAGGAACTCCTAGCAAAGAATGGCTCTCTACAAGAAGAAGTAAGGAAACTCAAAAGAGAACAAGAAATTCAATCAATCAGACTATGTGAAATTTTGAAACAAAGGAATAAGGAAAATAATTAAAAACATATTTATTTTGGAATTTAAATTATAATTTATAATAAAATACATTTATATATTTAACAATTAATAAATATGGTTAATTAATGATTAACAGATACTATTTATTAAAGAATTTTGTTAATACATATTGAATATTTATTAATTATTAATTATTAATTATTAAATAATTACTAATTTAGAAAGGAAAATTGGATATTAGAACTAATTGGAATTAAGGATAAAATCATGAAAATTATATTTATTATTAATGAAATTGAGATTATTATTATTATGATAATTTAATAAATGATTATTGATACTTTGGAGTCATGATGAAACTTCTTTTATTATAAGAACGAGACAGGGTTTAATTAAACGGGTTAATTGAGGAACTCATAGTAACACTAGAAAACTTAAACTTTATTATGCTTCTCAACTTTGTATTTTAAAATCAAACCGAGCAACTTTGATGTTTTCTATGTCTTGTCTATGTTTTGGGGTTTTAGGATTGATTAGATGTTGACCAGTTTAGGTTGTTACCAAAGGCTTAGGAGTTATGCAATTGTGATGATATGATGATTTGTTGTCAATCTTTTTTAACCCAACCATGGTATGCAATGGCATGCTCTATGATTTGTGTGGATTATTGATTGTTATTGCTTTCTAGCTTCCTTGTGTGAAGCTAAGGTGTATGTTTATGAGAACCTGACTTAACCATTTTTGAGTCATCAATTAGTTATACTTGAGTTACCTTCCAATCACTTTGAGAGGACTAAGGTGTTTTGGATGATTCGTTCTTGATGATATCATGTTGTGACATGTTTGACTTGACCATTTTGGAGTCTTCGATTAGTATTATTTTGGGGTGTTTTATGGTTGCTCATTGAGAACAAATGAATATTGTGGGATACTTTCTGGTTGCTCATTGGAGAATCTCATGGATATTGTGATTTATCATTTGATGCTTTTTAGTTGTTCATGGAGAACTGATGTTATTAATATGATTATCTTTATGATGCTTTCCAGTCACTTGTGTATATGACTAAGGTGATTTTACTACGATTCTTTGATTTTTTATTTCATGAGCTTAGGGTAGGTTATCTATATGTAGGGTCGGGAAGTGGCTTGCAATTGGGGCCCGGGCCCTAAGTGGCTGCTAGGGTAACTCATTGTAAGTTGTTTTAATAAGTGATGCCATTTACACTAAATGAGAGTAAAATGAACCTAACAAGATTAATTGTATGTTCTCACCCATGCCTTGAGTGCTAGTATAGACTAGCATGGGAGTAGAGAGAACGCTTGGTTATGACCTTGCATTCTGTAGTATGCCTCGTTAGTATGAGAGGATACTAGTGGCCACAGGGATCACTAGGGACCCAAGATTCCTGAGGGATTTCTTGGGTAACTCTAAACATGATTTTTGTTATGACACTTGCTCACTTATATAGTAGATTCCTATGTGTCTTTATGTGCCTCTGGGTCTAGATGTCTATCTATGTGTTGGAACCTTTGAGTTAGTATACTTTTAGGATTTCCTAGACTTAGAGAGTATTTGTGTTATGTGATTTGATATCCTATTTCAGACTTGAGACTATCTCCTCAGCGTGGTTGGAGTGGACCATTTAGATTCCATGTGGTTAGTTGGTAGTGCTTTTTCACTCTTACCATTGAGATCCGTCCATAGTCACCGTGGCTGGAGCATTCTTTGTTGGCATTTACCTTCATTCTATTCATGGATCATTATGATGGATGGTTATATTTTATGATGGATGTTATATCTTTTTTATGTATGGATGTGTCATGTATGGTGGATGATTTCATTTATTTTACTATACTGTACGTATCATGGATCTAAAGAGGATGATGTATTTCTACTTTAACATGCATATTTTCTTTTAAGCCTTTCATACCCTGTGACATGTACAATGGATGAATGAGCATTCCAAATTAATTTGTCAAGAGGGATTCAGAAAAAAATGTATATTAAAAGGACATTGGACTTTGTAATTATTCTTTCATGTGGATGTGGTAGTTGATAGAGTTAGAATTAATCAAATTTAAATGTAACTCAACATCTTGGGATCCTTAGGGAATGTAACCTGTTATGTATGTTTGTTGATAATTACATGTTATTGCTTCCGCTACTATGAGTTTGATGTGTATGATCTATCTTTCTTGTTTTAAAAAAAAATGTTTAACAAACTTAGTAAAACTTTAGGTTAATTCTTTTGGATCCCTTGGCGGGGCATTACATCTAGTATCAGAGCCCGAGTTTCTACATTGGGAGCTTTTGGTATATTGGAATGCCACTAGTGTTAACTAGTTGAACAAAAATGAAAAAAACTTTAAACTATTATGTGTATCTCTTTCAAACTGAAAACTTGAACTAGTCGAACTAAAACAAAACTTAAACTGTTAATTGTATATTTTTCATACTTCAACACTTAGACTTCAAAACTAAAATTATACATAAACCTAAATATAAGGAAAAATCAAATTGAAACTTATTCTATTTGTAAACCATGTATCTTTCATCTATGCTTAAAAGGTAGTTCGTTGCTGATTGTCTTTGCAAGCATTATGATGTTCTTGTTTAGGATGGTTTGGGAGATCTATCTCAATATTTGTTAAAATAATGAATGTTGGATCAATATGGTTTTCGATTTACTATTAAACCAAAATCATATTGCTCTAAGTGAGTTGGAGTAGTATGTCATATGGTTATCATAGTACCTTGTTATCTCAGATATTAATGTTGTAGTGTTTTTAGTAGAGTCATATTCTCCTATAGGAGGAAAGGGTTCAATGGGGCCTGCACAGTGAATCCCTTAGTTTTATCATGCATGTAGTCTTCCAGGAGTAAGCCTAAGTCTAGGGGGCGTGAATGTAGTGCCTGCCCCTAGTTTGCATTTTTTCTATCATTGTCAAACTCTATTAGGCTAGTTTTATGCTTGATGTTAGTAGCATTACTTTCATAGTATCAAATATTATTTTAAATTTAGTTGATCATATGATGACATTACTTGATACTCCTTACTTCATGTATATATGATGATTATTACAAGGTTTTCTATTATTGATGATGATTAGTTAGATGGATTATTATCATGTGTGTTTTCTTATGAATACTTACCCCATACTGCATGTGTATGGTGTGTGTGTTTGTTTTCTTTATGTATGGCATTTCTTATGTAGTTGAGGAAGGGAGTCGTAGTCACCTGCTAGTCGGGATCTACACGATGTACCACTTCTTGCCATTTTCTATTTAGCTTAGAATATTGTGTTTGTACATGTATGGATTTTATGCAGGTTGTAGGTACCGGGTACCAACTTCCTTGAATTGTCAAGATGAGCATACCCTATCACATTATCTCAATGGTAAGAGAGGGGAGATAAATTCTTAAGTCCAAATCTCAAACCTTTAAGCCATTTGTCCTAATTGAAAATTAGGACAAGTATCTGAGTCAAGTACCCTTTGAATGCATTGAATGATGTTAATTCGTGATTATAACCGTTTTGTTTGATTTAGTATGTGTTTTTCTATGATGAATTTTCATATGTTGTTTTATGAGTCTTTGGGGTATTTTCTATTAATTAAGTCTAATTGAAAGATTAATTAATGATTTAATCTAATGAAAAATTATTATGATATTTTAATATTTAATTATATTTAATTAATTCAAAAATTAATTAAATAAAAAGAATTGATTTTGGGATAAAAGTTATAAGTTTAAATTTTAGAACGTGATAATATTTATTTAATTTAATAATAATATATTTAGAGTTTATTTTAAAATAAATGCTAAATATTATTGTTATTTGAGTTAATAAATATTTTATCAAATTAAAACATTCAAAATAAATTTAAAAGTGAAAAGATATTAAATTATTAAACAGTTGTAAGTTCGCATGATCTATGCATGAGAATTAAAATAAAAGAAATTAATTAAAAAGATAAAACATGTGAACTTAATAAAGATATTTTAATTCATAAATATTGCATGGGATTAAAGTAATAATTTAATTAAAAATAGAAGTCAAGTGAAAATTAAATAAAGTAATTTAATTATTCTTTTAACGTGCATGAAAAGATAAATAAAAAGTTAATTTTAGAGTTAACTCTGGTGAACAAGGAGTCCTCTAGGGTGAATGCACGATTAGTGCCCCGATTTGAGGAGAGAAATCCTTATTATTACTTGAGGGTTCATTTTTGAGAGACACGAATTTTGAATATGAACTTTAGAGACAAATTTTGGAGACGAATTATAGAGGAGAATTTGGATGCGAATTTTGGAAGCAAATCTTCTCACAATTCATGGTTGCTTGCATGTCAGCATCAAGTTCAGATAGGGTCTAGTGTTTTGATCACTAATTGAATTATGCAATTTGATATTTCTATCTACTTCATAATTGTAAGATCTTGTCTTCTCGAATGTGTCAATTATTCATTCTGGATCTTTTACTTTTCAATTTTATCTGAAAATCTAGATTGAAAAATTATCTAGAAAACGCCGTTCAACAATTGAAAGAAATTAGAAGTTAAATTGGGATTTGGGTTGAATTAAATGGAATTTAAGAAATTTTAATTTGGAAAGAGATTGATTTTTTAAAATGAAGATTTTAGATTGAAGAATTCGAATGGTTAATAGAATTTAGATTTTTATTCGAGAAGGGTTTGAAATAAAAAAGAAAATTTCATGTTAGTAAAATGAGTGGTTAAACATATCTTCCCTATAAAATTAAAATTGTAAGTATTATTAAAAAATAATAAAAATAAAAAATAAAATAAAATAAAATGTATTTAAAGTTTTTAATAAAATTAAGTTTGAAGGGGGTATAGATTGTTTATTTAATTAAATAAAAATCTTTAATTCTATAAAATAGTATGTATTGGGAAAAAAATTTATAAGTTTTTCATTTGAAAAAAAATAAAATATTTAAAAAATATATATAAATTAACTTTCATACCTGTCGGCGGCATGATTCCCAATGCAAGCCTACACTTAACACAGTCTGCCTGTGATTTGTATGTCGGGATGTGCTTTTAAATAGCTACACAGCTATGTAAATCGCCAATGGCCTATTATCATAAAAGGGTTTAATTTAATAAAGTTTTGTTTAAAAAAATTTTAATAATATTTTAACTAAGGTAAGCTGCGTCAAAGTTTTAATAAAATTTTATTAGAAGATATGTTTAAAGTTTTTTTATAAACTTTTATTGAAAGATACGTATAAATTTTTTATAGACTTTTATTAATATTTTAATTAAAGTAATTTGTTAATTGTTTTATATATTTTTTAATTATTACTTTAATTTATAATGTTTATTAATAAATTTTATTAATAAATTATTAATATTTAGTAATTAATTTAGTAATACTTATTTAATAAATTTAATAATTAATAAATATGATTAATTAATGATTGGCATATACTATTTATTAAAGAATTTTGTTAATAGATATTGAATATTTATTAATTATTAATTATTAAATAATTATTAATTTAGAAAGGAAAATTGGATATTGGAACTAATTGGAATTAAGGATAAAATCAGGAAAATTATATTGATTATTAATAAAATTTAGATTATTATTATTATGATAATTTAATAAATGATTATTGATACTTTGAAGTCATGATGTGACTTCTTTTATTATAAGAATGAGACAGGGTTTAATTAAATGGGTTAACTAAGGAACTCATAGTAACACTGGAAAACTTAAACTTTATTGTTCTTCTCAACTTTGTATTTTCAAATAAAAACAACTGAGCAAGTTTGATGTTTTCTATGTCTTGTCTATGTTTTGGGGTTTTGGGATTGATTAGATGTTGACTAGTTTAGGTTGTTATCAGAGGCTTGGGGGTTATACGATTGTGATAATATCATGATTTTTCCTCGATCCTTTTTAACCCAACCATGGTAATGTGATGGCATGCTCTATGATTTGTGTGAATTATTGATTGTTATTGCTTTCTAGCTTCCTTGTGTGAAGCTGAGGTGTATTTTTATGAGATACATGACTTAACCATTTTTGAGTCATTGATTAGTTATACTTGAGTTACCTTCCCATTTCTTTGAGAGGACTGAGGTGTTTTGGATGATTTGTTCTTGATGATATCATGTTGTGACATGTTTGACTTGACCATTTTGGAGTCTTCAATCAATATTATTTTAGGATGTCTTATGGTTGCTCGTTGAGAACCAATGGATATTGTGGGATACTTTCTGGTTGCTCATTGGAGAATCCGATGGATATTGTGATTTATCATTTGATGTTTTTCAATTGCTCATGGAGAACTGATGTGATTAATATGATTATCTTTATGATGCTTTTCAGTCACTTGTGTATATGGCTAAGGTGATTTAACTATGATTCTTTGATTTGTAATTTCATGAGCTTAGAGTAGGTTATCTATATGTAGGGTCAGGAAGTGGCTTGTAATGGGGGCTGAGGCCCTAAGTGGCTACTAGGGTAACTCATTGTAAGTTGTTTTAATAAGTGATAATATTTACACTAAATGAGAGTAAAATGAACCTAACAAGATTAATTGTATGTTCTCGCCCATGCCTCGAGTGTTAGTATAGACTAGGATGGGAGTAGAGAGAATGCTTGCTTACAACCTTGCATTCCATAGTATGCCTCATTAGAATGAGAGGATACTAGTGGCCAGAGGGATCACTAGCGACCCAAGATTCCTAAGGGATTGCTCAGATAAATTCAAACATGATTTGTGTGATGACACTTTCCCGCTTATATAGTAGATTCCTACATTTCTTTGTGTGCCTCTAGGTCTAGGTGTCGATCTATGTGTTGGAACCTTTTAGTTAGTATACTTTTATGATTTCCTAGACTTAGAGAGTATTTGTGTTATGTGATTTGATATCATGTTTGAGACTTGAGATTATCTCCTCAGTATGGTGGGAGTGGGCCATTTAGGTTCCACGCGGTTGGGTGGTAGTGCTTTTTAACTCTTACCATTGAGATCTATTTGTACTCACCATGGCTAGAGCATTCTTTGTTGGCATTTACCTTCATTCTATTCATGGGTCATTGTGATGGATGGTTATATTTTATGATGGATGTTATATCTTTTTTATGTATGAATGTGTCATGTATGGTGGATGATTTCATTTATTTTACTATATTGTACGTATCATGGAACTAAAGAGGATGACGTATTTCTAATTTAACATACATATATTCTTTTAATCCTTTCATACCTTGTGACTGTATATGAGAAATATGTTAGCAAGTAATACTAATCTATCAAGAGAACAAAACATTAACTAGCATAAAAGACATAACATATATGAGAGACAAAGTGAAACCCTCAAATGAGAATATGAGCCATGGAATGGCTCTCCCAAAGAGGATGGTCACTTGATTTAGGGATGAGTCTATTTGATAGGATTTGGGATGTATGCTCAAGCTTCAAACTAGCTTCAATGGAGATTTTTGAGATTTTTGGTGTGGATGCATGCAAAACTATGAATTTGGCTTCAAAATGGCATTATAACTTTACTTGATGGATTGTGATTGAAATGGATTGGGATGGGATTCAATTTATAGGCCAAGGGGTAGAGGGATGGAGGGCTTAGATGCAAGGATGGGGAGATGGTTAAGGAGGGCTAAGATGCACTCAAAGGGGAGCACATGGATTGTGCTTGTTTAGAACCAATGGGAAGGTGACACTTGTCACAAGGAGGATGAGTGTGAGAGGGTAGGGTAAAGCGTTGGTTAAAGGCATGATGAGTGGGGTTGAGTATGTAAGAGAGATGTAAGAGGAATGAGTGTGGAAGAGGGAAGAGTGAGGAAGATGGATGTAAGAGTCTTGAGTGGGCTTGTAAGAGTCTTTTATAGTTTGTAAGAGCACTCATGACTTGGTGGTTGGGTTTTTTGAGGGGAGACTTTGATTTGGTTTAGGAAAGTCTTAAACTTCCTTAGGGAATCTGACAACATTAGGGGGTGGATTAGGCTTGGGTTTAGGATTAGATTAGGGATGTTAGAGATGTGCAAGTGGATGGCATTAATGAGGGTGGGTGAGTTAGTGGCTCAGCTTGGTTAGTATGGGTAGATGGGGTGGATTAGGCTAAATGGAGGATTAGGGATAAGTTAGGGGTTTATTAGATTTGAGGGTTTTATTTATCAAATAGATTTATTTGATAAATGGAGATTTTGGAATTAGATAGAAGAATAGGATTAATTGATAAATAATAGGTTATTTGATTTATCAATTAGGACTATAGATGATTAATTAAATTAAACAACTAGGGGATGGCAAAAGATTAATTAAATAGGAATTTAATTAATGATGCCTTTAGAGATAACTAAATAGGATTACCAAAGTGGTGTAATCAAATTTAGGTGTCTACAGTGACATGTATAGTGGATGAATGAGCATTCCAAATTAATTTGTCAACAGGCATTCAGAACAAATGTATATTAAAAGGACATTGGACTTTATAATTATTCTTTTGTGTGGATGTGGTAGTTGTTAGACTTAGATTTAATCAAATTTAAATGTAACTCAACATCTTAGGATCCTTAGGGAATGTAACCTGTTATGTATGTTTGTTGAAGATTACATGTTATTGCTTCCACTACTATGAGTTTGATGTGTATGATCTATCTTTCTTGTTTAAAGAAAAAAAATGTTTGGCAAACTTAGTAAAACTTTAGGTTAATTCTTTTGGATCCCTTGGTGACGCATTACAAGGTACAAAAGGAATAAAAAACACTCATGCAATCATTGTGGGAAAATTGGTCATACATCAAACAAATGTTGGAGAAATGGAAAAGAAAAATTCAATGGGAACTGCTACAAATATAATCAACATGGTCACAAAGCTAACGAATGCAAGGAGAAATCAAAATTTGAAGGTAAATGTCACAAATGCAAAAAGCATGGTCACAAGGCATCTCAATGCAGATCCAAATCATTCAATCTAGCTAAACAATTTGTAAAGGGAATATTTGGATGGGACTACAATACCTGGTGTAGATGTCATTATTGTTGAGAATATAGACACATTGGCATAAATTTTGCAAGGCATCACCTAACAAAGAAGGATACTACTATAAAGTGTTACACATGCACTGAACTCGGTCATATAGCTAAAAACTGCATGAATATAGGAAAAGTTGAAGATCAAAAGAAAGAAAGGGCTAACAACATAAGGAAACAAATGAGGCAGTAATGGATTTCTAAATCTATTGAGGATACAAGCTCAAATCATGGAAGTGAAGTCACTCAAGAAGTGGGTGACTCCATCCCCTCAAACTAAATTCGTAACAATGTGTTGGAGTTGTAATCAGAAAGAAAATCATAAGCAGTTCAAAGAAATATGAGGAATGCAAATGATCCAATCAATATTCAAGATACACTAGGATCATAGAAAGGTTATCTTTCACCGAGTTGCATCAGACTCCATCGAGAAAAATTGGTTAAAGATCTTACTAAGCAAGGTTGGGAGTAAAAGAAATTTGGTTCATTTGTCGAGTTGATACTCTTGCCAAGTTAGGTCAGTCGATGGCAATCTGTCACGCACTATGTCAGTATGGTACCTAGCATTAATGGAAATTTTTTATCAAAAAGGGCAGAATTCAACTTCATTTTTCCACCTTGTCTTTAGAGGAAAGAGATTTCTAGGTGCATTCAAGTGACTCCAAGAAATTTTGAGTGAATTTGCAGTTAGGGAATTTGTTTGAATATTTCCATCACTTATCGAGCAACAATGGCATCTAGAAGCACTAGTAGTAGCAAGGCAAAAAGAGGATCAGAGATGTTGGTTAAGGGTGTAGAGTGGAAAGCACCAAATTTCAAGTTAGTTCTAGCAGTGGCGGAAGCACTCAATCCTAATGGCGTGCAATCACAAATTCCACAAAAGGTACTTTTGATTAATGATAACCACACTCATTTTTAAATTGAGGAGATAGGAACCCTAGAAATGGATAGTGCTTTATAAGAAATGTGTGTTGATGGCTCATTGAAACTTGAGCACAAGCATTTGGAAACAAAAGGGTTGACACACATATCACACCTGCCAAGAAGCTTTCAGATAAAATGGATTAGGTATATTCTTAGCCATGTACACAATGGTCAATTATGGTTGGAGCAGCCCGTATTGATCACCAAAAAGATCATTCACAAGATTGGCCTTCCAATTTTGAGCAAAGCTAAATCAACCAAAACCCTAGGTCGAGATGAACTCTAGAAGAAAACCCTAGCCGAGTGGGATAGTAGAGGTTTCAAAATTAGCACCATTACTTATGTGGACCTAAGGTTTAAAATTCATGTAATTGCCCACAAAATTTAAAGTTCTAGTCATTTAAATAGTGTGCCATGTGAGACAGTAGACTTAGCATTCAAAGTTATGAAGAAAAACTCAAAATTTGACCTATAAAAGCTACTACTAATCTTCACAACATCATACAATACCTCATCTTGGTATTGCCCAATGTTAAAATCAACCCAATATTGCCCTACCAATTTCAGCATATGATCATCCTAAAACTAACTTATCCCATAAGGAAAAGGATTTTTTTGTCTTCTTAATGCTAACTTATGTACTATTATCTATTAGACAAGGTTATTAGTTCATCCACTATCTATTATTACCTTGTAAAATTTTCCTCCTAATTTACAAATAGTTTAGATTAACCTCCTTATCGTCATAGGCTACAAGTCCTTCTTACTCAACATAAATATTTTGATGATCAAAGAATCGACTCTCATCTCACGTGCATCTTCCCTCTCAACAAGTTCATATTTCTTAGCATGTTCATAATATGCTACTATATTATTTTCTTCTTCTTTATAACCAACTGAGCATTGGAATTCTCCATATCTAACATTCACACATTTCAAACATGTACTTCCAAACTCCCAATTTTCTTCTCCTTTTCCATAAACAATTTGATTAGGTTCCTCTTTGTTGGCATAACTAAATATTATTAATTACACCTAACTTAAGTTTTCTAGCATAATGTTGATTGTAATCTTATGGGAATTATATTAGAGTTTTTCATACATGATTCAGAGCATATGTGTTGCATTTATGATAGTATTTTTCATTGATGTCAATATAAAAGTTATTTTCAGAAGACTAATAGAGTGATAGAGGTAGAAGCATTTGGTGTGGTTTAAGGATTTAAGATCCATTTATGTGCACTTGAGATTTTGTTCTACAGTATGTCTAGATGCTATAGTTAGGAGTGCATACAAAAAATATAAAGGCTAGGAACTTTTAAAAGGATTTTAGTGAAGAAAACTTTCAAACAACATTTCTAGAAAGAGGGTACTATTGTTTTGATTCTATCTCTTCAAATGGATGGAAATGACTTGAGTAGACTAGGATAGAATTTGAAGACATTTTAGAGATAATTTGGTTTAGAGGGAATAATCAAAAGATCATGGAGTGAAAAGTTATGAAGACTATGAGTCAATTGTTTTTCTGCAATCTTGGTTTAAGTGCAAAATTGTAATGTAATATTGTAAGATATATATTCCTATATTATTATTATAAATTGGGAAATCCTCAAGGATGACTCAATAATTGTTTTTAGGACTTGGTATAAAAGAAATCTTATTTCATTGTAATCAAGTGGTAGTTATATTTGTTCATATCTTTGCGATATCTATTGTGTAAGGTTGATTTGTGAACTTGTGAAGATCAGAGTAGACTTGATGTGGTGGAGGCTTCATCAAAGAAAAATCCCTTAAAATTTCTTTCTTTATTGACATGTCTTTTCTTTTATGTGCAAAAATTTTTTCCATCCAAAGGTTCTATCATATGGAGAAAGGATGTTCCCATTTTGTATCAGATAAATAATTTTATAGCAGAAATGGGTGTAAACTTTGACAGTATAATAAACAATTATTTTGAAGACTTCAAAGAATGAATGAACAATAGGTTTAGGATTCCTCCTAAACTTGTTGAGGATTAGAAAGATGATGTATATTTCATGGTAGACTATGATAGAGTATACATTCGAGCAGCCAGGCCTTGAGTTGCATGGATGAAACCTCTCCCTTATGAGGTCAATATTGATGAAACCAAGGACATCATTGAAGCACTAGTAAATGATCCTGGAGATCCCAAGAAACTAGTCTTTAGCACTTATGATGAGGCAAAATCTAGAATTGAATTGGAAATTAAGCTACCTCAAGCAATCAGCAAAGGTAAGAGGAAGATTGCTAAGATGAAAACTACCACTGGTCCCTTAATTCTTACTGAGGGAAAAGGAGAGGATAAAGAAGAGGATCAAGAATAAGAAGATGAAGAGCAAGAATCAAAAAAGCACGTAGAGCCAGCAAAGAAGAAAGGGAGGGTTATCATTACTAACCCTCCAAAGGCCTCCACATCTGTTTTCTCTAGGAGAGGCAAAGGAAAAGATAAAGTTGAAGTAATATTCAACAAGCCCTAACTTACCTTCCAAGAAAGGTTGAAATAGATGGAAGAAGGAGCTAGCATCACAAACTTCAAGGCTTTAAAGTTTGAAACCAGAACTAATTCTTAGAAGATGTAGATTGAGGAGCTAGTACTCACCAAAATGGGAAAGTGGAAGTATTCCCTAGACTAGATTGCTCCTCAGATCTCAAAATAATTGTTAGTAAGATTGCAACCGAGGTGAGAGTCAGCCACACAGATAACCAAGGACATCTATGAGCAATCCTTGAAGAAGATATTGCCAAATCTTACTGAGGCATAAGTAAAGGCATCCATGAAGAATAATGAAGCCAAAATGATGATCAGATTTCATAGATATTTGATTCTAATTTAGGACATTGAGCATGTTGTAAGAGATTCAACAAACATGTGGAAGAATATCTATCATTTGCATAAGCCTAGTGATGATCCAATTGATATTAAGGATGATGATGGTGATAGTGTTGATGAAGAAGATGACAACACTCTATGTGGTACTGTTGACGTTGAAGATTATCAAGAACTAAGGGCCGATGATTAAGAGAAAGGGGAAGAAGCTAAAGAGGAAGACAAGGAGGAAGTGGATGAAGAAGATGATCCAATGAAGATTGTAGTAGAAGTCATTTCTTCCCTTCCTCACTCTCCACCTAAGCCGGCAACATCATCAAGGTTGGAGTCAACTTCAACAAGATTGATTGCATCTACATCAGAAATATCATCTGCTCCTACCACCTCACAGCTCTAGGTGTCTTCAATGGAAGTATCATTTACTTCATTTACCAAGTTGTAGCCCTCTTCATCAGCACCCAAGAAATCCATCACAACAATGTGCATAGCTGTCAGTTCCATAATAGTATCAACTTCTTTTTCTCCATGTATAGTAAGTCTTCCAGTTCATTCTACAATTTTTTCTACCACAGCTCTAACTGCACCAATTTCTGTTAATTCTTCAATTGTAAATATTCTAGCTTGTACATTACCTATTGGTACATCATTTCTGGGAAGCACATCAATTTTGCATACAGTTGGTACTTCTCTCAGTTTTCCTCCAATTGGACCAATTCAAGTTTTTTCTACTAGTCCATCTATATCAACTATTGTTTCTGTTTCTAAATCCAAGCAAGTAAGAACTGAAGTAAAACCAAAGAATCCTCTAAAACTTCTGCTTACTGGTAAGGAAATTGATGAAGATATAGACTTAGATAAAGAAATTATTATTCCCAAGATAGATTTAGACACTTCCTCAGCCAAAAAAATGAGATTGGTCAGTTAGCTTTTAGAGAAAAAGGCAAGGTAGAAGCATCTAAGAGAAGAGAGGGACAAAGAATTCGCAATAATTGAGAATGAAAAAAGCATAATTACTGAAGCTATAGGTGTTGATGTTGATCCATCTCAACACATTTTGTTACAATTAGAATAGGCTATAAATAATTTCAATGAGGATGCTTCTAGCTAGGAGAAGCTCATTGAATAGGCAGAGAAGAAATTTGACAATAAGGTGCTTGAGCACATTGCAATAGAGCAAGTAGAATTATCCACAATTTTGAGTAACCTTGAGCAATCTTTTACAAATTTAACATTACTTTTTCAAAAGCTTTGTAATGTTACTGAGTCTACCAAGGATGTTAAAGAAAAATTAAATAAGATTGATGTGGACATGAAGGCTAGTGCTCAAAAGTTACAGCTTGACCCTAGTTCAAGCTCATCACATCACATGAAGGTGAAAATTTTGTCAGAAATGCAGGTAGAGCTACTTAGAGAAGAAGCCAAGATCATGTCTACATTGATTGACATCTAGAATATGATCCTTCCAGTTATGGACCAAATGTAGAAACATATTGCTTATTCAAAAACATTGATCCAAGACAACAATTTTCTATAGTAGATCATATGATTGAACTTTTTGCAGAAGTTCAAGTGGCACTCTCCACCTACAAAATTTTGCAAGATAATTGGGATAAGACATTGTCTCTTATTCTCAAGGTACACTCCAAATTTCTCTCACATTTTAGTGTCTCTATTTGAATTTATTGTATATACTCTTTAGCATTCTTGTCAAAAAGGGGGAGTATGAGATGAATAAGGGAAGAGAATAAGGGGAGTAAAGGAGACTTGTGGAGAAATAAGAAAGAAAATAAATTGATATATGTATAGATAAAAGCTATGTATATATTATGCCATATGTATAGTAGCTTTACAAAGATCAATTTTGAAAAATCAAAATCAGAATGTCAGTAAACATAAGTTTTGGTTGATAAGTTTTTTTGTCACTAATGCCAAAGGAGGATATTTTTGGTATTATGTTGTATTTTTCATTAGTGACAACACTTATTTGAATTTGAATGCTTACCGAGCTCATCACTCAATCTATAGTTTATACCGAGCATTCAATGGTTACCTTGTAAGCTTAGTAGTTAAGCAGTTTACATTGAGAATTCCTGAAGCTACCGACTAAATACAGGTAATGTGAAGGCCAGCAGTGTCTATTGAGCTTCTCAGTATCTACCACGCTTCATAGTGTCTACTGAGCAGTAAGTTTATGTCATGGAGTTTTAGTGTAAACCAAGTGTTGGAAGTACTATTTACCGAGTGAAGCAAGGTAAACTCAGTGTGTAGTATCTACCAAGTGACACTACATCTACCAAGTCACTAGTGGTTACTGAGTTTAGAACTACATCGAGTGATTAGTATGGACTGAGCCTTCACTTCTATCGAGTGCATGATGATGCCAAGTAATGCAGTGGACGTTGTGTATCAGAAGGTCACCAAGTTAGGTTAGTGAACCTGAGTTATTTACTATTGGGCTGACTTTGTAATGTATTTGTTCACTTGTATTTTTGCCAACCTTGCTGTTTTGTAAATTTGAAAGGTATATATGTAAGGTTTATTTTAAGATATCATATGTATGAAGTAATATTGAAGTAATGCGAAGTAATTTTGAGAAGTACCTGCAAAGGATTTTCAGCAGCAGTTGAAGGAATATAGCAAGGTCAATACAGAGGCAAAAAAGTTATATCCATCACATAAGGTGATTAGTGCCTAAAGGATCTTATTAGAAATAGTTGTAAGTAGATCCAATTCTTCATCTTAATAGGTGAATTAGTTTCTAAATCCTTTAATAGGGTAGACTTAACAGTCTTTGTATAAATCTCTTAACTGAGTGCATACTTCATTGTATGTTTATAAATCCTCTAACAAGGTGGACCTAGCAGTCCTTTGTGCTCCTAACATGGTAGATCACTAGAAGTTGTCAATGTAAGCCTTAACAGGCCAACTTTATACTACAGCAGTAAAGTTTTGTGGGTATCATCCCCACCCTAGTTTTACTTTCTATTTGGAAGGTTTTTGGGTCATCAAAATATTGTGTTCTTTTGTATGATGAATGTTTTATCTTTTAGTAATTGTGTATGCAGTAGCATAGATGGATGTATGGTAAATTTAAAGGAAAGTTTTAAAGTTACTGATTCACCCCTCCCCTCTCAGTAACTTGTCATATTTTTAATATTTCCAACAACCACACTTAAGCCAAAAATTCCTTAGGCTACAATAATGGCCATTATTATTAGTAATAATATGAGCATCCCTAGTATAAGTTAAAGTCATGTGTTGAATGCCACCATCTTCCGCCCAATCTCTTCCACCATTCCTAAAACACACAAACCATTTAGAACTTGAATCTTTTTTCTGCCCATTGTACGATCACATGAATTGTAAATTTAATAAAAAAACTTTTATTTCAAACTTCAAAGATCTTTCTTTTCATGCCATGCAAATTTATTATTGCTAGTACCATCTCCTTCACTCCTAGCAATCTATCCTTCCTAGCTTTGTCCTTTCTGCCAACTCATTAGCATGATACAAAAGTATAAAATATGTCTCCAGCTAGGATTCATCATTCTTTTTTTCTCAATTCACTAAAACTCTTACCAAATTTGACAAGGCATTAAATTCCCTCTAGCATCATGGTCCTTTCACCTTTAGGCCTAATGCCACCATACTATTTGCCAAACTATTTTCCTCCCAAAATATATGATTCAAATCAAACCTATTAAAATTGGCTAATAGGTGGCTAATATCTTCTATCACACATTTTATAGCCCACCCTTTTTTCATATTACCTTTAATAGTTTCTATGATAATTTTGGAATCACCTTCAATTTCCACATATCTCCACCCCGCACTCATCAACAACTTTAAACCCCCAATACAATGCTATTAGAGAAAAATGCTAATTTAATTTCATTTATTAAATTACCTTTTCTCCCTTCTTAAGATTTTTCTTTATGCATTTTTTTAGCTTTCTCTATTTAATAATTATTAAATAGCTCTCACCTTTTGGTTACCCTTTGTAACTTATTAGGTTACCCTTTTTGGGTTTCAATCTCCTTTTATAAGGATTGATCTCTTTGTAATTATTATCTCTTCAATCTATTCTTCTTTTTAATATACAATTTTTGTGTTTTCAGATCAAACCCTTGCCTATTCTTGTCTTTTTCTTCTCCATGATAGGTTTTCTACATGCAAGAATTCTTGGGCTTTGTGGATTTGATTTGCATATTTTCTCAAATCCTACATGGTATCGGAGCTATATATGTTGTAGAATGTTTGGTATTTGGAGAAAAAGGGAGAAAAAAGGTTTGGTGGATTAGATCAGGTGTTTTTCATGTATTTCCTAAGAAATAAGGGAGTTCACTAAATTTTGGAGTAGTTTGAGGCAAAATTTTGGAGTAGTTTGAGGCCAAACAAACCTCATGGATGGATTCAGAAGGTGTCACAACCCTTGTTTCCATATAAATTTTTTCCAATTTGGACAACATTGATCCATGAGGCAAAAATATTTTGCCTAGCAGGGTCGTACAGCCTCTGCATGTAGTTTGAGGCAAAAAAAAATTTAAAATAAAAAACAACTTGATTTTTGGTTTTTTAACCTCTCGGTAGTTAACTAATAGCTAACACTTCCCATGCGATCACCACTAGCGGTCACCATTGGCAGTTACCACTTAGTGGTATGCCCACTAGCTCCATCTGAGTTCCCACCGCGGCTCCACCCACCAACCTCTCATAGTGGCCCACCACCCATCCCTCCACCCGGTCCACACTCCATAAGTGGTGTAGGGTTTTTGATTAATTTTATTATTTTTATTTTTATTTAAAAAAATATTTTTTATGCATTTCCAAGGGCCGTATTGGTTTTCTCTCTGTAACTTGAGCATAGGGACATATTTTTTTGATCCAAAAAATGCACCAGAAAGCTAGTTTTGAGATGGAGACATTGGTGTAGGTGTTTTTTTTGGTTTTGATGTAGTTTGGTGGCCTATTTTGGAAGTCAAACCTAGGTGTTTAGTATTTACTCCAAAGTGCATATCTTGAGTGTCCCATCTTCATTTTTTGAAAATGTTATATTTTTGGAAAGTTGGTTGTATCTACTTTTCAGAAATGATGTAATTTCTTCTCGATTCTACTCCATGCTCTTTCTATCTTGGCTTTTTCCATTTTTTCTCTATGATTGATAGCTTGGATATTTAAGGTCCAGGGATTGTTTTCTTGACATGGGATCTCTTCTCTTGGGTTGTAATATCTACTGTATCAGCTCTTTGCCCATTTTGATCTATGTTTATATCATTTGTAAGCATTTTTATGCAAACACGTTGAGATAAAGTGTCACTCCTTGCTTTTTGGGATCCTTTTCATCATTGTGATTTATTGTACTTGTACTATATTACAAAGTGCCATAGGGAGATAGTTGATTGCCATTTAGTGCCCTCTTCCTTTGTCAAGTGAGTGTCTCTTCCATGATATTAGCCCCATGATGTATCAGTGACACGTGGCTTTATAGCTATCTATAACCCTTCCTCACTCTTGATGTGTCTGGTTCTTTATGTTTTGCAGGATATTTTTGGCCCACTTTCTCACTTGCCTATCACCTCATCCTTGTCTACATTAAGGGGGGGGGGTTCTTCTATTGTTCCTAATGCTTCCTTGGTCTATTCGAGTGAGCTATCTATTCAATATTTGATCCTATGTACTAGGCGATTATAGTGGCCAGGTACCTATGCATTTGGTGAGATGGATCATCTACCATATAGACACTCTTGTTTTCATGTTCAAAGGAGGCTCTTCAGATCAGCAATTTTTTTTTGACAGAGTTTGTGACTTCTTCATGCTTCAATGATGTTCTTCATGATCTTCTTTTTTTTCCTATGTTCTGGGACATTCCTCTAGTTGGAGGCTTCTGCAATCCTTCACTAGGTTTTTGGCTATCTCTTTTTGAAGTAGAATTTTTCCCATTGGGTTTTCTCTATTTCTCCATTTCATAGAGATTTTGTTGTGATTGGGTACCTCATTAGGCCTTGTTGTCAGGATCCAAGTTTTCTTTTAGCATTTTTTGTAGCTACATTGTTGCTCATCTTAAGGGGGGATGTTAGAGAAAAAGGCTAATTTAATTTCATTTATTAAATTACCTTTACTCCCTTCCTAAGATTTTGCTTTATGCATTTTTTTAGCTTTCTCTATTTAGTAATTATTTTATAACTATTAAATAGCTTTCACCTTTAGGTTACCCTTTCTGGGTTTCAATCTCCTTTTATAAGGATTGATCTATTTGTAATTATTAACTCTTCAATCTATTCTTCTTCTGAATATATAATTTTTGTGTTTTTAGATCAAACCCTTACCTCTTGTTGTCTTTTTCTTCTTTGTGATAGGTTTTCTACATCTAGGTATTCTTGGGCTTCATGGATTTGATTTGCATATTTTCTCAAATCCTACAAGTGCCATCACCTTCATAGTATTGTTTGAAACTTTCCCTATCTGCCTGAAATATGCCAAAAGTATTAGTCCCTTGCTATCCTAGACCATTCCTCCCTCCACTGAGCCCTCCTTTCTTGTTGCACCATCAAAATTATGTTTAACCCAATTCATAGGCAGAGGTTCCCATCTAGTTCTTTTCCTTAACAATAGTTTAGAGTTATCAACCTCCAATATCCCCTTCTCTAATTTGTAGCCTCTAGCCACTCTGACCTCTAGCTCTCCCAAGGGGAATGTCGATTTTCTCCACATTTTTCAACTCATATTTTCTACCATAAGTTTATATATCTTTTCCACCATGACTTCTTCCTCTCTCTCTCTCTCTCTGTCTTCATTCCTAAACACCCTATTATTTCTCTCCTTCTAGACACCCCAGGCACACATGGGGGGATAACCTTCCACAAGTTGACAAGGAGAGGGTGAGTAAAGGGGCCTTGCCAATTCTCCAAAATTGCTCTAGATCCTTATTAAACACCCAGTCTACCTACAACTTTTGTAAAAGCCTACCCCAAACATTGGAAGCATACCTATAGTGCAGGAACAAGAGGGGAATATTCTCCTCTTCCATCTTACACAAGTAGCATCTATTTGGTAGTTTGAACGTTTGTTTCATGAGGTTGACTATAGTGAGTATTTTCTCATGGATAGTAGTGCACTAGCCTATATTAATCTTAGGTATTAGATAACTAAACCATATATTCCCCCAATGATTGGGTTCCAATATTTTTTCAAACATTAGTTTATAGGAAGACTTAATAGAGAACTCCCCCATTAGAGTGGCCTTCCAAATGAATTCATTATTTTGGTCCCTTCCTAGGATCCTATACCCTTCTAGAAAAATATTTAGCTCTTCTGTTAGGTCCCTTCCAACTATAGCATTTTGTTGCACCTCAACCTTCTTCCACTTCCTCCTCGGGAAAATAAATTAGCCACCATTCCTCCCCCCAATTCTTGAAGATGGTTCTGAAGAGGTCCAAACTTTGTTTTTGTTAATGATTTATCTATAAGCCATGGGCCCTCCCAAAATTTGATATGATTTACATTCCCTACCAGCCATCTTATGCCTTCTTTCAAAGGGGTTCTATTCTTAACAATATTTCCCTAAATTTTAGATCCCTTAGGGAGATCATTTCTCGAAGTATAGTGAGAGAACCTCAGATTCCCAAGATACTTAGCCTTCATGATATTACACCAATTGGATTCCTTCTTCATTAGGTTCCACCCCATCTTGGTGGGAAGTACATTGTTCAAATTGGCTATCTTCCTCACCCCCAAACCTCCTCTACTTCTTAGTTTACAAACTAAATCCAAATTAACCTAAATTAACCTCACCTTCTCATTGCCAGAGGAAATTAGGTTGTATTTTCTCCAATTTATCTATCATACTCTAAGTAATTTTGAACAACAACAAGAAGTATACAAGTAACCCTTGAAGGGACGAAATTAGAAGTTAAAGCTTCCCTGCACTACTTAGAGTTTTACCTTTCCATCTAATCAACTTTTTTTTACATCCTTCCCATAATGTAATTCCAAAAGTTGTTACTTGTATCCTTCATAGTCAAGGGGAAGCCTAGATACATGTTAGGTAACTCTGTAGTATTACACCCTAAAATATTTACAATCCTATGTTGTATACCAGGGGGAGTGTTAAAAGAGACCATTTTAGTTTTATCTAGGTTAATTTTCTATCCCACATTAGCCACATATATCTCCAACACTAACTTCCAAGCTCTATTTTTTCCCACTGAGGACTCCCCACTTAGGAAGGTGTCATTCTCAAACTATTGTACCACCTCAGGTGGAAGTGTGGATGCAGGTCTAATGCCTTTAATCACCCTCTCTTCCATTTTTCTTAAGAACACCCTAGCTAGAACTTTTGCAACCATGATAAAAAAAATAGGGAGATATAGGGTCACCCTATCTTAGTCTTATTTCCTCACTAAAATTCCCCCAAGATGAAACATTCACCATCATAGAGTACTTGATAATTTCAACCATTGATTTCACCATCCCTACAATTTTTTGACTAAAATCAATTTTGTCCATAATTTCATACAGGAATAACCAATTAATCCTATCATAACCTTTCGAGATGTCTAGTTTCAAAGCCATGCCCGAATTACCACTTTCCTCCATCAAGTGCAACACTTCATGAGTTGTTATGGAAGAATCAAGGATTTGACAATCCAGAACAACCCCATTCTTAGTTTTCCCAATGAATTTATGTAGCATCAATTTTAACCTATTCACCAAGAGTTTTGAGAAAATCATATAAGTGGTGTTACAAAGGCTGATTGGCCTAAAATCAGATAGGATCTTAGGGTCTTTAATCTTCAAGATCATGGCAATGAACATTTTATTGATTTGTTTGAGGAGTTTCACAGTTCTAAAAAAGTCATGAACCATGCAAAGTAGATCCAATTTAATAACATCCTAGAAGTGTTGGAAGAACATTGGGGAAAACTTGTTAGGTTGTAGGGACTTATAGGCTTTCATGGAGAAGACAACTCTACAAACTTCCTCCTCAATGACAATTCATCCTAGTTTCTCATTTTCTTCACTCAAGATTACCGTACACATGGAATTCATCAGCCTATGCCTGTCCTCTTCCCTAATATTTCTTTGCTCTTCCAAATAAGAGTTCTTGAAATAAACAACCACCCAATTACCCATTTCTTCAGTTTTAGTAAGCTTCACATATTCTCATCCTTGATATTATCAATAGTATTCCTCCTTTTATGGATTGAGGTTGATCTATGAAAGAATTGTGGTATTCCTATCTCCCACCTTGAGCCATAAAACCCTAGATCTACACTTTCAGAAGGTCTCCTCTCTAATCATTGTATGTTTCCATACCTTTCTACAATTTTCCTCTTCCTGAATGATATTTTCTATGGTGAGACCCTCCCCCATAGCTTTATGAAGCTTTTCTAACTTTTCTTCCACCACCACCTTAGTTTTAAAGATATCACCAAAATATCTCTTCTTCTAGGGCTGCATATTCCTTCTAACATTCTCTAGTTTAGTAGGAAGTCTATACATAGTCATTCCTTCCACACAAATTCCCCTCCACTCTGCCACCTTAGCTCTAAAATTAGGATGGGATTGCCACATAATTTCATATCTAAAAGGTCTTGGGCCCCTTGAGATTCTTCTTTCCAATTAAAAAAGATGAGAGTGTGATCTAAGACAGTCTTGGGTAATCTCATGAGAGAGGAGGAAGTTAGGTCTTCCCATAACCAAAATTCTATCAAGTTTGACTTAGATAAGGTTAGCTCCCTTCATATTATTTGACCATGTGAACTTCACTCCATACATCTCCATATCCATTAAATCATTTTTATTGATCAATTCAGCCAAGTCCTTCATGCCATCATTAAAATAAGCCATTCCTCCAACCTTCTCTGAAGGATGAGGTGAGTTGAAATCTCCCATACATAAGGTATTTATATTTTGAGAGAGAAACACAGATAGCTCCTCCCAAAGATAAACTCTTCCTTGCCTTTTGTTAGGAGCATACATTGACAATATTCCATATCTTATCAACCTTCTTAGGTTCAATAATAAGATAGTATCTAGAACGGGGAAGTAAACATCCTTTACCAGTAGTTGGGCTCCAGAATGTAGCCACACCTCCAAATGCCCCCTCCACTTCACTATAATAGAAATATACACTTGGCCAATGACTACTAGCAATACTTTTCAAATTATTCATGGTCATTTTAACTTCCTTTATCAAAAGGATATTAATATTTAGAGTAGATAGCTGCTATTTGAGGGCAAACTACTTTTGAGGGCTATTCAACCCCCTCATATTCTGTGATAAAATAATCATTTCCTACCCTTTGTCAGGGACTCGAAGGTGAGGCTACCTGCCAGTTGCCACCTCCCTTGCCATCTGCTTCATTCTTCTACTCTATTTTCCAAACTTCCCTACATCCATCTTGAACTCCACTACCACCTCAAATTTCTTTGAGACTCTAGTCTTCCTTCTCTAAGTTCCCCACTTCCCTTCCCTTCCTCCAACATAACCTCCACCCTCTTAGGATCTGGCGGATCCTCTTCACTCCATCAAAGAACTCTAGCCACCTTCCCCCCTTTCATCAATTCTTTCACCTTTCCTTTATATCTCTCCTCCCCTAGCACCTCTTCTGACACCAAGTTTCTCAAAGGAGTGTTGAGCAGCTCTTCAATACCTTGTAGAAAGGGTAGGGTTTCATCATCTAAGGAAATCTCCCCTTCCCTTAACCCACCCGACTATCCTTCCAGTACACAAGGCTTCTTAGAGACTTTTTTCGAATAGGACTCCCCTTATTCTGGTGGAGCTCCAAAGCTTTTGCCCTAACCCTCACCATCTCTGCTTGAGGGTTAACATTCTTATCTTCTACCCCTTTCCTTGGCATAGAAGTCTCTTCCTTCTCTTCTTGCTCTCCAACTCCTTTAACTAGAAGCACATAACCCTCTTCCTCTACATTCAGAGGAGCTGCCTCCCCTTCCTTTTCCCTTACTGTCCCTTCCTATATCAACTTATTGATCTTTTTACAATCTACAATCAAATCATGTTTTGAGTGTACAGAAAATCACCAAGTGATCAACTAAAATTGATAAAATTGATGGAGAAAAGAGAACACTCAACAATGTATTTTTATAAGTTTTTAATAATTGGAGAAAATAAAGCATAGAACAAATGAAAATTTTGACATGCAATACAACAATAATGTATTAAATAAAAAGAGTTAGATGCACTATTTAAATGAAAGTACAAGGTAGATCAAAATTCAATGAACACCCTCCTAGACTGAATAAATTCAAAGAAACTATACTTTAAATATTTTACATTCACGATTGTTCCACTAACAAAGAAACCCTACGAACAAGGATGGGATTGAAGTTGTTCAAACTCTAGAATAAAGAGGGCAAGAAGGCCATGTATCCTCCCATTAAATAATAGAATGGTTTTGAACATTAACACTTTATATATTTTATATTTTATAGAAATAGTGGCGAAATTCAAAATTTAAACTCAAGAAGAACATGTACAAACTTTCTAATTTTTAATTTTTAAGGAAACTTAAATTTCAATAATTAGTTTTTGTACTTGATTGGCAAATATAAAACCAAAAAGATCTTACAAAATTTCCATTAAAAAAAATATCAGCTTAAAAAGAAATAAAATAATAATAGCACGTTATTCTAGGACATTTTCAAAATCTTGTTTTGATAATTAAAAAAAATTAAAAAGAAATAGTACCACAACTACAAATTTAGGCCGGCTCGAAGTGTATATTTTATTTAAGACAAAATGAAATTTAATATTTTAAATTATCGTATCAGGACACAGATATGAACACAAATACATTGAAACAGCACGCAACGTTTGAGATACCGCTCTCGCGGAACAAAAATCAACACAAAGAAACTAGAACAATATGATAACCAAACAAACAAGAAATAAAATCGTGCCCCTGACCTACACATAAGACTAGAAAGTACATGTCGAAGGAGAATTTGAAAGTTGTGTCACTCGAGATCCATAAACCATCAATGTCCAACATGGATCAATTTTCCCTACAACTTCAAACCCATATTATTTACTGTATACAAGCACCTACGCTCAGCACACACAACACCACACAAAACCATTATTCATTTATATACGAGCGAATCGATCAAGAAGCGTGGCTTTATCTTTATCATTTTTATTCTTTATCGCAGATGAATCCCAGAAATGTGAATACTGGAAGGGCTTGTAACGCCTTGGATTGTTCTCGTCCACGAGCTCCTCAGGCGCCCAGATTTCCTTCTCATCTGGAAAGGAAGTGACAAAGGCGATTGATAAACGATCTCTACACCCTTTATAAACAACTCGGTGCTCAGGGCTGCGGTATCTTCCGTTACACCACGCCTGCAAATAATTTCTCTTGGTTATCATTGATCATGGCTGTCACATAGTAATACGTACAAAATAACTAAACCGGTAAGAAGAACTTAAAAAAAAACCTTAAAGAGTGTCCCCCAGATTGATGACAAATGAATGAGGAATCGGTTTGACATCGAACCATTCTCCATCCTGAGATCGTGCCTGAAGACCACCCACCTCATCTTGGTAAAGAACTGTGAGGCACGCCAAATCTGTATGGGACAGCAGCGCCCCCTCGCCAACGGACATGTTTTTCGCTGAATACCCATTCAGACGCACTGCCGAATAGTGATTTTCAAAGTGAGAGTGGTAGAAAGTCTTTACATCTAATCCCAGGCTGGCGAGAATTAATTTTGAAATTTTTTGTGCAAGCTCTGAGATACGCACAGAGTATGTTTCCATTGCATGGATGCCAAACAATAATACAAGAACTCAAATGGTTAGACAGAGAGAAATCGATGAGTTTTAGATGAAGAAAATGTCTCTTATTATTCGGTTATAAATTAATTAGAGAATAAAAAGTCTATCAGTTGATAATAATCAATATTTTAGGTTAAGCAAGAATAGTAATACACCCCAAACACAAAAAGACAATAATACTGATATATACTAGGAACTTCGGTTACAATAATACTAATATTGATATATACTAAGAACTTCGGTTTGGAGAGAAACCTGCAATTGTAGGATCTTCTATTCAGTCTAAGATCCAAATTTCACTTTTCATTCTAACATTCCTTTGTTATAGCAATGGCTAAGATTTTCTTTCTTTCTTTCTCTGACTTTAAATCATGTTATCACTTTTCATTCTATGCAACCTCGCAAACTGAGAAATAATCTATTTAAGATTAAAAAAATGGTATTGTTAATTAGCCAACAAAATTGTTTCAAGATAACTCTTCTACACCTAATTGGCAACTAAAGAAAAAGATGAACATAAAAGTTAAGGATAAATACCATACCAGAAAATAGGGTTCACTCGTGGGTATATCTTCGCTAGCGTTTTTTCAATAGAACCTGGATTTGCTGGATCTCGAAGCTGAAAGGACTCATAGTTTCGTTTGCGGTAGTAAGTGTCAAACGGAATAGAAGATAAGGCTTTTTCTTTGACCTCATTAGGAATGGATAATAGATCTCGGCTAACAGTTTCAGCCTTATTCAGTATATCTTCTGGAATTCCATGATTTACAAGATGGAAAAATCCCCATTATTTGCAGGCTTCTCTGAGCTTGGCAAGTTCGGGATGATATGCAAAGTGGTCCAGTTCTTCGGCATCGATGTCTTGAGGAAATTGGGAGATGTCGATGATGGGGAGATCAGATACAATTGCTTCAATAGGCGTAGGCATTCTGTATATTACCGGGATTACACAGGAGGACAAAGTGAAGTGTTTTATCACTCGGCTTTGAAGTTTGTTCCTTTAAATAAAGTTTTCCAGGGGCACGTTATCTAGGCATGTCTTGGACTTATTGTTTTCTTTTCTCGGGCATATCATTAAAAACAACGACCAACTCAAGAATATAGGAGGACGGTTATATTTAGAGTCGGTACGTTTGAAAAAATATAAATATATGACAGGCTGCATATATCTTCTATCTTACAATCATACATATGATTGCATTGTTAATATTAGCAACTATGTAACGATTTTACTAGGTGTTTACGTTTGGCACCATCTATGATATGAAATTTCAGAACAATGAGTAATTCGATGCACACTGACGAATTGGACGGGATGTGAGGTTTCTCGGATTCGACCACCTCCTCCTTACTGTTGGCAGTATTAATTTCTCCCACCATCCACAGCAGCAGAGCCGTCCACAGCCACAGACAAACAGCTGCATACAGCCGCCCAAGGTCATTTCAGAATCAGTCTTCAACTACCAGTAGTTGCATATATTAATTGATATATATTAATATTATATGTCATGCAATACATGTGTTTGATATTCTAGAGAGTTCTCAGACCTCTATAAATAGAGGCATTATGTAAAGATTTGAGTATCCGATGTTTATCTGATCATGGTGGATTAGTAGAGCCCATTTTGGATTTCTCATTGTGGATCATGAGTGGATAGTATGTTGTAGCATTCTAAAGATTTCTAATGACTTGTAATAGATTTTACTTATGTATTAAGTGCTGTAGCACAGCTTGATGTCTTTGTATTTTGCTTATTCATTTGAATGTTTATCATTGCATTCGTGTTTGTCTTTGATCCACTCTATCCACCTCCTTCAAGTGGTATCAGAGCTAATGGAATATGATCCTAGAGATCGTGGAGAGCTCAAGAAGTTTAAAATTGATGAAGAGTGTTGTGGCAATGTAGCCAAACAAGCAATGGCATTTGAAGTTATCTTCTGTAAGAATAAAGAGAAGAACAAGTCAAGAGATTGCTATGAGAAACAAAGAAGCTGTGAAAAGAAGAAAGCCACAGTTGAAGTGTGTTTGAGTTAGTGCTGTGTGACACTATCATTCATAGATTAGAAGCATGTGGAGCATCTTTGTGCAAGCGGGAGTGCCAAAGAATGCATACACATGACATGGAAGATATTGATCATGAAAATTTTTATTATGTTTGTGTTTGAAATATGTGTGTGAGTTGTTAAAGTTAAGTTAGTTATCTTAGGTGTAATAAAAGGTGAGATGGTGTGCTAAAGCTTGTTGTCATAGTGCAAAGGTCTCTGTGTGTGCTGATTTGGAGTTTAAGTGTTGGAATTTGAATGAGAAAATGTTTAAGGCTTTGTCATATCAGATGTGGTCATGTAATAGTAGATTGCTGAATTGATATCCCCCAATCAAGTGATGAAGATTGAATGAGAATTGCTTGTTAATAATCTTTTGTAAGGGGTGCATTATTGGTTGTACCCGACACCCTAGAGTTTGACTGAATGTATTGATGAACCATGTATCTGAAAAGGATTCCTATAGAACTGGCGAGTACAGCAGTTGGGCACCCATGTATCTCGGTAGATGGATTTCTTTTTATATGGACTCAATAATTAGTTTGATGCAGATACAAAAGAGAAGGGCCCAGAGTGATGATAGTTTCCCCATAGTGATGATTCATGGTCAGTAGAACCAATGAATGCTTGGTTTGTAAACCATTGGAGAGAAAAGTTTATGGTGATCTTGAAACCATCTGTGTGATATTTGTAGAGTTCGTGGTGAGCTTGAAACCACTTCAGAATTGCATTGGTTAGGGGTAAGCCGTAAAATCCGAAGTAATTATAATGAGGGAAAACAATATAAATGCAGTAGCATTAGTGGAAGAAATTAAGGGGGAGTGTTGGCAGTATTAATTTCTCCCACCATCCACAGCTGCAGAGCCGTCCACAGCCATAGACAAACAGCTGCATACAGCCGCCCAAGGTCATTTCAAAATCAGTCTTCAACTACCAGTAGTTGCATATATTAATTGATATATATTAATATTATATGTCATGCAATACATGTGTTTGATATTCTAGAGAGTTCTCAGACCTCTATAAATAGAGGCATTATGTAAAGATTTGAGTATCAGATGTTTATTTGATCAAAGTGGATTAGTAGAGCCCATTTTGGGTTTCTCATTGTGGATCATGAGTGGATAGAATGTTGTAGCATTCTAAAGATTTTTAATGACTTGTAATAGATTTTACTTATGTATTAAGTGTTGTAGCACAGCTTGATGTCTTTGTGTTTTGCTTATTCATTTGAATGTTTATCATTGCGTTCGTGTTTGTCTTTGATCCACTCTATCCACCTCCTTCACTTACCTGTTCTACATTGTTTTTGTCCTGTCCTCTGTTAGGCCAATAATTCCATATAATATATGCTATATACTATTTTATTTCTTTTCTTCTTGCTTGTACTGGTGTCCTTTTGCTCATAATAATAATCAATCCTTGAGAATTTGTCCAACACGTCTTATGCAAGATAATCAACTTCTAAATGATTCTTTTCTCAGTTCTCAACATTGGAGCTTAGGCAGAAGCCACAATTTTATTTTGTTTCATTCTTTTATCTTTATTTCTTAAATAATACCACATTTTATAACACATTCTATAGAAATATGTTTTATCTAAAACATGACGTATTATGCTTGGTGATTTGATGTGAAATGTTGCAATGAAAAAACTTCACTATAGCGTAGGTTGTTAGGGTATGAAGTCCTATAATCACACTAACTATTCAACTTTAGATGACTTTGCACTTGAAAGGGATTAATATAATAGTTGCCTTCTTAAGTACAAATGTAGGTAAGTTTTGTCGAGCCATGATAAATACCCATGTACTTGTATTTCATCTTCGTTGTTTAGTTGTTATCCTTCTTTTTTTTTCTCATTTTATTATTTACAATTGGTATCAGAGGCTAAATTTTTCTTGAACAGACATAGAGGAAGAAGTTGATGACATTGATTTTGTTATCGAATAGTTCATCTCAAAATGTGGATTTGGCTAAAGAGGATAATATTGAAGCAAGGGATGATGGAGTTTAGGTGGTTGAGGTTAAGACTATGTAGGATTACTAGAAAGAAGAAATTGTGAAGTTGAAGGAAGAGATTTTCCTAAACATATACCAACTCATTTGTAAAGACCAAATGTTGAAGATTTTATGTCGAATAATGAATGTTGAGAGAGACAACTTCACGAAAGAGTGTGAGTTTTTGGAACAAAGCCTATTTCAAGGAGAGATAAATAATGGAAATTGCCTTCAGATCTTGACCAAGAACTCTTTCCTTCCAAAACTATATGTTTTGCCAAAGTGCTCTCTTGGTAGAAAGAAACCACAATGGTTGGTGATTGAAGATCTAAGGAGAAAATGGACTATAGATCTTGAGTAGGCCAAAGAGATCCCTTAGCTCAAGGTTGTGTGTGATCTAGAATCCTCTGGCAAATCTCATAGTGAGGTTTCTAATGAATTATTATTGCGAATTGCATAAATAGACAAAGAGTGGAATATATTGGTTGCAATTTCCTCATGCATGCCTCAGTTAAGAAAATGAGATAAGATTAATTCCAAATCATCATAGTACCAACATGACACCTAATAGGAAATTTCAAGGGGTTGCATGTTTGGTGAACCTGGTGGTCTATTTGGGAAAAATGGTAGCCTACTTATAAATAAATTCAAATATCTATATGGTACATTAATATGGCTCATATCCACAATGAAAACTCCCTATATGCTACAACAAGGAAGTATAAAAGATGGCTTATAGAGCTCATGGAAAATGAGTTCCCTTGGTCTCTCATGGACACACACATTCTGGTCTCCATCCACAACAATCATCATCCTCAAATTGACTATATATTCCTTTCCTCATTGCAAAATCTATCTTAAGTGTCTGGAGATGTTAGTGATGGTGTAATTGATAATGACAATTTTGAATTATTTGGACCTCTAAACTACAATCCTTCGCATTCTCATCTACTCACATCATATTGCAACAATGGAGTGATGTTACCATAAGCGAGACTTGGTTCTATTCAAATGCAAGAAGTATCCCAAGGCATACCATGCAAAGCAAGTAGGAGGAGAAAAATCTTGCATGCAATCAAAATGACCTTATATTTTTTTTTTCCATTCACGTACAAAGAGTGTGAATGCTAAAAAAAAATTATTATACACCTATACATATTCTATTTGTAGATGAAGAAAACCTATTTTCTAAGAAACAAATAGTGTCTTTCTTGAAAAATTCCTACTACTTGTTTTCATTATAGAGGAAGCATATTTGAAGTTGAATCCAACAAAAAGAAAGAGACCAAAGCAGCCATGGACAAGGCAATTAGGTGGCTTCAAACAAATAAATTTTTATTTGAAGAAAAAATCAAGACAAACAAGCACTTTCAAAAAAATTGAGACTGAAAATTTTTTTCACAAAAATTTATTTTGATGTACACTAAAATTAGGGGTCAATTTGTGATGCCAATTTGCGATGGTGGGAAAATGTTATGTGTTTTTGGTCATTTTTCTTTCAATTATAGCCCAACAATGTTGCAATTGTGATGTTAGGCAATGTAGGTGTCGCAATTGCGACATCGTCAGACTATAATTGAAAAAAAAAACATTTGGCACACGAGTTTTTTTCTGCAGCATACAATATATGCCATTTCAAACATTTTTGCCCTTCCGTCATGTTATATTGATTTGGAGAAGGGTGCACCGCCAGCATACTGACAAAACTAGAAGAAGAGGATATAATGTTCTTGCACAAACCCTCCAGTACGAGCTACGAAATGGCCAACATACATTTCTTCCTCTAGAGCCTCGGACATACTCATATTCTTCATAGAAATCAAGGGCATCTTCAGGAAAAGGGAACAATCTATGGTAAGAACTGTTCATTCTATATGTTAGCTATAGAAAGAATGCAATCATGTTCGAATCCTATTTAAACCAATTTAGATGTTTTTTTATTAGTTTTGTCATCATTAATTCTCGAAAGCAATCCATTACGTGTTTGTATATGCTTTTTATGCTAGTCTGATGCAAGAAGACAACTATCGAAAGCAATCATTTACATGTTTGTATATACTTTTTATGCTAGTCTGATGCAAGAAGAAAACTATCTCTCGGTTGCAAATATTCAATCAAGAGTCTAGATCAATAATTCATTTCCCTCCACCAATCTGTACCAAACTGTATAACATAGATTTACAGCGAAATTGCAAGAAAAATAGGGTCTTTTATTGATTCAAAGCAAGACTACATCATATCTGTCTTCCACCCGCCCATGAGGGCTATATGAAGATAATTCTGAATTAGTTCAACCAATTTTGGGGGGTTAAGACCATTGGAAATTCAAATTACATAAGTTGACATCTTTTTGCAAAAGTTGTCAAGCAACTTTTTGCAAAAGTTGTCAAGCTATTTTTTATGCAAAAGTGTACATTTTGCATTTTATGCAATATTTTCAATCCGATTGAACTATGACCTTAGGCAAGTGCCCTAGAGGCCTAACACAAACTAGGAAACCATAGCTTACTCCTATTCTATGCCAAGACCAAAATATGCACTTTGACCAAAGAGACAACCCATGGTTTATAAATCACCAAACGGGGACTTGGCCTTACAAACTGAGCTCATTGAAATAAAAAATGGTTTCACTACTTTAGGTATGTCTCTTGGGAATGAATGTCCTTGAGAGAACTCATAGAGAGTTGAACATGCAGATACCTTGGTGAGAGAAGGGGTAGGTGCTCCCGCACCTTGTTTACAATGTGTAATAGTCTGCCCTATTTCACAAACTTTAACCTTTGCCCTTTCTTTTTAAGTTAAACAACAATGAAATAACACAAAACCCAAACTAAACTATAACAACAGATATTATGAAATACTACTACTATATTAAATTCATTCTTCTATGACAGCAACAAGATACTTTCCATCCACTATATTATTACAACAATATAGAGATATGTGCTTAGTTTTGATTGAGCTTTAATTTAATTTTAATACAGTTCAAATTAGGAATATATAGCTTGCAATGCTACTGGTAGTGAGTTCGGCACCCTTCTCTAATCACTCCATACCTAGTATGGCTTCTCTCAAGATGTTTCAGAGCAATACGGAAGCCCAGTTCAATCCTCTTGTAGATGTCTATAGATATGTACAGCCTTCTATAGATGTTTTCAAAATTTCAAAGTTGACCCCTAAGTAAGTTGAAGAACACTTTACATGGAAGCTATAGGTTATCTTTAAATCTAACATTGTTGGCAACTAAATAATAGAAAATGTGAAGCTCAACACTTCTACTTTACCTTGAAACTATAACCTTAAATCCTCCTAATTGTGTATCGCAATAGAGAGAAGAATGTTAGCATAAAGGGATCTTGTCCTCCAAGCTTGAAAAAGATCTCCATAGTTTCACATTACAAAACTCTCCAACAGTGAGCAAACAAGAAACATGCAAGAAATCAGAGATAGTTTTGTTATTTTAACTATCCAAATCATATCCAATCCTCCCTTGGTGGATGACACAAGGTATTCACGTGCTTACCACTAAGCTGAGACAAAAACAATAATCAAATAATCTCAAAGTTATTGAAACCAAATAATTATATTTTCAACAAACCTGTTAATACAATACCACTGATTGATTTATATAATTTCTCCATTCACATTTTTCCCTAAATCTCCACTATCTATAGAAGATTACTTTCCTCTCTATTTTGGAGACTCCACCATCTCACTTCTCCACATACACCTCCCCCAGCTACCCTCCATCTTTTTGTTTATTTTACTAACTCTTTTTCACAATTCAATGTCCCTCTTTTATTAATTATGCTTCCTCTTATTCACCAGCGCAAGACTGTTCATTTCCTTTTTTATTGTTTCATGAGCTTTTCCTTTCTCTACTATTAACCCTTCAAATTATTTCCTGTCATGTGCTATTACTTCCAAGATACCTTTAGCTATTTGAGGATCTTGACACCATTCTAAGGTGTTACAAGTAACTTCCTCTTGTGCTTATGCTAGCAAAATTTTATAGAATTTGGTTTTACACTTACCAAAATGCATTTGATTGGCCTTAAATAGATCCATTTTGTACACATCCCGCATTGACTGCAAGGCAACCCAAGAGATTACATTGCTTTGGGAATTTGGTCAAACAGTCACATGTCACATCCATGCTTCACATACAAGTCCAAGATACTTTGTGGAATGCTACATCTTATCTCAAAGCTCATATCTTGGGATGAGCTGTGAGGATGCTAGAGCTATCTCCATTCTGATATTCTATAATTACTCTATCAGTGGTCCACATGACATGGGTATGTTTTCTTCTATGCCTATGAGGACAACTGCAATCAATACTTCCAATGAAATTTCCTCTTTGTTATGCCTTGTTCGATGTCCATACTTTATCCCAAAGCTTCCATTCAAGTTGCAAGAGTTTGAATAGAATGTGAAGCTAGGCGTAGGCTGATGTTTGTTAATGGTATTTACACATTTGGCTTAGGCCTCACTTTTGGTTTGTGGTTCTCTTATCAACACAGGATGACAACGTAGGCTTACTAGTCCGATTGGCCAAGGAAGATACCATTTTTTTAAGTTTTAACCAATATAAACAATATCTTTCTATATCAACACTTCTCCTTTTCATTTCTTTTAGATATGTGTTTCGAGTGTGATTATTAAATTCGATAAAGCTGGCATATACAATATCCATGCATAATAGCACTGATGAGTATAAAAGAAATATATGCATTCAATTTCTTGAGTACAAAGGCAAATATTGAAATGCTCAGTCCATCAATCTCACAAGAATAAGATTATAGAACAAGAATAATGTCTATTTTAAAAAATTGAAGAATTCGAGCTCAAGTTTGAAACCTATAGTAGCTGGACTACTGATATTATTTGAATTTTACATTCATTTTGGTTTTCAGTCAAGTTAGAGTTATTTGCTACAATTTTAGAACAAAAATATCTCTTACTTTGAAGGTTATAAATTGCCTTAGAAGTTCATCTTATTCCAAGGCTTAAAGTCATAGTTGCATCAAAAAATTTCATAGGGTATATCTTACATTAATCTTAAGAAAGGATCAAACACATGAACATGCATAATCATTCACAATAACATTGCATAATCATTCACAAAACAACCATTTTTACATTTTCCTTGTTGATGGTTGTTTGATTTCACATTCCATGACATGTCAATGGTCTAAGGACATTAGTAGATCTCTATAAAAGCATTGTGAATGTTTTGAAACCATTGTTGCTACCTTGGTTCATTTATTTGCTGACAAGGTTAAGGAATTTGCTTTCTTTTTCTAACCAGTTTTGAGTTTCTGCATGGAAGAATGATCATTCCATGGATGTGAGAGTCCAATTCTCATGGAATGATGAAGAATTAATTTGTCAAATGTGTAACTAATAGTAATTTTGCAGAAAGTGTTGAGGAATTTGGTGATATCTCACTATCTAAGAGATGTGTACTGTCTTAAAGCACCATTGATATCATTGTTACATTGAATATCATTGTTTCATTGAATATCACTATTTTCTATCTTTGACATATTTCAAATCAATGGTTTGATCTTCATTTTATGACTACACATTTTGCTTCACACTAAGACCCCACGAATCCACTTTGATCCATTGCTACCAAGAGAAATAAATGTTGATGTTAAAAAAGAGCACAATTCAAGTTCAAGTAAATTAATAATACATTCCTTGAAAATATTTTAAGATTACAAAATTAAGTTACCTAGTGGGGATCATTTGGGGTTCCTAAAGAAAGGACAGCAAGCTAGCCATGGGCAGCCATGAAAAATTTGGGGTCGGCTTCACAATAAATCCTAACCGTAGGACCCCGAGGTTCTTCCTATTCAACTTGACGGTATAATGAACGATGCTCAAACCCTCCATGAGATAAGCTCACTTATCACATTTAGAAAAACATAATTAAAGGCCAATCCTCATAAATAAGAACATATAACAGTTAGAGAAATAAATAAAATCTTTTGTAATAGATATTAGAGACATTATATAATACTTTCAGAAATATACAAGTTTCTATTGGAAATGTTCGGACAACCTTTCTTTGATCAGATCACTTGATTCAATACAGACATAATACAACATATAAAAAAATAGATAAGACATTCTCTAAGATTTTGCAATGACCTCTCCTTGATTGGACCACTTGATCCAATGCAGACATTATTGAACAAAGAACACTTCCTTGATTAGACCACTTGATCTAATGGAGACATTATTGAACATGGAACATTTTCTTGATTAGACCACTTGATTTGATAGAGACATCATAGAACATATAGAGAAATCGATAAACCTCTTTGGAATTTTGAGATAACCTCTATTTGATGCTTGATCCAAGAGAGACATGTTGGACCATTTAGAAAAATTGGTAAAACTTCTTTGAGATTTTTTGATGAGCTCTCCTTGATCATTGATCTAATTGAGACATCATAGAATATTTAGAGGAAAGATAAAACCCTCTTTGAGATTTTGTGATGGCATCTCCTTGATTAGACCACTTGATCCAATGGAAATAACACAAAATATATAGAATGATAGAACCCTTCTTAATTTTGTGATGAACTATTCTTGATTTTGGTCCAATAGAAATATTATAGAATATTTAGAAAAATAGATAAAACCCTCATTATAATTTCCTAATGATTTTTCATTAAATAGATGACTTGATCCAATAGAAAATAATCCAATGAAAGAAAATTAAATGAAAATAGTTTTTCGATTGAAAATATATATTTAAAATATTTTTAAAATATAGACTACAGATAAGAACTAATCTCGCTTCTCAAATAAACTCTCTGATTTTAGACAAGGATACATAAAACTAAAGAAGATGGCTTAGCCAACGTTGATTTTGGTGTCTAATTTAAATTTTCTATCATTTCTTTAGAGGACAAGACAAATTCTAGCTGTGTAGAACCTTCACGTTTCATTTTACGCTTATCCTCATCATGAGATACTAGCTCAATATCTCCTATGAAACTATCCAGATTACTTGAAGTAATCTCAACATCATCTAATTCAACAAGAATCTCTCCTTCTTCAATATCTGGTGTATCAGAGATCTGACTACCTTCAATGGCTTCAATAGAAAAGTTATCTATCACATTTTTTTCATTCTAAACATCAACACCAGAATGTACCCCATGAGACTTGAGTTCTTTAGAAGTAGAAGCATTAGCATCAACTCTAGCAACCAACTCCACAATTAGCAACCCTTCTTCTTGTTGCTTCACAATATCATCACTCCAAGATAGTGGTGCAGAGCACCTAAACAATTGTTTTTTGTTTTTGTTTTATGTTTTATGCAATGTCATAAGGCCTAGGATTAATAAATATCCTCAAGGCCATCCACCATTGTAACAGACACAAGACCCTAAGTAACAATATGAACCTAGGCATCAATTGGTCCTAGGGTGGAGTTGGATTTATTCCTTGTTTTCTAGGTTGTTTTAGGGGTCTAAAGTCTTAGAATAAGCATTTGGAAGGTTTAGAAACTTTTTAGAATGGTGGGTCGTTTAAATATTAAAAAATGCACAAAATTGCAAATGTTGCATTAGCAACTTTTTGCAAAATGTTATAACTCTTAATGAAAACCACTCCCAACAGCTGAAACTGCCATGGGGTGGTTCTACTCACATTGCACAAGCCTATAAAGCCTCAAAACATCCATTGGATGCATGAGAATCGATGTACTTGCTTTGAAATCAATAAAATCTGCTATTTCTGGGCCATTTGATTATTTTTTCTATACTGTACGGACTCCTGAAGGTTGTACAGTGGTTGTTTTACATTGAAAAGTTGGAGGTTGCATTTTAAGAGGTTTTGGCATTGGTTTCAAGGAAAGATCAGTTTTCATTTGCAAGATATCTATGTTTCTTCCTTGCTGCCTATGAAATCCTCAAAAAAAGGGTTTTGGCCAAAGAAATGGCCCTAGTTTGAATCTCCACCATTGGAATTTTCTTCAATTTGGCATGGAGCAAACTAGGGCAGTGTAATATCAAATGTCAAAAGCCCGGAGGCAAGAGATTCCAGTAGGCATTTTAAGAGCAAGCCCTTGATCTAATAAGACCCATGTATTAGACCTTATTTTTGCAATTTGATGAGTTAGAGTGAAAAGGGGAACTTGGGACTTGGTGTGGAGGCAAGGCATCTTAAACTTGACTAGGGGAACATACTAGAGTTGAAGACCTAATCCATGCACCCATATTTTTAGCCTTTTCATTGTAGACCAAGCCTAAAGTTGCTAATTAGGCCTGAGTGCAAGATTAAGGTTATGGTATGCTGGAGTGGAGTTGGGTTTTGAAACTTTGGAGTCTTTTGGTACTTTGAAAAGGGTGTTTGAATGTGTCTTTTTTTTTTCTAGTCCTTTGTAAACAATTCGAGTTATTGGTAAAAAATAGTGCTAAGAAACCTAGGTACTTGTTTGGTTGGTTGCAACAGTTTGCATGGTAAGTGATTGGCAAGGTTTCCAACCTTTGTTTCACCTTATTCTGGTTATGTTGGAATTATTTTAACTATCCAAGGTGTTTAGAAGCCCTGAAGTGTCCAATTGCATTCTTGGTGTGTGTATGGTATAAGAGTCAAGTGCTGCAATTTACCTTATGACTAGTAACAGTAGGTTTGTCATAAGACCTGATTTGTTTGGGTGTATTGATGTTTTTTTTGGTTTCCATTTATGCTAGGAAGGTTGGAGTTTCTTGATCACCTTGTGCCAAGGTTGGTGTGTGATGCTTGGGTTGTATAAGTGAGAAGAAGAAGAGTTGTAGCATTTCATGCAGTGTTAGGTCTGTGAGTTCAAGCAGCAGTAGCAAACCTCAGTAAGTCCTCCTTGTAAGGTGAGTCAAGCCTTGTATAACTTGGTGGAGGTTGTAGAAGACTGGGTGGTGATTTTAGTTGCTTTGTTGTTCCAAGGTGCCAAAAGTTTGTTGGTGCTTCCAAATAATTTTACTCTACATCAGACAGGATCTTAGTTGATGATTGAACTATGGTTGAAGATTCCTGCTTTTCCACCAAGTGCATCTCAACCTCTTTAGTTATATCTTTTTGCATAGGAGTTTCAAAATTTTCAATTCTTTTTTCACTAGTATTTAGCTATGTCTAAGAATATTTGTGTACTTTTGACAGTTTTTCTTAGTCTGTGAAAGTTTTAGACCGAAGTTTTCATAGCTCGATTTTTGCTTCTTGCGAAGAATGATCATGTTAGATAATATAAGTGAAGAACAAAATAGGGAGACAATCGCTAGATTGTGGTCTAACTTGAAAAGAAATGGTGATGGAAAATGTTATTGTCTTTGCAAAATTTGTAAGGGCTTAAACTATAGAAGACTACTAATCAAAATAGTTAAGAGATATAGTAGGGAGAATGGTCACATTAAAGGGGGGCATGACTATCATCCACTGGTAAGTTGTTCATTATATCATTTTAACAATTTATATACATATGAGATCACTTGATGATGAGTTGATGATCATGGTTTATTTATGTTAATCAATCTTATATAGGTTGATCTCCCCAAGGAAGTACATGATATGAACCACAACAATCTGAGGTATGGTTTTTGAAGTGGAGGAACATGGAGGTGCGAATATCCAAGGTGAAGATAATGATCCCATGGAAGATGACGATCATGCGCTAGAAAACACAATTGAAGATGATGGTATAAATACATTGATCCATGACACATTTAGTCCAAGCGTATCTGATCATGATGATGATGATAGCCTCGATGTACCTCTACTTGAGAAGGCATACGAGCCCCTATACAAAGACTCCCAAACAACTCTTCTCTCTACTGTATTATTATTGTTGAACTTAAAGGTTATGAATGGTTTATCCAACATAACAATGTCATGTATGTTAAGGTATGTCATATATGTCTTTATAATTAACAAAGGGTGAATAATGTACCACTAATATTGTTTATATTAACAACTTATATTTTTATCTATAGATTGATAGGCAAGCTTTTGTTACCATCATCAAATATTCTACCTCGCTCATATCGAGAATTATCTACTATTATGAAAGATATGTGAATGGAGTATCAAGCAATACATGCTTGTCTCAATGATCATATTATATATTATAAAGAACATGAATTTGCAACACAATACCCTGTATGTCATACAAGTAGATATCAAATAGATCAACTAACAAAAAGGTGCCTCAAAATATTCTTCGTTACATCCCCATTATTCCATGATGCAACAATTATTCAGGTGTAGTAGCTTGGCTCAATTTATGGATTATCATGAACAAAATAGAAGTCGAGATGACATTATTCAAATCCCTGTGAATGGTTTGGCATTTATGCACATAGAGGAAAAGTGGTAACACTTCAAAGAAGAACCTCATAATCTCAGGCTTTCATTGGCAGCATGGTGTCAATCCATTTGGAGAGATGAGATCTATTTACTTGGTGTGGCCTGTTTTTGTTATCAACAATAATATTCCTTTGTGGATGTCAATAAAGAGGGAGCACATTATGTTGGCAATGATTGTTCCAAGTATCTTATCATTTGATAGTTATTAATTTACATGTACTTACAAATCTTGCAGTAAAATGGTCACAATAATTATGTAATGTTACTGTTCATTCAAGTAGGTAAATATCAAGTTAAAGATATGAATGTATATATTGAGCCTCTTATCGACGAGTTGGTGGAGTTATGGAATGGTGTCACTATGTATGACATGTCTAGACCAATAGGACAAAGACAATTTCAATTTCATGCAATACTTGCATAGACAATACATGATGCCCCAAGGCTAACACATTTTTGTGGTATGTTATAGTGAATTCAAGTTGCGTATGATAATTCTAATTATAAAAATCAACATATTTAATAATCCAATTATATCATTATCTTGTAGGTCTTCAGACAAATGGAAAATTTGCATGTCCAATTTGTGGTCCAAAGATAAAATCTCATCATTCAAAAAGTTTAGGAAAGTAGGTGTTTGATGAGTGTAGACACTTCCTCCATAGGAATCATAAGTATCAAAGTATGGAAAAACATCTTTTCAATGGGAAAGAAGAGACTACATCAAAGCCACGAAGAATGACACCTCGCCTATGGAAGTTGGAATATAATAGAATTAATCGTCGAGGTAATGTCGTTCCACCTAATGGTCTATGTTTGCAATTTATATATTTTTATTATGATTTTTGTTTACTAATTGTGTAATTGATGATCTGATGTAGGTACACTTTGATACCACTGATGAAGTACAGCTCTGATATCACTGACGAAGGGCCATACCACCCTTACCAACTCACAACCAAGAATGCAACACTCTAGTCCAGATCCAGATCCACACTCTGGTAGAAACCTCCAAGATCTCAACTTGTACTCACAAGCCACCAAGAAACCTCCTTCTTTCTAAATCGTAGCCACTAGCTCTTCTCCAACCTTATCCAAGATCCAAGTGTAAACTGCCTCACATTTGACACTCTGTCTACACACTCACAACTCTACTACAATCCTGCTGTAAACTGCCTCACATTCGGTGCTCTATCCACGGACTCAGGAAAACTCACTCTTCACTTCCTCCTCCTCTTTCACACCTTGAAGCCTTCCAAGCTTCACCTTCCACAACTTTCACCTTTCCAAGCTTTCCTTCCAAAGCTTGTACTTCCCGAGCTTCTCCTTCTCGAGCTTCCCCTTGTTGAGTTTCCACTTCTCAAGCTTCCACTTCCCAAGCTTCCACTTCTCAAGCTTCTCCTTGAGCTTCTACTCCTTGAGCTTCTCCTTGAGCTTGATTAGAAATGCTCATATGCCTTGCTTAAATATGCATTTACCACCCAATGCATGACTTATCCAAAAGCTTCTAGAATTCCTCCACAACCTTCTACAACTTCCACAACCTTCTACATTATCCACTACTTTCTACAATATTCATAACTTTCTAGAATTCTACCCACACACCTCGATAAATGGAATGAAAATCATTTATTTTTTTTATTTTGTTTTATTATGCTACCTATGCACCTCGAAAATAGAAATACTCTTTTCCTTTATTTTCTCCTTTTTTCCCCTTTTTATTTTTTTTATTATTTCTCCTCTAATTTTCATCACTTTCTCTCTCTTCCACAATTTATTTATTTATTTTTTTGGTCCAATTTTTTTTTCAATTTTTTTTTTTCCAATAATTTTCCCATGCAAGATGCTCCTGCATCAGACTCCCCTGGTAGATAGAAAAGTGTGTCCCACACTTTGACACCAAAAAAGAAAGATCTACAACCATCTTCATCTTCACCAAAGGCTTCCACCTCAGCAAGGACAACAAAACCACCATGCAAATCTTCCACATCTGCATTACTCTATCAAACACTAAAATCTCAACCATCCAATCAACATGCTCATTCCTAGGAACAAACTGAACATAATGCTTCAATAGAAAACTCTCATCCACATCAGCAACTAGTGAATTCATACCTGTAGCAACAGACCCCACATCAACAACCACATGTAGATCTCCATCAACACATGCCAAACTCTCAACACCAGCAACCTCATTGCTCACAACAAGATGCTCTGCAAGATACAAATCACCACCAACATCAACCAAATCATCCACAACCAAATGCTCTGCATTCTCCATGTCAAACTCAACCAATTGATCATGAAAACTAATCTCCATCCCAACATTAGCAAGGTTAGGAATATCCTCAGCAACAACCTCTATTTTCTCTACAGTTTTTGCATCAGACTCCACAAATTGATCAACAAAACCATCCTCTTCCACCTTGACCTTCTTAGCTTGATTAGCCAATCTAGCATCCAACCGAGCAAACATCTTAGAAAAGTTCCTCTCCACTATATCATGGATTTTCACAATCATTCTAGGGTCCAATCCTCTTGGAGCCATCTCCCAAGATCTTCGTAAACCCTCTACAACAAATCCTTCCCACACTCTTTGTGACAACCAAATTGTTTGCAAGTCAGATCGCAACCTGCCACCTCGCACGAACAATCAAGAACCACATCACAAGTCTAGGACAACAGATTTGCAATCCACAAGCTCTCTACGATCATGCCTCAACAAGTTTAGTCTTTCGTCGATCATTCTACATGTCCTCCTAAGGTCCTGGTGCAAACTGCCTCAGCTTCAATGACCTGTTTACATGCTCAGGAACCCCCACTCTGATAAACTTCACCCAACCAAGGTCTTGGTACAAACTGCCTCACACTTCAGCGATCTGCTTGTACACTCAGGAACTCCTACTCTGATAAACTTCACCCAACCAAGGTCCTGGTACAAACTGCCTCACACTTTGGCGAGCTGCTTGTACACTCAGGAACTCTTGCTCTGATACCACTGATGTAGGTATGCTCTAATACCACTGATGAAGTACGGCTCTGATATCACTGACGAAGGGCCATACCACCCTTACCAACTCACAACCAAGAATGCAACACTCTAGTCCAGATCTAGATCCACACTCTAGTAGAAACCTCCAAGATCTCAACTTGTGCTCACAAGCCACCAAGCAACCTCCTTGTTCTAAACTACAGCCACTAGCTCTTCTCCAACCTTATCCAAGATCCAAGTGTAAAATGCCTCACATTCGACACTCTGTCTACACACTGACAACTCTACTATAATCCTGCTGTAAACTGCCCCACATTCGGCGCTCTGTCCATAGACTCAAGAAAACTCACTCTTCACTTCCTCCTTCTCTTTCACACCTTGAAGCCTTCCAAGCTTCACTTTCCACAACTTTCACCTTTCCAAGCGTTCCTTCCAAAGATTCTACTTCCCAAGCTTCTCCTTCTTGAGCTTCTCCTTCTCGAGCTTGCACTTCTCAAGCTTCCACTTCCCAAGCTTCCACTTCTCAAGCTTCTCCTTGAGCTTCTACTCCTCGAGCTTCTACTCCTTGAGCTTCTCCTTGAGCTTGATTAGAAATGCTCATATGCCTTGCTTAAATAGGCATTTACCACCCAATGCATGACTTATCCACAAGCTTTTAGAATTCCTCCACAACCTTCTACAACTTCCACAACCTTCTACATTATCTACAGCTTTCTACAATATTCATAACTTTCTAGAATTCCACCCACAAACCTCAATAAATGGAATGACAACCATTTATTTTTTTATTTTGTTTTATTATGCTACCTATGCACCTTGAAAATAGAAATACTCTTTTCCTTTCTTTTCTCCTCTTTTCCCTTTTTTATTTTTTTAATTATTTCTCCTCTAATTTTTTTCACTTTCTCTCTCCTCCACAATTTTTTTTTTTTTTTTTTCCAATTATTTTTTCAAATTTTTTTTTTTTCAATAATTTTTGCATGCAAGATGCTCCTGCATCATGATCATGAAGGTTGTCAAGGCAGTACTGACAACCTTCCAAAGGGACTAAAAAGCTATCCTAGACAATTTAGCAGGTTGCCCTACTATGAGAACTTACAAATTGTGCATTTGTTTGATACTATGCATATTGGAAAGAATATAACAGAGACATTGTGAAAAATATTGGATGGAAGGCGTGAGAAAGAAAAAATTGTCAAAATTTGTAATGACATTCATGAATCCAATCATGCATTGAAGAATTTCATTCACTCAAATAGCAACAGAGATCAGATTAATATAAGTGCCCTTCCTTGGTTATTAACGGAGCAGCAAAGTGATGCCATAAAAGAAGTTATACGAAAAATTTGATTTCCTACAAGATTTGCTACGAACATAAACAATCTCATATCAAAAAAAAGTGAATTTGGGTTAGGCCTCAAAATGCATGATTAGCATACTTTCATCAAGGTAAGTTATGTTCTTCTGTATTTACAATATATTTATAAACTATGTGTACTATTCGTTATGTTATGTTAGAAATTAATGAAATGATTAGTTTATAATTACTGTAGTATGTGCTTCCTCTATCTCTCCTAGAGCCCTTCAATAATAACATCAAACAAGTGATATACAATCTTGGAAAATACATGAGGTAAGCAGTAATATTTTTTCAATTTGTTGTATATATTTATTATATTCATGATTTGTTTTTCTTGCTATGTAATCTATTGTATATTATTTTGTAAAGTCTCGTATCTATATATTTTTTGTGACTGGAATCTCTTAATGTAGGTGGTTGTCATCTAAATAAATTCATAAAGAAGATATAAACTATTGGAAGAGAAGAATTCCTCATTTACTATGTGAAATGCAAAAGTGTCTACCTCCAACTTTTTTCAATGCACAGGAACACGACCTCATACACCTAGTTGAGGAGATTGAATTGTGTGGACCTGTACACACTAGGTCAATGTGGATGGTTGAGAGGAACTTGAAATCTTTGAAGGCTTTGGTTTGACAAAGAGCACATCCTGAGGGTTCTATGGTATAGGGATATATGGTATACCAGGCTATGGTGTACATTACTGAATATCTTCCTAAGTTTGCATCAAATATCCATGTAGATCGCATTTGGGATCTCAAGCCTTTTAAAAAATTAGAAGGGGAGTACTTGATGGGGAAAGGTACATTGAGGAAAGTCAAAGGTAATAAATTATAAAATTTTATTGTAATAAATTATAAAATTTTATTGTAATAAATTATTTCTTAATCTTCAAAATAAATTGGTTGTAAGTTGTCTATTTTTTTTTTGTACAGGTGCTCAAGAGTGCAATGCACTAAATTTGTATATTGCAAACAATCTTGATTGGATGATGGTATGGATTGAATGATGTCAACATTATGGTCAGACATTAACATGGGAAGGTGTATCTTCATTGGTTAAAGAAGCTCATCGTAATGGAGATTCCAATGTTACACAAAGGGAAATAGATTTAGCACATGGTTTAAGAGATTTCTAAGTACGTACAAATTTATTAATCACTTGCATGTTTATCAACTCATGATACAATAATTTTGACAAGTTTCACATATTATTGCAGGTTAAACACCACAAGGCTATGTTCTGTAATGGTCAAAAATTTTGCATCAAAGTGTTGGATGACATGAAGAAAACTTGTGATTAAGGAATAATTGTAGTCTTTCAAGTGACTAATAATTCATCTAGAAATGACTTACATCCTCGAGAGTCTAAAAATCAATACTCTGGCATTTTGGATGATATACTTGAGTGTGACTTTAGTTCCTTCAAATTAGTACTCTTCGTTGTCAAATGGTACAGGCTACGACTTAATCCAAATGATCCTGATAGAACTATTATTGAACATGATAATGGATTTACAATGGTTGATACAAGGTTGTTTGAGCCAGTTGGGGATGACCCCTATGTTCTTCTAAGCTAATGTGAGTAGGTATTTTACTCAGAGGTTCCACATAAATCGGGTTGGTCATTTGTTGTTAGACATGAACCGAGAGGAAGGCCAATAAAGTATAATGCGATGGAAGAAGAAGATACCAAAGAAGTAGAAGATGATGTAGAAGCTACTACTGATGATGATGATGAAGATGATGTTGATGTTGATGATGATGATGTCGATGATGATGATGACGACAATGATGATGATGACAATGATGATGGCGAGGATGATGATGATGATGACGATGATGATGAGGAGGAGGAGGAGGAGGATGATGATGATGATGATGATGACGAGGAGGATGATGATGATGAAATTTAGAGGTATGCCATCAATCCTTAATCTATTTAATATTCATTTCTTGATAGAAATATATTTGTCTTATATGGTTACATAGTTTATTCATTATCTATTTGAAAGCTACAAGTTTCAACTAGAAATAGAATACTGCTAATCTAAATTAACTATTAATCTAAATTAATTAAATAAAACTATTTAAAACACATATTGATGTGTGAATGTATTGAGCCTTATTTTCTCTCAAGTCAAAAGCATTTGTAAGTGTTTAGTTTAGAAAAGGGAATTCATTAAATATATATAAAAGGGAGTTGTACCTAGAATAAAATTCATAGGGAAAACACAATATAAGTGCTTAGCCCTTCAATATGCCTACTTGCCTAGTAGGCTTATAATGTGAGCCTGATTTAAGTGTTATATTGTGTACCTTTTAATGTTTTTAATTTTTATGTGATGCTTATGATGGATGTGATTATGATTATGATGTGATTATGTTCACAATAATTGAGTTACATTTGCATGAAATTGAACCCCTTTTAAGAGCATCCCACACAATCTCATGGATCAACAGGTATAAGTCTATACTCCTTATAGAAAGTCTATTTAATACACTTATCAATAGTAAAATTGATGTCTTCTAAGATCTCTCCCATTTACAAGTACCAACAAATAGGTATTTATCAGAAGTGTCTTCCTCAAGTGAGGGAAATATAGGAATAGAAGAGGAAAGTGAGACATGCAGTTTATCTAGAACAGGGAGATTAACTAGAGGTCAAAGGACTAGAAGGAAATTCAATAAATGCATGAAATTTTTCCTTGCTCAAGGGGGGTCATGTTCTTATGATGATGAGATGGAAGGCAACATCGAGGTGCCCTTGAGGTACCAACATCTACAGAAACATTGGGTACCCAAGGAACTTCCTCCAATAAACACTAATTTTTGTGTTAACAAGAGGATATATCACATAGCACCATCATCATTACATGGTTTGGGCCTATTTTCTATGGACAGCATAAAGGTGTCTTACAACAAAGTTTTTGAATTGATGGACTATGTTGGACCATGTTACGATTACAAAAGTTTGATGCATATTGTTCAGTATAAAAAAAGTATGCATAGGTATGCCCTCTCAAAAAATTCCATACAATAGCAAGAGAATAATCAAAGTAAAAGTGTGGCTATATAAATTGATGATTGGCCAAAAGCAACAGGGAATATTGAGGGTTTTATAAATAGTACATGACCTGGGTCAACTATAAAGCAACCCAATTGCATATTTGAGGCACGCGAGAGAAATCGTGTATTCACCTATGTGATAAAATCAATACGTGTAGGGGAAGAGATTCTTATTGATTACAATTTCAACCGCATAGATACAAACGAGGCTACTATCATGGGGTTGGTACATACTATTAAACCAACTTCTAATCAATGACTCCAACATACCATTTAGTCAATAAATTTTTGGCTAACATTTTTATACTTGATCTTTGACACAGGGGCACAATATGGAGCAACTGCCCAGAGGGGATGCTAGCGATGTTCCCGACTCATCTACACATGAGCAGGTAAAACTCATTGTAATTATGCAAATTAGATAGAAGCAAAATGTTATTTTTTTAATGTTGTTTTCTTCATTATTTTGGAGTAATTTTGATAATACTAATACTATTGTTGTCACAGAGGGCCAGTGGTCGGAGGGAGGGAACGGAACCTGCAGTCCCTCAGTAGCCCACCCTTGAGGAGGACCCTTTTTATATTGATTTAGCAGAGACCGATGATCCGATCGGTTCAATTAAAAAGCTGCTAAAGAAAATTGGCAAAGAAATTATACATTTGGCAACCATTAAGCCTACTACTTAGGAAATAAAAGATAGGGCATCTGAATTGTTGCACACCTCTGAAACCTTAAAAGTAAGTATTAATGAAATTTTTAGTTATAACAAGAGTTCAATAATGGTTTTTATGTTATGCTTTTTTATGGCATTAATTAAAATATGGATGCATTGTCTTTATAGAGTTTTTTGCATGATTTCGAGCCTCATTCCCATGATGAGGGTGTTGTAGGTGGTTCAAGTAGATCGCATGTTCTATTCCCCACTTGTGTTTTCCACTTAATATATATAGGAATTATCATAATCATTGACAATACATGCTTGAACAATTCTTTTTTTTAATGCTCTAACAATCTTGTCCATACTAGTCCACACGGTCTATATTTATGCATGCTCTAACAATTTTATTCTTTAGCTTCAGATCCTATGACGACGCCGCCTCCATCCAAGACAACCACAAATCTCTTTTTTACTGCTGTGTCGACAAAATGTAGCTTATAGGCATCGACTGTTGCACCATCTACTGGTACACAAATCCCTATTTTTCTCTCTTTTGTTATGTGTTTAAGTGTTATGTGTTTACGATGTAGATTGTAATGAGCCCCCTTTGGTAGTGACTCAACGTTTAAAATTTTTCATAATTTTTTTACAACTATTTATTTGATACGCCTTTGGTTTTTATAATTCATGTGAATGATTAACCAGACTCACATGTCTATTGTCTTTGAACTCAAACATTACTTTTTCATTTATTCTTCACATCTTCTTGCATGAATCATCACCTTCTTTTGATTGTTACAATTGCTGACTCCTATTCAGTTGCTATTTCAATGAGTACACCAAGCCTACACAAATTATACTTGTTCACTGTAGCCTGAACAAATTTACACTAACCACTAATGATGTCATGGCTTTTAAAAACTTCATTATGGCTTAATACATATTTGGTGGGCATGCATGGCCTTTCCTATAGATAGCAGTGAATGTGAATGTGCCTCCTATATGCCAATTCTTCCACCCACGAGTTCCAACAAATGTCTGCTTCTACTTAACCTATGCTTGTTCTACCATATCGATGAGGAATGGAGCTATCAGCTTGCATAAAAGGGTATGGGTATACATTCTTATGCAGTATTCTCAACACTGACACATAGATGTATAGCCTCATATCCTTGTGATGCCTCAGGAAGCTCATGTGTTTCATCAGATTGTAGCAACTATAAATTTTCCTATTTTTTCCTTCCTTTAGCTATCTTGACATTGATCACTGTCTCCATTGGAAGCCACATGATGAATTTTTATACTTTGCTTGTTCATGTCTATTCATTTGACTATCTTTTGCTAATCTCTTGTATTTTGTTATGTTTTGAGGTCCAATTCCTTTCTACTTAAGCCTACATCCCTCATGTCATGACCTGGCATACCTTTTGTGACTATAGAGTGGTCAATTCTTTCATAATTAAAATGGTGTGCATACTAAGCTACAACATCTTCGCTATAATTAATTGATAAATACATGCATTATGGCTCCTATTTGATAGAGTATTGCCTAGTCCTGTCATGTTGAAAGTGAAGTATATTCTCGAGGTGCAACATTGTATAGATGCAACAGATCGACCAACTTGGAGGCCGAAGCCATTACTTGAGTTGTATAACTATAAATATCTTTATCCATGTTCTTACCATGTTTATGTTTACAAACTTTTCAAAAAAATTGGCCTCAAATTCCCCATGATCTTAATATGATTAGTTGTCCTTTACACTCTCCAGTTGAACTCTGTTTAGCACCTGGATGACCAAGCCATGTTTTTGTTTGTGATATTTAATAAGACCATCTCCCATATATATCTGCATGGCAAGCCATCGATTTGGAGAAATGATGATCAAAATTATGTCATTGCAAGGCGTAAAACATATATGGTATAACAATTCTACAACTAGCATTAAAAAGCACTTTCCTAAGCTAGTTTTTCCACATTGTCAGAGAATTCCTTTTCAGGAATCCATAGTGACATTTTAGAGTTGGTTCTATTCTTTATTTTGTCTGTAGGGAACATTGCACTAATGCACCTAGGACTACACAAAATTATAGCTAGTTGGAGAGGAAATAAATGTTAAGATTCAGGATCATTGATTAGATGTTCAACCATATCTAGTGAAATTTGATTTCCAAGAAATTCCCTTCTCAGCTGAAGCTTTGCCAATTATCTTGCATCAAAAGCTTCATATGCTTCCATAACGGCAACTTCAACTTAGCCCTTCTACTTGATGGCAAGTGACCTAACATACAAGTCACAAGATTGCATACATCCTTGAGTAGTATCTTATTGCCCAGATATCAAAAATGTATCATGACTAGCCTTTAAACCATCTTCACATTAAAAACATTTTTTGCCATACAGCTCAGTTGAAAGCTGAAATGATACTTCAACATGACAATTAGATTCCACAAGACAGCTCTCAATTTTTTGTATATGAGGCTCCTTCTATTCTTGTTCAAGCAAAGAATGTGATTGTTGGACTTTGAAACTGAAGGCTTTCTCTTCCTAGATAAACCTCACTCAGGCAACATGCACTTGATGTTTTTTAAAAAAATCTCTTTTAACATTTTAGCAAACAGTTTGTATGCCTTCTCCCCAACTTCAGCTTCTTTTGGCATTATGCCAAACAACTCATGCCTAAGTTGATGCTGCAATTCAACTTCTGATATTCAAATCCACTAAAAATCAACGTTCTCTATGTAAAATTTATGAGAATCCTCATCAAAACTAATGGATGATTTTCTGTAAGGCTACTTTATGACATTCTTGGAGCAGACCACAACTAGAACAACATAACAACTAGAGGTTAAAGATAATTCCTATACTTGTATGCACTATCAAAGTTCAATAGTTTTTTTTACAACTTTTTAACATCAATTATCATTTTTTCTTTAATACTTCGTGACAAAGACTTATGAAACTTTTTGTAATAGGAGCTGCAGCATCATTTCCTGGATATTCCTATGTTCCTAGTACGGGAACAGTGAAGGATGTCATATTGATCATCAATGATGATCAAGGCATTCCATTAAAGGTAGCCAAAGTTCTAGGTACTTTAAAGTTATTATTCTATAGTGATATAATAGTAATTTAGTTTTTTATCACTCTTCATCGACTAATGATCCCATGATTTTTTTGTAGGGAATGATGTTTTTTGGAGAAAACTTGGTGATGAGTGTTTGTGAATATTTGGGCCCACCGCACATACCTGGTGCAACATCATATCCTAACTAAAACCCCAAACCAATATTTTGATTTCATATCATTTCTAGAATAGTTTTCCTTTTCATCCATTTCTTGAACTATATTAAAGGTAGCTTCACTTCATTTATGAGTCTAACCTATTTTTTTTTACTTAAAAGGTGGAATAACCAAGGCAAAAAGTTGAAGGATGATCTTATAGAGAACATGACCCAACTCTTTGGACCTTGTGCATTCAAGAGAAACAAGCTCCTTGAAAAAGCTGGTTTATGTTTGAAGTATATTAGGGACCAGTACAGAAAACATTTACAGGATAACCCCAGGTACGACCGTTCGCCCTATGTTCCTAAGGCTGAGTGGCAGGCTCTAATTTTGGATGGAAAGTATAAAGCTGACAAGAAAGATGCAATTACACTGGTAGAGAGTACACCAAGGTATGTGATACTATTGAGAATGTAATTATGTACTAACTAACCTCTATATTTATACTATCTAACATATTTCAAACTTTTCATAGATTGCCTGACACATCAAAGGCAACAAAGGCAAGACTAGAAAAGCACGGGACACATAAGCTCGGCTTTGGTGGTTTTTTGAAACTTCAAGCATGAGTTATAAGTATTAGTAAATGAAAAATTGTATCAAATTTTTTATATATTGTGATGGGAAATGCTAGGATAGACTAGCTTGTCTCTTCCCCTGATACTCAACTTTTGCAACTTTTGTATTTCCATTTGATATTTTAACTACCCTCCATTGGTTGATGAAACAATGTAAGTAAAATTCACCATACCACGCAAAAATGCAGGGCTCAAAGTTCAAGAGATGCCTCACAGAAGAAGATAAGAGAATTGGCTTCCAACAAAGCTATAGAGCCCTGGCTAAACGGCTATGAGCTGAAATTAGTGTGGAAGGTTCTAATAATGTTGCATCTAAGCCACAGGTAAATAAGCTAAATGAAATTTATTTTAAATTGAATATTTTACCAATTAGTCTATTTGATGTTAAGTTCCAATATAAAGTGAGTATATCTATTTTAATCAAGTAATGATAACAATGTGTAGGATGTTGGAATGCAGCTTGACAATCCTTCTACACAATCTATGGATGTTGAAGGTTCACATGATGTGCATCCTAGTGGTGGAGGTATACATTTGCTATTAAAATTTTTATATGTAATTGCAATTGGTGTTTGGATTAACATAACATTTTGTATAGCAATTGTAGAGGATTGAGGGGTCGATGTTCATGAGCGTGTTGACATTGAGTCCAGACAAAATGATGCGGTCAGATCAGGTAAAGAGCGCCATAGTTATTTTATTTAAAATAATTAAATACTTATAACAGTTATAATAAATTATTTTTAATTTAACTCTTTTATTTTCTATTGTAGAGGACCCCCCTTTGCAATAGCATAGGAATTTGAGATCATCAAGAACAAAGATAAGATCAACTAATGAGGGGGGAATTGATGATGACACTGATGCTCCTCTTAGAGCTTACATAGAAAAAAGAAATAGAAAGAAAAAAAAGAAATGATTGTCATCTACATACCTTAATTGATAATGACTAAATTTTATGTCTCAATGAATTTAATTATGTGCTAAGGAATGTTCATGAATTATGTGTTAATGCAAAATATTGATGAATGTTGCATGTTCATGAATCTAATGTGTTAATGAATGTTATCATGTGATATTGATTGAATGTTACATTTTATTAATGGTTGAAAGAATGAATGAATGTTAGATGTTAATGGGGAATGTAGAGTGATGTTAGGGGGAGGGGGTGGGGCCAAATGAGCTTCCACCTTCACGTGGTTGGCCATGTTTAGTAGAGAATATTAAACTATTCTTGAAACAAAGTGAAGCTCAATAAGATACTAAATATTTCTCTCTTTTTTCCTATGTTTAGACTGTTGTCCTATGCATCTAAGGCTTAATACTTTGAACTATCATGAAGTTCTAAACTTGTAGCTTTTTTATTGCATCCTTGGATCTCAGCACTATCTTGGGACCGTGTTATCACCAATGATATGATTATCATAATTAACTAGGGAAACAATGAGTCCCTATGTTTCATTGGATCTCATGCAACAATAGAAAGGCAATAAGAGTATAGATACTTGTGATGACACTTGAGAAAACCTTTGCATGTCTACCCTGCATTATCATACAATCAACTTACGATTGATGCATGTGTACAAGTTCTTAAAATTTATAGTACAATTTCCTCACTATCATGATCAGTCTCCCTTTTCTAGATGATGCCTAACTCAACAAGCGAGAGGGGAAAAAGACTGACCAGCATCCACCTCATGCCAATAGATTGTAGTTAGACACTGTCAGAATCAAAAGATCATAATTAAAGTCAATAGAAATAATTAAAATATTGCATGTATATGATTTGCAAAACACAATCAATTTTACCAATCTTATTTATAAATTATTCGAATAGGAGGACCTATGGAAAAGATTTAGACTAACAAGATATCGAGTCATGGATATTCATAAAATAATAAAATACTAATTGACATAAATTTATATTTAGTGTCATCACATTTAGTTTATTTAATCGAAACATCAAATGCACACAGCTAAATAGTTAGTTAATAATCAATTTTTTTATTCACATAATGAGTTAATAAAATGGGTTGTGAAAAATAATAGAGAATGCTCATGGAATGTGGAAAAGATAAGAAAGCTTATGAATAATATAATCAGGGCCACAAATGTCATACTCAGTGTCTCACCTCATTGTAACTTAGCCTAAATTGGAGAGTTCAATCTTAAGAAAAAATTGCAAATCTTACTTTGATTTCCACTTTTTTGTATCATGTATTGTTTAAGCAGTATACAAATCTAGTCCTAATGTCATTATTGTTTTTTCTTGTGAAGGTATATGGGCAGGTATGAAAATTGTGTGCTATTTTGATGGGAAAACCTATGAATGGGTGGGAATAAGTTGACAGCACAATATTATGGGTAAGGTAAGTATTATCTTCATCCTCAATTTTCCTTATCCGAGTAAAATCTAACATTAATGAGTTTAAATTGGGTTTGTGAAATGTATGATGCACCTACTTTTAAAATTTAGATCTTAATGCCACATTATTTTGGATTATGTTAGCAACTAATAAATTAATGAAGGTAGAACTCTTCCTCTACTCTGCAACTATCTCTCCACCTGCAGTAAACAATTATATCCTCGAGGCCAAGCTTAGAGAAAAGCACAAGATACAAAGATTCTATTTAATAAGTGATCTGTTTTATGTATTTTGTCAATTTAATGAGTGATCAATAAAATCTAACATTTTCTTTAGTTTCATAAATTTTGAAATTTAATTATTATTTGGCTTTACCTAAAGAGATCCTGAAAACTTAATTCAAGGCACACAGAGAATGAGCATTTTGTTTTCTGGGTGTTGCTTCAATTGCATTATTTCTTGGTGAAAAAAAGCTTTTACTAGTTCTTATTTACTTTGATTTCTATGAATTGAATCTTTCTTTGGGATGTTTATCTAATGTCATCCATATATCTCGACTGTCTCTTGAGGGATAGCAATGCTTTCAGAGCAATAGTTATATAGATCTGTCATCCAGATTGTTCAGCCTTTAATTTTTTGCTTGTGAAGTGCACATTACAATTTGTGCTATGATATTTCAGTACCTGTTTGTTATACTATTTTTATTATATTTCAAATGAATCATTTTTATTGCACGGTCAAATCTTAGTGTCAAGATATAGCTTGCATTGTGTTGTTAAGATATATCTTTGGAAGAGGCTACTTTCCCAAGATCATGACAAAGCAAAGTCAATCATTCTACTACAAGCATTGGACATGGCACATTACAATAATAATAGGCTTTATGATTATGTAATGTCTCATTTGGAAATATGATTTTTTCTTATAGCTAAATAAGGGGCAGCTAAAGCCAAGAGTTTTATATTGAAGTATGATAGAAACATCTTTTGAAGTGACAGTTTCTAAAAGTAGTTCAAGCTGAAAAAAAAGACACAAGTTCAGAAAATGAGTGTAAATTTTGAGCTGAATGGAATCATGCATGTACATACTTGGGTGATTCCAGCTCCATCAAGACACTTCTAGGTTTTTTTGAAAGTTGATTAAGTGGTGGTCTTTTTTTGTGCAGGAATAGATGGGCCCTATAATTGGACTTGGTGAAGTGCACATATATATAAGCTTGGACATTTTTCACATTTTTTATGACTAGTTCAAGTTGACAAACATATTGACATTAGTTTTTGGATTGGAGTCCTTGCACATGGAGGAGGTGTTGATGAGGCACATTATTGGGTTGTGAAGGTGCTATAAGGTTGAGGAAGTTACAGTGAAGGCTAAAACATGGCTGGCCGGTTGTGTAGTTGTGTGTGCTCCAGCTTTATGTAAAATACAAAGGTTGTTGAATGAAAGCTATGGAATTTGTTGAAGGCTTGTCATTCAGTTGGTTGAGCATAATTGATGAGCGTTATGGTATCTTTCTTCAGTATGACTGTTGACATTCATCAAACATCAAACTTGCTAGAGGTGAATTTGGTTAGTTTTGATCTCTGGAGGATTTTGATGGACATGATCTTCTTTCTTGTGACTGTTCAACTGAAAGACAATTTTTGATTTAGATGTATGTTTATTCATCATGTTATAATTTGTGTATTACAACAAAGATGCCAATATCTACATAATCTAATCAGTTTTATTAAAAGATTAATATTATTATTATAGAAATAAAATGGAGAATAATGAAAAAACATGACCCACCAATTTTGTTGTCTCATCTCTCACCAAAGCTTTGATTTCAAAATTCTGATTGTTATTATCAAGAAGGAAAAGAAAGGTTGGAAATGTTTCTTTATAAATAACTTCTTGTAAACTTTTAAGGTTCAAAGTGAATTTTTTTTTAAAAAGCTATTATTTTTTTCTAATTATTATTATGAAGTCTTTATAGCATATTATATTTAATCATGTATAAACATTTATACTTTTTATGATAGTTTTGTTTAGTATTTATGTAGTAAGTAGTATCTTGAATTTACATTTAGTTTTAGATTATAAATATGTATTTATCTATGTATTTAAGGTTCAAAGTGAAAAAAATAATTTAAAAAGCTATTACTTTTTTCTGCATATTATTATTATGAAGTCTTTACAACATTTAGCTTTATGTTATTATATTTGTTTCATTTTATTATTTTATTTTGTTTATTATTTAAATAGATACCATTTATATATGCTACCATACATATTATATTTTATCATGTATAAAAATTTATACTTTTTATGATAGTTTTGTTTAGTATTTATGCAGTAAGTAGTATTTTGAATTTACATTTAGTTTTAGATTATAAATATGTATGGATCTATGATTTGTATATTTTTAAGACAAATATTCATGTATCTCTATTCATACCCAGCTATAAATTAATAATCTAAGAAATTTTTAATTTATTTTTATATCTTAAAAGATGGAGAAACTCCTTTAAATGGTTTGTGAGCACTCAATCAGCTCTGCAGTTGTGATGAGGTCTTTATTTTCATTCGTGGTCATACAATAGAATATTTCAAGTGATAAAATTCATAGTATTGTAACCAAATTTTAACTGATAGAATTCATTTATGCTTGATTTATCGACAAGTTTGATTTAGTTTTTGAGCTTTATATGAGGTCAAATCTCAGCACTATAAAACTTGAACACACAAAACAAATTCTTAAATACGTAAGTTTTGGTACGACACAAAAGTCAAACCAATATTTTACTTTTATCTTTTAATTGCATAACTTTTCCCATTTTCTAATTAGTATATTGGTATGATAAAAAAATATTTCTCTAAACTTAATATATGATGAACAGGCACAATGGCTTTGACTGAGGTTGAGTGAATTTCAATTACTATTGCAGCACTAGGTATTTTGGCATTCATCTTTGGAGTTGTGGCCGAGAACAAGAAGGTTTCATGTCTTGAACTTTTTCATCTCTTGAAAGATTGGTATTAGTGCAATATTATGAGGACAATCAATATATTTTAACTATCCTAGCAAATTTTCATAATTTTTTTATCAATTGCTTAGGTTGGGTCTATTTCTTTAAATTGCAAACCAACAGTATATAGAGAGCTCAATTGAAAATCACATAGAAGTCATTTCAACATTTCATTACAAAAAATCTAAGTTACCAAATTCATTCTTCGACGTAGCAAAGTCTGGTAAGATTCTGATGGTGAATTGATGAGGCTTTAGGCCCTTCCAAATAGTGCAACCTCCGGTAGTTAGCTTTTAGCCTATGCTAAAGTGAATATGTTATTACAAATGTGAATCATTTGTTATGTAAAAAAAAATGCTTAAGAAAACTATCTATTCAACTTCCGTTGACCAGTAAAGGGGTGAAACAAGAGTGTTATCCATCAGCATGGTTCCATTGAATGGAAAGGTCTGCTGATTTGGAATCTGTGAAGGTAGAATTAGGGAAATGGAATTTGTGAATTGGCAAGGTGTTAGTGGAATACAAAAGCTAATCCGATAGCAAGCTAGAAAACAATTTGTGCTTGGCATATTTTCCCCATCTTTGAAGGAATTTTTTTCATCCTTCTGAATTCAATAGTTGTCTAACAATGGGTATCCTCCCATGAATCATTCCAAAATAAAGCTTTACTTTCCTCCATTATGTTCCATGTGGTGTGATCTAGTATTATTTTGCTAGAGTTAGATATAAAGATCCATATTTAGGATCCTTTGGGAAATTTCATAATTCTTAAGGCTTCCTCCCTATTTAGGTTTGCAAGGTATATCTCTCTTAAGATTCTAACACATTTAAAATTTAGTTCATGATGAATTTTCCAAAAATAATTTACCCCTAAAGCTTGGTTTTGATGTAGTTGATTTTTGAAACTAGTTCCCCCATATCCCACTAGTTAACAAATTCTGTTCCAAGCCATAAATACAAATTTCTTATTGGTATTTGTTCCTTGTAAAAAAGAATTTCCTCATTTTCTTTACAATATCCATATAATTATTCGTTAGTAGCAAGATGCATGACATCAAGTATATTGGGATTGTTGTTAGTTTAAATTTCTAGGGACCACATTGCATTTTACCAATCTGCTTTAGTATTCAGAATAAATTGATTATTCGATTATGTATGCAAAACAATTTAAATTTTACCTTTTCCTTTGTATTTGAAAAAAATTTGGCAACCTTAAGAGCTTCTCAAGATTTTTTTACCCTCTAAAGTTCATAAAAGAAAGAAAGGAGCTCTGTAGGGCATGCTTGTGTTAGTTGATCTTCATGGGGGAGATTGATTGGGTATGAATCCTGAGTCACATTATCCAATCACCATCTGGTGAATTTTCACTTGAAAGCTATATGTAAATTATAAATAGACATATGTAGTTATGTAATATATTTAAATTGTATATTGGATTAATATAATAATTTCCTGTACAAGTTGTAGGCAAGTTTTTATGAACTATGATAAATACTTGTGTACTTGTATTTTTTTTTCTTTATATATATATATATATATATAGAAGAAAACCTGGTATCCTTGTCCAGTACAAAGTATAAACCTAATAACCTTTTGAGACCTAATCCTAAACCAAATTACTTAGATGCAGATTATATACATCTAAAGTGACTCAATGCAAAATGATTTTTCTCTCACAAACTAGAATTGGGGAATTGCTCATTTCTATCAGCTAATTGACAACCAACAATCCCATAATATAATATGCACTGATTCTCGTATGCCTACTATTTGTAATACCGAGATGGAGAAAATAAACTTTGTACCAATGATGTCATGTCTTAACTGACTCACCATTAATAATTTTTGCTAATCTTGGATGAGCATCAAGAATAGTAGCCACTCCCTGCTCATGTGTTGAAATGTCATCACAACCTAAGTTTGATAGGTAATAAGCAACTTGGTTTCCTTCTCAAAATATATGCAGAAAAACACATTCTTGAAATGAGTCAACCAATCTCCAAACTTGTTTCAATATATAAGCTAATTTTTGTTTATGCACTACTCTGCCAAAGCAAGCATGGATTTTAATGACGGAGTCACCTTCAACATGAACTCAAGTGAGATTGAGAGAAGCAGCATGAACTAAAACCTTGTAGTAAAGCATAGACTTCTACTTGATTCTTGATACCTTTAGGGATTGGTAAAGATTTTAGTGCTAAAGGTATTCCATAATAATTTCTCAATCAAATTCCAATGCTAGAGGGTGATCCCACAATAATGGGTTCCACTTTTTGACCAATTTTGACACTGAAATCAATATTTTTGTAACAAATGTCATGTTCAAGTGACTATATCTCCAAAACTATAAATAATTTCAAGATGACATAAACTAGTGATTTTGAGTACTTTGTTCCTACTTTGTAACCATATTTTTTAATCTAAAAAATATATTTATTTATGTCAATTTTTTTTATCTCCTCTGAAAAGTGGTACATAATAAAATTCAATATTTTAAAAAGTGACAGTTTATTTGACACACATAACTTTTTTTCTAGAAATGATAATGAAGTAATTCTTTCGATGTTAGACTTGTAACATCAATATCCAAAGGATGCATTTGGTTTGATTTATTTTGGTTGAATATTGCATAGTTTATGATGTTTTGAATTGAAAGGTACAGCTCCCTTATGGAATCATATGCAATGAATTTGTTTTATTCCTAAACTAAAAAGATGCATTCTTAACCCAAGAATGGAAGAGGAGAACCAAGCTAATCCTAGGCAAGACTAGCTCAGGTAGATTTAAGATCCTAAACCTAGCCAATCCCAAGAATTCACAATCTTATGACTCCTCAGTATTGGTAATGCAATATGAAGAATTTGTTAATGCAGATGTAATGCAGAATGAAAAATGAAGCGAGTTAAATATTCCAATTTCCATCATAGGAAGGCATGCAAACACTATGATCTACATCACATTCAATATTTGACACAAAATTCAAGATAGTGTCCAAGACTGAATATACCAACACTCTAACTGAATATAACTAGAAAATTAACAACTAAACACTCTAGTTCAGGGTGAAACTTTTCTCTGTTTCGAACACACAAATACAATACCCAGATTTATTTGCTCACAATTTCTTCTCATATCTATTACAGAAATCAAAATAATCACCCCTATATACAATCAAATGAAATACATAAACTAACATGCCCTCTCCTCTACTCCAGCTCTCTGACTATATGCAAAAAATAAAAAATAAAAAAACCCTTCTAACTTCTATCAAATTCCTATTTTAACTTCTTTGTTTCTGACTGTGTCCCTTCATTCACCAAAATAATTGATCCTTTCTAATCCAAGTCTCTAATCATTTATTAATTATAATCTATTGTCAATCTTTTTGAATCCAACTTCTTTAACTTCAATACCTTAACCATTTTAATGGTATCACTTTTTTTTGGGTTTAATGCAAAGGATTTCCCAAAGTTGGTGACAATTTTACGAATATTGGTACTATTGGGAGTCCTCAACTCTTCATTTTCAAAAATAGGAATGGTCTATAATTTATGCCTTCAATTCAACTTCATGATCTCGCAGCTATCTAGCCCTTTCAAAATCTTGGCCTCGACCAACTTTATTCTTCTCTTTTGTAATCTGCCTTAGTTCTTTGTCAAGTGCTTTAGCATCTTCAGGGAGTTGTGTATAAAGAAAATGCACATGGGAATACTCCAAAGCCTCATCAAAATAATGTAGCTAATGATGAATCTCATATGGTTCATGTAGACTTACTAATATCTGTATTGTCTCATCCACAGTTGGATAAAGGAACAAAGAAAAGAGATAAAGGAACTCTCCCATGTTCTCCACATCTAACAAAGAAAAGAGATAAAGGAACCACCTTGTCATTGCCAAAAAACAATGAAGTACACATGATAACAAATGAACAAAAAAGAGTGACCACCATAGCTTCAATACATCTCAAAAAACAATGTTATGTGAACCAAAACATCCAAGAAGATAACCAAGACCAAAGAATGAAACTGCAAATCATAAGCATGTAGCATGTCCTTCTACAAACACTTCTAAATGTCAACTGTGCCAAGTATGATCTCCTTCACAGCCCCAAGAGAAAATCCATAACAACATCCAAAACTATTCAACCTCAAGAGATCAAACATAATATGATATTATAAATCTACATAGATGTGAGCCTCTCAAAGAAGATCAAACAAATCCGTTTCCCATTTTAGGAAATCAACCCACTACCATCTCGTATTGTCATCATAAATGAAAGTACACCTCAAGGAGATAATCATGTTATCCATCTCTCATAATGAATCCTTCAGAACCATCTAGCTATAGCTAAAGATCCATGGATATGAAAGAAAAGATAAAGAACCTGAAAGTAACATTGGGCAATACCTCTCAAGTGATAAACTACGAAATAGACCAAGAGTGGCGAATGAGAATGCTCCTCCAAGTTATGCAAGTCACCCTATGACTTATCCAAGAAAAATCTCCTCATAGGTCTATATTGAACTCACATTCAATAAAGGTGTAGGCTCCTCGAACTTTTTGCTAAAATCTCATCAAGAGTATACATCTCAACAACATGTCTCTCATCTCAAGACAACTCTAGCCTCACCTAAGTCTCCAAGTATCCACAAGCAACTGTAATCAATCACTCCATGAAAAACTCCACTATAACATAGTACTATCATGAAGTATCGAGAAAATGATCAAAGTACTCAATACCAAGAAACTAAAACAAGAATAATATCAAAGCTCCAACCATGGAATTAGGAACATAAACATGACATCATGATCTAAACTATCTCCTCCAAAGAGATAACATGCTTCATGTGATTATATAAAATAATAGCATAAAAAACATCTCTACCAAGGATTCCTTGAATCCTAAAGATGTCAACATCTCCAAACACATGAAGATACCATCTCCAACTAGTGAACCAAAAAATGTGAAAGACCCTTCTGCAACAACAGGATCTAAGGCATCCTCCAGCATCTACAACACTAAAGAAGATCATCCATCACCATATGATGGAAAAATACAACCACTGCTAAAGCTTCCACTAAAGCGTGATACCAAGCTCTCCAAGTATATGACACACCATCCTCAAAATTTGAAAATCATCTAGGCCCACACATCACACTAGGTGAAACCAAGATCTCTAGACTAAGGAAATTCACCGTGCTTTAGGACTCCATAACTGACTATCCAAGAACTCAAATATCATCCATCCTCTCTCTCAAAGAAACCATGCAAATGCATAAGTGACCACAAACAAGGCCAGCTAACAAGTCTGCACCAATATTGAATCAAATCTAGTGGATATAAATAGTCCACATCCAAGTTATCCCACGGCAATTAAATGGGTGGCCTATGCACCAGACTGCATAACTTGTAGATCTGATCATTATAACATGCAAACACACTATCACATTAGTGAAATATGAAAATGAGATCAAATAGAATTATCATGTAGACAACATGACTCAAACACCGGATCAAGCACAAATCTAATTTTCCAATTATGTCCACATCAAGCACCATAGTCCAGGAATCCAACAAAGCATCACCATAAAAATGCTGAGTGACTGACCACATACCAAAATCTCCATGCAGAGAAATAAAAACACCTCCTCTCACCATGCACAAATAATTCATGCATGTAGAACTACAACTATCTCATCTAGTACCACTCTAAAGGAACAAGAATCCAAAAAATAGCTCTTCAGTAGATCCACACAAAAACTACAAGTTTTTATTTCAGCATGCAAAACCTGCAAAAACATTGTGTTTATGAACACCCATGCACGTCCACACCCACTTCTCATCTGGAAGACTCAAAGTCTGAGTAAAATACCAAACAACTAAACCCAAAATAATGGATTATCATAAATGAACATCACCATAGATTTTTTGGAAAAATCTATAAACCCCTCAGATCCAAAGAACACAAATCCAAGCCATGCATGTATAAACATCGAAGAGGAAAACATAGTACTGGAACTCCAGGCCCACTTGTAGTCCAGTCCCACAACCACTACTAGTACATGCATCTGAGAAAGATAGGGTATTTAGAAGCTTCCAGATCATTCAATGATCAACTCCATAGCCTCTATGCATTCCAAGTAAAAAAAGAGACACCTTCAAATACCCATGCATCAAGAATTATTCTACTATCAACCAAGAGCTCCAAATCAATGTCATTTCAACATGACCAACTCTTTTTTCTTTATCTTCACCATCCTTAAAGAAATGTCTGCTATCTCCTAAAAGAATAAATCAATTGCAAGACTTCCACTCATAAAAGGATTGAATATCAATCAATTTCTTCAAAAAAACTTCTTCAAGTTCTACAAGCTAAGAAATCTTAACACAAGAAATACCCAGATCTAGAAACTTTGTTAATCCTCACATGCAAGCAACATGAAATTCACAAAAATGGGCTCTGATACCAATTGAAGGGAAATGAGAGCATCCCAGAAATTCATCTGAGATTAATATGCACATCATATATACAATAGTTTCTTGAACAACTTTTAATAAGAAAATATAAGTACATACTACTATGCAATAAAAGCGAAAACAGACATAGTTGATTTCCCACAATTAAAACCTTAAAGGAAAGTGATTGCAATTTAGAGATCATCATAGAACTAGATGATGAGATAGAATAAAGAACACAAATATACGTGGGGAAAACCTTTCTAGGTAAAAACCCCACCCTCCAAACCATTAAGCTAATGTATTATTCAACAAAAAGTTACAATACAGTTTCATCCTTCAGATGGAGATTTACATCTTGCTCCATTCTAGAAAAAATCTAGCAGCATAAACCTATGAAAATAGGTTCTCATCTCTCTCTCAATTCTCTACAATAGTGCTTGTACTTATAGAGTTTTCATACAAGAGGAAATAGTTTCTAAAGCATCTACATTCAATGCATCTAAAAATTATTTTAGAAACTTCCTTATGCACAACCCTTGCATAAAAACAAAGCATAAGAGAATAAATCACCAAGAAGCATAAGCTTTCTATTTTTCTACTCCAAGTCTTTTCTTGTGCAAGAATCCAGCTTCATTTAGCAACTTTCCAAGAAAGCACAAATAAAGCAATAAGGTATGGTAAGGTTGAGTCACCTTATCCCAACAGTAATGACACTCTAATATTCATCTTCAATGAAAATTTTAATTAATACTATAAGGAATGTGTGCTACTACTTCTTGTATCTTATGTCATGTACCTCAAGTTTTGAATAATCGTTGGCTATTTACTTTTTCATCCCTCTACGTATATATATTGTTATCTTCCAAATTGCATAGCTTAATATTTTATTTCTATGTATGAAAATTGTTCACTCCTTAATTATACATGGTTTGATGGTTGAAAAATATCATCTGATAGACTTTCCTTATTTCCTAACTACAAATGAGCAACTAGGTGGCTATTCTTCTTCTTTTGATTAGTATCTTGATCAAATATTTCCTTGTAGAATCCTCCCAGATTGAATAGCTATATTTTTCTTCTAACCCTCCTAATGAGATGTGAATTTAATTCTATGGGTAGCTTCTATGTGTCATTCAATCTCCTATTCTACTTTCTACTTTAGACTTGTTATCCACATCACTTTTCACTATGATTTTGTTGAATGGTTGGCATGGTCAATTCAATGCTAAGCTAATAGTATTTCTATCTCACTATTGCTAAGGTGGATGTCTTTTTCCTTGTATCTGGTTTGATGGTTTATCTCCCCCGAATTAGCCAGTCTCCATCTTCATTTAATAGTATTTTAAAGATGAATGGTTACATTCCATGGATGCGATAATACTAGAGTTACCCATTGGTAATACTAATGCCTAATTTTTAATTACTTGACTCCTTACTTAATCCAAAATGTGTAAGGGCTTAATCATTCCTGGCATGATTATCTTGTGACACCAGAATACACAATCTAAAATATTAGTCATAATAAAGGCATATTTATTATTGTCATCTCAAAAGTATCTGCAAGGTTCAATTTAATACCAACTTAGGTCATCTTTTGAATACATAATAATACATTGTGACACTATTAGAATTACGTCCATAAATAATTGACAAGATGTGATAATCGATTAGTTGTCTTCCAATATCAAAACACATATAAATGGATATCTCAATCTTCATTTCATATTATAATTTATTTTGTATTATTATTTGTCATAATAAAGGCATATTTATCATTGTCACCTCAAATGTATCTACAAGGTTCAATATAATGCCAACTTAGGTCATCTGTCAAATACATAATAATACATCATGGCACTATAAGAGTTATATCCATAAATAATTGACAAGATGTGATACTCAATTAGCTATCTTCCAATATCAAAAGACATATGAAGGGTTCTCTTGATCAATCCATATTATATTTTATCTTTTATTATTATTGTCTTTAGTAATTATAATATCTCTTTATAATTATTAAAATTGTTTCTTATAATGATTATCCTAATAAGTATGATTACTCCAGTGCTAGAGATTGTTAAGTGTTCTCAAAAAGATGATACTCTAGTTAATATGCATGCACGATGTGCACACACACACAAGTGTGTGTGTGTGTGTGTGTGTATGTGTGTACATATGTTTATCTCTATGTACTTATACATATTTATATATATGTACATGTATATGTATACATATGTATATAAACATATATGTACATATACATACATACATACATATACATACACACACATACGTACATATATATATATATATATATATATATATACACACATAGAGATAAACATATGTATATGTATATTTCATGTGTATATATGAGTTATTTTTTTAGTAGATATTTCAATACTATTTAAGTATTTATTTCTTTACTATTATAGCTCTATTATTTTATCATATATTTACTAGTAAACCTTATTTCACTAGAGACATTATAGTCCTCCCTTCCAAAAATTGATTGTTCTCAACCAATTCAAACCAATATGAGTGGTGACATGCAATGTTGATATCCCATATGATGGTCTTGAAATGATGATCCAACTTAGGATTAGATCTGCAATATAGTTTTAAATTTATTAAAGCTCAATATTTTTTTCAAAATACTAAGAATACTTCAAGGATAGAACTTATTTGTGTAGAGTTTTACATTAATAGGTTTTTAATAATGTCTTCTTAGTTTCTATACTCACTAAAAGTTCTTTTCATCCAGTCTTGATGGAATGTCCTCAATCTCAATGCTAGTTAAGAGTGTCCATGATGCTTGGTAGCCACTAATAATGTCCTTACTTTTTAAATCCACTCGCTAAGAATATCCCTAACCCTTGGATCTCATATATATATATATATATATATATATATATATATATATATATATATATATATATATATATATATATATATATATATATATATATACATACATACATACATACATACATACATACATACATACATACATACATACATACATACATACATACTAGGATATATGGAAAAAAAAACATGCACAAAATATATATATTAGTATATCAACATATGATAAAAACATGAATTATACACACATTAATGTATCAAGATACAATGTAGACACAGAGCATACACATGTTAGAGGCTTTGGCAGTTTCCAATTTGAGATAAGCCAAGGTCGAAGACATGTTTTACAAAATCTATATCTAAACAATATCCATGTATTTCCAAATTTTAGATTGTTGTTTGTGCTACCCGAGTTAGTGGTGACTTTCTTCTTGAGAAATTTTAATAAAACTGCATCACATATTAATACTTTAAAAAATGTATAAGAGACTTACTCAATCTTGTAAGTCATGAAAATATAAGATCCTAATTCTCAATTTAAGGTCCTTCCTAAAGAGATGTTGTGATCAGATGCTTAGTTCCTAAGGGTGTGCTTCCTAGGGCTATACTTATCTAGAACAACTCTCCACTAAGAACCATGTCCTCGCTATACTTCCTCTCATTAAGATCTAATGGATAATCAATCTTGGTATATCCATCCTTCCTAGGAGAGAATTCTTTTAGATCCTAGGCCTTATGGATACCAACATTGGCTGTATCCATCCTTCTTATGAGATGTACTACTCATCCTAATCCTTATGGATAACCACATAGGTATATCCATCCTTTCATATAAAATTGGTTGATTATATAGTGGTTCTTTAGAGAATACTTTATTTCTTGCCTTAATAATATACCTTTGTAGGACATCTTGTGAAGTCCTTTATAGAGGTTATCTCTCTACCTTAATTCCTTCCTGGAATTATTATTGTCCTCTTATAATTGGCTACTTAGAGTAGTCTTATTTCTTCCTTCCATTGATCTCAATAGATTTCATGTTGTACAAGACTTGATCATTAATTGTAATAAATCACTATGTCATTTATTGGTCTTATATATTTTTGACTGATATTCTTGTTGTGTCCTTTTGAGTTCCATTTGAAGATTGTTGAATTATCAATTCCTCTTACATAAATCCTTCCCTTGACTACTCATTGCTATTGATGTTCTTTCTTTCATATGTGCTGATAGGTACATGTTGTGTCTTATTTTATATGTGATGAATACTATGTGATAGATGTTGATCTTGATGTTGAATGAGTTATGTATTCTTTATTTTACTTTCTTCACATCTTTTATGATGTTGTACTACCACTTTAATGTTACCTATCTGATCCTTGTTTAATTGGGATTGATTTATATTAAATTCAAGAGACCTTTTCAATAATGACCTCAATCTTGGGTGCTATAGTTTTATTGAAGAGACAAAGTCCCTTAACTTGTTTGTTGTGATCTATTTAATTCTCATAAGAGTCATATTCGAAATAATTATCTTATCCTTATTCATTCATTTGCCAAAGCCTTGACAATATTTATTTTAGAAATTGGCAATGTTCTACAATCGTATATAAGGGTATCCTTAATAGATTATATCTACCATTGATTACTTATGCTGATCATGGATATATGATTAGATATTTATACCTCCTTACTAATGATGCTCTAATATTTATCTTCGGTAAAATGTTAAATAATATTATAAGAAATGTGTTTTTCTATTCCTTGTATCTTATTTTGTGTAACTCAAGTTTTGATTAATCATTGGCCATTTAATAGGTCATCCCTCTATGTGTGTGTGTGTGTGTGTGCTCAATTCAATGCTGAGCTTACAATATTTTTATTGAATGGTTGGAGTGCTCAATTCAATGCTGAGCTTACAATATTTTTATCTTGATATTGCTAAGGTGGATCTCTTTTTCATTCCATCCGGTTCAATAATTTTCCTCCTACCTAGTTGTATGGTGTCTAATTTCATTAAATAGTCTTGTATAGATTAATGGTTACATCCCATGGATATAATAATACAAAGATTCTCATTCATAAAGCTAATGAATAAATATTAATTAGTTGATTCCTTACTCCATCCAATACACATAAGGGGTTAAACATCTCTAGTGTGACAATCTTGTGATGCTACAATATTCAATCTAAAATATTTTGTTATGATATAAAAAAAATTGTGGTGGTGGGGGTGTGTGGGGGGGGGGGGTTGTGAATTAGTTATCCTCAGGTCCCAATATACCAATTCAACTATATACTAAATTCAAATAACTTTAACAATCTATATAAACCACTCAGTCCATATAGTAACTCATCGACAACTTATTTTTTTCTCTTCAACTTAACTCTCTATTTAGTATACACCAACCACAAATAAAATAAATAATAGTAAATAACATGAAACACACATATAACATTCACACATATATGAAACCAATATATCATGTGCAAAATAAATTTGGAAAAATCCACCAAGTAACATGCTACCACTTTTCACACTTCTAAAGTCAGGTCAGTTCAAAGCTAATCCCATTAACAATTAAAAAACACACTATTTTTGAAGTATTAGATAGCAACCAAATGAAAGGTTGGCTGACCCTAGTTTTAAAAAAAATGTCTCAACAAAAATGGTCAGAGGTTACCATCCACCTATCTAACTAATACTAGTTTTCAACTTCAAGAAACAAACATAGAAAAGCTCCAAAGAAGAGAAGTTTTTACCATCGACCCTATTCTTAACAAGCATATAAAATGTAAAAACATACTAATAGCTAATAGACTTATTGCTACTATCAGTCTAGTACTTGATCAAAAATATATGTAATAAAACCCTATAGGGCACCAAGTTCATCAAGGACCAAACCATAAAAATAACAACAAAAAATAGAACTGGAGCTAGTTGCCCACTCTCTTTTCACCTTCCTCAATCCTCTTCTCCTTAGGCTCTTCCCTATTTATGTCGACTACCTCCTCTTTGATAGGTTTCTTAAGGAGAGTTCTAAGCCAATCCTCAATTAGGAAGTTGTAAATGGAGTGAGTGGTTTCTCTCTCCTTGCTCAAATACTTCTCATCCTTGTTCATCTATAGGAAAAGGAGAGTGATGGAAGTAGAGTGCATGACCTTCGTGGAGAATTCCACCAAGGTTTCAATTTTTTTATAGAAGCCAATGTGGTTCTCTGTGAGCTCTTTTATAGAATTCTCTAGACTCTCTAGCCTCACCTTACTATGATTTTGACCACAGCTTTGTTTCACCTTTTCCCCCCACCTTTGGGAGTTCTTTTCATGGGGGAGGTGATGTCCTCCCTCCAACTTACTTTTGGGGAAGGGATAGCTTCCAAGGTGTTTGAGACATGTGAGGGGCTGAGAGGGCTAGAGAATACCTTCTTTTCATTTTCCTTGTAAGGTCTCTTCCACTTGATGGGTTTCTTCTCGCTCTTGGTTGACTCAGAGCTAAATTTTTGTTTAGTGGGGGACTTGAATTTCTCTAATTGGAGATGTCTGATAGCCCTCTGAGGGGATTTTTTGCTCTTCCCTATGTCAGTATTGAACTCAATAAGGCTAATCTTAACCTTTGAATAAGGGGTTTTCTTGGATTTTCTATGGCTAGAGCCAAGGGTAGGATCCATGGATATTTGGGGGGTAGTAGTAGCCAGCTGGTTGACTAGAAGTAGTGGGTTTAAGGAAAGGTGATTTTCATAAATTTTGTGCATGAAACCCTTATGGATAATATAAAAGGGTTTTCCCTCTTCTCTTTTTTTTCCTAGCCTTAAAGACATAGTCCTCCGTGGAATACAAAAAAGGTAAGGAATAGAAATTAGATCATGGTTCCTAAAATGCTTGAGAATGTGGAAATGGTAGTCATACAACACCTAGAACCAATCTTCAAGTGTAATATACCTCATAATAGTGTAGCAAATCACATCCCAAGGAGTCAAAAAATCCTACCTAGAAAACCCACCACAAATGTGCATTGGCTCCTCATTAGGTCTAAAAAAATTTCTTAGATTGGTTTCATCTACCACCCTAGCCTACTTACAGCAATTTTTTCCTTCCATGGCAAACCAACCAACCCTAGCAACTAGTTCCTCTTTGATTTGAAACTGCATTCCATTAATGTTAACCTTCCTGTCATTCTAGGAATTTAAAATTTACATCAAGACATGTTTGTCATGCTTTCTCGTACATTCCATAAATGAAAGTAGGCATCCTTCCCAAAGATAAACGCAACAAGCTTCACTCTTCCTGATGTACTCCTTAATCTCTATTGGCTCAATGTGATTACTGGTTCCCATTTCTTCACCAAGCTCGATTACTAATTTCTCAAAGTTTTTTGACATCTCCTTCATATAGTGGAAGAAATGATAGAATAAATAAATCACATCAAGCTAAAAATGTTAAGGCAATAGAAATCCATCATAAGATTGCAAGGCTTCTCTAAATATGAGAAACCACTCTATGTGGCATGTGTGATACGTACATTTCCCTCCAAATTAAACCATCACTAGCTGAAGTTGAAATGGGATTTTGTGAAATTATCCTTGTCATCCTACTTTTTATGGTTCACCACATCTGAACATAATGAAACCACTCATCCTTTTTCTAAAATAATTAGAGTTTGTGGAGATGGGATCATAAAAGAAAATCCTCACACAATCTTGCCCAAAATTTACTTTATGAAAATAAATCCACTAGCCTTCTCATCCACATAGCTTTATAAAGGTACAAAAACATTTCAAATGACTCATATTGCCTTGTGTAAAGTATGCTCACATTCCATCATCACTTAAGTTCATGAAGGAAGTTGGCTAAAATCATCCCATTCAACAATTTATGTGGTGTTATGACCAAAGTTTGCCAACTCATCTGCCACTCCATTTCCTTCATGGTCTATGTGGCGAACGTGGATCTCTTCACACCCCTCCATCAACTTGATAATTTCCTCTATTATTATTTTGATCATCCAACTACTTAGGCCCTCTCCTTTAACTATTTTGATAATTAGCATTAAATCCCTTTCAATTTCCACTTTGTTGATTCCTCTAACTCAAAAAATTATCAACCCCCATAGAAGGGCTAGGGCTTCCACTTCATTATTTGAACCACCTATGTATTTCCTAGTGTAAGAGGCCACAAATTACCTAGAATATTTTAGAGGACATCCCCAGCTACAATGCTACCAACCATGCTTAACCCATCAAAATTAAGTTTTATCTAAGTTTTAGGAGGGGGATGCCACACCATTCTATTCCTAGCCATAACTTTGGTGTTATCAAACAATTCCACCATCAAACCTAAATTCAAAGAAGACACCCACTTCATATAAAGTCTTTCTAGGGGGTTTGGGGGGATTCTGTCACTAAATCCTACTACATTCCTGCAAGAGTCTAATAATCTATTGGGCCATCTCCAAACTAGTAGTGACTTTATCCCTTAAGATTCTATTATTATGCTCCTTCCAAATTTTTCACAAGACATATGGGGGGGGGGGGGTCATTCACCATAAAATTTTGAGAAAAGGGTGATCTATCAGCTCGTACTAGTGAAAAAATTGGTGTAATTTTTCATTTGCACACTACTTGAATTCCCATAATGCAAGGAACCCCCTCCAAACCTCAAACAAAAAAGGGCAATAGATGAGAAGGTACAGGATAGATTCTACTTCTTTGTAACATAAAATACAATAGTTAGCTAGCTGACACCCTCTCCTTTGAAGATCATCAATGGTGAGTATATTCTTATGTAAGGACATCCACCAACAAATAGCTATCTTTGGTAGGATTCATGGGTACTAGACCTTCCTCGAATACCTTAGGGCCCAATCCTTCCCGAGACAACAAAGGTAAGAAGATTTCACCATGAAGTCTCTTGAGGAGGTAAGTCTCCAAACCAAAGAGACACAAATCAGAGTGGATGGGATCCTATAATTCTGAAGAAGATTTTGGAGTTCCAGAGGAAGCCTCATCCCTTCTATATTATTAATTATTTTCTATTTCCTTTCTAAGGTGATATAGCTTTGAATTACAGTACCATTCTATCTAGTGCAATCCTCTTTCAAGGGTTGGAATTTAGTGTGCATGATGGGGTAATCTTGAAGCCATTGTTCTTGCCAGAAGTCAATGTTGCTATGATTTCCCATCACCTAGTGAGTACCTTTCTTTAAAATTATCTAGGTAAGCATCACATTGTTCCCAAATTTTAAAACTTGGGTGAGGGCATGGGTCAAGAGGAGGTGATCGAACAAGTCCCCTCCTAGATATTTTTCCTTCACAATGTTGTACTATCTACCCAAAGAGTTCATCAGTCTCCAACCAACCTTAGTCAAGAGGGCCTTCTTAATATGTTCTATCCACCTAATATTTGATCCCCCAATGGCCTTAGGATGATAGACTTTTTTCCCAACTCACCAAGTTCATCTTAGATTTCTCTATAGAACTTGACCATAACAAATTCTTTTGGATTTTTTCAAGGATATCACTATATCTAAAGTTGCACAACTGGAAAGTCATAAATATGGTTGAACAAAAAACACATGGTTAGGTATGACCTTGTTAAATGATATAGTAACCCTCTTAGGAGTAGCCTAGTTAAAGGACTTTGGATAATTCCATTATAATGTTACATTGACTAAATGATTTACAAAATAATTGTCAAGTCAACCTTGAATTAAGGATTTTGACTACCATAATGGTTAAAAAGTAACAAGAAGTTTGGCCTATAAAATATAATTCATTTTACAAATTTAGATCTCTATTTGGGTCATTTTCTAGTTCCTTAACTAGATTTCATTATAATCTCCATCAGTGATGTTCTTGGAAACCATTCAAATGTTTACACCTCACCAATATGTTTACTTCTCCTCTACTACTTTGTTCTTCTCAAGTTCTTCCTCAAACAGGTAAGGAACAATGAACCAACCTTAGAATAAATCTCTTATTTCTCCTTAGATAGGTAATTTTTATCTTTTTTCTCTTAAACATCACCATAGATCTTAGGGTTAGGTTAGATCCATTAAACCTATCCATCATTTTTTCTTTCTACTCTTTTCTTGCTACTTCTAGAAATTTCTTTTTAAATATTTTCCATTGACCACATAAGGTTGATATTGATGTTATGAGCCTAAGGTATAAAAGTACAAAGTTGTGTCACCTTTTAGGATGAATTATTAGAAAATTTGAGTTTGAGTATTTCTTTTGGAAAATCAATTTTTTTCAAACACTAATAAATTTATTCTAGCTATGTTATATATGGTCTCATAATTTTCCAATTGGAAATATCCATTAAATGCATGTTTTATACTAGTTTGTATCCAATTATTGGAAAAATAAAATTATTTCAAAAAACTAATGTTTTAATGACTCTTACTATTTTTATGATATTTTTTAATAACATATAAATTCTATTTTATAGAGCTCAAAGTTGAGTGTATTCTCATATATATATATATATATATATATATATATATATATATATATATATATATATATATATATATATATTATAGCATTTTATTTAGATATAGTATACTATAATTAAAAAATTTAGCAAGTACATATTTTAACATGCAAGGAGATGTTGATTTTAAGAAATAAAGAAAAAAATTCATATTAAAAAAGTTTAAAAATCATATAAGGTTCTAGAGGAGAGAGTCCTATTCCAAGATGTATAATTTTTCTTTTTATTAGAATACATTTATTTTTGAAAATGTCATGGGAGATGAAAACTATCGATTTTAGGTGAGTTGAAATTTTAATCCTTATAAAAGAGAGAATACTAGTTGAAATCCAATTTTATTTTTGTTTTTTTTAGCTATGTATATTTTCTATAACATAGGCTAAGATCAAAAGGAAATGACTTTATTTCCATATAGTTTGTGGTGGCAACTAGACACCTAATTTTCAACATTTTTTAGAAACTAAAAAGTTGTCTTAAAAATTAGAAAAATATGTCAGTTCTTATTCCAAATAATTGTTAAAAATTATAATACTAAACTTCATCCATTTGTAAACATTTCATTAGTTTACTTGATTTTCAAATTCTAAATAATAATACCAATTTTATGTCATTAGAGGTAAACAATTATACTTTTGTTAACCTTTTCCCTTATAAAAGGGTGACAAAGGTTTATACTTTTATGTAAAGTTCTTAATTTGTGTATTAAATACACCAATTGATCAATCCTTATTGTCCACATGTTTTTACCAATCTTAAAATTCAACTACGTCTGACTCAAAATTGATTCTTTCACAAACTATTTTTTTTATTGACACTCACTCAACACTGATTATCTTAGTCTCTATTATTTTTTCTTGTTTGGCTTTCACTAGCTCAATTGTTCTTCACTACACTCATTCTTTACTACACTTAGTCGCTTCTATATTTTTATTCTTGAACTTGCTTGGCCATAACTATCACACAAATAATACTATTTACTCAACTAACTTTTAAGTTGCTTAATGTTTTGATTTAGCACCTTCATTGATCAACCACACTTTCCTAGGATTTTCTTGTGATTAAATCAACACTTCTATACTTCATGTGATGATTGAATAATACATCATCTTGTCAAAGACAAACTAGTCAAGTACCAATTGCAATTCTATCATGCTTGCTCCTTTTCACTCAACAACTTTATTAGTTCACCTAGTTATCTCTCCTTTCAAACCCTCTTCATCAATCAACATATATGTAACTCCACAATATTATTAAATATCTCTCCAATAGGTTTGACATCAAAAAAATAATTATAATTATTTTAATTTTAGTTTGTAACAATCTCCCTCTTTGGTATTGATGGAAACACCTTTAGTTACTATGCAAATACAAAAGACATTGTCATGATTTATCAATAACAACTCCTTAAAACCTCCTTCTATGATTTGATATAGATCTTCATTAATATCCTTAGTTTTGTTATGATTCTCATCTGGCACTTAGTTACAATTATTCACTATGATATCAATTACAAATTCTTCAATTCTATCACCAATTGTAATAACAACTATAGTGGCTCCCTCTTTCATTCTAAATATGATCGTTAGATGGAAATACCTCTAGTTTCATTTATCTTCTAATATGCATCAAGCTTTCTATGTCTAACTCTTATATTCTCTTCATGTGGATATCAAACATAACTTGACACTCTCCCTTTTTCAAATTCAAATATAGGATGGTAGCTACTTAAATTCTCCCTAATGATATAATGGTAACTTGATCATATAATCTTCATCTTTTAAAAAAATGCCTAGGACATCAACGATTTCCATATATCTCCCTTTCTTCTCTAGCATACATGTCATCTTTAATTTGTCACTATCTAACTAATATAGAAATGCCACTTTTTCTTTCAATCTTTCAGTCTGATCTTCTCATGCTTTAGTTCATATCTTCACACTCTTTAGGAAGCTCTGAAAGTGTGACCTCGCTGCATAAATCTATATGATATTTTGATCATAACATTTGATGCAATGCTACATATCTTCTCATATTTATTTAGATACAAGAACTTCCCTTAGCTTACCTCTTAGATACTCAAAAACATCCTTAGGTAATGCCTTGGTGAATATATCAACTATAGTCTCCTTTGTGTTCACATACTTTAATCTCACTTCTTTGACTTGTACCAATTCTCTCAAGTATTGATACTTGATAGCAATGTGTTTGGTCTTTGTATGCATAACAATATTCTTTTTTATGTTTGTAACATTTGTGTTATCATAATAGGTTCAGTAATTTCTGACATCATACATCTCAACAATTTATTGTTCCACATAATGGTTGAATAATTGACTATTGCAGCAACATACTTTTCCTCTTCAATGGATTGAGAAATATACTTTTTCTTCTTTCTTTTCTATGAAATCAACCTCTTAGAAAGAAAGTGCCTCCACTTTTACTCTTTCTATCATTAATGTTTCTAGTCCAATCAACATTTGTAAACACTTTTAGCTCAAACGTGTCACTCTTTTTGTACCATAATCCATAGTCTTCTATTCCTTTCAAATATACCAGTATCATTTTCATAGCCATTATGTGATTCTATCTAGGATTAGGAGAAAATATAACAACAATACCAACTACTAATGCAAAATCATGTCTTCTATGTATAACATATTGTAGTTTTTCAATCATTGACCTATATAGTATTTGATTCACTTTAGTAGAATCATCCCCCTTTAACAGTTTATGACCAATAACCATAGGTGGTTCAGTATTCCATTCCAAAAGTCTTGAACATCTCCTTGATACACTTTTATTGAGTAATATAAATACCCTTCTTCATTAGATAAAATTCTAAACCAACAAAGGATATGATTTATGAAAATATTGACATCTCAAATTATTTCTTCATCTCATTATTAAATGACTTAAACATAACTTTTCATGTCCTCCAAATAAAATATCATCAGCAACAATTTAAGCTAAAAATATTTTGTTCTCATATTCACTTTTCAAGTATAGATTTCTATTGTCATTGGTTATTGCAAAACTAATTTGCACCAAATAAGTGTGTAAGCTTTCGTACCATGCTCTACAAGATTGCTTCAAACCACATTCCTATTACTAGGATCAACAAATCCTTTACGTTGACCAATGTAGACTTCTTCATCTAAGATTCCATTCAAAAACATAGATTTGACATCCATTTGATATACCTTGAATCCTTTGTAAGAAGAATATGCAAGAAAATTTCTCACTCCTTGTAACCTTGAAACTGGGGAAAATGTGTCACCATAATCTATTCCTTCCTGTTGTGCATATCTCTTACAAACTAGTCTTTCTCCATTCCTTGTAACTTCACCTTTCTCATTTATCTTGTTTATGAATACCCACTTGGTTCCAATCAAATTCTTATCCTTTGGTCTGGGTGCCAATTTTCATTTTTTGTTCTTCTCTATCTTATCAATTTCTTCATTCATTTCCTTAATCCAATATTCATTTGCCAAAGAATCTTTTACAATTTTAGGTGAACAACTTTACAAAGTAAAAATGTTTCATTCTTCAACTTACTTCTTGCCATGAATTCTATATATTTTCTTCAAATGATTTTCTCTAGTGTATAATTTCTCCTTATATACTTTGCTAATACATGTTCATATCTACTTTCACCTTCATGTACTTCATGAGGTTTTGCTTGGTCTTCTTCTATAGGTATCTCTGGCTGCAACACAATATGTTATGTCTACTAGTGTTTAATTTCTTCTCTCAATGTTTGGTTTCTAATGCCTATAAATTTGATCCTATAGCTTCATAGTTGATAGCCTATTGATGCTAGATATAACTCTTCTACTAAACTTCAGCAGTGCTTAACTGATGATGCTTGAAATTCTCTTTTTGTGGTTTCTGCAAGTTTCTAGGTTTACCTTCATATAAATAAACAAATTTTCTATAATCTTTAGGTTCTTTCTTTCATTACTCATTATGTTTTGCAAATTCATCAACTCTAACATTTGGACTTTCCACAATTTTGTTCATATTAAGATTCAAAAACTTACATTCCTTTCTTTTGGTAGAATATCCTAGAAATATAACTTCATCACTTTTTGCATCAACTTTTCCTTTCCTTATATCTTTCAATATGTTGTATTTTCTTCCAAAAACTTTGAAATAATTGACATTAGGTGCATACCCATACCATATTTCAAAAGGTGTTTTTTTATGTCTTTCTTCACTTGAGCTTAGGTTAGATTATAGATAAAAATACCTAAAACTTCTTTATAGTACTTTTGTGAGACATTTTTCCCTATCATCAATTTCCTTTCATAGTCCATGATTGATTTATTCCATCTTTCAACTATATAATTCTATGCTGGTGTCATGGGTGCACTCATTTGTCTCCTGATTCCTTTGAAATTGTAGATAATGTTGAACTCATCTAATATGAACTCACCTCCTCTATCAGATCTCAAGGACTTTAGCCTCTTTCTTTTTTATTTTTCAACACTAGCCAAATACCACTTAAATATATTAAATGCATCATATTTTTCTTTTATAAACATCATAGTCATTATTCTACAAAATTCATCAAGAAACATAATGAAATTTTTGTCACCATAAAATATTTTCACTCCAGTAGGACCACACAAATCAATATGAACCAATTCTAAAATATCACGAGAACAATAAATCTTTATCTTGAAATTAGACATTATCATTTTTCTCATTTGACATTTTTTTCACATCACTCTATCAATTTTATTCAATCTTGGTTACCCTCTTACTCTTTTCATCTTGCTAATGCTTATTCAAGATTATCATAATCCATATGACATAGCCTCTTATGCCATAACCAAATATCTTCAAATTGTAAAAAATAGAAAAGTATCTTCAAACAGGTATAGATAGAATAAGTTACCTCTTGTTTGATCACTACTTCCAATTAGTTCACTAGTAGCGTAATAAAGTATTTGTCTTTTCATTTTCAAATTCAACTTGGTACCTTGAACTAATCAATAGTGCCACACTCAAAAAATTATATTTTAAATCATCAACCAATATGCATTGTCATATTTAATTTTATCATTTACTATAATTGATCCTTTACCTTTCACATAACATGGTGCATCATTTCCAAACATAACAATACTTCCATTATATGGTTTTCTAACTTTTCAAACATACTTGTATCACAATTTATATGATTTGAATAACCATTAGCAATTATCTATCTATCATTCTTTTTTACATGTAAAATCAATGTAGTTTATCATCTTCATCGTCTTCATCTTTCACTGCAACATAAACAACTTCTTCATCATTTTCATTAGTATCACTATCAGGACCATCTTCTTTAGCAATATAATAAGATTTTTTACCTTTTCCTTTGTAGTCTTTGTTACCTCAAGGTGAATGAGAAACTTCACCTTTCTCCATTCCTTGTAACTTCACCTTTTCCTTTGTAGTCTTTGTTACCTTAGAAAACATCTCTTATGCCTACTTAAGTAAGTAATTTTGATCTATTTCTACTTAAAAATCATTCTAGATCTTACGGTTAGGTTAGATCCATTTAATATATCCATAATTTTTTTCTTCTACTCACTACTTGCATTCAATATGCTAATTCATCAATCCTTATCATCCACATGTTTCAACTATTATGCAAATTTAACTATTTTGGCCTCAAACTTGATTCTTTTACAAACTATTTGTTTTGCTAACACTCTGTCAAAACTAAGTAGCTTAGTCTATACTATTTTGCCTCTCTTATATTTGATTGGCTCATTCAATCTTCACTATGCGCATTCTTTATTATATTTTTCTTCTTCTACTTGCTTGGCCATAACTATCATTAGCTAATACTTCTTGCTCAATTAACTCTTATTTTCCTTAATCTTTTGATTCAAGTCCTTCATTGGTAGACCACACTTTTCTAGGCTTTTCTTTTATTTAACTTAACACTTCTATACTTATATGATGATTAAACAATAAATTATCTCTTCAAAGACTAACTGATCAAGTTTCCATTTTAATTCAATCACACTTTCTCCTTTTCACTCAACAACTTCACTAGTTCATCTAGTTATCTCTCTTTTCAAATCCTCTTCATCAATCAATAGATATGACACTCTAAATTGTTAGTAAATGTCTCTCTATTAGGTTTTGATATCAATGAAAAAATAACAATTGTTCTAATTGTAATTTTCAACATATTAGTCATAGTAAAGGCATATTTATCATTATCGCCTCAAATGTATCTCTAAGGTTTCCTATAATGCCAATCTAAATCATCTATTAAATGCATAATAATACATCATTGCACTGTCAGATTTATATCCATAAATAATTTTCAAGATATGATAATGGATTAGGGGATGTGTAGGATCAGGGTGAGCCAAACTATGGCCTTAAGTGACAATGAAAAATTAGGACATCAATTTTAATCAACTTGATGTGAAATCTTGAAATAGTTATGAAACTTATATGAAATTTTTTTAAAAATAGAATCTATAGAAAATTGAATTTAGTTTCTAAAATACTATCCCTTATTTTATTTAAAAATAATTTAATTGGTCAAAATTTTGAATTGCAATGAAAAAGTAATAAAACTTTCAAGAAAAAATAAGTGGTAACTGTATGCCCAACCACCTTAATCACAATCAAATGATAATTTTTTTAAAGGATTCTAGTAAGGATCCTAGATATAAGAATTAGACTTATACCTAGATGTGATGCATATTTTTTCTCATTTTATTCAAATAAGATAATCAATTTTAAATTATCTGCTACAACATTTTTTAAAATTAAAAAACTCATGTGTCCAACTAACTTACCTCATTCAAAACTATACAAAATTAAAATTTGATTTTTTCTCCTCATCGTAGCAAAAACATAGAATATGAAGCATCTTTCTGATTTTGAGAATGTTATGTTTTTTTAAAGTTTTAATTGTTTTCAATTTATATAGAAATCAATAATTTATAATGAATTTCATTATAAAATAAGTAATAATTACTTACTAAACTCATAAAGAAATTATATCGATGGAAAGCTAATCATTTCCTTAAGAAGCCCTTTTCATTTCATCAAATTCAAATGAAAAGTTATTTTTTTCATATCTTTGCATTTTGGCCTAGTAAGATCCTACACATACCCATTAGTTGTCTTACAATATCATAATGCACATAAAGGGTTCCCTCAATCTTTAGTTCATATTATAATTCATTTTGTATTATTATTATCTTTAGTAATTATAATCTCTCTTAATAATAAGTATAATTATTTTTTATAATGATTATCTTATTAAGTATGATTACTAGAGTGCTAGGGATTTTAAAGTGTGTGTGTGTGTGTGTGTGTGTGTGTATGCACACACATTAACGCACACGCATGGGTGCGCACACACACATAAGTTATTTGTTTGGTTTATATTTTAATACTATTTATTATTTATTTCTTTACTATTATAAATCTATTATATTATTATATATTTATTACTAAATGTAATTTTGTTGGGGACATTACATTATCTACAACAATCAAGTTGTATTTGAAGAAAAATTAAAGGAGATGGACAAGAACTATGGGATTATTAGCAAAGGACAATTTCTATCACATTTTTATATATAAGATGTCCTTAATAGAGAATCTTTTTATAGAATAATATTGTAGGTAATTTTAAGAAAGGATCTTAAAATAAAAAATGACCTTGTAAATATTAGAATGGAAGATCATCATGTGAATGGTAGAGATGTATAATTGAAATCTATCTCAAATGGCATGATGGAAAAGTTAGTGCTCAAGAATTTTAAAAGAGAAGATGTTTATGATTCTAATCTAATGAGGAGACTTATTCAGTGTCTACAGAATGAGTCTAAAATTTTGGTTGGTTACTAGGAAGGCTAAATTTGTAATTGAAGAAGACAAGTCTCACAGTTGTGACGAAGTAGAGAAAAAGCTATTCATGCTAAATATGGTTACTATAGAAGTATTGATATAAGTTTTTCTTGAAACTAAATATGGAGAGGTAAACTCTTTAAGAATTTCTAATAAGATTTGGAATTGTTTACAAAGTGCATTTGAGGGTGATGAACATGCTAAAAGGAAAGAATATAGAGTTGGATATGTTTATTTCAAGATGCTAAAATGTTAGAAAATGAAATGGTAAGAGGAAATTTTATTAGAATATCATAAATTATGATAGAAATAAAGAATTGTGCTAGAGAAAAGCTAGAAGATAAATTTGTATGGAAAATATTGATGACCTAGACATTTCCTTATAATTAGATAGCATAGATAATTGAAAAATTTATTCCTTGTATACCTAACTTTATAAGAGAGGCTCTTCTTGAAAGATTGAAGACATCTAAGATAGATGAAAGAGAGTGGACAATGGCCTAGAGAAGAGATCTCTTTCAATGTACACAAAGATAGGCCTCTTTTGACAAGAAGCAAAAGCACAAGTCGAGACTATGCTAGTAGCATCTGAACAAATAATGAAGAAGACAAGAGTATTGAAAAGTACTACTCCTACTTATGAAGAAAGAACTTAAAGGTGACAAAAATATTTTTTTGTTGGACATGTAAAATATTTAGTAATTATTTTGTTAAATTTCATAAAATAGAAAATGTGCTGGTCTAAAAAGCCCTATAAATCAAGAGTACCTAAGGATTTGTCTTATGTTAATGGGGATGGTGAATTTGAATTAAAAATTGTAAAGTTCTAAATAATAATGATGGGGATGATGAAATTTGAATTATTTCTATTAAGGAAGAGAGCCATGAAAGGGAAGAAAATTAAAAAAATAAAAAGGATAGTGTAAAAAGTTGAAAAGAAAAAAGTTTGAATGGCTTATAGATAATGTTTGTTTCCATCATATGAAAGCAAATATAAATAATTTTTTTTGAATTTGATACTTATGATGGTGGAATAGTTAGAGTTGGAAATAATTCACCATGTCACTTAAAAGAAAAAGGATCTATTATAATTGATGGAGGGGCTAACACTGAAGATGTTTACTTTGTGGATGGTTTGAAACATAATCTTTTGAGCATTGTAAAACTTGTTGATAGGGATTATTAGTTGTCATTCATAGAGAAAACTTGTATTACAAATGGTAATAATAGAACATTGATTCATACGAGTATAAGAACAATCTCGGTAATGTATTTTAGTTGAATCCTACTTAACATTTGACATTATTAGTTGCTAAGGTGGATGATAGTAGGTTATGGGAAAAGAGTTTTTTTCATATCTACTTTTATCATAATGTCAAGGTTAGTACTACATTTATAGTTAGAGACTTGCCTAAGATTGTGAAACTTACTAACGTGATGGGTAAAGAATGTCTGATGGAAAAATAAAAGAATTTTCTTTTTTTTTTGAGAAAAATAGTTTACTACTTCATCGAATTATTTGAGTAGTCCTACAAAGACTAGAGAATTTTATGATTCTTGTTGATCATTTCACAAGAATGATATGGGTTTCATTTCTTAGAGAAAAATATGAAGCTTTTGAGAAATTCAAGATATTTAAGAGTAGAGTTGAGAATGAATCTAATTTCAAGATTAAATTCTTGAGATATTATAGAGAAGGAGAATTTTTTTTGAATAAGTTTAACTATTTTTGTGAAGCTAATGGCTTAAAGGGATAATTTTGAGCCCCTAAGAAATCTTTGTAAAATGGGATAGTAGAAAGGAGAAACAAATCATTGCCTAAAGCAACAAAAGAAACAATTTGATAGAAAATAATGTATGACAATATTTTTGGATAAAAGCTTTAAATATAGTACTATATATTATGAATAGCATGTAGATCAGAAAAGGCACTGGTAAGACCCCTTATGGACATTGGACATGTATCCATAGTGAGGTACTTTAGAATAATTGGAAGTAAATTCTATATTAAGACAAATGATGATATCAGAAATTTCAATTCTAGAAGTGATGAAGGAAGGTTTCTTAGATATTTGTTCGAAACTAAAGCATATAGATACTTTAATTAGTTTGACATATGCAACTAACAACAACTTTAAAGTTTATCAAATGGGTGTCAAATCATCTTTTCTAAATGGAAAACTAAAAGAAGAGATATAAATTGAACAACCTGATGGCTTTCCTTTAATAGATAAAGATAATAAAAACTATTAAAAATTTGGGATTTGTTAAGGGTAGTGTTGGTAGTAAATTGTATCTATGAAAGAATCATAAGGGCTTACTGATTCTTCTAGTATTTGTGGATGACATTAATTTTTGAATAAATTATGATGCAAATGAGAAATTTTTAGAAAAAATAAAGAATGAATTTTAGATGAGTTTGACTTGAGAGATGAAATACTTCTTAGGATTGTAGATTTAAAAAATCAAAGATGGCATCTTATATGACCAAAAAGTAATCTTAAATTTTTTTAAAAAATATTTGAATTCCAAAAATGTAAACCTGTAGGAACACCTATGGTAACTATATGTAAGTTATCTAGCAAAGATGAATCCCCTACTATTGAAAAAAAAGGCTACAAAGCTATGATTTGTGGATTGTAGTATTTGACACATAATAGCCTTGATGTAACTAATGTTGTTAGAATTGTGGCAAGATTTTAAGAAGATCCTAAAGGGACACATTATGTAGTAGTAAAATGAATTTTTAGATATTTGAAAGGGGCATCTAATTATAGTTTATGGTATGATAGATATCATGATTTTTCTTTATTTTTATATATTAGTATTCATTAGGTACGAAGTATAGATGATAGAAAGAGCACCAATGGTGGAGAATTCCTCTTACGAGGAAGTTTGGTTTCTTGGTTGAGAAAGAAACAAGATTACATTTTATAGAGTATAGTATAGTAGAAGCAGAGTATGTAGTAGCATAAAATAATTGTAATCTGATTATTTGGATGAAGCAAATGTTGAAAGACATTGGAATAGACTTTGCTAACCCTATTATCATATATTATGATAACACAAGTACTATAAATATGTTGAAGAATCTAGTGTTTCATTCAAAAGACAAATCATATATTGATTAAGTATCACTTTTGAGAGAGAAAGTTGTAAAGAAAAGATCAGATTGGAATATGTTAGTACAAAGAAGTAGATAGAAGATATATTCACTAAACCTTTGGCTAAGTACACCTTTGAATATTTTAGAGGTATGCTTGGGGTTATGCCCCAACCTATATTTGAGTAATTGATGGAAAGATTGTATTAGTCCAACTAGTAGCAAAGTACTATTTCATTATTTGGACTATATACTTGATGGTTACCCTCTAGAGGAGTATCTATATTTTGAGTTGAGTCATTGAGGACTCTTGGTATTGATATTCAATAGTTCTTTTGGACACTAGAGCTTGAATAGATTATTTTAGAAATGATTGAACTTCAAGAAATAACAAAATGATACCATTGTCATTGACATCAATGGGGGAAAGATATGTACATGTAAATAATCCTTTGATAGAGAGATTATTTCCAATATATATTGATTGATGACAATGGGGGAGAGATGAATACATGAAAAATATTATACTCGGTACATACTTTGAAGAAGAGATGGTTACGTATGGTGTAGATTAACATATTCCTTATGCATGTTGGTTTTTATTATTGATTGTTGATTATCATTGATTGTGATTTGAACATGAAAAACTCTCTACAACATGTCTGAGATTGAGATGTAGGTTTACATTCATGAGCAACATGAATGGGGAGAAAAGGCATATGAGGAAGAAGTATGTTTTGTATTCATTGAACCTTGATATTTTTCATTTATGTTGTCATCAATGACAAAGAGGGATATTGTTAGCATGAATGCTAATGATATTCTTATGGGGCAGTATATTAGCACTGTCAAATATATGATTCAATGGTTATATGTTTAATTCATAATTGTGTTTGTCATTGATGCCAACATACTAGTTTTTTCATGAAGACTAATAGGGTTATAGAGGTAGAAGTATTTGGCATGATTCAAGGATTGAAGATCAAATTATGTTCACTTGAGATTATGTTTTGCAATATGTCTAGATTCTATAGTTAAGAACATGTATAGAAACATGAAGACTCGACATAGTTATAAGGATCATAGTGATGGCAACTTTGAAATAACATTTCTAGAAAGAGAGTACTATTATTTTGATTCTTTCTCCTCATAGAGATGGAATTGGCTTGGGTGGACTATGATAGAGCATGAAGACATTTTAGAGTTTTCATGGTTTAAAGGGCATGATGGGATGATCATCGAGTGAAAAATTATGAAGACTATGAGGTGAAAATTTATTGTAATCTTGGATAAAGCACAAATTATAATGTAACATGTATTGTAATATCTTAAGATGGTCCTATAATATTATTGTAAACTAGGAAATTATTAATATGAAATCAATAACTTGTCTTAGGACTCAGTAAAGGAAACTTATTTTCCTTTGATAAAAATTATGGTGTGTTGTTCTATCATTGTAATATGAATTGTGCAAGCTTTAGATCCGAACATGTGAATTTCATAGCAAAGATTGGTGCAAATGATGCACAATGTGGTTAAAGGAAGTGATTTGACAAGATACGTTATTTGGTGGATAGTTATTATTTCATATCTATATTATTTAGAAAGACTAATACTAAGGCTATTTGGACACTAGGTTTAGTTGTCCTCCTTTCAACTCCTAATAGACTTGGCACAAATTTTAGTAGGGATTCAAAGTCTCATAACATGGACTCACATGTACTAATTGTATATTATTGAATCCTAAGAGGGTTTATTCTCTAACAAGGAACTTTTACATTAGTATGTCATATTGTGGGTACCATCCCCATCAGATTTTTCTATTTGATCAAGGGTTTCCCTTGTTAGCATATAAGGCATTGTCATATTTTTCTATAGTTGTTGAATATACTATTTATATATTTCATAATTAATAAAGAAATTGAGAGTTGTTTCAAAAGAATATAACTAATTCTCCCCACCCTCTCCCATCTTAGTTATCTTGGTGGACTTCACTTTCTAATAGTTTAAAGCATAATGGGTTCAATCATGAAGGAAACCGTGTAGGACTTCACTTAATTTGAATAGTTTAAAGTAGAATGGGTTCAATCACAGAGGAAACGGTGTAGCTAAGCACATTTGAGATGATTTAGTGTTGGAATGAGTGACCTCTCGAGAAATCCCAATGCTTCACCTCTAAGAGCATCACTTAGATGTAATGTATGCTAAGTGTTCCATTTATTCTTATAAGAGACAGATTTATTTGAATCACTACTCATGAAACATGGGTCAATAAATGAGACTCAAAAACTACACATTTAAATCCTAATAGTTGTACCACAATTTAACTTGCTATAAAAAAATATCTTGTACCTATTAAGCTATGATTCTGTAAATTTAATTATAAATGTATTAATTTATTTTTAAACATTTATTCTTCATCAAGTCAATTACAAGAAAAGGACATAATCTGTAGAATACATAGTCGTCATATTTTTGAATTGGAAGACATGAATCCAAATGTATGCTAGACTATTGTCACTAAACACGAACATGAAATTGTGCACCAGCTTAAAACACTAATAATAATACTTATAATGATGATTCTACTTCAAGCATCTGTTGCATCTCATTATGGAAGCGTCTTGATGAAAATAGAGATGTCTTAATAATATAAATTAAGTATTGAAAATTATATTTGGCTTCCTTGTTACATAGTCACTGGAAAATTCCTTTATTTAAATAGAACAACCTTTAAACTTGGCTGCTAAACACCATCACACAATAAGCAACATGAATGCATTTGCAGTGCCGCAACACTGCTCAAAGGCAAAACTCTTTATACAGCCGCAAATCGTTCGAACGCTGATTTGTCTTTACATTCTCTATTACTCATCTTCTCAAGCATGAAACGTGAGTACACAAAAGGCTTGTAACGCCTTGGATTGTTATCGTCTACAAGCTCTTCAGGCGCCCAGATTTCCGTCTCCTCCGGAAACAAAGCGAAAAAAGCAATGGACATTCGGTCTTTACAACCCTTACATACAACGCGATGCTCTGCGCTGCGGTATCGCCCATTTGTCCACGCCTGCAAACATATCCACCACTCAATGCAAAATCTCATCAGATCCTAACTTTACAAGATAGAATTAAAATTGTAGGCGCTCATGAGAAAACTTAGTACCTTAAGTGAGTCACCCAGATTGATGACAAATGAATGAGGGAGCGGTTTGATGTTAAACCACTCTCCCTCCCGAGACTGAATCTGAAGCCCACCAACATCATCCTGGTAAAGAATTGTGAGACAAGCCGAATCTGTATGCGGGAGGAGCACCTCATCCCCAGGAGACATGTTTTCCAATGAATAACCGTTTATACGCAATACTTTTAGGCAGTTTTCGTAGTAGTTCTTGTGGAAAACCAGTACATCCAATCCCAGGCTTGCCAGAATCACCTTGATGACTTTTTGTGCAAGATCTGAGGCACACGAAGCGTACTCTGCCATCGCCTCACTGCAGGAATACAAGCAATTAGCTATAGCCGAATGAAGAAGCAATAGGAGGAAAGTGAAACATGAATGACATACCACAAATTGGGGTTCTCTTCGTCGCAAAGCTTTGCATACATTTGCTCAAATGCACCTGGACTGGTACAGTCTCGAATGTTAAAGGACTGATACTTTGTATTTTGATTCCGGTAGTAAGTATCGAATGGCTTACCACAGGAGGCTTTGTCTTTGACCTCCGTAGGCATGGACAATAAACTTCGGCTACCATTCTCAGCCTTCTGCAGAAGATCTACTGGAATTCCATGATTGACAATTTGGAAAAACCCCCATTCTTCGCAGGCCTCTCTGAGTTTAACGAGCTCCAGGTGATATTGTATATGGTTCGGTTCTTTGGCATCTAAGTTTAGTGGAAATTTTGAAATGTCCACTATAGGGAGAACCACTTCGGAAACAATGGATTCAACAGCCAAAGGCATTTTGTTGTTGCCGCAATAGCAGAGGAGAACAATGGGCAGTGTATTATCTCTTCACAATCAACTTCCTTGCATCAAAAAAGGTTTTCAAGAGGAGTCCTATTTTGGTCTAGCTTGGACATTACGTAGAAAATGATTCCCACCTCCATAATTGAAATCCTTTCTTCAGTAAACGGACGAATTCCAGATGGAGTGGACTTTTATATCGAAGAAATGATGGATTCAAAGTAGGAATGTTCGTATGCGTCGCATAAAACATTGTCAAGTAGTGCTCATAAGAGTTAAAGCCTCATTGATAGTGACGACTGTATAACCAGTTTTCCTTGTATTTTCGTTGCTGCGACGGAGTTTGAGAAGCAATAATGCATCGGATGGATCGAGAGTCTAGGCGTGCCCGCAATGATGCATTGTAATTTCCACACGTTCTCATGGTTTGCCCTAGTCTTTGCCGTGCTCTTCGTCCATTACTGGTTTCAGAAATTTGATTCAATTTTAAGTTCCGTTATTATTTTTTAATCTTCTGGTTCATTAACGTATCTTATATTTTATCTCTATCTGATTTAGATATATGCTATATTATCGTGTCATGAGGATATTATACGCCGAGGGTGTACTTTATGCAATCGGAAATATGCTTTACAGTGATCGATATCATTCTTTGTTTATAGAAGAGTTAATATGCTTTCTTATTATAAGACGATTACTAATTTTATATGGAATGGAGTATGTATTATGTTAATGTTTCTTAGGGTTACAACAATATTCTATTGTACCGTTGTGCAAATGGTATCTATAGTTTCTAGTAGTATTATTATCATTGTCTTGATAGAGTTAGGTAATATTTGGACTATCTAGTGGGCATTGACCATGATATAAATGGACTATATCTTATGGATAACAATATTTCAAAATTTATTGAGCTTCTGTATCTTTCTTATCTATGCCACTAATTAATTATAATAATAAGAATGCAGACTACAAAATTAACATGTCTTACAATGACATCCAAGGTAATGTTGTTAGGACATCCCAAATACATTGTTATGTGTTCCTAATCTCTTATGGGTTGGATTATCCATCATATATTAGTACTTGATGTGGTATGTGGTTATGTTTTCTTATATTATTCACTAATTATGATCTCCACACCTACAATGGACTAGTTGTTTCATTCTGCTTATGTTCACTTATAAATATGTTAGATCAATCTATCTTTTATTGTGGAGGATAATATGTGGTCATATGTGATAATTACATGATCATATTAATAGGTTTCGATACAGTGTAATTTTATAACTAGATTGTGTGTCATTAGTGGTTTTAATATGTTAGAATTGTCACTTTTTACATGAAGTTGAATTCTACAATTTCGACAACCCTATGATTCTCTATTCAACTATGACATTAAGTGTATGATCTATTGGACACAATGAAACTAGATGACTATTTTTACTAGTTTGTGACTCTATACTAGGATTTACATGGTCTATTAATATTAGTGTAGTTTATGTACTTATAAATATATTAGATATATACATGTATATATACATATATGTGTATATATGTATTTGTGTGTGTGTGTGTAATCACATTCTTAATCATAATTGATATGCAAATGATATTGATAACTAATAAAATTTAAAAGAGATAAGTCTCTATGGAAATACTCCTCTTAATAACACATATATAAAAGAGTAAGTTAACTTGAAACACATATAAAACTACAAGTTGTATTAATAATTAATGACAAATTTATTAAAATTTTAAATGGTATCAGAGAAAAGTTACAATCCTGAAACAGATAACATTTAAAGGATTATCACCCTTCACGTAGAGTAACTGAGTTCAGGAAACTCTTGTACTACATGTGGAATTAGATCGAGTCACGGTAAGATCTATATTTCTTGGGGCGAGGTCTGCTCACGAGCCCCTATTTGGAAATGAAAATAGTGATTTAGATGTTGACTTAGTTCACTGCGCTTCTTGGAGATGGATCGGGAGGCGATGATCTACAGGGAATCTGATGCAATGTGAGTCCTCAAAAGATCAGATTTGATCTACATAGAAAAGGTGGTAGTCAGATCAGTGGTTATTGTAAACAAAAGACACATTGATCCTGGCAAGTAGGATGTACAACGAATCATTGTGTCAATATTTTCCAAACTCGTATGAAGATCTTATGACATTCACACTATAGCGTTGGAGTGTTTCCTTGTCTTCACTACTTGCACCGCAGCGAAATTACTGGCTAAGAACTATGTTTGCACTAATGTTGAATCAGGTGAGTTCATGTCATGGTAGCAGAAAGATTGCAGGCACGACATGGATGCCAATTTTGAACCATAAGATCTATTCCATTTTGAATAGGGTTGATAATTTTTCATATGGGAACTGTCTTTCATGAAGATTGGAAACCGACCATCAAGATATTTGCGAGGTCACATATTTTTTTTAGTTTGCCATCTTATTCACAAAAGACGTGTGCATTATTTAAGGGAGGCGTTGAGTTCGAGTGGAGGACAGAAGGGTAAATTGAAGTGGTAATGTAATACAAGTGGGGGTTGTTTTATGTAATTTGAGCATCATCCATAGGAGGAGTCCCAATTACCATGGTTTGGTGTTGGCATTGAATGTCCACTAGGGAAGGTAGTATTAATTAAAGAGTGTTGTGATCACTACAAATACAGAGTAACATCAGTGTGTACACTGTTCATAGGTCAAGCAAGTTCGCTCAGACATTTGGCTTCCATTCTCATGCAACAAATGCTACAGAGGCACAGAGAGGCATCAACATATTATTTCAGACTACAAGACTCACCGTACAATGACTAGTAATAAAAGAAGAGGGAAGCCCCTTCTTGGTCTAACCCATTAACCAAAGTCTCATAAAACATGAATAATAGTCTAAGAACATCTTGGTCAAACCAATCTCTTAAAATAAAGATCACATCCACGAGGAAGGGTCCCTATATTTTATATATTCCAATTGCTTGTGTATGTCAATATTTTAATACCCAACAATGAGTATCCTTGACATGGAGACAACATGATTAAAGTGCAATCTATTAAAATGCAAACTAGTGACAATGATATAGTACTAATAATTATTGCTAGAAATCACTATCTTATGAAGAAGGATGTTGACTTGAATTTTCTCTTAAATAATAAGATAAGTATTTCTTTATTATTATATACTGAGTATTAATTGTATTTGTCTATTATAGATATTATTTTATTTGTATTTTTATATGTATTATATATAGCTATTTGTCTTGATCATTTCTTTTCTCTCCAGAGATTTTTTTAATCAAAAATTTGATATCAAATTCAAAGGGAATTTCACACTTTATCAAAGACAAAATTGAATGAGGAGCGTAGATGATTGATATTTAAAGGTAGATAAAAATTTATATCTATTACTGCATGATTTAAATGGGTCTTCCACCCATTTACATCATGAGGAAGGGAGAATTTCCGAATGTTCTTGATATTAAAAGAAGTCAAAATTTGGGTGGGTGGCGAAAGAATATAGACCTAGCAAAACAGTCACTATCAACATATACACAGCTCACAGACTCATCGTCAACAAACTATACACTTACAATTAATATACAAAACATAGAACTGAACCAACAACTTACTATCAAAATAGGTCTTGCATGTAGCAAAAAGGAAAACCATCGAGTGTAAACTAACAACTAAACTAAACATAGTATGAGGGAGGTTTGTAATTATAACAACCATTAAAACCATAATGAAATTTTTCCAAATCCATCCATGTAGGACATGCGAGTTGAAAGCATAATCACATGACAACAGTAAAATTAAAGACATAGAAAGAGGAAAAAACCTCAAATTTTTTTGTCCTCTTGGTTGGGCTTAGACAATAACACATCCATCAAGTCATCAACCAAGAATTGGTATAACTTCCCACATAATCATCCTCTTTATATTCCCACTTATCCTTCTCTTGTTGCATGAGTTGGACGGTAGTTATAGCAACAAACTTGATATTGACCCCAAAATTAGCCAAGGTCATCAAATGAGACTCTAGCTTGATCATTTTGTCCTATTGCTTCTCTAGACAACTTCCAAATTTTTATCACTTACATATGTATAATTTTTTTAGTAGTGATAATATTTCGATAACTTTATCTTCTTTTATGATGGACATCTTTTGATGTTTTAGCAGATCATGGTAGATTAGAACTTGCATGTGTACCCACACACACACACACAATGTACTAAGATAAAGTAGATCTCCTGAGAAGTCCCATCATTTCATATATGAAAATTGTAGAGTTGGAGAGAAACATGATCATTTTTTCACTTAATAGCTATAAATTTATAAAGTTTGTTATTTAGTCTTTGTACATGTTTCTAGTCAATATGGTACTGTCTAAATTTCGCAGCTCTAAATGATCATTTGTATGGTTTAAACTATCATTGTGAATCTCTAGGAATAGTTTTGGAGCAAGAGAGGAGATATGGATAACATTTTCTAGTAGAGATTTTTCTATAAAAGCAGGAAATATTTTATTCCATGGGCTCAATCATATAGAAACTTGTACTTCTTTTTACATGGAATAGAGAATTCTTCTTTCATGATTACTTAAATATATCTATCTAGACTTGATTTTTATGAAAGTTAATCATTTAGAATGTTGATTGAGCTCTGTAGAAATTTTAAGTGTTGAATTAATTATGATTATAGTGGAATTGCATTGCATTTGAGTAATTTCTATTTTCTATGGAGACTTATAGTTTTATTTATGAATCTTTATTTCATTTAGATCATGTTATACATCATTGAAACTATTGAAAGTTAAATGTACAAAATTATGTTATATCGATATTGATGATGAATATAAATAGTGAATATGAAGATTAATGAGCCTATGTATTAACTCAAAATAAATCATGGATGTAGCCATTAAAGAACATGAGTTTTACAATCCATATCATGCATCTAATTTTTTCCTTCCCATTTTTGACAATGAAGGGATTACAATAGGTTATGCTCAATTTTTAATATGCTCTAAATTATTTCATTGATCTAGTATTGATTAAGTAAAGTGGGAAGGGCCCAAATTCATAACATCGAGTCCATAAGGGGATGGTTTGGCAAGATTGTATGAGGTTATGCTCAATTTTTAAATCATTTTTATGCTCTAAATTATGTCATTGAATCTAGTATTGATTAAGTAATGTGGGAAGGGCCCAAACTCATAACATCAAGTTCATAAAGGGATGGTGTGGCAAGATTGTATGAGGATTCTCTTTAATGATTTGATTGTCATGAGCTTTAAGTATTGCCGAAAAAGGATGAAGAGGGTGGATTTCCTAAGATGTAATAAACTAACAAAAGATGATAAATGAGCATTTTATTAAAATCAAACTCCAACTACAGCTAGCAAAGGCCATTTACAGATGGAAATGGGCTATTAACATGTGTTGTAGAGGGAGGTTTTTCTATTTTCTAAAAACCTCGTAGACTTATAATGCTTTTTCACTTCCTTCTCCTTTTAATCTTAGGTACAATTTTATTAATTGACAATAACTACAAAACTTGCAACAAGCCTATGTTAGAAAATTATGAGCAATTGGTAGTCAAATTGGGTGACAAAATGGGCACTAGTGATGGTATTGAACCTATAGGAGTGGAGGCTTGCATTGTTAAGAGTGAAGCTATGATAGCTTATCTATAAGAGGGTGGCTTATTACTATTTATGGAAGGGATGATGAAACATGATGAAAACATCTCCATGTTGTTCTTTGACTCATGGAATTACAAGAAAGTGACAATAAATGGGATGGGTTTCAAAATCATGGATGAAGTCATTACAAAGGTTGGAAGGTTCTTTTAGGAAGGAGAGAACAAGCGCAAGTAGGACAAAGTAAATGAGGAAGCTAGTTTGCAAAAAAAATCAAGTTTAAGGAAGAACTAGTGCAAATGTGTGGTGGGTTTTTAAGGGAAGACCTTCCTAAACCCTAGGATGTCATTTGATATACTATTATGAGATAAATTAACCTTGAGGATTAGTTTTAGTTACTCTATTTTGTTTCATTCTATGAAAGATTGTATCTATAAGGCTAGGACAAAAAAAGAGGAGGGTAAAACCTTTTATCTAATCTACTAGGGGTTCATGAACAAACTGTATATCTACCATATTGCCCAAAACCCACCACTCCCGGTCCACCTATTGGCTTCTTTAACTACCCAAATCTCCTCGAACCCTGGCCTTGGCCCCAACCACAAAAAACCCAAGAAAACCCCTACTCTTGAGGTTAAAATTAGCCTCATTTATTCAGATATAGACACAAGGAAGAGTAATCAAAATTCTTGAAGAACTAGCAAATGCCTTCAGTTAGAAAAATTGATGTCCCACCCTAACCATGATTCCAACTTTGAATCTACCAAGAGTGATATTAAACTAGCCAAAAGGAAGAGGTTTCCCTAAAAAACAAAGCTTGTTCCTAGTCCCCCTAGCCTCTCTCACATTTTTGACACCTCAAAGCTACCTCAGCTAGAGAGGGGAGGGGTGGGAAGACATCACCTCCCCTAGGAAAGATACTCCTAAAGTTTGGGGAAAAAAGAAAAGTATAGCCATGACTAGAGCCACAACAAGTCTAGACTAGATAGAATGTAGCCATCAATGAGGGATCTAACAGAAAATCATAATGGTTCTACCAAAAAAATTATTTATGGTTTTCTCTTGGAGGACTGGTTGAAGATGCTCCTACACAAACCTATCAAAGTGGAGGGAGGGACATGAACAAGAATAAGCCTAAGGAGAAGAAGAATCAGGATATTGGAAAGGAGGGTAGCTAGCCCTGGGTTTGGTTTTTTTCATTTTTCTTGTTATGGTGTTATTTAATATGAACCAAGAAAACCCCTACCCTTGAGGTTAAAATTAGCCTCATTAATTCAGATATAGACATAAGGAAGAGTAATCAAAACTCTTTAAGAACTAGCAAATGCCTTCAATTATAAAAATTGATGTCCCACCCTAACCATGATTCCAACTTTGAATCTACCAAGAGAGATATTAAACTAGCCAAAAGGAAGAGGTTTCCCTAAAAAACAAAGCTTGTTCCTAGTCCCCCTAGCCTCTCTCACATTTTTGACACCTCAAAGCTACCTCAGCTAGAGAGGGAAGGGGTGGGAAGACATCACCTCCCCTAGGAAAGATACTCCTAAAGGTTGGGGAAAAAAGCAAAGTATAGCCATGACTAGAGCCACAACAAGTCTAGACTAGATAGAATGTAGCCATCAATAAGGGATCTAACAGAAAATCATAATGGTTATACTAAAAAATTTATTTATGGTTTTCTCCTAGAGGACTGGTTGAAGATGCTCCTACACAAACCTATCAAAGTGGAGGGAGGGACATGAACAAGAATAAGCCTAAGGAGAAGAAGAATTAGGATACTAGAAAGGAGGGTAGCTAGCCCTGGGTTTGGTTTTTTCATTTTTCTTATTATGGTGTTATTTAATATGAACTAGATGCCCTACATGGTTTTACATTATATGTTTATGTCAATATGTGGGACTAATAGCAACAAGTTGTTTCTGTGCTACTAGAATGTTTTTTAGTTTTTTTCTTTTTGGTAGTTTTAGGACTAACGGTATTGTTAATTCGGCTTTGGATAATTTTTTTTTGAAGTTTCAAGATGGTATCATTTAGATGACACAGAGGTAATCTCCTACTGACTTTTCATCCTTTCTCTACTTTGGGGTCACCCCCCATCCCTTTCACTGCTATCTAATACTTCAAAAACATCAACTCCATAGATATTAGAAATAATGTGACAAGAAGTGACAACTACCAGACATAACCTAAACTTAAACAAACAATAACAAGCAAGATAAAAACTAATACTTAAATTAAACTAATTGCAATAGGGCCAAATAAAAAATCAGCCACATACTAGAAAGGCCCAACGACAAGAGAAAGCTTCTACTAACAAAAAATAAAATAACATCCACCTAGTCCACCAAATCTAGAAATTGAAACAACCATAGCAAACTAAGCTAGAAACTAGTAAGATAAAAAATTAGGACACAATACGAACCCAATAAAAATCCTTGAGATGCAATGAATCACAATATAGTCCATCACCTTTGTAGCTTGTTGAGCTAATCTAGAAAGGAGAACTTGGGAGAATGGAAATGTTCAATCTCACTTAGCCCCTAGGAGGCCTCAAAATGTCTTTGTCCTCTTTTGGTTTCCTCCTCACACTTCCTCTTCATGGATTTTTTTTGGGTATGTGCAAGATCATGGTCAACAAAACTATGTTCTTAAGTGGCAATAAAAAATCAAAAAATTAGTGTTATGTCAACTTGACGTGCACTTTTCAACTTGTTATAAACTTTATATAAAAAAATTTAGAGAACTGAATTCATAGGAAATTAAATTTAGTTTCTAAACTACTAATCTTTATCGAAAAAATAAAATTGATTAGTCAAAAATTAAATTTTAATGAAATAGTACAAAAATTGCAGGACAAAAATAAGAAGTAGATGTATGTCTAACCACCTTAATCAAAATCAAATGATAATATTTTAAATAATATTCTATATATCAGAAGTAGACTCATGTATTAACATGATACATATTTCTGGGTATTTTATTCTAAATAAATAATTAATTATAATTTTTCTAAAATAGTATTTTTGGAATAAAAAATTCTCATGCCTAACCACCTTAATTAATTCACAACTCTATAAAATTTATATTTTTTTCCTTATAGTAGAAGAAGCATAGAATGTAATGCATCTTTTGGATTTCAAAAATATTCTACTATTTCAAGTTATAGTTGTTTTTCAATTAGAGTCTCAATTAACACTGTATACGTAACTCCATTATAAAATAAGTAATAATTACTTATGAAACTCATAATTTGACAAACTTTATATTTATGGAAAGTTGAGAACATTCTTAATAAATCCTTTTTATTTCATGAAATTTTGGTGAAAAAATTCATCAGCTACATGTTTGAAGTAATAAAAGACACAAGAACAAGCCAAAAAAAACATTTTTGGGACATTTTTAAAGTAAACCATGTAGGGTTGGTATCTAACAATATACTAGGCCTTATAAAGGTATTAACTTTTTGGTTTGGTATTAGGATGGGTGGGAAAAAAGCTGGAATAGATTTTGAAAAACTTTGAGGCATTTCAGAACTATATATTTTTTAGATCCCAACTTTTTGGCACACAATAATCGTGCACATACCCTCTTCTAGCTAAGTCTTTATATTTCCAATGTCCTTCTCTAACAAAATTATTCTTGGAGACCAGATTGTTAATTTTATCCCTAATCTAGTTTTGAGTTTTCTTTAGGGACACCATAGCCTTCATCCTTTCATCTCTGTCTTCCTCAAAAAGTACTTTGTTCTTGATGTCATCACGATCTATTTCTTGCTTTGAGTCTTGTCACCCAACTTCCACCAACGTTTCACCACAATTCATCTCTGCAACCAAACATTGCATCCACTAATTTTTATTATTCCTATATAATTTCTTTCATCATATTAATCATCTTGTGTGTAATGTGCATTTTGAAAATAATCCACATAGCCACCACTTTCAACCTACTATAACAACAGGCCATCTCTACAAAATATAGGGTATTACAATCAAAATCATTGGTACTAATCTTTTTTTCAGGTTTGGGTTAGGTGTGGGTTACCTAGATAGTTTAGGGTCTTCCAAGCTGCTTAAATCCATAGTGAGAGAGAGAAGCTACATGGTGGATCCTAGAGATAGGAGGTTCAAATACTAAACTAAGGTAGAACCCTTCTCAAAATTATTCAAAATAACCATAGTCCATCTTGGGTATTAGGGAGGTAATCTTTCTTATTTTTGGCTTTATTGGCGGGACATAGTCCTAACAACTAAACCAAAGGAGGTCTTAGGAATTGTTAAGGAATTATTAAGGTGAAAGCTTGACTCAAAGAAGGAGAACTGGCTATAAAACCTCCTTATTCAGAATAGTCACAAGGTGAGGGGAGGACCAAAGGGTCAAATTCTACTAGAATTTATAGAGTCAAAAAAAGACCTTGGTGTTTGAGTACAGAGCCTTTCACTTTATAGTTTTCCACACATGGTAAAAGAGAAGAGTAATCCAAAATAGGAAAAAAAAAGAAATATTCCTTTCAATTATTTTTTAAATGGGGAAAATATGGGAATAATACTTTTTATACCTTCCTTCATAGGTAGTGAATTGCATGAGAACCTTCACCAAGCCCTAGCACACCCATTCATTGTCTCTCTATTGAAAAAATGATGCAGCTTAGGAATTTTTTACCATGGTCAAGAAAGAGCTCTAGAGCCTCTTTGAAGGATATTTTGGATTTCCTCTAAATGTTCACTCCTTCCATGTTCAACTCAGTATTCACAAAAATGAACTGTAACACAATCACAAAGGAAACACAACCCACCATAACTTTTTCCTTATCCCAAGACTCCACAATTTTCTAGGAAAGCTTAGGGTTGTATCCCTTCATGCCCTTGATAAACTTCACAATCCCACCATGCTCAATGTTCTCCTAGAGTGCATTATTATTCTCATACGTCCTCGACTTAGTAGATTAATTTTGATTGGAATCCCCATTCATTCTTCTCCTACTATTGTGACTCTTAATTTTGCAAACAACTTTAAAAAATAACAAACCCAATAAAATCAAATGCCAAATTTTTAGTTTCACAGACAAGTTAAATGATTCAAAAACCCAAAAGGAAAGATATATCATCAATAAGCTAAGTGAACTAGACCCAAATCATTTAAATAATGATATATTTCTTAGTCTACAATTTTAGATCAATCATGGAAGATAGTGCATCATATGCTTCTTGCAAGTGAGATAAAGGACCATCCAAAGCTGTGAACCCCTCTTTATATCTTTCCATGCTAGCAAACCTATATGTGGCAATATTGTCTTCTTGGTACGTGTGGTAAAAATACACCACCTCCATATTAATTAAATGATTTCTATTCATTTCTATTACATCTCTGTCATTCCATCTAACCTTAGCCACATCCCTTAAAAGATTAATTATACTTAAGCTATATCCTTCAATATTAACTTCTTTAAAAATCATACTCCACATTACAAAAACTCCATGATAAAGGACAAGAATTTAAACCACATAAGCCATGCCCACCTGCTTGGCTTGGGTTACCCATTTCAAACCTTTTGAAATTTAGCTTGACCCAATTAGGGTAAAGGAGACATATTTTTAATTTTTGGAGATAAGTTACTCATAGGATTTTTTGAGTTTTTCAGATTTTATAATTGTCCCCATTGCCAAACAACCTTCCACTCAAGAGAGGATGGGATGAGACAATAATTAGAGGGGTTTAGAGTCCTTTCCTTTATATTATGGATGAACTTGGAGATGGGCATGCTACCACTAATCCCTGGACGAAGAGCTTGGAGTCTAGAAACCCTAGTTAATTGAATTTAATTTGAAATGATGAAGACTAGTTAAACATAACATACATAAGCATATAAGTTTTTCCTATTCAAAGGTCTACACCAATTTCAATCTATTGACAAAATTTCAAATTAGAGAGGAAAATCCATAGATACCAATATTAATGATTAATTCCTACAGTTTGGAATAGAAATAATGTATCTTTATTAATAAAAAAAAGAATAGTACAATCAGGTTGTGACTGGTTGTAATATCTATCCTATACTGCATACCTATATTTTGTTCACTTTATTGGATATGTATCTTATTTCTATCTATTGCTATATATGCTAAGGTCCCAATACCCCTTCTTATAGAAAATAAACGGTTGCAAGAATCTTGAGGCCTTTTAAGATAAAAACTAATCATTAATTACAACCATTCACAAAAATTTATAATAACAAAAACATCAAAAAAAATCCTTAAGAATTGTAATTCTTGGATCATAGCTAGAATTTTGTCAAAATGTTGATACCCTTGAGGATCCTAAAACATTACAAGAATCTCTCATCCTTCAGCCTTTTCTTCATCAAGCTTTAACTTTTGATAGTCACTAGCATAGCTTGTTTAACTAGCCCACAGTTTCCATGTAGCAGTATACATATTGTTAATAATGTCCAACTAGTCCTCATGTGCTGGAGTCAAGTTTGGTTACATAACCAACCTTAGAACTTCAGCTACATTATATGCTTGTACAAGTAATCCCATGGTTGTGGATCTCTATAACCCATGAATAAGAAAAGAATTTGGATCCACAAGAATGATCATGAAATGAAACCTCATGGTTTCCTTTTAAAAATTGGAGAATTTAATGCATCAATTTTGACCATTCTTTGTTTAGTATTTCATACATGTCATCTATAAAAATATTTTCACATCCGATTCTATCATAATTCAAGCCCAACAAATGCATTTATCCATTTGCATGCTTCCCCTATTATTAAATTATATGCACTTTGCCTTTGTCATTGATTTTTGTAATTATAGCTTGGAAATTGGTCTCCTTTCTACAAAGTCATGAAACCAAGGTAACACTACTTCATTGCTCAAAAAATCACAAAATTGTGCTGACATGAATTCATCAAGAGAAAAATCATGAAATTGGGAGGATGTGACTTTAACTATTGTGAAATCATGGAATCATATAACCATGTAGTCTTGGTTGCTCCATGTTGCCCCCACTTTTCTTCTCCACATGTTAAAGAAAGTGAACCATAAATGTCATGTTAAAAGTGGTATTCTTCTTATTATCTTATGATGAGTCTAGGTCTAGCTTTCCTTAACCTAGGAGGTCTTTATTAGGTTTTTCTCATCTACCTTCTCTTCTCGTGAACCAGGTGGGTTATCCTAAATTCATGTATTTTAATGGGTTAGTATTAGTACCTATCCTAATAAAGATCATATTTTACTCACTCACAACATAATGCATTTCATTGAAGATGAAACTTAATTTCCTAGTCTTCATATTGAAACTCCTAGCGGAAATTCCAACCTTCTTTCTTCTCGGCAGGGTTCGACCCATGAAGATAATTTTTGGACATAGATGAAAAAGTATCAAAGAATGATAGAAGAAGTTACATATTAGTGAGATCAGGTTAGATGATAAATGAGGCATTAGATCAAACTCCTACATGCAAACATGAGACATTGAAAATCATGATCACTATAGGATATAACAAAGTGGCAGATTCATTCTTATGCCAAATATTGAGAATATGCTATAACAACTAGCAATAGTTGAAATTGGCATAACTTATGACTATGTTCAAGATGTCATTTTGCAAACCTATTTTATTGTGGACTTAAGAAATGTGAAAAAGCTTAATTTTAAGAAAAACAAATTGAGTGCCATGAGTGGCTCTTTCTTGGGACACATATTACTTCAAAATATGATGAGAATCTAGTTATCTCTAGAAAAAAAGACAAGAATAATAATAAAAAATTAATTTTATTCTAATAATGTACAAGTAATTATATGCCATATTAAATGAAATATGGTTTCAAGTATTAGCCATGAACAAGGAATTCTTCTATGTTCCCATTAGTATCTTGCATGAAAAATTGAGTTGTATTCTTCTTTCTCTGATATGATCAAAGGACCTAGCTACAAAGAATCAAATTTTCCATATTTTCCTTTATCTTGATCTTTTTATATCCCACCTTAGCACCCATTCACCAATATTGAATGTCCTTTCCATTGATTTTTTCTCATGAAGATATTTGACCCTTTTCTACTTTTCAATGGTATGTTCTCATGCTATTCTTCTATTCTCATCTGATTGTTCCAATGCATTAATCCTTTCATCCATAAAGTCAATGCCTTCTAAATAATCTTTCTTCATGAACTTGTAAACTGGTAATAGGTTGTTTTCAATTATTTTTCCTTCCTTTCCATAAACAAGTTCAAATGTTGAGAGTCAAGTTACCTTTATTCTTGTAATCCTATCAACCCATAATGCAAGATGCAACTTTGAATCATAGGATCTTTTTTACTATCTAGCATCATTTTTATAAATTTTATTATACTCTTATTACTAGATTCGGCTAGACAATTTGTAGTGCCTACCCTCGTTCACATCTTTTCTGGATATCGATGCTATTATTATCAGACTATGATAGACTAGTTTAATGTTGATGGATTAGTGGTATTGTTTTGACACTATCAGACATTATGTTATGGATTCTGTGGTTATATGATGAGATCATCTAGATTTTACATTTCATGCATACATGATGATCATTACATTGTTTTCAGTTATTAATGATTATTAGTTAGATGGTATATTATCTCATGTGTTTTATTATGGATACTTACCCCATACTTGCATGTGTATGGTGTGCGTGTTTTCTTATTGTATGGCGTTTCTGATGTGGTTAAGGAAGGGAGTTGTAGTCACCTGCTTAGTCGGGATCTACACGATGCATCACTTCCTGCCATTGTCTGTTTAGCTTAGCATTATATATTGTATGTACATGCATGGTTTTTTTGCAGGTTGCAGGCACCGAGTATCAACTTCCCTGAATTGCCAGGATGAGCATACCCTATTATACTATCTCAATGATAAGAGAAGGAAGAAAAATTCTCAAGTCCAAATCCCAAACCCTTAAACCATTTGTCCTAGTGAGTTAGGACAAGTATCAGAGTTGAGTACCCACCGAATGTGTCGGATGACATATTTCATGATTTTAAACCCTTTAGACTAATTTTGTATGATTTGTTCTATGATGGGTTTTCATATTTTATATTGGAGGTCTATGGTGCATTTTCTATTAATTAAGTCTTAATAAATAGATTTAATTAGTAAATTAATTATTTTGGAGAAAATTAATAAAATATCATGATCTTTGATATTTTGAGTATAATTAATTAAATGTGAATTATTGAGGAAAAATGAATAAAATAAAATAAAATTAGAAATTAAAATTAACAATAATAATAAAATAATAATAAAGTAATAAATAAATAATAATAATGAAAAAAGTTATAAAAGTTAAGATGAAAGTTATAAATATTTAAATAGAAATTATATGAAAGTGAATTGGAGTTATAAGCTTGCATGGGAGTTAGCACACTTCTCTATTTCTCAAGTGTCAACAACACAGGGGTTTGTGCATCAATTAAGCACATGGTGTCTACAACCCTAACGTCGATCTTGAAGGTTGGAAAAGATCCATGCTTAGTTGGTGACACCTTCCAGCTGTTTCTAGAAACATTCTAGAGGTTTCCTGAGAGCTCTTTATATTCAGGCATCCCTAGAAGATTAGACATAGTGGTTGGAGTGCAATTAGAGCATTGGAGGATTTGAGAATTCTGAAGAAGGGAGCTTGCTCTGCGGGTTTTTTGGCGAAGAGCGAATTAGCATCAAAATCTGGGTATATTCTTGTGATCTTACTTATGCTATTTCCGCATCTTGCATTCCCTATCTTCTTTGTGTCTTCCATATGTCTTCTAAGGAATTTCATATTTTTATTGTATGCATTCTCAATATGGGCAATTGAATTTATGTGGAAATCTTTATATGCATAGATCTGAAAGAAAACGGGGCTAGGGTTTAAATTCATAGCCAAACCTATTAGATTATTTATTAGATAAATTTGAAGATCAAAGATTTAAAGGAAAATTCTGAAAATTAAAATTTCTAAGTAAACTGTGTATATTCTTGAATCTGCATACACATATACATATATATCATTATATACATATATATATATATGTATGTGCTGTGATGGTGATAAACTCTGCGTGTATATATATACATATATATATATATACATATATATATACATATATATATATACCCATATATATATATATATATATATATATATATATATATATACATATATATATATATATACATATATATATATATACATATATATATATATATATATATATATATATATATATATATATATATATATACATATATAATAATCGAATGTCAAATCACGATAGAGTTTCATGTTATTAGTATTTGATATCGCATGGGAACATTTTAATAAAAAATGTTATTGAAAATTGCGTTTAAAAATATATATATATATATATATATATATATATATATGATTTTGGGCAGGTATTATATACCCCACCCACCGCAGGCCTATGAGATCGCAGGGTACCTGCGATCCGTAGTGTACCTGCAATCTGCAGTGTACCTGCGGTGCGGATGTATTGGGCCATGCAATTTTAAAATCGCATTGCGATTTGAGTTTGGTTTTAAATTATATAAATTTTTATTTGCAACGTTATTTCATATGAGATTTGGATATGAATCTCGATTTTGTTGCAATATCATTAATTATTAAATGTTATTATATATATATATGTATATATAATTAATTATAAATGAATATTATAAAGTTCTAAATTAATGGATCACTCTTTTAATGATTTAAAATATTGATATTGAGCTTGTCAATTATGAAGAGATATTAATAATTAATTTAATTAAACTCAGTTTAATTAAGATTAGTTATTAGAATAGATAATCGAAGTTTTGATTCATTGAGAGTGTCAATTCTCAAACAATGTTATATAAACAAAATATTATTTAATCAATTAGAAAATTGAGTCTAATAGTTTTGGGGAGAAACTTTTATCTATCATACAAATACATGGGTTAGGAAAAATGTGAAATTTCTCCACTTAATATAATTTGGAAAAATGTAAACTGAGACTTTTAAATTCAAATTTGAAAACTTAGAAAAACCAAAACATGTGTTTACATTGTGTATTCTTTATACTATTGTTTTGGGTTTTGGGTTGACTAGTGTTGACCAGTATAGGACGTCTACCAGAGGCTTGGGGGTTATGTGATTGTGATTTCATGATGATGTTTTAATCTCGATCTTTATAAACCCAACCATGATTTGTGATGGAATGCTCTATGTATTGGATGTGAGTACTGATTGTTATAGTTGAGATTCTTGTGTATGAGAGTCTTGACCTAACCATTATTTTGGTCATCGATCAGTTATCCTTGATTATTTTCTAGTCACCATGATGGGATTGAGATGTGGATTTATTCTTGATGATGTCATGTTGTGACATGTTTGACTCAACCATTTTTGGAGTCTTCGATCAGTATGATTGAGATATATATTTTGGTTATTGAGAACCATTGGATACTTTGATTATCAGTGATACTTCAGTTGTCAATAGAGAGCTATTGTGTTAATGATTTTCTATGGATGTTTGCTCATGGAGATTTGATGCTTTTATGCATATTTGATGATTTTTATTATGGATTATCTTTTGTGATTTTGAGATTTATGAGTTCATGAGCATTAGGGTAGGATATCTGCATCTAGTGATGGGAAGTGGCTTGCAATGGGGGTCGGGGCCCTAAGAGGCTACCAGGGTAACTCATTGTAAGTTGGATTAATAAGTGATAACATTCACACCTAATACTAACTGAATGAACCTAAAAAGATAAGTGTTTTGTTCTCGCCCATGCCTTGAGCGCTTGTACAGGCTAGGATGGGAGTAGTGAGATGCATGGTTGTGACCTTGCATTCCGTAGTATGCCTCGTCAGTATGAGAGGATACTAGTGGCTGCATGAAATCAGTATGGACCCGTGGAGTTTAGCTAACTCCCAGGGTAACTTGTATGTGATAATTGCGATGACACTTTCCCGCTTGCATAGTAGGTTCCTACATGTCATTATGTGCCTCTGGGATTAGATGTCAGTTTTTTGATTGGAACCTTTGAGTTAGTATACTTTTAGGATTCCTCGACTTATGGAGATATGTGCTATGTGATTTTGATAGCTTGTTTGGGACTTGAGATTATCTCCTCGGCACGGTGGGAGTGGACCACTTTGGTACCACGCGGTCGGGTGGTAGTGTATTTTCCACTCTTATCATTTTGAGATTCATTGAGACATCGTGGCTGATGCATCCTTCATGATGGTGGATATGTATCCTTTTTCATTGATGATTAGCATATGTTATATGATGTTATCTTATGTTTTTATTTGCATGTTAGATTACTTTCTACATATGATGTTGTATATATTAGGAGTGACATTCCTACTATGTTAGTACTGATGATCTCTTCGGTGATTTGGGATGTTACGCATAGAGGGATGGCTAAGATCCACGATGGTCTAATGATGCTATTAACGGTTGGGAGGAACCGTGCACTTAGTTTATTATGTTTGATCTTTATGATGGATGTATATGTTCTCTATGATGGTGTACCATGTGATTATCTCTACTTTGATGTATCATGGATTAGAATAGGATGATGTACCTTATTCTACATATGTATATTCTTTGTGTGTATCATACCCTGTGACATGTATAGTGGATGATTGTGCATTCTGGAATGTAATTCAGAAAGGACATTTGTATATTGGATGTATCATTATCATTTCATGAGGATGTTGTACTAGATGAATTCATGTATGTAATTCAACGTTAAGGGATCTTAAAGAATGTAATCTGTTATGTATGTTATGTTTACTTTTAGATGGACATTGCTATTGCTTTCGTTATTGTGCATATGTTATATGTGGTATTTACTTTCAAAAAAAAATGCTACTAAACTTAGTGAAATTTTAGGTTAATTCTTTGGATCCCTTGGCGGGGCATTACAAAATTTCCTTAAGGCTGATAAGGATAAGAATAGGACATCGTCATACCATACAAGTGTTGTAGAATTTTGAAAAATCCTTTGATTTGAAGGACATGCCATTGAAAAAAAGGATTTTTAAAGGAACTCCAAATCGAGCTTGTATAGTTTTCATTAAAAAAATTGTAACAACCTTGCTAGTTGAGTGTCTTGTTCATATAATTTCAACCAATTTAGTGAAGTAATCTATAGTAACTAGGATCCAACTATACAGATTCCTTGAATTATTATCAATCTATCCTATAAAATCAATTCCCCACATCTACAATGGTTCTTATACTTGGAATATTCTTAGGAGAAAAGCTACATTATATTTCAATTTTCTTTAAATTTTTTACCGTGTGTCATGCTTTCTAACATAAATATAATAGTCCTTTAAATTATATGACCAATAATACCATGCTTGTAGAATCTTGTTAGTATTTTTTTTTAGCATAAAATCTCCTAACTAGATCCCTTCATGCATCTCTTTCAACATTGAAGCTTCTTGTTTAATATCTGGGGAAAAGTGTAGTATAACATCTCTATTTTTCTAGTAAAGATCTCCTTGAATGAGGATATTTGATGCTTGCAACTTTATAATTATTTTCTTATTTTCATTCAAATCCTCGTGATAATTCATATACCTTAAATAATATTCAATATCAATATACCATGGGTACTTTTCAATGCTCACTACAAACTACTCTTCTTTTACTTGATTTATATGTATTTCTTCCAAGTTTGAATTGGCCATGAGTTTGGCTAATTTTTGATCTCTTACTAGTTTGGTTTTTAAGTATCAAGGTATTGAATTCCTTGATTTAATTAATCCATCAAAATCTCCTTCTTATAGTCTATATTTGTCTAAAAATGTCCTTGACTACAACATTAGGCACACATATTATTACATCTCCAGCTACCTAATATGCCCTAAACATTTTAAACTACTTTTACTAGAGCATAAACATTATTTTCATTAATATCATTATTTAACTCTGAGCTTTAACATCTTCATTATGCTCTTTGAATTCTTGAACAATATTTTTGAGGTTAATATCACATGTGTTTCTACAGACTGGTCCTCTTCTCCAAAAAAAGTTTGTATGGTTTTTCTCAATTCATTTGGCATAGGATTTGGATAACCAACAATCCTCATGAAATCTAATTTTGTATACCTTTCTAATCTCATAGGGGCCCTGGTCCCTTTATTTATATGCTGAAAGCTTTTTCTTCTTTGATTGTTCCCCATACTATTTTGATTATTAGCACTGGTACATCTCCAATTACCTTCAATCCCATCTTTCTAATTTCTATTTTGATTCAATCCATTATTTTGATTATTTCTCTCATGAGTTGTTTCTTCATTTTCCTTATATAAAGGATTTGTATATATACTATTAAATGAAGAATTTCTATTTTTATAAGGAAGATTGTATTTAGATGACTCTCCTTTTTGGAGTAGTGATTTTATCCTTTTTTAGGCCCGCTCTTTCCAATAACTTGCTTGGAACTTTTCATAGGGATTTTGATGCTTTTCTTGGGAATAATAATATTTTCTGTTCTTTTATGAGTTTTTGTGATTTCTTATTTATCTCATCATCGACATCACCTCCTTTCCTATGATTTTAATTGTCCACTTGATGAGCTTTAGGTTGTCCATGATTAAGAAACAAACCCATATTATGAAATGAATTTTTTCCCCTTGCTTAACATTATTCACTCGATCATCAATACATTACTTTCTTTCCTTTTCTTAAAACTTCTTATATCCAACAAATAACATATCAAAAAATTATTTTCCCTTTATGTTCTTATTAGGAATGTATGTGAAATATTCTTTTCTAGAATGTACTAACCTTCTTCGTCCACATAAATTTTAGGGATAGATATCTATTGCTTATCCTTATATGAACTATAAATAGATAATCATTAAAGAGCATGTATATTCATAAATTATAAGTAGAGTTGCTAACTCTTTTCCAAGAAATATTCACTGTGTCTTCTAGGTTCTTCCATCTTGTAGAATACAAAAATTCTTTCTTTGGTTTGCAAAACTAAAATGTTTGGGTAACTCTACAATTTGAAATGTGAGAAACTCAACCTAGCAGAGTCTCCAACTTGTTGGTTCTCACTTTTTTTGGTTGAGTACCTATGATTCTTTCCTACCTAGTGCTAGGCATGACAACACAATCTTGATCAACACTGGAAATTGAAATATAGTAGTTCAATTTTGACACCTCAGGCTTGTAGACCTAGGCAAGTATACCTTTCTCTCAATCATTAAAATTGATTGTGGTTTTGTATTGCACACTTTATGACTGATACTCTTGAGTAGGAAATTATCTTCTCAAGGAGAAATCAGATATCTAAATGGTTTGGGTGTGTACGAAATTTTTTGAGTTATAAAGTGTAAGGAAATAAAGTATGTGGTATTGTCTATGCAAACAGATGCAAGAAATAAAATCAGGTTCTTCAAAACCATACTTATCTTTTAAAATAAATTAAGACTAGTTCTTTTCTATTGGGAGAATAGAGTCAATTTCAATATCGACCATGAATATCAAACTGCCTCGAAATGGGAGCACTACCTTCAATCACTGGACATAGAACTTGGAGTCTATAAACCATAGGTAACTGAAATTAACTTTAAATTATGAAAACCAATTTTTAAAATAAGTACATAAGAATAACATTCTTTCTTATTGAAGGGTTTGTAGAAATTGTTTAACCATGGAGGAAACTCTATAGTTAAGCATGCTTGAGCTGATGTAGTATAAGAATGGGTAACCTCTCAGTAAGTCACAATGCTTCACCTCCATGAGCATCACTTAGATGCAATGTCTGCTAAATGTTCCATTTATTCTTATGAGAGATGAGTCCACATGAACCACGACTCATGAAACATGGATCACTAAATTCGACTTAAAAACTACACATTTAAATCTTGGTAGCTATACCACAATTTAACTTGATATGAAAAATATATTGTACTTATCAATTTATCATTCTCTAAATTTAATTGTCATATTTTCAAACATTTAATCATCATCAAGACAAGCACATAATCACTAGGATACACAGTCGTCATATTTTAAAATTGAAAGACATGAATCCAAATGTGTGCTAGACTATTGTCACTTAACACGAACATGAAATTGTCCACCAGCTTAAAACATCAATGATAATACTTATAATGATAATGCCACTACAAGGATCTGTTGTATCTCATTGTTCAAGCCTCTTGAAAATAGAGATGTCTATAATATAAATTAAGTACGTACCAGAAATTTATATCTGGCTTCCCTCTTACATAGTCACTGGAAAATTCCATTATTTAGAAAGAAACAACTTTAAACTTCGCTGCTAAACACCACCACACAATATGCAACGAAATGAATGCATTTTCACAGGCGCGACACTGCACGAAGGCAAAACTCTTTATATAGCCGCGAATCGCTCGAGCGCTGATTTGTCTTTACATTCTCTCTTACTCATCTTCTCACGCATGAAATGTGAGTACACGAAAGGCTTGTAACGCCTTGGATTGTTATCGTTTATAAGCTCTTCAGGCGCCCAGATTTCCGTCTCCTCTGGAAACGAAGCAAAAAATGCAATGGACATTCGGTCTCTACCACCCTTACATACAACGCGATGCTCTGCGCTGCGGTATCGTCCATTTGTCCACGCCTGTAAACATATCCACCACTCGATGCTAAATCTTATCATGCCATAACAATTTCAAAATAGAATTAAAATTCAAGGCGTTCATGGGAAAACTTAGTACCTTAAGGGAGTCACCCAGATTGATGACAAATGAATGAGGGAGAGGTTTGACGTTGAACCACTCTCCTTCCCGAGATCGAATCTGAAGCCCACCAACATCATCCTGGTACAGAATTGTGACACAAGTCGAATCTGTATGTGGGAGAAGCACCTCATCCCCAGGAGACATGTTTTCCAATGAATAACCGTTTATACGCAATACTTTTAGGCAGTTTTCGAAGTAATTTTTGTGGAAAACCAGTACATCCAATCCCAGGCTTGCCAGAATCACTTTGATGACTTTTTGTGCAAGATCTGAGGCACACGAAGCGTACTCTGCCATCGCCTCGCTGCAGGAATACAAACAATTAGAAATAGCCGAATGAAGTAGCATTAGAAGAAGGAAAATGAAACAATATAAATGGCATACCACAAATTTGGGTTCTCTTCATCACACAGCTTTGCATACATTTGCTCAAATGCGCCTGGACTAGTAGAGTGTCGAATGTTAAAGGACTGATACTTTGTATTTTGATTCCGGTAGTAAGTGTCCAATGGCTTACCACAGGAGGCTTTGTCTTTGACCTCCGTAGGCATGGCCAATAAACTTCGGCTAACATTCTCAGCCTTTTGCAGAAGATCTACTGGAATTCCATGATTGACAATTTGGAAAAAACCCCATTCTTCGCAGGCCTCTCTGAGTTTAACGAGCTCCGGGTGATATTGTATATGGTTCAGCTCTTCGGCATCTAAGATTATTGGAAATATTGAAATGTCCACTATAGGGAGAACCGCTTCAGAAACAATGGATTCAACGGGCAAAGGCATTTTGTCTGTTGCTGCAACAGAAGAGGAAAATAATGGGCAGTGTTTTATCGCTTCACAATCAACTTCCTTGCATCAAATAAGGTTTTCAAGAGGAGTCCTATTTTGGTCTACCTTGGACATTACGTAGAAAATGATGCCTACCTCCATAATTAAAATCCTTTTTTCAAGTAAACGGACGAATTCCAGATAGAGCGGACATTTATACCGAGGAATGATGGTTTCAAAGTACGAATGTTCGTATAAGTCGTATAAAACATTGTCAAGTAGTGCTACTCATAACAGTTAAAGCCTCATTGATATTGACGACGGTGTAACCAGTTTTCCTTGTATTCGTCGTTGCAACGGAGTTTGAGAAGCAATAATGCATCGGATGGGTCGAGAGTCCAGGCCTACCCGCAATGATGCATTGTAATTTCCACACGTTCTCGTCGTTTGCCCTAGTCTTTGCCGTGCGCTTCGTCCATAACTGCCCAAAGCTCGTGTCCACACGTTCTCTCTCCTTTTGGCATTGTCGTTGGTGATGTTCTTTCATTGTGTAATGCAAAGGTTGATTGTTAGGGGAGCCATTGGCCCTACCTTTTGACCATCTCCTTTATTAATTTTAGAATATATTTAATAAGCCGTTTCACCCTTCAAATTAATTTTATTATTTCATTAAAATTAATATAATAGAATACCATTCTTTATGCATTTACAAAATTTTAAATAAATAGTGTACTTACCTTATTGAATAGCTTCCTTCTTAATGTCGATTTTAATAAAGTATTCTAGACTATTACCATCTATTCTAGTTATCATCATGATCTAGGATGCTGCAAATTACTTATGTGTATTGATTCAATTTACCTACCACAATTCAGATGCAATGCTTATGTCTTTTCTTACTATATAAATTCACTCACTCTTAAATTTTTAATTTCCTTAATTTATTTTTATATGGAATTCTTAAAGGCTCATTCTATATTTTTATTCAATGATTATAAGTAATAGTACCACAAATTATTCAATTTTTAAATAATATTATGTTACCTTATGCTTTTTGAGATTATTTTATTGTTTTTTATTAGAAGACATAGGAAACGGGTCTTGCACTTGAACAATATAAAAGTAAACATCAGTCAAATCTTCCCTGGGCAATTACAAACAAGTAGTAGAGAAGAATATAACTAGCCCAAATAACTAGTGTTCTACTGGTCATCAAAATTAATAAAAAACTACCGTAAGTCCAAACTAAAGTCAACATCACCGAACCAAATAGCTAAAATAAAACTACTTAAAAATACATTAATATTTTCCAGCCCAACTAGAGATGCAGCCCCAAGTTCTCATAAAAGTACTTAAGCTATTTCTCAATATACAAATAGAAGAGAAGTAAGCATCTAAGAAAAACAAAAAAAAAGTTCTGAACATAGTATGTAAGACCAAGATAGAAACTAAAATAACATAGCCTAAACCACTAGGCCCTTTTTATATATTCTTATTTAATAACCAGGATTTTGAGATCCTTCAGCCAGTTTCTGACATCCTCAGGGTCCTTTTCATCTTCATACTTGGCCTCAGTAAGAAAACCATCCTTCTTCAACTTTCTTCTTCCCATCATAGTGCCAAAGACTGCCCTTCTCATCATCTCCTTTGGAAGCCTGTATGTAATGCCCTGCCAAGGGATCCAAAGAATTAATCTAAAATTTCACTAAGTTTGGTAGCATTTTTTTTTTTAAACATGAAAGTAAAACCATTCATAACTTATACATAGTAACGAAAGCAATAGCAAAAATTCAATAAAAGTAAACATAACATACATAATAGGTTACTTTCTTTAAGGATCCCTTAACATTGAATCACATCTAAACTAACTATTGACGATACCATCTAGTACTACATCCACATGAAATAATAATGAAAAGTCCAACATTCATAAATTACATTTTCGAATGCTCAATCATCCACTGTACATGTCATGGGGTATGAAAGGCTTGAAAGAATAAACAACCATGTAAATAAAGTACATCATCATCCAATATTAATCCATGATGCAATTAAAGTAAATGAAACCACATATCATACATGATACATCATCACAAAAGATATAACATCCATCATAAAAGATAATCATATATCACAAACATAAATAACTAAGTGCACGGTTCCTTCCAACCATAAATAGCATCATTAGACCATCATGGATCCTAGCCATCCCTCTGTGCGTAACATCCCAAGTCATTGAAGAGATCATTGGTATTATCATAGTAGGAATGTCACTCCTAAAACATCCTACATCATATGCAGAAAGTAATCTAACATGCAAAGTAAAGCATAAGATAACATCATCTAACATATGCAAATCATCAATGTGAGGATACATGTCCACCATCATAATCCATGAAGATAGATGCCAACAAAGAATGCATCAGCCATGATGTCTCAGAAAAATCTCAAATGGTAAGAGTGAAAAAGCACTACCACCCGACCGCATGGAACCTAAATGGTTGACTCCCACCGCACTGAGGAGATAATCTCAAGTCCCAAACAGGCTATCAAAAATCACATAGCAAAGATACTCTCTAAGTCTAGGAATCCTAAAAGTATACTAACTCAAAGATTCCAATCACAGACTGACATCTAATCCTAAAGGCACACAACGACATGTAGGAACCTACTATGCAAGCGGGAAAGTGTCATTGCATATATCGTGTAGAAGTTACCCTAGCAGTTAACTAAACTCCACGGGTCCCTACTGATCCTCATGCGGCCACTAGTATCCTCTCATACTGACAAGGCATACTATGTAATGCAAGGTCGCAACCAAGCGTTCTCTCTACTCCCATCCTAGTCTATACAAGCACATGAGGTATGGGTGAGAACCAAAACAATTATCTTTTTAGGTTCATTTAATCCCCATTTAGTGTAAATGTTACCACTTATTAACCAAAATTACAATGATTTACCCTGGCAGCCACTTAGGGCCCCGGCCCCCATTGCAAGCCACTTCCCAACACTACAAGCAGATAATCTACCCTAAGCTCATGGAATCATAAATCACCCCAGTCTTATACAAGTGACTGGAAAGAAATACCAAAAGATAATCCACAAAAAGAATCATCAAATATCCATAATAAAAGCATCAAATCTCCATGATAAAAAATATCAAATCTCCATGAGCAATTCAAAAGCATCCATAAATAATCATGACCACAATAGTTCTCTATTGGCAACTGAAGGTATCATTGATAATCAAAAGTATCCATTGGTTCTCAATAACCAAAATATATCTCAAGAACATACTGATCAAAGACTCCAAAATGGTTGAGTCAAAACACATCACATCATGCCATCATCAATAAATAAATCAACATTTCAGTCCCATCATGACAACTAGAAAGTAATCCAAGGATAACTGATCGATGACTCAAAAATGGTTAAGTCAAGTGTCTCATACAAATACATCTTAGCTCCACTCATGAGCAATAACAATCAGTAAATACAAACATCTCATAGAGCATACCATCACATAACCCTGGTTGGGTTTAGAAAGATCGAGAACAAATAAGATCAACATGCCATCACATCTCATAACCCCCGAGCCTTTGGTAACAACCTAAGACTAGTCAACACTAGTCAACCCAAAAACTCAAAACAAGAAGCATATAGAATACACAATGCAAACACATGTTTTGGTTTACTAAAATCACATGGATGAGTTAAGTGTAGAGGTTTCCTACAAGTCAACCCATTTGTTTCCCCAATAGCATTATCCTTTCCATTATTTAAAATAATATTCTAAGAATAACTTAAGGATAAATATCTACTCATTAAACTAATCATCATTGACCTTTAATTAAATTGTTTTCTTTATTTAACTAAGATCCATATTCTAATTCATTAACTCTTCTTTAATGTTACTTCAACTTTCAACATAAATCAGGGATCATTATTCATTATATTATAAGAGAGCTAATTATCAATCTTCGAATAAGAAGATTATAACTTTATTAAAATGATCAATTAAATCAATCAATTAACATAGGTACACAATCCATGACCTTTTTAACATTCTAATAGTTCTCAATTAAATATTACTAAGTCTCACCATTAAAATATCTAAGGTCATTATTCAAGTCATTAGAATAAGACTTATCAACTTTGATGTAGATAATTCACATCTTCGCTAGAAGAATCGATATTAGCATATCAATTAAACTTTATTACATAACTTAGTTATTAATTAAGTCTAATTAACTCTAATTAATTAATTTAATTAATAATTACATTACCATACTAACAACCCAATAAATATCAGTTGATTAATAACTAACTATAATTTATACGTTAAAAGTCAACCATAATCCAATACACAAATATTCATATTCATAGTTTAATAATAATAACTTGTTAATATTTAATAACAAGCTATACTGGGAATCTTATTAATAAATCTATATAAAGATTGCATTCTTCATTCTTTGATGAATACTAATGTTTGCTTAACAAATTCGTATTATCGATAATCATTTCAATTAAACCCATTGCTTAAATTTGTTCAATTAATTAAATTGAATAACTATATCAACTCCATTATCATTTAAAATAATGTTCTAGAATTTCTACAAATTCATCTTATCTCTATTAAATCAATTTCACATTAATCTCATCAACTTTCCCATTAATTAATCTTAATTAAATAACATTTAATTAAGTTAATTAATAGAACATATAATTTACAGTCTACAATTCTAAGTCATCACTATAACTAATGATCCCTTAATGGATTAAATTCCAAATTTACTAAGACTCACTCTAATTATAAATAGATTAATTTCCTCCAATTATTAACTAATCTTAATTAAATTAGATTTAATTAAATTAGTTAATAATTTACTATGCATTTATACTATCAATAAAACTTGATAAATATTATTAAAATATTCTAAAAATATCAATGTATATAACTTTATCAGCAATCATGATAATTTATAAACTTCATAACAATTTATATAACATTTAATAATTATAAATTATTAATAAGTAATGTTAATAATTATTAATAAGTAATATTAATAATTATTAATAATATTTAATATTAAAAATTTATTAATATTAAATTATAAAACATTTGTTATAACATATAACAAAACAACTTAAAACAAAACAAACCACAATATACATATATATGCAGTACGTAGTACCTGCTGCCACAGGCATTGCGCCGACAACGGGTATAGAGTACCCCTATCGTCACAGTCCAGGCTACGACGATAGGTCTCTGCCACTCACAGTACATTTCGTGCCATCCCACAATTCAAATGAAATTTTTTTATAATAACATTTTTAATAAATGTTCGGCCATTATGCGGATTCATTTTTTTTTAAATAACGTTTTTTCAAAAAACATTTAATCGTGTGCGATTCGAATTTAATATATATGTATGTATATATATATATATATATATATATATATGTATGTACATATATATATACATATATGTACATATATATATGTATGTATATATATATATGTATGTATGTATATATGTATATGTATATGTATATGTATATGTATATGTATATATATATGTGTGTGTGTGTGTGTGTGTGTGTATGTTTGTAAAGTTTGAAATATTACAGCATTATATATATATATATATATATATATATATATATATATATACATATATATATATGTATATATATATATATATGTATGTATATGTATGTATGTATATATATATATGTATGTATATGTATGTATGTATATATATATGTATGTATATATATATATATATATATATGTATGTGCATGTATGTATGTTATATATATATATATACATATATATATATATATACATATACATATATATATATATATACATATACATATATATATATATATATATATATATATACATATATATATATATATATATATATATATATAAAAGTGTGCATATGTATGCAGATTAATAAACATATATACATATTTTAAACAAGAATATTATTTACAATATCGCTTGCAAATATAGCATAATTTTCTTTTTACAATATAGGACTTTTCAATTTTATAGATTATGAATTCTTCCTGTATTGATTCATCTCTTGATTTTACCTATTAATCCTTCTAATAGGTTTGACTATGAGTTTTGAAACCATTTTCAATCTATTTTTTCAATTCGATTCTAATTCGAACCCAAACCCATTTTAAATCTAATTTCTTCTTAAATTGAAGCTAGGGTTTTCTATTGTTTTCCTCACAACCAAATAAATATTAACACACATATCTAGATTCTAATTCCAAAATTGAAGATTTGTTCATGGAGTAAATTCAAACACACATAACAGACACAATGAAGATAGGAAGAGAAAGAGTGCAAATAGAATATGTGAAAATCATGAGTGCACTTGGACACTGATGCTAATTTTCCATGCCTCAAAAGTCCATATAAATCCCTTCCATCTCCAACATTCACAATTCCTCCAAGATCCAAGCCAAGTAAAATTTTCACGTGACTAGAAGTGCTTGAAGAAGCATAGGGGCATGTAGAAACATATGAGCATGTAGAAGCATATGAGCTTCTCAAATGCATGTAAGCTTTGAAGCTTGTCCAAACACACTAGGAGAGCCTCTATTTAAAGGCCTCTAAGATGCATCTAGAATGTGGCTAGAAAAAACTAGAAGATAAGAATGACAACTAAGCATGAGTCTTCTCCAACCTTCTAGATGAGTCATAAGGTTGTAGACACCATGTGCTCAAATAATATGCTAACTCCTAAGTGTAGACAACTTGTGCATTCTTAGAGTGCAAACCCCTGTGTTGTCTACATGACAACTCTCAAGAATTTGCAAACTCCTATGAGAGAAAATATTAAAATAATGCACATTAATTAATATAATATTTACTTTACTCTTTCCAATTTTATTTATTTATTTATTAAATCTTATGCACTAACTTTAATAATTCCACTTGTTTTTATCTTAATATATTTATATTTTAATCACATAAAATCTATAATCTTTTAATAATTTTAATATCTTTTCCACTTTTAAATTTATTTTCAAAACTTAATTGCTAAAATATTTATTAACTTAAATAAATATTACCACATTCCAACTTCAAAATTATAACTTTTATCTTCAAATTTAATTATTTTATTTAATTAATTTCCTAATTAATTAAATAAAATAAATATTAAAATATCATATTAATTTTTCATTAAATTAAACCATTAATTAAAATATTTTAACTAGGCTTAATTAATAGAAAATACTCCAAAGACTCACAAGGTAAAATATGAAAATCCATCGTAGCCAAAATACATACAAAATCAAACCAAAAGGGTTAATATCATGAATTATGTCATCCAATGTATTCGGAGGGTACTCAACTCAGATACTTGTCCTAATTTTCAATTAGGACAAATGGCTTAAAGGGTTGGGATTTGGACTTGAGAATTTATCTCCCCTCTCTTACCATTGAGATAATGTGATAGGGTACACTCAACCTGGCAATTCAAGGAAGTCGATACCCCATACCTACAACCTGCATAAATACCATGCATGTACAAGCACAATATATACTAAACTAAACAGGCAATGATAGGAAGTGGTGCATTGTGTAGATCCCGACTACTAGGTGACTATGACTCCCTTCCTTAACCACATCAAACATGCCATACATAAGAGAAAACATGCACACCATACACATGCAAGTATGCGGTAAGTATCCATAAGAAAATACATGTGATAATAAACCATCTAACTAATCATCTTCAATAACTGAAATCACTGAATAATCATCATGCAACCATGAAATATAAAGTCTAAGTAATCTCATCACATATCCATTGAATCCATAGCACAATATCTGATAGTCTCAAAACAATGCTGCTAACCATCAACATAAAACTAGCCCCAAAAGAGTTTGACAATGTTAGCAAAATGTGAACTAGGGGTAGGCACTACACTGTATATAGTGGAAATCGCAACCCCAAGCTCAATACTAGTAATGGCTTTAGCAAAATAAATATTAAGGATGTCAACCTTATCATGAAGACCCTTGATTTGGATTGATAAATTCTTCTCCATTTCATCCTCCAAGCTCAACACTTTAATAAAGCAATACTCAAAATTTATATATTCTCGCTTGAATTATATTTTTATGATTGGGATTTCCTCTTGAAAACTCAACTCAATATTAATTGGGATTGCCACATCTCCTACTCCACTTCTCTTCTTCTACTACTTCCTTATCTTTGTATGCTTCATACTTGGTAGAATTATTTTCAACTTTTTCAATGGTTTCCTCAGTTTCTATCTCATAAGAAGTTTCCTCGTATTGGTTTTCTTGGGTATCATCCTTTCTTTCTTCCTTGAAATTTTTCCCTTCATTATTTCTGTGTCTAGTAGACATTTTCTCCCTAGAGCTAGAATAAATTCTATAATCTAAAGCCAAAGGTTTCAAACCACCATCCTCACTTTCAAAGTTTCGCCCTAAGTCTTGCTTATCAACATAAATTATCTCTTTTATGATCCTACCTTCCTTCAGATTACTTGTTAGACTAGACTTAGTAGAGGCATTTTTGCTCTTAGCAGGGGTTTTGGCTAAGAACAATTCTTCAAGGGACTAGGTTTTAATGTCTATTATACATAGTTCTTTCCTAGTTTTTATTTTTTGTAAAAAGGAGGAAGGGGTATTTTTAGACAGATGATCAAAACCAAGCTCTTCAATTTAGATAGAGGATCTAGGTTTAGGTAGAGAATTTTCATGGTTAGTAAACCAAGTTTTTGGAAATAGACATGTTGGTAGAGGACAAACATTAATCTATAGCGATGGAGTGGGTAATCCTCATTAGCTTACAATTAACTGGGGAAGAGAACAACAAAAAGAATGTTTATTTTTTTTCATGTCTAAACATATTTAACATGGGAAAGTGATAATCATGATAATAGTAAATCTTCTTTCCAGAATAAATTACTTCATTACCCACATGCACACAAAAAAAGGATAAGGGAGAGAAAGATATTCATGCCCTTTACGTATTCTAAAAATTTATGCTTAAATTTTTTTCCATCTATAAAACCTTTTCTTTCCACCTTCACTCCTTCACAAATTGGACTAGTGGCTTCCTGAATAAGCTCCTAAGTTACAAAAAGCTTGGTGATTCCTATAGCAACTTGGCCCTTATGCCAAGAATTTGCAAATTTTTAAGATAATAGACTATTGTGGCCATGAATTTCCTTGAAATAGTTATTCATCCCAAATCTTTCAAAGTGCTACCATATTTCTTCATTTTGAAACAATTCTCTACAATTTCTTGTTTGACCACACTTCAAAGGGACACCCATTATGTAAGCTTTGGTAAAGATATGATATTTTCCACTAAGTCCCTATTACTCCTAACAATACTTCTCTCCTTAGTCACACTTTGTATGATAACGTTAATCCCTTCACCAAAAAACGTCTTATTTTTCTTTTAAGCCTAATAAAGATCAAGAGAATGACTTGAAAAAATTTGAAGTGTTGTAAAACAAGAGACATAATGCATCAAAGTTCATGCCAATAATTGGAAAAGAAGGGAAATAGAGATTTATAGGTAGAAAGGAAGGATATGAAGAGAGAGCTTAAAAAGAGAATGATATGTTATTATATGGACAATTAAAGGTAGAATGACAGAGAGAGTTGAAGGGAATTTAAAAATTATTAAAAATTATATTATTTTAAGAAATATATAAATAACAATAGAAATTATATTTAATGAATGAACTAGTCATTTCTACCAATTTAGTTATAAGTTGAAATATTTGATTTTAATAAAAAAATTGTTGATTACTTAATTCAAAATACCAAGATATCTAAATACTTTGAGGGTTAGCATTAGTTTTACAATTTGTAAAATGGTATTAAAAAAAAGAAGAATGAGATTGTAAAATAGTAGCTAGTAAAATATAGTGTAAACTCAAATAAATAACATTTTACAAATGAAAAAAATAAACATCAATGTAAAACTAATCAATATATTTAAAATAAGAAATATAAAACATTTAACTCTATATTTAGAAAAATAGATAGTGATAATTAATATTGATTTGACATTCAATTGTAAGGTGTTAGATAAAAATGATTTTTTTTGAAAAGTTAATGCATTTGTCACAAATATGGAAAAGCTAAAGTTTTAATTAATGCATTCATTAACACATGGTAGACTTGTTAGAAAATATTTATATTTTCTTACAAATGAGAAAAAATTGAAAAGTTAATCAACTTGTCACAAATGTGGAAAAGATAAATTTGTAATTAATGCATGATAGAGTTGTCAGAAAAGATTTTTATTTTTGTTGGAATTTTCTCGCTACCAAAAATAGTATAGTCCAATAGAATGAATAAAAAATATGATTTAGAAAATAATGAAAAATTAGAAAAATATATAAACATTTAAAGTTTGTTTTAATCTTTTAAATCCTATGAGTTGATTGGTTAATTGAATTGAATGATTCCAATACTTTCTTGCCAAAGGCAAGAACTAATAAATGGACATCTTTCAAGACATGTTTTACCAACTATAAGAAGAACCTACAACATAAAATGTCAAAGATGTAGTTGGAAATATGGATGTAATCAACAACAAACATGTACAATATTAAAAAAAGAAACAAAAAATGTAAGGTATATCATATTAGAAGATTGTTGTAGAAGTGTGATTAAAATATGGAGCAATAAATCTAATTTAGAAAGTCCAAACTACACAAGCCTGATGATCTTATCTTATAAAGTTATAAGCGACGATGAAAGTATATGCATAGATGTTGATGGAGTTTAATGACACGATTAAGTTGTAACAAAAAAAAAGAGAGTTTTCAATGATTATAATACATATATCACAATGAAATCCACCACAAATAAATCAAAGATGGATATAATCATTGTTCATACTAAGCACAACTAGGGGAATAATCCAAGTGATCAAACCAATATTGATGTTCATCAAAACTGCATGCGAAAATCCTCCTATGGTAGCAAATTTTGTTTAAAGATGGATATCAAACAAGCTAGATAAAACATAATAGAATTTAGAAGAATTCAATGGAAATGAAATCCAAACCTACAGATGCAAGTTTGAAGACACAATCACATCCCAATATCTTATGTCTCTAGCACAATAATGGGTTTGAAGGTTGAGTTTGTCAAAAATGAAAGACAATGACCTCAACGATTATGTAGTGATAATTTAAAAAACCATTGACAATGTATGGGATAGGGACACTTTCATAGTTAATTATTTTGAAAAGATAAAACATCAATATTTTTTTTTATGGAATGCCAAGTCAAATAAAGGCTCAACGGTTAATAATTAAACGTGAAAAATTACATTAGTTTGTATGATTAGAATTAATAAGTATAAAATTTATTTATGAAAAGTTGTGACTTAACATTGAAAACTCACATTCTTCTACTATCCAATATAAACATTGAAGTAGTATTGCATGAAGGGGAAATTAAATTAGTTACAATTTTTAGCAAAAAATTGTTGATAATAAACTTTTTCTGCTACTTAAATTTAATTTTTCTTTTAAAATTGTTGATTTCTTAACTCAAAGTATGAAAATATGTAGTAAGTTTGAGGGGTAGTATTAATGGTATAGAAAAATTGAACAAAATTGTAAAATAGTAGCTAGTAAAACATAGTGTAATCTTTTATAAAATAAAATTTTACAATTGTCAAAAATAAACATCAAAGTAAAAATAATAAGAAATATATATAAAATTAGAAATAAAAAACATTTAACTCTATTTTTGAACTTGGTAAGATAACTAGTAAAATATAGTGTAAACTTAAAGAAATAATATTTTACAAATTACAAAAATAAACATCAATGTAAAACTAATAATAAATATATTTAAAATGAGAAATATAAAACAGTTACTCTATATTTGATTAAAATATCTAAATTATACAACTTTAAAAATGTTTAACTCTATAAATTCATATGAATTCTTCTTCATAAACTATCTTAAATAATAAATGTATTTAAAATAAGAAATGTAGAACATTTAACTCTATATTTGATTAAAATATCTATATTTGAACTTGGTAAGAAAAATAAATAGCGATAATTAATATTGATTAGACATTCATTTGTGAGGTATGTTAATCCACTTGCCACAAATGTGGAAAAGATAAAGTTGTAATTAATGCATTCATTAATACATGATAGAGTTCTTAGAAAATATTTGTATTTTTGTTGGAGAAAATTGAATTTTTTCATTGCCAAAAATAGAATGGTCCAATAACATTTTAGAAATTACAAAAATAAATATCAATGTAAAACTACTAATAAATATATTTAAAACAAGAAATATAAAACATCTAATTCTATATTTGAACATGGTAAGAAAAATAGATAGAGATAATTAATATTGATTAGACATTCATTTATGAGGTGGAAGATAAAAATGATTTTTTTTTTTTAAAGTTAATCCACTTGTCACAAATGGGGAAAAGATAAAGTTGTAATTAATGCATTCATTAATAAAGTTGTTAGAAAATATATGTATTTTTGTTTGAGAAAATTGAATTTTTTCATTTCCTTTTTAATCATGGGCCAATACAATTTTTAAAAAATTGTATTTTTTAGTTTCAAAAAAATATTTCTTCAAATTTTTAGATTTATGTAACTAATATGGAATCTAATGATTCCATTAGTTTCCTGCCAAAGGTAGGAACTAATAATTATGACAATAATTATAAGAATAGCATCCCTGTTAAACAAAATTTCCTTAATTCTCATGGTATACTCTACATCCTCACTCACAACTTTCATGTCCTTGTTGATACTATCGAAATAAATAAAAAGATGATGCTCAAACTTAAAGATGATTATATAGTACTTCCACCATTTCTACAAAATTTCCTTGACTTTGTTACAATTACCTAGAATAAATGCCATAAATTTGGGTTTCATAGTCTAAACTACTTAAAATATCATGATATCTAAATAAGGGGTGATTTTTCTAAATTTAGAAACCCTACCAATAACTCAATTGAGGGAAAGATAGTCTTTGTCAGTTGGAAAATTATTGACCAGATCAATAAAGGAATTTAAAACACTTTTACTTAAAAAACTATTTCATTAATAATATAAACTATTCAATAATACCTGTATAAAGCCTAATACGACACATGGGATCTCTAGAAGATAGTAATGATCTTCTCTTACCATAACCCTTCATAGATTTTCCTATCAGTTTTTATAATTTCGTTAAAGCCTTCAGTATAGCTGATAATTAGTCCCTGCCTTATAAATGTAGGGAACTAATGTTCCCGGATGCCCATGGCAATTTATTTTTAGTACTTGAATAATTATTCAGCATAAGGTTTCAACTGCAACTATTTATAAAATAATTTTATTTCAAAAATTGTTGTTTTCTAATTGGTCATTTCCAATTTTCCCGAGGTTAAAGCTTATTTATAAATTTGGTAGGAAAGGTAAAAGATAATAAGTGACACATGTAATCTTGAGATAGAAGGATAAATAGTACATAAATACACATCATTTTTAGTCACAGTCGGTAGGAAAGATTTTAAATAAAAACATTAATCTCTCTAAAAGTTTCATTTAAGGGCATGATTAGTCTATGTTTGCTAAATTGATTATGTCAAAAGATAAACACTTTTTTTAAGGGTTTTTTTTTTTGTGGGGGATTTAAAATATTTGATTAGTTTATGGAATGTCGCTACACTACAGGCATGCTAATTTTGTGTTAGTTTTAGATGCAATCTACTTCTTCAGATTCAACTGGTTGAAAAATATTGCAATGGCCATTAAATCTATCCAATTTCTTTGGAGTCTTTTCATGGTCAATTTTCTTCATCAAGTAGATGATGCTATTGTTTTAGGCTTGGCTGAAATGCATGTCTGGCTACCTATTTATCATTCTTTAACTTCACCAAAATTGTTAAGCAATCTGCTAATAGGAATGTCTAGGAACTTGAATCAACCAAGAAAGACATAGCGCTAATAATAGATCTTTTACTATGTCCTTAGACATGTTAAAAATTTTGAACATGGTTTTATAATTTTTAAGGCCACAAATCTAATGGTAGAAGAACAAATTATAGCATAATAATACATAGTTGCAAATGACTTACTACTTATCAAAATATGATCAAAACAATGATCAAAATTCACCACACTAGGTTTCTACAAAAGCAAAAGGCAAGGACTTCTACTCCTTTAGAGCCCTTGTTGAAACATGTTTCCAATCCTCAAGTGTCAAATCCTAGTTAGTCATACAATCAATAACTCAATTCCCTTCTCTCAAAGTGTGTCAAAATTTGACTTCATTGAAGGATAAGAGGCATCTACTACAAACTTATATGAGGTGAACCAATCTCCATGGGCATTTAGCCTAGTTGTAGAATATGAATTTTGAGCTTAGAGTCTCCTTCCACTATTATTTGATTATTACCAATAATCATTTCCTTTATTCCTTACTTGAATTTTCATAATATAATTCTATATAGTACTCTTTAATATAGTGAAATCCTCTTGATCCCCACATTAATTCGATCTCTTCACTTGTCTAATATTATAAATTTAAATAGAATTCCATTTTGGTTTATTCTATTTTTTCTCCTGATATGTCCATTATTATTTCATCCTATGTATATCAATGTATTAATTTTAGTTACTAAACTATGTCTATATATGATATTTTCCATTCATACATTACCATATAATATCCTTCATAATGATCTTTTATCAACACCAAACGAAATACCATGACACTACAAAACTACCTTAAACGAATTTTCTATAAATATAAGGTTTAAACAAACAAATTTAAATTTTGTTATTAATCTTTATACCTCATTAAACACTATTATACCTTTAACTACAATCTATTAGCTAAAAAATAAATATATTTATGAGTTGGTTTAAAATTTAAAGTCCAATAAGGTATCTCAACATATAATTTTATTTCATGATTCTTTTTTGATCTATCATCCATGTGGATGTCAATACTATTCCTAAATGAAACATCACATAATATGGTTATCATTGTTAATGTGTAGTTATCATATTTGATTGGTATATCAAATTATAAATATTGGCTCGACCAAGTTCTCTTAGTACTTTAGATTTATAGATGATGCCCCTATTTATCCATGAGATGAGTCCATATCGATGGTATAATTGTCATCAGATATGATGTAAACAAAGTTTCTCAATGCTAATAACTTTATTCACAAAATTGACCAACCTTGACAAGTTTGACATGGAATATACTATTTGTGTCAAAACATGTTATATGGTAACAATAATATCTCATCCTTTTTTATGAAAATGACACATTACTTAAACAAGATCATAGCTCGAGGAAGGTTTTATTTTAGCTAAACCTTCAAATCATAACTCGTCATGTATTAATCAACTCCTAGAAATATAATTATTGAATTCTTTCATTTATTTGAATATGGAAAATGTTATTAGAGGTTTGTACTTGCATTCTTATGTTTAGTACAAAGAATGAATCAAGCACATAGAGGAAAATTTACACTGAGAAAGGATACAATATTAGTATTCACATGATTTAGGCAGGCCTATTGTTCAACACTTGTATTGGTTTTTACTTGTCATATTATTTTGAATCAAGTTTCTTTTCTCCAAATATACAATTATAATTGTTTAAGCACACATTGAATCTCTAGTCATCTAAAATACCAAGACATATTTTAATAATTTATATTCTAGTTAAGAATTATTATTGATCTAATTTTTAGCTTTCCTCACCTAAAATTATAATACCATACAACAATCTTTTTAGAACAAAATTACAATCATAACTTTATTTATATCACTGTCTCATATATATAATAACAATCAATTCTACGTCATCACTGATCCGGTCTTGCATCACCAAAATATCAACCCTACAGACTATTATGCAAATTTTATTTTCCCGTCTATCTCTCGGGCTAGAAATAAACATTTAACTCATAAATTATCAACCTTAACAACATTCGGCAGGACTAAATTGTCTTGGAATACGTCTTACAAAGAAAAAACTTTAATTCAGCTATTTATCCACTTTTATTCAGAAACAATCTAAGCCATATGGATTATTTTTCAGCGACACTGTATTGATGGACAACTTTTTATATAGCCGCAAACCTTTCCAGGGCGGTAGCTTTTGATTTGTCATCTAAATCACGCAGAGCTTCGTCCCTGTAATGTGAGTATATGAAAGGCTTGTAACGCCTTGGATTCTCCTCGTCCACAAGCTCCTCAGGCGCCCAGATTTCCATGTCATTTGGGAAAGAAGTGAAAAAGGCAATTGACATCCGGTATCTACAACTTTGAGAAACAACGCGATGATCCGCACTTCGATATCTACCGTTACACCACGCCTGCCACAATTTAATCAGACACTACCTTAAAAAATTAACACTGATTATGGCGGAAGAGAAAATTTAGTACCTTAAAGGTGTCCCCCAAATTGATGACAAATGCACGAGGGAGAGGTTTGACGTTGAACCACTCGCCCTCCTCAGATCGAATCTGAAGCCCTCCAACATCATCCTGGTAAAGAACTGTGAGCAAGTTCGGATCTGTATGGGAGAGGACTTTCTGCTCCTCACTCGACATATTTGCTGGCGTATACCCGTTTATACGCAATGCTCTTGTGTATTTTTCAAATTGATAGCGATGGAAAGCCTCGGAATCGAATCCCAGGCTAGCAAGAACTATTTTCGTGACTCTTTGTGCAAGATTTGAGACACAAGCAGCGTACGTTGACATTGTCTCGCTGCGAAACGGTAAAAGAAGAATTGGATTAATTAGGAGAGAGGAAGCAACTAAGTTTAGAGGAAGGGAAATAAAAGAGGAATAACATACCACAAGTTAGGGTTCCCTTGTGGGTAAATCTTTGAACACATTTGTTCAAACGAAGCAGAGAACGTCGGGTCTTGAATAGCAAACGTCTCGAAGTTTCGTCTTTTGAAGTAAGTATCGAGTGCCTTACCGGAGACGGTCTTTTCTTTTGCCTCGGCTGGCATAGATAACAAATTTCGGCTGACATTCTCTGCCATTTCGACAAGATCTGATGGAATTCCATGATTGACAACCTGGAAAAATCCCCACTCTTTGCAAGCCTCTCTGACTTTTGAGAGCTCGGGATGGTATTCAAGGTTGTTTAGTTCATCAGCATCAAAGTCTTGAGGAAATTTGGAAATGTCGACTACAGGGAGATTAGCTTCAGAGGGAGTGGTTTCTACTGGTAGAGGCATTTTGTATATTGCTGCTATAACACCGGAGAAGAATGGATAGTCTTTTGCCGCTTGTATTGGACTTCCTTCCATTAAATAGCGTTTTCAAGAGGTTAAGTATTTTGGCCTCTCTTGAACGTTTCGTCAAAACCAATAACCCCCTGTGAAATTGGAATCCTGCAGTCATCCGAAAGAAACAAATTCTACATAGAGACGACGATTACATCCAAGAGCAGTCTGTCTTGAAAGTTAAAAAACTATATAGAAGCATCTTAAACATTGTCAAGTTGTACTCATACGAGTTAAAACCTCATTGATATCTTCATCTGCATAGCAGGGTCTCTTGGTGCTTTCATTTGGCTCTATTGTTGCAATATAATTCTGAAAAGCAACGTTGCATTGGGATCTATAAATTTTCATGTTTTTGGTTCACCGTAGTCTTTGCTTGGCCCGTAGTTGATTATTGATTAGAGAAGTTTGATACAATAAATTTCATTTATATATAAACTTTTGGCTTACTTCATTATATCTTATTTGCCTCTTTGATAATTGTGTGATCTTCATTTAGGCCCCGTTTGGTTGCTGGAAGATGAGGGCCAAAACCAGGTTATCAGAGGCAAAACCAGGTTTTGCAAAAAAACTTTGGTGTTTGGTTGGTTAAAATTATAACCTGGTTTTCAATTTCATCTTCCAATTTTGGTCAAAAATTGGAAGAAGTTTCTTCCAACAAAAAGGTGGAATTCGAAATTAAAACCAGGTTTTGAATTTTATGACAGTTCTTTTAATAATATTGTGGGGTCCACAGTATATTCATCTTCCGTGTCAACCAAACGGACCATTGGCTTTCCAAACCACAAAACCAGGTTTTCGAAAACCTAGTTATAAGATAACCTGGTTATGTCAAAAAGTCATCTTCCCCAACCAAACAGGGCCTTATCATGTAGGCTCATTTGTCAGCGAGAATATGAGTGGAATAGGCATATGTAAATTCTTAAAATTTTGAATTCTCTATTTGGATGCACCAAATCAGAATTGCAAATAGGAATACATATTCTAATTTTAGCCCAAAAAATGAGCATTTGCAATTCTACCTAAATAGGTGAAATTAGAATTAGGTAGAATTAAAATATTAATTTTTGGGTCTAGGAATTCCCCATAAAATTCTAACTGAACCAAACAAGAATAAGAATATATATCCCCATTTTCTATTCTAGAATAACAATTCCAATTCTCATATTTCTATTCCCACAGCCAAATGGACCATATTGTTTTGTGTATATTTAGTCATCATGGTTATGAGTACTAGAGATATTAAGATTGTAGAAGTACACTTAAACATAAATCATAATATGTCTTTAAAACATTACAACTCAATTTCTTATTATGTGTGAATGCCCTCTTGAGAGTGATGGATAAATCCCACTAAATGAATTGATTTCCTTCATTCTTTATGGTAGAATGAAAATTTTCTAAGACCTTGGGGCCATTGAACAATTTATATCAAAAGGCTCATACATAATGTTCATGTTCTTAGTCTAGAAATTATACTCTACAATTAGGTAGCTAGTATTCATATTCCTTGATATTAAAGTACCATTGTCTTAATCTATTTAGGTATTTTTGAATCATATACACATCCGTAATCTTTATATTATTGTGATAGATATATGGTAAAACAATCTCAAATTTTATTAATTTTAATTCTTCCTAGTCTTGTGTATGGCATCGTTTGGAGGATAGTTATAGTACTAATGAACTAAGTCCAAGCTAAGTCCATAGTAATGGGACCACAAGAAGTTACAAAAATATAGAATCTTACAATAACATCAAACTCTCCTTATATCTCTAGTGTTGCAGTAGTCATCATATAAGAGGCATAATGTGATCTATAGACTATTATTAAAGTGTTCTCATGATATTCATTTGTTCAAATCCATATTAATGGGACCACAAGAAGTTACAAAAACACCAAATCTTATGATAACATCGAACTCTCCTTATATCTCTATTGTTGCACTAGTCATCATATAAAAGGCATGATGTGATCTATAGACTATGATTAAAGTGTTCTCATGATATTCATTTGTTGAAATCCATATTATCTGCAATGAGTCCTTTTCCTTTACCTAGTTATGCACTTTTTTGTCACTAAATTGTCATCCATTCTATCTTATTATCTTAGAAAATATGGTTGAAATAATTGTATCATGTTTCATTTTTTGTTCATCTTACATATTTAATGAAGAGCATTATTGTATGGAATATGAGAGATGTACATAATTACGATATCACTAGATCTTACAATCAAGTTAACGATTATATGGTTAGCACAATTCAACATTTCTATTAGAAGTTGTTAGATTTCCTATGTTGTACTATCTATCATTATATGATTATGTTCTACATTTTTTCTAATTTATTGCTTATGCTTTAATTATACATTAAGAATTACATCAACCACATAGTTATATTGGTGTGGAGCTTTAGTAGTGGTAATATGTAATAAATATGTTACAAAATTCCAATTTAGAAATGACATATTTCTACATTGATATAATTTATTCTACGCGATCATCAAACATCATAAATTTTACCTCATGAATAAAAAAATGAGTTTTATTTCAAAATAATCTTCCTCTGTATTAAGTGATAGCCCATTTGTGAAAATTGTCAATATCATATTGGTGCCCATTTGTGAAAATTGTCAATATCACATTCATGTCACCTCAAAATAAAAGTGCTAGAAATGTTAATGTAGCATTCAAAGTTCTACATGGACCTACTCTGAAAGCCCTTTTACTATTTACATCACTATGAATAAAAAAAATACAATAGTAGGGGTTGTGGTTGATCCTTCCTACAAATTTGGTGTGATCATGGATGAGGTCTTCTCCATGCTTGGGATATTTTGAAAATTGTGCAATGAATGTACAATGCTACCATATCTAAACATTATGAACTATATGTTTTGTCTCTAGCATCCAAGACATTGATGGTCCTTTTAGGACTTAATGTGGTATCTAAAACATTCATTGCATCCTCAATATGGGCCTCTTGTGCATGGGTATGTGTATCTCATGCGTAGTTTCTACATTGAAGGCACTTAGTAGTAAATAGCTTTTTGAATTTTTGCAATGTGGGTGTTCTACATAAAATCTAGGATGTTTGATAGCATACTTTTGAATATTGTGAAGCCTTGTTTCTAACCATTTCTTACATGCTTTGATAAGGTCCATTCTCTCTTGACATTGTCTATTGTTTAAAGTATTTAATACATATATGACTAATGAACTATCACATAAGTTTTTTCAAACTATAAAACCTCTAGTCCTTGCCCCTACATCTCACTTCACCTCTTCTTTGTAGTGTGCTTTACCTTTTGTTCCCTCCTTTTGAAGGGATAAGTAAAAGAATTTTACCTTGGAAAAATTGCATTTTTCACTTAAGTCCATGCAACTTCAAGATGTACCTCTTATTCATGTAATTGTACCTAGAATGAAAAATAGGAAAGCACTTGTGGAATAAAAGTCTAGGGTGATCCTTTTTAATTCCCATCCTTAAAGAAATCCTTAACCTAACAATTTATGGAGAGGAAAAATTGTTATTTAAAGTTCAATCATCTTCAAAGCCTATAAGGATACTACCTGTTTCTTTCATTTGTCCTTAAAACATTAGGACTCTCATTTGTGGATAAGACTAATAATAACATTGTGGTAGAGCTACCTACTCCATTAGTGTAGTGTACCTCTATTATAGTTATGGTAATGATAACCTATCCTATAAAGTATCATACTATAGACAATTCTCAAGATTTTTTCCTAGTTCATATAGGACACTGGCACCAATTGGTACAGAAGTATAAGTATTATCAATATGAAAGGGCTTTATAATGTCAAGCTACTTCAAAGGCCAAGAGTTAGACAACATCCCCTACTTATATTTTTCTGAGATATATTTATGAACCCTCTCACACTTCTATTGCATTTACATTCCATCTGATTTCATAATTTATTTGTCTTTTGGTTTTCTTTGTTTTCTCATGGCACAATTCAGCTAAGAAGTCTAGATCAATGGATTATCACTTGATTGAACATCCCACCATTTTCTCAATGTATGAGAATCCTACATATATAGGGTGTCATCCGAAATCATTTTTACTAAGCTTGTCCCATTCATAGATCCTCACAATAGCTTTCCTTGGGCTATTAGGCTAGTTGTAGTGAAGAAAAAATTCTTCTCTATTATTCAAGCCTGACTTTGAGCATAATACTATGCTTAAATTTAAGCATCAATAATTAGGTTTTGCATCTTTCCTAACTTGATTGCTATTTTTTTGTGGAAGCTCTTGTTTCCCTTGAGCTTTTCACCACCAAATTTCATAGGTTGGAGATGTGGCTCATGTTGACTTGACCCAATTTCAATCATTTGTATCATTTGATGCATGCTTGTTTGACATTCTTGAAAATATTACTATACTTTAAGTTACATGCAAGTATGAAATTGAAACCTTTGTTTAAATATTATTCATTAGAAAATTTATTAATTAACTATATGGAAGCAATAATATTATAATCATTTCTAGAAATTCTCACTTTATGATTTATGAATTGAGATTAATAATTTACCATACAACTCTAGCACACACACATAACAAATAATATTGATTATAAGCATTTTAAAAGATTTTACTAATTATAAATATAAATAACTTATAAACATTGTCCAATCAATTGGTCAAAATCAATATAACAAAAATACCTTTTTAATTAAATATAAAAATATTATATAGAAACAGAGAGGTACACAAGCACCTACAATTTATGAAAATGAAAATTATAATATAAAAATGTTTTAGTACAGTAATAAAATCTAAGTAAATTTCAAATATCATTTAATATATCGTAATGTATTTAATTAAAAGTATGCTAAAATTGCATCGGATAATCTGCTTCTGTGTATAGCAAAAAGATATCTTAACTGAAGGAAGTTTTGTATTGATTACATTGTTCAATAATCTAGAATCAAGAACAACTGGATCAATGATTGTCGCCAGAAAACAAAAGGAAGCTACCGTATTTCATTTTATGAGATGACATAGAGGGAAATACATGTCATATTATTTTATTCAAAATTTCAACAATCAAACAATGGGTATGCCCGCGTAACTGTCTATCAAATTCAGAAGATTGATGCCCTTGGGGCGGAAATTCTTATCGAAATACTGCTTGAACTGGGCGAAGCTGAAACGCCTGTAATATCGTGGATTTTTGTCGTCCACAAACTCTTCTGGAGGCCAAATTTCTTTATCATAAGGAAAGTGAACAAACCAGGCAATAGATAGCCGATCACAGCACCCTCTAAAAATAAGTCGGTGCTCTGCACTGCGAAATATGCGATTCGTCCATGCCTATGTTTTACTCACAAAATTTAAAGCTCGTTTTAATAGGGACCGTAAAATAAATTACATCTGACAAAGGAAGAAGTTGGGAATTAATTCACACATGTAGAGAGTCGGCCAAATTGATAACAAAGGAATAAGGTATGGGCTTCACATTTAACCACATCCCTTCCTTGCTCCTAATCTGAAGGCCATCATTGTTCTGGTATAGGATCGTAAAGTAAGCAAGATCAGTGTGCTCAAACAGAGCTCCTTCATTGTCTGTGAACTTTCCATTGGAGTAGTAGTGGCTTAAACACATGTAAGCTTCACAGTCTTTGAAATCGGAGTTGTAGAAAGCATCCACGTTTAATCCGAGGCTCGCAATGATGATTTTGCTAATCTTCTGTTGAAGATCTGCGATGGCAAGTGTATATCTCCCAATCGTCTCACTGCCATACAAAACACAACTACAAATTAGTTGATTTAAACACAGTGAAAGAGTTGGGAAAAGTGTGGATCTCAAATTACCTCAACTTTCGATTTTCATTTTTTGGCCATATTTTGTAGATCAATTGATGAAGAGAATCCGAATTAGGCATTTTCATAAGGCAGAAGGTCTCCTGCGATAAAGAACGCATGTAGCTCTAAACGGGGTTTAATGTGATGGCTCTCTCTTTAACCTCTGCTGGCAACTCATAGAGTTCGTGGATAACACTTTTTACATTCTCCAGAAGATCTGTTGGAATTCTTGTGTTTACCACACGGAAGAATCCCAATTCCTTGCAGGCCTCTCTCACTGTGGTCCACCATATAGTGATGTTGAAGATTGTCCAATTCAAACTGTGAAATGTCAATCACAGGAATAATGTCTACTTCTCTTTGCAGCGACAAAGGCATGATGAACGAAGAAAAACTTGAGTAGATTTTTGAATGCCTCTATTCTTAATAGATTTTTTAATGTCACGGACCATTGTCAAGATGGACGTAGTATATATGCACTGGTGAGGCGATAGGAAAGCTTGCAAACAGATCGTCATTACAAATTTATTTACTGGTTCTCAAAACAATAATAAAATTTGATGACGTATAGAAATGTAATTGACGAAGTCGACACATTAATTCTTATTATTTGATCTTAGGCCAAACAGACACATTGCCACTTTGTCAATAACCAGTCTTTCGTCTAGAATGAATTTAAATGTTTTCATAGATGTTGATAGCACTAGTTTAGTAGTTGGTAGAATTTTTTAAGTGGCATTCGTGGATTATTTATCTGGGTGCTTTGTCCTGATGCCTGTTTGCCACAGTGTATTTATGCTTAGAGCTATAAAATAAATAATATAACATCTCGTTAAAAGTGACATTATTGTTTTCAGAAGATATTTTTATTAGCATTTTGGAATTTTGTAACTTGTAATCTTGCACCTGTTGTCCATGTTAGAAATAGTCAAAACAAAAATCACACCTACTATGAAGCAGTCAATTTCTATTATAACCGCACTATAGGTGTGCAACCATATTTCCTTTAACTTTGGTAATAGATATGGATGCTGTCCTCTAGAATAGGTCATGTAGCTTTATCTCCTTATCCTCTAGAAACATCTTTTATTAATACACTCATCTCATAGGCTCTCTATATATAGAGGCCATTGCATAGGTTGTAGGCAATCAGTTTGATGAATAAAGTTTGCTTCTCTCTTAAGTGTTTATTTCTGATTTTCATTGCCTAGTATATTAGATCTCTTATTTTTATCATGGTATTAGAGCAAGGTTTAGCCAAGTTCAGCTGGAGATTTATTTAGAAATTCAGCTAGAAATATTGCTAGAGGGTTTTTCTGCAGGCAAATAGTTTGCTGAAAATGGTTTGTTTGCAGGGCTGATTTTTTTTGGAGTGATATTTGGTTGCAGGGCTGTTATGCTGCTAGAGTATTGCTAGATTTGTTTGAACTTGATCTTTTTGCTAACATGGGTTCTTCAAATGAAGTTTTGCCTATCTTTGATGGAAGTGGTTTTTGCAGATTGGAAGATTGCAGTCAAGAATGCTCTAAGAGAGAAGGCTTTATGGAGGATAGTCAATAAACAAATTGGGGAACCTCAACAAACTGATAAAGAAAAGGAGTTGTGGAAATGTAAGTTGGAGCAAGCTAGAGGTATTATTGGTAAAGCTTTGAGCCCCAATCTAAATAGAAGACTTGTTGATATTGATAACCCAATAGAGCTATGGGAGACTTTAGAAAAAGATTATAAAGATGCAGACATGGCTAGCACGTTTAGTATAGAAGAAAAACTGATGAATTTTGATCCATCTTATTTTGAAATAATGTCTGATTACTTCAATGAAGTTACTTTTTTAAATACTTAGGTAAAAAGAATAGGTGTTGAATATGCAAAAAAAGATTTTTAGTTGATTGCAATGGTTGAAAGTAAGCTTCCCCAGCCATATAAAGTTTTTAAAGAATCAAGGAAAAGGGTTCTTCAACTAAATCCCAATACCCCCTAGCAAACTTTTGATCAATTTTGCAAATCTATTTTAGATGAAGAAGTTCAACTTATTAAAGAAGGGCATATTAAAATGAATCATGCATATACAGCCAAACGTAAATTCTTTAGAACTGATGGAAAAAAGAATTGGAAAGGAAATAATAAATTTTGAAATCATGAAGGTTCTAATCATTTTTCTAGAAATGATGGTGTCGAAAAGCAAGCTGGAAGAAAGCCTTTTATTTGCAGGTATTGTGGAGGTGAGAATCACATGGAGTAGTTTTGTTTCAAGAAGAGGGATAATGAAAGGCAGCAATATAAGCCCAAGCAAGAAAGGTTTAAGGATGGAAAGAAGGATAATCATAGTTTCGTAGCTATCTCTTTAAAAAGGCAAGAGAAATCAAATGAGGAGGTAATTTCTACACCCAAAAGTAAATCTAGTGTTAAAGGGGGATACTTTGCTTCAGATTCTAATAAAGAATGGATTTTAGATTCAGGGGCATCATCTCACATGACTGGGGATAGATCTTTGTTTATTGATTTTTATGAAGGAAAAAATTCAGATCAAGAAATTTCTATTGGCAATAAAATGAAACTTCCAGTTTTAGGAACAGGAACTGTTAATGTAACACATGGGTCTTTGAAAAATGTTTTATTGGTTAAAAGATTGGGGGTGAATCTTATTTCAGTATACAAAATAGTTCAAGCTAGATATGAGTTTGTTGTCAATGCTGATCAAGTTATTGTTAGAGATAAAAAAGACCCAATCAATACAATTTCTATTGGTAGAGTTGATCATGAAGAGGATCTATTTAAATTTGTGGGGTTTCTTGATTATAAATATACACTCTCTCATGCTTTTATTGCTTAGACTGATTATATGTCACAACTTTGGCATGCTAGACTTGGACATTTAAATTATAGAAAATTACAAGATATGGTTAGAATGGATATGGTTAGAGGATTAACAAAAATTTCAGCTTGTGAAGGTGTGTGTGAAGGTTGTGTGTTAGGGAAACATCATCGAGATCCTTTTGATTCAGGTAAAGCATGGAGAGCTAATCATCCATTGCAACTTATTCATAGTGATTTATGTGAACCAGGATATCCTTCACTTTCAGGTGCTAGGTACCTTCTCACTTTTATTGATGATTATAGCAGGAGAGTATGGGTTTATTTTCTTGAAAGGAAAAAAGAATGTTTGAAGTATTTCAAAAGTTTAAGGCATTAGTTGAAAATTAAAGTGGCAAAACAATTAAATGTTTAAAGACAGATAATGGGGGTGAATATTTCAATTATGCTTTTGAGTCATTTTGTGAAAATTATGGTATTAAGGTGCAAAGAACAGTTCCTTATGCTCCTCAACAAAATGGGGTGGCTGAACGAATGAATAGAACTCTTTTAGAAATGGCTCGTTGTATGTTGCATTTTAAAAGTTTGCATAATAAATTTTGGGGTTTGGCTATTTCTTGTGCTGCACATATTATAAATAGAATCCCCACCAAAGCTCTCACAAATATCACCCCTAAAGAAGCATGGAGTGGTAAGAAACCTCACATTGGATATTTTAAAGTATTTTGGTGTATTGCTTGGGCCCACATTCCTGATGCACAAAGGGAAAAGTTAGAACCAAAGAGTCATAAGTGTTTGTTTATGGGTTATAGTGAAGAATCAAAGGCTTATAGGTTATATGATTTGACAACAAACAAGGTCTTTGTTAGTAGAGATGTGAAGTTTGATGAGCATTCACAACTTATAGCCACTCCTTCTCACTCTACAACACCAAATGCTTCTCATTTTTTAGATATTTTAGGAGGAAATGGAGACTACATTGATGAGGATGAGTTGTGCACTTCTACAAATGATGAAAATACTAGTGAAAACAACACAACTAATGCTTGTAATCAGACATTTTCTGCAGGTAGTAATGATGAAGAAGATAACTTTTCAGCTAGCCAAAAGACAAGGAGTGTTGAAGAAATATATAGGCAAGGCTCAAAGATCCAAGGGAGGAATGGTAGTGCTCTCATGGCCAAAGTATTACAAGTAAATGACCCAAGATCATATGAGGAAGCTAGAGGGAAGAAAGAATGGGAGCAAGCTATGGAAGAAGAATATGATGCTTTGGTGAAAAATAAAACTTGGGAACTTGTGCAACTTCCCAAAGGTAAGAATGTCATTGGTTGCAAATGGGTTTATAAAACAAAATTTATATCAGATGGTGCTATAGAAAAATTTAAAGCTAGATTGGTTGCTAAGGGATTTAATCAAAAAGAGGCTGTTGATTATGAAGAAACTTTTGCTCCTATCATTAAAATGAATACAGTTAGAATTATTATTTCTTTGGCTACAAGTCTTGCGTGGCATATTCATCAAATGAATGTAAAAAATTCTTTCTTAAATGGAGATTTATATGAAGAAATATATATGAATCAACCACCAGGTTTTGTAGATCAGCAACATCCTAATCTTGTTTGTAGATTAAAGAAGTCACTTTACGGGCTTAAATAAGCACCAAGAGCATGGAATGAGAAGATTGATAGGTATTTTCAGTTTCATGGGTTTCAAAAATGCAAATCAGATCCAAATCTTTATGTGAAGAAAGTGCAAAATGAAATTATTCTTGTTGCAGTTTATGTGGATGATTTACTCATAGCTGGACCAAATATTGGGTTAATTAGTGATTTCAAATTAGATCTTAAAGGGGCATTTCATATGAGTGATTTGGGTGAACTGAATTATTTTCTTGGCTTGCAAATTAGTAGACTTCATGATGGGTTATTTATCTCTCAAGCAAAATATGCTTTGAATCTTTTAGATAAATTTAACATGCTTAAATGTAAGCCAACCCCTACTCCTTTTCAATCTGGAATTAAGCTTACTAAAGAATGTATTTCCAAGAAGGTGGATGCTACTTTATATAGACAGCTTGTTGGTAGCTTGGTTTATCTAACACAGTCTAGACCAGACATTTGTTTTGCAGTCAATTTGGTATCTAGATTTATGCAGGAACCAAAAGAAACTCATTGGTTGGCTGCCAAAAGAATTTTATGATACATTTGTGGCACCATTTACTATGGCATTCATTATAGTTACAACTCTTCAATTTCTTTGACTGGCTTCACAGATTCAGATTGGGGAGGTGACATAGATGATAGGAAATCTACTGGAGGTTATATTTTTCAGCTTGGGTCAGGTCCAATTACATGGAGCAGCAAAAAACAAACTACTACATCATTGTCCTCATGTGAAGCAGAATATAGAGCAACAAAAAAAGCTGGAAAGGAAGTAGTTTGGATTCGCAACCTTTTATTTGAGCTTGGTTTTGCACAAAGTTTAGCTACTCCTTTGTATTGTGATAATCAAAGTGCTATTCAAGTTGTAAATAATCATGTTTTTCATGCTAAAACAAAAGACATTGAGATTGATTTTCACTATATTTGGGATCTTGTTCGAGCAAATTTTATTAACCTTCTCTTTTGTCCAAGTGAAGACCAAGCAGGAGACATATTTATTAAAAGTATGCTTGAGGCCAAATTTCTGAAACTACGGGGCATGCTAGGCATGATTGAGGTCAACATTAAGGGGGGATAGTCATATAATGTTCCCCTCTCTCTTTTTATGTTGTAAATAGGTACCTAACAAGGCTCAAAGCCGAGACCTATCTCATCTAAATTTTTTATTGTAATTTCTCCCACACATTATCATTAGTGGTAGAAATTAAGGGAGGATGTTAGAAACAGTCAAAACAAAAATCACACTTACGATGAAGCAGTCAATTTTTGTTATAACCACACTATAGGTGTGCAACCATATTTTCTTTAACTTTGGTAACAGATATGGATGTTGTCCTCTAGAATAGGTCATACAGCTTTATCTCCCTGTCCTCTAGAAACATCTTTTATTAATGCCCTCATCTCATAGGCTCTCTATATATAGAGGCCATTGCATAGGTTGTAGGCAATCAGTTTGATGAATAAAATTTGCTTCTCTCTTAAGTGTTTATTTCTGATTTTCATTGCCTAGCATATTAGATCTCTTATTTTTATCAGTCCATAGGCCATTAATTTTGTAGTCAGTGTAGGTGGCTTTTGTCAATGGTTTGATACTTCTATGGCAAGGTTGTTTAAATTTTATTTTTATATTTTTATGACATCTATGGCAAACAAATAGAGAGACTCCATCTGTTTTCTAACGATTTTCAAGGGTGACTACGGACCATCCAACTTAGAAATTGTGGTAGTAATATCAAGCTATTCATTTTGGTTGCATAATACAGTTTTCTTGTATATTGATTGATAAGATTATGTTTCAATTTTGCTAGTAAACGTCTTTGTGCACTAGCGTCTATTTTATGTGGGCCTCATTGTAGGTTAGTATGTAGAGGCTTGAAGAGAAAGAAGGTGAGTGGGCTATGATCATATTATAGAGTTCATGGTTTCTAAGTATTCAACGGCGAAGGTCTTTTTATGTGTTTTTTCATTTTTCTTTTTATTGTAGTTTGAAATGATGAGTTTTAATAAAAGGGTTGTAGTTCAAGTGTTGATTACAATTGGCGAGGATGATGATAAGTAGTGATAATATCATTTATTAAGGTTTAAATACCTGTAGGCACGTTTGGGCCAAGCTTGACATCTAGATGAATTTCACAAATGAGATCTCATTCCACTTGACTCTTTAGCCAAAAAAACATTCTAGTTTAGATGTATGCTTGCTCATAATGTTCTATTCCACTATACAAATAGTGTAATGTCAATATCTATGTATCCTGGAATATTTCCATTAAAAATAGAAGATTTTTTTTTAACCTCAAGAAAATAGTTTATTATGATTGTAACATATTCACTCACAAAATGTTATATCACTAAATTCTAAATCAACCTAGTTGAAACATTTAGAGAATCCATGTTATAGAGGTGCTCATGTTCAATCAAAATATAGTTAATACTGTTGAGAAGAAGAAAGTTTTATTATTTGAAATGAGAAAACAATTAAAGATCATAGTCCTTTTAATAGATTTTTTGTTATTGAAAAATGAGTAATTTTTATTAATATTATATAAGAAAAATTAAATAATAAGATATGCATAAAAATGTTAAAAAATTTAAAAACTTCTCACAAAAGAATCAATTTAAGGATATCTGACCTTAAAGTATAATTATGTAGTAAGTACTATGCCAAGAAGGAGGTTTTGATCGTCACGCTTCCCCACAAATGTCAAGGACTATGGCTTCAATATTGTGCAATCCACCAATGAGTGTGGCACGGGGTAGTATCTTCTAAACAAAATTCTTTCCTTCAAGATGACAGAGAAGAAGGATCCGACCATCTACCATAGACATTAGTCTTTAAGATTCTTACATGTAGGACTATTTGAACGAATCTCTATAAAGTTTTTAATTTCATTGGGATGAGAGGTTGCATCCACATCAATGGCTGAGATGAAAAGTCGAATCCAATATCAAAGGGCACCTAGCAGTCCAAAAGCTATTAGATATAGCCCTGGCTATGTACCAAGACAGAATCTAACGAAAGACAAAATAAAATTCTTCAGATTTGTGAAAACATTGTAATTTTTTCTATTTTTTTGTTGTTTTTGATTACAGTACATAAAGATCATGAAGGAAGAATGCTATTTTTTAACAAAATTCATTGTAGTTTCAATATTTTCAATTTTAGTCAGAGGTGCATTTTGTCTTTAGAGGATAGCCATGGAGGATAGCCATATCCATTAGAGATAGCCAGCTCGTAGAGATGGCCAACTTCAAGTGCAACGTTACTTACCTGGACCTAAGTTTTTAGGACATTACAGAAAAGGAACGCTTTAATATACAAAGTGAAAATAGTACTAGTAGCCCAATAATTTTCCAAATATAAAAGATTATTTTATTTTATTAAGAATAGCCGTTAGAATGCATCGCAAGATTACTATGCCAAATCTTGAATAGCAAAGAAAATGGTTAGATAGTTGGACAGTTTAATGACTTGTAAGTAGTCTACAATCACGATAAACCCTCGATTATTACAATAGAGCGGACAAACCATGGGCTGCTGAAGGATGTTTGAAGCCCAACTAGGTTGGACATATCTGTTCTATCGATCTGTCAGTTGTTTCTCTTGCGTGTCGGATGATTCCATTCATCGATGCGTCCAAGATAGACGTTCACATGCCATCTCCCTAGAAGAGCATTAAAAGTAGGAAAGCTTGAATAAGGCCGATGGGTTAAACTGTTGAGATTCTTCTGTTTTGGTATTTGAGGAAAAATAATTATGTCTTCCTCGTTGCCATTTCTCCTTGGAGCCACTGCACCTGAATTTGATCTTCCCGTAATCGATTTCTCTAAATTGCCACAACCGATGGATGGTGACGAACTGAGGCACCTTGAAGATCATCCGATGCTGGCCAAAGTTAGAGAGTCATGCACAGAGTGGGGCTTTTTCCGTCTTGTCAACCACGGAATCTCAGAAGAGCTTCTGGATAATGTCCAGAATGTTAACAGATGTTTATTTTACATGTCAACCGAGGTGAAAGAAAGAGCCAAAACTTCTAGTCCATTCGACAGTTATCATCGAGCTCCTAACTACGAGACATTCAATCTTGACGAACCCTTGAAATCAGAGTCCTTGAAGCAATTGTGCTCAAAGATATGGCCAGAAGGGAATTTAAGCTTCCCGTATGTATGTTATTCATGTACCTCGTTTACTTCCTCCTCAATTATCGCAAATTAGCATACATACCATATCTTACTATTTGAACTTTTCTCCTTGGTTTGCTTCGCAGAGAGACGATGGCAATGTACTCTTGGTGTCTCACAAATCTTGCCCACAATATCACAAAGATAATTCTTATAAGCCTCGGGTTGGATGCCAACGTCTTCTACAGCTCTCACTTCGAAAATTGTACATCAAGACTGCGGATAAATGGATATTCATCACACCTGAAATCTATCGGGGAGGAGACCATGGTGTCTCATACAGATTTAGATGTCCTCACAATACTACACCAAGATGATTCGGGAGGCCTTCAGATTCGATCTAAAGAGGGCAAGTGGCTCAACGTGAAACCCCTGTCTCATTCATTGGTTGTCAATCTGGGGGACTCTCTCAAGGTATGCAATTTTCTCTCTAATTGTCAGAAATATTAGAGAAGCTATTTGTTCGTGTAAGAGAAGAGTAATAAGGATGTATGGTGAATATGATTGCAGGCGTGGAGTAATGGCAGATGCCGCAGCGCAGAGCATCGCGTAGTTTGTGAAGGGTGGGTAGATCGAATGTCTATTGCGTTCTTTACATCGTTTCCAATGGAGACGGAAATCTGGGCGCCAGCGGAACTTGTCAACGTCAATAATCCAAGGCGTTACAAGCCTTTCATATTCTCACAATTGAGAGAGGAGATTAGAAGTAATATAGAGGACAGAGAGAAAGCTACCGCTCTCCAACGATTTGCCGGTGTATAAAGAATAGTGTATTCGGGCTATGCTATGTTATTTTACCTTGGCTTTTCAATAATAATAGTAGATATTTTCTTAAATTCGTGCTTGTTCAGTACCATTTTAGTTTCAGGTGCTACAAAACCAGACCATGTTGTCTGGAAAACCCTAAAATGACAGATTCATGCATGTGTTGTTAAGTTATAAATTATGAAATTGCGGTCCTTTCGAAAGGTAATTTTAAAATTTCCTGAATATTAAATATAATTTAGGATTAAATGTGTAGATATTTTCGTTGATATTTTCCTTGTACTACCAAAAAATCATATTTATGTTTACAATTTTTGTGATTGTATAGAATTTATAGATCTGAATACATGGGAGAACAAGAAACAGAGCACGGAGCAAATAGACTGTTTACACAAAAACACAACAAAAGCTTTATTGAAATTTTAGCATCGATTAAATTATTCCTCTGCTATGAATTCTCTTCATTTGCCTTTTCACCCGGATCCAGATTATTAAAGATTTATAGGAAGTTCTGTTTTAATATCCACCTACCAAAAGCTACATACTAAACAAGGTACATACCTAAATTTTAATTGAAGGCTGCGATGGTAAACTCGGATAAACTGGCAATTTTATGAAGTCAATCATTTTTCAGTCTATTGGGATGCGAGAGTCAATTGTCCTTGGTGTTGCTCTGAAACACAAACCTACCAAAATCTATCAAATTGTGTTCTATCTTTTCTGTAACCTTAAATTTTTATTTTTCTAATGTCATTCCAGAAAAGAAAATTAAGTAAAAGATAATTTCATGTTAGAGTTTCTTTTCTTTACGTATCATTTTTGTCATCTTGAAAAATCTGTGAAAGCGTTGGATATTAATTCTTTGTAAAAATGAGTGCCTCCCAATTCTTAGAAGATTTTTTCCGTTTCAAACTATTTGATTTTGTTAGTGTTTGGTCATCTAATGGGAAGTGTGTATACAGCCAAGTTGAAGAAAATTACTATTTATTATTTATCATATATGACAATTATTATTATTTTTGATGATGTTATCAATTGTGAAATCTTTGATTATTTAATATTTAAAATGTCAAATGTCAAATGTCAAATGTCAAATATCAAGATTATATGATATAAAAATATTATTTGCGTATTGATAAATTCTTTTTTTATATTAGTGATAGAGAGAAAATGACTTGTCTTTTATTGGAACTTATAACATACATTTTTTTCAAGGTTTTCTTTGAACAATATCTAAACTTATTAGGGGACATGCACATTTGCAACCTCAAATTCATACAAGGGTACTCTATTGAGGGATCCAACTTGTCTTGCTACATTCCTTAATGCTATACCTCTCAACCAAGATCCCTTCATTCCAAAAGTATGTTAACGAAAGTAGGCCCCACCTTAAATATGAAAGACATTTAATCTTTAGGGCTTCTAGGTCAACAAGCAAAAGAGATCCTCCTAACATGGAATTTCCAACATTAAGATGACCAGGTAGGGGAATATCAAGAAATGGGTTTGCAAGAGGGATTCATCACCATTTTTTCTTGAAATCCTAGATTGTCTAGCACACACATGAAATAATATATAGAGGGCGTGTTCAAGGTGAAATTTTCCAAAGATGATCTTCATGATAAAATTGTAGATTGTGAGTTAAGCCTTTAATAGGAAAGTTGTAGAACTTCTTTCCTTCTTAGTCACTACTTTATTCATGGGTGAGCACACATTAGAAATGTTATAATGAGGTGCTCAATATTGATAATGATCAATGCTACTTTATGGTAAATATAATAGGGATGCAACCCACAAATGTTAAAAGTTTTCTCATGGAGGGTAAAGGGACTTATACCAAAATATGATCACCAAACTTTAGTCTCTACCTACATGAATTCTACTTTTTTTTTCCTTTATGGGTTCATCTTCCTTCTTTGACCTTATAATATCATGACCAAGACTTAGTTGAGATATTAGGCAATTATAAAGGTATTTTTTGTGATATGACTTTGTTTCTTTTGATAACTCACATTTTTCTACTCCTCTACATATTATGTTTGATGTGCGAAAAATATTTTTCTAATATTTGGCTATTCAATCTAAAAATAGTGTGGAAGAAACCTTTTTCCATTAAAAAACATACACTTTCTCCCTCCAAGGAGGAAACCTTTGGGTAGTTTACTCCACCTTACAATACCCCTTTAGAGGCATGCATGAAAGTTAACCAAGATCATTCTACATATCCAACTTAATGTTTTTTTAGAATGTAGTTGGATCCTATGTACAAAGGAGAACTTCAATGGATCTATGCATTTGAAGAAAAATGATAATATGGCTTGGGGTAAATTTACAAGAATCTAACCATGTTGTGGTTATTGAGTTAAATTCAATCTTTGTATCTTAGAATGTAGAGAAACATATTATTATGAAGGAAGATTTTGTTGAGAATTTTTATTCCATAAGTAAATATTGATGAAAATATTGAGGATTGCAATTCGGGAACATGCCCTTTAATAAAGAATATAGATTTTTACTAGGATTTGGTGGGTATTTAATTGAATGTGGTATTTTTAACACAAGATATTCATAATGAAACTCATACTCATTTAAGATCCATATTTACAAACATTCATGTTTAAATATTTTTGATGTTAAGGACTAATTCCATGTGTACCAAAAACATCAATATTGACACAATTCTAAGCATTAATGTTGCCTCCCAAATTATTAAGATTGTAGATTAAGTGAATATGAGACTTCCCCAAAAGTAAGCCCACTTAATGAAGTCAATGATAAAGTGGTAATAAATTGACTTCATCACCCTTAACAAAGTTTAGGAAGTATTTTTCAAATTCAAATTTTTTCTACCCAAATTATTGAACATATAGAAATATAGAAAAAATCTCAAATACAAATTGGAAAAGTAAGGCTTCCAAAACCCATTAATTTTAGTTGTCAAAGGAATTTTTCAAATATCTTTTTAAAGATGATAAATTTAAGAATATATTTGAAGTTGTACCTCTTAGGGTTGTTGAAGAAAAAATTGAAGACATTGCTAATGAAGTGCTTCAAATGAATGAAGATCCAAATTGTTATTCACCTAGAAGATAACTAAAGATAAGGATGTGCTAATGTTTCCTATTAAATATTTGCATCTCAATAAAAAAATATAAATGAATATACGCCCATATTTTCTCACCTAAAATGGATAGTGAAAAGCCTCTTAAGAGCATGGGAAAAAAAGAGAAAATTAATGTGGAAGTGAAAACTAAATTGGACTTCTCCTTCAAGCCTGGAGAGAAAAAATAGATCATTTAACCATCATACTAGAGAAAATAACTAGATCAGGAGGAACACAATTCTCTCCCAAGGTCTTATGGAGATGTTGACATGGAATATTTAGGGCATTAAGGTCCTTGGTCCCTAACAAAAATTATGAGATCGACTTAAGTGAGGTAGATAAAGTGTTCATACAGGAAACTAAATTATCAAGATAATATTTTCAAGATTACTTTAAATGTTGGAAAGTGTTGTCTCTAGTATAGTGCCCTTCTATGGGAGCTTGATGGGGTCTTGTAAAACTATGGAGAATTTCAAAAAATCATTTTTCCTTAACTCCTAAGTCAATACTAATGGATTATTGCTAAGGGAAATTAATGTATTTTATTTATCTTTTATGATCCTCAATGTATATGGCCCTTATTTAATAGACAATGAAATATTTTGTGGACTTATTTATTGGAAAAGATTTTATATATATATATATATATATATATATATATATATATATATATATATATATATATATATATATATATATATATATATATATATATATATATATATATATATATATATATATATATATATATATATATATATATATATATATATATATATATATATATATATATATATATATATATATATATAGATATACAACTAAAAAATTCTAGTAAACACCATAGATGAACCATCAACAACTAAAAGATATAGCAAAGACCATAGATGAACCACAATTGAGCCTCCTATAAAGAATGTAATGAAACAATTAAAATAATAAGCTCATGCAAAAGAACACATACTAGAATAGGGGAATTCCATCCAAACAATGGCATAAGAGAGATTAAAGATTGCTACCACTTAGTAGGGACAAGCAAAGAAAAAATTCACAAACCCACTTCCCACTCAATATGAAACCCCTTGAAACTAGAGAAAGTGTAGAACATGCCTATACCTAACAAAAATAGAGCCTATAATAGAAGAAACACTCACATGAGGATTGTGAATCAATATATCTCCACCAAGTAAGTCACCAACAATAGAAAATTTTAGTAGAGAAAAAGCACAACACTGAAAAGGCCTAGAGAAAAGAAACCCAAACCTAGTGAACAAAAAAGCTTTCCCTAAGAGCGAGGACCATCAATTTTAACTTCATAGAAAAAATATGCAATAGATACCCATATCTCGAAAAAATCCTTTGACACCTCCATAAGGTTGTCCTTGAAATCAACATGAGCAAAATCTAGGTGGTAAGAAGTAAATAAAAGTTTGAAAGAGTACACACGGATGAATAGACTCCATCAAATAATACAACATCATAAAGAAATAGTCCTATTTTAGATTCCATAGCAACAAGCTACCAAACCAGAGAAATACACATTGATGTAGAAGTTAAGGATTTTTAAGGTTCTATGACCAAATTTGTAGATTAAACAACAAATGCTATTATGGTTCCTTGCTTGTAGTAATGTCACCTTAAGGCTATAAGACAAAAAATCTCAAACTATCACTTGTCTATGACCCCAAATGATTCCAAACATATAATAAACCTAATAAAGTTTGATTATAGTGGTTTCAAGGTTTTAGCCACCTATCTCATATGCAAACCCCAAATTCCATCTTTTAGGCCTAGTAGCACAATTAAGCCTCCATTTTCAATTTTTGGTTGTTTTCTCCAAATATTTCCAAAATAGTTGGAAAAGAATCAGCTTTTTGGATATCACTTTCAAAGTATTACAACATGTCAAAATTTTATATATAATGTTCTTTTGGACCATACCTTGTGGTTCACACACTTGACATGATTTTAGGGGTAAAATGGACCACTGTTAAAAAGGAAGTAATGTTGAAATGTGACCTAGAACTTTTTTGGATTTGTAATTTATTTTAATATGCTTCCAATTAGAGATCTATCATGTCATTTTGTTTTTGTGAGTTTATTTAATACAAAATCCCCAAAGCCCTCACCAAAATGCTACAAAACCTAGAGCTTTCTAATTGAATGCCATCCAAATATTTTTTGGATCAATTGAATGACTCTACACCTTATCCTTAGCCATAAAATACTATTACAATCATTAAAATATTACCTTAGTAAGGAAAATCTTCCAAATCTTGATAAGCTAGCTACCAAGACAATCCACCTTCCTTCACTCAACCTATGTGATATCCCTGCAACAACCAAATTTTCTACAATTTTTTTTTAGATTCATATAGTTCATGTTAATAAGAGTCCATACTTTGAGTTTCAAGACTTCATTAAAAGAATGGACAAAGTTCTCATTAGTTCTATCAAAACTACTATAAGAAAACCTCCAGTCCTTAAGGCTCAGTTAATAGAAAATATGAAATGGAGTACAAATTGTTCAAATAGTCATAAAAAGACTTGAAAGGTGTAATAAATAATATATTAAAATCATTCATACAGTATGATCATTCACCAAATTCAAATGATCACCAAGTTTTACAAGAAATAAGTCTTTCATTATTGTCTAATCCTTTAACTGTTTGTACATTCATGTGTTTCAATGTTTCTCTTACATCCAAACGCCTTGAACAAGTTTAAATGAGTGAAATATACCTCCCAAAATTTACTTTATTTTTTTTGGAGTAATTAAAAATTAAGATAAATCTAAAAGTATAGTTTCTCTCCTAAATGTATCTAACTATTACAGTGCAAATATTTGAATTTGTAGCTTTATTTTAGATGACTTCTACTAAGTTCCATCCTATCAAATCATGGAGCTTTCTCCTTTTAGGATCTCTTTATATTTTTATTGACCCTTTACATCAATTTTGATACTTTAGTGCACTATTGGCCTATATTACATAAATTTAGTCCTAAGGTCCTTGTCAAGACTTTTAGGATCATTAACATTTACATTACTCTTATTGGTTCCAAAGGCCATTATTGAATATAATACATCCTAATTGACCTTTATATCTTGGAAAACCCTCCACTTGTCCTTGGATTTTTTCATTGTCCCTTTTGATGCCTTTGGTGCTCTTAAACCACACATCCTCTACAATCAACCCAAGAAAGACAACCAAAATAGAGGGAAGTGTTATATCAACAATTGTCTCGACATTGAGCCACACATTATGTTGGAAGAGATCCAACACATGCTAAAAAAAACTTATGCCTTCATCTTTCAAGGAAAAAGAAATTGAATATGCACACCCATTGAAGTACCTATCCTCTTATGCATTCCCCTCTTCAATTTTGTTTCCCCCTCATCCCAAATTGCTTGCTCCATGCTACCATACATTATTTGTCATCCACATAAGATATTTTTAAGGAAAAATCCAAAAGTTACAACATGTTTCATGTTAGGTGAAAATTAATACCTAGTAATTACTTATGTTTACAATATAAAATTTTAATTCTCAAAGCAAGAATTATCTTAGATATTTTACATAGTTTATAAGTTTCAAAATAGAACATGTATAAAATATTAGTATAGGAAAAAAATGAAACAAAGATAAATAATGATCAAATTATGAACCAATGATGTAATAATAATATATTTTATAAAAAAATTATAACTAAACCATGTAGATTGAAGACCAATCTAAAACAAAATGAAAATTAACTTACCTAATTTAAATTTACCACTACAAATATAAAATACTGTAAAATATGCCATGATTATTATTTTACTATTAAAAAATTAACATTGTTTTTAACTTAATGTTAGCTCATCAATTCATGTAGTGGATTATGTATAAGTCTGAATCTTTTTATAAATAGTGTAGATATGATTAAAATTAATATTAAAATGAAATCAAGGTCACCGTAAGCCAAAGAAAAATGAATATAATTTAATGCTTTCATTTTTCTCCTTATAATGAATGAAATCAAAACTGTTGAAATGAAGAAAAAGAAGAGAAATAAATTATAATATAAGTATAGTTTTGTCATTTTTATAATTTTCTACAAGGTGAAAAAATATTTTTTTTATTCCACTTGAATGTGTCTTCACCAAAGCTATCTGAATCCATTTTGCTAGGTTCAAATAAAAGATGAACCACCATCAATCATAAAAGGAAAAATAGGCAATGAAAATAAAGAATGGTATAGGAAAATATCATCTATTTATTGTTATAGTAGAATACTATACTTTTAGTCATCATTTATACAAATGCTTTAATTCTTCGAATATAAAGATGCTCAGAAAATGAAAAGTAGAAATGATCAAGCAAAGAAGAAAGAAAATATCAAATGGTAATTAACATGATTTAGATAAAACCCCCCTATAACAACATTAAATCTGCAAATATTGGCATTGATTATTTTCAAACACTTCAAGAAAAGGCTGGTAGATAAGAATAAAAAGACTCTTGTAACTTCCAGAAAAGAGCTTGCATACAATCAAAACTAAAATAATCTTTAGGTACCACCATTACATTCAAGAACTTAGTGCATGTTGTTTCTGCTTGCAAGATTCTAATATTAAATAATCATTGTGCATCTTAACAATGCTAAAAATGTGTGGGCAGAAGTGATTTTAATAGATTGGGTGGGAGCTATTCAAAATTGAAATGTAAACATAACTGTAATAGTGACATTCTGTTGGAGAGGTAGGAAATAACAACTAATAGAAATTAGAATGGGAACAAAAAATTGAGTGGGTCCACACCATTGCACTTAATGCTAGAAATGTCAGTTGGAGGCTTTGATTGTGTTGGTTAAGCTTGGCCTCTAAATTGATTGTGAGAACACCTTGTTTATTAAAATCACAATTAAATGGATGGTAATAATTATTTGAATAAATCTCATTGTAGATGCACTTGGTGAAATCAAGATTGAGTCATGGAGGTGGATCTTCATGTTTGCAAGGGGGCATGATGGTCATGTAATATTTATGGGAAAATATTCTAAACATGAGTGGTGAGATCACCTGCCCCCTATTTATACCTCATCTCCTTAGTCCTACGATATAGCAAAACGAAAGTAGGAAACAAGTTAATTACAAGCATTAAGTTGTGTTCATTGGTGTTGTTCTTGTTAATTTGTGAATTGTCATACACAAATTGTGTTGAGCAGACCCCATTTTGACATATGTCCACACTTTTGGCTACTTGTGTCATCTTTTTCCTAGGGAGAAGTCAGACACCTCATTTGCTCATTTAAAAGTAGATGTGTTTAGCTAAAGGTAGTGGCTAACTTCTTAGGGAAGGTAAAGGGCACTTTGGATCAATTTGGTAACAAGAGCTCTTATTGAGCTAGAGTCCCTACCTTATGCTAGGGATCAGAATAAATGACATATTTAGAGTTCATTTTTAAAGGTACAAAAACTTATATGATTGAAAGGTACATAAAATTTTTCCCAAAAAGAGACCAAATCAAAATTATTCGAAAATTTAAATTTTAAATTTAGGTAAATAAACATTGCACAAAGATTCATTAGCTCTTAATTTTTGTTCTTATCCAAATTAATCCATTAATCAAAAATTAGATTACAACGCATTTCATTACGTATTTGTATATTTTAAAATTAACTTCAAATTTTAATATAATTGTTTACATTCTATTTTTAATTATACAAACAACAATCTTAATGAAATAAAATGTGAGTAAAATAAATCTTGTGAATAGAAAATTATCAATTATCAATAGGCTTATGATATATTTACAATATAGTAAAATTATTTTTTAAAAATAAATTTAAAAAATATGTATTCTTCAATTGCTTAATATTTTTTCTTTTAAAATTCTTTTAAGACATGTTAAAAAGAACTTTTAGTCTTGGAATATAGCCTTTATGTGTGATATTTAAGCCCTCTGGTCCAATGCAACATTTCTATCCTATAGGGCTTAAATATAAACCATGATTTCATCTTCAATAAAATGACTCTGTATACATTTTGTTTAAGTAGGGTTATCCTTCTTATTTTCTAAAGGGGTAGGAAAATTAGACTTTTGAGTCCTTCATTTTTTGCACATTCCCCAAATTCATGAACTCTTAGGAAAATATTCATTCTCCAAATCATGATCAATTTCATGTTCCTTTCTCATAGTCTTCATTGTCAATTCTTTTCCTCCAAGATCATCCAAGATATACTCTTGGTCTATTTCATGAACACCTTCGTCCTTAAGATCTTTCTTCTTAGTGTTATTCCTATTTCTAATATCTAGTAACCTCCTTTCCCCTGAGATAGACTCATTCTTTTTTTAATTATAGGGGTACCAAACTTAGTACCCACCTTCATTTGAATATCCTCTTTACATTCTCCCTATCAATATCAATAAATTGTTTCTCTTTAGGGTTTAATTTCCTAGTTTAGATAGGGTTACTTTTAGAGTTTGGATATTTTACATTTTATATAGGTACTATTGACCAAAATTTCTTAAGGGAGATAGGAGGCAACATTTTCTCTTTAAAAATAAATGCAAATGGCTTAGCTTCTATTTCTCCTTTGTAATTAGGTTTGGTATTTTAATTTGAGATATAATACTCACTAGTTCAATTCTAACAAAGCTTCTAGGAGGGTTTCTTAAAGATTAGTATGCAAGATATATACTACTAGTTGGGGAATTATTGGATACATGTTCATGGATTTATCTAAAAGAAATGGAACATTAATTCATTCACCATGCCTAAATTGATTTAATTAAGGAAACTGGTCTAGACATAAAGTGTGGTGGAACATCCATCCTAGCTTTATGAAACACTTCAAAATTTAAAAAATTACATATAAGGAGTAATGAGACGAAGATGATCATACCCATTTTCAGATTTAACCAGCATAGATTTCCCACCTTTCTCAAAAAAATTCCTCTAATATGTTTTGTAGTCTCTATTGCTTTTCCTCTCAATGAATGCACCACTACAATTCAAACTGATAGCTTCTCTAATCAACTCCAACATGACTATAAACTACTAACTTTTGTAGAATGCACTTTTCCAAGAGTTCAAATTATTGAAGGATAAATGATATTAAATCCCTTCATATCATTAATGTACTTGGTTAGCCCAACCATCTGAAAATAACCCCAAAGACTATCATTTAAAGTTAACTCCCTACACTCCCTTGGGTACACTTTTTCAAAGTCCCTTCTCTCATCTACACATATGATTCTCACTTTCTTAAATATCACCCTATATTCACACTACATTATAACCACTACAATTATCTAAACCCTAAATCAAAAGTTATGAGACTAGTTATCTTTATTAAGAATGTTCACAAAGATATGTTTATGGGAGGTTTGCTTACACCTACTCGTGTAATCAACAATAAATATTACATTGAAAATATAATGACCCTCTCTTAAAATTTCATCTTTGAAAAGAACCTTCTCATTGTTGGTATGATTTTTATGCATGTGTGAGATCTCGTCATTTCCTTTCTAATTAAAACCTTATAATTTAGCCAATGTATAGAATTTTTTTTTTACCTCCTTTTATTATTTCTATCCTTATTTTAGAAATGTTTCTTTCTAAGATATTCTCTCCACACAATTTTTTTCCTAATTGGTCTTTTGGCCAAATTTTAGTCCAACTTTACATAAAATGGATAACCCAGCTAGACAAAAAGGTTCTCTATCTTTAGTGATTCCAAGATCATCCAAAAGCTTGAACATTTTCCTCCCTCCTAGGCCACTGAAGAAGAAAAACATCACTAAGGATCTCAAGCACACAAAAACTTCCCATTAGATGTAATTTAAATTTCATGAATGATTTTTGAAATGTGCAAATAAAAAAGTAAAACTTAGATATTTTCTAATAAAAAAAAATTTCTAATTTATATGGGTCTAGTTATAACTTTTTCTATATTTTTAAAAGTCAGGCAATGAACATAATAAAACATATAGTTATTTGAGGAGAGTTATATAACTTGATGTTTATACGTAAATATGTCAAACCTATACAATCTTGATTCTAATTCCTTTATTCTTAGAAATTGCACCTAAACATTTCAAATAATTATTAATAGAACAAGCATTTCAAATATTAACCTTTAATAATTTGTCTAAATAATAAGGAAATTGTTTTTCGATAAATGATATGTTTTAAAAAAATGCATTGCATTAGATTTGATATAGGAACCCAAAAAAAGTAATATCTTGAAGCTTGAGATGCAAAGATTTAAGAGGATCAATAATTATAGTTAATTAAAATTAGAAAAATATATATTAGATAACTAGACTAAGTTGCTAGCACAGATCTCGGTGATTATTCTATTTACAAACACCTTACATTTCATTTTCAAGATGGGTTCTAAGGGGTTGTAGGCCATTGGTCTCATAAATTTCTAAACCATCCTAGATGTCAAGGGAAGAGATGGGTGAACCATGTGGGTCATTGGTTTCCTCCTCCACTCAAAATTCTCAAAGTCAACATTGATGATACTTCTTAGTTGAATCCAAGTCCTGCTGGTATTAGGGGTGTACCCAGATGCAACTCTAGAGAGGTTCAATTTCTTTTTTTAGTACATAAGGGTTGTCCTAATAATATGGAAGCTCTAGCCATTTTACTTGTTGTGGAGCAATGTTGTTTGAGGAGATGGGGAAAATTTATTTGTGAACCTGACTCTCAAATGGTGCTAAATTTTCTTACTTCACAATTGCTTGAGGATGTTAGCTAGCAATTGGCTTCAGTTGTTAATCAAACTCTTCTCTTTCTTACTTCTTTAGAGTCTATTAGTTATGATTACATTCTCAAGAATGGAATAGAGTTGTTGATTGTGTGGCTAAATGGGCATCTAATCATGCTCATAATTGGAATAATATGGATAGGAGGCAACTTCCCTTATATTCCTCTCTTAAATTGCATCAGCTTGTTGCTCAATGTAAAGCTCCTTGTTGAGCTCTCCTTTTTGTTTCTCATGACCATTACTTGAAGGAAAATAATGGATGTCAAAATAACTAAAAAGACAAGTTACAAACATAGCGTGAACTTTAAATTGGGATAGAAAAGAATGATCTTGCGTATGAATTAGAGATTTCATAAATACAACAAAGCTATTTATAGTTGGGAAAATTTTAAATGCGAATTTGATAATTAGAGGGTTGATACTTGAATTAAATGAGCCAAATTGATCAACATTTTATAAAATATAAAATATTGAAACATAAATATAGTTTACAAATAGTTTGGGATACATATAATCCACTACATGTTTAAGTTCTAGACTTTATGAAAAGTGTAGATGTAGTGAAAAATATTCCTAAAAATATCAACCTTATCATTAATAATATGATTATTACAATAAAGTTCAACATGATAATCATCATAATGGAATGATCTAATTTAATATATGACATTAGTTACTAATTATTACTTGAAGGTTGATGCCAAACCTAGAAAATTTGTGATGTTATCACAAATTTTCTTTGACTATCCATGGAGGATTACACAATAAAGTACCACAATATTTGTTTCATGAAAATTCAAAGACATTTTCAATACATATTACATTATATTTTTATTTCACATGCATTTAAAACCTTTGAAGTGATTATTATCGACTCTTTTCATGAATTTACTATTTTTTGTCAACATTTAGCTATCAAAACTAATTTAGCTATAAAATACCACAATATTTGTTTCATTCAAATTCAAAGACATTTTCAATACATATTACATTGTATTTTTATTTCACATGCATTTAAAAGCTTTGAAATGATTATTATCGACTCTTTTAAGGAATTTACTATATTTTTGTCAACATTTAACTATCAGAACTAATTTACAAAAATAACATAGACTATTATAAAAATGCATTTACAATCAATAGTTTTAGGAAGAGTATAATTAGTTTACTTATTACTAGATAAAATTATTAATTAAATGCAATTAAAATATTTTACATGCATAATATTTTTAAGCTACAACTCCTTAAAAAATTACACAACAAGAATGGACATGAATGTTTCTTAAGTGAACAATGCATGTTTAGATACTTGTTAATTTACTCAACAAATTAGGAAGTCATTTACGGACTATTTAATTGATTGAAATAAAATGTTTTTAAAATTAAGTAAATAAAACATATCATTTAATATAATGGGGGTAAATGAAAAATAATATTTATTTTCTATTTTTGAAGGAGAAACAAAAGATCCTAATTATTGTGGGAGGTAAATTATATTTGCATAAAATGTAGAAAATTTCATTGTTTCCATATTGTTTTCCCACCCTACTAATTTTATCAAATTAGTGGTTGATGGAAGTAATTGCAAAAAAAGAATGATTTATTTTGTTCTTCAAAAATATGTTCAAAAGTCCAATCATAAGAAATATTGTTCATCTTGTGCATACAAAGACTATGAATGAGATGTCCACATTCATGCATTATAAATTTAAGAATTGCATCCAAAATGTATTATGTGATGCAAGAGCACAAAAACTATTATAACATAACTTTTGAATATTTTGTAATAATTAATATCGATGCACTCATTACATAACTCTAATTAAATGATATAATAATCATTAAAAATGGTCAAATTATATATTATTAAAAAAATATTTCTAATCAATATATAATTGTTGCTCAATTTTTTCTTGGGACTCAAAACCTTAATTATTTTATAGTATGATAAAAAATATTAAGACCCAAAATGAAATAGTGTTCTAACTAGTAGATACACCCACTGTCATTTCTAGAAACAAAAAAACTAGCTAAAGCTCAGACCAAAACTAGCAATGAAAAAAACACAACTAATAGCCTAACTCGAGAGAATGAAACCAAAAAGAGGTAAAAAGACCTAGAATAAGTTAGGCTAGAGATTCTACCTTGTCTATTAGGTTTGGTTGACTACCTTTTATCTTCTCTATGACTTGTTTGATGTCATGTTTGTCAATTTGGGTATCCTTATTATGTTTCTTCTTTATGTTGGAGTGAGTTCATTTGTGAGGTATAGCCTTTACATCATCCTTTTCAGCCTCCTCCACATCAAGCACCAACTTCACCTCCTTGTCTCAGTCTAAATGGCTTAGCATACTATTGAAATGCTAAACTAAAGAGTCCACCATATCATGGCATTTAGTTAGTACTTCCTTGGTGACCTCTTCCATTTTCTTTATCTTTGACTTTAATTCTTCTATTACCTCTTGGTTTCCCTGCTTCTCAATAATACTCTTCTTCTCCCTTGCTCTAACTTTATTATTCTACATCTCCTTAGTTATCCCCTCTAAAGCTCTAGAATTTAGGTTCAACATCTTGAGAGATTGAAAATTCCATTTATCCAACCTAAGAGAATACAAGGAGACAACTTTAGTATTTTTCAAAACCCCATGGGTAGGAGCAACAACTAATTCTTCAGTGACATCCATGATAAATTTAACATTGAGCTCATCCCCATCTACAACATGAAGTATTGAGATTCCCACCTACCTCATTTATTTCTCTTCCTAGAAAGAATTATCCCTTTTTATAGACTAGAATTTAGTACCCTTCCTTTCTGGATTAGTAGGGGAGATATACATATCATTTGTCAATCAACTCTTCATAATCTGCTAGCCTAATGGCTTGTCTATGTTCTTCCTCTTCAAAATTGTTCTTCAAAGACACTATATCATTTTTCTTGGTAGTTATAGGGGTGCTTGTCTCATCTTGGTTCACCTAATTTTCTTTACTTTTAGCCACTAAAAAAAGGATCTAATTTTGCATTGAGGTTGGTAAAGGAGAGGATCCATATCACCTTTGAATATTATATTGAATAGTTGAAAAGGAATTCTCTTCTTCCAAGTTGTCCATTTCCAAATTTGGGTTCCAGTAATAAAATTTCTCCTATATTTCTTCTTCATAATTACCTTCTTCCTCATTATCTGAGATGGGTTTTGCATTGTTAACCTTAGCCTTCTTCTTATTTTCCCGAACTAGGAACTTCAAGCCTGATTCTCCTAAAATAATTTTTACCCTTCACCACGTTTTCCCTTGATATTTTCTTTTTACTGCTATGTTCTTCAATTTTCTTCAATTTTCTTTTGAATTGGGTAAGAATTTTATTTTTAACATAACTATGAATCATCCTCGTCATACCCTCATGCATAATAGTGTTATTAGGATTAGATGTCAATGTATTTATACAATGAGACAATGAGCACAAAAGATGAAAATGGAAGCACACCTTTTTCTTATTTCTAAAGTGGATTAACAACACAAAGTGATAAGTATGGATCCTCTCACATCTCCCATCAAGAGAAATATACTCCATCATCATCGTAAGAGCTCATTTCCAAAGAAATTTAATAAAAGAAATAATAAAATTAGTGAATTTTTTAGTGGTGAATCTTCGTCAATTAGCAATTCTATCTTTTTGGGAAATTAGAATTTGGCAATTAAACCTACATATGGGGTCAACCACGTTGTCAATATATTAAATAATTTGGTTCCAAATCTTAGGATAATTGCTCATTAGTTTACACATAATTGGTCCAAATTAATTCTTTTTAGCATAAAAATAATAACATGAAAAGAGATGATGACCAAGTTGGCAATAAAAAGGACACATTGTTAATTGAATCTTAATGGATTGGCAGACTACAAGTACACCATTTAGTGTACACCTGGCATGTGGACCATGGACCACTTGTGACTCTCTAAATTCACCAAAAAATTAAATAATCTCTCTATAGCAACTGACATATTAGCCAACTATATTAACTATATGAATATTTTGTGTTATATGAAACAATAATTCACGTCTTATATTACAAAAATGTTTATGTCCAAAATTTTTTTCCTATGTTTATATGCATATATTCCAAAATTATTATTAAATTTTGATACAAAAAGGAAAATTTTTCCAATAGAAAATAATTTTCTCACTTTCCTTAAATGAAAATCCACCCTTGATCAAAAAAAAATCTTGTATGCTTAATGTTGGATTTGCCAACATTCTAGATAATTTTCTTGGGAGATGTTTCTTAAAGTTATCCCTAATAAAAATTCCACACTGCCCTTAGACAAGATGGCCATTAAAACATTTAGGGACTTTCTTATCAATCAATTTAGAGTACTTCATATCATGAAAGGAAAGCTTACCTTTGGGACTAAGCCCTATAATTTATGCCATTACTACAATGTCCAGCTTCAATTTCCTCCCTCCAAGATTGATTCCATCATTACTCCAACACTTTAAGAACCTTTTTGTCACATTAGGTTTTTCTATTTTCATCATTATAATATAAGGCATAATAACTCCTTCTTTAAATTTTTCTCACACTTCTTTTTCCTTCCTCCATTTCTCACAGTTGTTAGGTTCCATTTTCCTCATTTTACTACCCATGTTGACAATTTATAAAGCTGAGTTCTCTATGAAATTTGTAGAAAATAAAATTTCACCAAGAAGGAAAATCAGTAAAATTTCTCATAAAATGTGCAAAGAAATGATTACAATACAAGTCAAAACTTTCCCTATATTATTGCATTTTATTTCCTTAAAATCTTCCATCCTAAATAGTAGTAAATTTAATAAGTCTTCTTTTGCTAGATGTTTGTCATAGTTAATAAGCACCTTAATTTCATAATTAATATTATCCTCATGGCTTCAAAATGAGGTGATAACCTTAGTCACTACCAAGTTGGAAAATGAGTTAGCTATTTTATTCCATTCCTTGTATTAGTGGGAAACATTTACTTGCTCAAATTTAATTAGAAGACCTGTAGCTTCATTTATGATATTAACTATTCTCCATGAAGGAATAACTCTTTTAGAAAGGTAATTTAGAATATTAAAAGAATCCACTTCTACCCATATTCCCTTAGTTTTAATGTTTCTCACCATCTTAATGACATGGATACGAGTCATCTCTGCCACCACATGATTAGAATGGATACATAGAGAATAGCCACAACCTTTAGCATATTACACTCTTCTCCCCTAATAACAAAACCACACCCAACACCGCACATATTTCCCTTTTTAGCAATATCAAAGTTTATTTTTATTCATCCCAAAGTAGGATGGTCCCATTTTGAAATTACCTATTTTTTTTTCCCTCATCTCCATAATCCTTCTTTCTACTTAAGCTACCTCCAGTGTCAAAAACCATTTTCTCCTTGTATGTCATATTGTAATTTCAAATAATATTGTGCTTTATGTAGTTATCTAGATGAGGGAAAGGTTGGACTTGATACCTGAAAACCCTATTTTTACTTTCCTTCTTGAGAAACAAAATGGTATTTGGGAATATAAGATCCAAAGGATTTTCTTAATGATATCTTTGTAATCCTTCCACATACTCTAAAGATCTAATATATTCTCTGTCATTATCTAGCTTAGTAACTAGGAATTGAATATTTCAATCCAAGTATTCCATTCATAATGGACATAAATAAAAATACAACAGATTGATAAAACATGGGCTACACAAAGAAAACACCTATTATGAAAATACATACCTCTATTACTGAGATTGTCAAATGTCAAGATTTTTTCTTGCAAGGCTATCCATTGGAAAATGTTATTTTTTGGTATGAGATTGATATTCTGTGTTATGGCTTAGACAAGAGGTATACTATCAATCACTTGAATAGTTTTAAAAGTTGATGAAATAGTAAAGACCCCTAAGGGAACTCCATCCCAAATTAGAGAAGATCAATAGTACCTGGCATACGAATAAAGCATTGAGATTGATTTGAATAGAATTCATAGATTAGATCACGATCTCCATTTAAAAGCATTTCCTATTACCCACCTCTCAAGTAGTCAACCAACTTAGTACTTAGAAATTGATTACACCTCTCCACGATTATATTATCTACAACAATAGAAGCTTGAGGTTTATCCAAAAGATAATTGTCTTTCCAAAAGTTTACAGTTTAACCATCTCCCAATTTCCTTCTGGCTTTAAGATTGGAAATCACTTTGGCTTCCTACATACCCTCCTAGAAGGTAGACCTTGACATTCTTTCTTGATTATTGAGAAAGCTCACCAATAAAGGAATGCTTTAAGCATTTACTTCTCATTATACTATTCTAATAAAATTTTCACCATAAATGGTGCAATTTTTCTTTTTGGGTCTATGAACCAGGTCCCTTGCCACAAGTATTAGTCTTTTTTTTTCTTCCACTCTCAACCATAGAAACAATTTTTGAATTATTTCAATAGATTCATGGAACTCTCCCAGAATTTTGAACAAGATTAAGGCATACACATAAAGAATTGTATAGAAGATTTTATCAACTATAATTTTCCAACTTGGCTAAGCAGCTAATCTTTCCATCAAGAGAATTTCCTTTGAAATATATCCACCAAGAAAGGCCAAAAAGAATCATGAGGATTTGATCCAAGAGCTAGTCCAAGGTAGGATGTGGGAAAGGACATAATATGATAGTCTAAGATTATGACTATTCTTCCTTGTCCACTATCCATAGTATTATTTGTAAGAATTTTCCTTAGGGAAAAATTCACCCAAGACCAATAAGTACAATAACTCGCACAATAGATCAACAGAGTATGATCAAAATAACCATATTATATTTAACTCATTGTATAGTACACTAGAGGAGTATATATATAAAGGCATCTATGATGCATCTAGAATGCCTAGGAGTTAGCAACATGATAAGTCTTACAACCAGGCACATCTCCACCAGGTGTGAGTTATCCTCCATTAAGCACATGAGTTAGTGTGATGATGAGAGTATAAGACTAGAAAGGTGTAGCACATACAATTATGTTGTAGACACCATGTGCTAAAACAATAGTCCAGCCAACTATGTTGTATACATGACGACTCAGTTGTTTATGCAAACTCCAGTGTTGTAGACAACTTATGCTAAGTTAGAGTTGCTTACTCCAATGTTGTCAACATGACAACTCAAATGAGTATGTAAACTCCTAGGTTTCTAACCTAAGAAATAATAAAATAATGCATTTATCCTAAGTAAACTTAAGTAAAGTGTAAATAATAATTATTTACACTAACACCCACCCTTAAGTGCAACATAGGGGAATGCACTTAAGCTCACAAAAGCTAAGATGAAATATAAAATGGGTCCTAACTACTAGGCCATGTTAGGTACCCATGTACAATGCAATTCTAAAATGTAGTGAAATCTCTCTACAAATCAAGAAAAAGGGAAAACCTCATGGGAAGAATCCTCCCCCAAAAAGAGAGATATGTATAATATAGAAGAGAAGGATCATCTGACCCTTTTGGTGAAAAATCCCTGACCCCGAAGAGATCCCACAAATGAAGATACTTGACCTCTGTGAAGTGCTTGGTGAAGATGTTGACTACCTGCTGCTCAGTAGGACAATACTGCAAAGCAATAACCTACTCAAGGATCAACTCTCTAATGTAGTGCATATGAACCTCTATATGTTTGGTGCACTGGATGTTTCAAGATTTCAATAGCACATTGGTTATCACAATGGATGACTATGGGTCAAGGTAGATCAAATCTAAACTCTTTTAGAATATGTTGTAGTCAAATAGCCTTTGTTGTTGCATTCATAACTCCTCAATACTCAGCCTTAGTCGATGAAAGAGAAATACTACTTTTATTTTTACTCTACCGAAAAATGGGGCCACAACCAAGATGAAACAAATATCCTGAAGTAGACTTGCAAGAATCAAGGTCCCCTACACAGTCAAAGTATGTATATCCCACTAACTAAAGACCTGTACTAGTTGCATAGTATATCCCATGTATTTATGTCCCCTTGATGTAGTGTAGGATGGATTTGGCTGCCTTCCAATGAAGTTCATGTGGTTCTTGCATGAAGTGAGAAACCATGCTAACTGCAAATGAGATGTCAGGGCATGTATGTGTCAAGTATATGAGGCTTTGCACCAACTATCTATACAAAGTCACATCAACAAGTGGAGAGGAACACTTTCTTTCTAAATTAACACCTAAAAGGAATGGGGTGGATGCAACATTGGAGTCACTCATGTAAAACTAAGCTAGAAGATCAAGAGCATACTTGGGCTATGATAGTGTTATCTCTGATGAAGACTGATGTATCTCTATACCAAGGAAATAGTGTAGTAGACCAAAGTTTTTCATTGAAAACCTATCCTGTAAAGTAGCCTTAACATTGTTGATGATGGATGTAGTACTTCCTGTAATGATCATGTCATCCAAATAAAGTACAAGGAGAAAATGTGAGTCATTCATTTAAAGAATGTAGACATTCAGATCAAAATGACATCTAGTGAAGCCTTTGGAGAGTAGGAAGGAATCCATCTTGTCATACCAATCTCTAGGAGCTTGTTTAAGTGCATAGATAGACTTCTTCAATTTGTAAACCAAGTAGCATCCTATATGAATCCATGTGGCTACTCGATATATATCTCTTCATATAGATCACCATTAAAAACTTTTGGATCAAAATGACATCTGGTGAAGCCTTTAGAGAGTAGGAAGGAATCCATCTTGGCATACCAAGCTCTGGGAGCTTGTTTAAGTCCATAGATAGACTTCTTCAATTTGTAAACGAAGGTAACATCCTATATGAATTGCTATGGCTGCTCCATATATATCTCTTCAAATATGTCATGGGGTTGGATTTTAGCTTATGCCTAGGTTAAGCCTTCTCCCTTAGAATCTCCAACCATGCATGACATTGGTGATACCTACTTCTGACTGACCATATGGCCTTGCCATTTTTTTTCACCCAGACTACACCTCTCCCAAAACTTCATCACATGCCCACACACCTGACTACCTAAACATACACTCCTGCGGAATAGAAGTGCATGCCAAACCACTCCTTACTCTGGTTCTCTTCCTTTTCTGCTCTACACACGCATCCTCAAGCTATAAGTTCTACCCCTATTCAACCACAATGCTAAACCCTTGCTTAGCTCTTGTGATATCTTCATCTTGGTGTCCCCCATAAGACCATCTTACTCCAATACTGGCCATATGCGATCTCAACTCCTCGAGTCTCTTGACCACCCCAGATCCTCATTGATCACCACAATGCCACTCTTGGAATGCACAAAACTACCATAGCTCCCCTTGTTCAACTCTACAAACCTTTTGAGCCTAGCACTCCACCATTCCATTGTGAGTCCTCCCTAGCTCAATACACATACTTCCAAAGTATACTAGACACCACCATGGCACCTCTCTAAACCTCCTAGAGTCCTCTAGTCCAATGCTACATGTTACCCTAACATGACTCTGTCTCCACAACATTCCACCTCTTGTTGGTCTCCCTAGCTCTCCATTGAACCCTAAAGCCCAACCCTTGTTCCACATAGAACTATTGACTGCCTTAGCCAAACTATAAATCCAAACACTGAGCCCCAACTACCTCAACACCATGTCTATGTCTATATGCCATCATTGGTGAACACTTCTTGTGCATTTGATGCACTCAAACCAACCCCTTCATGCGTCCATACAATCTCATACACAATCCTTGGATCCCTTTGCAACACAAGACCTACTTGAGTTCCACACCCTAGCTCCATGATCCAGCCAATCCCATCGGACACTATACTTCCATTTCCAACTCAGCTACCACACCATAGCTTCACCTCTAGAGCACTTCACTCATCTACTTCACCTATTTCAATCATGCACCACAAGCCATTGTTCCTAGCCATCCATCATGACTCACCTCCTTGAGTAATGCCCAACAACTACCTCTTTGGATGCTTGATATAGATCTGCCTCATGAATTGGCACACCATGAGCACCATCCCAGCACACTACATCCTGGTTACCATACTAGACCACCACAGCCTTTGAGATCCCATCTCAATGCAAACCCACTCAACCAAGCACCTTGGATGTGAACCTAATGCCACACCCATATGATATTGCACTGCTTAGATATCTGGCTCCACAACACATCCCACACATAGCTAACCATAAGCTCTAGTGATCCTACTTGGACAAACCTCTTTGCCTCCTATTGCAAGACTGGGTACTTTGCTTCCCTAGCTTATAGAATTTAGAGAACCTCTAGGTAGGCACCCAACATTGGCTCAGCTACTCCACTTCATTAAGTTAGGAACCCTTGTCGTCTCACCAAAACTCACCACGTTATGATATGACAGAGCTACTCTTCTTTGCTCATAACAACTACGCATCACCTCTATCTCATCTGGAGACTAGAGAAAAGGACTAATCTTCTTTGTCCCTCTTAAGGGAGGTTGACTATCCAAGTCACCCATTATGCACACTGGCACTTACCCTCCATGGTTACACCTTAGCTTAGCTCCATGCCTTGCCTACACGACAATTATGCTAGAGGGAACATCTCATAGCACAACCCCAGGATTTCACCTCAACTTGGTTCCACACCATGCCTGCACTACAACATATTGGAGGGAACATCTTGCAACACATCCCCAAAGCATACACCTTGGATCATGTCTAGGACAAGATCCTATGCCACAACTATGTCTACCTAGCACACAACATAGCCCCATCTTGCTCCTTAGCTTGGCCAATGCCTCGCCTACACCACACCTGTGTGCACCCAACTTTGCCACACAAGCCCATCAACTTTAAGTTTCATCTTGTGAATCAACAACCCCTTACATCCTCCCCCACTCTAAAATAGGCCACATCCTTGATGTTGAAACCCACTACACAACCTATTGAATGGATCATAGATTTCTTTGTATTCCAAACAGTAACTTTCATCATCACCATATACCTCTAATGCACACCTTCTATTTCCACAACCTACAAAGTGCAGAAATAAAGATTTTAAAGCAGAAATGCAACATAAATAAGCAGAGACGACAGTTCAATAGGCGGAGATGCCAAAATGCAAAGACGCTAAACTGTAGAGACGCTAATATGCGGAGATGACAAACAAAGAAGCGGAGACGACAGGTCAATTTTGCGGTGAAAAAAAGGAGACAAGCGTAGATGCTAATTTGCGAAGATGACGGTCTAGGTTGGTGGTGGCGGAGATGACAGTTTAGGTTGGCGGCGGCAAAGACGACAGTTCAGGTTGTGGAGATGACAGAGTAGCCAAAGGAGGCGCTGATCTAAGGAGATGATAGTCCAGGATGCATAGACGACAGTCAGAGATGCCAAACTACACAGACGACAATTTGGTTGCGAAAATGACAGAGTAGCTGGTGGAGACGATAGTTTGCAAGCACAGACACCAAACTGCAGAGACGACACTGCACGAAAAAAAGCTGAAAAATGCGGATTTTTTTCAGAATTTTTTTAATTTTTTGTTATTTTCAGATTTTTGAGGGTATGTCTTCTTCTCAAGTGCGTTCTTTAACCTGCAAAAATAAGTGAAACACCCTACAGCTCACTCAAACAACAAGAAACATTAGATTGTTAGAAAAAACAACATATAGATGAAAATGGATGATTAAATGACCCATAGTGGGGTCCCACCGGGTATGCCAAAATGTATATGAAAAATATGTTAGCAAGTAATACTAATCTATCAAGAGAACAAAGCATTAACTAGCATAAAATACATAACATATATGAGAGACAAAGTGAAACCCTCAAATGAGAATATGAGCCATGGAATGGCTCTCCCAATGAGGATGGTCACTTGATTTAGGGATGAGTCTATTTGATAGGATTTGGGATGTATGCTCAAGCTTCAAAATAGCTTCAATGGAGATTTTTGAGATTTTTGGTGTGGATGCATGCAAAAGTATGGATTTGACTTCAAAATGGCATTATAACTTTACTTAATGGATTGTGATTGAAATGGCTTGGGATGGGATTCAATTTATAGGCCAAGGGGTAGAGGGATGGAGGGCTTAGATGCAAGGATGGGGAGATGGTTAAGGAGGGCTAAGATGCACTCAAAGGGGAGCACATGGATTGTGCTTGTTTAGCACCAATGGGAAGGTGACACTTGTCACAAGGAGGATGAGTGTGAGAGGGTAGGGTAAAGGGTTGGTTAAAGGCATGATGAGTGGGGTTGAGTATGTAAGAGAGATGTAATAGGAATGAGTGTGGAAGAGGGAAGAGTGTGGAAGATGGATGTAAGAGTTATGAGTAGGCTTGTAAGAGTCTTTTATAGTTTGTAAGAGCACTCATGACTTGGTTGTTGGGTTTTTTGAGGGGAGACTTTGATTTGGTTTAGGAAAGTCTTAAACTTTCTTAGGAAATGTGACAATATTAGGGGGTGGATTAGGCTTGGGTTTAGGATTAGATTAGGGATGTTAGAGATGTGCAATTGGATGGCATTAATGAGGGTGGGTGAGTTAGTGGCTAATCTTGGTTAGTATGGGTGGATGGGGTGGATTAGGCTAAATGGAGGATTAGGGATAAGTTAGGGGTTTATTAGATTTGAGGGTTTTATTTATCAAATATATTTATTTGATAAATGGAGATTTTGGAATTAGATAGAAGAATAGGATTAATTGATAAATAATAGGTTATTTGATTTATCAATTAGGACTATAGATGATTAATTAAATTAATCAGCTAGGGGATGGCAAAAGATTAATTAAATAGGAATTTAATTAATGATTCCTTTAGAGATAACTAAATAGGATTACCAAAGTGGTGTAATCAAACTTAGGTGTCTACAGTGACATGTATAGTGGATGAATGAGCATTCCAAATTAATTTGTCAAGAGGCATTCAGAACAAATGTATATTAAAAGGACATTGGACTTTATAATTATTCTTTCGTGTGGATGTGGTAGTTGTTAGACTTAGATTTAATCAAATTTAAATGTGACTCAACGTCTTGGGATCCTTAGGGAATGTAACCTGTTATGTATGTTTGTTGATGATTACATGTTATTGCTTCCACTACTATGAGTTTGATGTGTATGATCTATCTTTCTTGTCTAAAGAAAAAAAATGTTTAGAAAACTTAGTAAAACTTTAGGTTAATTCTTTTGGATCCCTTGGTGACGCATTACAACGTACAAAAGGAATAAAAAACACTCATGCAATCATTGTGGAAAATTGGTCATACATCAAACAAATGTTGGAGCAATGGAAAAGAAAAATTCAATGGGAACTGCTACGAATATAATCAGCATGGTCACAAAGCTAACGAATGCAAGGAGAAATCAAAATTTGAAGGTAAATGTCACAAATGCAAAAAGCATGGTCACAAGGCATCTCAATCCAGATCCAAATCATTCAATCTAGCTAAACAATTTCTAAAGGGAATATTTGGATGGGACTACAATACCTGGTGCAGATTTCATTATTGTTGAGAATATAGACACACTGGCATAAATTGTGCAAGGCATCACCTAACAAAGAAGGATACTACTATAAGGTGTTACACATGCACTGAACTCGGTCATATAGCTAAAAATTGCATGAATATAGGAAAAGGCTAAGATCAAAAGAAAGAAAGGGCTAACAACATAAGGAAACAAATGAGGCAGTAATGGATTTCTAAATCTACTGAGGATACAAGCTCAAATCATGGAAGTGAAGTCACTCAAGAAGTGGGTGACTCCATCCCCTCAAACTAAATTCGTAAGAATGTGTTGGAGTTGTAATTAGCAAGAAAATCATAAGCATTTCAAAGAAATATGAGGAATGCAAATGATCCAATCAATATTCAAGATACACTAGGATCATAGAAAGGTTATCTTTCACTGAGTTGTATCAGACTCCATCGAGAAAAGTTGGTTAAAGACCTTACTAAGAAAGGTTGGGAGTAAAAGAAATTTGGTTCATCTGCCGAGTTGATACTCTTGCCAAGTTAGGTCAGTGGATGGCAATCTGTCACGCACTATTTCAGTATGGTACCTAGCATTAATGGAAAATTTTCATCAAAAAGGGCAGAATTCAACTTCATTTTTCCACCTTGTGTTTAGAGCAAAGAGATTTCCAGGTGCATTCAAGTGACTCCAAGCAATTTTGAGTGAATTTGCAGTTAGGGAATTTGTTTGAATATTTCCATCACTTATCGAGCAACAATGGCATCTGGAAGCACTAGTAGTAGCAAGGCAAAAAGAGGATCAGAGATGTTGGTTAAGGGTGTCGAGTGGAAAGCGCCAAATTTCAAGTTAGTTCTAGCAGTGGCCGAGGAACTCGATCCTAATCGCGTGCAATCACAAATTCCACAAAAGGTACTTCTAATTAATGATATCCACACTCATTTTTAAATTGAGGAGATAGGAACCCTAGAAATGGATAGTGCTTTATAAGAAATGTGTGTTGATGGCTCATTTAAACTTGAGCACAAGCATTTGGAAACAAAAGGGTTGACACACATATCACACCTGCCAAGAAGCTTTCAGATAAAATGGATTAGGTATATTCTTAGCCATGTACACAATGGTCAATTATGGTTGGAGCAGCCTGTATTGATCACCAAAAAGATGATTCACAAGATTGGCCTTCCCATTTTGAGCAAAGCTAAATCCACCAAAACCCTAGGTCGAGATGAACTCTAGAAGAAAACCCTAGCCAAGTGGGATGGTAGAGGTTTCAAAATTAGCACCATTACTTATGTGGACCTAAGGTTTAGAATTCATGTAATTACCCACAAAATTTAAAGTTCTAGTCATTTAAATAGCATGCCATGTGAGACAGTAGACTTAGCATTCAAAGTTATGAAGAAAAACTCAGAATTTGACCTATCAAAGCTACTACTGATCTTCACAACATCATACAATACCTCATCTTGGTATTGCCCAATGTTAAAATCAACCCAATACTGCCCTACCAATTTTAGCATATGATCATCCTAAAACTAACTTATCCCATAAGGAAAAGGATTTGTTTGTCTTTTTAATGCTAACTTATGTACTATTATCTCTTAGACAAGGTTATTAGTTCATCCACTATCTATTATTACCTTGTAACATTCTCCTCCTAATTTACAAATAGTTTAGATTAACCTCCTTATCGTCATAGGCTACAAGTCCTTCTTACTCAACATAAATATTTTGATGATCAAAGAATTGACTCTCATCTCACGTGCATCTTCCCTCTCAAAAAGTTCATATTTCTTAGCATGTTCATAATATGCTACTATATTGTTTTCTTCTTCTTTATAACCAACTGAGCATTGGAATTCTCCATATCTAACATTCACACATTTCAAACATGTACTTCCAAACTCCCAATTCTCTTCTCCTTTTCCATAAATAATTTGATTAGGTTCCTCTTTGTTGGCATAACTAAATATTATTGATTACACCTAACTTAAGTTTTCTAGAATAATGTTGATTTTAATCTTATGGGAATTATATTAGAGTTTTGCATACATGATTTAGAGCATATGTGTTGCATTTATGATAGTATTTTTCATTGATGTCAATATAAAAGTTATTTTCAGAAGACTAATAGAGTGATAGAGGTAGAAGCATTTGGTGTGGTTTAAGGATTTAAGATCCATTTATGCGCACTTGAGATTTTGTTCTACAATATGTCTAGATGCTATAGTGAGGAGCGCATACAAAAAATATAAAGACTAGTAACTTTTAAAAGGATTTTAGTGAAGAAAACTTTCAAACAACATTTCTAGAAAGAGGGTACTATTGTTTTGATTCTATCTCTTCACATGGATGGAAATGACTTGAGTAGACTAGGATAGAATTTGAAGACATTTTAGAGATAATTTGGTTTAGAGGGAATAATCAAAAGATCATCGAGTGAAAAGTTATAAAGACTATGAGTGAACTGTTTGTCTGCAATCTTGGTTTAAGTGCAAAATTGTAACGTAATATTGTAAGATATATATTCCTGTATTATTATTATAAATTGGTAAATCCTCAAGGATGACAAAATAATTGTTTTTAGGACTTGGTATAAAGGACATCTTATTTCATTGTAATCAAGTGGTAGTGATATGTGTTCATATCTTTGTAATATCTATTGTGTAAGGTTGATATGTGAACTTGTGAAGATCAGAGTAGAGTTGATGTGGTGGAGGCTTCATCAAAGAAAAATCCCTTAAAATTTTGTTGTTTATTGACATGTCTTTTCTTTTATGTGCAAAATTTTTTTCCATCCAAATGTTCTATCATATGGAGAAAGGATGTTCCCATTTTGTATCAGATAAATAATTTTATAGCAGAAATGGGTTTAAACTTTGACAGTATAATAAACAATTATTTTGAAGACTTCAAATAATGAATGAACAATAGGTTCAGGATTCCTCCTAAACTTGTTGAGGATTATAAAGATGATGTATATTTCATGGTAGACTGTGATAGAGTATACATTCAAGCAGCTAGGCCTTGAGTTGCATGGGTGAAACCTCTCCCTTATGAGGTCAATATTGATGAAACCAAGGACATCATTGAAGCACTAGTAAATGATCCTGGAGATCCCAAGAAACTAGTCTTTAGCACTTATGATGAGGCAAAAGGTAGAATTGAATTGGAAATTAAGCTACCTCAGCAATCAGCAAAGGTAAGAGGAAGATTGCTAAGATGAAAACTACCATTGGTCCCTTAATTCTTACTAAGGGAAAAGGAGAGGATCAAGAAGAGGATCAAGAACAAGAAGATGAAGAGAAAGAATCAAAAAAGCAGGTAGAGTGTAATATCCTCCCCTGATTTGAACTTTGACTTGTAGAAATTTAACTTAAGGAATATTGTCAAACACTTTGTATGCAAACTCATAAAGCTGATTTCCTCAATAAATTACTTTCCAATGAGTAGATTTACGAACAACTATGAAGTGACATTAAAATGCATAATACACATCATAACATTTTCACAAACACTTGGCACACATTCAACAGTATATGAAAAATCTGGAAACTCTTTCAATCTGCTGATAAAGGGTGATTTTTAAATGTAGATGTGCACTTACAGCTGCCTTAAAGGCTGCAACAACTATTAAAACTTGTATTCGACAATTATTATGCAAAGTATCAAAATTTGACAGAAGAAACCTGGAATTAGTTGCCGTAGTATTTTGCAGATGTAGTCGGAAGCCCTCCAAACTTCTAATCAGTCAAAAAAACAAGTAAACTTGATACCAACACTGTTCACGCCATACTGTAGCAAAATATTGTTCATGCTGACTGTAGCAAAATACTCTTCATGCGGCACTATAGCAATAACTAACTTCAGATCTGCATCTCAAACCCTTGTAAATTTCTTTATGCGAACGCCCCAAATGAAACCCTGTGTGTTTCCTGAAGTGAAAACACCCTTGATCCTCCTGACTGTGTCTTCCAACAGCAAATAGAATGCTAGCAAAGAGGGATTTTATCCTCTAAGCCCGATAATCAGATAGCCAGCAGCATAACATTAATCTTCATCCAAGCATACAAAAAAAAGCTCTTCCATTTCTTTTATAGTGTTCTCACAAGAGCTCAATCCTTTGTTTTCTCAATGTGGGATAAAACATAACTCCATTTATGTACCTTATGTCTCCAAAGTGTTATAAAAATAAAGTGAACTTTTTAAATTTAAATATTTCCCACAAACTATAGTCTATGCATTAATAAAGTTAAATATTTAAATTTAACTTTATAAAATGGCTTTATCAATGCATAACAAATCTTATCAATGATAAATAAATTTTCCTATCCATTTTAAACAATTACCATCGACATACCACTGTGACTGAATGTCCGGCCATGTCCAAGATGACTTACTATAAATAGTAAGTATGCCCAAAGTTGCCCCAGAACCCCTCAGAAACACCTGCAACTGAAACTTTCTAGGCCAAATGGCCTCTAAGCCCCTTTAATGTCCTAGTTAGCCTACGGGACTTTGGGGAAATAGGCTAACAACAACATCATGCTATGAATGCTAGAAAAGGGACATTACATAGGGCCAACAAAGAAGAAAGGGAGGGTTATCATTACTAACCCTCCAAAGGCCTCCACATCTATTTTCTCTAGGAGAGGCAAAGGAAAAGATAAAGGTGAAGTAATATTCAACAAGCCCTAACTTACCTTCCAAGAAAGGTTGAAACAGATGGAAGAAGGAGCTAGCATCACAAACTTCAAGGCTTTAAAGTTTGAAACCAAAACTGATTCTTAGAAGATGTAGATTGAGGAGCTGGTACTCACCAAAATGGGAAAGTGGAAGTATTCCCTAGACTAGATTGCTCCTCGGATCTCAAAATAATTGTTAGTAAGATTGCAACCGAGGTGAGAGTCAACCACACAGATAACCAAGGACATCTATGAGCAATCCTTGAAGAAGATATTTCCAAATCTTACTAAGGCATAAGTAAAGGCATCCATGAAGAATAATGAAGGCAAAATGATGATCAAATTTCACAGATATTTGATTCTAATTTATGACATTGAGCATGTTGTAAGAGATTCAACAAACATGTGGAGGAATATCTATCATTTGCATAAGCCTAGTGATGATCCAATTGATATTAAGAATGATGATGGTGATAGTGATGATGAAGAAGATGACAACACTCTATGTGGTACTGTTGATGTTGAAGATTATCAAGAACTAAGGGCCAATGATTAAGAGAAAGGGGAAGAAGCTAAAGAGGAAGACAAGGAGGAAGTGGATGAAGAAGATGATCCAATGAAGATTGCAGTAGAAGTCATTTCTTCCCTTCCTCACTCTCCACCTAAGCCGGAAACATCATCAGGGTTGGAGTCAACTTCAACAAGATTGATTGCATCTACATCAGAAATATCATCAGCTCCTACCACCTCACAACTCTAGGTATCTTCAATGGAAGTATCATTTACTTCATCTACCAAGTTTTAGCCCTCTTCATCAGCACCCAAGAAATCCATCACAGCAATGTGCATAGCTGTCAGTTCCACAATAGTATCAACTTCTTTTTCTCCATGTATAGTAAGTCTACCAGTTCATTCTACAATTTTTTCTACCACAACTCTAACTGCACCAATTTCTGTTAATTCTTCAATTGTAAATATTCTAGCTTGTACATTACCTATTCGTACATCATTTCTGGGAAGCACATCAATTTTGCATACAGTTGGTACTTCTCTCAGTTTTCCTCCAATTAGACCAATTCAAGTTTTTCTACTAGTCCATCTATATCAACTATTGTTTCTGTTTCTAAATCCAAGCAAGTAAGAACTAAAGTAAAACCAAAGACTCCTCTAAAAGTTCTGCTTACTGGTAAGGAAATTGATGAAGATATAGACTTAGATAAAGAAATTATTATTCCCAAGATAGATTTAGACACTGCCTTAGCCAACAAAATGAGATTGGTTAGCTAGCTTTTAGAGAAAAAGGCAAGGTAGAAGCATCTAAGAGAAAAGAGGGACAAAGAATTCACAATAATTGAGAATGCAAAAAGCATAATTATTGAAGCTATAGGTGTTGATGTTGATCCATCTCAACACATTTTGTTACAATTAGAATAGGCTATAAATAATTTCAATGAGGACACTTCTAGCCAGGAGAAGCTCATTGAATAGGCAGAGAAGAAATTTGACAATAAGGTGCTTGAGCACATTGCAATAGAGCAAGTAGAATTATCCACAATTTTGAGTAACCTTGAGAAATCTTTTACAAATTTAACATTACTTTTTGGAAAGCTTTGTAATGTTACTGAGTATACCAAGGATGTTAAAGAAAAATTAAATAAGATTAATGTGGACATGAAGGCTAGTGCTCAAAAGTTACATCTTGACCCTATATCAAGCTCATCACATCACATGAAGGTGAAATTTTTGTCAGAAATGCAGGTAGAGCTACTTAGAGAAGAAGCCAAGATCAGGTCTACACTGATTGACATCCAGAATATGATCCTTCCAGTTATGGACCAAATGTAGAAACATATTGCTTATTCAAAAACATTGATCCAAGACAACAATTTTCTATAGTAGACCATATGATTGAACTTTTTGCAGAAGTTCAAGTGGCACTCTCCACCTACAAAATTTTGCAAGATAATTGGGATAAGACATTATCTCTTATTCTCAAGGTAGACTCCGAATTTCTCTCACATTTTAGTGTCTCTATTTGAATTTATTGTATATACTATTTACCATTATTGTCAAAAAGGGGGAGTATGAGATGAATAAGGGAAGAGAATAAGGGGAGTAAAGGAGACTTGTGGAGAAATAAAAAAGAAAATAAATTGATATATGTATAGATAAAAGCTATGTATATATTATGCCATATGTATAGCAGCTTTACAAAGATCAATTTTGAAAAATCAAAATCAGAATGTCAGTAAACATAAGCTTTGGTTGATAACTTTTTTTGTCACTAATGCCGAAGGGGGATACTATTGGTATTATGTTGTATTTTTCATTAGGGACAACACTTATTTGAATTTGAATGCTTACCGAGCTCATCACTCAATCTACAGTTTATACCGAGCATTCAATGGTTACCTTGTAAGCTTAGCAGTTAAGCAGTTTACATCGAGCATTCCTGAAGCTACCGAGTAAATACAAGTAATGTGAAGACCAGCAGTGTCTATTGAGCTTCTCAGTATCTACCATGCTTCACAGTGTCTACCGAGCAGTAAGTTTATGTCATGGAGTTTTAGTGTAAACCAAGTGTTGGAAGTACTATTTACCAAGTGAAGCAAGGTAAACTCAGTGTGTAGTATCTACCAAGTGACACTACATCTACCAAGTCACTAGTGGTTATCAAGTTTAGAACTACATCGAGTGATTAGTATGGACCGAGCCTTCACTTCTATCAAGTGCATGATGATGCCAAGTAATGCAGTGGATGTTGTGTATCAGAAGGTCACCAAGTTAGTTTAGTGAACTTGAGTTATTTACTATTGGCCTGACTTTGTAATGTATTTGTTCACTTGTATTTTTGCCAACCTTGCAGTTTTTTAAATTTGAAAGGTATATATGTAAGGTTTATTTTAAGATATTGTATGTATGAAGTAATATTGAAGTAATGTGAAGTAATTTTGAGAAGTACCTGCAAAGGATTTTCAGTAGCAGTTCAAGGAATATAGCAAGGTCAATACAGAGGCAAAAAAGTTATATCCATCACATAAGGTGATTAGTGCATAAAGGATCTTATTAGAAATAGTTGTAAGTAGATCCAATTCTTCATCTTAATAGGTGAATTAGTTTCTAAATCATTTAACAGGGTAGACTTAACAGTCTTTGTATAAATCTCTTAACTGAGTGCATACTTCATTGTATGTTTATAAATCCTCTAACAAGGTGGACCTAGTAGTCCTTTGTGCTCCTAACATGGTAGATCACTAGAAGTTGTCAATGTAAGCCTTAACAGGCCATCTTTATACTACAGCAGTAAATTTTTGTGGGTATCACCCCCACCCTAGTTTTACTTTCTATTTGGAAGGTTTCTGGGTCATCAAAATATTGTGTTCTTTTGTATGATGAATGTTTTATCTTTCAGTACTAATGTATGCAGTAGCATAGATGGATGTATGGTAAATTTAAAGGAAAGTTTTAAAGTTACTGATTCACCCCTCCCCTCTCAGTAACTTGTCATATTTTGAATATTTCCAACAACCACACTTAAGCCAAAAATTCCTTAGGCTACAATAATGGCCATTATTATTAGTAATAATATGAACATCCCTAGTATAAGTTAAAGTCATGTGTTGAATGCCACCATCTTCCACCCAATCTCTTCCACAATTCTTGAAACACACAAACCATTTAGAACTTGAATCTTTTTTCTGCCCAGTGTACGATCATATGAATTGTAAATTTAATAAAAAAAACTTTTATTTCAAACTTCAAATATCTTTCTTTTTCATGCCATGCAAATTTATTATTGCTAGTACCATCTCCTTCACTCCTAGCCATCTATCCTTTCTAGCTTTGTCTTTTCTGCCAACTCATCAGCATGATACAAAAGTATAAAATATGTCTCCAGCTACGATTCATCATTCTTTTTTTCTCAGTTCACTAAACCTCTTACCAAATTTGACAAGGCATTAAATTCCCTCTAGCATCATGGTCCTTTCACCTTTAGGCCTAATGCCACCATACTATTTGCCAAACTATTTTCCTCCCAAAATATATGATTCAAATCAAACCTATTAAAATTGGCTAATAGGTGTCTAATATCTTCTATCACACATTTTATAGCCCACCCTTCTTTCATATTACCTTTAATAGTTTCTATGATAATTTTGGAATCACCTTCAATTTCCACATATCTCCACCCCGCACTCATCAACAACTTTAAACCCCAATATAATGCTATTAGAGAAAAAGGCTAATTTAATTTCATTTATTAAATTACCTTTTCTCCCTTCTTAAGATTTTTCTTTATGCATTTTTTTAGCTTTCTCTATTTAATAATTATTAAATAGCTCTCACCTTTTGGTTACCCTTTGTAACTTATTAGGTTACCCTTTTTGGGTTTCAATCTCCTTTTATAAGGATTGATCTCTTTGTAATTATTATCTCTTCAATCTATTCTTCTTTTGAATATACAATTTTTGTGTTTTCAGATCAAACCCTTGCCTATTCTTGTCTTTTTCTTCTCCATGATAGGTTTTCTACATGCAAGAATTCTTGGGCTTTGTGGATTTGATTTGCATATTTTCTCAAATCCTAGATGGTATCGGAGCTATATATGTTGTAGCACGTTTGGTATTTGGAGAAAAAGGGAGAAAAAAGGTTTGTTGGATTAGATCAGGTGTTTTTCATGTATTTCCTAAGAAATAAGGGAGTTCACTAATTTTTGGAGTAGTTTGAGGCCAAATTTTGGAGTAGTTTGAGGCCAAACAGACCTCATGGATGGATTTAGAAGGCGTCACAACCCTTGTTTCCATATAAAGTTTGTCCAATTTGGACAACATTGATCCATGAGGCAAAAATATTTTGCCTAGCAGGGTCGTACAGCCTCTGCATGTAGTTTGAGGCAAAAAAAATTTAAAATAAAAAACAAATTGATTTTTGGTTTTTTAACCTCTCGGTAGTTAACTAACAGCTAGCACTTCCCATGCGATCACCACTAGCGGTCACCATTGGCGGTTACCACTTAGTGGTCTGCCCACTTGCTCCATCTGTGTTGCCACTACAGCTCCACCCACTAGCCTCTCATAGTGGCCCACCACCCATCCCTCCACCCGACCCCCACTCCACAAGCGGTGTAGGGTTTTTGATTAATTTTATTATTTTTACTTTTATTTAAAAAAACATTTTTTATGCATTTCCAAGGGCCCTATTGGTTTTTTCTCTGTAACTTGAGCATAGGGACATATTTTTTTGATCCAAAAAATGCACCAGAAAGCTAGTTCTAAGATGGAGACACTGGTGTAGGTGTTTTTTGGTTTTGATGCAGTTTGGTGGCCTATTTTGGAAGTCAAACCTAAGTGTTTAGTATTTACTCCAAAGTGCATATCTTGAGTGTCCCATCTTCATTTTTTAAAAATGTTATATTTTTGGAAAGTTGGTTGTATCTACTTTTCAAAAATGATGTAATTTCTTCTAGATTCTACTCCATGCTCTTTCTATCCTGGCTTTTTCCTTTTTTTTCTCTATGATTGATAGCTTGGATATTTAAGGTCCAGGGATTGTTTTCTTGACATGGCATCTCTTCTCTTGGGTTGTACTATCTACTATATCAGCTCTTTGCCTTTTTTGATCTGTGTTGATATCATTTGTAAGCATTTTTATGCAAACACATTGAGATAAAGTGTCACTTCTCACTTTTTGGGATCCTTTTCATCATTGTGATTTATTGTACTTGTACTATATTACAAAGTGTCATGGGGAGATAGTTGATTGCCATTTAGTGCCCTCTTCCTTTGTCAAGTGAGTGTCTCTTCCATGATATTAGCCCCATGATGTATCAGTGACACGTGCCTTTATAGCTATCTATAACCCTTCCTCACTCTTTATGTGTCTGCTTCTTTATGTTTTGCAGGAGATTTTTGGCCCACTTTCTTAGCTGCCTATCACCTCATCCTTGTCTACATTAAGGGGGGGTTCTTCTATTGTTCCTAATGCTTCCTTGGTCTATTCGAGTGAGCTATCTATTCAATATTTGATCCTATATACTAGGCGATTATAGTGGCCAGGTACCTATGCATTTGGTGAGATGGATCATCTACCATATAGACACTCTTGTTTTCATTTTCAAAGGAGGCTCTTCAGATCAAAATTTTTTTTTGACAGAGTTTGTGACTTCTTCATGCTTCAATGATGTTCTTCATGATCTTCTTTTTGTTCCTATGTTCTGGGACATTCCTCTAGTTGGAGGCTTCTGCAATCCTTCACTAGGTTTTTGGCTATCTCTTTTTGAAGTAGAATTTTTCCCATTGGGTTTTCTCTACTTCTCCATTTCATAGAGATTTTGTTGTGATTGGGTACCTCATCAGGCCTTGTTGTCAGGATCCAAGTTTTCTTTTAGCATTGTTTGTAGCTACATTGTTGCTCATCTTAAGGGGGGATGTTAGAGAAAAAGGCTAATTTAATTTCATTTATTAAATTACCTTTTCTCCCTTCCTAAGATTTTGCTTTATGCATTTTTTTAGCTTTCTCTATTTAGTAATTATTTTATAATTATTAAATAGCTTTCACCTTTAGGTTACCCTTTTTGGGTTTCAATCTCCTTTTATAAGGATTGATCTCTTTGTAATTATTAACTCTTCAATTTATTCTTCTTCTGAATATATAATTTTTGTGTTTTTAGATCAAACCCTTACCTCTTGTTGTCTTTTTCTTCTTTGTGATAGGTTTTCTACATCTAGGTATTCTTGGGCTTCATGGATTTGATTTGCATATTTGCTCAAATCCTACAACTGCCATCACCTTCATAGTATTGTTTGAAACTTTCCCTAGCTGCCCGAAATATGCCAAAAGAATTAGTCCCTTGCTATCCTAGACCATTCATCCCTCCACTGAGCCTTCCTTCCTTGCTGCACTATCAAAATTATGTTTAACCCAATTCATAGGTAGAGGTTCCCATCTAGTTCTTTTCCTTAACAATAGTTTAGAGTTATCAACCTCCAATATCCCCTTCTCTAATCTGTAGCCTCTAGCCACTCTGACCTCCAGCTCTTCCAAGGGGAATGTCGATTTTCTCCACATTTTTCAACTCATATTCTCTACCATAAGTTTATATATCTTTTCCACCATGACTTCTTCCTCTCTCTCTCTCTCTGTCTTCATTCCTAAACACCCTATTACTTCTCTCCTTCTAGACACCCCAGGCACACATGGGGGGATAACCTTCCACAAGTTGACAAGGAGAGGGTGAGTAAAGGGGGCATGCCAATTCTCCAAAATTTCTCTAGATCCTTATTAAACACCTAGTCTACCTCCAACTTTTGTAAAAGCCTACCCCAAACAGTGGAAGCATACCTATAGTGCAGGAACAAGTGGGGAATATTCTCCTCCTCCATCTTACACAAGTAACATCTATTTGGTAGTTTGAATCCTCATTTCATGAGGTTGACTATAGTGAGTATTTTCTCATGGATAGTAGTGCACTAGCCTATATTAATCTTAGGTATTAGATAACTAAACCATATATTCCCCCAATGATTGGGTTCCAATATTTTCTCAAACATTAGTTTATAGGAAGACTTAATAGAGAACTCCCCCGTTAGAGTGGCCTTCCAAATGAATTCATTATTTTGGTCGCTTCCTAGGATCCTATACCCTTCTAGCAGAATATTTAGCTCTTTTGTTAGGTCCCTTCCAACTATAGCATTTTGTTGCACCTCAACCTTCTTCCACTTCCTCCTCGAGAAAATAAATTAGCCACCATTCCTCCCCCCAATTCTTGAAGATGGTTATGGAGAGGTCCAAACTTTTTTTTTGTTAACGATTTATCTATAAGCCATGGGTCCTCCCAAAATTTTATATGATTTACATTCCCTACCAGCCATCTTATGCCTTCTTTCAACAGGGTTCTGTTCTTAACAATATTTCCCTAAATTTTAGATCCCTTAGGGAGATCATTTCTCGAAGTATAGTGAGAGAACCTCAGATTCCCAAGATACTTAGCATTCATGATATTACACCAACTGGATTCCTTCTTCATTAGGTTCCACCCCATCTTGGTGGGAAGTACATTGTTCAAATTGGCTATCTTCCTCACCTCCAAACCTCCTCTACTTCTTAGTTTACAAACTAAATCCCAATTAACCTAAATTAACCTCACCTTCTCATTGCCAGAGGAAATTAGGTTGTATTTTCTCCAATTTATCTGTCATACTCTAAGTAATTTTGAACAACAACAAGAAGTATACAGGTAACCCCTGAAGGGACAAAATTAGAAGTTAAAGCTTCCCTGCACTACTTAGAGTTTTACCTTTCCATCTAATCAAATTTTTTTTATATCCTTCCCATAATGTAATTCCAAAAGTTGTTACTTGTATCCTTCATAGTCAAGGGGAAGCCTAGATACATGTTAGGTAACTTTGCAGTATTACACCCTAAAATATTTACAATCCTATGTTGTATACCAGGGGGAGTGTTAAAAGAGACCATTTTAGTTTTATCTAGGTTAATTTTCTATCCCACATTAGCCACATATATCTCCAATAATGAGTTCCAAGCTCTAGTTTTTCCCACTGAGGACTCCCCACTTAGGAAGGTGTCATTCTCAAACTATTGTACCACCTCGGGTGGAAGTGTGTATGCAGGTCTAATGCCTTTAATCAGCCCCTCTTCCATTTTTCTTAAGAACACCCTAGCTAGAACTTTTGCAACCATGATAAAAAAAAAAGGGGAGATATAGGGTCACCCTATCTTAGTCTTGCTTCCTCACTGAAATTCCCCCAAGATGAAACATTCACCATCATAGAGTACTTGATAATTTCCACCATTGATTTCACCATCCCTACAATTTTTTGACTAAAATCAATTTTGTCCATAATTTCATACAGGAATAACCAATTAATCCTATCATAACCTTTCGAGATGTCTAGTTTCAAAGCCATACCCGAATTACCACTTCCTCCATCAAGTGCAACACTTCATGAGTTGTTATGGAAGAATCAAGGATTTGACAATCCAGAACAACCCCATTCTTAGTTTTCCCAATGAATTTATGTAGCATCAATTTTAATCTATTCACCAAGAGTTTTGAGAAAATCATATAAGTGGTGTTACAAAGGCTGATTGGCCTAAAATCAGATAGGATCTCAGGGTCTTTAATCTTCAGGATCATGGCAATGAACATTTTATTGAGTTGTTTGAGGAGTTTCCCAGTTCTAAAAAAGTCATGAACCATGCAAAGTAGATCCAATTTAACAACATCCTAGAAGTGTTGGAAGAACACTGGGGAAAACTTGTTAGGTTGTAGGGACTTATAGGCTTTCATAGGAAAGACAACTATACAAACTTCCTCCTCAGTGATAATTCATCCTAGTTTCTCATTTTCTTCACTCGAGATTACCGTACACATGGAATTGATCAGCCTATGCCTGTCCTCTTCCCTAATATTTCTTTGCTCTTCCAAATAAGAGTTCTTGAAATAAACAACCACCCAATTACCCATTTCTTCAATTTTAGTAAGCTTCACATTATTCTCATCCTTGATATTATCAATAGTATTCCTCCTTTTATGGATTGAGGTTGATCTATGAAAGAACTGTGGTATTCCTATCTCCCACCTTGAGCCATAAAACCCTAGATCTCCACTTTCAAAAGGTCTCCTCTCTAATCATTGTATGTTTCCATACCTTTCTACAATTTTCCTCTTCCTGAATGATATTTTCTGTGGTGAGACCCTCCCCCATAGCTTTGTGAAGCTTTTCTAACTTTTCTTCCACCACCACCTTAGTTTTAAAGATATCACCAAAATATCTCTTCTTCTAGGGCTGCATATTCCTTCTAACATTCTCTAGTTTAGTAGGAAGTCTATACATAGTCATTCCTTCCACACAAATTCCCCTCCACTTTGCCAGCCTAGCTCTAAAATTAGGATGGGATTGCCACATAATTTCATATCTAAAAGGTCTTGGGCCCCTTGAGACTCTTCTTTCCAATTAAAACAGATGTGAGTGTGATCTAAGATAGTCTTGGGTAATCTCGTGAGAGAGGAGGAAGTTAGGCCTTCCCATAACTAAAATTCTGTCAAGTTTGACTTAGATAAGGTTAGCTCCCTTCATATTATTTGACCAAGTAAACTTCACTTCATACATCTCCATATCCATTAAATCATTTTTATTGATCAATTCAGCCAAGTCCTTCATGCCATCATTAAAATAAGCCATTCCTCCAACCTTCTCTGAAGGATGAGGTGAGTTGAAATGTCCCATACATAAGGTATTTATATTTTGAGAGAGAAACACAGATAGCTCCTCCCAAAGATAACCTCTTCCTTGCCTTTTGTTAGGAGCATACATTGACAATATATCATATCTTATCAACATTCTTAGGTTCAGTAATAAGATAGTATCTAGAACAGGGAAGTAAACATCCTTTACCAGTAGTTGGGTTCTAGAATGTAGCCACACCTCCAAACGCCCCCTCCACTTCACTATAATAGAAATCTACACTTGGCCAATGACTACTAGCAATACTTTTCAAATTATTCATGGTCATTTTAACTTCCTTTATCAAAAGGATATTAATATTTAGAGTAGATAACTGCTATTCGAGGGCAAACTACTTTTGAGGGCTATTCAAGCCCCTCATATTTTGTGATAAAATAATCATTTCCTACCCTTTGTCAGGGACTCGAAGGTGGGCTACCTGCCACTTGCCACCTCCCTTGCCATTTGCTTCATTCTTCTACTCTATTTTCCATACTTCCTTACATCCATCTTGAACTCCACTACCACCTCAAATTTCTTTGAGACGCTAGTCTTCCTTTTCTAAGTTCTCCACTTCCCTTCCCTTCCTCCAACATAACCTCCACCCTCTTAGGATCTAGGGGATCCTCTTCACTCTAGCAAAGAAGTCTAGCCACCTTCCCCCCTTTCATCAAGTCTTTCACCTTTCCTTTATATCTCTCCTCCCCTAGCTCCTCTTCTAACACCAAGTTTCTCAAAGGAGTGTTGAGCAGCTCTTCAATACCTTGTAGAAAGGGTAGGGTTTCTTCCTCTAAGGAAATCTCCCCTTCCCTTAACCCACCCGACTATCCTTCCAGTACACAAGGCTTCTTAGAGACCTTTTTCCCATAGGACTCCCCTTATTCTGGTGGAGCTCCAAAGCTTTTTCCCTAACCCTCATCATCTCTGCTTGAGGGTTAACGTTCTTATCTTCTACCCCTTTCCTTGGCATAGAAGTCTCTTCCTTCTCTTCTTGCTCTCCAACTCCTTTAACTAGAAGCACATCACCCTCTTCCTCTACGTTTAGAGGAGCTGCCTCCACTTCCTTTTCCCTTACTGTCCCTTCCTGTATCAACTTATTGATCTTTTTACAATCCACAATCAAATCATGTTTTGAGTGTACAGAATTTCACCAAGTGATCAACTAAAATTGATAAAATTGATGGAGAAAAGAGAACACTCAACAATGTATTTTTATAAGTTTTTAATAATTGGAGAAAATAAAGCATAGAACAAATGAAAAGTTTGACATGCAATACAATAATAATGTATTAAATAAAAAGAGTTAGATGCACTATTTAAATGAAAGTACAAGGTAGATCAAAATTCAATGAACACCCTCCTAGACTGAATAAATTCAAAGAAACTATACCTTAAATATTTTACATTCACGATTGTTCCACTAACAAAGAAACCCTACGAACAAGGATAGGATTGAAGTTGTTCAAACTCTAGAATAAAGAGGGCAAGAAGGCCATGTATCCTCCCATTAAATAACAGAATGGTTTTGAACATTAACACTTTATATATTTTATATTTTATAGAAATAGTGGGGAAATTCAAAATTTAAACTCAAGAAGAACATGTACAAACTTTCTAATTTTTAATTTTTAAGGAAACTTAAATTTCAATAATTAGTTTTTGTACTTGATTGGCAAATATAAAACACAAAAGATCTTACAAAATTTCCATTAAAAAAAATATCAGCTTAAAAATAAATAAAATAATAATAGCACGTTATTCTAGGACATTTTCAAAATCTTGTTTTGATAATTAAAAAAAATTAAAAAGAAATAGTACCACAACTACAAATTTAGGCCGGCTCGAAGTGTATATTTTATTTAAGACAAAATGAAATTTAATATTTTAAATGATCGTATCAGGACACAGATATGAACACAAATACATTGAAACAGCACGCAACGTTTGAGATACCGCTCTCGCGGAACAAAAATCAACACAAAGAAACTAGAACAATATGATAACCAAACAAACAAGAAATAAAATCGTGCCCCTGACCTACACATAAGACTAGAAAGTACATGTCGAAGGAGAATTTGAAAGTTGTCTCACTCGAGATCCATAAACAATCAATGTCAAACATGGATCAATTTTCCCTACAACTTCAAACCCATATTATTTACTGTATACAAGCACCTACGCTCAGCACACACAACACCACACAAAACCATTATTCATTTATATACCAGCGAATCGATCAACAAGCGTGGCTTTATCTTTATCATTTTTATTCTTTATCGCAGATGAATCCCAGAAATGTGAATACTGGAAGGGCTTGTAACGCCTTGGATTGTTCTCGTCCACGAGCTCCTCAGGCGCCCAGATTTCCTTCTCATCTGGAAAGGAAGTGACAAAGGCGATTGATAAACGATCTCTACACCCTTTATAAACAACTCGGTGCTCTGGGCTGCGGTATCTTCCGTTACACCACGCCTGCAAATAATTTCTCTTGGTTATCATTGATCATGGCTGTCACATAGTAATACGTACAAAATAACTAAACCGGTAAGAAGAACTTAAAAAAAAACCTTAAGAGTGTCCCCCAGATTGATGACAAATGAATGAGGAATCGGTTTGACATCGAACAATTCTCCATCCTGAGATCGTGCCTGAAGACCACCCACCTCGTCTTGGTAAAGAACTGTGAGGCACGCCAAATCTGTATGGGACAGCAGCGCCCCCTCGCCAACGGACATGTTTTTCGCTGAATACCCATTCAGACGCACTGCCGAATAGTGATTTTCAAAGTGAGAATGGTAGAAAGTCTTTACATCTAATCCCAGGCTGGCGAGAATTAATTTTGAAATTTTTTGTGAAAGCTCTGAGATACGCACAGAGTATGTTTCCATTGCATGGATGCCAAACAATAATACAAGAACTCAAATGGTTAGACAGAGAGAAATCGATGAGTTTTAGATGAAGAAAATGTCTCTTATTATTCGGTTATAAATTAATTAGAGAATAAAAAGTCTATCAGTTGATAATAATCAATATTTTAGATTAAGCAAGAATAGTAATACACCCCAAACACAAAAAGACAATAATACTGATATATACTAGGAACTTCGGTTACAATAATACTAATATTGATATATACTAAGAACTTCGGTTTGGAGAGAAACCTGCAATTGTAGGATCTTCTATTCAGTCTAAGATCCAAATTTCACTTTTCATTCTAACATTCCTTTGTTATAGCAATGGCTAAGATTTTTTTTCTTTCTTTCTCTGACTTTAAATCATGTTATCACTTTTCATTCTATGCAACCTCGCAAACTGAGAAATAATCTATTTAAGATTAAAAAAATGGTATTGTTAATTAGCCAACAAAATTGTTTCAAGACAACTCTTCTACACCTAATTGGCAACTAAAGAAAAAGATGAACATAAAAGTTAAGGATAAATACCATACCAGAAAATAGGGTTCACTCGTGGGTATATCTTCGCTAGCGTTTTTTCAATAGAACCTGGATTTGCTGGATCTCGAAGCTGAAAGGACTCATAGTTTCGTTTGCGGTAGTAAGTGTCAAACGGAACAGAAGATAAGGCTTTTTCTTTGACCTCATTAGGAATGGATAATAGATCTCGGCTAACAGTTTCAGCCTTATTCAGTATATCTTCTGGAATGCCATGATTTACAAGATGGAAAAATCCCCATTCTTTGCAGGCTTCTCTGAGCTTGGCAAGTTCGGGATGATATGCAAAGTGGTCCAGTTCTTCGGCATCGATGTCTTGAGGAAATTGGGAGATGTCGATGATGGGGAGATCAGATACAATTGCTTCAATAGGCGTAGGCATTCTGTATATTACCGGGATTACACAGGAGGACAAAGTGAAGTGTTTAACTCGGCTTTGAAGTTTGTTCCTTTAAATAAAGTTTTCCAGGGGCACGTTATCTAGGCATGTCTTGGACTTATTGTTTTCTTTTCTCGGGCATACTATTAAAAACGACGACCAACTCAAGAATATAGGAGGACAGTTATATTTAGAGTCGGTACGTTTGAAAAAATATAAATATATGACAGGCTGCATATATCTTCTATCTTACAATCATACAGATGATTGCATTGTTAATATTAGCAACTATGTAACGATTTTACTAGGTGTTTACGTTTGGCACCATCTATGATATGAAATTTCAGAACAATGAGTAATTCGATGCACACTGACGAATTGGACGGGATGTGAGGTTTCTCGGATTCGACCACCTCCTCCTTACCTGTTCTACGTTGTTTTTGTCCTGTCCTTTGTTAGGCCAATAATTCCATATAATATATGCTATTTTATTCAATAGGTTTGTTTAAATTGTTTTGCCATTTTTTGGAAGATATATGCTATTTTATTTCTTTTCTTCTTGCTTGTACCGGTGTCCTTTTGCTCATAATAATAATCAATCCTTGAGAATTTGTCCAACACGTCTTATGCGAGATAATCAACTTCTAAATGATTCTTTTCTCAGTTCTCAACATTGGAGCTTAGGCACAAGTCACAATTTTATTTTGTTTCATTCTTTTATCTTTATTTCTTAAATAATACCACATTTTATAACACATTCTATAGAAATATGTTTTATCTAAACCATGACGTATTATGCTTGGTGATTTGATGTGAAATGTTGCAATGAAAACACTTCACTGTAGCGTAGGTTGTTAGGGTATGAAGTCCTACAATCACACTAACTATTCAACTTTAGATGACTCTGCACTTGAAAGGGATTAATATAATAGTTGCCTTCTTAAGTACAGATGTAGGTAAGTTTTGTCGAGCCATGATAAATACCCATGTACTTGTATTTCATCTTCGTTGTTTAGTTGTTATCCTTTTTTTTTTTCTCATTTTATTATTTACAATTGGTATCAGAGGCTAAATTTTGCTTGAACAGACATGGAGGAAGAAGTTGATGACATTGATTTTGTTATCGAATAGTTCATCTTAAAATGTGGATTTGGCTAAAGAGGATAATATTGAAGCAAGGGATGATGGAGTTTAGGTGGTTGAGGTTAAGACTATGGAGGATTACTAGAAAGAAGAAATTGTGAAGTTGAAGGAAGAGATTTTCCTAAACATATACCAGCTCATTTGTAAAGACCAAATGTTGAAGGTTTTATGTCGAATAATGAATGTTGAGAGAGACAACTTCACGAAAGAGTGTGAGTTTTTGGAGCAAAGCCTATTTCAAGGAGAGATAAATAATGGAAATTGCTTTCAGATCTTGACCAAGAACTCTTTCCTTCCAAAACTATATGTTTTGCCAAAGTGCTCTCTTGGTAGAAAGAAACCACAATGGTTGGTGATTGAAGATCTAAGGAGAAAATGGACTATAGATCTTGAGTAGGCCAAAGAGATCCCTTAGCTCAAGGTTGTGTGTGATCTAGAATCCTCTGGCAAATCTCATAGTGAGGTTTCTAATGAATTATTATTGCAAATTGCATAAACAGACAAAGAGTGGAATATATTGGTTGTAGTTTCCTCATGCATGCCTCAGTTAAGAAAATGAGATAAGATTAATTCCAAATCATCATAGTACCAACATGACACCTAATAGGAAATTTCAAGCGGTTGCATGTTTGGTGAACCTGGTGGTCTATTTGGGAAAAATGGTAGCCTGCTTATAAATAAATTCAAATATCTATATGGTACATTAATATGGCTCATATCCACAATGAAAACTCCCTATATGCTAAAACAAGGAAGTATAAAAGATGGCTTATAGAGCTCATGGAAAATGAGTTCCCTCGATCTCTCATGGACACACACATTCTGGTCTCCATCCACAACAATCATCATCCTCAAATTGACTATATATTCCTTTCCTCATTGCAAAATCTATCTTAAGTGTTTGGAGATTTTAGTGATGGTGTAATTGATAATGAAATTTTTTAATTATTTGGACCTCTAAACTATAATCCTTTGCATTCTCATATATTCACAGCATATAGCAACAATGGAGTGATGTTACCATAAGTGAAACTTGGTTCTATTCAAATGCAAGAAGTATCCCAAGGCATACCATGCAAAGCAAGTAGGAGGAGAAAAATCTTGCATGCAATCAAAACGACCTTATATTTTTGTTTTCCATTCATGTACAAAGAGTGTGAATGCTAAAAAAAAATTATTATACACCTATACATATTCTATTTGTAGATGAAGAAAAACTATTTTCTAAGAAACAAATCGTGTCTTTCTTGAAAAATCCCTACTACTTTTTTTCATTATAGAGGAAGCATATTTGAAGTTGAATCCAACAAAAAGAAAGAGACCAAAGCAGCCATGGACAAGGCAATTAGGTGGCTTCAAACAAATCAATTTGTATTTGAAGAAAAAATCAAGACAAACAAGCACTTGCAAAAAAATTGAGAATGAAAAAATTTGTCACAAAAATTTATTTTGATGTACACTAATACATTAGGGGTCAATTTGTGATGCCAATTTGCGATGGCGGGAAAATGTTATGTTTTTTTGGCCATTTTTCTTTCAATTATAGCCCAACAATGTCACAATTGTGATGTTAGGCAATGTAGGTGTCACAATTGTGACATCGTTAGAATATAATTGAAAAAAAAAAACATTTGGCACACGAATTTTTTTCTACAGCATACAATATATGCCATTTCAAACATTTTTGCCCTTCCGTCACATTATATTGATTTGGAGAAGGGTGAACCGCCAACGTACTAACAAAACCAGAAGAAGAGGATATAATGTTCTTCCACAAACCCTCCAGTACGAGCTACGAAATGGCCAACATACATTTCTTCCTCTAGAACCTCGGACATACTCATATTCTTCATAGAAATCAAGGGCATCTTCAAGAAAAGGGAACAATCTATGGTAAGAACTATTCATTCTATATGTTAGCTATAGAAAGAATTCAATCATCTTCGAATCCTATTTAAACCAATTTAGATGTTTTTTTATTAGTTTTGTCATCATTAATTCTCGAAAGCAATCCATTACATGTTTGTATATGCTTTTTATGCTAGTCTGATGCAAGAAGACAACTATCGAAAGCAATCATTTACATGTTTGAATATGCTTTTTATGCTAGTCTGATGCAAGAAGAAAACAATCTCCCAGATACAAATATTCAATCAAGAATCTAGATCAATAATTCATTTCCCTCCACCAATCTGTACCAAACTGTACAACATAGATTTGCAGCAAAATTGCAAGGAAAATAGGGTCTTTTATTGATTCAAAGCAAGACTACATCATATCTGTCTTCCACCCGCCCATGAGGGCTATATGAAGATAATTCCAAATGGGTTCAACCAATTTTGGGGGGTTAAGACCATTGGAAATTAAAATTACATAAGTTGACAACTTTTTGCAAAAGTTGCCAAGCAACTTTTTGCAAAAGTTGTCAAGCTATTTTTTATGCAGAAGTGTACATTTTGCATTTTATGCAATATTTGCAATCCAATTGAACTATGACCTTAGGCAAGTGCCCTAGAGGCCTAAAACAAACTAGGAAACCATAGCTTACTCCTATTCTATGCCAGGACCAAAATATGCACTTTGACCAAAGTGACAACCCATGGTTTATAAATCACCAAATGGGGACTTGGCCCTACAAACTAGGCTCATTGAAATAAAAAATGGTTTCACTACTTTAGATATGTCTCTTGGGCATGAATGTCCTTGAGAGAACTCATAGAGAGTTGAACATGCAGATACCTTGGTGAGAGAAGGGGTAGGTGCTCCCGCACCTTGTTTACAATGTGTAATAGTCTGCCCTATTTCACAAATTTTAACCTTTGCCCTTTCTTTTTAAGTTAAACAACAATGAAATAACACAAAACCCAAACTAAACTATAACAATAGATATTATGAAATACTACTACTATATTAAATTCATTCTTCTATGGCAGCAACAAGATACTTTCCATCCACTATATTATTACAGCAATATAGAGATATGTGCTCAGTTTTGACTGAGCTTTAATTTAATTTTAATACAGTTCAAATCAGGAATATATACCCTTCTCTAATCACTCCATACCTGGTATGGCTTCTCTCAAGATGTTTTAGAGCAATATGGAAGCCCTGTTCAATCCTCTTGTAGATGTCTATAGATATGTACATCATTTTATAGATGTTTTCAAAATTTCAAAGTTGACCCCTAAGTAAGTTGAAGATCACTTTACATGGAAGCTATAGGTTATCTTCAAATCTATCATTGTTGGCAACTAAATAATAGAAAATGTGAAGCTCAACACTTCTACTATACCTTGAAACTATAACCTTAAATCCTCCTAATTGTGTATCGCAGTAGAGAGAAGAATGTTAGCATAAAGGGATCTTGTCCTCCAAGCCTGAAAAAGATCTCCATAGTTTCACATTACAAAGCTCTCCAATAGTGAGCAAACAAGAAACATGCAAGAAATCAGAGATAGTTTTCTTATTTTAACTATCCAAATCATATCCAATCCTCCCTTGGTGGATGACACAAGGTATTCACGTGCTTACCACTAAGCTGAGACAAAAACAATAATCAAATAATCTCAAAATTATTGAAACCAAATAATTATATTTTCAACAAACCTATTAATACAATACCACTGATCAATTTATATAATTTCTCTACTCACATTTTCCCCTAAATCTCCACTATCTATAGAAGATTACTTTCCTCTCTATTTTAGAGACTCCACCATCTCACTTCTCCACATACACCTCCCCTAGCTACCCTCCATCTTTTTGTTTATTTTACTAACTTTTTTTCACAATACAATGTCCCTCTTTTATTAATTCAGCTTCCTCCTATTCACCAGCGCAAGACTGTTCATTTCCTTTTCTATTGTTTCATGAGCTTTACCTTTCTCTACTATTAACCCTTCAAATTATTTCCTGTCATGTGCTATTACTTCCAAGATACCTTTAGCTATTTGAGGATCTTGACACCATTCTGAGGTGTTACAAGTAACTGCCTCTTGTGCTTATGTTGGCAAAATTTTATAGAATTTGGTTTTACACTTACCAAAATGCATTTGATTGGCTTTAAATAGATCCATTTTGTACACATCTCGCATTGACTACAAGGCAACCCAAGAGATTACATTGCTTTGGGAATTTGGTCAAACAGTCACATGTCACATCCATGCTTCACATACAAGTCCAACATGCTTTGAGGAATGCTACATCTTATCTCAAAGCTCATATCTTGGGATGAGCTGTGAGGGTGGTAGAGCTATCTCCATTCTGATATTCTATAATTACTCTATCAGTGGTCCACATGACATGGGTATGTTTTCTTCTATGCCTATGAGGACAACTGCAATCAATACTTCCAATGAAATTTCCTCTTTGTTATGCCTTGTTTGATGTCCATACTTTATCCCAAAGCTTCCATTCAAGTTGCAAGAGTTTGAATATAATGTGAAGCTAGGCGTAGGCTAATGTTTGTTAATGGTATTTACACATTTGGCTTAGGCCTCACCTTTGGTTTGTGGTTCTCTTATCAACACAGGATGAGAACGTAGGCTTATTAGTCCGATTGGCCAAGGAAGATACTTTTGTTTTAAGTTTTAACCAATATAAACAATATCTTTCTATATCAACACTTCTCCTTTTCATTTCTTTTAGATATGTGTTTCGAGTGTGATTATTAAATTCGATAAAGCTGGCATATACAATATCCATGCATAATAGCACTGATGAGTATAAAAGAAATATATGCATTCAATTTATTGAGTAAAAAGGCAAATATTGAAATGCTCAGTCCATCAATCTCACAAGAATAGGATTATAGAACAAGAATAATGTCTATTTTAAAAAATTGAAGAATTTGAGCTCAAGTTTGAAACCTATATAGCTGGACTACTGATATTATTTGAATTTTACATTCATTTTGGTTTTTAGTCAAGTTAGAGTTATTTGCTACAATTGTAGAACAGCAATATCTCTTACTCTGAAGGTTATAAATTGCCTTAGAAGTTCATCTTATTCCAAGGCTTAAAGTCATATTTGCATCAACAAATTTCATAGGGTATATCTTACATTAATCTTAAGAAAGGATCAAACACATGAACATGCATAATCATTCACAAAATCATTGCATAATCATTCAAAAAACAACCATTTTTACATTTTCCTTGTTGATGGTTGTTTGATTTCACATTCCATGACATGTCAATGGTCTAAGGACATTAGGAGATCTCTATAAAAGCGTTGTGAATGTTTTGAAACCATTGTTGCTACCTTGGTTCATTTATTTGCTGACAAGGTTAAGGAATTTGCTTTCTTTTTCTAACAAGTTTTGAGTTTTTACATGGAAGAATGATCATTCCATGGATGTGAGAGTCCAATTCTCATGGAATGATGAAGAATTAATTTGTCAAATGTGTAACTAATAGTAATTTTGCAGAAAGTGTTGAGGAAGTTGGTGATATCTCACTATCTAAGAGATGTGTACTGTCTTAAAGCACTATTGATATCATTGTTACATTGAATATCATTGTTCCATTGAATATCACTATTTTCTATCTTTGAAATATTTCAAATCAATGGTTTGATCTTCATTTTATGACTACACATTTCGCTTCACACTAAGACCCCACGAATCCACTTTGATCCATTGCTACCAAGAGAAATAAATGTTGATGTTAAAAAAGAGAAAAATTCAAGTTCAAGTAAATTAATAATACATTCCTTGAAAATATTTTATGATTACAAAATGAAGTTACTTGGTGGAGATCATTTGGGGTTCCTAAAGAAAGGACAACAAGCTGGCCATGGGCAGCCATGAAAAAGTTGGGGTTGGCTTCACAATAATTCCTAACCGTAGGACCCCGAGGTTCTTCCTATTCAACTTGACGGTATAATGAACGATGCTCAAACCCTCCGTGAGATAAGCTCACTTATCACATTTAGAAAAACATAATTAAAGGCCAATCCTCATAAATAAGAATATATAACAGCTAGAGAAATAAATAAAATCTTTTGCAATAGATATTAGAGACATTATATAATACTTTCAGAAATATACAAGTTTCTATTGGAAATGTTCGGACAACCTTTCTTTGATCAGATCACTTGATTCAATACAGACATAATACAACATATAAAAAAATAGATAAGACATTCTTTAAGATTTTTCAATGACCTCTCCTTGATTGGACCACTTGATCCAATGCAGACATTATTGAACATAGAACACTTCCTTGATTAGACCACTTGATCCAATGGAGAGATTATTGAACATGGAACATTTTCTTGATTAGATAACTTGATTTGATAGAGACATCATAGAACATATAGAGAAATTGATAAACCTCTTTGGAATTTTGAGATAACCTCTCTTTGATGCTTGATCCAAGAGAGACATGTTGGACCATTTAGAAAAATTGGTAAAACTTCTTTGAGATTTTTTGATGAGCTCTCCTTGATCATTGATCTAATTGAGACATCATAGAATATTTAGAGGAAAGATAAAACCCTCTTTGAGATTTTGTGATGGAATCTCCTTGATTAGACCACTTGATCCAATGGAAATAACACAAAATATATAGAATGATAGAACCCTTCTTAATTTTGTGATGAACTATTCTTGATTTTGGTCCAATAGAAATATTATAGAATATTTAGAAAAATAGATAAAACCCTCATTATAATTTCCTAATGATTTTTCATTAAATAGATGACTTGATCCAATAGAAAATAATCCAATGAAAGAAAATTAAATGAAAATAGTTTTTCGATTGAAAATATATATTTAAAATATTTTAAAAATATAGACTACAAATAAGAACTAAACTCGCTTCTCAAATAAACTCTCTGATTTTAGACGAGGATACATAAAACTAAAGAAGATGGCTCAGCCAATGTTGATTTTGGTGTCTAATTTAAATTTTCTATCATTTCTTTAGAGGGCAAGACAAATTCTAGCTGTGTAGAACCTTCACCTTTCATTTCACACTTATCCTCATCATGAGATACTAGCTCAATATCTCCTGTGAAACTATCCAAATTACTTGAAGCAATCTCAACATCATCTAATTCAACAAGAATCTCTCCTTCTTCAATATCTGGTGTATTAGAGATCTAACTACCTTCAATGGCTTCAACAGAAAATTTATCTGTCACATTTTTTTTATTCTGAACATCAACACCAGAATGTACCCCTTGAGACTCGAGTTCTTTAGAAGTAGAAGCATTAGCATCAACTCCAGCAACCAACTCCACAATTAGTAACCCTTCTTCTTGTTGGAATCCCATGCCTTTTTATTATCATCCAAGGTTCTTTTAATGACCTTCAACATGCTCTTATTTGTGGACTCAGCTTGTCCATTTCCTTGTGGATGATATGGAGCAGATGATGACCTTGTCACTCCATATTTATCACAAAACTTGATAAACTCCTCAGATCTGAAGCACATAGCATTATCTGTTACAATTCTCTGTGGACATCCAAATCTAGAAATAATATTATTCAACAGGAAATTATTTACCACTTTACTTGTTGCATTTCTTGTGGGGATAGCCTCTACCCATTTTGTAAAGTAGTCAGTGGCAACCAAAATCCAAGAATAACTAGTGCTAGACTTGGGGAAAAACTCTCCTATGAAGTCCAGACCCCATCGTTGAAAAGGTGCTTGAATTTCCACTGGCTTTAATGGAGTATTTCCTGAGAATTTTAGTTTTCCAACAAACCTCTGACAGGGGTCACATCTCCTAACCATAACTTGGGCATCTTTGAAAAGGGAAGGCCACCAAAATCTAGCTCTCATTATCTTATGTGTAGTAGTTTTGACCATGTAGTGTACCCCACATACTCCAGCATGCATTTCTTTCAAAACCTCTTTTTCCTTTTCTTTATCAACACACTTCAACAGAACTCCCTCAAAATATCTCCACCATAGGTTATTTTGGACAATTATATACCTGATGGCCTGCAATTTAGTATTCCTCTTTTCATTGTCAGGTAGATGGGGAGGAGCTTCCATATGTTTCAAATAATATATGACGTTGGTGTACCAATCACATTGGTCCATGTCACATAAGTCAACTCTGAGATCATCATTTACCAGATTTATCTGATTAGCCTCTAGATTAGTTTCAGCCATGAGTTTGGCCAAACCTTGACCTCTTACTAACTTTGTTATTTGTATATCAATGTTAAATTCCTGGATTCTATTGATCCACCTACACCTCCTGCCTGATACTTCCTATTGAGAGAATATATCTTTGACTGCAGCACTAGGTACAAAAGAGATAATAGTAGCACCTACCAAGTAACATCTGAAAGCTTTTATAGCATTTACCAAAGCATATGCTTTCTTTTCATTTATTTCATACTTCAGTTCAGCAGGTTGTAGTGACTTGCTGAAAAAGGCAATCGGCTGCTCATATCCTTCTTGATTTTTCTGTAATAAGATTGCAGCTACGGTATGGAATGATGCAAAAGAGAAAATATTCATGGGTTTTGCATAATCTGGAGTCCTCAACACTAGAGCATTCTTTATTACAGTTTTTATATCTTGGAATGCTTGTGAAGGTTCACCATTCCAATCTATAACGACTCCCTTCTTGAGCATCTTTGAGATGGGTCTACTGAGTTCAGCAAAATTGGTAACAAATCTCCTCAAGAAATTTACTTGGCCAAAAAAAGATTGAATTCCTTTCACATTTTTTTATTTGGGGACTTTGTCAATAGCTGCTACCCTTTCAGGATCTATTTTTACCCCATCCTTAGACACTATGTGTCCTAATAATTTTCCTTCTGTGACCCCGAATGTGCATTTCTTTGGGTTTAAAGATACTCCATATTCCAAGGCTTTTATAAAGATTTTTTTCCAAATGTTTGCAGTGATCTTCAGCCTTATTAGAATACGCTGTGAGATCATCCTGGTACACAACCATAAATTTGTCAATATACTCATGAAATGCTACATCCATGGCTCTCTGGAAGGTAGCTCCTGCATTAATCAAGCCAAAAGGCATCCTCACATACACATATGTTCCCCAAGGGGTTATGAAGGCTATCTTGAATTGTTCACTTTCTTTTACTAGAACTTGATTATGCCCAGAGAAACCATCCATCATTGACATCAATTCAGAGCCAGTCACTTGATGTAACATGGCTTCCATATTAGGTAAGCCATAATTCTCTTTCAGAGATATTTGTTTAAATTTCTAAAATCAACTCAAAGCCTAATATCTCCATTTTTCTTCTTGATAGGAACCAAGTTTGAAACCCAGGTGGAATGCCTGATCGGTTTGATTATCCCACCATCTCTCAGTTTTGTCAGTTCTTCTTGCATTTTTGGGGCTAGGGTAGGATTGATTGGTCTTTCTTTTTGCCTAAAAGGTTTTACATTTTCCTTCAATGGTATGACATGCTATAAAAGATCCTCTCTGTAAGCCTTAAGGTCATCATATGACAAAGCAAAAACATGTCTGTATTTTCTAAGTAGGTCAATCAATGTTTTCCTAATTTCAGCAGACAGATTTTGGCCAATATAGACCCTTTTAGGAATTTCATTAGCACCCAAGTTTATTTCTTCTAACTCCTGGGGTTTGGGGTCATTTACTCTTGATTTTACTCTGTCTTGGCTATCGAAAATATTTTCCAAGACTACTAACCCCTTCGGCATCTTATTTGTTTTCAATTGCATTATTTCTTGACCAAAAATGGTTTCCTTTCCATTTATGGTTTCAATCAGTCCACTACAATCCATCTCCTGACCGTGGTACTTGTCTTCACTTAACAAAAAATTTGTAATATCTTTGTCATCTTCAAAAACCTCCCAATTTTCAATGTTGTCAGGTATGGAAGGTCTATTTTGCACCTCAATCTGGGAGATTCCTGCAAATGATATTTCTTTTGGCTTGATGGCTACATTTGCCAACAGATCAGCCATCTTATTTTGGGTCCTATCTCTCCATGAGATCCCAAATGCATCAAATAATTCTATCGGATTCCAGACTGCATTTCTATATTTTTTCAATCTCCTATTCTTGGAGGAGTAGGTTCCTTTGATCTGAGAGATAATTAGTTCAGAATCCCCTATGACACATAATTTCTTAATTTTATGATGTATGGCAACTTTGAGTCCTAGCAGCAATGCTTCATACTCTGCAATATTATTAGTGCAGGAAAACTTCAAGGTAAATGAATACCTAAAAGTGTTATTTTTAGGGGACACAAAGACTACACCTGCCCCTGCACCCTCTTTAGAACTAGCCCCATCAAAGAACATTGTCCATAATCTTGGTGAATTCATGCAACATTCAACTTCATTTTCGATGATAGCAGGTAAGTTTTCAACTTCTTGAATAATTAATTCAGCCCTAAAAGAATTAATCCCAGTATCTAGGAAACAAGTGGTATCTTTGTCAATTTCTTCACCTAAAATGTGGTTAACCCTTGGTTCCCTATTTACCCTGATAGCTTTGTCCCCTATATGAAAAGTGGCATAAGTAAGATCAAATTGTAGGCTTCCCCCCATGGCAGCACTTCATTTTCTGGAGAGTAACATTCCGTAGTGTGGAGGTATATCTACTACAAGGATAGACATGGTCAATTCTACTTTAGGATATGCATCCAGTTTGAATGGTAAGGCATTTATAGTACCTATGACTGGGACTTCCCTAGCATCCATCCCTCTGCATCTGCCCTGCTTGGTATCCACCTTCAATCCTAAGGCTTCCATTACTTTGAAAGGCATTATAGTGTTGGAAGCTCCTGAGTTTATCATGCAATTTTTTAAGGTCTTCCCCTTTATGATTATACTGAGGAAAAAAGGATCAATATCTTCTATGAATGCCACTGAGGAATCATCTAGAAACATTTGAGGAATTTGGGATATGATACCACTGTCCTCTATTACCAATGGGGTCTGTTGGGACATAGTTTGATCTACAATAATATTATTGTTTGCTATTCCACCCAACCATGACAAATCCTTATTCTTATGCTCTTCAATTCTAAAAATTTCAGACAAGGGAACTTTTACAGTAATTTGAGATAACATGGATATTATATCAACAGGTTCAACCATAGTAGGTTTTACAATAGTACCTGAAATCAGAGTCTTTTGAGTAGTAGGTACCACATTTTGCTTGACAACATTTGGTTCCAACTTCTTTGGTTGCACAACTAGTTTTTTTGCTTCGCTTATCTGAAATTGAACCTTCTTCTTTGGTTCCCATTTCTTACCCTTGCTCTCCTTGATTTTAGGCACATCTACATTGACTTTCTTGTCTTGATCATTCATCTTATGAGTGATGTCTTTGATGAATACACTAGATGGCCTTCCTGCATCATTATTTATTGCTCTATTTCTCAAATTATAATTACTATGGACTTGTGAAATCATTTCGGCTGTAATTTTGTCAAATTCCTCCTTGGAGGGCATTCTTAACCTTGTGAGACCTACATCAAAAAATGTACTGCATACCTTATCTGTATCATACCCTTCATCATCTGAAAGTACTTGCTGATGATGTAGCTGGTAAGCAATTCTCTGGCTAGTAACATCATTTTCAAGCTCTTCTGAATCAGAATCTATCAAATCATCACACATGCTCATTATATTGCAGCTTATATCATCATGGCTTTTCTCTTCTGTTTCTTCTTCAGCTTGCACTCCTTGGGCTTGGGCAAATGACTGAGCAATAGCACAATAATCAGCAGAATGAGGTGATTGGCATATAATGCACCATGGTACATCATCATTCATATTTACAGTGTTCCTTTGCAGGGGGTCTGGAGTACCCTTATCCTTCACATTTTAGGTCTGGTTGGGAACTAGTTTACCATCTTTCCACTGAGTGGTATAATGGTAATTCTGCATCCTAAGCTGCCTATTGAAGTTGTTTTTATTCACAGGGGGTCTTTCAGCAACATTTGGCTTATTGAAACTAGTGGTATTCATCTTCTTGAGCATTTCTAAAACTTGGCTTATAGTAGGTTCTTCGGGCTTTTTTCCTATAGGAGTTTTGTCATCCTCCCTTTTATTATTGTTTTTAGGATTAAAAAGATTAGGATCATCCCTCCTACCTAGTTTTCTAGATGCCTTTCTATTATTCTCTATATTTACTGCAACTCTATAGGCATCTCTTAAAGTTTTAGGATCTTTATCCCTCAATTGATAAGCCATAGACCCTTTTAGGAATTTCATTAGCACCCAAGTTTATTTCTTCTAACTCCTGGGGTTTGGGGTCATTTACTCTTGATTTTACTCTGTCTTGGCTATCGAAAATATTTTCCAAGACTACTAACCCCTTCGGCATCTTATTTGTTTTCAATTGCATTATTTCTTGACCAAAAATGGTTTCCTTTCCATTTATGGTTTCAATCAGTCCACTACAATCCATCTCCTGACCGTGGTACTTGTCTTCACTTAACAAAAAATTTGTAATATCTTTGTCATCTTCAAAAACCTCCCAATTTTCAATGTTGTCAGGTATGGAAGGTCTATTTTGCACCTCAATCTGGGAGATTCCTGCAAATGATATTTCTTTTGGCTTGATGGCTACATTTGCCAACAGATCAGCCATCTTATTTTGGGTCCTATCTCTCCATGAGATCCCAAATGCATCAAATAATTCTATCGGATTCCAGACTGCATTTCTATATTTTTTCAATCTCCTATTCTTGGAGGAGTAGGTTCCTTTGATCTGAGAGATAATTAGTTCAGAATCCCCTATGACACATAATTTCTTAATTTTATGATGTATGGCAACTTTGAGTCCTAGCAGCAATGCTTCATACTCTGCAATATTATTAGTGCAGGAAAACTTCAAGGTAAATGAATACCTAAAAGTGTTATTTTTAGGGGACACAAAGACTACACCTGCCCCTGCACCCTCTTTAGAACTAGCCCCATCAAAGAACATTGTCCATAATCTTGGTGAATTCATGCAACATTCAACTTCATTTTCGATGATAGCAGGTAAGTTTTCAACTTCTTGAATAATTAATTCAGCCCTAAAAGAATTAATCCCAGTATCTAGGAAACAAGTGGTATCTTTGTCAATTTCTTCACCTAAAATGTGGTTAACCCTTGGTTCCCTATTTACCCTGATAGCTTTGTCCCCTATATGAAAAGTGGCATAAGTAAGATCAAATTGTAGGCTTCCCCCCATGGCAGCACTTCATTTTCTGGAGAGTAACATTCCGTAGTGTGGAGGTATATCTACTACAAGGATAGACATGGTCAATTCTACTTTAGGATATGCATCCAGTTTGAATGGTAAGGCATTTATAGTACCTATGACTGGGACTTCCCTAGCATCCATCCCTCTGCATCTGCCCTGCTTGGTATCCACCTTCAATCCTAAGGCTTCCATTACTTTGAAAGGCATTATAGTGTTGGAAGCTCCTGAGTTTATCATGCAATTTTTTAAGGTCTTCCCCTTTATGATTATACTGAGGAAAAAAGGATCAATATCTTCTATGAATGCCACTGAGGAATCATCTAGAAACATTTGAGGAATTTGGGATATGATACCACTGTCCTCTATTACCAATGGGGTCTGTTGGGACATAGTTTGATCTACAATAATATTATTGTTTGCTATTCCACCCAACCATGACAAATCCTTATTCTTATGCTCTTCAATTCTAAAAATTTCAGACAAGGGAACTTTTACAGTAATTTGAGATAACATGGATATTATATCAACAGGTTCAACCATAGTAGGTTTTACAATAGTACCTGAAATCAGAGTCTTTTGAGTAGTAGGTACCACATTTTGCTTGACAACATTTGGTTCCAACTTCTTTGGTTGCACAACTAGTTTTTTTGCTTCGCTTATCTGAAATTGAACCTTCTTCTTTGGTTCCCATTTCTTACCCTTGCTCTCCTTGATTTTAGGCACATCTACATTGACTTTCTTGTCTTGATCATTCATCTTATGAGTGATGTCTTTGATGAATACACTAGATGGCCTTCCTGCATCATTATTTATTGCTCTATTTCTCAAATTATAATTACTATGGACTTGTGAAATCATTTCGGCTGTAATTTTGTCAAATTCCTCCTTGGAGGGCATTCTTAACCTTGTGAGACCTACATCAAAAAATGTACTGCATACCTTATCTGTATCATACCCTTCATCATCTGAAAGTACTTGCTGATGATGTAGCTGGTAAGCAATTCTCTGGCTAGTAACATCATTTTCAAGCTCTTCTGAATCAGAATCTATCAAATCATCACACATGCTCATTATATTGCAGCTTATATCATCATGGCTTTTCTCTTCTGTTTCTTCTTCAGCTTGCACTCCTTGGGCTTGGGCAAATGACTGAGCAATAGCACAATAATCAGCAGAATGAGGTGATTGGCATATAATGCACCATGGTACATCATCATTCATATTTACAGTGTTCCTTTGCAGGGGGTCTGGAGTACCCTTATCCTTCACATTTTAGGTCTGGTTGGGAACTAGTTTACCATCTTTCCACTGAGTGGTATAATGGTAATTCTGCATCCTAAGCTGCCTATTGAAGTTGTTTTTATTCACAGGGGGTCTTTCAGCAACATTTGGCTTATTGAAACTAGTGGTATTCATCTTCTTGAGCATTTCTAAAACTTGGCTTATAGTAGGTTCTTCGGGCTTTTTTCCTATAGGAGTTTTGTCATCCTCCCTTTTATTATTGTTTTTAGGATTAAAAAGATTAGGATCATCCCTCCTACCTAGTTTTCTAGATGCCTTTCTATTATTCTCTATATTTACTGCAACTCTATAGGCATCTCTTAAAGTTTTAGGATCTTTATCCCTCAATTGATAAGCCATTTTGCTATCAAAAGCATTGAAATAGGTTGTGAGACAGACGTCTTCATTTAACCTCATAAATTGAAAAAGTTTGTACATACCTTTTTGGAATCTCACATTGAAATCAAATGTGGATTCATTTGGATTCTTCTTGATATTGTTGAACTCGTTCAACATGAATCCTGTGTTAGTATTGTCCCCATATTTCTCTTTGAACAACTTCTCCAAATCACTTCATGTTCAACTTCATAGTCATTCAACATGTCAATGAAAATCCTCAGATGTTCTTCACTAGTAACAACATTATTTCTAGAGAACTTAACCACTTTATCCCTTAAATCAAATGATATGGGATGGGGGGCACCAGGAATACCAGCAAATGATATTTGTCTATATTTTTCCAGGTATATAGGTTTCTTTTGGAAACCAAGAACATTTGAGGTACTAGCTATATTAGCTTGACTCTGGGGAGCAGTTTGGGACTGTTGTGGTGGGACAAATGGGACTTGGGTGCCAATAGTGGAAGATGGAGTAGGAGCAGATTAGGGTATTCCCTAAGTTGAAATTGTGGGAGCACTAACTGGTGCAGGATTTGTAGGTGGGATAGACAAATTGGGCCATGAAGCCAATGCAGAATTAGACATTATGAATTGGATTTTCCTTCTAGTTTCTGTAGCTTGAGCTTCATTCTCAATCTTCTCAAGTTCTTTTGCAAGATCTTCCCTCTCTTTTAGAGCCTTCTCAAGATCTAGATCTAATTTAGACATGGAGGGTTGTATAGGTTTGCTTGCTATAGCTTGAGGCTCATTTATTTGGATTCCTATAGCCTTGCCTTTCCCTTTGTCTGGAGCTTTTGTAGTGGGCTCTACAAGATAAAATTGAACAGGTTTATAGGCTTGAACTTGAGCAATAACTGGTTCTTGCCTTTGATTTAGGTGTTTCCCTTGTTCTTGAACTTTAGCTCTCAGATTATCAACATCTCCAAAAACATCCTTTTGGAGAGTTGTGGTATTCTCTTCTAATTTTTTATTTTTCTCTTTCAAAGTAGCCATCCTTCTTAGTAGAGCATCTCTTTCTATTATGGCATCTAAGGTGGCTTGCTCCTTCTCTTTTTCAAGACGAATGCATTTAGCTTCTTCCTCAGCAATCCATTTCTTCAAAAATTCTATTTTAGAGTGCACTTCTTTAGGATCTGCAGAAGTTCCTTCAGAATCAGCAGGGTCATCCAGATCTATAAGGTTTGCTTCTACATATGGGGCTACTCTGGGATTAAAAAGATTATCAGACGAACTCCTAAATCCTAGCCTATAATTCATATCTGCTACAGGATTTGGTCTTAATGAAGAAATTCCCATACTAGACACGTCCTTGTCTTGAAAAACTCTCTCATCTGGTAATGGGGTGCTGAAAATGCCTCCTAAGAGTCTTGTAGTTTCAGATTTAGAGCTAAGCGAAGAAGACTCTCTTCCTATTACTGGTTGATAATGGGAATTGATGGATGCATTACCTCTGGGTTTCCAAGTGGGATTTGGATCTGTCTTTTTCTTATTTTGGTTCTTCCTACCACCTTGGGGTAAATCAGTATACATTGATACATTGGGATTGGCAGTCATGTAAGCTCTTGTGTTTTTTCTCTTGTCATCCATATTCACCTTTTGTTACAATAAGCGCTAGCTTCAAAACCTTGACTAAGTCGCCACCCTATTTTGAGAAAATATATAATGAAACTTTTAGGTGACCAAAGGAAAATAATACACAAGTAGGAACCAAAATATATGGCACAAACAGACCAATCACTGATGTCGTAAGACTGCAACTCTTGCTTGTTAGAATAGACACTTCGATAGGCTGGATACGTCAATGTGTAGCAATGGTACTTGGGCTCTATTTTCTTTAAATTCTCAAGGTTTGACACTAAAAGATTCCCTTATAACCATGGGCAAAACATAGATCACATGAAACACACGTACACAGCAGGACCAAAGAAACTGCAGTACTTTTCATAGAGATGTTGGACAACTCCCCATTAGAGTCGCCATTTTGTTGGTGTTTTAAGAAGTGCTAAAACTACTAAGCGACAAAATGCTTGATACCTAAATGACAATATATACACAATCTAAACACTAGCCCATTCTTATTAACAATTGCATATGTAAGGTATTTGGACCCAACTTCAACAAAACCATAGATGGTTTTCTACTCTTTTGGCTTTGCAAAACCAAGGTGGGTGTACCCAGGGATGGTTCAAAACTGAAACAACTATATGAGGATTGTTCTTAGTTTCATTCTGATTCTCATTTCAAGATCCTTAGACATATACATAATTCTTACTAACTTGATAAAACACATCCCATAAATAGATATGGCCAAGAATTCTTCTATAGACCTGCAGATGTTTTCAACAACAACGGCTAACTGAAGCTAAAACATTCCATGTAGACAAGTGCTGGCCAACTTCGAAGATCTACAGGAAATAAAAGTAAAATTTGATTTGATGATGCATTTGAAAATCCATTTGTAAGATATTTCTCCTTCAGCTGAAATAACTTGATCAGTGCCTAATCCATTGGGGTTCAGAGTCTTTAGCAAATTTTTAGATCTAATTTGTTGCCTTACAACAAATTCTATTAGCAATTCTTATCAGAACTTATCATTCAAAAATCCTTTTCAATACTTAAGGAATCTTATCACATTCATCAAAGCCTTTATTTAATCCATTGAATTAACAACAATGATAAATGGATATACAACCTAATTTGATTGCATTCAATTGCACAAGCTTTTACTCATACAACATCAAGCTAGTTAAGTATTTAAAAGGAGACAAAATTCAGAAAGAACTGATATGGGGACAGTTCATAATTTGTATTCGTTTCCTTTGAAAATGGTATATCCTTTACAGTAGACTCAGAATGGCCTTCAGAAAGAAACACAAGTAATTCTATATTCATGTATTCTCAGAGAATTTGATAGCAAAATACATTACAAACTTGCTTTCAAAATTTGGACCAAAAACCAGACTAAGCACAATACTTAGAAGAAATAGAATTCGGACCCTTCTTTAGCCTTGGGATCTCACTTAAATGGTGTGAGATGCAACAAGCTTCGGGCTAAAGAAAGTGACACGTGTCCTTTTAAAAAATTTGGGTAAATTACCCCTTTTCAGAAGAAAACTGAACAAACAAAAAAAAAAAAAAAAATAGAAGGCAAATGACAGCTGGAGCATAAAATCTTCAATTTTGTCCTTTTCTCTAACTGCTCCTAGTTGGTAGTGCTTTGATTTCTGCGATTGCTTCCTAGACAAATATTTCTCTTTTAGTGGGCCAATCACATTCTTTAACTATTGTTAATTCATCCACTATTTTCTGCCACCTGGCATCAGTAATCACCCTTCCTTCTATGATAAACCTATTCACTTCAGTTTCAATCTTGAAAAGGGTATCAATTAGCTCATTGAAAAGACATTCATCAATACCATCTTGGAGGACAGACACCACTTGTGGCAAGTCTATAATGTGATCAAAAGAATTAGACCACTCATCAAAATCTTTTAACTTATCATTAGAATCGATAACAGAAGGAATCAAAGAATAGAAACCATTTGTTAGCATTTTTAATTTACTTTGAATTACTGCCAGCTTCCCTGTGAAGATTTGCAATAATTCTTTAACTTTATCCATGCCTTCCTTCACAGTAATAACTTTATCTAGGAGATCTGGCTTCTTGGCTAACAAGTTTATCAACCTGTCAAAAAATTGCATATAGGGTCCCCACTGTTGAAAAATAGGCTCAAGCCATCTAACTGCACCCATGCATACCTATTTTGCAAATTGTAGACCGATGAATGTATTATAAGTATCCTGAGATATTCTTTTCACAATGCTGATTCTATAATTTAATACATTCATCAAAACATTTTTCATGGTATTATTGTCGACCTAGGAAACTTCTGTTTCCACACTAATCACAAGCACTGACACGGTTGTTCCCATAAGCATTTCTTCTATTTGGGCCTCTGCTTCTACTTTGCGCCTTCTTTCTTCCTCTTGCCTTGGTGCATGCTCTGCCTCTGCTACTATCTTGAGCTATTCTTTGAGGGATTTTATTTCTGTTTCGAGAATCTTAATTTTATCCTCCAACTCCTCTATTCTTTGTTTCTATACATGGCTCATTTTGAGCTCTTCTTCATATGTTCTCCTGATATCAAGGCATTCATTAAACATTGCAGCTAACTTATCCTCAATTTCATCAACCTTTTCCTCATTCATAAGAGCAAAATGTTTTACGAAACTGGAGATTTCCTTCTCAGTAGTGCTCTCGAATGTCAACACAATCATATTTCCCTGAGCAGTTTCTTTTATATCCATCATCTTAAGCTTCTTGGTGTCAGGGGCCACACTCCATGCTACTAGGGTTTTAGTGTCCACATTAAAACCTAACCCTCTTTTAAAACCTTCACTGCTAGTGGCTTCATAACTGATGGCCTTATCTTGTCTTCTCATTTGGTCCAATACAAAAGCTTTCTCAATGTCCCAATGTGGTATTAAATTCATGCCACTCCTATGTACTAATTCCCTAGCTTCTATGGTAGTCATTGTTTCACTTTCAGGGTCATAAGCCAATAGTTTTTCAACTAACTCTTTATTTTTCTCTGGATCTTCTCCTGGCATGAGACTCAATGTGAGTTCATTTTGTTTGATTTTATGGAGAAAACTTTTAAATTCTAATGATTTAATAAAATCATCATCTTCCATGAATTTCTCAGATTGAATGAGCCTGTCATCCAACCTTGATGCTGCAATTTGCATGTCAGTAGAAGCTTTTCCTGCTTTAGTAGCCCTTTGATGAAAATAATTTTGCCTAATATCAGCAAAATACTCACTACTTCCAGACATGACTTGTATAGCTCTGCTTACCACCTTTTTAGGGATGTGCATTGTCTTTTGTCTTTTATTTCCTTGTGGCACCCAGGCTGATGTTGATGGTTGCTCTTCTTCCAAATCAATTTCTAATTGTGTATCTGGTTCAAGGGATTCTCTATTTACAATGGCTTCTTCTCCCACTAGCTCATGAGGCATTTCTAACATAATATGATCAAAATTCTCAATCATTTTCCTCAGATTATTTGGATATGGAACTTCTGTATAAAAACCCTTAAAATCAGGGTTGGTCCCCTTCAAAGCATTTTCCACTTTCCTTATTTCTTCATACTTCCTCAATAACTCATCTACCTCCCCTGTTGCTACTATGTTGGCAATTAGGTCTTCTACAGGGATAGGCTTACTTGGAGGCAGAACAAAACCCCTAATGGTCTTAACCTCGTTTGCAATATAACTGTCAGGATCATACATCCTATAGGGCCCAGTAGCAAATTTATACTGACCTAAATAGTCACTCAATTCCTCAAAAGCATTCTTGCCTATTTCAAAGTCTCCTACCTTAAAGGTTCTACATACAAAAGTAGGCTTATGCAGAGAGGGAGGGATCATTTCTTTATTCTTCAATAAGAATTGCCAAAAGAATTCAATAATGGCCAATCTAGGGGGTAGATATTTATGCAATAGATGAGGAGGTTGTGGGCATGCAAATACTCTAATTGAAGTACATTCTTTAAACAAAAATATGCTTCCCTAGTTATGATCTAATTTTATTTTTTCATCTAAGAAAGAAGGCCTAAGCAGAGTCTTCAAAACATTGGGTGCCCTAAAGAAAGTATGATCTAGCTGCCTCATAATAATAGAACTGAACAAATTAAAAGAAAACTAGAGCATTTGAATAGAAGAAATCTTTATGCCAAATATGAGTCTAGAGTTGCACATGTTACTCACCAAATTCATCAGAAGTTTGATCAATGAAATCTCCACTGATGTACCCAATGTTGCTATACAGGATAAGGTGCATCAATAATGAATAATGGTGGAACTTGAAGTCTTTCAGTTCTCCTTTCTTAGCATCACAAATCTGCATGTGCATATTGTCAATGATAAAGGCCACATAATCATACTCCTTATGATGAAAAGGATCCTGTATGTCACATGCCATCAGAAAAAGAGAACCATATACACAATCCTCTGCACCATCACTTCCCAATACTTTGTGCAACCCATACACTGTGTTTTTGAAATAATTTTTGAACCTACTCAAAGGTAAAAAATCTCCCACCTTTTTTGGGATTAACCCTGCCTTCTTAACTTTGTAAGGAATGTGTGGCAACATGACATTGTTTACAAAGTAGGTTTTAGTCCTAGCAAATTTTCCTTGTAAGTCTGCAATGTCAATAGGTACATCCATTTGTCCCATCAATCCAAAAGCCTCAATAAAAGAAGTTCTATCCAATGTACATAATACACTCCCATTATGCCTATGAAAAGTCCTGGTTACTGGATTGTATGAATTTATTAGGGCCTTCAATAGTCAACATCAACGAACACTTTTGGAAAAATTAATTTTGCCATATTTCTATTCCAAGGGTTACATACTAGCACATTCTCTATTCTGTTCTGATAAAAGTACATAAAAAGATCATAGCCAGTAATTCTAGGGCATTCAACATCTCGAACAAAAGCATAAGGGTCTCTGAATATATGATTGTTTGCAAAAATTGCATTTGACGACCCTGGAAGGAGTTTTAACCAGTCTTCTACATGCTTGTTCGGTTTTCTGACCCTTGTCTTCTTTTCTGTTTTGACAGCAAATTTCTTCCTTTTTCCTTCTGGTGTGACTTCTACCACATCATCACCCTCATCTTTGACTTCAAATTCTTCTGTGTGCACCTCTTCAACTTCTTGGTCGGCCATGGTTTTTTTAACTTTGAATTCTTCTGCAATTTCACAGGATACACAAAGCTCTGTAGCTTTCAAAACTTCAGAACAACACAGGAACAAGCTTCTTGAGGCTAGTAATTCAATTAAATCCTTGATTTTTTAATTATATATCTGTCAACCCTTTTAATAAATTTAGCATGCATGAGCTTTAAAACTTATGATTGCAGGTCGCAATCAGGGTATATCAGCCGCAAAATTGGATTCTGATTGTACTTTTCAAAACCTTACTTTGCTTGGCTACAGTAATTTTGTCCTTTTTTGCTTATCTGTCATGACACATCAAAGGTTCTTTCTTATATGACTATCTTCCATTTTTATGTTGAGTCAAACCTTCAATCTTCGTGATGCCAAAAATGCTCTCGATGGATCTCTACGCTCACTTGGAGAAGCTTCAAAATGCCCTAATCATAGGAACGTAATGATGCTCTTAAATTGTTTTGCAAATCCCTTTTACATTCCTACAAAACCTTTTACCCCGTAGGATCTCAAGCCCTTCTACCGTGTGTTTCCGCCTTTACGATTTAAGCTTCTTCTGTATAAGCGTAAAGATCCTTAATTTTGTCTTATTACCTTTTACGCTTATACGTAGCCCTTTACACCAGAACATCGAAAACCTTTTTACTAACATCTCCATTCTTACGATTCAACATTCCTCATGTGAGCGTAAAACCCTCATTCAAGCTGTCCTTGTAGCCTTTACGCTCCTACGTGCACGTATCTGCGGAGACCTTGGAAATTCCCTCTACGTTGTTCCGCTTATTTCATTTCTCGGGGCAGCGTAAGGCTTCAAAACGTATCTCCCGCTCTTACAACTTAGCTTTATTTGTATCATCGGAGAGCCCTCTCAACTGCTATTGCGGTCTCACGTCTTCCTTTTATCGTATGAGCGTAAACCCCTTTTATTGATCTTCCTTCTCACCTCTTTACGCTTACACGCTGAGACTGGATCCGTAACCATGAAAAAAAGAAAAAATAGCTCTTCGTTCATACGCTTAACTTACAAGCGTAAGGGCGTAATATCAAAAGCTTAAGTCATATGCCATGAGGGATGGGCATATTTGACATAAATGTCGTGTCTCCATCTAATTTGCTACAACTGGGCCCTTCTGACACTTCAACAGGTCCCACATGATTCCTTTACCACTAAGAACAAATCTTTACGGTTGTCCACAAACCCAAGAATCGTAGACACATAAACACCATGAAACCTTGCCTCTGTGCTTATGGAAAAACCTTTACTCGTAACACCGTAATACCCTCGCATGCACTTCAGATCATGCTTTACGCCTTTACGCTACCCATTGAGGCGTATACGCGTAGATCACATTGCAGGCTTCCCCGCTCCTTCGCTCAAAGTATTTAGTCGTAAGCCCGTAGAAAGAGCTTTTCAAGGTGCTATAAATCCTTTATGCCTCTTCACTATATCAAAAAGCGTGGCCACGGAAACCAAAAGAAAAAAGGCATTCCATTGTTACGTGAAACCTCACACCGTAAGAACGTAAAGGACTAACTTAAAACATTTTACAACTCCTTCTGAGAAATTCAAAAGGGATGCCATCAATTTTAGACCTAGGACAATTTCATGGCTGTTTTAAAAGATCAATCTGGAGAAATCAATAGACTCTGATAACACATGAAATAGGGCAAGACTAGGGCAATCCTAAAAATCTCAAATGATTTCTCATCATAATTTTCAAAAAAATTTTGCAACTATGAAAAATTAGACCAACAGGTTGTACGGTGGTTTTTTTACATTGAAAAGTTGGAGGTTGCATTTTAAGAGGTTTTGGCATTGGTTTCAAGGAAAGATCAGTTTTCATTTGCAAGATATCTATGTTTCTTCCTTGCTGCCTGTAAAATCCTCAGAAAAAGGGTTTTGGGAAAAGAAATGGCCCTAGTTTGAATCCCCACCATTGGAATTTTCTTCAATTTGACATGGAGCAAACTAGGGCAGTGTATTATCAAATGTCAAAAGCTCGGAGGCAAGAGATTCCAGCAGGCATTTTTAAGAGCAAGCCCTCGATCTAATAAGACCCATGTATTAGACCTTACTTTTGCAATTTGATGAGTTAGAGTGAAAAGGGGAACTTGGGACTTGGTGTGGAGGCAAGGCATCTTAAACTTGACCAAGGGAACATACTAGAGTTGAAGAACTAATCCATGCACCCATATTTTTAGCCTTTTCATTGTAGACCAAGCCTAAAGTTGCTAATTAGGCCTGAGTGCAAGATTAAGGTTATGGTATGCTGGACTGGAGTTGGGTTTTGAAACTTTGGAGTCTTTTGGTACTTTGGAAAGGGTGTTTGAATGTGTCTTTTTTTTTTCTAGTCCTTTGTAAACAATTTGAGTTATTGGTGAAAAATAGTCCTAAGAAACCTAGGTACTTGTTTGGTTGGTTGCAACAATTTGCATGGTAAGTGATTGGCACAGTTTCCAACCTTTGTTTCACCTTATTTTGGTTATGTTGGAATTTTTTTAACTGTCCAAGGTGTTTAGAAGCCCTAAAATGTCCAATTGCATTCTTGGTATGTGTATGGTATAAGAGTCAAGTGCTGCAATTTACCTTATGACCAGTAACAGTAGGTTTTTCATAAGACCTGATTTGTTTGGGTGTATTGATGTTTGTTTTGGTTTCAATTTATGCTAGGAAGGTTGGGGTTTCTTGATCACCTTGTGCCAAGGTTGGTGTGTGATGCTTGGGTTGTATAAGTGAGAAGAAGAAGAGTTGCAGCATTTCATGAAGTGTTAGGTTTGTGAGTTCAAGCAGCAGTAGCAAACCTCAGTAAGGTCCTCCTTGTAAGGTGAGTCAAGTCTTGTATAACTTGGTGGAGGTTGTAGAAGATTGGGTGGTGATTTTAGTTTCTTTGTTGTTCCAAGGTGCCAAAAGTTTGTTGGTGCTTCCAAAGCATTTTACTCTACATCAGACAAGATCTCAATTGATGATTGAACTATGGTTGAAGATTCTTGCTTTTCCACCAAGTGCATCTCAACCTCTTCAGTTATATCTTGTTGCACAGGAGTTTCAAAATTTTCAAGTCTTTTTTCACTAGAATCAACCTTAATAGAGTCATTATGGTTATATGAATGGATTCTTTGCCTTAGAACACTAACATCTTCAAAATCCCATATGAAATCTATATGACCATTTCATTTCTTCAATATGCCCTATGGATGTCCCTATCTAACTATATATCTTTTAATTGAATATATTAACTAACTTATGTGCTTTTTCATGACTATGTTTGACTCATATAATTGTGATCTCTCTAGCACTATGATGTCATTTAATATGTCTTGCTAAAGCTTGTAAATTTTGTTCCTTTTGCCATGTCATGTAATATGTCTTGCCTTGTAGCTTATATGTTTTGAAATTGTTGTTAGGCCTTGTAGCTTGTATAATTTGATTGTTGGAGAGCTTCTACAGCTAAGCAAAAAGGCCATTACATGAGTTATAGCCGCATGCTCAGTGGGTATGAAAATTGTATATTTTTTTATCTAATGTATATTTTAACTAGACTTGTAGCTTATATGTTTTGAAATTTCTATTAGGCCTTGTAGCTTGTATAATTTGATTGTTGGAGAGCTTCTACAGCTAAGCAAGAAGGTCGTTGCATGAGTTATAGCCACACGCTCGAGTATAAAAATTGTATATTTTTTAATCTAACATATATTTTAACTAGACTTCTAGCTTATATGTTTTGAAATTTCTGTTTGGCCTTGTAGCTTGTATAATTTGATTGTTGGAGAGCTTCTACAGCTAAGAAAGAAGGTCGTTGCATGAGTTATAGCTGTGCGCTCGGGTATGAAAATTGTATATTTTTTAATCTAATGTATATTTTAACTAGACTTTTAGCTTATATGTTTTCAAATTTCTTTTAGTGGATTAATGTTGTAAGGTCTCTTGAAATAAGACCTTCAGGTAGTTGGTCAAACTTTTACAAATAATCTTATCCACAAATTTGCCTAGAGCAATTGACTGAATGTTATAACAGGTGATTGGGTTAAATGTCTTAGGAATAAAGTCAACGAAAGTATTTTTAAAATATTAAAGTATTTACCTAGGTCTAAGAAGATTTGTGTACTTTTGACAGTTTTTCTTAGTCTGTGAAAGTTGTAGACCAAAGTTTTCATAGCTCGATTTTTGCTTCTTGCAAAGAACAATCATGTCAGATAATATAAGTGAAGAACAAAATAGGGAGACAATTGCTAGATTGTGGTCTAACTTGAAAAGAAACGGTGATGGAAAATGTTATTGTCCTTGCAAAATTTGTAAGGGCTTAAACTGTAGAAGACTGCTAATCAAAATAGTTAAGAGACATAGTAGGGAGAATGGTCACATTAGAGGGGGGCATGACTATCATCCACTGGTAAGTTGTTCATTATATCATTTTAACAATTTATATACATATGAAATCACTTGATGATGAGTTGATGATCATGGTTTATTTGTGTTAATCAATTTTATATAGGTTGATCTCCCCAGGGAAGTACATGATATGAACCACAACAATCCGAGATATGGTTTTCGAAGTGGAGGAACATGGATGTGCGAATATCCAAGGTGAAGATAATGATCCCATGGAAGATGACGATCATGCGCTAGAAAACACAATTGAAGATGATGGTATAAATACATTGATCCATGACACATTTAGTCCAAGTGTATCTGATCATGATGATGATGATAGATGATAGCCTCGATGTACCTCTACTTGAGAAGGAATACGAGCCCCTATACAAAGATTCCCAAAAAACTATTCTCTCTGCTATATTATTGTTGTTGAACTTAAAGGTTATGAATGGTTTATCCAACATAACAATTTCATGTATGTTAAGGTAAGTCACAAATGTCTTTATAGTTAACAAAGGGTGAATAATGTACCACTAATATTGTTTATATTAACAACTTATATTTTTTGTTGTAGATTGATAGGCAAGTTTTTGTTACCATCATCAAATATTCTACCTTGCTCATATCGAGAATTATCTGCTATTATGAAAGATATGTGAATGGAGTATCAAGAAATACATGCTTGTCCCAATGATCATATTATATATTATAAAGAACATGAATTTGCAACACAATACCCTATATGTCATACAAGTAGATATCAAACAGATCAACTAACAAAAGGTGCCTCAAAAGATTCTTCGTTACATCCCCATTATTCCATGGATGCGACAATTATTCAGGTGTAGTAGCTTGGCTCAATTTATGGATTATCATGAACAAAATAGAAGTCGAGATGAAATTATTCAAATCTCTGCGAATGGTTTTGCATTTATGCACATAGAGGAAAAGTGGTAACACTTCAAAGAAGAACCTCATAATCTGAAGCTTTCATTGGCAGCAGACGGTGTCAATCCATTTGGAGAGATGAGATCTATTTACTTGGTGTGGCTTGTTTTTTTTATCAACAATAATATTCCTTCATGGATGTCAATAAAGAGGGAGCACATTATCTTGGCAATGATTGTTCCAAGTATCTTATCATTTGATAGTTATTAATTTACATGTACTTACAAATCTTGTAGTAAAATGGTCACAATAATTATGTAACGTTACTGTTCATTGAACTAGGTAAATATCAAGTTAAAGATATGAATGTATATATTGAGCCTCTTATCGACGAGTTGGTGGAGTTATGGAATGGTGTCACTATGTATGACATGTCTAGACCAACAGGACAAAGACAATTTCAATTCCATGTAATACTTGCATAGACAATACATGATGCCCCAAGGCTAACACATTTTTGTGGTATGTTATAGTGAATTCAAGTTGCGTACGATAATTCTAATTATAAAAATCAACATATTTAATAATCCAATTATATCATTATCTTGTAGGTCTTTAGACAAATGGAAAATTTGCATGTCCAATTTGTGGTCCAAAGATAAAATCTCATCATTCAAAAAGTTTAGGAAAGCAGGTGTTTGATGAGTGTAGACACTTCCTCTACAGGAATCATAAGTATCAAAGTACGAAAAAATATCTTTTCAATGGGAAAGAAGAGACTACATCAAAGCCACGATGAATGAAACCTCACCTATGGAAGTTGGAATATAATAGAATTAATCGTCGAGGTAATGTCGTTCCACCTAATGGTCTATGTTTGTAATTTATATATTTTTATTGTGATTTTTGTTTACTAATTGTGTAATTGATGATCTGATGTAGGTACGCTCCGATACCACTGATGAAGTATGGCTCTGAAATCACTGATGAAGGGCCATACCACCCTTACCAACTCACAACCAAAAATGCAACACTCTAGTCCAGATCCAGATCCACACTCTAGTAGAAACCTCCAAGATCTCAACTTGTGCTCGCAAGCCACCAAGAAACCTCCTTCTTTCTAAACCGTAGCCACTAGCTCTTCTCCAACCTTATCCAAGATCCAAGTGTAAACTGCCTCACATTCGACGCTCTGTCTACACACTCACAACTCTACTACAATCCTGCTGTAAACTGCCTCACATTCGGTGCTCTGTCCACAGACTCAAGAAAACTCACTCTTCACTTCCTCCTTCTCTTTCACACCTTGAAGCCTTCGAAGCTTCACCTTCCACAACTTTCACCTTTCCAAGCTTTCCTTCCAAAGCTTCTACTTCCCGAGCTTCTCCTTCTCAACCTTCTCCTTCTTGAGTTTCCACTTCTCAAGCTTCCACTTCCCAAGCTTCCACTTCTCAAGCTTCTCCTTGAGCTTCTATTCCTCGAGCTTCTCCTTGAGCTTGATTAGAAATGCTCATATGCCTTGCTTAAATAGGCATTTACCACCCAATGCATGACTTATCCACAAGCTTCTAGAATTCCTCCACAACCTTCTACAACTTCCACAACCTTCTACATTATCCACAACTTTCTACAATATTCATAACTTTCTAGAATTCTACCCACACACCTCGATAAATGGAATGACAACCATTTATTTTTTTGTTTTGTTTTATTATGCTACCTATGCACCTCGAAAATAGAAATACTCTTTTCCTTTCTTTTCTCCTTTTTTCCCCTTTTTATTTTTTTTATTATTTCTCCTCTAATTTTTGTCACTTTCTCTCTCTTCCACATTTTTTTTTTTTTTGTCCAATTTTTTTTTCAATTTTTTTTTTCCAATAATTTTTCCATGCAAGATGCTCCTGCATCAGACTCCCCTGGTAGATAGAAAAGTGTGTCCCACACTTTGACGCCAAAAAAGAAAGATCTACAACCATCTTCATCTTCACCAAAGGATTTCACCTCAGCAAGGAAAACATAACCACCATACGAATCTTCCACATTTGCATTACTCTATCAAACACTAAAATCTCAACCATCCAATCAACATGCTCATTCTCAGGAACAAACTGAACATAATGCTTCAATAGAAAACTCTCATCCACATCAGCAACTAGTGAATTCATACCCGTAGCAACAAAACCCACATCAACAACCACATGTAGATCTCCATCAACACATGCCAAACTCTCAACACTAGCAACCTCATTGCTCACAACAAGATGCTCTGCAAGATAAAAATCACCACCAACATCAACCAAATCATCCACAACCAAATGCTTTGCATTCTCCATGTCAAACTCAACCAATTGATCATGAAAACTAATCTCCATCCCAACATTAGCAAGGTTAGGAATATCCTCAGCAACAACCTCTATTTTCTCTATAGGTTCTGCATCAGACTCCACAAACTGATCAACAAAAACCATCCTCTTCCACCTTGACCTTCTTAGCTTGATTAGCCAATCTAGCATCCAACTGAGCAAACATCTTAGAAAAATTCCTCTCCACTATATCATGGATTTTCACAATCATCCTAGGGTCCAATCCTCTTGGAGCCATCTCCCAAGATCTTCGTAAACCCTCTGTAACAAATCCTTTCCACACTCTTTGTGACAACCAAATTGTTTGCAAGTCAGATCACAACCTTCCACCTCGCACGAACAATCAAGAACCACATCACAAGTCTAGGACAACAGATTTGAAATCCACAAGCTCTCTACAATCATGCCTCAACAAGTTTAGTCTTCCATCGATCAATCTACATGTCCTCCCAAGGTCCTGGTGCAAATTGCCTTAGCTTCGGTGATCTATTTAGATGCTCAGGAACCCCCACTCTGATAAACTCCACCAAACCAAGGTCTTGGTACAAACTGCCTCAAACTTTAGTGATCTTCTTGTACACTCAGGAACTCCTACTCTGATAAATGTCACCCAACCAAGGTCCTGGTACAAACTGCCTCACACTTCGGTGATCTGCTTGTACACTCAGGAACTCTTGCTCTGATACCACTGATGTAGGTATGCTCTAATACCACTGATGAAGTATGGCTCTGATATCATTGATGAAGGGCCATACCACCCTTACCAACTCACAACCAAGAATGCAACACTCTAGTCCAGATCCAGATCCACACTCTAGTAGAAACCTCCAAGATCTCAACTTGTGCTCGCAAGCCACCAAGCAACCTCCTTATTTCTAAATTGTAGCCACTAGCTCTTCTCCAACCTTATCCAAGATCCAAGAGTAAACTGCCTCACATTTGACGCTCTGTCTACACACTCACAACTCTTCTACAATCCTGCTGTAAACTGCCTCACATTCAGCGCTCTATCCACAGACTCAGGAAAACTCACTCTTCACTTCCTCCTTCTCTTTCACACCTTGAAGCCTTCCAAGCTTCACCTTCCACAAATTTCACCTTTCCAAGCTTTCCTTCCAAAGCTTCTACTTCCTGAGCTTCTCCTTCTCGAGCTTGCACTTCTCAAGCTTCCACTTCCCAAGCTTCCACTTCTCAAGCTTCTCCTTGAGCTTCTACTCCTCGAGCTTCTCCTTGAGCTTGATTAGAAATGCTCATATGCCTTGCTTAAGTAGTCATTTACCACCCAATGCATGACTTATCCACAAGCTTCTAGAATTCCTCCACAACCTTCTACAACTTCCACAACCTTCTACATTATCTACAACTTTCTACAATATTCATAACTTTCTAGAATTCTACTCACACACCTCGATAAATGGAATGACAACCATTTTTTTTTTTTTTTTTTGTTTTATTATGCTACCTATGCACCTCAAAAATAGAAATACTCTTTTCCTTTCTTTTCTCCTTTTTTCCCTTTTTTATTTTTAAAATTATTTCTCCTCTAATTTTCTTCACTTTCTCTCTCCTCCACAATTTTTTATTTTTTATTTTTCCAATTTTTGTTTCAATTTTTTATTTTTTCAATAATTTTCGCATGCAAGATGCTCCTGCATCATGATCATGAAGGTCATCAAGGTAGTACTGACAACCTTCCAAAGGGACTAAAAAGCTATCCCAGACAATTTAGCAGGTTTCCCTACTATGAGAACTTACAAATTGTGCATTTGTTTGATACTATGCATATTGGAAAGAATATAATAGAGACATTGTGAAAAATATTGGATGGAAGGTGTGACAAAGAAAAAATTGTCAAAATTTGTAATGACATTCATGAATCCAATCATGCATTGAAGAATTTCATTCACTCAAATGGCAACAGAGATCAGATTAATATAAGTGCCCTTCCTTGGTTATTAACGGAGCAGCAAAGTGATGCCATAAAAGAAGTCATACAAAAAATTTGATTTCCCACAAGATTTTCTACGAACATAAACAATCTCATATCAAAAAAAAGTGAATTTGGGTCAGGTCTCAAAATGCATGATTAGCATACTTTCATCAAGGTAAGTTATGTTCTTCTGTATTTACAATATATTTATAAACTACGTGTACTATTCGTTATGTTATGTTAGAAAATAATGAAATGATTGGTTTATAATTACTGGAGTATGTGCTTCCTCTATCTCTCCTAGAGCCCTTAAACAATAACATCAAACAAGTGATATACAATCTTGGAAAATACATGAGGTAAGCAGTAATATTTGTTTAATTTGTTGTATATATTTATTATATTCGTGATTTGTTTTTCTTGCTATGTAATCTATTGTATATTATTTTGTAAAGTCTCGTATCTATATATTTTTTGTGACTTGAATCTCTTAATGTAGGTGGTTTTCATCTAAAGAAATCCATAAAGAAGATATAAACTATTGGAAGAGAAGAATTCCTCATTTACTATGTGAAATGCAAAAGTGTCTACCTCCAACTTTTTTCAATGCACAGGAACACGACCTCATACACCTATTTGAGGAGATTGAATTGTGTGGACCTATACACACTAGGTCAATGTGGATGGTTGAGAGGCACTTGAAATCTTTGAAGGCTTTTGTTCAACAAAGAGCACATCCTGAGGGTTCTATGATATAGGGATATATGGTATACTATACTATGGTGTACATTACTAAATATCTTCCTAAGTTTGCATCAAATATCCATGTAGATCGCATTTGGGATCTCGAGCCTTTGAAAAAATTAGAAGGGGAGTACTTGATGGGGAAAGGTACATTGAGGAAAGTGAGAGGTAATAAATTATTAAATTTTATTGTAATAAATTATTTCTTAATCTTCAAAATAAATCGGTTGTAAGTTGTCTATTTTTTTTTTTTTACAGGTGCTCAAGAGTGGGATGCACTAAATTTGTATATTGCAAACAATCTTGATTGGATGACGGTATGGATTGAATGATGTCAACATTATGGTCAGACATTAACATGGGAAGGTGTATCTTCATTGGTTAAAGAAGCTCATCGTAATGGAGATTCTAATGTTACACAAAGGGAAATAGATTTAGCACATGGTTTAAGAGATTTCTAGGTACGTAAAAATTTATTAATCACCCATATGTTTATCAACTCATGATACAATAATTTTGACATGTTTCACATATTATTGCAGGTTAAACACCACAAGGCTATGTTCTATAATGGTCAAAAATTTTACATCAAAGTGTTGGATGACATGAAGAAAACTTGTGATTAAGGAATAATTGTAGTCTTTCAAGTGACTAATATTTCATCTAGAAACAACTTACATCCTCGAGAGTCTAAAAATCAATACTATGGCATTTTGGATGATATACTTGAGTGTGACTTTAGTTCCTTCAAATTAGTACTCTTCATTGTCAAATGGTACAGGCTATGACTTAATCCAAATGATCCTGATAGAACTATTATTGAACATGATAATCGATTTACAACGGTTGATACAAGGTTGTTTGAGCCAGTTGGGGATGACCCCTATGTTCTTCTAAGCTAATGTAAGCAGGTATTTTACTCAGAGGTTCCACATAAATCGGGTTGGTCATTTGTTGTTAGACATGAACCGAGAGGAAGACCAATAAAGTATAATGCGATGGAAGAAGAAGATACCGAAGAAGTAGAAGATGATGTAGATGCTGCTACTGATGATGATGATGAAGATGATGTTGATGTTGATGATAATGATGTTGATGATGATGATGACGATGACGATGATGATGACAATGATGATGGCGAGGATGATGATGATGATGATGATGATGATAATGACGAGGAGGATGATGATGATGAAATTTAGAGGTATGCCATCAATCCTTAATCTATTTAATATTCATTTCTTGATAGAAATATATTTGTCCTATATGGTTACATAGTTTATTCATTATCTATTTGAAAGCTACAAGTTTCAACTAGAAATAGAATATTGCTAATCTAAATTAACTATTAATTTAAATTAATTAAATAAAACTATTTAAAACACATATTGATGTGTGAATGTATTGAGCCTTATTTTCTTTCAAGTCAAAAGCATTTGTAAGTGTTTAGTTTAGAAAAGGGAATTCATTAAATATCTATAAAAGGGAGTTGTACCTAGAATAAAATTCATAGGGAAAACATAATATAAGTGCTTAGCCCTTTACTATGCCTACTTCCCTAGTAGGCTTATAATGTGAGCCTGATTTAAGTGTTATATTGTGTACCTTTTAATGTTTTTAATTTTTATGTGATGCTTATGATGGATGTGATTATGATTATGATGTGATTATGTTCATGATAATTGAGTTACATTTGCAGGAAATTGAACCCCTTTTAGGAGCATCCCACATAGTCTCATGGATCGACAAGTATAAGTCTATACTCCTTATAGATAGCCTATTTAATACACTTATCAATAGTAAAATTGATGTCTTCTAAGATCTCTCCCATTTGCAAGTACCGGCGAATAGGTATTTATTAGAAGTGTCTTCCTCGAGTGAGGGAAATATAGGAATAGAAGAGGAGAGTGAGACATGTAGTTTATCTAGAACAGGGAGATTAACTAGAGGTCAAAGGACTAGAAGGAAATTCAATAAACGCATGAAATTTTTCCTTTCTCAAGGGGGGTCATGTTGTTATGATGATGAGATGGAAGGCAACATCGAGGTGCCCTCGAGGTACCGACATCTACAGAAACATTGGGTACCCAAGGAACTTCCTCCAATAAACACTAATTTTTTGTGTTAACAAGAGGATATATCACATAGCACCATCATCATTACATGGTTTGGACCTATTTTCTATGGACAACATAAAGGTTTCTTACAAAAAAGTTTTTGAATTGATGGACTATGTTGGACCATGTTACGATTACAAAAGTTTGATGCATATTGTTCAGTATAAAAAAAGTATGCGTAGGTATGCCCTGTCGGAAAATTATATACAACAGCAAGAGAATAATCAAAGTAAAAGTGTGGCTATATACATTGATGGAAGGCCAAAAGCAACAGGGAATATTGCGGGTTTTATAAATAGTACATGACCTGGGTCAACTATAAAGCAACCCAATTGCATATTTGAGGCACGCGAGGGAAATCGTGTATTCATCTACTCGATAAAATCAATACGTGTAGGGGAAGAGCTTCTTATTGATTACAATTTGAACTGCATAGATACAAACGAGGCTACTATCATCGGGGTGGTACATACTATTACACAAACTTCTCATCAATGACTCCAACATACCATTTAGTCAATAAATTTTTGGCTAAATTTTTTATACTTGATCTTTGACACAGGGGCACAATATGGAACAACTACCCAGAGGGGATGCTGACGATGTTCCCAGCTCATCTACACATGAGCAGGTAAAACTCATTGTAATTGTGCAAACTAGATAGAAGCAAAATGTTATTTTTTTAATGTTGTTTTCTTCATTGTTTTGGAGTAATTTTGATAATACTAATACTATTGTTGTCACAGAGGGCCAGTGGTTAGAGGGAGGGAAAGGAACCTACAGTCCCTCAGTAGCCCACCCTTGAGGAGGACCCTTTTTATATTGATTTAGCAAAGACCGATGACCCGATCGGTTCGATTAAAAAGATGCTAAAGAAAATTGGCAAAGAAATTATACGTTTGGCAACCATTAAGCCTACTACTCAGGAAATAAAAGATAGGGCATCTGAATTGTTGCACACCTCTGAAACCTTAAAAGTAAGTATTAATGAAATTTTTAATTATAACAAGAGTTCAATAATGGTTTCTATGTTATGCTCTTTTATTGAATTAATTAAAATATGCATGCGTTGTCTTTACAGAGTTTTTTGCATGATTTCGAGCCTCATTCCCATGATGAGGGTGCTGCAGGTGGTTCAAGTAGATTGCATTTTCCATTCCCCACTTGTGTTTTCCACTGAATATATATAGGAATTATCATAATCATTGACAATACATGCTCAAACAATTCTTTTTTTTAATGCTCTAACAATCTTGTCCATGCTAGTCCACATGTTCTATATTTATGCATGCTCTAACAATTTTATTCTTCAGCTTAAGATCCTATGACAATGCCGCCTCCATCCAAGACAACCACAAATCTCTTTTTGACTGCTGAGTTGACAACATGTAGCTTACATGCATCAACTGTTGCACCATCTACTGGTACACAAATCCCTCTTTTTCTCTCTTTTTTTATGTGTTTAAGTGTTATGTGTTTACGATGTAGATTGTAATGACCCCCCTTTGGTAGTCACTCAACATTTAAACTATTTCACAATTTTTTTACAACTATTTATTTGATACGCCTTTGGTTTTTATAATTCACATGAATGATTAACCAGACTCACATGTCTATTGTCTTTGAACTCAAACATTACTTTTTCATTTATTTTTCACATCTTCTTGCATGAATCATCACCTTCTTTTGACTATTACAATTGCTAACTCCTGTTTAGTTGCTATTTCAACGAGTACACCAAGCCTACACAAATTATACTTGTTCACTGTAGCCTGAACAGATTTACACTAACCACTAATGATGTCATGGCTTTTAAAAACTTCATTATGGCTTAATACATATCTGGTGGGCATGCATGGCCTTTCCTATAGATAGCAGTGAATGTGAATGTGCTTCTGATATGCCAATTCTTCCACCCACGAGTTCCAACAAATGTCTGCTTCTACTTAACCTATGCTTGTTCTGCCATATCGATGAGGAATGGAGCTATCAGCTTGCATAAAAGGGTATTGGTATACATTCTTACGCAGTATTCTCAACACTAACACATAGATGTATAGCCTGATATCCTTGTGATGCCTCAGGAAGCTCATGTGTTTCATCAGATTGTAGCAACTATAAATTTTCCTATTTGTTCCTTCCTTTAGCTATCTTGACATTGATCACTATCTCCATTGGAAGCCACATGATGAATTTTTATACTTTGCTTCTTCATGTCTATTCATTTGACTATCTTTTGCTAATCTCTTGTATTTTGTTATGTTTTGAGGTCCAATTCCTTTCTACTTAAGCCTATATCCCTCATGTCATGACCTGGCATACCTTTTGTGACTATAGAGTGGTCAATTCTTTCATAATTAAAATGGTGTGCATACTAAGCTGCAACATCTTCGCTATAATTAATTGATAAATACATGCATTATGGCTCCTATTTGATAGAGTATTGCCTAGTCCTGTCATGTTGAAAGTGAAGTATATTCTTGAGGTGCAACATTGTATAGATGCAACAGATCGACCAACATGGAGGTCGAAGCTATTATTTGAGTTGTATAACTATAAATATCTCTATCCATGTTCTTACCATGTTTATGTTTACAAACTTTTCAAAAAAATTGGCCTCAAATTCTCCATGATCTTAAAATGATTAGTTGTCCTTTACACTCTCCAGTTGAACTCTGTTTAGCACCTAGATGACCGAGCCATGTTTTTGTTTGTGATATTTAATAAGACCATCTGCCATATATATCTGCATGGCAAGCCCTCGATTTGGAGAAATGATGATCAAAAGTATGTCATTGCAAGGTGTAAAACATATATGGTATAAAAATTCTACAACTAGCATTAAAAAGCACTTTCCTAAGCTAGTTTTTCCACATTGTCAGAGAATTCCTTTTCTGGAATCCATAGTGACATTTTGGAGTTGGTTCTATTCCTTATTTTGTCTGTAGGGAACATTGCACTAATGCACCTAGGACTACACAAAATTACAGCTAGTTGGAGAGGAAATAAATGTTAAGATTCATGATCATTGATTAGATGTTCAACCATATCCAGTGAAATTTGATTTCCAAGAAATTCCCTTCTCAGCTGAAGCTTTGCCAATTATCTTGCAGCAAAAGCTTCATATGCTTCCATAACGGCAACTTCAACTTACCCCTTCTACTTGATGGCAAGTGACCTAACAGATGAGTCATAAGATTGTATACATTCTTGAGTTGTATCTTATTGCCTAGATATCAAAAATGTATCATGACTAGCCTTTAAACCATCTTCACATTAAAAACATTTTTTGCCATACGGCTCAGTTGAAGGCTGAAATGATACTTCAACATGACAATTAGATTCCACAAGACGACTCTCAATTTGTTGTATATGAGGCTCTTGCTGTTCTTGTTCAAGAAAAGAATGTGATTGTTGGACTTTGAAACTGAAGGCTTTCTCTTCCTAGATAAACCTCACTTAGGCAGAATGCACTTGATGTTTTTAAAAACAATCTCTTTTAACATTTTAGCAAACAGTTTGTATGCATTCTCCCCAACTTTAGCTTCTTTTGGCATTATGCCAAACAACTCATGCCTGAGTTGATGCTACAATTCATATTCTGATATTCAAATCCACTAAAAATCAATGTTCTCTATGTAAAATTTATGAGAATCCTCGTCAAAACTAACAGATGATTTTTTGTAAGGCTACTTTATGACATTCTTTGAGTAGACCACAACTAGAACAACATAACAACTAGAGGTTAAAGATAATTCCTATAGTTGTATGCACTATCAAAGTTCAACAGTTTCTTTTACAACTTTTTAACATCAATTATCATTTTTTCTTTTATACTTCGTGACAAAGACTTATGAAACTTATGAAACGTTTTGCAATAGGAGCTGCAGCATCATTTCTTGGATGTTCCTATGTTCCTAGTATGGGAACGGTGAAGGATGTCATATTGATCGTCAACGATGATGAAGGCATTCCATTAAAAGTAGTCAAAGTTCTAGGTACTTTAAAGTTATTATTCTATAGTGATACAATAGTAATTTATATTTTGATCACTCTTCATCGACTAATGATCCCATGATTTTTTTGTAGGGAATGATGTTTTTTGGAAAAAACTTGTTGATGAGTGTTTGCGAATATTTGGACCCACCGTGCGTACCTGGTGGAACATCATATCCTAACTAAAACTCCAAACCACTATTTTGATTTCATATCATTGCTAGAATAGTTTTCCTTTTCATCCATTTCTTGAACTATATTAAAGGTAGCTTCACTTCATTTATGAGTCTAACCTACTTTTTTTTACTTAAAAGGTGGAATAACCAAGACAAAAAGTTGAAGGATGATATTATAGAGAGCATGACCCAACTCTTTGGACCTTGTGCATTCAAGAGAAACAAGCTCCTTGAAAAACTTGGTTTATGTTTGAAGTATATTAGGGACCAGTACAGAAAACATTTACAAGATAACACTAGGTACGACCATTCGCCCTATGTTCCTGAGGCTGAGTGGCAGGCTCTAATTTAGGATGGAAAGTATAAAGATGACAAGAAAGATGCAATTACACCGATAGAGAGTACACCAAGGTATGTGATACTATTGAGAATGTAATTATGTACTAACTAACCTCTATATTTATACTATCTAACATATTTCAAACTTTTCATAGATTGTCTGACACATCAAAGGTTACAAAGGCAAGACTAGAAAAGCACGGGACACATAAGCTCGGCTTTGGTGGTTTTTTGAAACTTCAAGCATGAGTTATAATTATTAGTAAATGAAAAATTGTATCAAATTTTTTATATATTGTGATGGGAAATGCTAGGATAGACTAGCTTGTCTCTTCTCCCGATCCTCAACTTTTGCAACTTTTGTATTTCCATTTGATATTTTAACTACCCTCCATTGGTTGATGAAACAATGTAAGTAAAACTCACCATACCATGCAAAAATGTAGGGCTCAAAGTTCAAGAGATGCCTCACAAAAGAGGATAAGAGAATTGGCTTCCAACAAAGCTATAGAGCCCTGGCTAAACGGGTATGAGCTGAAATTAGTGTGGAAGGTTCTAATAATGTTGCATCTAAGCCATAGGTAAATAAGCTAAATGAAATTTATTTTAAATTGAATACTTTACCAATTAGTCTATTTGATGTTAAGTTCTAATATAAAGTGAGTATATCTATTTTAAGCAAGTAATGATAACAATGTGTAGGATGTTGGAATCCAGCTTAACAATCCTTCTACACAATCTGTGGATGCTAAAGGTTCGCATGATGTGCATCCTAGTGGTGGAGGTATACATTTGCTATTAAAAATTTTATATGTAATTGCAATTGGTGTTTGGATTAATGTAACATTTTGTATAGCAGCTGTAGAGGATCGAGGGGTCGATGTTCATGAGCGTGTTGACATTGAGTCCAGACAAAATGATGTGGTCAGATCAGGTAAAGAGCACTATAGTTATTTTATTTAAAATAATTAAATACTTTTAACAATTATAATAAATTATTTTCAATTTAACTCTTTTATTTGTTATTGTAGAGGACCCCCATTTGCAATAGCATAGGAATTTGAGATCATCAAGAATAGAGATAAGAACAACTGATGAGGGGGGAATTGATGATGAAATTGATGCTCCTCTTAGAGCTTACATAGAAAAAAGAAATAGAAAGAAAAAAAAGAAATGATTGTCATCTACATACCTTAATTGATAATTACTAAATTTTATGTCTCAATGAATTTAATTATGTGCTAAGGAATGTTCATGAATTATGTGTTAATGCAAAATATTGATGAATGTTGCATGTTCACGAATCTAATGTGTTAATGAATGTTATCATGTGATATTGATTGAATGTTACATTTTATTAATGGTTGAAAGAATGAATGAATGTTAGATGTTAATGGGGAATGTAGAGTGATGTTAGGGGGAGGGGGTGGGGGCAAATGAGCTTCCACCTTCACGTGGTTGGCCCTGTTTAGTAGAGAATATTAAACTATTCTTGAAACAAAGTAAAGCTCAATAAGATACTAAATATTTCTCTCTTTTGTCCTATGTTTAGACTGTTGTCCTATGCATCTAAGGCTTCATGCTTTGAACTGTCATGAAATTCTAAACTTGTAGCTTTTTTATTACATCCTTGGATCTCAGCACTATCTTGGAACTGTGTTATCACCAATGATATGATTATCATAATTAACTAGGGAAACAATGAGTCCCTATGTTTCATTGGATCTCATGCAATGATAGAAAGGCAATAAGAGTACAGATACTTGTGATGACACTTGAGAAAACCTTTGTGTGTCTACCCTGCATTATCATACAATCAACTTACGATTGATGCATGTGTACAAGTTCTTAAAATTTATAGTACAATTTCCTCCCTATCATGATCAGCCTCCCTTTTCTAGATGATGCCTAACTCAACAAGTGAGAGGGGAAAAAGACTGACCAGCATCCACCTCATGCCAATAGATTGTAGTTAGACACTGTCAGAATCAAAAGATCATAATTCAAGTCAATAGAAATAATTAAAATATTGCATGTATACGATTTGAAAAACATAATCAATTTTACCAATCTTATTTATAAATTATTCGAATAGGAGGACCTATGGAAAAGATTTAGACTAACAAGATATCGAGTCATGGATATTCATAAAATAATAAAATACTAATTGACATAAATTTATATTTAGTGTCATCACATTTAGTTCATTTAATCAAAAAATCAAGTGCACACAGATAAATAGTTAGTTAATAATCAATTTTTTTATTCACATAATGAGTTAATAAAATGGGTTGTGACAAATAATAGAGAATGCTCATGGAATGTGGAAAAGACAAGAAAGCTTATGAATAATATAATCAGGGCCACAAATGTCATACTCAGCGTCTCACCTCATTGTAACTTAGCCTAAATTGGAGAGTTCAATCTTAAGAAAAAATCACAAATCTTACTTTGATTTCCACTTTTTTGTATCATGTATTGTTTAAGCAGTATACAAATCTAGTCCTAATGTCATTATTGTTTTTTCTTGTGAAGGTATATGGGCAGGTATAAAAATTGTGCGCTATTTTGATGGGAAAACTTATGAATGGGTGGGAATAAGTCGATAGCGTATTATTATGGGTAAGGTAAGTATTATCTTCATCCTCAATTTTCCTTATCCAAGTAAAATCTAACATTAATTAGTTTAAATTGGGTTTGTGAAATGTATGATGCACCTACTTTTAAAATTTAGATCTTAATGCCACATTATTTGGGATTATGTTAGCAACTAATAAATTAATGAAGGTAGAACTCTTCCTCTACTCTGCCACTATCTCTCGACCTACAGTAAACAATTATATCCTCGAGGCCAAGCTTAGAGAAAAGCACAAGATACAAAGACTCTATTTAATAAGTGATCTGTTTTATGTATTTTGTCAATTTAATGAGTGATCAGTAAAATCTAACATTTTCTTTAGTTTCATAAATTTTGAAATTTAATTATTATTTGGCTTTACCTAAAGAGATCTTGAAAACTTAATTCAAGGTACACAGAGAATGAGCATTTTGTTTTCTGGGTGTTGCTTCAATTGCATTATTTCTTGGTGAAAAAAAGCTTTTACTAGTTCTTATTTACTTTGATTTCTATGAATTGAATCTTTCTTTGGGATGTTTATCTAATGTCATCCATATATCTCGACTGTCTCTTGAGGGATAACAATGCTTTCAGAGCAATAGTTATATAGATCTGTCATCCAGATTGTTCAGCCTTTAATTTTTCGCTTGTGAAGAGCACATTACAATTTGTGCTATTATATTTCAATACCTGTTTATTATACTATTTTTATTATATTCCAAATGAATCATTTTTATTGCATGGTCAAATCTTAGTGTCAAGATATAGCTTGCATTGTGTTGTTAAGACATATCTTTGGAAGAGGCTACTTTCCCAAGATCATGACAAAGCAAAGTCAATCATTCTGCTACAAGCATTGGACATGGCACATTACAATAATAATAGGCTTTATGATTATGTAATGTCTCATTTGGAAATATGATTTTTTCTTATAGCTAAATAAGGGGCAGCTAAAGCCAAGAGTTTTATATTGAAGTATGATAGAAACATCTTTTGAAGTGACAGTTTCTAAAAGTAGTTCAAGCCGAAAAAAAAGACACAAGTTCAAAAAATGAGTCTAAATTTTGAGCTGAACGGAATCATGTGTGTACATACTTGGGTGATTCCAGCTCCATCAAGACACTTCTAGGTTTTTTTGAAAGTCGATTAAGTGGTGGTCATTTTTTGTGTAGGAATAGATGGGCCCTATAATTGGACTTGGTGATGTGCACATATATATAAGCTTGGACATTTTTCACATTTTTTATGACTAGTTCAAGTTGACAAACATATTGACATTAGTTGTTGGATTGGAGTCCTTGCACATGGAGGAGGTGTTGATGAGGCACATGTATTGGGTTGTGAAGGTTCTATAAGGTTGAGGAAGTTATAATGAAGGCTAAAACATGGCTGGCCGGTTGTGTAGTTGTGCGTGCTCCAGCTTTATGTAAAATACAAAGGTTGTTGAATGAAAGCTATGGAATTTGTTGAAGGCTTGTCATTCAGTTGGTTGAGCATAATTGATGAGCGTTATGGTATCTTTCTTCAGTATGACTGTTGACATTCATCAAACATCAAACTTGCTAGAGGTGAATTTGGTTAGTTTTGATCTCTGGAGGATTTTGATGGACATGATCTTCTTGCTTGTGACTGTTCAACTGAAAGACAATTTTTGACTTAGATGTATGTTTATTCATCATGTTATAATTTGTGCATTAAAATAAAGATGCCAGTATCTACATAATCTAATAGGTTTTATTAAAAGATTAATATTATGATTATAGAAATAAAATGGAGAATAATGAAAAAACATGACCCACCAATTTTGTTGTCTCATCTCTCACCAAAGCTTTGATTTCAAATTTCTGATTGTTATTATCAAGAAGGAAAAGAAAGGTTGGAAATGTTTTTTTATAGATAACTTCTTGTAAACTTTTAAGGTTCAAAGTGAATTTTTTTTTTTAAAAAGCTTATTTTTTTTCTAATTATTATTATGAAGTCTTTACAACATATTATATTTTATCATGTATAAACATTTATACTTTTTGTGATAGTTTTGTTTAGTATTTATGTAGTAAGTAGTATCTTGAATTTACATTTAGTTTTAGATTATAAATATGTATTTATTTATGTATTTAAGGTTCAAAGTGAAAAAAAAATTTAAAAAGCTATTACTTTTTTCTGCATATTATTATGAAGTCTTTACAACATTTAGCTTTATGTTATTATATTTGTTTCATTTTATTATGTTTATCATTTAAATAGATACCATTTATATATGCTACCATACATATTATATTTTATCATGTATAAACATTTATACTTTTTATGATAGTTTTGTTTAGTATTTATGCAGTAAGTAGTATTTTGAATTTACATTTGGTTTTAGATTACAAATATGTATGGATCTATGATTTGTATATTTTTAATACAAATATTCATGTATCTCTATTCATACCCAGCTATAAATTAATAATCTAAGAAATTTTTAATGTATTTTTATATCTTAAAAGATGGAGAAACTCCTTTAAATGGTCTGTGAGCACTCAATCATCTCTGCAGTTGTGATGAGGTCTTTATTTTCATTCGTGGTCATACAATAGAATATTTCAAGTGATAAAATTCATAGTATTGTAACCAAATTTTAACTGATAGAATTCATTTATGCTTGATTTATCGACAAGTTTGAGTTAGTTGTTGAGCTTTATATGAGGTAAAAAATCAGCACTATAAAACTTGAACACACAAAAAAAATTCTTAAATACGTAGGTTTTGGTACGAAACAAAAGTCAAACCAATATTTTACTTTTATCTTTTAATTGCATAACTTTTCCCATTTTCTAATTAGTATATTGGTATGATAAAAAAATGTTTCTCTAAACTTGATATATGATGAACAGGCACAATGACTTTGACTGAGGTTGGGCGAATTTCAATTACTATTGCAGCACTAGGTATTTTAGCATTCATCTTTGGAGTTGTGGCCAAGAACAAGAAGGTTTCATGTCTTGAACTTTTTCATCTCTTGAAAGATTGGTATTAGTGCAATATTATGAGGACAATCAATATATTTTAACTATCCTAGCAAATTTTCATAATTTTTTTATCAATTGCTTAGGTTGGGTCTATTTCTTTAAATTGCAAACCAATAGTATATAGAGAGCTCAATTGAAAATCGCATAGTAGTCATTTCAACATTTCATTACAAAAAATCTAAGTTACCAGATTCATTCTTCAACATAGCAAAGTCTGGTAAGATTCTGATGGTGAATTGATGAGGGTTTAGGTCCTTCCAAATAGTGCAACCTCTGGCAGTTAGCTTTTAGCCTATGCTAAAGTGAATATGTTATTACAAATGTGAATCATTTGTTCTGTAAAAAAAAATGTTTAAAAAAACTATCTATTCAACTTCCATTGACCAGCGAAGGGGTGAAACAAGAGTGTTATCCATTAGCATGGTTCCATTGAATGGAAAGGTCTGCTGATTTGGAATATGTGAAGGTAGAATTAGGGAAAAGGAATTTGTGACTTGGCAAGGTGTTAGTGGAATACAAAAGCTAATCCGATAGCAAGCTAGAAAACAATTTGTCCTTGGCATATTTTCCCCATCTTTCAAGGCATTTTTTTTCATCCTTCTAAATTCAATAGTTGTCTAACAATGGGTATCCTCCCATGAATCATTCCAAAATAAAGCTTTACTTCCCTCCATTATGTTCCATGTGGTGTGGTCTAGTATTATTTTTCTAGAGTTAGATATAAAGATCCATATTTAGGATCCTTTGGAAAATTTCATAATTCTTAAGGCTTCATCCCTATTTAGGTTTGCAAGGTATATCTCTCTTAAGATTCTAAAACATTTAAAATTTAGTTCATGATGAATTTTCCAAAAATAATTTACCCCTAAAGCTTGGTTTTGATGTAGTTGATTTTTGAAACTAGTTCCCCCATATCCCACTAGTTAACAAATTATGTTCCAAGCCATAAATACAAATTTCTTATTGGTATTTGTTCCTTGTAAAAAAGAATTTCCTCATTTTCTTTACAATATCCATATAATTACCCGTTAGTAGAAAGATGCATGACATCAAGTATACTAGGATTGTTGTTAGTTTAAATTTCTAGGGACCACATTGCATTTTACCAATCTACTTTAGTATTCAGAATAAATTGATTATTCGATTATGTATGCAAAACAATTTAAATTTTACCTTTTCCTTTGTATTTGAAAACACTAACTTAGTTTTACAAAGCTACAGTTAATATTTTACTTCCTTTATGTGTTCTGCAGCCTGCTTCGAGAACCGCTATTACAGGGAAGGGCATTGTCATATGTAAATACCCTTCTGATCCAACTATTGCATTGGGCAGCTTCTCAATCATATTGTCATTCTTATCAACTGTGTTTGGGGTTGTAGCTGTATTTTATCCCTACAAAGGGAAATTTGTTCCTGTGTACGCTCTCTAGAGGACCACTTCTCTGGTGGTGTTTTTCGCTATTGCTGTGTAAGTAATTGCAAACATATGTCTTGATAGCTTTTGAATTTAACTGTGTTAGCATTTTTTATCATCAATGTTTGGAATCTTAAAAACAAAATAGAAAAATGATAGGTGCATTTTCAATATACTAGTTAGCACATTTTTAATATTCTCTGTCTATAGTGTACAATCAGCTTCTTTTCCCTGTTTAGGTGTTTGAGGACGTAAATGTTGAATGGAAGAGAAAATTCAAGGATTCGATAACATTGTTATAATTTAACGTGAGATGAGCCAGTGGAGTTTAATCAACTAGCTATTTAAAACTACTTACTACTTTAACCTTTTCAATTTTGGATATAAATAAAAGAGTGTCTGGATAGCTAAATGTGTTTGCCCGTGCTAATATCATGTATCTTTATACCAGGGCCATCTCTTTTCTCGCGAAAGCCTTGATGATGTGGGCTACAATCACAGAGAGTCTGCATAGAACATGAAATCTACATCATGATCTCACAACAAAATGCCCAACTGCAAAGACTGGCTTATATGGTGGAGTTGCCTTCCTGGCTTTAGATGCTTCTTTGTTTTGGCTTATATGCCAAATGCTTGCCCTTAATGCAAGGGAATATTATGAAGAAGATGAGGAGGACATCAAAGGTCAGTATGGGCAAGTATTGACAATTGAATATAACTGAGGAATTTTTTTTTATGTTTTACTTTGCTTCTGTCGCAATTGCGACGTTAGCCTCTAGCATTGCCGTCGCAATTGCTAGGCTGTTCGTCGCAATTGTGACAGACTCCCTGGCAATTGCGACAGAGTTGCTATAGACGCGATGCCAACTACCGTCACAATTGCGACGTCAACCTCTAGCATTGCTGCCGCAATTGCTAGGGCGCCTGTCGCAATTGTGACATACTCCATGGCAATTGCGACGGGGTTGCTATAGAGGCGACGCCAACTACTATCGCAATTGACATTAGCCTCTAGCATTGCTGTCACAATTGTGACGTCAGACACAAGAATTTGGATCTTGCTCTCACCCTTCTCATACACCTTCCATGAACTCCTAATTACATTAGAACCAGTAGCTTACACATCTGAGATTATATCAAATACGTCACAAACAAGAAGAAAGCTCTGTGGGAACAACCCCATCCTTTTTGTATGACTATAGTTAGTTCTAGAAGCTTTGCATTCAAGCATGTACCTCTACCATCTTTGACAGGAACTTAGCTGCCCTAGAGGTCTTGTTCGATTTATCATTGGTGTCATCGCTATCTTGAATTTTTAATATTTATTATTAGTCCCTACCTATATATAGGTAGAAAACTAATTTTTTCAGTTGCCCTCCATCAATTAATTTTACAATTAATAGTATTCAACTTCTAAGGTTTTAAAATAATTTTATTTTTTAATCAATTTTTAAACACTAATTCTTCTTTTTTGATTGGCCGATACCAATTTAAGTAGGGGTAAATTTAATTAATTGGCACGAGAATTCCAAAAATAGATTTATGGAATCTTCGAACATCTTCATCTAGTCACCAAAATTATGAGCAACACTGCCTCTGCACATCAATTTTCATCAAAATTTGTTTTAGCGTGTTTCTCTTCTCCACCATTCACAATCTTAGTTCATCAGACTGGCTCTCGACGAATCTAAATAGTCACTGTAACCCTTGTCACGTATGAGCAACACAATTTGTGGCACCTTTTTTTTGGATGAAAATTTTGTGAAAATTTTCATGAACTGGAATGTAAAATAGATACAGAAGCTTTGCAGTCACAAGCAGAGGCTGACAGTTCCCTTTCAATCTGAGCCAAATTTTCTATTTAGAGGATCAGTAAGTAATGAAAAGAGACTTAAAGCCACAACTTTTTAAAAATGTGTGTAGAACTAAGTTGCCGCACAAACAGAATCACAAATTGATTGACCATGTGGATAGTAGTCACCACAATCAAATGAACCCGTCAAATGTTTGAAACTCTCCATCAGCAATTCCTTAATATTTATCTAGGGTATTTGAAATAGCACTAACTGACTTCTCTAGCAAAAATCATGGTTATACATCCAGGTAGCAAATTTTGTCGATTTATATTTAAAGCTCCTAGCCACAAGCGGTGTTTCAAAGAAAAGATACAAATGTAGGGTTAGCTTATCATGCTTCGGTTTTTTCTCAAATAACTCAGTATCCATAGCTGACGAGGAGTGGCAGGATTCAAATCTATGGTTAACTTATCACGCTTGGATTTTTCATGGATAGATAAATGAGAACGGCATCCATCGATCATATTGATTGGCTTTCTCACAAATCCATGAGTCCATGGCTTAGGGTTTGGCCTCATCAAAGAGAGATCTTCATTTTGTGTGGTGCTCCTTTTCATTTTGTGTGGTGCTCCTTTCAATTTCTCTAGGTGGGGTGAAATAAATTTATCTTGGCATTTTGGCCTCTCAGAGCTGTCATATCGAAACCTCCTAGCCTCGGCTCTCCATTTAAGTCTAAAGAAATCTAACCAATGTCAACAATACCCAAGATGTCTCGTTCTCTATTTAACTATAGAGAAATCTAACCAGCATCAACAATACCCAAGATGTCTCATTCTGAGGGGACTCCAAATGCATTAAATGCTACAATAGTTCTACTTGCAGAGGATTTAATAGACTGCTAACTTTATTAAATCATCCGACTTAATTCTTATAACAATTTTAAAAATAAAAGATTGTTTTTTTAAAATTAGACCTGTAATACTAAGTATTACTGGAATTTATATTATATATTTTGTTTACATATAAAATTAATAATCAATACTAAATATAAAATCAATAAAAAATTTAAATATAACTTAATTTAGGACCACCAATTTTACTAATTTATATAGAAGATACATAAAATATCCACAGAATTCATCAGATAATATAGAAGATAGAGAGATATAGAGAACTGTCTATCCATGTTAGGGGCGTCTCCCACTTTTTGTTGTTGCAGGATTTTTTTAATGTTTCCTATTTTTCAATATTGGATTAGATTGTTTTTATGGTAAACTTGTTCCAAGCCAAAGCAAATTTAAAATTTAAATAAGCACAAAACACATGATAGAGGATGACTTCAATATGTATTTTATTAAGATATAATAAATAGAGTTGAGGCTTGATGTTTGGATGTGCATTATTGATTAATTTATTTTTTATGTATTTTTAGTTCAAATAATCTAATAGATTTGTGAACTGTAATAAGTTGTTTTTCTAGTTTCTTTGGATGGGCAATATATTTTATTTGATGAATTTTTGTTTCCATTTTTATTCAATAATTTTTTTTTCCAAGCCTAGACTATCATTTTGACATTTTGGACTTTCATGAATTTTTTTTCTTATTTTAGAAACTATTTTTGAAAATTTTGAACATTTCAATTATTTCAACTAACTCAACATTTTGATTACATATAGATATAATAGTATGGAAAACCTTTATATTGAAATGATGTAGTTAGTCCACTAAAAATGCACACATAGAATATACCTCTATATTTAAAAAATCTAATATAAATCATCTATAAAAAAATTCTAATATAAATTATTTTACATTTTATATCTTTAATTATTTAATAGCCTTAATTCAAATTTTATCTAAATGAATCTAAATTAATAATTTTCTAAATTTTGGTGGAATGAACATGCACTCAATAGATTCAATTTCTGGTCTGGTCTGATCTCAATTTGAATTCAATGTTCCAATTTAATTTCCCTCGAGCAAACCTCAGGATGACCTCACACTAATCAGGTAGTCTTGTACAAAGCTATTCAACAAGAAGTTTATTTTCTAGGTATGAATTGAAATTTGCACAATATAGGGACTCAAGTTCTCTCAGAGCTCTTATTACAGCTACGGATTGCGGATTGGAAGTTCGGGAGGGTTTATACTTATTAAATTAATTTGACCGATTGCTTGGTCATCGATTAGACAAAAAATTTAAACTTCGTGCAGATTCTAAAGACAAAAAATTATAACTTCGTACGGATTCTATGGATTTTGGCTTTTTTCGCTGCAAGATCTTATCGCTCTCCGAGACAGCCAAATCGGTCGAAACATTGTCGATCTCTCGTTCTCTCAGTCAGGAAAATCGTTGGTCATGTTTCAAATTTGGAGTTTGGTGTAATAGTTAACAATATGTCCAAGCGACGTCCAATTATTCCAACTCTGGTTGAAGGTATTTAAAAGAGAAGCCCGGCTGATAAGTCATAAAGCTCTTCTCATTTTTCCGTTCATTGCAGGAAAAAACACAATGCCTTCTTCTCTTGAAGCCACCCTGTCTGAAGTCGAACTCCCAGTAATCGATATCTCCGTATTTCCGCAGGACTTTGATGGTGAAGATCTGAGCCAGCTTCGAGATCATCCCACGCTTGCCAAACTGAGAAAGGCCTGCAATGAATGGGGGTTCCTCCTACTTATCAACCATGGAGTTCCAGTGGATCTGCTGGAAAAGGCACGGAATGTCGGCCGACATATATTGTCCCTGCCCACAGAGGTGAAAGAGAGAGCCTCAGCAACAGGTGATGTATTCGACGCTTATTTCCGAAATCTAAATTTCGAGTCCATTCGCCTTCAAGACCCAACAAATCTAGCTTCGATTGCCAAAATATATGCAAAAATATGTCCAGAAGGAAGCCCAATTTTTAGGTTTGTTGATCAACCTTTGTTTTTATTTTCCCTTAACACCGTATTTTGTTTTCCTCTGCCTAATGCTCGGAACTTTTTGCAGCGAAACAATGTCAGCGTACGCTTTGTCTGTATCAAATCTTGAAAAGAAAATCACTAAGATGATCCTCGCAAGCCTGGGTCTGGATGGAAACGCTTTATACAACTCTCACTTAAAAAAATGCGCAGCAGTATTGCATACAAACGGCTATCCAGCAAATAACCTATCTGTCGAGCCGGACGCACTTGCCATACAGATCCGGGGTGCCTCACAATTCTTCAACAAGATGATGTTGGAGGCCTTCAGATTCGATCTGAGGAGGGCGAATGGTTCAACGTTAAACCTCTTCCTCATTCATTCGTTGTCAATTTGGGGGACTCCCTTAAGGTATTATATTTTCTCTCTGCCCATACCATTTGAATGGTCTCTTTCCATTATTACGGCCCGATAAGAAATAGGGATATATAAATGTTTGCAGGCGTAGAGCAACGGGCGATACCGCAGCGCAGAGCATCGTGTTGTTTACAATGGTTGGAGAGATCGCGTTTCAGTTGGATTGTTCACTTTCTTTCCAGATGAGACGAACGTATGGGCGCCTGTTGAGCTTGTGGACAATGACAATCCGAGGCATTACAAACCTTTTACATACTCGGACTTGCTGGCATGCCGTAACATGGATAAGGACAATAAAGATAGAGCTACTTCACTCGAAGGATTCGCGGGTATATAAAGACTTTGATGCATTCAATTAATAATTGAATATTTTGAGTATCGACTCATTCACTATTTAATGAAATTTGATAGCGAGTATATTTAAATAAAAGAATTTCAAAGAAACTCGTAACAAGACAAGAAAATATCCACATTAGTATACTCTTTTTTAATTTTAATTTTTTTAATAAATTATGAAAGGTAGCAGAATTAAATATGACTTAATAAATAATAATATAGTTTGTTATGTACAATACATTTAAGGCTTTAATAAATATTATTTGTAAAATTTGGGGCGTGCTTCTTGAGATTAGAAGATTTTCTAGAATGGTTCTTGAGGCAAATTATTTGTTTCAAACATTATATAATTATTCCAAAAAAGCTAAACAATATAACTAGTTTTTTCTGTTTGATAACTATTTGTACTTAAAAAATAATTTAAACTATTATAATTTAAATTGAGACAAAAAAAATTAAAATATATTTTTCTTTTAGTCTATGAAGTTGCAGATCTCAAATGACATTCAATTAAAAAATCAATGATGAAAGGTATAATTCTTCTTTTCTTTGTCATTCACAAGGATCACTTAAATATGATTAACAAGAGGTAATGTTGTTTTGCATAGTGATTTTTTAAATAGTTTTCCTTCGATAAATTCTTAATTTTGATTAGAAAAGAGTAAGATTTTCTAGAATGGTTCTTTAAACAAAATATTTGTTTCAAACATTATATAATTATTTTGTAAAAGCTAAACAATATAAACTTTTTAAAACTATTATAATTTCGATTGAGACAATATTTTTAAATATATTTTTCTTTTATTCTACAAATTTGTAGATCTTAAATGACATACAATTAAAAATTCAATGATATAGGTTATAATTCTTCTTTTCTTTGTCATTCACAAGGATCACTTCAATATGATTAACAAGAGGTAATGTTGTTGTGCATAGCAATTTTTTTAATAGTTTTCCTTAGATAAAATTTTAATTTTGGTTAAAAAAGAGTAAGCTACAAAGAATAACTATATTCTATCCCTACTTTTGAACAAATGAAAAGAAAAGGAGAATTATTAGACAAATAGATTACATGTTTTGATGATAATATTTTATTGATAAAGGAGAATATATTATTAATTAATGAAGATCCTTGTCATTTTGTATTTAAAAAACCAATGAAAGAATTGATAATATATTCAATAAACAATTTAATTTTAGTAGGTTCTCTTAAATTTTGACAAGGTGATGAGTGATAAGAAACACTAATAATGTTTTGATGAAATTATATAAGCTTATGCATAGTTGAAGGTCCTTTGCAAATAAGGGACAATTTGAAGTTTGAAAATCTATTTATCAAGATAAAAAGTCAAGAGAGGATTGTTGGATATAGAAGTAGGTCAAGAGGATATCATTGGGAAATAGGGTCCTCTTAAGAAAAATTTGATTATTGGTACCTATATTGGGCATTAGAATAAGTAGCATTGATATGACATCATGAGCTTATAATAATTGAGCAAAAGAAGAGATAATTTATAGTGGAAGATGTGAAGTAGGTCATTGTGGCTCTCAATGTAGTAGAAGTGAAGATGTTTGCATCCCATCCTTATGAAGTTTAATATATCCCCTCTATAAATATGAAGCCTTGTAATCCTATTCAATTTTATTTTTTAATGCTTCTCAAATAGTTTTTAGATTCTATAACTCCATTGGATTTACTTGTACTAGTTAGAAAATGTCTTGGTTGTTTCAAAAAACGTTTGATAGCCCTAATGTTGGGGTAGCTAGTAGCTATAGTTTTCCTATGAATTAACTATTTTGTTTTTTCGAATGTGTTCAAAAGCTTTAAATATTGGTGATAATTCCAAACAATTTAAGTAGCTTCTTTATTTTTTTCGTTGATGAAAAATTATCATTATAAACTGAAACTTCATCATTGTAGGCATTTTGTGGATTGAATAATCACTATTAGTAGCTTAAAAAAATCATACACCATCCAATCATTTTTGGGAAAAAGAATTTCAAAAATAAAATAAAAATTTAAATCTTGCAATAAATATTTTTTTCTCAATTATAGCATAAAGAAAATCCTCAAGAATTCTACATATCAAACCTAGAATTTGCACAAAGGATTATAATTATATAGCTAAAATGACTTCTCCCTAATCAATGTTTATCATATACTTAATAGTTCTTTCGTCTAGTATGTAAAATATTGCAATCCTTTCCTTCCAACTTTTTTATTTGACTAGTTCAAGCAACAACTTGGATTAAAAAAATTAATTATATAGAACAAACACTTCAAAGTTTATTACTCATGCTCATTTTGAATATTTTAAAATGTAAATTTTCTCAGTTTTTATTATATTCAGTAATGAAGAAAATCAAATTTTAATAAGGAAAACTTGAAAAACTAATATTGTAATGATAAAAAATATCTAAACTATTTATAAATAAAATTCTACATTTTAAGAAAAATCTATAAGTTTGAAAAAGGAAATAAACAATAATATATTAAGCTACATATTGTTTATTAAACATTTGCTTTGCAACCTTAAATGTCTCTCCGCTTAGAACTTGGGTTGTAGTGAGAAACATGATAAACATGCATTCATATTTTAGAAATGTTATCTATAGAGTATGTTAAGATAACAATGCACTTTGTGGAGTTTCAAAACAACATCACTTGTACATAAATTTTGTTTCTCTATTTGACCAAATGTAATTGGTATCTAACCATAATATTTTTATTATTTGGAGTCCTTTTTTTGTAATATATAACCTCTATAGGCAAGTGGGATGCATTAGTGCTTCCATGTATCTTCCCCATATCCTCACTATAGGTTGAGCAAGCAGCATCGACATTATTTTATTTTTTAATATTAATTTAATTGTGTGGTTTCATGATTATTTTTTCTTTCTCTTGTGTCGTAGGTGGATTTATCCAATTATTTTTATTCAGAGCCCAAATTCCTTTTGTTACTTGGCATCCTTGATTTGGCTCTACATGTGTGAGTTTCAATCATTTTAGAGAGTTCCTTTAGGATTAACCAAGTTAGATTTAAAACTATTTTTTTATGTTGAATGATTGCTTCATTGTTTTGTGATGGGGTTCAAGGAGGGACAAAAGATGATAATTAAACACTAAGGATTAAAAGTATACCCAAACATAGGATTTCAAACAAACTTTCCTACAGGGCAGTAGTCACTAATTTTCTTTCTCATATTCCAAATTTGGCTCAAATTATAGGAAACTTTGGCAAAGTGGGTAATAGAGGTATTCATTTTGGAGAGCCCAACTTTGATGAAGATAGACCAAAGTTGGAGAGTGGAGCATAGTCAACTAACTCAAACCCTAATCTAAACAAGGAGGGTATGGTCTCGGAGGAAAGTACAACCTTCACTTTGTCTCTAAATGATGAGATGGTTTAAAAAAATAGAAATGAACATAATAGGCTTAAAAAATTTGTAGTTTTTTTTTGTGTCCATGTATATTAAAATTCTCCCAACTATAAAATTTCATGATGATTTGATTAACAATACTTTGAGTAAAAATATGAGCATTCTGGTTAGCTTTAGCCAGATGATTCAAAAAGGGAATTTTGTTCTCTTCTGTAAAAATAAGAAGGTGTGGGAGAAAGTTCTAAAAAGAGGAAATTAATTTTTATTGAAACCTTAATTTAATGTTATTTCATGGTCTCCTAAGAATATGGCTTATCATCTCCTCTCTTGTGCTTCACCTCTTTGGCTAGAGATGAAAATTGTCAATCCTAACTTTTGGCGTTTATTCCTTCAATTTTAAAATCCATAGGGATTATTCTACAAGTTGAAGACCCTAAGATCACTCTTCTTCATATCAATGCTAGAATATTCATTTCTTTCCGCCCAAATTTTGTTTTCCCCAAAATTATTTTCGTCAATTTTGACACTAAATCTTTTAGTTGGGACTTGGTAAAGTTAGAAGATCTTGGGGCTTTCTTTTACTATAAAGTTAATGGAAATAATAGGAAATAATAATCCTCTTTTAAGTATATTAAGAATGGTTTCTCTATCTCAACCCCTAATTTGGGTGATTCTCTCCATAAAGAGAATTTAGTTAACAAGAATATACATAATTTTTGTAGCTCATGCCCTATTGCGTTAAGTCCGAATTAGTAGACAATAAATATTAACTATGACAAGGAAAAAAAATAAAAATATGGAACTAGTTATTTTCTCTTACCAATCCTTTGATTGCGGAGGAGTTTGAGGTAGGATTAGCTAGTTCTTCTAGTAGTTTGGAAACCCCAAACCTATTTTCTTGTCAACCTACCCAAATATGTGTTGAAAGAGAAAAGATAAATCCTCATTATGCCTCAATATTAAATACACAACAATTTTGTCTATCTAACATTAATTATAAGGCTATGAAACATGATAATATAATTATGTAGGCTATTGAAAAAATAAGGATATCTATTAATACCCCTTTCCATATTATGGATAATTGCACCAAGACTCCCACTAATAATAATTGTTAATGTCATTGTAGAAAATGAAGATGGATTTATTGAGGTGATTAGAGACAAAAATAATACTTATGAGATATCCAATAGAAATAATGTTTTTGAAAAATAAAATAAAGTTAAGAATTCAAACATTCCTTCTTGTTTTAATAGCAGTTGTAGTGACCCCGCACCCCACCCCCCCACCTCCCCACCCCCAATTTTTATTATTATTATAAAAAAACATTAAAAAAAAAGGTTGAACACAAACTTGATAAGGTGGGAGGATATAAAGATGAATGGAAAAGAAATGAACTCTATTTTTTGGAATAAGATGAAAAAACTACTCAATATAGTTGATACTCTTTGTAGAATGAAGAATGAGTATAATAGAATTTGGTATATTTGGTGTAACAATTAGTCTAATAAGAAGAGAACCAATTTCAAAGTCTATAGATTCTACTTAAATTCTTCTTTGCTTGGTTTTGATTAGTCTAATGGTAGCAGTCTTATCTATGTTCTGTCTTCTAGTATATTTTACCACTCCCCCATTTAGGCTTTCATCATAGTTAATAATTATACGGATGATGTTTGTAGATCCAACAATCCTTTCTAGCTTAATACTTCTCTTCTTAAAAATGATAACTCCTTGGAAGCCATTAGAACTATCATTGTCCTCTATAATTTTTTTGAGAAGAGTAATCTTAGAAATGAGTGCGAGTGATTAATTGATGTCTAGAGGAAAATATTTCAATTGATAGGAACCAAAGAGGCTATTGCTAGAAACTACAGTTAAAATTATTTTTAGAGGGGACTTAATACCATTGAAAAAGATCTCCAATTCAAATGAGATGATTAGATTCTGGTTAAAAAGTGCATTAACACTAAATCCCAAAAGGTTAGAAAAAAAGGCCAAATGGATTAGGAAAGGAGATAGAGGCACTACATATTTCTTTAAATTGATTAAAGCCAATAAAATTAGAGAAGAAATTAAATGAATTCAAAATGAGAATGGATTCATTAAAAAATGTAGTGAAATCCTCAATACTTTTGTGCAATTCCTTAGAAATACCTTTTCCTCAAAAGTTCATAAACATGACTAACTCTACTTTGAACATTTGCGTTAAGCTCATTCCAAAAACTGGTAGTCAATGCCAATCTAATCTTCTTTAAATAAGTATTGATCTCAAATAAATGAAAGAAGCCATTGCATCAATGGCCAATGTGAAGTTCTTAGGAGTTGATGGACAGCTTGTTGAATTTTATAAGGCTAATAAAGAATGGATATCCAATGAATTTATCAAACTTTATGCTCGAATACTTTGAATTTGGCACCCTGATACATCCTTCTAATAGAAGGGTTATCAAACCCTAGCCTTAGTTTTAGGATGCCTCTTTTGTTCAAAACTAGAGATAATTAACATTATTAAATATCTCTTATAATGTTATTTCTTAAATTTTCGTAGAAGAATATTGATATTCTTAACAATAATATTTCCAAGACTTAAGATGGATTTATTATGGGTGGATGCATCTTAGATAGCCTTTTGACCATTTTGGAGGCTATGCATTGGGCCAAAAGAGTTGATCATGATGTATCCATGATTTTGTTGGATTTAAAAAGTGCTTATTATATAATTGAATGGGATTTTATGTTTAAAATGTTAAAGGTCTTTTTTTTTCCTCCTTACTATTGCACATAGAATTAAGTTATTCTCAAGGAGAATTTTTTTTTTTGTTAATGTTAATGGTGTAGTTTTTTATCCTATCTCCTTTGGCTAATCTATAAGACAAGGATGCCACTTGGATCCAACTTTGTTTGTTATTGTTGTTGATGCATTTTCTTATATTATTAGAAGCAGCCAATTTTGTACTGTTGTTAATGGGATATTCTTTCAAATAATGATGATTTTCTTCTTGAGAAATTTTCTAATGATACTACCATATTTTGGAGATAAGTGAGGGTAATTTTGATAACATGCGTGATAGAAATCAATTTTTCTGCTTAGCTTCAGGAGCCAATATGTCTTCCATGAAGTGACTTGTTCTAGGTTTGGCACACACTCATCCTGAATAGATTAGTAGAAATAGATATAAGTGGCAAGGGTCTAATGATATTGTGAGATATTTGGGAATTACTTTTTCTTTAAATCCCTCTACCAAAGATATGTGCAATAAGATCTTTAATAAGGTAGAGAAAAAATAAACTAAATCAAAAAATCACATGATATCCATTGTAGTGCAGTCTCAAACTGTATAGAAGTTCTTTCTTCTCATGCAGTTTACTACTCTTCAACTTGGATGTTAGCAAACTATCAATAAAGTAAGCTGGAAAAAAGTTTAGAGACTTTTTAGGGTCCGATTGCAGCTGCAACAAGAAAAGCCATTGTTTGAAATGAGATTGGTGTTGTTCTTCAAAAAATGTGGGGTAGGGAGGGAGGCCTTGGGCTTGGGCGTAAGTAATGTAGATTTATCATAGTAAAAAGTTTTTGAATTTAAGAATGTGCTTTTAATAAACCATTTAAAAAAAAGTGTTGAGATGAAATTAATACCAAGAAAATATCATAAAATATCATAAATTTGTTGGAATGATTATTTGGAAACAAGATACTAAGGGTGGAGGAGGGGGGGGGGGGGGGGGGGGGGTTGCTAATGGATACAATTGATTAATTGTGTGTTGTCTTTGATGTAACACAAATGCCATATCAGTTGACTTTTAATGCATGCCGAGCTCATTTGGTCAGTGAAGGCAATTTTCCTAGTCTACCAAGCATTCCTGAGTTTACTCCATGCAAAAGGTAGTTTCTACCAAGCTCACTCAGGGGTTGATGAGAGTTAGGTAGAAAAGAGTATTAATCAAGCTTGCTCGATTAACAAAAGGAAAATTTGAGAAAAGTCAATGTTAACCAAGTTCACTCAGTTACCAAAGAGATTTTATAAGTTCACAATGTTTACTGAGTTCTTGTTGGTTAACATAGGAAATCACTTCAAAATTAGTTTCTACCAAGCTGGGTTGGCTAATAAAGAATTTTCTTGTTTTGGCATGTAAAGGTCAATTATTTTACCTATTGATTCTAGCCAATTAAGGTTATGAATATTGGTTATTCTAATTTTTAGTTGAGCTAACTTAACAATCTAAAAGGTACAAGTAAAAGGCCAAGTTGTGATTTCAAAGTTGGTGAGATGCAAGTTGAATAAGTTGAAAGAGATAAGAAGAGAGGAAGAAAACTTGAATGATAAGCTGATATCCTTATGGAGCATAAAAGTGTTATTTGATCGAGAAGGATCAAGTATGAACCAAAACAAAGATTTGTAATCAACAGTTCAGTTGCATCACAAATCAGGTCATTTTATTGTCACTCTCTAACCATTTTAGTAGTGATCTAAAATCTCTTAATAGAGTTGGTTTAACAACCATTTTAAAAAACTCTAACAAGGTGGCAATTCCATTGAATTGTTTTGAGACCTTTTGCAAGGCCACTCCTAATAGGGTGATTAAATCCCTTAATAGGGTCACACCTAATAGTGTGTTTTGTAACCTTTAACAAGGTTGGATCCTAATAGGGCTCACTTCAAAAGAGTGAAAAATGGTAACTAGTTACATTGGTTGTTTTTCCCAAATTGGGTTTCCATGTTAAATCTTGGTTTCTCATGTGGTCATTTTATTTATTTTATGCTTGCAAGTGATTACTAATAACATATTAAAATTTACTAAAGCAATTCACACTCTTCATCTACTGAGTCACAACAATTTTTTGTGTGTTTATCGAGTATAAGTAGTGACAGTTTTATTAGTCTAAATTTTATAGTTGACATCTAAGGGATCTGGAATTTATTTTAGTTGTAACTGATTCACCCTCTCTCTCAATTGCTCCTCTTATATTTTCAACAATTGGTATCAGGGCTTTTGGTGCTTGCAAAGATGGTTTCAAGGACCTAAGCCAAAGATCATGATGTCTTACAAGAGAGAGATTCCAAAGCTTAACAGAGATAACTTTGTAGCATGGAAAAGACCAATGAGGCTTCATCTAGCTACCATCAGTGATTCAGGATGTAAATATCTCAATGAAGAATATAAAAGTTCCACTAGAACATTCTTAGTTGATGATATTACTAAAAAGAAGAACCTAACATCATGATTATTGACATTGCATCTGCTCTTAGTTATGCCAAATTTGATAAGGTCAACGACTAGAAAACTACTTTTGATATGTGGAAAAAATTGAAAGAAATTTATGGGCGTGATGAAAATGTAAGAAGAGAAAAAGTAGAAAGCCTTAGAGGGAAATTTGATCAAATGAGGATGAGAGAAGATGAAAATGTTGCAAAATATGTGGAAGAATCAAGGCCAGTGTTAGTACAATTAGAGCATCTAGAGGAGAAATCAAAGAAGAAATTGTTGTAAGTAAAGTTCTCAAAAATTTTCTTCACATCTATGTAATTAGAGTATCTACCATTCAAGAAAAGAGATTTGATCCAAATAAAAAATTAAGCTTGGATGCCCTAGTAGGAAGATTGACAGCTTTTGAACTAGATAACTTTGACAACTACGTTCCTACTTCTAAGAATATTGAATCTACATTTGAAGCTAAACTCTCACTCAAAGAAAAAGGAAAGAAAATAAAAGATAATCAATTAGAAAGTGAGGAATAAACTAAAGAAATTTCAGACAATGATCTTGAAATTGTTGAAGCTTTACTTGCAGAGAAATATTCCAAGAGCAGAGGAAAGTAAGAGAAGAAAAGCCACAAGTACAAAGGCAAGAAGGAATTCAAAGGTTGCAAATCCTACAAAGACAAAGGTAAGAAAACTTTTTTCATGGCTAACGATTGTGATAACAATGAAGATGAAATATTGTATATTACTGTAAAATATGAATCTGATAATGAAGGAGATAAGATGGCACCTATCTCTCATGTTAGCAAAAATGACACATGGATAATAGACAGTGCATGTTCTCACCATATGACTAGAGACAAAACTAAGTTTGAACATTTTGAACACTATGATGGAGGTACTGTAAGGTTTGGAAACAATGATACTTGTTGCATAAAAGGGAAAGCTTGAATCTCATTAACCAATGAACTTGTATGTGATAATGCCTATTGGGTTGAAGGACTAAAGCATAATTTACTAAGTGTGGCACAACTAAACAACATTGGATTCAATGTAGAATTTATGAATGGAAAAACAAGACTGCTAGATAACCAAGGTAATTTGATTGGATTAGGTAGGAAAACAAAAGGTAACCTATTTTATCTTGATCTTGGTGATTGTTCATGGTTCATTGCTCAAGTAGAAGAAAGTTGGCTATGGCATAGAAGACTATGTCATGTGAACTTTTATAATATGGTCAAGATTAGGAAACCCAAAAGCGTAAGAGGTATTCCTAGTTTGAAGAAACCTGATGTTGGATTATGCAAGAATTGCCAAATTAGTAAAATGGGAAAGACTAGTTTTAAGAGTAGAAACTATCAGTTAGAAGATGTCTTGGAAATTGTGCATACTAATTTATGTGGACCCATTGGAATAGAAACTTATAGTGGAGAAAAGTTTTTCATTCTTTTTGTTTATGATTATTTTAGAATAATGACTGTTATGTATCTCAGAGAAAAATTAGAAGCTTTTGAGAAATTCAAATGGTATCTTGCTAGAGGAGAAAAAGAAATTCAAAAAAGATTGAAATGCTTTAGACTAGATAGAGGTTGTGAATTCATCTCAAATGAATTCAACAATTTTGGCATTGAAAGAGGAATCAAAAGACAAGTATCAACCTCTGGCACTCCTGAGTAGAATGGAATAGCTGAAAGAAGAAATAGATCCATCATGGATTATGCAAGGACAGTAATGATTGAGAAGAATGTTGCTATCAAATACTGGATGGAAGTTATCAGCACTATAGTTCATACTTTGAACTGAGTTTAGTTGAAGAAGGACTCAAACAAAACTTCCTATGAACTATGGTATGGCTACAAACCCAATGCAAGTTACTTGAAAGTATTTGGCTGCAAATGTTATATCTTGAAGGAATCTAGAAAAAGAAAATTCGATGTATTTCTAGGATATTCTTGTAGAAGTAAAGCATACAAATGTCTGAATTTGTCCACTCACAAAATCATAGAAAGTGCTCATGTAAGAATTGATGAGTTTGCACAAAAGACTAAAGAAGGAAGCAAAAAGGAGCTAGAAGATTATAGAAGATTTGTTTACTATGAACCCAATACATTCCCAACACATTTGACAAAAAGGAGACTTCATCTCCCAAGCTCTCCAAATCTCCATCAGCTACCGAGTTGTTGTAAGTGCAGACAAAGTCACAAGGACCTAAGTCACATTCAGAGGCTATCGAGTTAGTGCATACTGAGTTTGAAGAACCCAACACACAAATAAAAGCACCCAAGCAAAAAGTTAAAATTCAAAATGAAGACAATATAGTTCATTCAAAAGTCAAAGAGCTTGTAATGGCTAAATATGTCAAAAAGCATCATGCACCTGATCAGATTATTGGAGAAAAATCTAATGGAATAATGACAAGAAGAAAACTAAAAGGTACATGTTTACTTGCTGAATTTTAAAGTAGAAGTGTTAAAGATGCATTGGAAAATGAGAGTTGGATTGAGGCTATGAATGAAGAAATAAAGTGGATAGAAAAGAATAAAACTTGGACTCTTGTACCTAGGCCCAAAGACAAAAATGTGGTTGGTACAAAATGGGTATTTCGATGTAAGCTGAATGAAGATGGAAAAGTGTCAAGAAACAAGAAAGCTTGGTATGTAAAGGCTATTCTCAAGAAGAAGGTATTGATTATGGTGAAATTTATGCCCTTGTTTCAAGATTAGGTGTTAGGACTTTATTGGCTTATGCAGCTCACAAATGATTCAAAGTATATCAAATGAATGTCTAATCTACATTCTTGAATGAAATTCTTGATGAGGAAGTCTACATTAAGTAGCCAGAAGGTTTTGTTGATCCAAATAAAAGGGACATAGTTTGCAAATTACACAAAGCCCTATATAGTCTTAAACAAGCTCCTAGAGCCTGGTATGAAAGACTACATAACTATTTGATACAGATTGGTTTTCAAAGAACAAATTATAATAATAGTCTATATATCAAGGAATGACTAGGCAAGAAGATTGTATTGGCATAATTTTTTTGGATGATACTCTACTCACAAGAAATGATGATTTATGCAAAGCATTCTTAGAACAAATGAATAAGGAGTTTGAGATGTCCATGTTTGGTGAAATAAAATTCTTTGTTGGATTGTAGATACAGTAGAACAAAAATGGTATCTATATCACTCAATCTAAGTACATCAAAGATATACTCAATAAATTTGGAATGGAGGATTCAAAAATAGTTGGAACCCCCATGTGTACTAGACTTAATCTTACAAAAGATGATGACTCCAAAGAAGTAGATCAGACCTTATATAGATCAATGATTGGGAAATTATAGTATGTGGTTCATACAAGGCCTGATATTGCCTTAGCAGTTGGGATAGTAGCAAGATTCTCAGCTAAACCCAAAGAAAACCACATGATAGCAAGAAAAGGAATCTTGAGATATCTAAAAGGTACTGAAGACTATGGCTTATGATATAAACTTGGAGGAAACCTTGACCTAAAAGTATTTATTGATTTTTATTGGGCATGAAATCCTGATGACAAAAAGAGCACCAATGGTGGAGAATTCTTTCTCAAAACTATACATCTCAATCCACAACAAAAGTAGAATATGTAGCAGCAATAGTGAATTGCTCTAACATTGTTTGGTTCAAACAGTTGTTGGAAGGAATTAAGGTTAAAATCAAAGATCCAATAGTGATGTATTGTGATATCACAAGTGCAATCAACATATCAAAGAATCCAATGATGCATTCCAAAACCAAGCACATTGCTATCAAATATCACTTTGTAAGAGAATTATTATAGGTCAAACAAATCAGATTGGAATATGGGCGTACAAAAGAAAAAATTGTAGATATATTCACCAAGCCATTACCTAAGGGTGAATTTTTGTATCTAAGAGGTAAGCTGGGGGTCATTTCCCTATCTAAAGTTCACTAAATAAAATTTTGTGATGCATCAACAAGAACAAAGTTAAAAATCAATCAATTGATGTAGTATAACAAGGACATATTGTAGATGAATATGTACTCAAGGTATGTTGATACTAATCAGAATTGTCTTTGGCTTGTGTTGTCAAAGAGGGAGAAGTTTATTGTCATATCTTTCTAAACTTTTGCAAAGGGATAAGTTAAGAAGTTCATTCATAGAGGGAGAACACTAAAAGAAAAATTTTCTATATAAAATCAAAGAGGGAGAAACTTTCTGTCACATGGAGTCTTGTTCTCAAAATTTCATTGTTCTATGACATGTCGTGTTGCCATCAATGCCAAAGAGGGAGATTGTTGGATACAATTGATTAGTTGTGTAGTTTCTTTGATGTTACACAAATGTCATATCAGTTGACAGTTAGTGCATTCCAAGCTCACTCAATAAGTGAAGATAGTTTTCCTAGTCTATCAAGCATTCCTAAGTTTACTCTATGCAAAAGGAAATTTCTACCAAGCTCACTTGGGCATCGAAGGAAGGTAAGCAGAAAAGAGTGTTAACTAAGCTCACTTGGTTAACAAAAGGAAAAGTTGAGCACAATTAGTGTTAACCAAGTTCACTTGGTTATGAAAGAATTGTTTTAAGTTTGTAGTGTTAACTAAGCTTCTATTGGTCAACATAGGAAATCGCTTCAGAATTAGTTTCTACTGAGCTAGGTCGGCCACCAAAGGATCTTTTTGTTTTGGCATGTAAAGCTCAATTATTTTACCTATTGATTCTAGCCGACTGAGGTGATGAATATTGGTTATTCTAATTTTTATTTGAGACAACTTGACAATCTAAAAGGTATAAGTAAAAGGTCAAGTTGTTAATTCAAAGCGTGTGGGATGCAAGTTGAATAAGTTGAAAGAGATAAGAAGAGAGGAAGAAAACTTGAAGGATAAGTAGGTATCCTTGTGGAGTATAAAAGTATCATTTGATCAAGAAGGATCAAGTATGAACCAGAATAGAGATCTATAATCAAAAATTTAGTTGCATCACAAATTAGGCCATTTCATTGTTACTCTCTAACCATTGTAGCAGCGATCTAAAATCTCTTAATAGAGTTGGCTTAACAGCCATTTGTAAATACTCTAATAAGGTGCCAATTCCATTGAATTTTTTCAAGACCTTTTGCAAGGCCACTCCTAATAGTGTGATTAAATACTTTAATAGCATCACACTTAATAGTGTGTTTTTTAACCTTTAGCAGGGTTGGCTCCTAATAGGGCTCACTACAGAAGTGTGAAAAACAATAACTAGTTACATTGGTGGTTTTTCCCAAATTGGGTTTCCACATTAAATCTTGGTGTCTCATGTGTTCATGTTATTTCTTTTATGGTTGCAAGTAATTACTAATAACATTTTAAGATTTACTAAAATAATTCACACTTTACATTTACCAAGTTACAACAATTTTCTATGTGTTTATTGAGTATCAGTAGTGACAGTTTTATCAGTCTAAATTTTATAGTTAACATCTAAGAAATCTAGAATTTATTTTAGTGGTAACTGATCCCCCCCCCCCACCCCCCTAAGTTACTCCTCTTATATTTTCAACCAGGGAGTGGGGGGTGAATTAGGATCTTAAACTTTTACTTCCAAAATCAAATTACTGAATTCACACCTAGATCATCTCATATAATAGTTCTATCAATAAAACTATGATTTTGAATAGTAAATAAATATATCACATCCATCAAAAATTCAACACATGACAGAAATGATTTGGCAACCCATAAACACTTCAATGTTTCATCACTATTGCAACAATAAAGTTAACCTATTAGGGTTACAATCTTTTATCATAATATGTGATCTATTCTATGAGTGGTCTTCTCTATTAAAATATTCATGGATGTTAAGTCCTACCTTGTTAAATGATTTCACACTTACAATTAAGTAAGGCCTCCATTATGAGATATACATAGACCTCTTAGGATCACCTAGTTAAGAGATTTTCCCTAATTCAATCTTGCTAAGAGATGATTCATTATTGAATCCTTAGGTTTCTCTACAAGATGATGTTGGATCTGCTCTATTCAATATCTAATTTGATCTTTCAATCTGGCATCTCCTTTTAGTCCTTCACTATTTCAATTGTCTTTGTCAGATCTAATTTTAGACTTAGCATGTCTTTCTCTATTATGTTGTTGATGCCTTGTTCACTTGCACATTTGTTCATGCATTCTTTCTTTCATATCTTTTTTGATTCTATAGTTTGAATACTCCTCAAATTGATATTCTTAAAAAGTTATGTTTCACAATCAATAGTTTATAATTCATCTTGTTTTATCATTTCCTTTTGGTTTTATGATTTCTTGATTCACATTCCTCGGGTTGTTACCTTTTATAATGACATGGAATCTTCATCTTAAGTATCTCTAAAAAAATTAAATATCATATAGAAGTCAATTAAAATGATTTATATACTTGTTTGCACAACTACAAACTCATATAAAAAATTGAATTGCTTTGTATTTGAATAGGCTGATACTTATTCGTAAAGAAAATTTATACTAGCACCCAACTTCTATTTACATGTTCATCTCTATTTTCTTAGAAAATATATCTTTTCAATTTACTTGGTCTCTACTCTAATAGCTCAACTTACATATGTGCTTGATCCCAACTAGGGTGCTTAGTGATCACTAATATTCTCGGCATGTAATGCAAAATGAACATGTGCTTCTATATGCTCAACCCTCACTAGATGACTCAGTCATAGTGATGACAATTCATCCTTGCCTAGTAAATGACTAAGTTTTTGAACACTAATAAACAAAATAAGCTTAGGGATCAACAATCTCCCCCATTGACATTAGTTGCAAAAAAACTTTGTGATGAATAGTCATTGTGTCAAAAGGTACTCCCCCTGAGACTATAATCTAAATTTGTAACATGAAAAAGTTCTAGTGCTATGATATATAATGTCTTTGATTCTGATTTCTTCTTTGATTTCCTCCTTGTTGTCACTTCCCCCTTATTTTCATTTCAAGAATAGTCATTTCCCAAGTGTTTTTCCCTTATGACTTGGATCTATTGGGGTTATCTTTTTCTTATCAAACAATTATTTATGGCTTGCCAAAATGTTTGCATACTATTTATTCCAATGGTTTTGTATTTTCTCCAAAACATGAAACTAAATTTCTAGTTTGACAACTAGATCAATTAGACCGTTAATATGTGAAAAATGTGCATCCTTCTTCAAAATAAATAGTGTAATAGACACTTATCTCTAAATTATTTCCAAATGCAGTAATAACTAAATTTAGATTAATATCAACTTATTCCTTATTTCATTGTCTCTAGCTATGAGCCCAACTAATCGTTGCTAACCAGTTGTCAACTTATAATATGGAATTGAGCTTGAACATGCATTCTTGCCAAATGAAATAGTGCTTTCCCTGATGCAGGAGCACTAGCACAAGAAAAGGTCCTCATGGAATATGAAAGGTGGATTAAAGGAAAAGAATACTATGAACCAATAAAGTGGCATGTTCTAGAGCCTATGATGGCCTTAGGAGATTTTCAAAATGCTAAAGATGTAATGAATCGTAAAGGGCCTGTTAAGGACCTTAGGATCACAAATCATAAAAAAAAGGGTAGAAAGGACCTATGGATTCAAATAGAGCCTTTAGGAGTCCTAGATTTATTAATCTAGTCTAGAGGACCTAATAAGCAAGTTGGCAAGGTTAATTAGTTATTTTAAGCAATAAAGTGAAAGTTAGAAATTCAAATGGTTAGTTCTCTTTTGGAGGGAAAGTTGTTTTGGGAATTTTTATAATAACCAAGCTTGGAAACTGATTCAAATCAGTTGGATTAGTTTCTAGGAAGGTTTAATGATCTTTTTGAGGCATTGTATGATAGACAACAATTGTAGAGCATCATTTTGTACAAACTATCCATGAAAATGAATGAATATTCTGTATTGTCAAAGAAATATTGATCTTGTTTAGTTAGTGTTGTGTTTATAAGTTGTTCTAACATTGGAGGAAATTTCATTTGTGTAAAGATTCATTGTATATGCCTTTAAGTTTTTTTTTGATATTTGTTCTTGCATTTTAGTGTGAACAACATTAGGAATAATTATTTTCTTTGCTAATTTTGACAAAAGTTTATGTTTGGATGATCATTCCATGAATGACTTGCTGATTCTTAAGGAATGAATCATACCTAACTTGTACAATAATGTTCTAAGTATGACATAGGTAGATAAGAGCTTGTTGATGGTGATCACCCAAGAAAGAAGTGGGAATTATGAATGAAAGTGCAGGTAAGAAGTGATAGCATGAGTTGTAGCCATTAGAGGCTATTTTTTAATGACATAAAGTGATTGGGTATGCCAAGAAAAAAGGTGAATCCACCCTTGTTTGATCCAAAAAGTGTGGGGAGAAATTTTAATTAGAAAGCCCATGTTTTTTAGGATTAGGGAAGCAATTTGAGGCTTTTGGTGTTGCAAACACTTTGAGTCTAATTCCTCTTGGATTTATGACATTGAAGACCTAAGAAGAGAATTTCTAAAGTGGAGAGACTAGAAGGCAAAGATACCTCATAACTACTTTGTTAATTTCCTCACCTTTTGTGCATCTTAGAGCCACCAAATAGTGATAGTCAGGTTTGGTCCAAAAGAACCCTAGGTAACCTTTGGATATGTTGAAGAATAGCCAAATGGGTATCTGAAAAGCCATAGCATCAATTTAATTCTTTGGGAGACTTGGAAAAAAATCAAGCATCTTTATTGCTGGAGGCCTAACTAGGGAAACTAGGCCTAAAAGGAAAATTGAAGAGTTTAGAAGTGTTAAAGAGTTGATAATTGTTTGAAACCTTAAGAATTGTTAAATCCAAGTCATAACCATCAAAATATATCAACCTTAGCATTTGGAACCTTGACGAATCTTGCCAAGTTTTAGTCTTCCACTTTCAAAGCTTTTAGTCCTCGATAAAGGTTAGTGTGTTGCAATGGACCTAAGCTAAAATATTATGTCATATCACACAATAATAAAATCATTTATTTATTTATAAAAGATTTATTTTATCACATAGAAATTAAATTAATTTTGAGTTGAGTCATTCAATTATTAAATTATTAAAATTAATTATGAATTAAATTAAGGTATTCATTCATAATATTCATTTAGATTTAAAATAACAAAAGAGGGGAAAGGAAACAAATATTCATTTATTAGATTATTAAAATTAATTATGAATTAAATCGAGAAACTCCTTCATTATTGATTTAAATTTAAAATAACACAAGATGGGAAAGAAACAAATATTCATTTAATACACAAACTTAGTTGAGTAAATCTATGCTAAAGCGAATTGACACAACATTTGAACACGGCTTTCCATACCTTCTAAGTGGGAATAAATGATGGAAAAAGAGGCCAGAAAAGAGGATGGAATAGTGTAAAGACTAGCAGGCAGCATGAAGAGATCAGACAGAGAGGAGATAACGTAAAGGCATAGGCAGATATCACGCCAACAAGAAAAGACAGTGACAACCTCATAGCAGAGGATTTCAATCCAAAATAGCAGCAACATTCCCCAACACGTGGAATAGGTTTAGGTTAAAGCGTGGATTTTGCATATGTGAGTATGAGTTATAATGTTTATAATTCATAAATAAAAATATGATAATAGTTATAATGGTTATATTGTTATATGTTATAATAATGATGATTGTTAGATAATAATAATTAGAATATTTTTTTTTTTAAAGATATAAATATTTATTCAAAGTCTTTCTAAGTCATGATTTAAGTTGTTGATCATAATGAGAATCAAAGTAAATTATTAATAAAATATATGTGAGAAATAAAAGATTTGGGTGTTAATCTATGAACACCATTTAAGACTCAAAGCATGGAGGATGAGAAATATTTAAGATCTCCATTCCTACCATAGCTGAGTGTGATAAATAAAGACTTGGGTGTTAGTCTATGAACACCATTTGATATTCATAGCATGGAGGATAAGAGATATTTAAGATCTTCATTCCTGCCATGGCCGAGTGTCGATATCGTAGCATAGAGCATGTGAGATATTTAAGATCTCCATAGCTACTATGGCTGATAATAAACATCTAGAATATTATGAAGTTGCTAACATATGCATATGTGAATAGCTTTGGATAAAGGATGCCTATCCAAGAAGAATCTTAAGTGCTGCACTCCCGGGATGATGACAAAATAGATATGAGCTATGAAGCCAGATCTGGAGATGTCTTTAAGATTGGGAAATAATTTAGAGGGTAGAATAATATAATTAGTATTATTTCTATTATAATTCTAACATTTTTTTCCTATAGGTATTACATGACTTTAATCAACCAATTTAGTGGGAACATTACAATGGTATCAGAGCCTAGTCCTGCTACCTGTGGGAAGTGACTACAATAGTAATGGCCAAGCAAATAGCTCAAGAACTAAGAAACTTCATAGAACAAACCAATGAAGGATTTGAAAGGATTGAAAAACTCTAATAGAATTATCCTTGAAACAATACAAAAATTGAGTAACAATAATAATGAAAGGCCCAACCTACATAGAGATCACCATTCTTCCCATGAGGAATATGAGCCTTCATCATAGAGTTCAACACCCCAAGAAACCTTCCCATCTTTTATTCCCAAAGAAGAAACTATTAGGGAAGAGGAGGCTACCCCACATAGTGTGGAAGAAATTGGACAAATGTATGCTAACTTGGATCCCCACCTACGACAACTAATTTCTTTTAAGGAGTACTATGAATCTAAACTTTTGGAAATGAGTAAGAAACATCATATAGATAAAAACCTTCAAGGGAAGATAAATAATGTTAAACTACTATGCTTTGATGGTTTAGGAGAAGATACTACTCAAGCCTAGGCCCAAAAATTAGACACATACCTATCTTATAGTCCAATGATAGAAAAAGATGCCATTAATTTTTCTAGACTACATTTAAAGGGATCAACCCACAAATGGTGGCATTGTGGCCAAAACTCTTTAGGACTCAAAAAGCTCACCTCCTATAGTGAATTTACACAAAAATTAATGAATAAGTTTGATTTAAGAGACCTTGAATGGTATTACCAAGAACGTACCCATCTCAAACAAACTGGAACAATAGAAGAATTTGCCAATAAATTTTAGGTTCTAAACATAATAATCACTAACTTATCCCAAGGACAACTCACATATATATTCATAGAAGGACTAAAGGATTCCATTAAAGCTCTAGTCAAACCTTTCAAACCTCAAAACCTTAAGGAAGCTATTCAAAAAGATAAGAAAATTGAATCAAATACACCCAAGGAAAGACCCAAGAATTTCCCTCCAAAATCACCCTATCAAAATCATGGATCTAGGAGAGATAATAGAGAAAAATTATGTTTTTCTTGCAACAAACCATGGAACAAAGAACATCATTGTCCAAAGGAAGAAGAATTGCATCAGAAGGATATTTTCTTTAAGTGTAAAGAACCCTAGGATCGAGGTCATCATTGCAAAAGAGGAAGATTGAACCAAATAGATGAAGTATGCGAAGATGAGAAGGCAAACAAGAGAATAAAGACTGATGAAGATGGACAAGGAATATTAGCTATTATTTTAGAAGGTAATAGAACATTTTAGATCAAAGGTGAAATTAAAAAGCAAAGAATAATTGCCTTGGTAGATACACGGGCCTCACATGACTTCATTAGTAAACACCTTGCAGTCAGAAGGAAGTTGCAGACATAAGAATTCAATGGATTTAAAGTAACTTTCGGGAATGGAGCTATTGAACGATGCACTAGGATTGTACCTAATCTAGAGGTCACCCTTGGAGGCCACACCATTAAAAGGAACTTTTATGTGGCCAATATTCATAATGATATTATCCTAGGAATGCCTTGGATAAACTCATTAGGGCGATTCATCATGGATGGTCCTAACTCAAAAATTTGTTTTACTCATGAGGGGCATGAAATTACACTTAAAGGATTACCAGATGGGTCCCCAAAGGTAGTCTCTTGTAAAAAATAGAAAAAATACTCAACCACAACCAGGGTGAATGGATAGCATAGTGCATGATTTTGGCTAAGTCGATAACACAAGGGAAGAGTATTCACATAGATACCCAACCTATATTGAATAAACATCAAAAGGTCTTTGAAGAAATCCCTCCAGGACTACCACCTAATAGGGGTTTTGAACATCCCATTGAATTAGAAGGAGAAGCTAAACCAGTAATAACCACTCCTTATAGACATCCTCAAAAATACAAAGAGGAAATAGAAAAGAAAATTAAGGAACTTCTAAATATGGGACATATTCAACCAAGTAGTAGCCCATTTTCATCCTTAGTGGTATTAGAAAAAAAGGAGGGAACTATGAGAATGTGCATCAATTATCATGCTTTAAATAAGAAGATAATTAAAAATAGGTATCTCATCCCTAGAATTGATGAATTAATGGATGAATTACATGGCACATGTTATTTTTCAAAAATTGATCTACGCTCCAGCTACCATCAAATAAGAATGAGAAAATAAAATATACCAAAGACTACTTTTAGATGCCACTATGGACACTTTGAATTCCTCGTCCTCCCTTTTGGACTCACTAATGCTCCAACAACTTTCCAATCATGTATGAACCACATTTTTAGACAACATTTGAGAAAATTCTTACTCATATTTTTTGATGATATACTTATATACAGTAAGACTTGGGAGGAACATCTTCACAATATCAAGGAAGTTCTAAAGATTTTAGAGGAAGAATCTCTATATGCTAAGATTTCAAAATTTCAATTTGGACTAGAAGAAATTTTATATTTGGGACATAAAATAAGTGTCAAAGGTGTTAGTGTAGATGAAGAAAAAATTTGTGCTATTAGAGATTGGCCAAAGCCAAAAACCCTAACGCATCTTCAAGGATTTGTAGGGTTATGCAACTACTACAAGAGGTTTGTAAAGGGTTTTTCCAAATTACCATCCCCCCTTATAGATTTAACAAAAAAAGAGGAGCCTTCACATGGAATGAGGAAGCACAACAAGATTTTGATAAACTTAAAGAAATCGCGAGTTCATGTCCAATTTTAGCCATCCCAGATTTTCCTGAACCATTTGAATTACAATGATGCTTCAGGAGAAGGAATAGGAGCAGTCCTCATGCAAAAGAAAAGACCAATAGCTTTTGAAAGTAGGAAACTCACTAATTCAGAAAAGCTCTATCCTATATATGATAAAGAAATGTTGGCAATAATGCATGCTCTAGCTAAATTTTGACAATACTTAGTTTGTGGGAGATTCATTGTTAAGACAGATCACAATAGTTTGCGTTTCTTTTTAAGTCAAAAAGATTTAAATGACAGGCAACATAAATGGGTGAGAAAAATTCAAGCCTATAACTTTGATATTGAATATGTAAAAGGTATTAATAATGGATTCACTGATGCACTCTCATGACGACCTCATATTAATAGCCTTACTAGTATATCACAAGATTGGAAATGGGAAATTTTATCAGAATATGCCAAGAATCCTCAAACAAAAGAAATATTAGACGGGAACCTACCCAACAAAGACTTCAAAGTTTGTAATGAATTTATTTTTTTACAAAGGATGGGTATACTTAAGTCCTCAATCAAAGATGAAGGAAAAAATTCTTAAAGAATATCACGACAGTCCACTAGCGGGTCATCAAGGATACTACAAAACATACAAACATATTAGAGAAAAATACTCTTGGAAAGGGTTAAAAAAATATGTAAGAAAATATGTACAAGAATGCATGACATGCTAGAGGACCAAAGCAAAATTAACACATCCCGCAGGATTACTACAACCTTTACCAATTCTAGCTTAGAAATGGGAGAGTATATCCATGGATTTTATTACAAGATTTCCCAAGGTGTATGGGAAATATAGCATTTTTGTGGTGGTGGATAGACTTACCAAATATGCTCACTTTTTTGCCATTTCAACATAATACAAAGCACTTCAAGTAGCTGAACTATTTTTCAAAGAAATCTATAGAATCCATGGACATCCTAAAAACATAATTAGTGACAAAGACAAAAAATTCCTCAATAAATTTTTGCAAGAACTCTTTTGTCTGGTAGGGATGACACTAACCCCGAGCACCAGTTACCATCTCCAAACTGATGGACAGACTAAGGTTGTGAACAAATGGTTAGAAGGATACTTAAGAAACTATGTTATAGAACAACAAAACACTTGAATCAAGTGGTTGCACCTAGGTGAATATTGCTAAAACACAACTTACCATATGTCTATTGGAATGAGCCCCTTCAAAGCGTTACATGGCTACGATACTACATCATTTGGAGAACTGATATCTCAAGAGGATCGAGTTCCTAGTGCAAAAGATTTTATCAAGCAAAGTGCCGACATTATAAAAAAATCTTAAAGAAAATTTATAGTAGGCTCAGAATCGACAAAATTTTTATGCAGATAAATGACACACTGAAAGATCCTTCATAGTTGGAGACTTAGTGTTCTTGAGACTACAACCATACAAGCAATCATCAATCGAGAGAAATGGGATGGAAAAACTCAAACCTTAGTTTTACGAACCTTACAAAGTTACAAAAAGAGTGGGAGAAGTACCCTGTGAACTTGAGCTTCCTAAAGACAGTAAAATTCATAATGTATTCCATGTTTCACGATTGAAGAAGGTGTTGGGTCAGCACATAACTCCTTGCACAGAGCTACCTCCCCTAGATGATGAAGGACAACTTACATTAATACTAGAATGCATCCTTGAAACTCGAGAATGGAAACTAAGGAATAGAACTATCATCGAGTTCCTGATTAAATGGAGAAATCTGCTAGATATAGATGCCACATGGGAAAAAAAGAGGTTTTAAAATTGCTTGAGGACAAGAAAATTCGGAGGGAAGGACTGCAATGGATCTAAGCTAAAATATTATGTCATATCACACAATAATAAAATCATTTATTTATTTATAAAAGATTTATTTTATCACATAGCAATTAAATTAATTTTGAGTTGATTCATTCAATTATTAAATTATTAAAATTAATTATGAATTAAATTTAGATATTCATTCATAATATTCATTTAGATTTAAAATAAACAAAGAGGGGAAAGGAAACAAATATTCATTTATTAGATTATTAAAATTAATTATGAATTAAATTGAGAAACTCATTCATTATTGATTTAAATTTAAAATAACAAAAGATGGGAAAGAAACAAATATTCATTTAATACACAAACTTAGTTGAGTAAATTTGTGCTAAAGCAAACTGATGCAACATTTGAACACAGCTTTCCATACCTTATAAGTGGGCGTACACGATGGAAGAAGAGGCAAGAAAAGAGGATAGAATAGTGTAAAGACCAGCAGGCAGCGTGGAGAGATCAAAAAGAGAGGAGAGAATGTAAAAACACAGGCAAATATCATGCCAAAAAGAAAAGGCAATGACAACCTCATAGCAGAGGATTTCAATCCAATGTAGCAGTAGCATTCTCCAACATGTGGAATAGGGTTAGGTTAAAGTGCAGATTCCGCATACGTGAGTATGAGTTATAATATTTATAATTCATAAATAAAAATATGATAATAGTTATAATGGTTATATTGTTATATGTTATAATAATAATGATGGTTAGATAATAATAATTAGAATATATATATTTTTTAAAGATATAAATATTTATTCAAAGTCTTTCTAAGTCATGATTTAAGTTGTTGATCATAATGAGAATCAAAGTAAATTATTAATAAAATATATGTGAGAAATAAAAGATTTGGGTGTTAATCTATGAACACCACTTAATACTCGAATCATGGAGGATGAGAAATATTTATGATCTCCATTCCTACCATAGCTGAGTGTGATAAATAATGTCTTGGGTGTTACTCTATGAACACCATTTGATATTTGTAGCATGGAGGATAAGAGAAATTTAAGATCTTCATTCCTACCATGGCCAAGTGTTGATATTGTAGCATGGAGCATGTGAGATATTTAAGATCTCCATAGCTGCTATGGTTGATAATCAACATCCAAAATGTTCTGAAGTTGTTAACATATGCATATGTGAATAGCCTTAGATAGAGGATGCCCGTCCAAGAAGAATCTTAAGGATGGCCTTTAAATAGTTCTTTCAACATTATGCTCACATTATTTCATCATTTGAATTGAGATTTGGCTTAAGTTCATATAACCTTGGAAACAGAACAAAACAACTTCACTTCCCTAAATATATAGAAAAAAAACCATAGTTCTTACTTTCAACCTTTTACTTCAAAACAACAAACAAAAAAACAACATTCAACCTTTTACTTCAATTCTAGAAATATTGCCAAGAAAGGAGTTTTTCGCCCCAAGGCAATCAAAAGGATCACTTATCCAAATGCTTTGAGAATAGAAATACAAATTACCCTAGAATGCGAATATCTTTTGGAGATGTCCAAAAGATACTTCTAGGGAGGTCAGTGTTGGAGATGCAAACCCATTATGAAGGAAATGTGATATTAAAGCCTCAGATAGGAAATGGAAGAATGGAGTGCACAAGATAGGAAAAGGATTACTCCCCATGCTATGATTCTAAATAAGAGGAAAATGGGCTTGTAGAAAAGCTAAGCATTTTTTTCTCTCCCACATATGTTAATATCATCAAGTGTATCTACATTCCATATTTTGAAGTAAAGTGAGGCACTTCCTACAAAGCTAAGTATTTATGTTGTTTAGTTACTCTTAGTAATATCACTTTAATTTAAGTAACGTAAGAGTTCTTTCAGGAACTTAATATTTTATGTGCAAATAAATGAAGAGTTTAACTAGTCATTACTCATAGAAATAAATGCAAATCTAACTATTATAATTGTTTGTAAAACTTAAGTTCATTCATGTGGTGCCATCATTCTAATTCCTAAATCTACTTCATTGGAATTGCATGCAATCAAATTCTACAACTATATTTAAATGACTATTTATTGAGAACTACATCCTAGGAAATCATAGTAATTGGCAATCAGAGCTGCTAGTTATGAAAGATTAACTAGCTTGGAGAGTGAAATAAAAGAGCTATAGACACATCCTTCAAGTTCTTTGATTTGGGTGATCTTCATAGGAGACTCAATACTCAACCCATATACCCAATCACATAGAATCTTAAAGAGAGTGGATTCGTAGAAGCAACCAATTTTCCAATGGTAGTTCATGCACCTAAGTTAGTAAAGGAGTGCATAAAGAGATACAATCTAATAATTAAGTAGATTTTATTTCCAGACTAGTCCATTCTCTTATTAATTAACAAGGTGTTCATGTAGCTAGCATTTGCCATCCCTATGCAAGAGCAATATTGTGATATCAATTTTGGATCCTCTGTGTCCATGTTTAATGAGAAGAAGACCCTTAGACTGAAAGACATGTAGAGGACCTTGTTTCAAATTGCTTGCTCAAAGAAGAGAAAAATGCCAAAAAATCTATTTGGGACAAATCTAAAGTGATAGATCGAGCAGTTAATTGAGCACCATTTCTTCCTAGTATAAGGAATGATGAGGATATGAAGATCAATTAGGCATAGATCATCTATGATGAGCTCACTTCATAGTTGAATTCTCGCAAAGTATTCAAGAAAATTCCATATGTCCTCTTATTTGATCTATTCTTTAGCAACACACCATTTGTGGCTTGCCTCCCTAGAATCTCAATGTATGATGAGCACACCAAAGTCTATGACTTTTACCCACATCTACAACTACAAATAAGGTATGAGGAGTACACTTATACCAATGATGCTTTTTCAATGAGGTTGTGCTGAGAATTGTAAGGATGCCTTGAAAGGAGGTGTTACCTCTGGTTTTACCGCCAAAGATTTAAATTCATATCCGCGGCTTGTTCAACGGTTAGCCTAAAAAAATATTATTTTAATGTCCCAACCCGCGAGTTTTCTTACCATCAGATCTAAGCAGATCGACGGTAAGCACCATCGCGTTATAAAGAAAGTGCATGTATTTTATGATGGCGAGATGACACCCTGGCGACACGTTGCAAGGGTGGGTCCGGCATTCGGTAGATCAGAAGTTTCACGGCGGTGGGCAATGGGTTTTCACGGGCCAGAGGTTCCAAAGACCAGCAAGGCACCATGGCGCCAACGGAAAACCAATGCAGTTTTCGATAGCGACATAGCGCCCAAATGGAAAAGTTCATCATGACGAAGAATGACCAGATAGGTGGGTCCCGACGGTACTCCGCATGTATAGTTTGTCAGCCCAGCGTCGTGGTGACAAATCAGAAATAGCCGCATGTAACCAGGCTAGAGTCTCTATCAGTACGGTTAGCACAGTCAAGGTTTATGATCTCCAGTGTCAGATTGGATTGCATCAACGAATGGCACCATCTCGCTATGGTGGAGATGCGTGGATTTTATCATGGCGACATAGCGCCCATCCACCACGTGGCCGTTCTGTGGATCAAGTCTCGAGTTCGCCAGTTGGTGTTCATCGAACCAATCAAATGATGCCATGTGTATGTGAGAGAACATGGCATACCGTGGGCCCAGTAGTTTTCAAAAGGGATGGCGAGTGAAGTACGATGTCACTCCGATCGTCAGATCTATAAAGATCTACGGCTGGCGCTATCTCGCCATCGGGAACTGCTCGGACTTTAGCATCAGTGACATAGCGCCTGTGCACCACGTGTCCTGGCGGGGCTACATTTCATGCCGCCAGAAGCAGTTAGGGTTGGATGATTGACAAACCAACGGACATATGCCACATATCCGCAGGCCCAACGAATCACGAGAAAAGGAAGGTCATGAGAAGTCAGATCTGTGACTGTCAGATGAGAAAAGATCAATGGTAGGTGCCATGTCACCTTAGTGAAGCTGCAAGATTTCTACCATGGTGACATCGCGCCCAATTGACGCGTGTCAGTGGGGTCAGGTCTCGCCGGATGCATCACTGAGGTGGCACCAATTCAGATGGGCCCAGTCGTAGGAAAGAGGGTCCACGGCGAATTAGAAACAACCACGTGTGCCGAGTCAGAACACAGATATGTCGAGGGGCCAAATTTCTTGATACGACCAGTGCATTAAGGGGTGGGTTCTCCACCATCAGATCTGTAGAGATCTAGGGTCGGCGCTATCTCGCCATGGAGGAACTGTGCAGATTTTACAATGGCAAGTTAGCGCTCGGAGGACACGTGTCCTCGCGGGTCCAGTTTTTGACGTGGTGGTTAGCTAACGGCTAGTGGTTAGATGGTAAATGTGGCATGATTAGTTCGATGAAGGTGGTCAACCGCGAAAGGACTCTCCAGGTGGAAAAATAAAGAGATACGATTGGCCAGCGTGGCCTAGTCGACATATAAGAAGCTTGGTCGACTGATAGGCTAGGTCGATTCATGAACCAAGAAGAAAAGATGATCGACGTTATCTTGCGATCTGATCTGCGCGATCATTTCTAACCTACCAAGAATAAATGCAAGATATAAGGACACTCCACCCATTCAGTCAGCTCATCTACCCTGTCAGGGAATGTTGTGGTGCCATTCTATCTCCTTCGGGTTCCTTCTCAGAAGGATATGAGATTTCTTGGTATGCAAGTCAGGATTCAATCAAATCTTCAATTGGATTTTCAGTATGGAGTTAATGCCAATAAGTGAGAAGTGAATGTAATGCAGAAATCTTCAGTTATGCCTGAGCTATAAAGGCAATTTTGTGATCTATTCTTGTGGTCGACTCTTCCTGATTTTCTCTACTACTACTTGCAGACTTGCAGTGTAAAATCCCTTTGTCTCTGAGCCATGTAATATCCTGTATCATCTCTTTCAGCCATCAGTGTGCATGTGCATCACTTTGCCTCCCATTGGTTTTATTGTTGAGATCAGTGATCTGCATACTGTATCTATCTTTTGGCCTATTGGATAATATACAAGTGAAATCTCATTTTCCTGGTGTCATTCAGTTGGTTTTCTGATCTGTATGTGACTATTGATCAATATAAGTCTGGACGTGTATGAATTTTGTATATTACCCTAGTTTTGTAGTGCATATATGGGCAGGAATGAGTCTGAACACTCTATTTTGGTGCATCACCGCCTTAGATTAGACTAGGTAGATTTTCTTTAATGCTCTCTTTCTCTCTTTCCCTTCTGAGAATAGATAGGTGCGCCCTGATAGTAAGAGGAAGCCGGCCTTCTCTGGAGACTCAACCTTGAAGTTCAAGTCCCACAGCTTGGAGGTTTTTTCCATGTTTCACTAGGTTGTTCTCGTGCTTAGGCCTTGGACAAGGGTGCAAACCTAAGTGACAACAGTTTTTGGCACGCCCAGTGGGACCCATATCAAAAGATTTCATGTCTACTGGTGTCAAAAGAAGAAAGAGTTTCTGAGATTAATGCTGAAGAAGTAGTGTTGGCTTCAGTATTCAAGCCTTCAAGAGGCTGATTCATCAAGTACTTGGCGACTCTGAACATCAACAAATCTGGATTTAGGCCAAAGTTGCAGAAATTCATGCCCAGACCTGAAACAAGAGCATCTTCTAGAGGTAATTTTCAATATCAAGAACTCTCACTTTCAAGTCCTAGAAGAAGGAGGGCTAGAGCTTCATTATCACCAGTTAGAGGTGGAATAATAGTTAATATACCCGTAAGATCTGTCTCTACTCCTCCTACTATCCAAACTTAGCCTAGATTGCCATCAGCACTCATCAATAGAACACTTGTTTATATGGCACAGCCAAGAGTTCATCCTTTTGCCACCTTTAATGGTGGAAGTCCTCTATTGTTAGCCCAAAGACATGATATACCAGTAGCTGCACTAAAAAGCATACCTGATTTTACTGGTGAAACTTCTATTTCCCCCCTAGAGCATATCCAAGAGGTAGCGAATGTCTGCAATATTCATGGTATTACAGAAGATGATGTTACCGTTAGACTTCTAGCCTCATCTTTAAAAGGAAAAGCATTATAGTGGTATAGAGGCTTAGCTCATGGTTCCATAACTGATTGGGATGGACTAGGAGCAGGATTATGCAAACATTTTGAGGATAAGAGTGACCATTTGTCACTACTAGAGCAGCTGACTACAATAAAAAGAGCCCCCCATGAATGTATGACTGATTTTAATTACAGATTCCAAAAGACATGGGATAGAATACCTACTATAGTGAAACCTACCCCTGGTAATGCCTTCTTGCATTACCTTAGAGATTTCAACAGTGACATTGCCACCACAATCCAAACTTTAGGAGGAGATACATTACCAAATGCTTATGAGATAGCTATAAAGGCTGAGAATATCCTAATACAAGGTGTGTAAGAAATGAATAATGTTGAGCAAGGAACGAGAAACAATCCAAGTAAGTTAAGTGTGAAACAATGTTACCATGAGATAAGCAACTCCAAGAGCATACACCAAGATGGTTCAACAATGGAGACAAGGATTTATAAGGGGAAAGCAAAGAAAACCCCTTGTGAGTTATTATGAATGAAGGCAAATGCCTAAAGAAGAGAGAGAGAGAGTGTTGGAGCAAAGGTAGCTCAATACAATAACATCAAGTGCTTAGAGTGGTGTGTAGTTGTTATGAAGAAAGAAGGAGGAGCATCTCTTATATAGAGATGAGAGAGGAGTTGCATTTGTAACTCCCATTTCTATGAATGCCACATTCATAATAGGTGTGTGCAAAGTGTCACAATCCTCTTAAGGAGGATAAACTAAATAAAGAAATAAACAAGAGTTGTCCTTACATGTGGAATAATGGACAAATAATGTCATGTCCTCCACATGTGTACAAGTGGACAAATTACATGTAGGGACCCTTGGAATATCCCAATTAAAATATATCCAAGGAAAGATTAACCTTTCTAACACCCCCCCTTAAGCTTTACTTGGGGAGTGTACTTCAACGGGTTGCAAACCCAAATTGTTACAATGGAACTGAAATCTCTCTTGAGAAAGCGGTTTGGTTAAGATATCAGCCACTTGATCTTCTCCTTTATAATAAAGAAGAATAATTTGATTGTCTTCAACTTGTTCTCGAATGAAGTGATGTTGAAGTGAAATATGTTTAGTGCGAGCATGATATACTGGATTCTTTGCCAAGGCAATAGCACTTTGATTGTCACAATGTATAGGTGTAGGTGATTGTTGAAGTAGACCAAAATCATCAAGAAGTCTTCGAATCCACAAAGCTTCTTTAGCTGCATTGGTACAATCTTTGTATTCAGCTTCCGTTGAGCATAGGGAAATAGAGTGTTCCTTTTTGCTTTTCCAAGAAATTGGACCTGAACCAACAAAGAAAACATAACCACAAGTGGATTTCCCATCATTTGGATCTCCACTTAGATCGGAATCAGTATAGCCATGTAAAATGAATTTAGAGTTTGGATCATAAAATAAGCCTATATTAATAGTTCCTTTAATATATCTTACGATGCGTTTAGCAACTTTAAAATTAGTTTGTTGAGGTTTAGACATAAAACGAGACACTAAACCAACACTATAAGCAATATCAGGTCTAGTAAGAGTTAAATAATTTAAACTTCCTACTAATTGTCTATACAAAGTTTCATCAACAAAAGGAGTATTCATATCATTCATTAATTTAGTTCCTAATTCACATGGAATTGAAACATGGTTAGAGTCATTCATCTTAAATTTTTCTAAAAGATCATAAGCATACTTGCTTTGAGAAACAAATATACCATTAGGAGTTTGAAAAATTTGCATACCTAAGAAATAATGTAAGATACCTAAGTCGATCATTTGAAATTTTTGTTTAAGTTGGAATTTAATATCAGAAATCAAAATGTCTAAACTAGAAGTGAGAATCAAATCATCTACATAAACAATAACAATGATAATATCATCGGTAGTATGTTTAATAAACAAATTAGGATCATTTTTGCTTCTAGTAAAACCTTGAGAAATGAAGAAAGAATTAATTTGAGAATACCATTCTCTAGGTGATTGTTTAAGGCCATAAATAGATTTGTTCAATTTGCAAACTAGATTTTCACTACCTTTCTTAACAAATCCAGGAGGTTGAGCCATATAGATTTCTTCATGTAACTCACCATTTAAAAAAGCACTTTTAACATCCATTTGATGAATGTGCCAATTCAGTTTAGATGCTAAAGCAATAACTAATTTGATAGTAGGCATTTTAGCAACAGGTGCAAAGGTTTCATTATAGTCTAAGCTTTCAATTTGGGAAAAGCCTCTAGCAACTAGTCTAGCTTTAAATCTACTAATTTCATTATTAGTATTCAATTTTGTTTTATATAACCATTTACATGAAACTAGGTTTTTGCCAGGAGGTAATGTGACTAAGTCCCAAGTGTGATTAGCAAGTAACGAATCATATTCCTCTTGCATGGCTTTCTGCCAATGAGGTTGAGAGTTAGCTTGATCAAAAGACTTAGGATCGTTAGAATTCATAATAGTAGTCATCAAATCATAATTACAATAATTAATCCTTCTATGTTTAATTCCACCAGATTTAGAAATATAATCATCAGCTTCATTGATGAGATTTTGAGCCCATTTAGGTTTACGTTTAGTTGTAATGGAATTATCACTAGAGGAAGAATCATGAGTAAGAATGGTATCATTAGTATCTATTGGAGTATCATGAGATGTAGGAGTAGAAATAACCTGTGGTACTTGATTAAAAGAAAGAGTAGGGTTAAGAGAGGGAGGTTGGTCCTCCACTAGCACAATTTTAGTGCTACTGAATTCTTCATCCGTTGTAGTAGAGCAATCATGAACTCCAGTTTCTACAATACACACATCTCTAGCAACTTGAACTTTGTTAGTAGTGGAATCATAAACACGATAACCCTTAGTGTGTTCATCATAGCCAACAAACATATAAGGAGATGACTGAGCATCTAATTTATGCCTTTTCTGTTTAGGCGTATGGACATAAGCAGTAGAACCAAATATCTGTAAATGATGTAAATTTGGTTTCCTACCAGACCAAGCCTCTTTTGGACTGATAGCTTTGAGAGCTTTGGTAGGAGTCCGATTAAGAATATAAGTTGCACAAAACATGGCTTCAGCCCAAAATTTATAATGCAAATTCTTAGCATGTAACATGCTTCGAGCCATTTCAACAATGGTCCGATGCTTTCTTTCCGCTACACCATTTTGTTGTGGTGTATAAGGAATAGTAAGCTCGTGCTTAATGCCACATGATTTCAAATAAGAATGAAAAGCATTATTCACATATTCTTTCCCATTATCAGTTCTAAGAATTTTAAGTTTATACCCAAATTGCCTTTCCACATATAACTGAAATTCAATAAATATATCAAGAACTTGATCCTTGCTATGCAAAAAATAGATCCAAGTTCATCTAGAAAAATCATCAACAAAGGTAAGTGCATACCGAGAACCTTGGATGGAGGTATTCTCCATGGGACCCAAAAGATCACTATGGACAAGATGCAACTTATGAGTTGCTCGCCATGATTTTCCACTTGGAAAGGGCTCCCTATGCATCTTACCACTCATACAACCTGTGCAGGTAATCTTGGAAGGAATAATGTTAGGCAAGCCATCAACCATATTATGCTTTTGCATGAAAGTAATATAATCAGAATTTAAATGACCAAGTCTTTCATGCCATATATTGAAATCAATAGAAGTATGTAAAGAATATCGTGAACTAGAAAATTCATGGAATTTAAACAAATTGTCATTATCCATTTTAGCATAAGCAATTACTTTAAGATTTTGAGGATCTATAATATAACATGTATCTTTGTAGAATTCAACTTTATAGTTCTGACATAGCTGTGAAACAGAAATTAGATTAGTTTTCAAGTCAGGGACATATAAAACATTATGCAATTTACCATTAGGAATAGTAACATCACCTAGTCCTTCAACTTTACAAGTCTGATTATTAGCTAACTGAATAGGAATGTTAGCAATATCAGGTTGTAAGGAATCAAAAATTTCTTTATGAGAGGTGACATGTTGGGATGCACTACTATCAACAATCCACTCTAGAGGTTTACAAAGATTAAAGCTACAAGTAAAAGCTTGACGAGAATTAGAATAAGTTGAATTACCTTTTCTATGGTTTGAGGTTTGATGATTGGTACTATGATTCATAGGTTTTCTATCATTTTGTTTTTTAAAACAATTGTTGACAAGGTGACCATCTTTGCCACAATAAGAACAATGAGGTTTGGGATTGGAATGGTTCCTCTGATTAGGATTACGAGTATTATTAGGGTGATGGGTATTATTATATTTGGGATGAAATTTATTGTTAGTGTTATTTGAATTAGATGGCTTGTAATTATGATTATTGGAACGAGAATTATTAGTTGAATTTCTAGAGACAAATGCATGTTCAGTTGATTTGAGAGTACCGAACTGGATTAGCTTAGCTTCTTCCTGTCTCAATAAAGTTTGGAAAATAACATAAGTAAACTGAGAAGATAAAGTAGGAATAGCAAGTTGTGCATGAATATTGGTTATAAACTGTTGAAACTATCTTGGAAGACATTTTTTAAGAATAAGATGGATTAAACGAATATCCTCTAATTGAACACCTAAAGCCATAATTTGACTTTTAAGAGAATCAAATTTTAAGAGGAATTCATCCATACCTTTAAAATCTGCATACCTGAGATCTTTGAGTTGATCTTGTAATTGTATTTTGCGATATTCATCGCCACTGTCATACTTGGTCTTCAAAATGGACCACGCATCATGAGCTTTAGAACAGTGAGCAATTAAGACATATAAATCTGGAATAATAGAAATACCAATTAACCCTAAAGCTTCTTTGTTTTTAGCTTTCCAGGTATCTTTCTCATCTTGAGTAGCTGCTGAACCGGGCTCAAGAGAAGGGTCAGTGGCTATTTCAAAGAGATGTTTAAAATGAAAAATAAATGAGATATGAGTTTTCCAAGAATGATAATTTGAATAATTAAGTTTGATTTCTGGAATTAATGTTGACATGATTAAAAAAAATTCTTCGCTTCTTTTTTTTGAAAAAAAAATGCCCTTAATTTTAGAATCAAATGATTTGGAGAAAAAATTAAAATTTTTATGAATTGAACAAAATTGTTTTTTTGTTATTTTATATTTTATTATTTTATGTTATTATTATTATTATTTTTTAAGAATATTTGATGATTTTTTTTTTTTTTTAAATTATTTTAATTAATAGTGATAGTGAAAATTAAAAAATAATAAAAGTTGAATTAAAATGAGAAAAGGAGGGGAAAACAGTTTTAAATCAAAAACTGGAGGGAAGCGAGTGGTGGCTGCCACGTGGCAAGAGAAAGCGGCGGTTGGTGGTCGCCGCGTGTGTGGAGCGACGAGCCGCGGGCGGTGGTTGCCACGTGGCGGGAGCGGCCAACGTCGGTGGTCGCCGCGTGTGTGGAGTGGCGAGCCGCGAGCGGTGGTGGGGGGTTTTAAAAACACAGAGTGCGCGGTAAGGGTGCAGAGGTGGCGGCAGCAGAATGTAACCGTCGGCGAGGATGTTGGCGCGGTGGCGCAAATGTTTGCGCGGCGGCGGGATTGTTGGCGCGGCGGCGCGATTTGTTTGCGCGGCGGCCCGATTTGTGCGGCCGAAAATGCTGCAGCGTGTCCGGGCCAAAATATGTAACAGTGCCTTCGGCAGGTGGCTGAGGCACGGGGTGGCGCGAAGGTGGCGGTGCCGCCTTAAAAAAAAGAAGTTTTTTTTTCATTATTATTTGTTTTTATATATATAAAAACTTTATACTATATTTTTTGTTTTTTTTTTAAAAAAACAAAAAGAAGTAAAATATATTTTTTTCCTAAAAATTTTTTTTGATAAATAAAGTGAGAGGAAAAAAAAATAAAAAGATAAAAAGCTTCACTATTGTAATATGTTTTGTTTTGGCGGCATGCCGTCCAAAACAAACCAAAAAAAAAAACTACTAAGAAAACCCTTTGGCGGCAAGCCGTCCAAAGAGGGTTAGAGAGAATAAGAAGCTTAATAAGAAAACCCTTTGGCGGCAAGCCGTCCAAAGAGGGTTAGTAAAAAAAAAATGAAGCTTTGCAAGAAAACCCTTTGGCGGCAAGCCTTCCAAAGAGGGTTAGTAAAAAACACTTGCATGCACAAGATTAGTTAAAACGAGCTAAGATCACAACACAATCTTCTTCTCTCAATAACGTCTCCAAATAAGGTGTGCTCCAATGAATGGCAACCTTCACCAAAAAACTTAAAACAAGGATTAGATAACCAAGCTCTGATACCATGTAAGAAATGAATAATGTTGAGCAAGGAACGAGAAACAATCCAAGTAAGTTAAGTGTGAAACAATGTTACCATGAGATAAGCAACTCCAAGAGAATACACCAAGATGGTTCAACAATGGAGACAAAGATTTATAAGGGGAAAGCAAAGAAAACCCCTTGTGAGTTATTATGAATGAAGGCAAATGCCTAAAGAAGAGAGAGAGAGAGTGTTGGAGCAAAGGTAGCTCAATACAATAACATCAAGTGCTTAGAGTGGTGTGTAGTTGTTATGAACAAAGAAGGAGGAGCATCTCTTATATAGAGATGAGGGAGGAGTTGCATTTGTAACTCCCATTTCTATGAATGCCACATTCATAATAGGTGTGTGCAAAGTGTCACAATCCTCTTAAGGAGGATAAACTAAATAAAGAAATAAACAAGAGTTGTCCTTACATGTGGAATAATGGACAAATAATGTCATGTCCTCCACATGTGTACAAGTGGACAAATTACATGTAGGGACCCTTGGAATATCCCAATTAAAATATATCCAAGGAAAGATTAACCTTTCTAACAAGGTGGAAAGTTGGCCCCAAGGCCTCCTATGCCTTTCTTTCCTGATGTTCCCAACCACCAACCAGTGATAGCCCCTCTTCCTACAACTCCTATGTTACAAGCCCTTACTCCAGTCCCCCAAGCTTCCACATCCTCAAATGGAATAGATGAACTCAAGGAAATGCTCCAAGGTCTAGTGCTGAGCACAGACAAAAAAGAGAAGACCCTGGATAAAAAATTACAAGAGTAGGGGAGGGAGTTGAAGGACCAAGGGAAGAGATTAGAGGATAGTTTTTCTCTAATACAAAAGATGAGTAACAAGGTGGTGGCCTTAGAAAGGCAGTAGGCCCAAGGTGGCAAGCCTCCCCAATTGCAATATCAGGCTCCAAGTGGTGGTAGGCCTCCTAATCAGTGGAATAGCTCTTTTGATCAGAATAGGCAGAATAATCATGCTTCTACTTCAAGCTCAAATCATAACAGAGCTATAGTCCCTCAAAATAACTTGGCCCAAGACCAAGATTTTTGTCCCTCATGTAACTATTCTTATACCTACTGCCTATGTCAGAAAGTGGAATCTTATTTGGCCCTAACTGTCCAGGAGTCCACAGTAAAGCAATCACACAAGGAAGATCATCGCAAGGAGGCCTCATATGTTCAGAGGCAGGGTGATTGCTCTTTTATGAATCACCAGATGGAGGAGCATTGTAATGTAAACCAGGATTCCGTTGCTCATAACACAAGAAGCAAGAAGAGAGCTATGGAACATGCTGCTCATCCTTCTCCTAAGCAGGCCTCAACTTCAAGTGTTATACCTAACACACAAACATCAAATGAGCAGACAAACACTTCACAATAGCAAAAGAAAGGTCCAAGAAATGAGGATGCAAGTGATCCTTTTGTTGCCCCATCTCAACCTCTCATAAGTGCAGCTCCCAAAGTTTCTACCAAAATTCCTAATGCACCATTGAGTGTGGTAGAGAAAATGAAGAAGACCAATGTAAACATTTCTATGTGGGATGCTGTTGCTACCATACCAATACAGAGGAAGATGCTGCAGAAAGAATTGGAAAGGATTGAACCCAAGGATCAGTCATCTACCATGGAGAGTGCCACTAGTTTAGTACAACCAGAAGGAGATGTGGAGGCAAATAAAAAGGTTAGACCTCCTCCATTTTATGTTTCTCTGATTATAGGGGCAAATTAGTCCATAATTGCATGATAGATTCGGGGGCTAGTAGCTCAATAATGCCTAGGTGTGTTGTTGATGCTTTAGGGATGAAATATGAGCCCATTGTTAGGGATGTGTTACAACTAGATGGGAGTACTGTCAAAACCGTAGGCATCCTTAGAAGTGTGGAAATGGCCCTACATGCATGCCCTAGTTGTACTGTGATTCAAGACATATCTGTTGCTGAGGTTAAGCCCTATTTTGCCATCTGTCTTTCAAGAGACTTCAGTGCTCAAATTGGTGGATTCATATCTGTTGATTGGTCTTACATGTCATTTAAGACCAGATATGGGGCCAATGCTTCAATAAGAGCAGAACCTCAAGCCCTTCATCACACTGAACCCTACACTCCCAACTTCATCAATATGAATTGCCCTATCCTAGAGATGGACAAAAATAACATAGTAAACGAGCCTGTCACTTCCATAGAAGAGATTCCTGATTTCTTCTTAGATGAGTGGGCAAATACATGTCAGTTTGAGCCTATGTCAAAAACCCTTGAGACAGGCCTTAGTACATATTGCATAATAGAGAAAGAGGTTCAAGTTCCTGACCTTGTTAGGACTAATGATGACATAAATGGAGTATGGAGTATGTACTTTGATGGCTCAAGGAATAGAAATGGATCAGGGGCTGGTGTTATGTTGATCTCTCCTGCACAAATAAGATACTACTTCTCTTTTAGGTTCCAATTCAGTCGTACCAATAATGTGGCCGAGTATGAATACTTGATCCAAGGTCTCCTACTTGCCCAAAAGAGGGGAATTCAAGCCTTGAAAGTATATGGGGACAGTGAGTTGGTAGTGAACCAAGTGAGAAATCAGAATATCACCAAAAATGGCCTGCTCAAGTCTTATAAACACAGAGTTTGGGATTTGCTTGAGGGTTTCAATGCATTTAATATTCAGAGCATTCCTAGGAAAGAAAATAAACATGCTGGTAGACTTGCAGCAGTGGGTGCATCATATGATGTGCCAGGGAATCTTGAGGAAGGTAAGAAGCAAAAAATAAGGGTAGTAGTAAGGCCTGTTGTTCCTGATAATAATACTCATTGGCAGGTGTTTGAGTCTGATGAGGAAATTGTAAGTTTCTTGCAGAATGAGGCAGAATTCTCAGAGAGAAATCAGTCAAGACTACAAGATCAATATGGTGATCAAATTATTCACCTCAGTTCCAACAAGTTGCCCAAGGGTCTCATTACCTTGGAAAGTATCTTTAACCCTGATGATCAAACAAGAGGCAAAGGGATGAATCTAGTTGCAGAAAAGGATGACCATGCCCCAGTTACTATTGCTGATGGAAAATCTCTTAACATGGGGAAGGTATGTTCTGAAGCTGAGCAAGAAAATTTCATTCATCTATGTCAAGAATTTAGTGATGTATTTGCTTGGACATATGATGATTTAAAAGGGTTTGACCCTAGTTTGTTTCAGCATACCATAGATTTAGTTGATAGGGTCAAACCAGTAAGGCAAAAATAGAGGCTAGTGAATCCCAAGATTGAACCTTTAATGAGGAAAGAACTATCCAAACTGATTGAGGCTAACATAATTTTTCCTATCAAACACTCATCATGGGTAGCTAACCTTGTCCCTGTAAGGAAGAAGATTGGAGAAATCAGATTGTGTGTGGACTTTAGGGATCTTAATTAGGCTTCCCTTAAGGATCACCATCCTCTCCCTTCTATGGAGCAAATTCTGTCCAAGGTCAGTGGGTCAAGGAGGTTCTCTTTTCTTGATGGATTTTTTGGTTATAACCAAGTGCTGGTTGAAGAATTTGATAGATGTAAGACAACATTCACTACTAAATGGGGCACCTATGCTTATTGCAAGATGCCATTTGGATTAACAAATGCAGGTGCCACATTCCAAAAGGCAATGGAGGTAGCTTTCAAAAGATTAATTGACAAGTTTGTCTTAGTATACCTTGATGATATAACTATGTATTCCAAGAATGTCGAAGATCATCTTGATCATTTGAGACAGGTATTTCTGAGATGTAGAGAGTTTGGGGTTTCTCTCAACCCAGCCAAATGTGTCTTTGCTACAAACCAAGGAAAACTATTGGGACACATTGTATCTAAAGATGGATTAACCATTGATCCAGAAAGAACAAAAGCAATACTTGCCCTTCCTCTCCCTAAACAAAAGAAAGGGCTGCAAAGTTTCCTTGGTAGGATAAATTTTGTAAGAAGGTTTATTCCTAATCTTGCTACCATGGTGAAACCCCTTACAGCCATGCTCAAGAAAGATATGGTCTTCTCATGGACCAAGGAGGGGAAGGAGAGTTTTGAAAATATCAAGGCAGCCATAGCATCGGCCCCTACCCTCATGAACCCAAATTTTGAGAAAGATTTCATCCTCTACACTTTAGGTGGTGAGTCAAGTATCTCTGTTGTCTTGACCCAAAAAAATGACAAGAATGAGGAGCAGCACATAGCCTTCTTTAGTGAAGGGCTTAAGGAATATGAAGATAAATATAGCTTTGTTGAGAAGCAAGCCCTTGCAGTCATTAGAGCCTTGAAGAAATTTAGACACCTCTTATCCCACAATAGGATCCATTTGTTGGTGCCCCATGCAAGTGTAAAAGACTTCCTGTTAAGCAAGGACATCAGTGAAAAGACGGCTGGATGGATCACTAGGGTAATGGAATATGATGTTGATATTCAAATTACAAAATTGGTAAGAGGAAGAGGATTATGTAAAAAAATGTTATCAGATCAGAATTCAGATGAAGAAGTTGCCATGGTAATAGCAGAGTAGCAGGAGGAAAGAAATGCTCACGGTCCAAGGAGCTGGATAAATGACATGAATAATTTCTTATTAGGGAATGGATACCCTCAGGGATTGGACAGAACCAAAAGAAGAAAATATAGACTGCAGTCCATTCCTTATGTTGTAATTGATGGCATCCTATTCAGAAAGGATTTTAATGGGACCCTGTTGAGATGTATTGAAGAGGATCAGGTTGAGAGGATGATTAAAGAACTTCATGATGGCCCTGATGGTGGCCACTTCTCTTCAAGAACAACCGCCATGAAGATCATGAGGGCTGGATATTATTGGCCATCTCTGTTCCATGATTGTTACAGGTATGTGAGGAAATGTGAGAAATGTGCTTTTTTCTCAAGAAAACAGAGACTTGCAGCTCTTCCTCTTCATCCTATTTAGGTGGATCAGCCCTTCACTCAGTGGGGGTTGGATTTTATAGGCCCCATTAATCCTCCATTTAGTGCAGGTCATAAATGGATCTTGGCTGCTACTGATTATTTCACTAGGTGGACAGAGGCAGTTGCCTTGAAGGATGCCACAGAGCCATTAGTTGTTGAATTCCTTGATGGAATTGTATCTAGATTTGGTGCTCCTTCTACTATCATCTCAGATAATGCCAAGTCTTTTGTTGGAACCCAGATTTGTGCATGGGCCATGAATCACAATATCTACCTGAGCACATCATCGAACTACTATCCTCAAGGTAATGTTTGGTTGAATCTTCCAACAAGAATCTGATCAGAATTATGAAGAGGACAATAGAAGACAATTAGAGGGCCTGGCACAAGAAATTAAGGACTGCTCTGTGGGCTGATAGGATAACACCCAAGAGATCTATTGGGAATTCATCTTTTGTGCTAGTATATGGTAGGGAAGCTAGACTCCCAATTTCATTGGAGTTCCCATCCTTGGAGTTAGCTCATCGGCTGGAACTAGTTGAAGATGATGCCATGTAAGTAAGAATGGCAGAACTAATTGAGTTGGAAGAGAAAAGAAACAGAGCTATGCAAACCCTAGAGATACATCAGTAGCAGATGAAGAGGAATTTTGATAAGAGGGCAAGGGCCAGAATCTTCAGAGAGGGAGATTTAGTTCTCAAGTGGGACTCAGACAGAGCAAAACTAGGAAGACACTCCAAATTTGACCCACTATGGAGAGGCCCTTATCTGATTTCCAGTTGCAAACAGGCCAACGTGTTCCAGCTAAGCAGGCCAAGTGGTGAAATTCTACCCATTCCAGTCAATGGGATCTATCTGAAGCCCTGTTTCTGAAGGGTTGTGAATCCATGTACATAGTTAATCTAGTTGCTTCCTGTTTGTTTCTATTTTGCAATAAGTGCACGAGCACATGGCTCTCTTCTTGAGTTGCTAGTTTCTGAAGTTTTGACATGTCTCACGCTGCTCAGGAGGTCCTATTTTTTGTTTCCAATCATAGAAGCAGAGCTAGAACCTTAAAGGTTTTCAATGTTTTGATTTCCTCTTTTAGGGTTAAGGGTTCTTGCAGCTCTCAGTTTTGTGCCTTCCAGGTCCTCTTTCTGACTCCATAGCCCAATGGATCATTCTCAGGCATTGGTCATGCATTGAGCAGGCTCATGCCCCCTTCGAGTCGCCAGAAGTGTTACCTCTGGTTTTACCGCCAAAGATTTAAATTCAAATCCGCGGCTTGTTCAATGGTTAGCCTAAAAAATTATTATTTTAATGTCCCGACCCGTGAGTTTTCTTACCGTCAGATCTAAGCAGATCGACGGTAAGCGCCATCGCATTATAAAGAAAGTACACGTATTTTACAATGGTGCGATGATGCCCTGGTGACACATTGCAAGGGTGGGTCTGGCATTCAGCAGATCAGAAGTTTCACGACGGTGGGCAACGGGTTTTCATGGGCCAGAGGTTCCAAAGACCGTCAAGGCGCCATGGCGCCAACGGAAAACGAATGCATTTTTCGATGGCGACATAGCGCCCAAATGGAAAAGTTCATCACGACGAAGAATGACTAGACAGGTGGGTCCCGACGGTACTCCGCATGTATAGTTTGTCAGCCCAGCGTTGCGGTGACAAATCAAAAATAGGCTCATGTAACCAAGCTGGAGTCTCTATCAGTATGGTTAGCACAGTCAAGGTTTATGATCTCCACCGTCAGATTGGATTGCATCAACGGATGGCAACATCTCGCTATAGCGGAGATGCGCGGATTTTATCATGGTGACATAGCGCCCATCCGCCACCTGGCCATTCTGTGGATCAAGTCTCGAGTTTTCTAGTTGGTGTTCATCGAACCAATTAGATGATGCCATGTGTATGTGACAGAACATGGTGTACCACGGGCCCAGTAGTTTTCAGAAGGGATGGCAAGTGAAGTACGATGTCGCTCCGATCGTCAGATCTGCAAAGATCTATGGCTGGTGCTATCTCACCATCGGGAACTGCTCAAACTTTAGCATCAGTGATATAGCATCCATGCACCATGTGTCCTGGTGGGGCTGCATTTCACGCCGCCAGAAGCAGTTAGGGTTGGATGACCGAAAAACCAACAGACAGATGCCACGTATCTGCGGGCTCGAAAAATCATGAGAAAAGGAAGGTCGCGAGAAGTCAGATCTGTGATCGTCAGATGAGAAAAGTTTAACGGTAGGCACCATGTCACCTTAGTGAAGCTGCAAGATTTTTACCTTGGCGACATCGCGCGCAATTGACACGTGTTAGTGGGTCAGGTCTCGCCAGATGCATCACTAAGGTGGTGCCGATTCGGATGGGCCCAGTTGTAGGAAAGAGGGTCCATGACGAATCAGAAATAACCACGTGTGCCGAGTCAGAACACAGATATGTCGAGGGGCCAAATTTCTTGATACGACCAGCGCATTAAGGGGTGGGTTCTCCACCATCAGATCTGCAGAGATCTAGGGTCGGCGCTATCTCGCCATGGAGGAACTGTGCGAATTTTACAATGGCGAGTTAGCGTTCAGAGGACACGTGTCCTCACGGGTCCAGTTTTCGACGTGGTGGTTAGCTAATGGCCAGCGATTAGATGGTAAAGGTGGCGCGGTTAGTTTGATGAAGGCGGTCAACCACAGAAGGACTCTCCCGGTGTCAAAACAAAGAGATACGATTGGCCCGTGTGGCCTAGTCGACATATAAGAAGCCTGGTCGACTGATAGGCTAGGTCAATTCATGAACCAAGAAGCAGAGATGATTGACATTATCTTGCGATCTGATCTTCGTGATCATTTCTGACCTACCAGGAATAAATGCAAGATATAAGGACACTCCACCCATTCAGTCGGCTCATCTACCCTATCAGGGAATGTTGTGGCGCCGTTCTGTCTCCTCCGGGCTCCTTCTCAGAAGGATATGAGATTTCTTGGTATGCAAGTCAAGATTCAATCAGATCTCTAATTGGATTTTTAGTATGGAGTTAATGCCAGTAGGTGAGAAGTGAATGTAATGCAGAAATCTTCAGTTATGCCTGAGCTATAAAGGCAATTTTGTGATCTATTCTTGGGGTCGACTCTTCCTGATTTTCTCTGCTACTGCTTGCAGACTTGCAGTGTAAAATCCCTTTGTCTCTAAGCCATGTAATATCTTGTATCATCTCTTTCAGCCATCAGTGTGCATGTGCATCACTTTGCCTCCCATTGGTGTATTGTTGACATCAGTGATCTGCATACTATATCTATCTTTGGCCTATTGGATAATATAAAAGTGAAATCTCATTTTCCTGTTGTCATTCAGTTGGTTTTTTGATTTGTATGTGACTATTGATCGATATAAGTCTGGACGTGTATGACTTTTGTATATTACCCTAGTTTTGTAGTGCATATATGGGCAGGAATGAGTCTGAACACTCTATTTTGGTGCATCATCACCTTAGATTAGACTAGGTAGATTTGCTTTAACACTCTCTTTCTCCCTTTCCCTTCTGAGAATAGATAGGTGCGCCCTGATAGTAAGAGGAAGCCGGCCTTCTCTGGAGACTCAACCTCGTAGTTCAAGTCCCACAGCTTGGAGGTTGTTTCCATGTTTCACTAGGTTGTTCTCGCGCTTAGGCCTTGGACAAGGGTGCAAACCTAAGTGACAATAGGATGTTCTCACTAGAGGGAATTTTGGCTATAGGCTAGTTTGCATACTCATTCATCCATTTTCCTAGATTCACCTATTTGTGCCTCTAGATCAGATGTTTAGAATCTGGTAAAGAGTTTGGAGGGAAAGATTAAATTCTTAGATTATGAGGTCCTCAGGACTCAATATGATCCAATGAATTTGGTAAGGGTTCATTTGAAGTTGGGTTAAGTCTATAGGCATGTCCCAAATATTGAAGATTTTTGGTCTAGGTGTCTCAATGAGTACCAAAATCAAGAGAGGTTTTGATCAAAACTAACTATTGATGAAATAAAAATGTATAATAATTTTGTTGATGTCTCTTACCTAGTATGTGATGGAGCCTACATGCACTACACATCTTATGAGAAGATCAAGAACACATGAATTCTATCCATCCCATTAGCAGATTTAGTCATTGACACCATGGAGGTTCTCATGTAGGGTATAATCAAAAGAACAAACAAATGGGTGGAGTGGACTAGTGTGAGAAAGAAGAGGATTTGGAGCACTAGTCCTATAGGTAGAGTATTAGCTAGAGACACCTAGTCATCTTCAGCTATGACTAAAACAATCACTACAACAACATCTATAGGGCCATGATAATCTATTAGCCAAGTATAAGACTAACCTCTAGAAAAGAATGTGCCTATCACTCCTACCTAGGGAGTTGGCCTTCTTCTAAACAATGGGAAGACTAGAGAGAATGAAGATGACAAGGATAAGGAGAATGAACAAGAAACTTTAGTGGCTAATAGATCATTTGTTGTTTAAGTTGAATTCTCCCAGAGGATTTAAGAAATTATAGATATCCTCTTATTTTATCTACGCTTTCGCAATGCATCATTTGTGGCCTAGCCTTCCTAGCATCCTAACTATTTATGAGCACACTAAAGTCTATGACTTTTACCCACATCTACGACTGCAAAGAAGTTACAAGGAGTACATTTCTCTTAATGATTCTTTTGTAATGAGGTTGTGCCAAGAATTATAAGGATTCCCTAAAAGGAGGTTCTTTCTAAAGGTAATTTTGGCCATAGGCTAGTTTGGATGCTCATTCATCTAGTTTCCTAGTTTCTCCTATTTGTGAATAGGAGCCTATTATGGATTTCCTAAGAGGTTGCCTAGATATTTAGAGGATAACGTAGTCCTATTTGAGCTATGTTGATAGATCCTAGAAGTGAACACCCTATGTTCAAATGTGAAGAAGATTGTTGGGATTCCATTCACTATTGTGGTAGGCTCGTATTCATGTGCTTCTAGATCAAATGCCAAGAATCTAGTAAAGAGTATTGAGGGAAAGATTAAATTGTTATATTATGAGGTTTTGGTCAAGACTAACTATTGATGAAATAAAATTATGTAACATTTTTTCTGATGTCTTTGATGTTGTAGAGGATGGAGCCTACATGTACCCCACATCTTATGAGAAGATTAAAAAAATGCCAATTCTATCTACCCCAATAGTGGATTCATTCATTAAAACTTTAGAGGTTCTCATGTAGGGTATAATAAAAAGAATAAAAAAATGGGTGGAGAGGACTTGAGCAAGAAAGAAGAGGACTAAGAGAACTATTTCTATGGTTGGAGTATCATCTAGAGCTGCCCAGTCAGCTAGAGCTACAACCACAATAGCCACTAAAAAGATGTTTCTAGGGTCATCAAAATCCATTGGCCAAGGAGGAGACTAACCTCCAAAAAATAACATGCCTCTCACTCCTACCTATGGAGCTGGCCCTCTTCCAAACATTGAGAAGGTTGGAGAGTAGGAAGATGAAAAGGATAAAGAGAAGGAACAAGAAAATTTAGTAGCTAAGCTACCATCCTTTATTCAAGTCATGAACTTGGATGGTGATACTAACCCCATCAATATACAAGAAGAGGAAGCATCTTAGAAAGGGTATAAATTAGCCCTTTTGGCAAAAAAATTTGTTTCCTTCCCTATTCCTTCCCAGAGAAAGCCAACTCCATTGATTCTAAGGAAGCTATTTGACCAATCTACATTAAAATCTGCCATCAATGTGCTCTCTATAGAGTCTCGGCTCAAAGAGACCATTGATAGGAAGAAGGGGAGATATGGGGATGCATCCCCATCAAAGGACTTGATTGCACAAGTCACCTCTTGCCAGCCATCAAAGAACACAAATAAGTAGAAGACCATTGAACATTGACCATAGATTCAATGACTAGCCACATGCTAGTTGAGATTGCAAAGCCTTAGAAAGAAGGAAGATTTCATGAGCTCTTAAAGGATTAAATCTAAATAAGAACATTCAATCTTGGCATTCCTATTCATGACTCCATTGTAAACATGTAGAAGTCAACTAATGAGAAAATTGAGGACAAGCTAGAAGATCTTCACATGGAGAAGGAAATATTGAAGGCCTCAAATCAAGATCTAGTGGAATATATAAAGTCTACACTTGGTAGTACTTCTTCAAGTCAATTCAACCAAAATGTAGAGGAGAATAAGAATTTACTACTCAGGCTATAGCAAGAAAGACAATTCAGGAAAGTAGGTCTACCATGGGTAGATCAGGTAAAGTATCAAGATCCCCAACTATTTGAGAATCTGGGAAGCCTAGTATTGGATTCTCACAAGCATAGGGAAGTAGATTTAGATCATCAAATAACCATAGAGAAGGCAGAAAACATGCTGACAGAGTAATTGGTCATTCTACAAGAAGTGATAGACATGAAGACCAATGTTGTCATTGCTAACAAGATTTTGAAGAGTAGAAAAGAATCTCTTTTCTATTAGAAGTGATCCTTGGAATTTATCATAGAAAGCTCTATGACATTTGCAACTAAACTTAAGGATGTGCATGACCTAGAGAAAAAAATCAAATTGAAAATTTATTTCAGTATTTGAAGACCTTACACACAAAGTCCTTTGTATCAACGAATGACAAGCTCATGGACATTAAGAAAATGAAGTCCAAGTTTGTGGAATTTGTCAACAAAGTTGTTGAACCCCTCAGCTTCTAAGTGTCCAAGATCTAGGATCTCTTAGTAGAAGATGTAGTCATAACAAGAGAAATAGAGAAGTTCCAATCAAGAGTGGCTAGAATTGATGAATTGAGAAGAATGCATAACTAGTGGATGATCCAGGCTAACAATATCCTCATTCCAGGTGTCAAAGAGCTTGATAAAGTAACCAAATCCATGAATTCCTATAGAGATAAGTTAGTTACCTCTAATTAGACATGATGTTCAGATGCTTTCCTAGATATATGCCATTCTTCTTCTTCTCTTTTCTAATTTTAGCCATCGTTGGAATTTTGCTAATCTCTATAACAAACAATGATTTAGCCTTGTCCTATTTTTAGTCTTTTTGTCTAGAGATTTGCTACAAATGGAATCATCCAGTGCAACTGGAAATTTTGTGAAGGCCTATAAATGTAATCTTTGATGAAGTTAATAAGATTGACAAAATTTAATTTGGAAAACCCCTCTAGCTAGGACTTATGTGTGTGACTGTTGGTTCATTTTAAGTTTTGTTTTTCATTTAATTCAAAATGGAGTATATGGAATGAATGTGTTAATGTTGAAATTTGAATAGAAGTGAATTAACTTGGTTTTATTTCCTTCGTTCAATAGATTGTAAGTATTACTCTATTCAACATAAGCATGTCTTTTGTTTTCTTTGCTATTCATCATGGTCTATGTGTTTACATTAGTTCATTGTATAAGGAAGCCAAAGGCTAATGTGTGGAGTAGCTGAAGGATAGCTAATTTGAGTATTGTCAAAAAAAATTAGCTAACTACATAATCTAGGAATTACTCATTTTATCATCTCTTCCCCTCTTCCTATTGTTTTAGTTAATTTTGCATGCTTTCTTTTCTTTGCATTGTTAGTCTTAGTAGATTTCATTTTTTGAGTTAATCTCCCTTCTTGCCTATCTTTTTCAAAGTGTTAAGAAACTTGGTTTCTACCTCTTCTACTCTCTAGGTAGGACCATATCCCCAAAATCTGAAAGATAAATTCATTGCATATATTGCACTCATAAGGGAGTTATACCTTTCAATTCATGAGTCTTTGATAGATTACTCTACTAGCCCATTCTGTTATTAACATCTTTTTTTTCTATAAGCCATTTGAAAAATCAAGATTCAAGGTATAAACCAAAATATTAAGGATGAAAAACTTTTAACCAACAATGACGAGGACTTGTTAGGTTTTGAAGGTATTTGAGTACTTAAGGCCTTGGGAAATATGAGACAACTTTTACAAATCGATAGACTTTTAGTTGGGTCATCTATAAATCTCCCTCACCTCTACATCAAGTGATATTAGACCATAGTAAGAATCCTTTTGAAGTTGGGAAAGTGGTCTTAAGAACTTTGATAGTTTGGATTCTCAGTTGGCCTTTAGAGTTGAAGTATCCTTTAAGGAGAACCACTTAAGTTGATCTATCTTGTTAAGGAGACTAGAAATCATGTCTTGAGGAGAAGGAGATTTTCTCACAAGCATGAAAAGTGTGGAGTTAGCAAGGATATTCAAAGAAGATTTGGTTGATTACAAGAAGTTGAAGGCAACACTAGAACAAAGAGAGAAAGAGAGCCATGAGAAGGATAAGAAACTAGATATTATGATGGAAGGAATCTTGGCATTCGAGAAAAGAGATAAAGGAAAAGGATAGGATAAGGAAGTACAAGTTGGAGGATAAGAGGATGAAGCACCACAAGAGGAGAAAAAATTATGTTATAAAGACATAAGGATGGCTAGGTGTGTAAAAGTCATAAAAAATGGAGATACAAGGGAAAGAATTGATTTTCTTATGTATGGATGAAAGATGGATGATGAAGAGTGGATAGATTGGTTTAGTTCCATGCAAAATTTATTTGATTGTGAGTATATTGAAGAGTGACCAAAGTTGAAGAAAACAAAATCAAAGTTGAAGGGACAGACTCTACTATGGTCAGATTGTGTTCAAGCATAGAGATGGAGGAATGACAAGCCAAAAATCACATCTTGGTACACAATGATGGATAAGATGAAGAAATTTTTTTCTACATAATGATTATAGGGTACAATTATACAAGAATTTTTAGGGTCTTAAAAAAAGGCATGGATTTATAGATGTACACTAAAGAGTTTCACAAATTGGACATAAGAGTGTGTCATGATGACGATGTCGAAGAAAATATTGCAAGGTACATGATACTACTACATTTGGACCAAAATTTCAAAGATAGGACATCAAGATTATGATGGCCACCTATTTCCGAAGAAATAGTACCACAAATTGGCTCTTAATAGATGGGCGTCAGACTTTTGCTGTCACAAATTGTGATGGCAACTACACCCATCAAAATTGTGACTGTAAGTGCTTCTATCACAATTGTGATGGAAAAATATGTCATAACTTGGAATATAAGAAGAGAAAGGGTTCATCTTCACCTTGACATAATTGTGATAGAGGACTATTGCAAATACGATGGCTATCCATTGGAGTAGGCCATCGAAAGAATGAAAGGTATGTAACAATAGTGCTCTAGGAGCAGTAACTATCCATCAAAATAGGTCATTGCAATTGAGATGGCTTACTGAATTTTGAAAAAAAAATTAGCAAAAAATGTTGAATAAGTATTGCAAAATTCCCCACAAGGACATTACAAAGAATAGGTAAAGTCAATGCCTTCTAGTATGGATTTATTAGTCATGGCATGGTTCTACCTTTGGTCTCGAGATATTCCTCCTCAATAGGTGAAGTTAATACTTTCTTAATTCCTAGAATTAACATCTAAAATTCATTCATTCATTAACAAAATTCATTCATTCCATTAATAAATTCCATGTTAACATCATACCATTAAGTTAATAAACTTTTGAATGCCATTCTGAATTGAGAATGCATGTGCAACTATGTTCTTTATGCATGGACAATAGGGGTAGCTAATAAAACCCACCATTTTTATTTTTATTTAATAGGTCTATGCAAACCACTAACAAAAATGAAAACTTGTTGGGTTTTCTCAGCTCCACTTGATATCATATGCATATAAATTGAGATTGTATATTGAAATATGGTGTCCTTCTACACTGCCTAAAACCAAGAGATTCACATAGTTAGTTATCATGGAATCATAGTTTAATGTTTAGCTTCACTTGGTTTTGATAATAATTTAGTATTCTTTACTAATCAAGGCCAACCATGTGAAGGTGGAAGATAATTTGGCTCCACCCACTAAAAATCTAGACTACTCATTAACATCTAAAATCTTTAAGAAATGATCAATCTTTAAAGTACCTATAATGTACTCATCACCTCCTACTATTATCATAAAAATCATTGCTCATGAGAAATTATGTCGATCTTGGATAGGATTTGACATATGAGTAGTAATATACTTAAGTCATTTACTTAGCTCATGTTGAACAAGTAATACATAACGAGCATAAGTTGTCAAATAGTATATACCAAGTGAGGGATGTTTAGTATGTGTTGAGTAACTAGTAAGTGTCAAGTCACTCAAGTGTCGAGCATATAGCATGTGCCGAGCTATTTAGATGTTGAGTGATCAATGGATGTTGAGTCATTCAAAGGCTGAGTGACAACATTGAAGTAGTAGTTGATGTCAAGCATAAGGAACTTCAAGTGTCGACTTGTATAGTTTTGACATAATTGTTTGTAATGGCACAAACTTCTATGTAAACTATTTTCAATCAAACTTAAGGATTTTTTATGATAGTAGATGATAAAGGAGAAATCTTAATTATGAATCCCTATGTATTACATGCATCCAATCAAAAAAAGGGAAGGATTAAGAAGCGATATAGGTTAATTACAATCCTTGATTCATACTTAACCCTAAGTCACCTAGGTCCTCTTTTAAGGAGAAAAACCCCTAAAAAAATTAATGATTGTGTAATCAGAAAGGAGAGAAGTTTGCATGCACAAAAAGAGCATTCATGGTGACTAATGAGTTATGATTTGAGTTACATTGTAGAATTAGTTAGAGGAGTACATAGGAAATGAATTAGAAGATAGAAGAGATGCATCTAACAAAAAAGGATCAAGTACACATTATGAAAGAGGTGATCTAACATCAAAAAACAAAGTGCTAACTAAAGGATCATTGTTGATACATTCTAATAGGTGAATTAGTTAAATCTCTTAATAGAGTAGTCTTAATAGGCTATTACAAATCCATTAATGGGGTGCTTACTTCATTGTAAGTTATATTCCTTTATGAGGCACACTTCTAATAGGGTGTTGAAATCCTTTGACAAGGTAATATCTAACAATCTTATAAGCCTTTAAGTAGGTAGACCTTTCATAGGGTAGATCATGTTTCATGATCGAAACATTGTAACCTTCATTGGATACACTTTATTACTATAGTAGTGGAGATTTGTGGTAGACCATTCATAGGGTAGATCATGTTTTATGATCAAAACATTGTAACCTTCATTGGATACAATTTATTACTAGAATAGTGGAGATTTGTGGGTGTCATTACCACCCTAGTTTTACCTTCTCCTTGGAAGTTTTCTGGGTACCCAAGTATCTTGTGTCATACATGTGTTGAATGTTATAATTTCATGGTATGGATGTATATTCTTAATTTGGTATTTAATTTTATATCCATAGATTGTGAGATAATGGATGTGTGGTGAATGTTTTCTAAGTTGAAATTTTTAAGTGCTGATTCAACTCCCCTCTCAAATTTTACATCCCTATTGTATATCCAACAATTGGTATCAAATATGAGTTCTCTAAAAGTAAAGCTTTGAAGCTTTGAGGAAAGATCTTGGATATGGAAGTCTACAAGTTGGGAAAGACTATTGAGAACCAGAAGATTGAAATATAACTTTCCCTACATCAGTTGAATGAATCAAGACATGAGTTTAAGCGATAATTGAAAAGAAGGAAGGAAATAGCTATTTAAGAGAATGCCACACATTATTGAGAAATTGACACTATTGACTTGTTTTCAGATGGAAACAATAATGAGTTTGATGCAACAATTGTTGATCTAATGGAAAAAAAATGGAACCCTAATTAAAGAGGTCAAAAATTGTAAGAGAGAACAAGACATCTAATCAATATTGCTAGGTGAAGTGACCGAGTAGAATATGAAAGACGAAGAAGACAAAGTCATGATTGAAGATTTCAAAATGATTTTGACCAATAGACTAGAGAGAAAACATCAAACGTAAATAAAATTGCTAACATGCAATTGGAAACATTGAGTCAAATGATCATTTCAAATCATGAGCTAAATGGAAAAGATATTGAGATCACCACACTAAAGTTGTAGAATGAACAACTAAGAAATGATCTAAAAGGAGAAAAAGTATTTGTTGAAATTTTTAGCAAACCTAAGGAAGCCATCAAGTATATTGAGCAATTGATGAGATCTCCCAAATCCAACAATGGTACTTTTGGATTAGATTACACTAGAACTGAAGGAGATTGATATTAAAGTGGTGAAGAAAGAAGTAACAAATGTAAGAAGTCCAAACCTACTTGTCATAATTGTGGTAAGATAGGTCATACTACCAATGTTTGCAGGAGCAAGACTAAAAATTAGAATCCTAAGTAGAAGTTGTTGAAATAATGGGTGCTGCACACATTGAATTATATTTTTATATTTTATTATTTTATTTTATTATGTAATTTTGTACCTAGATGGACGTGCAAAATGTAAAGATTCCCATGGAATATTCTTGATGAGTTGTATTGTAATATTGTGAAAATATTTCATGTAATTATTTAATATTAGGGAAAAGAATTAAATGCCCAATATTAAATGTGGGGTCAGTGGGTTAGGTAGCACATGGTTTTAGCACACAATTATGTAATACCACTTGGTGGTTTTGTGAGACTTGCTACTATATATAAGAAACCACAAGGGTAGTTGTTGGAGAGTAAGAGTGAGAAAGGCAAGAGTCGAGTGGGACAAGGCTTAACAGGTTAGCCAAGGGAGCATTTGTGAAGGTTCAAAGCATGGCATGAGATGTGTGGATTCATGCTTGTTCACATAGTTTTCTCAGTTGTGGCTATGGCCATGAAGGCTTCCATGGTTGTATTGCAATGGTATTTTTTATTGAATAATACATGTTGATGGATGCTTTTGGAGGCTAGGTTTTTCCCTCAATGAGGGTTTCCCAGGGTATATCTTGTGTCACATTTTGTGGGTATGTTGTCTATTATCTTGCATGTGGATTTTAATTTTGTGTTTATTTTAGATCTATTATGGGTTATGTGGAAATGGTTATGTTCTTTGTTGCCATGTTTCCTTACAAGTGGTATCAGAGCTATGGTTTTATTGTTTGTAACCCTAGATTGAATCCATTGGAATGCATGAGAGGAAAAAGAAAAAGAAAAAGAAAGGGCAAAATATATGAATGATTTATTGCAGATCTGAGGGTTTTGGGTTTGCTGTTATGATGGGATGTTGGTAGATTTGGGCATGTGAAATTTTTTGGAAATTTTTTTTTCTTCGGATGTTTCATTTAAATGAGGGTTTTAGGGGGTAGCTTTCAGAAATGACCTCCTGGGTAAAAATAGACCATTGGATCTAGGTCGACATTTTCATAAATTTTGATATATAATATGCCCTAGTTTGGCCATGTTAAGAGGAAATGAAAGAGTTTTTTGGTTTCATCCCATGATGGCCATTAAATTTTATCCCGTCGAAATTTTCGTCACAATAAAAAATGAAAAATCGCAATGAAAATGGTAAAAAGACTATCTTAGTAAAATGACCATAACTTTCTCTTAGAATATCAGATTTCAGAGTTCTTACAGGCATTAGAAAGCTAATTCAAAGCACTACAAGTTGGTGTAGGTTTGGTTCTATGGTTTTGATATTTTGTTAGGTTTTAAGAGCCCTAAAGTAAGATTTTAGTTATTTTAAGCACGGATTAGGGTATAACTTGGGCATACAGAGTCAGATTTTGGACTTTCAGTAGTCAACAAAAAGCTCTTAGAGAGCTCTACATATTGGTTTAGATTTGGTATAGGTTTGGCATGATTTATTTGGTGATATATTGATCTGAATAGTTTATAGATATATTTTGACTATGGTAACATTGTGAGTTTATGGCATTGGAAATTTTAGATTTGATGTCATTGTATACTCAGTTCATATTTTAGATTAGTCTCATGATGATATGGCTATTAGTGTTTGGTTTGGATATGTATGATGACTTGTTGGATCTACAAGTTGTGCAATTTTGTAAGCGGTCTATACTTACAGGTTGCATTTATAGCTTGGTTATGGGTTGTCTTTGCCCATTGATCTTTCATTATTGATGCATATTCAGATTGGTGGCTTTGATTTGGGTTGTCTATGCCCTAAGTCACATGATTTACCAATTTCTTCATGTAGAAGGGATGAGATGTTGTTACCAACTACAATCATAGTGGAGGATTGTGGTTGACTATTTTATGTTGATAGGTTGGACATATTGAGAGCCAAATGCTCAATTCATGGATGTCATCATGGTGTCATGGATTTTGGCATGACATGATTGGATATACAAGTACATCCTTGATGTTCATTAGCTTGGATTTTTTGATTTAGTTATGGTGGTATATCTTCTTGGTTGAGGATCATGGTTATTTGGTTTCTTTTGAGAAGCTCATGATGTGCACTTTGAGTTCTTTGATGGTTTGATGCCTTGGTTGATTCTCATGGTCAAAGGATGATTTTTCATCATTATATCATGGATAGCTTCGATACACGGTTTAGTGAGAGCTTGTGATAGTGTAGGATTATTTTCTAGTTTGGTTTGGATCTTCATGTAGGAGATGGATTTTGTGGTGCCATAGGTGACTTGGTACCACAATTGAGTGGGAGTTTTTGGAATTGATATATTTATTGAGTGTTTGCAAATGTTGGAGGTTTGCATGGTGCACTTGTTATCTTCATGGTGTGTGGAGATGGTTCTTCATGGTATGTGGAGATGGTTTTCTTCATGGTGTATGGAGATGGATGCATCTTGAGGACTTATGGGGTTCTTGGTAAAGGTACAATTTATGCTTTTATTTGGCATTTTATCCTTGGTGTGAGGATGGTTTCATTATTATGTCATGGTATACTCTTGATATGTGTTTAGAGTTGTGACATGTTATGGTAGAGCATGTTATCTCTTTGGTTGAGATGGTTAGATCATGTTGTCATGTTTATGTTCCTGAGGCCATGGTTGAAACTTTGACATTGATCTTGGTTTAATTTCTTGGTATTGAGTACACTGATCATAAGCTGGATACTTCATGATATTGCTATGTTGCATTTGGAGTTGGCATGGATTGATTGGTTACAGGTGCTTATGGATACTTAGAGATGGTGGTTATGCTAATTTCTCTCGGATTAGAGAAGTATTTGTTGGGATGGTTGATGGTTTCAATAGGAAGTCCGAGGGGCAGTCACCTAATATAGACTTGAGAGGATATTGTTCTTAGATGAGTCTTGGTTGGAGACTTGGGTATCTTGATGAGCATTCTCATTCCCCACTCTTGGTCTACTCGGTAGTTTTCTACTTGAGAGGTATATCCCATTATTTTTTCTCACTTGCATTATGCTTGTCTTTCATGGATATGGATCTTGAGCTATGGTACATGAGTTAGTTCTAGAGGGTTCATTTGAGAGATGGTTAAGCATTGGTTATCTCCATGTGCATATGTTGTTATGCTGGTTCAGTTTGGGAGATGGTTTTATATTGGGCATTTTCCTTGGATTATGAATGGTTATTCCTTGGTGTAGGAATGGTTTATGAGTTTTATCTTCTTGTGAGAGGCTTACATCCATGATTAGCTATATGGTATGGTTTGGGTGTTGTTGAGGCTTCTTTTTGAGGTTTTATGGAGGAGATCATACTTGCACAGTTTACATCTAGAGGTCTGTGTAGAAGGACATGATACAGGTTATGATTTGCATGGTTTATCTAGTCTTGGTTATCTTCTTGGATGTTCAATTTTTCCTACATTGGATTTGAGATTGGTTAGAGATTTTGATCACTAGTTTGTGCTCATGTATGTCATGTAAGAGATGACATGGTTATTCCTTTATCTCTTTCCTCTGTAGGTTGTGGAGAATTTGGGAGACTATTGGAGACTTGTTACAAGAGTTATTCCTACAGGATATCATTTTATGTATTTTTGATGTCCTTGATACTACATGGATGCACTTCTTTGAGATGTGTTGAGTGGATTGGTTATAGATTTGACATTATCTTTTGCAGTGGGAGCTTCTTGTTATATATGTGGCAGGTATTGCTCTTGAGGCTTGTGATTGCAGGCTTTAGATTGGATATTTTGATGATGTGAGATTCACTTGGTATATACCTCTTGGAGGTATGGATAGTTGGATGGGTTGGCACTTTACTGTGGGTGTTATTTCAGCTATGGATATATTTTGACAACTACAGATACATGTGATTACCTTTGGATTAAGTTTTTTGTGCTTGGAATTTTAGTTGGTACAGGATTTTATGATCTTCTAATGTTATAGGTTGGGTGGCTTGTATGTATGTCCAGTGGAAGTGGCATAATAGGAGGTGAGATCATTCATGTTTGAGATGCTGGATACTTTGATTTTTTTGCGAGTACTAGGATGGAGCACTTGGTGTAGTTTGATCCATGAAGGCAGATGTGCTGGGAGGGATTGTTCCCTTGTTCATTTATGTGGCTACAAGTTGACCCTATGCAATGTATACAACATGTGGGAGATTATTAAGATAATGGGTGTTGCATACATTGCATAATATTGTTATATTTTATTATTTTATTTTATTATGTAATGTTGTACCTAGATGGACGTGCAACATGTAAAGATTCTCATGGAATATTGTTGATGAGTTGTATTGTAACATTGTGAAAATATTTCATGTAATTATTTAATATTAGGAAAAAGAATTAAATGCCCAATATTAAATGTGGGATCAGTGGGTTAGGTAGCACATGGTTTTAGCACACGATTATGTAATACCACTTGGTGGTTTTGTGGGACTTGCTACTATATAAGCAACCACAAGGGTAGTTTTTGGAGAGTAAGAGTGAGAAAGGCAAGAATCAAGTGGGACAAGGCTTGACAGGTGAGCCAAGGGAGCATTTGTGAAGGTTGAAAGCATGGTATGGGATGTGTGGATTCATGCTTGTTCACATAGTTTGCTCGATTGTGGCTATGGCCATGAAGGCTTCCATGGTTGTATTGCAATGATATTTTTTGTTGAATAATACATGGTGATGGATGCTGTTGGAGGCTAGGTTTTTCCCTCAATGAGGGTTTCTCAGGGTATATCTTGTGTCACATTTTTTGGGTATGTTGTCTATTCTCTTGCATGTGGATTTTAATTTTGTTTTTATTTCAGATCTATTAAGGGTTATGTAGAAATGGTTATATTCTTTGTTGCCAAGTTTCCTGACAGAAGTTCATGTGTCATTGCTATAAATTCAACAAACAAGGACATCGAGAACATGAATGTAGAACAAAGACCATAAGCACACAAAGATTTGAAGGATACTACTATAACTATTAGAAGTATGGACATAAAGAATATAAGTGTAGATCTAAGCCTAATTGGTCATCAAACAAGTAGACAAAGGCAAAGCATAATGATAACTCTTATAATTAGGAGTATAATACTATGTATAGTTCTCACTTTTATGAGTATGGACATATTTCTAAAAATTGCATATGAACACATTTTAGAAGTGAATATAAAAGATGGTTGAGTCAGACTACATGTTTTAGTTGTTTAAAGACTAGTCACATAAGTAGGAATCTCCCAACAAGGTCAAAGGCACCAAGTAGTGAGTTCAACAACGGAAAAGGAAAGACAAATGTTGAAAATGTCAAAGATGAGATGAACAAGACATGGAAAAGGAAAATTATAGCACATCAAGTTTAGATGGGATCACTTCACCCAATAGGTTAGGTGATCACACCACCTCCAATTAAGCAATCAAGAGGTACATATGGGACTAATATTTAAAAGACATACTATACATCAGTTCCAAGGATTTAGTTAAGAAAAGATTCTATATGCATGAAGAAAGATGCAAGGTGTTGATTATAATCTAGAAGAAATCTTTAAGTTTTGTCAGTTTTCATGTTACTGTCGAGCATGAAAAGTTTCACTATGGTTGCCGAGTGAAGTGTTAGTTGATGCCAAGCTATCAAAAGTGATATTGTTGACCAATGTTGTAGTATTTTCCAAGTGTAATGGAAACTTCATGGAACCTGAGTGAGTTGAAATTTCTATTGAACATGAGCTTACAGTTGTTTAAGCACTGAGCATTAAATGCAAGGTTTTAAGTTCTATATGTTTAATTTCTACTCATTTGATATCATTTGAATTTGAAGTGGATCATTAAAAGTGAAAGGAAAATTGAAGATATTTTTCCAAGTGTTTGCAAATAAGATTCAATAATTGCTCAACATCATCTCAGCAGAATTATAGAGGTATTTATCATGTGTCAAGCTATGTAGTTTGAATTTTTGTAAATCCTAGTTTTTCATAATGGCATCTAGTTCTTCAACTTATAAGGTTAAAGAAGGTAAGGAAGTTTTGAATGAACATTGGATAAGAAATGAGATCAGAAAACTAAATTTTAGAGTTGTTCCTAATATTTCTTACAAGCAATATCCATCTGTTGTGCTATCAATGATACCACCACAAGTTTTAGTGATTCAAGATGTGAGATTTTGCTACACATGCAAGCTGGGTAACATAGGTAACATGGAAATTATAGAAACCTATGGGAAACTATGTAAAAATGGAGCATTAAAAGATGAATTCAAAATTTTAGAGAGAATGGTTAACCTATTCCCTCAATTTCCCCAATGTCATCAAACAGAATGGATAAAGATAATTCTAAGAAAAAATCATGATAATTCTGTATGGTTGGAAAATGGATTGATCAAGATCACAAAGAAGATTATACATAGTGTAATAGGGTATCTAACCCTTGACTGACCTGAAACCATGAGGAGTGAAGCTAAAGAAGTTATTGAGAAAAATATAGGGGCAATGTGGAACAAATGAGGAATGACAATTGACACTATCTTAGATCCCCTAATTGCTTTTGCAATGAGGATTATAGTACATAAATTCAATAAATCCAATAGACTCAATAGTGTACCTTATATTGCTATTGACATGGGCTACAAGATAGTTATGAATGATCATACCTAGGACCTTGATGAGTTATAGATGCAAAAACTATTAAAAATTTTGGGAGTAATAAGGAGGAGCAAGAGTGCATGATGTAAATTTGGTTCAATTCTAGTCTGTATATTATTTTATGTATAGAATACATTCCCTACATTTGGTAAAGTTCCATGTAAAACAAAAAGATCTATTGCAGTGCAACTAGGTTAATTTATTGAGCAACCTGGAAACAATTTTCAGTCTATAATAACCAACTACTTCAAAGATTTCAAGCATTTAATGAAGAAAAGAATGAGGATACTATTTTCACTAGTTGAGAAACATTTCAATGATGTTTTCTTTCTAGTTGACACTGATTTTATATATGTTCAAGCTATTGTTCCAAAGTAAGGTGGCTAAGGCCATTAGGCTATGGGATCAACATGGATGAAGCCTTTGCAACAATTATAACATTACTTGTAGAAGATGTAGATGCTATGGCTAATGCCTTTTGAAATTATGATGTGTCTAAATCTAAGATAACAATGGATTTAAACACTACGTAAGTCATAAGAAACAAAAACAAGATTTCCATGAAGCTTAAGGAGAAATTTGGTGAAGGAGTAGAGGAAAATGAAGAAGAAGATGATGATGAAGAAGAAGACGATATTCCTTCTCAAGCACCGTTGACCTTAACTCAAGTTCAAGGGGAATATCAAGAAGGAGAGGTAGAAATTGAAGAAGCCGATGAGGGAGAAGAAGCCAATGAAGAACTTGAGAAGATGAAGAGGAAATATATAGCCCCAGTAGTTAGCAAACCAAGGAAGATTGTAAAACCTTAGCCCATAGTTCAAGCAACTTGAACCAGCACAAGAGCTACTACTAAAAAGGCTCAAGAGGTAGATAAGACAAAAGAGAAGAGGGCTAGATTAGCTACTAAAAAAGAGGATTCTAAGAAGAGACAAAAGAGAAATTATATAGCTCCACCTAAATTTGATGAAGAGAAGATAGAATTTGATGATAGTGACCAATTCAAAGTGGTAAGTCAGAGTTCTTCCTTAGATTTAAATAATATATGTGAGAACATAAACAAGAGTGCTGACTTATCTGGTCTCACACATATAGAGTTTTTTATACTTGAAAAAGTTGAGATGAACAAAGTAGAGGAGTCAATATATACCATGATGGAAACATTCAAACAAACATTAATTGAGATTTCCAACTCATTACCAAAAGATCTATATGAAAGAGTTGAGTAGAAGTGGCATATATTCTCAATATAGAAAGACAAATTAGAGAGACTACACTTGCACAAGTGATACTAGAATTAGATAGGGAAAAAATGGCAAAGGAAATAAAGAAGCACACTAATAAATTTTCACCTAAATACATGGCATTCAAAATATTGTAGAATAATATTAAGGATGGTGTATAGAAGACCACCTAGTTGTGGAAGTCATTATATGGTTTCACAACACCCAAAGAAATAATGCAAGCACCTATTGAGGTGGGCAAGGATAAAGATGAACAAGGAAAATTATCTGAGTTTACCACAATTGACATTGAGATAGTTGTACATGAGGAAGGCACTAAGACACATGAAGATACATAGGCACCAGCCGAGGTTGAGCAGTAGATAGAACAAAGTGTACTAGATACACTAGTGTCCAATGTGAGTCCTCAACATGAGTTGAATATTGACACTAATAATATAAAGATAAAGGATGTTTATGATATTGTCACTTAGAACATCAACCCCCTTATACAGGAAGACTTGAAGAAGATACTGGTAGAATCCACTACCCTGGCTAAACTTTGGGAAAATCCTATACAGGTAAGTGTTGATGAGATTGAGAAGGAAGACAACACATCTATAGGGGAGGAAATTCAAACAAAAGAGACATCTAAAACCCCTTCTCATTCACCATGATACAAACTACATTACCTATTGTGGTATATCAAAGGAAGGAGACAACAACTTCTACTATCAGTACATTGGTACAAAATGTTCCAGTCTTAGGATATGAAAATGAAATAGAAAATGACAAGGGTGAGACACATGGAGAGAAAAAAAATGAAATAGAATCTAGAATAATGTAACACCAACACAAAGAAGACAAGATGCTATTCCTGAACATACAACATAAGATCAATGTGCAACTAAGAATGTAGAGAAAGCACAAGATAGGATTGAAGAGCTAGATTTGACTATAAAACCTAAAGAGCAACTTGCACTACAAACATAATTGACTTTTCTAGAATCTATAACTCCTTTAAGTCAAGCTCTTCATAGGTCAATTATAGAAGTCATACCTTTATAATCATCAAGACCAAGTCCAAGAACATCCAAGGTAGCTCAAGTTACATCATTTGGTGATGTCAACTTGAATAAAGTGATTGAGTTACCGAAGTTTAATCTTGAAACCATCACTATTGAATAGATGGGCATACTACAGGATGCTTTTCCAAGGAAAAAGGAACAAGAACTACTCAAAAGTGAGCATAGGTAGAAGCAAGCTCAGCTAGATATCAAGGAAATTTTTCTTGATGCATTTGACCTACCAACACCTAAAGAAACCAAGCCTATCATAAAGAAGCTAACCAACTTAGTTGATAAGGTCAATGACATAGACCTAGATTCAAATGTAAAATTTCTCGAATGGTCTAAAAGAAAGTTTCAAAGTAAGGTTAATGACAAGATATCAAGTTTTATTACACTATCACAGTTGAGTTAGCAACCAAAATTGACAATGTAAAGAAGGTACTAGAGAAAATTTTCTCTTTATACACCAATAGTGCAATCCAGAACTCTTCATATAGGAAATTAGGAACTACATAATGAACTTGGAGAGTCATATCTAGTTCTTTGGTATAACTTTGCCAAGGTCTCTAGCCTAAAGTGAGAAAGATTTTAGAAATCTCTTGAATTGCTAGAGTCATTTAGCAATACTACATGTAGATGAGGCAAACTTTAAGGCTAAACTAATTAGCATCTAGTCTATCCTAACTCCAAATATAGAGATATTGTGCAAGGAACTAGCCTTTCCTAAAACACTCATGATGAAAGATTTGCATCTTTTTACTCATGAAGTCTTAGTGCACCTTGCTATCAAGTTGGCAATCTAAATTAAATAATTGGAGGTAGCTTGTGACAATTAGGGCACTACCTTGAAAATTATGCTTGTGGACCATATAACATTTTTGTACAAACACACTATAAGTGTATAACCCTTTTTACATAAGTGTCAAAATTGGGGAGAAATGAGTATGAGGGAGATGATGGAGGAGATAATATTTTTGGGGGAGCTAATATTTTTGAGAAAAGGGGAGTTAATGAAAAAAATAGAGTACACAAATCAGGTTATGTAAACTTACTCAGTAGGAGGAATAATTTTGGTTTAGATATAGAAAAACACAATTAACTTCGGGGAAGTTACTAAATTTTGAGGTACAACTGATGAGTCATCAGTTTTTGAAAATTTTTGAAGTTTTGTAATTTTGTATGTAAATGGATATTATCTCAGCTATGCTTGAAAGGTTTAGAGTTATTCATGCATGGCCAAGTATTTTGCCACTTATATCAAAGTGGGACATTGTTGATCTCAGATTGTTTGTGACATATGAGTGAAAATATACTTAATTCATTTACTTAGTTCATGTTGAACAAGTAATACATACCAAGCATAAGTTGTTATCTATAGTATATGTCAAGCAAAGGATACTTAGTATTTGTTGAGTAACTAGAAAGTGTCGAGTCACTCAAGTGCCTAGTGGATAGTATGTGTCAAGCTATTCAAATATCAAGTGATCAATGGATGCCAAGTCATTCAAAGGATGAGTTACAATATTGAAGTTGCAGTTGATGTCGAGCATCAAATACTTCAAGTGTCGAGTTGTACAATTTTGACATAGTTGTTTGTAATGGCACAAACTTATATATAAACTAATTTTTGGAAACTTAAGGATTTCTTTTCTTATCTTAGATGATTAGGAAGAATCTTAATTGTGAATCCCTATGCATTACACACATCCAATAAGAAAAAGGAAAGTATTAAGTGGCAATATGGGTGAATCACATTCACTAATTCATAACTAAAGTCTCCTAGGTCTTCTTAAGGAGGACAAGCCCTAGATTTTTTAATGAGTGTGTAAGGAGAAAGGAGAGAAGTTTTAATGTACAAATAGATCATTCATGGTTACTAAGGAGTTATGATTTGAGTTACATTGTAGAATCAGTTAGAGGAGAATAGAGAAAAGGAATTAGAAGACAATGACAATACATCTAATTAGAAAGGATCAAATACACATTAGGAAAGAGGTGATCTGACATCAAGAAAAAGAGAGATGATTGAAGGATCATTGTTGAGACATTCTAATAGGTGAATTAGTTAAATCTCTTAACAAAGTAGTCTTGACAGGTTGTTGTAAATCCTTTAACATGGTTCTTACTTCATTGTAAGTTAAAGTCCTTTTACGAGGCAGACTTCTAACAAGGTGTTGAAATCCTTTAACAAGGCAAGATCTAACAATCTTGTAAGCCTTTAATAGGGTAGACCTTTCATAGGGTAGATCATGTTTCATGATTAAAACATTGTAACCTTCATTGGATACACTTTATTAATGTAGGAGTGGAGATTTGTGGGTATCATCCCCACCATAGTTTTACCTTCTCTTTGGAGGATTTCTAGCTAACCAAATATCTTTTGTCATACATGTGTTGAATGTTTTACTTTCATGTTATTGATGAATATTCTTAATTTGGTATTTGGCTTATATGCATAGATTGTGAGATGGATGTGTGGCAAACATTTTTGAGATTGAAATTTTAAAGTGTTAATTTATCCCCCCTCTCAGAGTTTACTTTCCTATCGTATTTGCAACACAATTCATCACAATTATTTAGTTATTCATTTACATCTAGCATGGGTGCATACAACAATGTCCTCATCATATCCTACATCTAATACATTTCTATCAAATAGTCCCACCTTCCTTGTCAAGCCTAGGTATTTTTCCTTAGTGACAATAAAATTGATGACATATGAGATCATATAGAACCTAGGATCCATCCTAACAAACTATAACTACTCATCTAGGGAGTCACTAAGAATAATATCCCAATGAATCATGTCCTTTCTTGTCGTTATCTTTTTAATAAAGTGGACCATCCATCTCCCAAAATGTCAAGCCCACAAGAATCCAATTACTCTTCTCAAAAATAAAATATAATACCCCACATCATAAATCATTTACCCTTGAGCCATATTATTTTTTCTTGGTTTGTTTCCTTGAGGATTCTTGTCTCTAAGATACTTCTTGTGTACTATCTTTTCTACTTCTTTCTTATGTTGTTTGTACCAATTAAGAGCTCTGTAAAAAAAGATTCCATAATACACATTTGAAATGGAGAGGTCAAAATCCTTTTCAATTTCATTTTTTCTAATGTCTTTAATGATCTCTTCAGTGACATTCTTTACCACCATCTCATTTGGCACCTAGTTTTGAGATAAGGACAAGATGAACTTGGAAGACTATAGTGATGTAGGGTTGGAATTTGCATTTACTAATCCATTCATAATCATTTTGAATACAAACTATGACCTCTCATGAGGCTTTTTTACCCTTTACCTGAATGAAGGTTAATGAAGCTATTTTGTTTTGGGAATCCTTTGTATGTAAAGGTCATCGGCTTGTGTGAAATCTTTACTACTATTGATAATGATTAAGAGGCCATGTTGATCTACACAAAATGAATAAATGGTAACAAATATGCTATTTAACTAGTAAAAAGATGCTTTATCACTCGAAAAAGAAGATAAAGACACAAAAACCTTAGCCAAATTGGGAAAAGTGGGAAACAAGGGAAACTTTGGAATTGTGTAGGTTACAAAATCATGCATGTTGTATAGTTTCACAATAATAAAGTAGGGGCATTTGAATGTTGAAAATATATGGAGACTACAGGAGGTCTACAATGTGTAGGTTCACAATAAAGGAGGTAGCAAAGAATAATTACTGACATTAAGCTCCCTTCAAGTATATATAGATACTAGGGAGGGTGCACATTATACTCTCTAGAGAATGCATGGTATAGATTTAAACACCTTTACAAGGTGTGCAAGTTTCCACAATCTATTAAGGTGTTGCATGTAAGGAGGGAAACAAATGATTTGCACACCCTTTGTACATTCAAATGTGTACAAGTACACAAGGTGCATGCTTTTTTACTATTTAACTAAAAAAAATATGTTTTAGCCATTAAAAATGGTCAATTTCCCTTCTTCCAAGTAGTAGACCATGACCAGAGTATCCATGACCATTGAGCCATCTCATAAGATGTCATGTCTTGAAGAGAGGGTTTCTAAAAAATAACAAAATGAGAAGGGGTGATCATTTTTGAAGTAAAAAATGGGGAGTGTGTTGTGACACTACAATAATTTTATTTCTAAGAAAAAGGAGATTGTGAAAATTATTATCCGTTGTTTAAATGACCTATTAAATTAGTTGTTTAATAATCCTATCTCTAATGATCAAAGGAATATTCATCTCTAATTTTTCCCCACTTACATTATTCCAGTTGATAATTTGAAGAAGTCAAGAAGGTGACCTTTTCCCCAACCCTCATGAGTCACCTAGGTGAGATGGATTCTCTCCTCTCTTCTTCTAAAAGTTCTAGGATATTGTGGGTAAAGTTGTATTTTGGGAAGATAAATAATTTATACCATAATGAGCTATTCTCAAGGAACCAAATAATATATTTATTATCCACATAATAGCAATGTCATTAGAGGAACCATTAGCTTTACTATAGAGATATCTAATCCAGGATGGCAGGCCTCCTTTGCTTATTATGGCTGATCGGGGTGCATGCATGTAGAGGTAGGGATATTCTATATGTAACATGCATGGTTTGCCACATGAATCACCCACTGATACCCCACCAACAAGATTATTCAGTGCCCCTACTATTATATGGTAGTAACTAGCTGCGTAGCCTATGAATTTTAGGCTGTAGAATTTTAGGCCCAACATGTCCAAACATAGATAACCACTTTCGAGAACACTTGTTCAGTAATTTTTACTTCTTGCAAAAGAATCATATCTTTTTTTAGTTCAATGATCTTTTTTTTGACTTTGTACTGCTTCTTAGGGCTATTCAACCCCCTGACATTCTAGGATATGATCATCAACTTTTACTATTGTGACTATCCTTCAAGGTCTTTTGTTTCCCTTGTGCAATATCCTTTTCAATTTATTTTTGAAGGATGTTATTGATTAGGGGTCTCCCAAATTTGATAGATAAACCAACATCCACCTCAATCTGAGCTCTATTCTTCCTCTCTAGGATCATCCATTCAAAATCATTACTATGGAAATCAAGGCTATGGTCCTATGAGATGGGTGAAAAAACTTCAACAATACCTAGAAGGGAAACCACAAGGATTCCATTTGATAATAGTGAGCTAGTGCCCAAGTTTAAATTTAGACTACATGGGAGTATTCCATTTGTGGCCATTTCTCTATCCAACACATCATTACTCGAGTGCGATATTTCCATGGTTTGCAACTCCCCCTCTTCAAAAGAGGCAACATCCATTATGAGCTTAGTTGTGGTAGCCACACCTTGTACCAAATCCATTACTTCATGAGGGCTTTTAGTAATCTCATCAATGCAAGGGATTCCATTGGACCATTGACCCCCCTCACAACCAACTAGTTCTATGTCAACCTCAACAACCCATTTAACAACATTTGTGATTTCAGCCACATCAACACCTAGAGATGAGACCTTGCTCTTTATTTTCTCATTCTTTGGATACTCACTAAAGAGATGGCCAAAGATATTACTTTTTTGGTAGAAAGGAGAAACATTCTCATAGATATGAGGTTGCATCCCCATTTGAACATTAGTTCCACTATGGTAGGTAGAGGTTTATTCATTCCCACATTCACACAGAACCTAGCAAAACCTAATTTTTCCTTTGAACTAGACATTAAGTCCATTTTTATGAACTAACCAAAAAAGCTACCAATCCATCTAAAAGCACATTCAACCTAGAACTCTAGTCTAGGTAAGTGTATCCAAACTAGGGAAGATTTATAAAGGTCACCCTCTAGGTTAAACCTAGGTTTCCATTTTGCTATCATCAAATGATGTTTGCCTAAATTCTACAATCTAGCCTAAATTCTACTTTGTTGAATACCATTTGCTGACCATGTCTACTGTAGGTTGAAAAGGGACAAACTTTGCCACAAGACATAGGGTAAACCCTAAGGAGATTGAATCCATCACAAAATTAGGTAAAACAATTTGAGGTCCTATGGGTCCTGAGGAGAACATGGGTTTGGGATGAGAACCCATAGAAGTCTTGGATCCAACAATAGTACCCAACTAGCTTGACTTTGAACATGCTAATAAGTGGGCTGCAAGTGTGGGGCTTCCCAAGGGTTCGGGGCAAAGAAAAGAATAGTCATCCAGAATAGCTCTAGGTTCCAATAGAAAAATGGTGTCCTCTTGCTAAAGAAGGTATCCATTCAAGGATTTTACAACCAAATCTAAACTTGGGCAACTAGGGTCGATAACTAGTAGGGTGGGTAAGGGTGGAGGGGGTTTCCATCCCTCCTAAGGTAGAGAGGTCATGGAAGTGGGTAAGGGTTGAGGGTGGGAAAATTTGTAGAGAGAATATTATTCTACTATTGTTAGGAAGGAATGAAAAGAACTTTTAAATGGTCAATTGATAAATAGTGAGATTAAACAATGACACTTCCAAGCTACCCCCGACATTGAATACAAGGGAGATCCAATTGGTGTATTATTGGTGATATAATATGTAAGATGTTACTACACTTGTAAGGTTGGAAGTATTGGATACACAAAACTCAAATATTTCTATAGAAAACTATGTGTTGATGGAGTGATGAAGGAGGAAAACAAGATTATAGAGAGAAAAGGGTTAACCCATGCCCTAGATTTTCCAAATGTATTCAAGAAAAAATGGATTAATATAGTGTTGAGAATAATACATGATCATTCTATATGGTTGGAAAATGGCCCTACCAGGACCAAAAAAAGGATCATTTAACAAGTGAGACAGTATCACACCCTAGATAGACTCAAGACATTGTGAAATGACATTAACGAAGTAATTGAGAAGAATACTGGGGATGTATGGAACAAAAGACAAATGACAATTGACACAATTTCAAATCCCCTAATTATATTTTCTCTAAGAGTTATTGCTCACAAGTTATTTCAATGTACCTGATTGAACAATGTGTCTTTTATGGCAGTGGATTTGGACTACAAGATAGTGAAGAAGGATCACTCTTATGACCTTGTCAAGTTACAAATTCAGTAGTTGTCTAGAAAAATTGGGATCTATATGAAAGACTAAGAGTGCACACTGAAAACTTGGTTCATTACTAGTTTCTATTTTTTTTTATGTCTAGAATACATTTCCTTCATTTGGTAAAGTTTCTTGGAAGACCAACTAGTCAATTGTAGTTCAAATTGGAGAGTTCATAGAGAAACTTGGAGACAATTTTGAGTTAGTTATGACAAGCTATTTTGAAGACTTTAAGAAGTCTATGAAGCAAAGACTAAGGATACCAGTGTCACTAGTAGAGAAATATTATGATGATGTTTATTTTCTAGTGAACGTTGATTTTACATATGTTCAAGAAGTTGTTGCTAGGATTACATGGCTTAGGCCATTGACTTATGAAAAATTTGGATGAGGCATCAACAACTATCACATTGTTATTAATAGAGGAGGTTGACAACAATGCAACCTCATTTGGAAACTATGAGGAAGCCAAATCCAATATCACAATAGATTTGAAGACAACTTCTATGGTGAGAAAGAACAAAGTTGTGAAGAATCTTAAAGAAATATTTGGTGAATGCAAAGATGAGGAAGAATAAGAAGAAGATGATGAAGATGAAGAAGATGACCAAATAGTTCAAGCTCTTTTGCACTAACACAAGGTCAAGGAGAGGACCAAGAAGACGAGGAAGTGTAACATGATGAAGGTGTTGAGGGAGAAGAAGCTAGTAAAAGAACCTAAGCTCAAGTAGAGAAGGAAAAGAGAAAAGGCAAGAGGGCAGCAACAAAGAAACCAAAGAAGGTTGTGAAGTGAACATAACAAAAGATAGTAATACTTGTTGCTATCGTTACTACAAGGAAAACATAGGAAGATGAAAAATCCAAAGGAAAAAGAACAACTTCTACTACGTAGTAGAGTCAACAAGAACAACCAAAGACAAGAAGGTATATTACTCTAGATGAATTAGATGAGGAGAGGACCAAGTCAGATGAAAATAGTCAATTCCAAGTGCTAAGCCACATGCCCTCTTCTAATTTTGACAACTTGTGTGATAACATTAAGAACAATGTAGATTTGTTAGGGTCCACACATGTTGAGTTTGAAAAACTTGGAAAATTAGAAATGAACAAGGTTGAGGAATCTATATACAAAATGATGGCCAAATTCAAGAATGCTCCTATTGAGATTGCCAACTCTCTACCCAAAAGTCTATATGACATAGTTTAGCAAAGATGGCAATATAGTTTAACTAGAGAAAGGAATATAAGGGAGACTACTCTAGCTAGAGTATGCTAGAATAGGAAAAATCATCAGTGACTAGGGCCATTAAAAAATACAAGGGGAAATTTAATCATAAATATAGAGCCTTCAACATTTTGCATAGTAACATTGATGTCGTTGTCAAAAGAGCACTCAAATATGGAAGGTTATTTATGGGTTGCAGATAGAAAAATATATTAAGAAAGCACCTGAGGAAGTAGGTGAGGACAAAGATGACCAAGAGGTAGTTGGGTTACAAAGGATGTATCTATCAAGTATGGTCATGAGGGAGGAATAGAAAAGGAAACAAATACATAGGCAATAATTGAAGAAGAGGAGCAACAAGATGAGAATGTACCTAAGGTACATACATCAAGGGCCAGTCCCCCTCATGTGGAATAATCTATTCAATAGGATACTATAAAGATAAATTGTGTTTTTGATATTACTATGTAGAACATCAATCCTTTGATAGAGGATGATTTCAAGAGAATCCTATAGGATTCAGTTATAGATGCTAAACTTTACACTAATCCTATATTAACCATTATAGATGAAATTAACAAAACATCAATAGGGGAGAAACTAGACACTAACACATCTAATGTGCCCCTTAAACAATGAGAAAAGGTCTAGAAGCACAACGGGGCATCACCTCATACACTCATGTTCCAATGCCCATTGTGGTATACCAAAGATAGGACCTAGTGACATCAAATGTCAGCACATTAGTGCCAAATGCTTCAGCACAAGAAGTTTTAATAGTTGAGAAGATTGGGACACAAGTCCAAATATCTCAAGAAGGAAATAATACACCTAAATCATAAGATTCAAGGTGAAGAAGACATAGAGCACAAGAAGGATAGGGTTGAAGAGACAATTTTTACTACAAAACTAGACGAATATATAAAAATTTAGAGGTTGAGTTCAGATGCTACACCATTATAGGCATCAAGGCCTAGTCTTGATACATATAATGTTGGGGAAGACACATTTATGGAGATGTCAAATTAGATGAGGTGATTAAGCTTCCAAAATTTGATCTAGCAATGATCACCATCAAACAAATAAGCATACTACAAGAATCTCTAATAAGCAAGAAGAATCAAGAGTTACTCACGAGGGAGCATAAGAAAATAAAAGTGCTATATGACATCAAATATATATTTCTTGATCCATTCAATCTCCTAGAACCTAATGTAGATAAACCTATTCTTGAGCAACTGGTGAAGATGGTGGACAAAATTAGTGATGTGAACTTGGACACAAACACAAAACTTTTGGAATGGTCCAAGAAGAGATTTTTAGCAAAGGTTGATGAAAAATTTCTAGTGCCATTGCACTTAGATAGGTTGACTTAGCAACATAAATGGAAGATGTGAAAAAGGTGTAGAGAAAATATTATCTCTACACACAAACCTTTGTCATATGAACTTGTTCACACAAGAAGCACATAGGGTTATCGATCGGCTACATGGAGACATAAATAAAACATGTAATATTCTTAATTTTCCTCTTGGTCATAGTCAAACTCACTTTCAAAGGTTATTATCCACTCAAGGTTAGCTAGGTTCACTACATGAACAAGATCCAAATACTAGGGCCACCTTGATAAGTCTTCAAGCCATGTTGACCCCACATGTGGAGGTGTTGCACAAAGAACTAGCCTTTGAAGAAATTGTGATGAAGAAAGATTCTCATCTTTCTACTCATGAAGGCTTAGTTGACCTTGCTACCAAGCTAGATGTACAAATTCAATCTCTAGAAGTGGTGAAAAACAATTTAGATGTAGTATTTATGATTATATTGGAGGTCCATCAAAAAATTTTGGACAAACACACTATTCATGTACCACCCATAAAATAAGTGTCAAAAAATGGGAAATTGAGAAAAAAAGAGAATTGACATAAAAAAAGATGAACATACGCAAAGGGGGAGTACAATTAGAAATAGATTAAGCTAGTAGTTGAAGCAAACCTACTCAATAGGAGTATCAGATATAGATACAACATAGAACAACCAACTTAGGGGGAGCTATGAAGTTTTCGGGCATGACACAAAATTTTGAAAATTTATAATTTTGTACGTGAGTCGAATAAAGACTATAGATTATGTAGTTTATGCTTAAGTTAAGTATATATGTGCATGAAAAAGTCCTTTTTCCACTTATGTCAAAGAGGGAGATTGTTAACCTTAGATTAGTTTTGATATATGAGTTACTACACACTTAGTCATATTCCTATAGAGCAAGTTAACTAAGTACTGTGTGTTGAGTAGATAGTTAGTGTCGAGTCACTCCAATAACAAGAAAGTTAGTTTATATTGATTGATTCTGATGCTAAGTGAAAAATGGATGCTAAATCATTTATAAGATGAGTTACAACATTGAAGATATAGTGGAAGTCATGCATTAGAGGCTTTAAGTATCGATTAAATAGTTTTGGGAATAGTTGTTTGTAATGACACAAAATTCTATGTAAACCATTTATGGGCTGACTTAAGGATTTTTTTGCAATTCTAGGTGATAAGAAATAATCTATATTGAGAATCTCTATGCAGTACATCCAACCAATCAGACTGAGGGACATTTTAAGTGGCAAAATGGGTGAATCATAGTCTTTAATTCCTACCTAACCTTAAGTCACCTAGTCTTCTTAAGGAAGGAAAACCCTAAAAAGATGTAAAAAGGAGTGAAGAGAGAATTTTTCATGTGTAGAAAGAGCATTCATGGTGACTAAGGAGTTGTGAGTTGAGATATGCATTGCAAAATTAGTTAGAGAGAATAGAGGAAAGCAAAGAGGATAGAAGTGATACATCATATCAAAGAGGATCAAGTACACATTAGGAAAGAAGTGATATATTATGTATAAAAGTAGTTCTAACTAAAATATCAAGGCTAAGACATTCTAACAGGTGAATCAATAAAATCTCTTAATAGAGTAGCCTTAACAAGTTTCAAGTTCTAGGAGATTTCTGTGTAAATCTCTTAACCAAGTACTTACTTTATTGTAAGTTGACACTTCTAATAGGGTGTCAAAATCCTTTGATAGGGTAAGATCTAACAATATTTTTAAGGCTTTAATAGGGAAGACCTTTCATAGGGTAGATCATAGTTTATGATCAAACATTATAACCTTTATTGATACACTTTACAACTACATTAGTGACTATTTGTGACTGTCATCTCCAGCCCACTTTTACCTTCTCATTGGAGGGTTTCTGGCTAACCAAATATCTTGTGTCCTATATATAATGAATGTTTATTTTTTTCATGCTATGGATGAACATGTTTTGTTTTGTATTTTAGTTTATATGCAAATTGTGATATGGATGTATGGTGAACATTTTAATGGATAAAGTTTTTGAAGGACTGATTCATCCCACCTCCACCTCTCAGAGTTTACTTTCCCCATTGTATTTCCAACAAAAGTTTCTTAAAATGATCTAAGAATATAGAATATCCTATATATCTTAAAACTTCTTACTACACAAATTTACAATTTTCAAATAAAACATTAAACTTTTGAATTATATTGTATAGAATCCAAAATCATTGAAAAAAAAGACTTGTATGTTAGATAACCAATAAATTTTATTATTTAAAAGGAAACATTGTAAGAAATGCAAAAGTGGACTTCTGAGGACAAATTACTCACCATTTTATAGTATTAGTGAAATTTCATTGGTTTTGGAGTTTCTATAGTGGTACTCCATGTCCATCTTGAGGAAATAAAAAAATATTAAAAGTAAAATAAAATTCTCATATAAAAATGTGTATCATTTCAGCCATGCCATGAAAAGAAAAGGGCTTATTATTTTATGTGAAAAATAAATGAAAAAGTTGTGCTAAATGAATGGAACCAATCTTAATATGGAATGTCCTAGAGTGACAAATATAAATTAAGTTAAATAACACACATGAAACTATATGATATTTTTAAATGCTAAAGTTGAGGAGGAATGAAATAATTATTCCTAATTTTACATCTCTTTATAGGAATTTTCTCGCTACTCTACAAATCTGCTATTGGGTTTTGAACAAATAGTATTTGTTGCTGAAAGATCTTTTCCTACTTTTTTTGGTATTCACATGAATGTGTACTATAATTTCATCCTTGAATATATTTAATATGTACTACTATTTTTTTCATTAAAACTCTATTCCATACTCATCCTACATGCAATTAATTTTTCACAACCATCAATACTCTATAACAAATTACCTTGGTAAACTACCCCCATTTTAATTTTGTTTTTGAATGTTTGAAAGAAGAGTACCCTCATTACTTAATTTGTAACATTATAGAATTTTCAATAAACTATCCCCAATTCTTCAATAATTAAAAAACTATCTTCTTTATGTCTCTAACAATAGGAATGTCTAGCATACCTACAAACAAAATCTTCTCTTGCTATTTATGATGATCAATACCAGCTCTCTAATAGACTACCATGTATGTAGAAGAAAATGGAGCAAGATTATCTAGAACAGAATACAATTTTTGCAAATTATGTTAGAAAAATTAAATTAATGGAGTAGCTTAAAAAGTACAATGATTTTGTAATAGAGACAAAATTATTATTTTTAGCTTGAAAATACAAAAGTATCGAACCTAGTTTTACATGAAATGCTATAAGAACTGAATTTATAGTAAATAACATATGAGTTTTTTGATTGGTTCTCTATTGTAATGGAAGAGTCCTTTCATTTCATATTCTCTATGTACATTTATATCTGATTCTCAAATATCTTTCAAAAGCATGGCTCTTTGCTAGTGGCGCATGAATATATTGACTTTTTAGGTAGTGTCTCAAGCCCACAAAAACAAATAGAGCTTAGCACATATAAAATTGTAAGAGGCAAACAACTTCTAGAGCTCTAAGACCCTCCCATACTAAATAATGTATGGAGAATTCAATGCTTAGATGTGTTTTTTTCCTCCCAAATTTTTCATAATTATCATCATCGATAGCTAGCTCTTTAAGAGTTGCAAGAATTTTTCCTCTTTCTTCCATAAAAAACATTATATTCATAAAAAACTACTTTTCACTTTGGGGATAAAATATTGAATACATCCTATGTTAAACAAAAAAAAAAAAAAAAATACTAAAAATATAATTTCATTCCAATCAGTTTAAAGTGTTTTTGGGGAGTGTAGGGGCAAGATAAAGGAGTCAAAGAAAACATATTTAGTTATGAAAACTCAAATTGAATTTAACAATTTGAAATCACTAAAAAACAAGTTGAACTAAACTTATTATAACAAAATGAAATATCCCATGAAATTGGAATACAAAGTCACTCATATAAAGAAATAATAATAATAAAAGTCAGACAAGTTTTCAAAATACATATCATTCATTTTCCCATACACATGTACTGATTTTCATACAAGATTTTATTTTATTTATATTGGCTTTTAAGATATTTAGTCAAGATAGTTACATTCAAGTCATTTTAAAACATAAATTTTGAAAATTATAAAATATAAAAATTATCACTTAATGTGTTGGATTATGTTTCACTGCTTCATAGCTTTTAACTTCTTCTTCTTTTTTGGTGTAACACACCTCTTAGAATATTTATTATCTTATCTACATGATTTCCAAATTATATTCACCATCAATGGCTAAATTTTTTTTTTTATATTCAAAATTCTAGATTAGAATATTAATAGTTATGTGCAAGTTAATGACCCTCAATTTTTTTTGAAAAGTGACAAAAGTTTATATTGAAGATTGACATCATTGTAGAAAGCCTCTTGGCTTAAAAAGATTATACAATATTTACAAATACACACACAAATCATGCTCATAAGATTAGGCCAACCAATTTGTACATTCCTTCCCAAATCATCTTCATTTCCCCTTTATTTCTGAAAATGCATTTTCCACAATTTCCAAAACTTACACATTTGTACATCTAGTTTCAAAAAACTCCTTATAGTGATCTATTCTAGTGTTTATGTACTCTTTTGAGATCCCATCTTTCAGGAATCATTGATCAACCATATGACATCATGTATCCCATATAATAACTACTCTAGATATTTCTACTAGAAAAATCATTATTAGTAATATTAAAATGCTAGTGTTGCCACCTAGTGGATATTGTTTATCTTCTAAGCACATGGAATCCCTTAGACTCATTTACTCCCACACATTAACCTAGGTATTTCTCTAGCAATGACTTTTTGGAATAGTTTCCTAACATTGTCCTTCCTTCCCACCTAGGATCTCGGCCCACACCTAGCTACTCTTCTTTCACTACACTGGCCTATTTATTCATAATAACCAGTTACTAGTAGCTACACATAAAATAGTTTACCCACTTTCAACTAAGCATGGTCTTGTCCACATCAACACTATGTACACACTAAATTGATTTCATCAAGGCATAGTGATAACACTTCTATCTACTATTTTTTTAATCCTATTATAAGGGTTCCTTATTTAAAATGATTATAAAAAGAATTAGTAAGAGGTCAAAGAAAGATTAATGAAATGGTAAGGGTGATACAACAAGCACAAGGTTATTCTAGGAATGTCTTTAGTCATATTCACAAGGTGTAGCAGTCATGTGATGCAAGTGCACCTTGACAATCTCCCTTTAATTTTGTGTCATTTAAATAGTATATTTTAAGTCATCATAGGATTACTGAAATAGTTGTTTCAATTTTATGTAATTGTGTGTTCAATTAAGGTGATGTAGACCAACGTTATGTTTCAGTTAATGTTGGTCAAAGTGGGTCAAATGCCCTAATGGTATAAAATTCCATGCAAGGTCATAGATGGATTAAAATGTAATGTTAAAATGGCCATTGTAAGCCTTTGGACCAACTTGAGGTTCCAAGTAGGCATGTTGTAGTATAAGGTGTCAAAAATGCAAAAAAGTTGTAGAATATTGCAACATTGCCAAAAATATTGCCGACAACATTTTCTTGCAAGATGATAGTATTGGAATGTGAATGGTCATCAGGCTTGTACACTTGGATAGGATTCTTGAGGAACTTGAAAATTAATTTTCTATGGCATATATTATGCAATCCATTATAATGAAGAGGGGTAGAAGGGTATGGTGTGCTTTTGAATAAGTTAAATAGATTTTGGTTATCGAAAAATTAGACTAGGTAGTTGTATTTGACTATAATTTTAGTACTTTCCCCATTACCTCATTGATGTGATGGTTCTTAATACTTCTATATATTTTATTTTGATCTAGAACTAATGTTAATGTTAATGGTGTACCTAGCATCATTGTTTTATTATCAAAATCTCATTGCTCATTGGTTAGATAGTAAAATGAGTATATTTCTAGAGTGAAGTACCCCAGTGACAATATGACCTCATTTTTTTGAGGTAGGGAAGATTTAAAGGAATTCCTTGTTGTTTGAGATTTTTCTTTCATAGATTAACACCATAACTAGTGCATGAGCACCCTAGTTTTGGCTTGAAAGACTCAAATTTCAGCCTTGATTTTTGAATAAAGATTCTTAATAACCTGAGGGTTTTTTTAACCTAAATTCTTGGTTTAAATTTTATTTTGTATTCATTTCATTTATTTTCTTGGTTAAAATATCAAAAGCCTTCTTAGGCGGTCAACGGTGGTCAAACAACCACAACATGGTCACAAGGCATGAAATATGGTTAAGTGAGGTGTAATGAGGTTTGAAACATCATAAGACTTCATTATTTACTCCATTGGTAGAATATAATCAAAAATTTGTAATAAATTTGCTAAATTGCAAAAATTGCAAAATTTCAAAAATTGCAAAATTGCAAAAATTGCAAAATTGCAAAAAATGCAAAATTGTAAAAATTGCAAAATTGCAAAAATTTACAAAGTTACCATGTTGCAACTTTGTGCAACCTTTGCGAAATAGGTATAATATTTTTAATGTGAGGTATTTTAACCTTTCTAAGGTGGTAATGATATTTAAAATCCTATTTAAGCCTTTCCAAAGGCAATTGTGGGTTGGGAACAAGTTTTTACAAAACTGAATTTTAAAAATTTGCTAGATTCTTGTTGTTGTTCACATTTTTCTTGATTGATGGAGAAAGGTTAATGCAAATATGACTTATATATAGTAGTTATCTTTTTTTTTGTACAAGTTGTAGTTTTTTTCATCGAGTTGTGTACATATTTATTCCAACTTGTAAAGTGTTGTTAGTTTTGTTGTGTAACTGGATAGTTTTGTCAAAATGTAACATAACTCTTGTTTTCATGCTTGAAAATTCATGGAACCTTGTGGAACAAGAGTAGCCTCACCATTATTTAAGATTAAAAATAGTGGAGTTAGTGAAATTAATTTCGTGAATTTTTTCAACAAGCCCTTGGTGGGTTTAGCATGAATTCGGTTAGACACTATTAAAAAAATAGTGCATGACAAATGGGTAAGGAGCAAGATATCAAGCCAAGGTTGATTTTGTAGGTGAAAGAGATATATCCAAGGGTTATTACATAAAAAATGGAATCTTTTATAAATTCATTGAAGCATTTTTTGAAACCATTTAAAGTATACAACCTAGAAAGACCTTCAGACCCTCAATTTTTGGGTTCTTGTTTTATATACAGGGTTGGAAAATGAAACCTTAAAAATCCTATGGATCACCCAAATGGGTATCTAGAAAAAAAATTATATTTGTTGGGTGTTAAGAAAATTTTCAATATATTGGCCAAAAACCTTATTTGGAAAGCTAATTCTAAGGGCTACTAGACGTAATCAACTAGTTAATGAAATCAGGTAGGAAAGAGAGTTTGAACATGTTTTTATTTTGTATCGTTTATTAAATATTTTATTTTTTTGGAGAAATATTGCCTAACCTCTGCTAAGACCCTAGAAAGCCAAGAGAAAGTTCAAGAAAGATAACACCTAGAAACCATGTTGGGAAAGACTATGCAATTATGGTTCTTAATATTTCTATATAGTGTAATTTTATCTAGAACTAATGTTAATGTTAAAGGTGTGCCTAGCATCATTGGTTTATTATCAAAATCTCATTGCTCATTGGTTAGATAGTAAAATGAGTACATTTCCAGAGTGAAGTACCCCAGTGAGAATATGACCTCATTGTTTTGAGGTAGGGAAGATTTAAAGGTATTCCTTGTTGTTTGAGATTTTTCTTTCATAGATTAACACCATAACTAGTGCATGAGCACCCTAGTTTTGGCTTGAAAGACTCAAATTTCAGCCTTGATTTTTGAATAAGGATTCTTAATAACCTGAGGATTTTTTAAACCTAAATTCTTGGTTTAAATTTTATTTTGTATTCATTTCATTTATTTTCTTGGTTAAAACATCAAAAGCCTTCCTAGGCAGTCAACGGTGGTCAAACAACCACAACATGGTCACAAGGCATGAAATATGGTTGAGTGAGGTGTAATGAGGTTTAAAATATCATAAGACTTCATTATTTACTCCATTGGTGGAATATAATCACAAATTTTTAATAAAATTGCTAAATTGCAAAAAATGCAAAATTTCAAAAATTGCAAAATTGCAAAAACTGCAAAATTGTAAAAATTGCGAAATTGTAAAAATTTACAAAGTTGCCATGTTGCAACTTTGTGCAACCTTGGTGAAATGGGTATAATATTTTTAATGTGAGGTATTTCTACCTTTCTAAGGTAGTAACGATATTAAAAATCCTATTTAAGCCTTTCCAAAGGCAATTGTGGGCTGGCAACAAGTTTTTGCAAAACTGAATTTTAAAAATTTGCTAGATTCTTGTTGTTGTTCACATTTTTCTTGATCGATGGAGAAAGGTTAATGTAAATATGACTTAGATATAGTAGTTATCTTTTTTTTTTGTACAAGTTGTATTTTTTTCATCAAGTTGTGTACATATTTATTCCAACTTGTAAAGTGTTGTTAGTTTTGCTGTGTAACTAGACAGTTTTGTCAAAATGTAACATAACTCTTGTTTTCATGCTTGAAAATTCATGGAACCTTGTGGAAAAAGATTAGCCTCACCATTATTTAAGATTAAAATTTTTTGATTTAGTAAAATTAAGTTTGTGAATTTTTCCAACAAGCCCTTGGCGGGTTAGCATGAATTCAGTTAGACACTATTAAAAAAATAGTGCATGACAAATGGGTAAGGAGCAAGATATTGCCAAGGTTTCTTGTGTAGGTGAAAGAGAAATATCAAAGGGTTATTACATAAAAAATGGAATCTTTCATCAATTCATTGAAGCATTTTTTGAAACCATTTAAAGTATACAACCTAGAAAGACCTTCGGACCCTCAATTTTTGGGTTCTTGTTTTAAATACAGGATTGGAAAATGAAACCTTAAAAATCCTATGGATCACCCAAATGGGTATCTAGAAAAAAATTTATATTTGTTGGGTGTTAAGAAAAATTTCAATATATTGGTCAAAAACCTTATTTGGAAAGCTAATTCCAAGGGCTACTAGAAGTAATCAGCTAGTTAATGAAATCGGGTAGGAAACAGAGTTTGAACATGTTTTTATTTCTTACCATTTATGAAAAAAAATAAAAAATTGGAGAAATATTTCCTAACCTCCTCTAAGACCCTAGAAAGACAAGAGAAAGTTTAAGAAAGAAAACACCTAGAAACCATGTTGGAAAAGACTATGCAATTATGGTATCATATAACACCTCATTACAAAGTTAAGAAAAGAATGTTGAATAGGGTTTGGCAATGATCAAAAAAATACCCATTGGATCTGCCAAGAAGCCTATAATAGTGATTTTGAAGTTTCCCATGGATTTCACATCCATAACCCTTATCTTAATAAATGATTTAGCCAAGAACCTATAAGATATTTAACGTTGCATTTAGAATACAATGAAACAATATTAAGGAGAATATGGTAGAGGTTTATTTTTATAGTTTGAATGTGTCTTAGATATCTTACATGCACTCCTATAATCTCGAATAACCCATCAAAAGAGTTACAGAGGTGAGATAATGAAGATTTGGTGACAATTTCTATAATTGGCAATGGAAACCTCATGGGAGAAAGGGTTTGAAGGATCAGCTATCTCCATAGTAGATAGAAGCCCAAAAGTTAAAATTTTGAAGGTGTTTGATAAGCTAAATGTGTTATCAAGTTCATTTGTTCATGTTCTTTGAAATATTTGTGAGTTTGAAATTTGTTGTGCCAATTAGGCCTATTAGTCCTCAACTAAGCTTGGTATTTGAGTGCCTTCAAGATGAGTTGGGAAGTTGTACTTTTGAAGTTTAATAGGCTTCAATAATACGTATCTTAATCCTCCATTAGTTTAGACATTTAGTTTAAAGGATTTTTGAGTTTTGGTCTAAAACCCCAAAATACTGCTACAAGGAAGAGTGTCTTACGCTAATAGATTATTAGCAAAAAAATGACTACGTGACTAAAATTTTTAGTCACAAGACTAAAAAAATTAGTCAGGTGACTAAAAGTGATCAAATTCTAATAATGTTTTATAATTTATAACTATAAGTGATTAAATAAATGACTAATTTGGTCATATAGTAAAATCAAAAGGTTAGACAAAGATAAGTGACTAAATAGACGATCAAATAAGTGAGTAAACAATTGGTCATGGATAATTACTCACCTAAAAAAATGACTAAATGAATGATCAATGAACATTTTATAATATTAACACATTCTTTTCATTTTTTGTAGCTCTTATTAGTCACTAATGCAGTTTTTGTCATCATGGAAGAAAGGGTTTGAATGATCAGCTATCTCCACAGTAGATAGGAGCCCAAAAGTTAAAATTTTGAAGGCATTTGATAAGCTGAATGTGTTACCAAGTTCATTTGTTCATGTTCTTTGAAATATTAGTGAGTTTGAAATTTGTTGTGTCAATTAGGCCTATTAACCCTAAACTAGGGCTTGGTATTTGAGTGCCTTCATAATAAGTTGAGAAGTTATACTTTTGAAGTTTAATAGGGTTCAATAATAGGTGTCGTAATCCTCCATCAGTTTAGGCTTTCATTTTAAAGGACTTTTGAGTTTTGGTCTAAAATCCCAAAATATGGCTACAAGGAAGAGTCCCTTGCACTAGTAGAATTTTATCAAAGAAATGATGATGTGACTAAAAATTTTATTCACAAGACTAAAAAATTTAGTCAGGTGACTAAAAGTGATCAAATTCTAGTAACATTTTATAATTTATAACTATATGTGATTAAATAAATGACTAATTTGGTCATATGATAAAATCAAAAGGTTAGACAAATATAAGTAACTAAATATATGATCAAATAAGCGACTAAAAAATTGGTCATGGATAATTACTCACCTAAAAAAATGACTAAATGAATGATTGATGAACTTTTTATCATATTAACACATTCTTTTCATTTTTTGTAGCTCTTATTGGTCATTATTGAAGTTTTTGTCCTATCAATATATTATTATCAGCTAACTTCCATGAATGTCCTCTCTACTAATGTTAAACTAAAAGAGAACTCAAAATCACCTCTATCTATACTCAAATTACTCAGAATCTATATACGAGTTCTTGAAGAAAATAAAAACCCTCTAGTCACTCAAAAGAAAAACTAGACTTCCTCTCTGCATATCAAAAGGATTAATTATCAATTACCTATTTTAGAATCTCAACATATAATTATTATTAATCACATTAATCATGTAATAACTATCTTAAATTATAACATTATTTTATTTTCATTACACTTAATTTATATTTTAGTATTTAGTAAATAGTTAGAATCACCATTTGATAAATATTAAACCTTGAATTAAAATGATTTAACAACAATAAAATATTTATCAACAATATAAGAAAAATGTTTAAATAAACATAATTTAAACATAAATTAATTTATAAAGAGTGTCCATATTACATATACAACCCATAGGGATTCATTAGTTAAAAAAATAACAAATTCCTAAGGGAGGTGATGCATTTCATCTTAACTATATTATGTGGAGATGATGAATGCTAGTATTGGTATCTATGTTTTTAAACTAGCCTTAACAATCATCCCAACCTCAATAATTCTGTCACCCTTTCTTATTTTCAAAAGATAAAAGAGAACTCTTAGATGATCAATATTAAGGCCTTAATTTTTTATTATAGAAAATTAAAATAATACTTACATTCTCTAACTCATATTACTCATCATGTTAATTAATTTTTAATGTCTGGAGAAATATTTTAGGAATTTTACCCTATTTATCATTCATGCAATTAAAATAGAACCCATGTTCTATTTGATAAGAGTAAATTGGTTTGTATTTAGAAATAGTAAAATAATTTGGTCGATCATCTTTACATTATAACATATAATATTGCTATGTTAACTCTTTTAATTGAGATTTTGTAAATAAAAAATATTTTTAATTTTAAACAATAAAATTAGTTTACTTTAGGCTAATCATAACATATTCATTGAGTCTTAATAAATCAAATAGTTTTAAATAGATAATTGAAAAGAAATAAATCAATGAAATATGTGATAAAGAATTCTTAAAATAATAACTCACTCTTATAGATTATTTAATGAAATATATATTAAAATAAATAATTAATATTTGATTTTGCATATGACATTTTTTTCCCCTAGATGTTAATTATTATATTAATTTGTTAAGATTTTAAAAGTCAATGAACATAATAAATAAGTATTAATAAATCAATATATTATTTCATTCATTATAATGTAATTGATTTTGATACTTGCAATTATGTGAATCTAAATTTGATGTTAGAACTTAAGTTTGAGAAAGGTAGAATCAGAATTATTAAATATAAAATTATATTTATCAAAATTGATTCCTTTGAACTTAACCACTATTAGTACTTATATTTGAAAGAGGTAGCATTCAATTAGTTTTCCTCAAAAAATACAAGTTGAATCTTGATAGTAATATCACAATTTGACTCATGCTTTGATAAGTAGGAGATATGTTTCCACTCATTTACCCATGTATCATGAGTTGTGATTCAAACATGAATCCATCTCTTATGAGAATAAATGGAACACTTAGCACTCATTGAATCTAGGTGATTCTCATAGAGGTGAAGCACTGAGAGGAGATCACCCATAATTTGTTTGGTGATTGATTTTTGAAAACAAATTTTAAAATAAAAATAATATAAAATATAGATTATAATTAACAGTTTTTAAATATTTAGATGTCATATTACTTTATTGATTTTATATTAATAAATAATTTATTCTATTTACTCATAATTAACATAAATAATAATTACTTAAAACTACATAAACTCTCTTAAGGGCTTTTATAGTCAGTGGATTTCACAAAGGAGCAAGAGAAGGAATCATGGCTACAAAAATGATGATGATGTCCAAACCATGAAGCATGAGAAAATGTAGGAATTACACCACTTTTTTGAAGGTATGAAATATGCTACACATGATCCAAATTACTCAATTTTTTGCGTATTCCTTTTTGCTTTCACACATGAAAAGAAGTGCTTTATAATGTTCGCTAAAACCCTCAAATGCCCACATTTTTTTAACTCCTAAGCACTCTTTCTAACTCTATTATCAAGCAAACTAAATTAATAGTATCCATGATTACACAACTTGCAGTGCAACTGAAGAGGATTTGAGGATTTTGGCCAGAGAAGGGAAACTCAAAGAAGCTATGGATTCTTTTACAAATATGAGATTTAAAGTTATTCATTTAAATTCTTATTCTTATAATTGTGTGATTCAATTTTCTAGGGATAACAAAGATCTAGCTGAGGCTAAAATGGTTATCAAGGGTAAAATAGTTATTGATTGTATGAATAGGATAGGGTTTAGGCCCGATGTTTCTATAAATAATAGAACCCTATAATTATATGGGTAGTGCAGGAGTATACAGGATGCATGATAGGTGTTTGACAAATTATTTTCTACTCTAATTGTTGTTATGGGGCTATTTCTTAATTTGTGTCCATCAGTCAATATCTTCTTTTCAGAATAATTATGGGATATATGATTTTTTTTGCTCTGCTAGGGTTTTCTTGCTTCTTGCAAACTTGTAGTTCTTTTTGCGTATGGCCTTTTTCTTGCACTCCCCTTCTGTCGGCACTTGTCATACCACATTTACTGTAGGAGCTTTAGGTTAGGATATAATGGCTCTAGCCAGTGATGAACTAGTTGTTTCTGGTTTTCACGCTGCTGCTTTGGACTGCCATGGCACCGCCACCGAACAAACACCCATGCAAGTTTGTCCCGAAGGTTTTCCATGAGGTAATCGTGATATTGTCCTTCCTTTGCTATAATTTGATGCTACATGTGACTGGTTAGAACAACATACCTTGATAGGGTATTTTTTTGGTAGGACCCCCCCTAAAGCTATGCTCAGAGAATGGGTCAACAAAAGCTGGACTCCTCATGGCGTCCACCTTGACACTGTGCAAAACCTTACCAAAGTTTTTTCTTTATTTCACTTCGCTAACTCATCGCAAGCTAACATAGTTTTTACCAACGGCCCTTGGTTTGTGCATTCCTCTCTGCTTGTTTTTCAGAAATGGTCCTGAGACTTCTCTATCTCAGACGATAAAAAGCTTAGGGTTTCTGTTTGGGTTGAATTCCCAGGTCTACCCTTGCCTTGCTGGCCTTTTATTGAGTCTATTGCCCAAGCCCTTGGCAAAGTTGTTACCAAAGAGTGAGAGAAATTTTTTAATGCTCACCCTCAGCGGCGTGTTTGCATTGAAGTTGATATTTCTAAAGATCTCAAGGATTCGGTGGAAATCTAGATTAGTGCTCAAACCTTCACACAGAAGGTGCTTTACTTGAACCTACCTAACACCTGTTATAGGTGCCAGTCTATGGAACACAAGATCAGGTACTACCCTTTGGCCACACCTAGGGTCAAACCCCAGCCTAAAGCGATGCCTGTCAAGCAGGTCAAAGGAAAAAAAGAAGAATGGGTTACTGTTGGGCGCAAAGGCAAGCCTGCCTTGAATCCTTTGGCCCGCAAGCCATCCTATGCGGTCGTAATCATGATTCCTCCTACTTCCATCGAAGTATCAGTGCCTGCTAGTGTGGAGATGCCAGCGGCTTCTGTTGCACCAGTTTCGATTCTGCAGGTTTCAAACCCTGCTGGCTCGTAGGGGATTAAGGCAGCCACCAGGACCTCGTCCTTGGCTGGGGCTCATTCTACTCTTGCAGTATCTTCCATAGTACCACTAGAAACAAGGCATTCTTGTAGTCCTCCTGGATGTGTGGAGATATCAGGGGTCAAACAGCAAGCCGTAAGTCCAGAGGATTTTCTGTCTGACTTTCACCCGATTTCTACCTTTTTGCAAAATAGTTACTCCTCTCTCGAGGACGAGGATGATATGGAAGAGTTTTCATGAACTTCTTCTCTTGGAATTTTTGAGGTATTACAAACCTCCCCAGAAAATTCTATGTCCAAGATACCTATCATAGGCTTGGGAATTTAGATTTTCTTTGCCTGCAAGAAGTTAAGATTTACAGTTTCATGCTTTCTGCTGCATGCTGCATCATTTGGTAGGATAGCATCATGTTTTCTTCTCAGTATGAAGCTGGCCGAGGTGGTGTAGTTACTCTCCTATCACCTCGCCTTCATTCTGCTATTATTTCGCATGGTTCTGACCTCACACACCATATTATTTGGCTTTTTCTTTCCATCAACAATCATTCTTTTGGAGTCATTAATGTTTATGCCTCCAATGATGCTGTGGAAAGGGTGCAAATGTGGGTTTGGCTTGCTGACAACCTGCCACCAGCCACTTGGTTCCTGTGTGGGGACTTCAATATGGTTGAAGTGGCCTCTAACAAAGAGAAACCTGGTTTTACATGCGTCATAAATTGGGCCTCTTTGATCCCAATACTAGCCGCCGTCATGATAATGGGGCTTGGCACACTTGGTCCAATTTTTGAGCTGGTCCTAATTGCATATTGAAATGTCTTGATCGTGCTATGATCTTGGTGCAATCTTTTTTAAATTTTTCTGAAGATCATGATCTACCTGTCATTTCCTTGACAGATGTGACGTTGTCAAACCACTATCCCATTTATTTTGGCATTTCTTGGTAAACAGTTGTTCCCAAAGTGGTTAAGTCTCAATTCTTCCTCAACACGTCTGTGTTATTGCATGCTTCCACCATCTCCTACATACAACATGTCTAGAATTTGGAACCACGTCCACATTCCCATCGACATTGGATTCAATGGTGGAATGATGCCATTACCAGAATGACTCATTTTTTGCACATCTACGAGCATTAGCTGGCAATTTTTAGAAAACGTTCTTATGAAGCCAACACCCTTGCCCTCAAAAAAGCCTCTGAAGCGCTCACATTCAACCCCTTTGATGTGGATTTGCAACTTCAGCTTGCCAAGCTTCACCATGAAAAGAAAATTGCTGATAACTATGCTGCCCAAGGAGCTCAAATCAAAGCTCGTCTCCACTAGTTCGAGGTTGGCGACAAAGCCTGGAAGGAGTTCTTCCAGGCTCTCCGAGCCCATCATACCAATGTTGGGATTCAAAAGATAAAACAGGGAACTGATGTTCTTTCTAGTCTACCAGACATCTTGCAAGCTTTTTTTCTTCACTATGAGAACATTTTTGCTTCGTAGGGCCATTCGGTTTCTCAGGAGGAGGCTCTCAGAACGTGTATTACTGTTACTCCAAACCGCCTCATGGTTGAGCAATGCACTTTCTGTGAGCAACTTCTTTCCATGTGAGACCTTAAAGAGGCAGCTTAGTCCATGGCAGATGACAAATCCCCTGGGTGTGATGGATTTCCTTGTGAATTTTACAACCATCTTTGGGAGCAAATTGGTCCTTATCTGCACAAAGTCTATCTTGAAGCATACTATTCTAAAAGCTTAGAAGCGATCATAAATAAAGGCAATATTAAATTCATACCTAAAGCTGGGGATCCTGAGGACATCTGCAACTGGAGGCCCATCACCCTCCTGAATGTGTCTTATAAGATCATTGCTAAGGCACTCTCTCTCAAAATCTACCATATGCTTCCTCTAATTGTGTAGCCTGAGAAAACTACCTTCATCAAATCCAGGTATATTCTTGAAAACATCATTGCTGTCTAGGAAGGTATGGAATGGGCCCGTAAGTCCAAGCAGCAGGCTATCTTTTTAAAGATAGATTTTGCTAAAGCCTATGACTGCATTGAATGGCCTTTCATTTTGGCTATGCTTCAGGCTCTGTGTTTTGGTCCCAATTTCCTTTAGTCCGTGGAGATGCTCTTTGGTGATGCTAATGCTTGCATCACCATCAATAATTCACAATCTGAGGCTTTTGGACTTTTTCATTCCATCAAACAAGGTTGTCCGTTAGCTCTAGCACTTTATGTCCTTGCTATCAAAGGTTTTGGTTATTTACTTGCTCACTTTGTGTCTTCAGGGTTGGTCCATAGCATTTCCTTGCCTGATTCTTCCTCCCAGTTAGTCAATGGTCATTTTGCTAATGAGTCTTTTCTTACTCTTCTTGAAGATGAAGAAAACATCAAAAATGCTTTAAATTGTCTTGACACTTTTTGTCAAGCCTCTGGTTCTGCCATTCAATGGCATAAAACGCTCTGTTACCAATAGTCTTTTTTGCCAGCTCCGCCTTGGCTCAACCAATTCCAATGGAAATGGGTTACTCATGGAGAAATTTTCCACTTTCTTGGCATTCCCTTTTCTTTCTAGGCTTCCTCTGTGGAACTTTGGAATGCTGTGCTTACAAAGATTACCAAAAAGCTTGATTATTGGATCAGTAAGCCGCTTTCTCTTGCTAGTAAATTCCAGATTTGTTCTAAGATTTTGGCTGCCACCCATGTGTTTTATTATTCTTGTTTGGCTCCCTCCAAAGCTTCCTATCTCAAATTAGAACGTTTTCTCAGAGATTTCCTTTGGGCCTCTAGTTCTGACCATCATGGTTTTCACAGAGTTGCTTGGCATTTCTGTTGTCTCCCAAGGGAATCTGGGGGTCTCAGCCTGCTTTCCACTCGAAAGTAGGGCCTTACCCTCTATGCTAAATGGATTACCAGAGCTATTTTTGGAGATGAAGCCTAGAAAATTCTTGTTAGGCATTGCATCTCTTCAGGCTTCCCTGCTAACAGACCGGCATGGAAGGGGATTGGTTTTCAGATCCTTCTCACTATGCATGAACCAGTGGTCATATAGGGCTCTTTTGTTATAAAGAGAATTTGGAAAGCCTAGGAAGCTGTTAAACCTTGGCTTTGTTGGGCTGGTAATGAGTTTCACAATGGGCTGTCCTTAAATTAGCAGAACATTTGGTGGTCTCCCCTATTTGCCTTCTAGGGTATTCCTCTTGCCAAGACTCAAGGTTCAAGTGCTCTGCATTTCTATAAACATGGCATTCACTCTACTAAGGACATTTCTTCAAGAGTCACCATGAATTTTAGGTATTGGGAGGACATGCAAGTTCAATATCGCCTTATACTTGTCGATCGGCAGACTTATGAGCTTCTGTTGTCTTCCATCCCTGTGCACTTACTTCATAAAGTGGGGATTCAGTCTATTTGACCTTGGTGGTATGATTGGCAGTGGTTTCCTGCCACTCCATTTACCAATTATAAGCCCAATATGGGATACAGATGGATTTCGCCCCACGTTCCGATGGTGGACACACTTAATCAATGGTGGCATTTGCATTCTTCGCTTTCTCAATGGAGAAAACGGTTCGACACCATTTGGAGTGCCATTATAGAACCTAAGATTGTTCACTTTGCTTGGTGCCTTTCTTTCCAAGGTCTTCCCCTGGGGCCTCAGCTTAAACACATTAGGGTTCCTAATCCCAGATGCCCCTTCTATGGCCAACCTGAGTCCTTTTTGCATATTTTTTGGTTTTGCAAACGTGCTTAGAATTATTGGCACTAGATCCATGATTTTTTCAAGCCTTTCAGGCCCGAACCTTTTTCATGGCACATGATCCTGCTAGGTGATTCCCCCAAATTTCCTCGAAAGTTTTCCCAGATTTGGCATACTTTCAGGATGGAAATTTTGTTTTCTCTATGGAAAGATAGGAATGTAGTTTTATTCACTCATAGTTTTTTGGATGTTAATATTGCAATGTACACTAAGGCATGCATTTGTAACAATGTCATTATACAGATACAGGTGCAAGCTAATAAAGTTGCCCTGAAGGTTGCCCACTTACAAGAATTGTTAAACCACTGGGGCAATGCTCCTTATTCGATTGCCAGAGTGCCCTCGAATGCCTCGAATGTTGCCTCCTCATCTCATGGTCATCGTTCCAGATGCCAGTCCTCCGGTCACCATTCGCACACACCGCACTCCCAAGGTCCTCGCCATCGCTCTCCTAGTGCTGGTCATGGCGGTTGGAGGCACTGCTCTTCTTCCCCACCACGTGGTGGTTCTGGCTAGTCCCCGGCTCCCCCCTAGGTGGGCTTCTAGCTGGTCTCTAACTCCTCCCCCTAGACGGGTGCACTCTGGCAAGTTTCCCTAACTAGCCATGGCAATTTCTCCTCCGCGGCCAGACAAGAAGGATGCGAAGACTGCAACTACCCTAGATCTTGCAGATGCTACTGACGGCTGGACTGTTCCTAGTCTGCCTCATAATCCCACTGATGCGTGGGGATTTCCTGATAAAGATGATCCTCCTCTCTCTGCTGGTACTGCCTTGGCAGCATGAAGATGTTTTTTTATTATGAATAATTTATAGTTGCTGGCTGCGGCCATGTTGTTTGCTCCGGCTTTGGCTGATTGAACTCATTTGCGGGGTGATCCTATATCCCACAACCCTTTTTTATGAATTGTAATCTTATTAAATTTTATTAATTGAAAAGGACTATTCATCAAAATATCTTCCTTTCAGTAATATGATTTTCTGCGATGTTTTTTTAAAGGATTAGAGATAGGAACCCATCTGCTTCTGAGGATACCTAGCATGAGTTTGCTTCATATTATAAAATAGAGGAATGATCAAAGCTAGAGTTCACCATTTCAGCGACACTCACTATTGCACTAGCCTCCCAAAGACACCAAATTGATTCTGTATAGCTTTTGGTAAATATAGAAATTAGGATGATGCTACTCTCTATTTCTCTTTCCAAGATGTCATCAATGATTTCCCCCTTTTCCAAAATTTTGTCATCTTTAAAGATGTTTAGCCCTGCAATGGAGAGGGCTTCGTACAGGTGGTCAACAAAAGTATTCCTCACATTTGGTTCCCTAAAACTTAGAAACACATGATAGTGCTTATCACTTTTGAATGCAAGTTTAGCAGAGGGGGGCTCGTTTCTGAGAAAGGGTTCATCAGATGTAGATGAGTTGGAGCTAGGGCTAGTTTTAGAAGTGGATGCCATGGTAATGTGAATTAAACTAAACCTAGAAATAATAGAAGAGAAGAGAGCAATGAAAGGGTTGTATTTTTTTCTAGCATGGGAGAAGAATAAACTATTGACCATGATGGCAAAATGCGTACATTAAAAAGGTGGTGAATACACATGTATATAAGTCATGAGGCAACATTTAATAAAGTTTGTAAGCATGGCATATTGAAGCCAATTCAAATTAAAAAGAAATTTGGAAGTGATGTTTTGACAGTGGTGACCATAAATACTGACTGAAAAGACATAGTATTTAATATCTTTCTACCAGTTTACACCCAGTGTAAAAATCCTATGGTGGATTTCAAACAATAGTGAAATTTAGTTTTTTTTGTGGGTGGTCATTTATAATGAAACAAATTATGACAAAATGTTTGATGAAGTTTGTTTCTATAAAATACATGGATCTGAAGGGTTCTTTGACAGTGAAATATAAACATATCATAATCTTTGTTTGGATCTTTGACATATGAAGGTAGTGTGTTCACCTAGCTATATGGAATAGGTTGCAGGCACAAGTCTTCATGTGATAGTTCTTTGCATAGGTCTTCATTTTGTGACTTTTCTTTGATGGTTTTATATATACTCATTTGTTATTTTTCATGCGCATGCTTGAGGTAAATGATGATATCTCTTTCTTCAATTGAACAAGTTTTTCTGGAGCAATTACATAAGGGTTTTCAAGTGAAAAGACAATGACTATTTTTAGGTATATCGTTTCTACACTAGAACAATATACTCAGATTCTTGAAAAGAAAATGATGAGGAATTAAAAATTCCCTCTTACAGTCACAAGTATTTTTTTTAATAAGTTGAAGGTTTTCAAATCAAGTGATCTTATTTTATAAAGAAGAATTCTTCTTCTCTCAGTCATGAACAAGTTTGAAAAATAATGAAAGGCCTAAATGTTTGTTTGAAAAGGAAATGCAATCAGAGAATATTGTTGTCTTTGGGTTTAAAAAGAATAAATATTTGAAAAGGGTTTGAAGGAATAAATCACTCACGTTTAAAAGGAATTTGTTTTGTGTTCATAACAAAGGAAGAGCATTGTCAAGATTTTTTTCTTCTTCAGATTCTCTTAAAAAGAAAGGCAAAAAGATTCAGTTTGTTCACATTTTCTTGAGAAAGATATTTAGCTTATTCTGTTTGCTGCTATCAAGTTGCTCGTTTGAAATAAAAGCAAATAAAATAGTGTTTTTATTTGGAAAGCACAAGCACAGATTTCTTGTTTTGATAACTAGATTGAAATAAAGATGGATTTAGTAGCATTGAATGTTTCAAAACTTGAATCACTGAATGAAAGTAATAAACAGAGGTAAAATGACTTTCTTTTTGAAGGCTAATTTTTTTTGAAGATCTTCTTGAGGGTATTAAACCCAAAATTCTATATGTACAGTCTTGATTAAAAGGAAAGCTATGGATGATAGTTTAATAAGGAAAGATCACATTCGGGTGGTAAATAATTTTAGTTGGTTTCTCAAATAGCAAAGAGGGTTTCTTAAAAACCCTAACTAGTTCAGTTTGGTTTACTTGTAACTATTCATTTCGAATTTTATCTCTATAAATATAGAGATCATTTGTAATTTAAAAGTGCATGAGTTGAAAAAAGAAGAAAGAAGACTTATATTTCAGAATAGTTTGTAAAGACTAAAAGTCTTATTATAAACTTTTATGCATGTATAAATGTCATACATACACATTTATATGTGTGTATAAGGTTGTAATTACAACACTGATAAAAGGGTTAAATACCCTGAGCAATAGAAGTTGTTGATTGTAAAAGAGTTGGAACTCAATAAAGAATACAGGTTCATGGAGTGGTTTTTCTCCCTATGACAAAACCATGAGGATTTTTGAGGGTTTTCCACTTGGCACAAAATTGGTGTCTCTTCTTTTTGTGAGTTGATATTATTCAGTATGTTTACATTTCATTACTATTTAATTTCTCCACTGCTATAAATTGTGAATTAAAAATTACTGAAATCAGATTTTGGGATAATTTAATAGTGTTCTAATTCAACCCCCCCCTCTCAGAACCCTGATACTTCCAACAAGTGGTATTAGAGCATAGGATACCTTTTGGAATAGTTCTAGGGATATATAGTGGAAGTCATGGCACAATCTGAAGGAGCTTCTCTTAATAGGGCTCTACTATTTGATGGAAACGATTATGTTTTCTAAAAAGTTATGATGGAAGCCTTTAGATATTGCTTAGATGTAAGGATGTGGAATGTTGTTATATCAAAATATACTATCCCAACAACAATACCTACTGATGTAGATGAAAAACTAAAATTTGAGTTAGATAAAAAGGCAAGATATGCCCTTCTTTGTGGTCTCTCCAGAGATGTTTTTGCTAAAGTATTTCATTGCAAGTCAGCTAATGATATATGGGTTAGACTTGAAATAATATATCAAGGAGATGAGAAAGTAAAAGAGCCTAAACTGATAACACTTAAAACACAGTTTGACAATCTAAGAATGAATGAAGATGAAACTATTGATGTATACTTCTTAAGAGTTGATGAAGTAGTGAATCCTAGAAAGGGTCTAGATGAAGAGATATAAGAACATGATGTAGTCTCAAAGGTCATTAGGTCAATGTTATCTAAATTTGAAACAAAAATATCCACTTTAGAAGAAAAGAAAAGTTTTTCAAAAATGACCTTGCATCAACTTCAAAGCACATTAACCGCATATGAAATGAGGATTAGCCATAAAGATAGTTCCTCATCAAAAGAATCAGCTTTTAAAGCTAAAAAACATGATGAGAGTGACTCAGATCTAAATGATGCTTTAGAAGCATTTCTGGTTAGAAGAATGAGAAAGAAATATAAAGGCAAACCTAAATGTTTCAGTTGTGCTCAATTAGGACACTTTGCAGCAAAGTGCCCAAATGTCAAACTTGATGATTGTGATGAGAAAAATGATTTTTTTTCTAAAAAGAAGCCTTGGAATTAGAATAAAAGATACAAGGATTACAAGAAGAAAAGTCTTCTTTCAAAAGAAGATTCAAATGAAGAATCCAGTGATGTTGATGAAGAAGGGTAAAGACTATTCATGGCTGAAATAGTCCATACCTCTAAACCTGAACCCAGTGAATCTAAATCCTCATCTGATTCAGATGTAGAAGTAGATCTAGAAGAATAACTTTTGAAATCTTTGCAAGAACTCAAAAGATTTAAAAAGTTGATTTCTAATCAAGAATTTGAAAATGAAAAACTTCAAGAAGAGTTAAATGAACCAAATATGATAATATAAAATCAAAAACTCTTGCTTGAAAAAAAGGATAAAAATTAAATATCTTGTAGAGTTCATCTAAAGAATCTACTAGTTAGAAAACAAAGTTCTTTTTCAATGGTTACTATTTTAATTGTAATATTTTTGGACACAAGGCTATCTTTTATGAAAATAGCATTAATCAAGGAAAAATAAAAGTGGTTAGGTGTTTTAAATGCTTTCATTATGGTCACCACGTAAATCAATGTAAATTGAATATGAGACCAAAACAAATCTGGAAGCAAGTAAGGACAATAGAAAAGTCTTTAATTGTTGAAATAGCTCTATTCACTCAAAAACCTGCAATGTGGGTATTGGATAGCGATTTTTCATGCCATATGATTGGGTGTAAAAATAAATTTAAAACCCTAGAAAATTTTGATAGAGGGTTTGTTCGATTTGGTGATAACTAAGGAGCTCACATTACTGGAAAAGGCTCAATAATTCTAAATAAAGACACACCAATTCATGATGTGTACTTTTTTGAAGGTTTAAAACATAACTTGCTAAGTGTAAGTCAGATCTATGACAGTGGATATTCTATTTCTTTTGATGCAAAAGGTTGTTATATAGAAAATGGAAAGAATAGAGTCATTGTCAGTGGGTTGAGAACAAATGGTAATCTCTATAACCTAATAGATTCAACTATCCAAGAAACTTCATTAGTTAATACTTGTCTAATGAGTCAAGTAGAAGAAAATTGGCTATGGCACAAAAGACTGGGACATTTAAACTTCGACAATCTTGCTAGAATCAGCAAGAATAAAAAGGTTAGAGGTCTACCATAGATTACCAGACTAGCAAATATTTGTGAAGAGTATGTTAAAGGCAAACAAAAAAGAGTTTCTTTTAAAACAAAAGAATACTTGTCAAATAGACCACTTGAATTAGTGCATACTGATTTTTGTGGTCCAACTAAAATAGCCTCTCTAAATGGTGAAAATATTTCATGCTCTTTATAGATGATTATTCAAGAATGGTTTGGGTAACATTTTTGAAACATAAATTAGAAGCTTTTGAATGCTTCAAAACTTTCAAGAAAATGGTAGAAAGAGAAACTGATTTAAAACTGAAATGTTTGAGATCAGATAGGGGAGGAGAATTCGTCTCTCAAGAATTTATTGAGTATTGTGAGAAGCATGGAATAAAAAGACAATAGTCTACTGCTAGGACACCACAACAAAATGGTGTTGTTGAAAGAAAGAATAGAACAGTAAAAGAAATGGCTAGAACCATGTTAAATGAAGCTAAACTACCTGATAAATTTTGGAAAGAAGTTGTTCATACGTTGTTTACATTCTAAACAGAGCACAAATAAGAGTTAGAACTGCTCACACTCCATATGAATTATGGAATGGTAAAACAACAAATGTCAAGAATTTTAAGATTTTTGGCTGCAAATGCTTTATCAAAAAGAGCGATGATTCTTTAGAAAATTTGAAGTCAAGGTCTGATGAAGGGATCTTTCTTGGGTATTCCACGCATGACAAAGCCTATAAATGCATTAAAAAAGGTTGAACAAAATAGTGGAAGCTATAAATTTCATATTTGATGTAAATTTTGTGTGCTATAATTGTCAAGAAGACCATGAAGATTCATCTTTTCAGAGATCAAAAATAGTACATGATGAACATACTAAAAATGATAAACATGGACTAACTGATGAAAATGAAGTGGTTGATGAAACTGAACCAAAAAATTGTTCAAGTCCTAAAATAACTAGTACTGGTTCAAAAATAAAAACCTCTTCCAGAATAATAGCTAAGAGACATCTTGAGTCTCAAGTTATTGGAGATGTAGAGAAAGGAATTCTAACTAGAAGAAAAGCCAAAATAGGATAACAGGCAAATATTGCTGAATATTTTTGCTTAATAGCTAACTTTGAACCAAAGAATGGTGCTGAATCCTTATCAGATTCTTGTTGGCAAAATGCTATGTAGGAAGAGATAAATCAAATAGAGAAAAATAAGACTTGAGAACTTGTTCCCAAACCTAGTGACAAAAATGTCATAGGTGGAAAGTGGATATTTTGTAATAAAATGAATGAAGAAGGTAAAGTGGTCAGAAATAAAGCTAGATTTGTTTGTAAAGGCTATGCTCAACAAGAAGGAATTGATTTTGGTGAAACCTTTGCACCAGTTACAAGGATGGAATCAATATGAATCTTTCTTGCATATGCCAACCATAAAAAATTCATTGTTTACTAAATGGATGTTAAAACTGCTTTCTTAAATGCGTATTTTGAAGAGGAAGTTTATATGGAATAGCCAAAAGGTTTTGAATCTTTTGACAAACTTGATTATGTTTATCGACTAAAAAAGGCTTTGTATAGCTTAAAATAGGCTCGTAGGGCTTGGTACTCTAGGTTGGATAAGCATTTAATTTCAAATGGTTTTTCTTGTGGGAAGGCAGACATCACTTTATATATCAAGGTGATTAATGATGACATTTTGGTTGTAGAAATCTATGTAGATTATATCATTTTTGGGTCTACTAATGATGATTCAACAAAACATTTTTCTAAAATCATGGAATCTGAATTTGAGATGTCAATGTTAGGTGTGCTCACTTTTTTCCTTGGTCTGCAAGTCTCACAGCTAGAACATGGATTATTTCTTTCCCAAACAAAATATGCCAAATAAATGTTGAAGAAATTCAATATAACCGAATGCAAACCTGTTAGCACTCCTATGGAAACTAGTTGTAAATTAATGAAGAATGATGATTCACCTTCTGTTAATCAAACTCTTTATAGATCTATGATTGGAAGTTTGCTATATCAAGCTGCATCTAGATCTGATATAATGCAAGTTGTATGTATGGTGTCAAGATTTCAATATGATCCAAAGCAATCACATCTTAACGCAGTGCATATAATACTAAAATACATTTAAGGCACTCTTGATTATGGTTTATGGTATCCTCACATCAATGATTTTACTCTTGTTGGTTATACTGATGTAGATTGGGGTAGATCTGATGATAAAAAGAGCACCAGTGGTGTAGCTTTCTTTCTTGGTGAGTGTTTGGTTGTTTGGCATAGTAAGAAACAGGATTGCGTAACTCTATCCACTTGTGAATTTGAATATGTTGTAGCTATAACATGCTATACTCAATTAATTTGGATGGATTATTAGTTATTTGATTTGGGCATTCAGGTTTCAAAACCTATTTCAATAATTTGTGACAACATGAGTGCTATTCAATTAAGCAAAAGCCCTGTTATGCACTCATGCACCAAACACGTAGCCATCAAACTTCATTTCTTGAGAGATAAAGTTCAAAATAATGAATTCAAATTAGTTTATGTGCCTACTCAAGGATAGGTGGCTGATATTTTTACAAAGGCACTACCAAGAGAACTGTTTGAACAGTTGAGAACATGATTGGGAGTTTTCTCTCAATCACTTCTTGCATAAACACTCTTCCTAATCACTATTCTGTGTTAGGTTTCTGCTCTTTTCATAGAAAGAATTCATGAAAAGTAGATGGTCAAATTTTTGACGCAAAATTTTTGGGGGAGTAATCAACATTTCATAGATTGGTTTCAGATATTTGGTTTCACAAATTGGTTATCAATATTTTGGTTGATTCAAATTGGTTATCAGTTTTTGGTTGATTCAAGTTAGTTGGCATAGATTTTGTCTGATAATCAGTATTGTACTTCTATTCATTATCTTGTATATATAAGTTGAAGTATCTTCAAAATCACCTTGTATATATGAGATGATATCTTATATATATAAGTTGACTTTATGTTCTCTCACCTTGTATATATGAGATGGTGAAAATTTTTGTATCAAAAATGGGGGAGATTGTTGACCATGATGGCAAAGTGCGTGCATTAAAAAGGTGGCAAATACACATGTATATAAGTCATGAGGCAACATTTAATAAAGTTTGTAAACATGGCATATTGAAGCTAATTCAAATTAAAAAGAAATTTGGAAGTAATGTTTTGACAACGGTGACCGTAAATACTAACTCAAAAGACATGGTATTTAATATCTTTCTGCTAGTTCACACCAAGTGTAAAAATCCTATGGCAGATTTCAACCAACAGTGAAATTTAGTTTTCTTTGTGGGTGGTCATTTAGAGTGAAAGAAACTATGACAGAATGTTTGATGAAGTTTGTTTTTGTAAAATACATGGATTTGAAGGGTTCTTTGACAGAAAAATATAAACAAATCATAATCTTTTTTTGGATCTTTGACATACAAAGTTAATGTGTTCAACCAACTATATGGAATAGGTTGCAGGCACAGGTCTTCATGTGACAATTCTTTGCATAGGTCTTCATATCGTGACTTTTCTTTGATGGTTTCATATATACTTATTTTTTGTTTTTCATGTGCATGCTTGAGGTAAATGATGATATCTCTATCTTCAATTGAACAAGTTTTTCTGGAGCAATTACATAAGGGTTTTTAGGTGAAAAGACAACGACTATTTTCAGGTGTATCATTTCTACACTAGAACAACATACTCCAATTCTTGAAAAAAAAATGACAAGGAATTAAAATTCCCTCTTACAGTCACAGGTATTTTTTTTAATAAGTTGAAGTTTTTCAAATCAAGTGATCTTATTTTATAAAGAAGAATTATTCTTCTCTCAGTCATGAACAAGTTTGAAAAATAATGAAAGGCCTAAATGTTTGTTTGAAAAGGAAATGCAATCAGAGAATATTGTTGTCTTCGGGTTTAAAAAGAATAAATCTTTGAAAGGGGTTTGAAGGAATAAATCACTCACATTTTAAAGGAATTTTTTTTGTCTTCATAACAAAGGAAGAGCATTGTCAAGATTTTTCTTCTTCTTCAGATTCTCTTAAAAAGAAAGGCAAAAAGATTCAATTTGTTCACATTTTCTTGAGCAAAATATTTAGCTTATTATGTTCGCTAATACCATGTTGCTCGTCTGAAATAAAAGAAAATAAAATAGAGTTTTTATTTGGAAAGCATAGACAAATATTTCTTGTTTTGATAACCGGTTTGAAATAAAGATGGATCCAGTAGCATTGAATGTTTCAAAACTTGAAACACTGAATGAAAGTAATAAACAGAGGTAAAATGGCTTTCTTTTTTAAGGCTAAATTTTTTTTGAAGATCTTCTTGAGGGTATTAAACCCAAAATTCTATATGTACAGTCTTGATTAAAAAGAAAGCTATGGATGACAGTTTAATAAGGAAAGATCACATTCGGCTGGTAATCAATTTTAGTTGGTTGCTCAAACAAAAAAGAGGGTTTCTTAACAACCCTAACTAGTTCAATTTGGTTTACTTGTAACTGTTCATTTCAAATTTTATCTCTATAAATATAGAGATCATTTGTAATTTAAAAGTGCATGAGTTGAAAAAAGAAGAAAGAAGACTTATATTTCAAAATAGTTTGTAAAGACTAAAAGTCTTATTATAAACTTATATGCATGTATAAATGTCATACATACACATTTATATGTGTGTATAAGGTTGTAATTACAGCACTGATAAAAGGGTTAAATACCTTGAGCAGTAGAACCTGCTGATTGTAAAAGAGTTGGAACTTAATAAAGAATGTAGGTTCATGGAGTGGTTTTTCTCCCTATGATGAAAATGTGAGGATTTTCGAGGGTTTTCCACTCGGCGCAAAATTGGTGTCTCTTCTTTCTATGACTTGATATTATTTAGTATGTTTACATTTTAGTATAGTTTAATTTCTCCACTAATATAAACTGTGAATTAAAAATTACTGAAATTAGATTTTGGGATAATTTAATAGTGTTCTGATTCACCTCCCCTCTCAAAACCCTAAGACTTCCAACATAACAACCTATCTATGATACAATGAAAAAATCCCTATTATTGACAAAGGGAGGTAGCAAAGTGCAGTGAGCATATAGGTAAACAAAAGGAGAGTAGCCTAAAAGGAAAATGAAAAAATAATTTGAGCAGATGAGTAGATGGGGGAGTTGCAAGGCGGGGGTGTGGTTTCAACTAGAGTTGCGGCTTCCACATGGTGTTTAGGTTCTTGAGGCAAAAACTTGTTGCTAACCAATCATTTTAAGAAATAAGATCTATTAAATATACTAATAAAGAAACAATACTAATTAATTCAAAATCCCACTACATTAGCTTACCTTGATCAAGCCACACAAAGCTTTTGTTGGAATAGATTTTAAAATTAGTGCAAAAATTGGTGAATTGACCTAAATTCTCTCCTAAGCTAAAATCAAGTGCTACAAGACTATGTTATGAACGTGATTCGAGTGCAATGGATTCTAGGAAGACTCAACACATACTGGATGCAGCTTCTCAACAAAAGGCTCCAAGATTTTTGCTTCTTCCACTGGGGCAATGACCATGCATATACTGAGCTCTTAGACAACTTTTCCATATCGTCTATGAGAATGCAGGAAGAAAGAAATTTAAATACCCAAAATCTATATGCTTAGTGATATAGATATTTTAAAAGTAAATTCACAATCTATAATATTTGACAATGGAAATATAGCTCAATTATTTCAATGTAATTATCAAAATAAATCTTCATCAAGACTCAAGCATAAGTTTAGTACCCAATTTATTAATAGAATGTAGGATTTTATGATGCATGCTAGATCCATTCAAACTTGATACTATTTAGAAAGCGTCATCACTTGTTATAGTACAGGAATATTCCATGATCTCTTTGCAATGCCCATTTATGTGGTTGCAAAATTAGTAGCCCCTCAGATGCCATAATGTGTTGGAATGAGTAATTTCCACCTCAAATGCAATGTAAAAGAGTAATAGAGAGTGTTTTAGAAACTTTAAGAGGATTACCGAATAGGGTTAGGTAAATTTCTAGAAGATGTTTATGTTTAGATAGTTCTAGAAGTCTATTTTTTCTATGTCGGCTAATGTAGATGTTTCTAGAAATAATCTACGACCTCTATAAATAGAGGCATCATGTAATGTAATTAAAAATGGGCAAAATGGTGAAGAAAATGTAATATATTTTATTGTGCATCAACACATTGCATTGTGTTGTGTTGTATTACATCTATCAGATTGGTATCAAAGTTGTCTTGGGTTTCGACAAGTGGTATCAGAGCGTGGTTGGATAGAAGGTGGAAAAATTTTTGATTAAAGAGGAAGCAATTTTTTGGTGCTGCTGAAATATGGAGGATTAATTTGTGTAATAGAAAAGACAATTATTTTGAAGAAGACCATTGTTTTGAAGAAGACCACAAGGAAGTGTTGAGTAGAAAAGAGGGAAAGTTGGCAAAAGGTATGGTGCTAAGTGTTATAATTATTTAATTTCATTTGAAAAATTTTCCTATTGTTGTTAAAAAGAAAGAAGATCATAGTGTTAAATTCTTCTGTTTCAATGGGGAAAGCTGGAAAAAGAGTAAAGAAGGAAAATGATAGTTTGGAAGAAGTATTGATGAATGTTAAAGAGTCAAATTCAAATTTTATTAAAGGGTTCAAAGAAGTTGAAAAACAAAATTATGAGTATTTGTGTCAAACTAAAGATTTAGAAAAGGAATTGATCAAAGCTAAATAGAAAAATGAGAAATTAGAAGAAATGTTAAAAGTGTTTGATGATGTTGAGAAAAAGAAAAAAGCTTTAGAAGAAAAGATGAAGAAATTAGAAGAAAAATTAAAGATGTTTGATCATGTTAACAAAAGAAATGAAGAATTAGAGGAGAAAATGAAGAAAGTAAAAGAAGAAAATGACTTGTTAAAGGATGAACTAATTCAATCCATCATTGAAAGAAATGCATGTGTCAAAGAAAAATCAGTATGTGATGTTTCATGTAGTACAAATGATTTGAATTCAACACTAGAAAAGTGTGACTCTATTAAGGTTGTTTGTGATAAAGGATGTAAGAAGGAGTATGAAAATGTGGCATCAAATATTATTAGTTGTGATAATAGGAATGTTGGATGCAATATAATGAAGAAAATGGGTTACAAAGGTAAAGGATTGGGAAAACATCAACAAGGAATCATAGAGCCTATTGCGCCAATCATGAGACCAAAGTATGATGGACTAGGATATATGACAGAAGAAAGAAATGATTATATGGATTCAAACAAATTTTTTCAAAGTAAAAAATATATGCAATGCTCACATTGTAACAAGAAGGGGCATACAAAGGATAAATGTTGGGACATACATCCATGTAATATTTCTAGCTTAAAGAGTCATAGTGAAAAGATTTGTTGGAATAGAGATTGCAAAAATGATTCTATGGCAAGTTGTATAAAAATAAATTGTGGATGGAGCTACCAATCTTAATGGCAAAAGATTACAGTTATGATCAAAAATTTGTTGAAGTATAAATGTTCAAGAGTAAGAAGAAATACAACAACATTGGGAAGTAGATTAGAGCAAGGCATCAAAGAGGAAAAAGGTTATCGACATTTGTGATAGATGAGGCAAGCAACAGGCATGTATTAACAAAGGCATTATTATTGAAAAATGACACTTTGGCATTAGGCAAAAGAAAACATTTTGGCATTTGTATGTAATAACATTTGAGGTGGAAATTACTCATTCCAACACTCTCCCTTAATTTCAAGCTCAAATGCTATTACATACAAATGCCAAAATGTTTTCTTTTGCCTAATGCCAAAATGTATTTCCCAATAATAAGGGCTTTGTTAATACATGCCCATCGCTTGCCTCATCTGTCACGAATGCTAATAACCTTTTTCCTCTTTAATGCCTTGCTCTAATCTGCTTCCCAATGCTACTATATTTCTTCTTACTCTTGAACATTTATACTTAAACAAACTTTTGATCATACCTGTAATCTTCTACCAAGTCATCTGTAGCTCCATTCACAATTCATTTTCATACAACCTACCATAGAATCATTTTTGCAATCTCTATTCCAACATGTCTTTTCACTATGACTTTTAAGCCACAAATATTACATGGATGTATGTCCCAACATCTATCCTTTGTATGTCCTTTCTTGTTACAATGTGAACATTGCATATTTTTTTACTTTGAACAAATTTGTTTGAATCCATATAATCATTTCTTTCTTCTATCATATATCCTAGTCCTTCATACTTTGGTCTCATGATTGGCTCAATAGGCTCTATTATTCCTTGTTGATGTTTTCCCAATCCTTTACCTTTGTAAACCATTTTCTTCATTATAATGGACAATCTAGATAAGATGAATAAAAATATGCAGCAAATTAGAATAAGGCACAAAAATATAGTCAACATATTATTTAATCTATTGTTTGAAATGTACTTGCTTTTGATTTAGAATAAGGCAAAAAATTCAGTCAACATATTTTCTGATTTAGGGTTTTAATTTATTGTATTTGCTGTGATTGTTAGCGATCCACCATCCCTTTTCTCCAAAGGAAATTACGCTGAAGGAATGGAAAGGGAATATCATGGCAGTGGGTGTGTTTGAGAAAGATGTATAAGGTGACATGTTAAACACTGGAAGGTTGAAAGGATTCGATGGCTATGTTAATGGCATATTAAGTAAAGTTGTGGAGGAGGACTTTTTAGGCAAAATTGGGCAGGTAACATTTGTAACAGGCTTTGGATTTGTAAGATTGGGCAAGCAACATTTGTAATTGGTGTTGGAAAGAAGGATAGCGTTAGCAGGGCTTTCAAGGACTTTAGAGAGGCCTTGCTGCGGCTACTCACGTGGGCATAATATTGCCCTCCACTCATGACCTATCAGCTACTCTTTAGCTGGATTCTTTATCCACCACCGCGACAGGTTTTTCATTTCTGCTTACTCTTGATGCGATTTCTGTTGTATTTAATTGAAGATTAATTCGTTATGTCATTTAAATGGGTTGAATTGGAGATTTATGTTTTGTTACTTATACAATGCCCTAATTCTTGTAGATTTTACAAATTGCCCTCAACTTCTTGTTTAGATTTATGCTTGTCAATGAGCATGAGCTCCGGTTTCTCCTATATCAATTGCAGGAGGGTCTCAACTTCCTCCTTTGGCCGCTTGAAGTTCTTAATACTTAAAGCATAAACAGCCATATATCTTATCCCTAATTCATAAGAGACTCTCAGGTTATGCATCGGATTATCTCCTATTGCCATTTATTATGATTGCAGCATGCTCTAAAATAGAGCCTACATAAATAACCAATATTATAAAATGTATACCCTAATGGTAAGAATGAATGAAATGACAGCAATGAGAAAGGAGGAAGCAACAATTACTTAGGCTGCTCCTTTCTCAAGTACAAGAGTCGGTGTCATGGCATCCACCGCTGTCGCAACCCCGAAGTATAAAAGATAAGAATTACCATGCATGCCACCGCAGCAGTAAGTCTCAATGACTCCATTTCATGACAATATATGCTGATGAACGGTAAATCCTCACAATAAAACCCTAAATTGAAGCTCAAAATTAGAACCTTACATGGTTTATAAGATTGATAACAAGAAAAAACTTGTGAAATCCCTTATGCATCTAAATTATGTCATAGAGGTCAGAAAACCTAAGTATGCTGATCAAGAGCAATCCCAGTTACGATAGTGATTAACTCTGAACCTTGATGCAATAACCAAAAAAGATAGATCCAAATCTTAGCATCCTCAAGGATAATATAAAACTGATCCACATACACAACGATATGAATCCTATCGATGCAACTCAACAGATCCAATAAAATATACAATGCACACATCACTCCAATAAACATAAATCTAAACAATAAGTTCAGTGCATTGTTGCATTTGGGATCTTTTGGTTTTTAATTCACCCTTCATTTCAAGTATCCACTATCTCACTAGGTTATAATGTGGATCTGGAACCTTTTCATGGTCTATTGGCTTTGCATTGGATACATTTGCAAGAGTTCTATTGGGTGTTGGTGAGGAGAATCATTTCAAATCAGAGACAAAAATAGCTTCTTTAGAAGAGATTGAATTTTATTGAACTGGCTACGCTCTTGAGTTTGAATAGAGATTGAAATATGTAGAGAAAGTTTTCTCTGGTATTGAAAATACGAATGTCGCATCTCAAAATCAAGCTAATTCTAAGGCCAACCAATAATAAAAATGGAAAAAACCAAAGATTTAGATATTTGAAGTTGCAGATCAATAGAATGCCCAGTCCAAAGATACAACAAGAAAAAAAAAAGAAAAAGAGTTAGATACTCCTGCTACCTCCTTGACCAATAACACATCTTTGTCTGCAAAGCCCATCTCACATAATATTGAGGAAGCATCAAATACCTATGTTTAAGAATCAATTATTCCTCCAAAATTTCCAAGGAGCATGCAATATAGCATATACATTTCTTGGCTTTATCCCTTTTCCATGAAGGTCAACTTCTGGAATAAAAATGGATGAATATTGTATTGGTGATGTAGGCTTCCAGCTGTCCATTTAATCTTCCCTGCCCTTACCTATTCCAACTAATTCATTTATTGCTCTTTCTCATCGAGAGTTCTAGATCTCTCATTTTAAACTATGCTTCTAGATTATTAGGTTTAGGTTTAGGGTTTGTTCGAAAGGTTGAGTTGGCTGTAATGCTTTTCTAGAAGTTTGTAGATGTTTTGTCTTCTCGACTAATAGTAGATTTCTCTAGAATATTGTATGCTTTCCTATAAAAGGTAGTATGTACTCATTCGATATGATGGTGGAATGAAATATAACATAGTTTATTGTGCAGCAACACATCATATAGTTATGTGTCTTTGTTATTTTTGTCCTCTACCCATCCATCAGATTGGTATCAAAGCTGTAGAAAATTTGGGCATTATTTTTATAGGCAGATGTCATTGTGGGTGAAGGGAAAATGAGAGAAAAAAGATCTAAGGAAGAGAAAGGGTTTGTAGTGGTTACAAGTTAGAAAGTTTTACTATTAAATCATGGCAAGAACCAGTGAAAGTATTTCATAGCCACAAATTCCTACTTTTAATGGAAAAAGTTATGATTATTCGAGCATCAAAATGAAAACACTTTTTCATTCTCAGGATGTTTGGGATTTAGTTGAAAGTGGGTTCCCTGAACCAGCAGACTAGCAGGCATATCAAGCTCTTTCACAAGCTGAAAAAGATTTATTAAAGAAAAATAGGAAAAAAGATGCTAAGGCACTGTTCTTTATTCAGCAGGCAATGGAGGAAGCAATATTTCCAAAGGTAGCTACTGCCGCAAGCTCAAAGCAAGCATGGGAAAACTTGCAATCAACATACCAAGGCACAGGAAAGGCAAAAACTTCAAAGTTACAAAATCTTAGAAGAGATTTTGAAAATTTGCAAATGAAATATTTAGATTTAATAGACTCATTCTTCACTCAAACAATAGGGATAGTAAATCAAATTAGATCATATGGAGAAACCCTTGGGGATCAACAAGTTGTAGAGAAAATACTTAGAAGTCTACCAAATAAGTTTGATTCAAGAGTTGCAGCCATTGAAGAATCTAAGGATCTCTCCTTGATATCAATAGATGAGTTAATGGGTTCTCTCTTATCACATGAACAAAGATTGAATCATTCGGGAACTTCATCATTGGACAATGCTTTCAAGACTCAACTTTCATTTGGAAGAACAAGAGGAAGATCATATCACAGTAGAGGTAGAGGATGTTTTACACCGAGAGGAGGAAGAGAAAATCAACAGTTTGAGAGTAGAAGGCTAGCATCAAGCTCACAAACCAATTTCACATCAACAAGAGGAAGGGGGAGCAACCATCATCAAGGAGAAAGGTATGACAAATCTAACATCCAATATCATTATTGTAATAAATTTGAGCATTTTACATCTGAGTGTAGAAAAAGACAATATGACATGAATAGACAAAAGGCACATTTTACAAATGAAAGTCAGCCCAACACTAGTGAGCAAAACACCATCTTGATAACATGCAATGTTGCACAAGAGAGTTCTAAAGAAGTATGGTTCTTAGATAGTGGTTGTAGGAAACATATGAGTGGGTTTAAGGAGATATTCTCAACTATAGATGAATCAGTAAAATCAGAGGTTAAGTTGGAGAATGATCATCAAATCTTAGTCATGGGAAAATGGTCAATTAGCATAAGAACTAAGAAAGGTGAACAAAAGGAAATTCCTGATGTATATTATGTTCTTGGATTGCAACACAATCTAATAAGCATTGGGCAACTAGTACAAAAGGGATATAGAAGACATTTTGAAAATGGTGAATGTGTGATTCTAGATAAAAGACCAAGCAATATGTTGATTGCAAAAGTTGAAATGACTCAAAATAGAATGTTCCCACTTAAAATCCAAAGTGAATTATTCTTAGAGCCAAATGAATTGCAAAAAGTATCCAAATTTGCATTCAAAGCTTTACACAAAAATGAATCTTGGCTATGGCATTTAAGGTTTGGTCATTTAAACTTTAAAGGGTTACAACTCTTATATAAGAAACAAATGGTCTATGGGTTGCCATCAATAGAGCCACTTAAGACAACATGTGAGAGTTGTATTTTGGCAAAGCAACATAGAGAAAAAAAATTTGTTGGAAAGTCTTATAGAGCAAAATATCCACTTGAGATAGTCCATTCAGATCTTAGTGGGCCAATGCAAACACCATCCTTAAGTGGAAAACCTTATTTCTTGACATTTATTGATGATTTCAGTAGAAAAGTTTGGGTTTATTTTGTGAAGTATAAATCAGATGTATTTTTTTTCTTTAAAGAATTCAAGGTAAAAGTGGAGAAAGAGAGTGGATACTCTATTAAAACATTAAGAACCGATCAAGGTGGAGAATACATATCAAATGATTTTCTAAATTTTTGCAAAGAAAATGGCATATGGAAACAATTTACAGCAAGGTACACTCCACAACAAAATGGAGTAGCATAAAGAAAAAATAGAACAATTATGGAGATGACAAGGAATATGTTAAAGGAAAAACACTTGCCAAATGAGTATTGGGCTGAAGCAGTTGCATGTTCACCATACATACTAAATAGATGTCCAACAAAAGCAGTAATAAATAAAACACTTGAAGAAGCTTAGAGCAAAAGGAAGCACAATATAGCACATTTGAGAATATTTGGTTGTGTGGCATGCTCATTGGTACCTGAAGAAGTGAGAAAAAATAATAAATGAAGTAGTTGGAGTAGGTAAGGGCAGGGAAGATTAAAAGGACAGTTGGAAGCCTACATCACCAACACTCCCCCTTAATCTTCACTGCCATGTATGTCTATAATACCAATACTATCAGAAAGCCTCTTGCAAAGAATTTCTTTGAACATCTTTGAGAAAGTATTTGTATTACAGACATACATGGTAATGAAGATTAAGGGGGAGTGTTGGTGATGTAGATTTCCAGCTGTCCGTTTAATCTTCCCTGCCCTTACCTACTCCAACTACTTCATTTATTGCTTTTTCTCATCAAGAGTTCTAGATTTCTCATTTTAAACTATGCTTCTAGATTATTAGGTTTAGGTTTAGGGTTTTTTCCAAAGGTTGAGTCAGCTATAATACTTTTCCAGAAGTTTGTAGATGTTTTATCTTCTCAACTAATAGTAGATTTCTCTAGAATATTGTATGCTTTCCTATAACAGGTAGTATGTACTCATTTGATATGATGGTGGAATGAAATATAACATAGTTTATTGTGTGCAGCACATCGTATTGTTCTATGTCTTTGTTATTTTTGTCCTCTACCCATCCATCATGTTGTACATTGAAACCATAAGAAAACATATGCCAGTGCATTAAATAGATTATTAGTTGTCTTATGAGAATATTTCATGCTTTGATGAAATCTTGATGAGAAAATGTTCTCACTTTCTACTGACATGCACTAGCCCAAAGCACTATTCCAAAGGGTGCACAACATTGGATTGTGAGGCATCACTTTGCAAATATGCTTTTTTGTCCAAACCCACTAAGAATTATTCCATGCTAAGATTATCAACCTATTCAACTTGAGGGTGTGCTTTTTGTTTGGGCCAATCTATGTGTTCTGCCCTCTGACATGCACTAGCCCAAAGCACTATTCCAAAGGGTGCACAACATTGGATTGTGAGCCATCACTTTGCAAATATGGTTTTTTTCCAAACCCGCTAAGAATTATTCCATGCTAAGATTATCAACCTATTCAATTTGAGGGTGTGCCTTTTGTCTTGGCCAATCTATGTGTGGTTCCATTTCATGGCTTTCATAAAGATAAAAATCATCAACAATAGATGAATATGACTAATACTTGTTGAAGATGTCCAACATTACAAGGCCCACTTGAGGATTAATCTCCTTACTATCCTTGTTATTTGTAATGGGTTTTTTTGTCATAATTTTCAAGTTTAATATTTTGTAACTTAGAATTAGGAATGTCTTTAACTAGCCAATAGGATTTTTCATGGGGGGCAAAGCCTACCGGATATGTCTCACGCACCTTCTGGGTAGGTAAATTTGGTGGTCAGAATTTTTTTGCTTGTCTTAGAAATTTTTTTGGAGTTTTCCAAAAGCTTTCAATTTGAATATTTTACATTTGAACTAGAAGGGAGGTGGTTGAATATATTTTTCCACCCAATCTTAAATTGATTTTTTAGAGCATGTAATTTTTATCCTTAGGCCAAACAAATTTCAAATTCAACATACTTTTCAGTGGTTAGAACCATACTCGACAAGATAAATTTACAAATTTTTGGGACTTAGATGAATTTTTAAAATTGGATGTAATTATATAACCTTGATCATTTTGAAAATGAAACTTTTTCAATTTAATTTTTTGGAAAATCTTGATTTTTCTTGGTGAAAAGAGAAAGATTTTGATAGTGAAATTAAATTGAAAAATATCTAGGAAAATGATTTATTTTGGTAAAAATAATTAAAATTTCATTGCAAAATGGAAAGTGGACTTAATTGCAAAATTTTGCATTAAATTAGTTAAAATTGCCTTCAAGATTTTAAAAATATTAAAAGAGGTTGGTAAATTAAAATAAAATATCGATTTTAGCTTATTAAATCCATTTTTTTTTAATGACACTTTAATTACCAAAATGTTATTAAATAAAAGATTTGACATCTCCAAGGCTTTCCTAATTTTATTTTGCAATTTTTGGTCACAATGGGCAATTAAATGGGCATATTTCACTATGGGCAAAATAAATCTTGGTTTGGCATTTAAATTGGGACCGTTACTAAGACACTAATTTAATTTTCTCCTCCTATAGGACTAGTCGGCCACCTTCAAGGAGTAAAGGCAGTGTGGTATAAGAGGCTTCCCCCTCTCCCATTATCTCAACCAATCTCAGCTTTGTGTGCTTGGCGATTTTCTCTTGGAGGAGTAGATTTCACGTGCTTTGGTGATTTTCTAAGAAAGGTCAGCCTTGTGTGTTTGGTGATTTCTTTTGGAAGGTAGATTTCAACCTTGGCAATGATGCAACATACCTAAATATTTTCTATGCTTGATAATATTTCCTAAAAGGAGGCAATTTTCTACCTTAGTGGATTTTCCTTGTGGTAGATTTTCATGTGTTTGGCATTCTCCTTCCTCCAACTTGAATGAATTTCAGATCTTGGAAAATTTATTGGGACAAATCTAAGTGCTTTCCTCTTGTTTGGCAATTTTAAAAAATCTAATTTTCTTGCTAGGGCTAGGATTTCAATTTTAGATCCAGGCAATTTTATTTGGTAGAGGATACACGATTGGAGGACCAATTTATGGGCAAATGTGGGTAGTTTCACTGAGATCAAAATTCTAATTTTTTTGCAAGGAGGCTTGAATTTTTTAAGGTCTAATCCAAATTCAAAAGGAACCCGACTATTGGTAAAGACAAAATTAAGGTAAATTTAATTCATTTTAGAGGTGAAGATTGGTCTAAAAGAATATTTTACTCGTTGTTCTTGCTTGGTTTTGTCTCCCTTATGTTCTTCTTGCATTCATCATCCACCACTTCATCATCCCTTTTCTAGGAAGAAGTTTGGAGAGATAAGTGTAGATTTCATGATAACACACTTGGCGAGGTAGAAATATTCTAGACCACCCTAGGAATGAAGTTGGGAGATATAAGTGTAATCCATTCTAAGGTAATGAAGAGGCAAAAATAAGTCATAGTCCCACCCCTAGGTTGAATATTTGATATTGTTAAGTGTAGTGATATGACTTGGCGAGACAAAAATAAGTTAGATTCCATTGATAGAAAGATGGTTGGAGATCGATAAGTGTAGTCCATATCACTTAGAAAATAGGGGCAAAAATAAGTGTTTAGGATGGTAGATGTTAGTTCAAGAAAGAACCTAAAGGGAATGAACACCAAAAAAGACAAGGAAGACATGATGCCTAAGACCACCTTCTTCCCAAAAGTGAGGTGAATAAGTGACACCAATATTGTATTTTTTCTCATGTCCTTATGAGTATTAAATTTTCAAGAGTGGTATTGAGTGTTTGATATCCCATATCAAGTATTCAATTGCTATATGTTATGTAGTGGTACAAAACTGGCAAAAATGAGTATGAACCTTCACACATTATACAATAAGATGGAGAGATTGAAAAAAAAATTGAGGAAACAATTGAATTTATCTAAGAGAGAAAAATGATGGTAGGAAAAGGTCAACATGTGAGGGCACATGAAGAACTAAAAATGGAACATCAAAAGGTGGATGAAAAGGAGATCTTTGGTGATCCTTCATGCATAATTCAAGGGGTCACTCTTGAGGATGGGTTGCAAGAAGTTCCAAATATCTTTAAAGAGGAAGATAATCATGTGGGTGTGTTGAACAAGAAATCACAAGATATCACAAGAGAGTTCAAATATAAGGAAATTTTTGATAAACCAATAAAAGGTGCTATCTCCACAACATTCATTGGGGGGTGCTTAAAAATCCTGTGGAAGAAATACAAAAGAAGTTATTTTCCAAAGCCTTTGAAGGTGATCAAGTTGTTGCAAGTGGCATGATTCACCATCGAATTTGACTTCCAAAAATTTTGCCAATTGAAATGGAAGTTGATGGGCAACTCATCAAGATGTATGATGGTTCTCCTATTAGTTTTGAAGGTGTTATGTTTGGTGAGAGTTTATGTAAGGAATTGCAGGATGTTCTTAAAGAGAGTTCAAATGAAAATGACATGCTAGATGATGAAGCTCCTATTGGTGAGGATATGCAAAGATTATTAAGTGGTGATCAAGTTTCTCCCATAGAAAGGGAAAACAAAGAAAAATTTGGGTTGATGCTATAGTTGGATATTGTGTTCAAGCAATTTGGAGAGGCATTTGATGGGGAGAATATCAAGGAATCCTTGATTTTTTATGATACACTTGAGGAGATTCACAAGGATGCATGGTTCATGTTTTACAAGGACAAGCTCCCTTGAAGGATGTTTCAAGGCCTTGACTTCATGACTGACCCTCCCTTGATCACTTGTGGGTTTGGTGTTGATACTATTATGATGGTCCACCACTAACTTCGATCTCCTAAGGCAATGGAGAATTTGTAGGTTCCATTTGAATTTGGTCCATGCCAAGTTGTTTCTTTCCTAGATCTTAATGTTCAAAGTTGTAAAAGTTGTTACTTTGATTATGGAAATTTTGGAGAGAAAACTTGTTTGTGGTTGGATCATGGTCCTAATGAATTTCCTCAATTGTTCATCTTGTATGATAATTTTCTTAAGGTTGAGTTTGAGGTGAACAATTTTTTTCAGAGTATAAGGATGAGTTTGGAAGATTGAGAGCTATCACCTAAACCTTATTACTATTGAACATCTTGATAAACCATGTCAAATCCAGTGTATATATTAGATCGATTAGTGTTTTCCCTTTAGGGTCTTGTACATAGTTAGGGTAGGTTTGTCTTGGACCATTCAGTTCAAGAGAGTAGTTTAGTTTGCTTTTGTGTGTGGCTTAGATAAAGTTTCCTTTTAGTTGGCTAGTTAAAGTTTCCTTTCAGGTGGATAGATTAAATTTTTCCCTTTAGCTAGTTAGAGTAGATTTCTTTTAGTTGTTTAGTTTAGGTGTTGTGAGGGAGCTCAATTTTATTTTCATCAAGTCATTTGACTTGGGATCTTTTAGCTTCCCCCAGTCAAAAGGTAATTTTGGTTTTCGGCCTTTGAAAGTGCAAAGGGGGTCCATGTTATCACTCATCGGCAAACTGTATAGATTTTATTATTTTGGTGAGAAAATAGAGTCTATCTTGTTCACTTCTTGAATGCATGTGATAAGGTTTAGAGATTAAAGGATGTGCTTAATCATTAGTATATGGTAGGACTTGTACTAAATTTGGGTCAAACTCGATAGAGCGTTTTATGTTACCTTTGACATGGTTACAACATTCTACTTACACTTAATTGCTTTAAGTTTTTGATTTTTTGAAGTGAAGTTGGACTTAGAAAAAATCATACACCTTGTTCAGCACCACTATGGTCTTCCAAACCCTCTGCAGGCTTCGTTGCTCAGAAGTGAAACAAAAGATTGAGAAAAAGAGAAATATCATGAGAAAAGAAGAAAAAAAAAGAAGAGAATTTATGCAAAAAGGAAAGGAAAAATCAAAGTGAAAATTAAGATGAAATTTGGTTAAAGGGTGTGCAATAATCTCTACCGATGATATAAAAATAATCACTAAAGGTAGAATCATGATTGTGGTGCCACAGTGATAACTCTGTTTGGGCTATAGATGCCTAGCTAACAGCTAGGCTCTATCCAGGTTGCTTTTGAAATGAGGATATTTATAATAGCTAAGTTTAATGGATCTAAGAGATTATCAAGTTCTTGTCGACTGGGGTGTAAATAATTTTGCACACACATCAGTAACTCATGGTCAAGGTGCTTAGGTTCAACTTGAGATTTCTTTCCCTTGTTAAGTGCTTGTTTTTAAGTAGATTTCTGGATAGGTCACCCTAAGATTCTTTGTTCTAAGTTACTTATTCTTGAAATTTTCAATAAAAATTCTTTGGGTTGATGCTAGATGTTGTGAGGTTTTCACACCATCACCCCAAAAATTTTGGAAACCCCCTTTTTAGGGAAAGCTTTGGAAATTTTCACAGATTTTTCAAAAAAAAATCATTTTCCTTAGCAAATTGTTTGGAGTTTTTCGAAAGCTTTCAATTTGAAAATTTTACACTTTGGATGCCTTCAGGCCAAGAGGGAGGTGGTTGGATTTATTTTGCCACAAAATCTTAACTTGATTTTCTGGAGCATGTAATTTTTATCCTTGGGCCAAACAAATTTCAAAGATAACATATTTTTCAATGGTTAGAACCATATTTGGTTGGATAAATTTACAAATTTTTGGGGCTTAGATGAATTTGAAAAATTGGATGTAATTGTATAACCTTGAGCATTTTCAAAATGATATTTTTTCGATTTAATTATTTTGGAAAATCTTGATTTTTCTTGTTGATGAGAGAAAGTTTTTATTAGTGAAATTAAATTGAAAGAAATTGATTTTGAATGCTAAGAAAATGATTTATTTTGAGAAAAATAAAATAAAAAATTGCATTGCAAAATGGAAATTGGGCTTAATTGCAAAATTTTGCATTAAATTGGTTAAAATTGCCTTGAAGATTTTAAAAATATTAAAAGAGGTTGGTAAATTAAAATTAAAAATCAATTTTAGGTTGCTAAATCCAATTTTTTTTAATGACATTTTAATTACCAAAATTTTATTAAATGAAAATTTTAACATCTCTAAGGCTTTCCTAGATTTATTTTGTAATTTTTGGTCACAATCGGCAAATAAATGGGCATATTTCACTATGGAAAAAATAAATTTTGGCTTGACATTTAAATTGGGACCATTAATGATACACTAATTTAATTTTCTTCTCCTATAGGGCTAGTCGGCTAGCTTCAAGGAGTAAAGGCAGTGTGGTATACGAGGGTTCCTCCTCTCCCATTATCTCATCCCATCTTAGCTTTGTGTGCTTGGCGATTTTCTATTAGAGGAGCAGATTTCACATGCTTTCACGATTTTCTAATCAGAGGCAACCTTGTGTGTTTGGTGATTTCTCTTGGAGAGAAAATTTTGACCTTGGCAATGATGGAAAGACCTGAATATTTTCTATGCTTGGTCATTTTTCCTAAAAGGAGGCAATTTTCTACCCTAGCCAATTTTCCTTGGGGTAGATTTTTATGTGTTTGGCATCCTACTTCCTGCAACTTAAATGAATTTCAGACCTTGGGTATTTTGTTGGGACAGATCTAAATGTATTCCTCTTGCTTGGTGATTTTAATAAGTCTAATTTTCTTGCTAGCGCTGTGATTTCAATTCCTAATCTAGGAAATTTTATTTGGTAGAGGATACATGATTGGAGGACTGATTTTTGGAAAATGTGGCTAGTTTCAATGAGATCAAAATTTTGATTTTTTTGCAAGGAGGCTTGAATTTTTTTAGGTTTGATCTAAATTTAAAAGGAGCCTGATTATTCATCAAGACAAAATTATGGTAAAGTCAATTCATTTTAGAGGTGAAAATTGGTCTAAAAGTGGATTTCACTCATTGTTCTTGCTTGGTTTCATTCCCTTATGTTCTTTTTGCATTCATCATCCACCACTTCATCATCCCATTGCTAGGAAGAAGTTTGGAGAGATAAGTGTAGATTTCATGATAGGACACTTGGCAAGGCATAAATAAGCTAGACCATTCTAGGAATGAAGTTGGGAGATATAAGTGTAGACCATTCTAATGTATCAAAGAGGAAAAAATAAGTGGTAGTAACACCACTAGGTTAAAGATTGGAGATTGATAAGTGTAGTGATAGGAATTGGTGAGGTAGAAATAAGTTAGATTCCATTGATAGAAAGAAGGTTGGAAATCGATAAGTGTAGTCCATATCACTTAGAATGAAGAGATAGAAATAAGTGATTAGGATGGTAGATGTTAATGCAAGAAAGAACCCAAAAGGGAACAAACACCAAAAAAGACAAGGAAGACATGATGTCTAAGACCACCTTCTTCTTGAAAGTGAGGTGAATAAGTGACACCAATATCAGTATAGTGAATATGATCTAGTTAAAGGATAGATTGAAGGAAGGACAACCCCCCGTGGCAAAGAAAATCTATAAAAGTGCAATTGTACATGTGGCGGCCTTTCCTCCTACCTTTCCTTATTTAGAGTTGGTAATACAGTGTGCATCCCAATTTGATATTATTACTAAGTTCATCATTTTTTATGAAAGGAAGAGAGTGTTGGCCAACATGGGTGGATAAGTGATCAAAGAAGCATTTAATATCCCCCAGCACAAAGGCATGATAGTGGTAATGATGGATCAAGTGGCAAGGTCATCTCAGGATAATCAGGAGGCTTTCTTTGTTCACCTAAAGAAAAATTGGTTACACAAAGGCAAGAAGGGAGTTACTAGATCATCAAGGCTCATCATGTTAGATTTCAAATTAGAGTATGACAATCTCATTGTGCTTGTTAGTTGGATCATGGGCTTAGCTTAAGGTATGCAATTCAGAAGCTAGATTTATTATTTTATTGATGAAATTGAAAATAGAAAGAGAAGGTTTGATTTGGTTAGGATTATATAAGCAAGAATTTAGAGTTATAACTTAAGATAGTGCAAAATCAAAAGCAATTCTATATGGGGTCCTACCTATTTTATTTGATTTAGAGGCAGTGAAAATTGAAGAGTGAATTTCAAGGAAGAGAAAATTTGGAGGAAGTGACTTGAAAATATTTGAGGCTAGAGACCAAAGGGATAATTCAAGTGGACAAGAAGAGAATGTCAATGAGATATAATTTAGATCAAGATTGGATGAGTTGGGGAATGTTGCCATCAAGAAGAAACATTTCACCATTATTGCCTCCCTCAATGCCTTTATCGGATATGCAAAAAAATATGAGAAGGATCATGAGAAAACACTGCAAGCAACAAGCAACATGATGAGTTTAGCTAAGCTCAAGATGAAACATACACCTTGCCCTCCCATGAAGGAAGCCAATGACAAGCTAGCCAAGTTCATTGCTTTGGATCAAAAGATGAAAGAAAGGGGTAGAACTATATTAGAAGATCATTTTATGTAAGCCCAAGTGGCAAATTCTCCTTCTTCTTGGGTAGGATAGGTGTCTAGTTCTAATTGGCTACCTTTTTGGTGCCTTCTCATTGGTTGCCACTTTTCCTCTTTCTCACTGGTCCATTAATGAGGTGACATCTTCTCATTGGCTAATTGGGTGGCAACCCTTATTAGTGTTTCTAGGATCTAATCTGGATTGTCAATTTTGCCTCTTTATCTCTATCATTAGTTCTAATTTTTGGTCTCTATATAAGGCCATTTGCTCTCATTTGTTAAGGGTCAGAGAAAATTGTTGCTAAGACAACACCAAAATCATTTCTCTTTATCATTGTTGTGACTTGCATGGTGATTAAGAACATTTGGTGTTATTTCATGGTTTCTACTTCCAATAGTTAGAATTAGATTTCTTTTGAAATTGTTAAAGTAGATTTTATTTTTTGAGTAAATTTATAATTAAGAGTAGGAGTAGATGGATAATTGCATGGTGATATTAGTGGATGTTTGAAAGATATTTATAAACTAGGCCACTAGCATCCTAGTGGCTGGTTAGGAAGCCTTGCATGGTAATCTAGTCACTCTCCCTTGAGTCATTGCATCTATAGAGGTAGAGCTACTAGTTAGCTCTCATTAGGTTCGATCCCCATCCATTTGCTAATCTTTGCATTAATAGAAGTAGGAGTAGAGAAGTGAGTAGTTTGCTATTTCGAGCTTTGAGGAAGGAAGTAAGGAGAAGCATCATTACTAAACACAACCCCATCATTACCACCATCAACATTATCTAGAATTCATATTTTTTACAAAACCATTATCATAACCATCATCCCAAAACCCAAATTATCCTTGACTGAACAATGTAAGGCCACCTATGTGATTACTAGCAAATGACATCGATAACTAAGTTAGTATCCACAGGTGTAAGGATCATTAGAGTTTTTATCATGTCCTCATGAGTATTAAATTTTCAAGAGATATATTGAGTGTTTGATATCCCATATAAAGTATTCAATTGCTATATGTTATGTAGTGGTACAAATCTAACATCGATAGTATTGTCACCAAGAATTTTGTCTCTGTTAATGACATGATTGTTTACAATACAAGCTAGCATGGATCTATCAAACAATAACTAAGACACTATAAAGTGGATCTTTCTTCAAATCCACCATTGGAATAAGACTAGAATCGTATTTCTCTAAAAAATTAATGGTGTCTTATAGAAGGTACCATTCATATTAGAATGAAGTTCTGTCTAGTTTGCTTTTGTGGATAAAATTGCATGAAAGTAGAGGGTTTTGGCTGAAAGAGAAGAGCATGGTCTTGCCTAAAAAATCCATCTTTCACATCCCTATTGTCATTTTTCAAGGTTTAGATTTATAGGTCCCAATTGGCATTGAGCAGTTTAGATAGATTTTGCTAAATTTTGTACCCTTCTTCCATTACTCATGATTGGGGCTTTCCCTGTAAGTAGGAACACTTTTAGATCAAATCTAAATTATATTAATACACTCAAAGTACTAATTATAGATACACATATGACTCATACCTTCCAAATGATGTTTCTCTAATAAATATCAATGTGTTATCTAATACCTTATTTATTATTTAACTAAAAGAGGGGTAAAATTTTTATTGAATACCAAAGAAAATACAACAATAGAAGAAACAAAGAGAACTACAAAGATTTATCCTAGTCCACAAGTTGTTCTAGCATCTTATGAGATTAGTATGAATTATATATTTGAGATCTATGTTTTTCAAATAATTATAATAACAGTAGTTTACCTCATTTGTATTTGAACATTTATTACTGATTTCATACATTAGTGAGCATTTTCTTTCTTATGTCAGATACAAATTTTTTGGATAGTAGATAATTCACTTTCTACAAAGTCTAATGTGAATTTAGTGCAAAAAACTACATAACCAATATTACTATCCAATACAAATATATTTGTTTAAGAGAAGACTGTGTTCCTTCACTTGTATCAGTCTCTTGCTCTAGATTCAAGATAAATACTCTAGGTTCTAAGTGATGTGATTCACCTTCGGTGTTGTGTATTTGTTGAACCTTCCCATGTAATATTCTAGAGCCTAGCTAGCATCTTAGATGCAATAATTTCTAAGGATTTAATTATTTCATAAGACTGGCTAAATAAAATTTGTGAAAGGGTTACATATTCCTAGCAGTAGACAACCAAGTTCTATAAAGATATGTACTTATCAAAATCTAAAGAATATTATATCTTATTCAATGCCTTCTCTATGCCTAGGTGATGGATCAAATTGATGGAGCATTTATTTTTTTACAAAATTCAGGGTCTCCATTTGAAAATAAATGTTGAATATTCATATTCAGGGTCAATTGGTGATAGTGGTACTTTACAGAAAGGACTTGTTGCAACCAAATTATGAACACATGAAAAAGAATAAATATTTAGTTATTTCAGGGGTTGGGACATAAGTAATTGTGGACCTAGTTCTTGTGCTCTTAGATAGACTAGAGTCTGGCACACAGTGTGAAGGAATGGTGTCAGTTGAATCATTATTATGTGCATCCATTTGAAGTGGTACACTTACTTGGTCAAGGAGATGAGCTATAATTCTATTTTGACACTCTTCATACTACATTAATGATGAAGTTGAGGTGCAACATGTTCTTCCTTATGTCATTTATAATTCTTTTTGACCTAGTTGTTATTGTTTAGTGTGTTTCTTTATGTCTATGATGTACTTCCATTAGTAAATGAGATGTAAAAATGAATTTACTTGGAAAGGGCATAGTATGCATGTCATAAAACTTGATAATGTGGTGTAAATTATAGTGTGGATAATGTAGATTATTGTGTAGAGAAATAAAATTAGATTTGATGCTCATTTTTATTGAGTGAAATGAAAGGAAAATTCTTGTAAAAGAATTTATAGATTGGATAAGCACCCCAAAAGTGCTATAGATCATCTTGTTAAAGAAGAATATATAGCAAGAGAGCAAGAGTAATAGTCAAAATTGATGAATAGATGATGATTCTAGAGAAGGTATATATAGTTTGTATATCATTGATAGAATAAATAGGAATCCATAACACAGTACTAAAAATATTGAGATGTGGCAGCAAGTTGACCAAGATTGATTTAAAGGGAAATATCACCATTGTTGTAGGGTTATCAGATTTCAGTGAACAATGACCATTTCAAATAGTAATGAAAAAATTATGAGTAGAAAGTGGGTCACACATATTACTTTGAAGTAATACTATGCATAGTAGTGCCAAACATATTGAAATATTGTTCACCAGTTACAATTGACTTGACCAAACAAATGAAGAACCTTCTACTCTGGAGTATAGGTGTGTGAAGAATAAAGAAGATATAAATGAAAAATTAATGGGGCTTTATTGCCACAAATGAAGAACTAAAATGTCCCTTTTCTGATTTTATATGATATTTCCAACCTCTAATCAGATTTTCAAGATCAAAAAACTAATATCACAAAGATCCACCAAATTTCTAAGAAACCCCAAATTGGGTATGCCAGAAATTGTGCCAAAAGCTTCACAGCTTCACCTATTATTAATAAATCTGAAAGTGGACATTTTTACAGAAATTTCAGCAGCATAACAGCCTAAAAAATGAAATTTCTAGATCCGTATAGCCTTTACACAACAGTTCTCAAATGTAGGACAAAAACTATGCTCACCGGGCTCCCAAAATTAACACAAAAATGCCTGGAAACACCACAAAAACACTAATAATTTATCTTAGAAGTTTAATCACGTCCTAATACATATATTTAGCTCTATTTTAACACCTTAAATTCTGAAATACAGCAGCAAACCAAACTGATATGAAATACTCAACTGAAAATATCTAACTCATACAAAAAACACACCCGAAAACCCACAAATCTGCACTGTTCAACACAAAGGCAAACTCTGTATGAGCATGCACATGGAATGGCTTCAAACTCCCATCCTTAGCCTTCCTAGAAACCTAAAAACTCCCATTCTTGGGTCTCCCTGGAAACCTGTAAACTCTCATTCTTGGGTCTCCTTCTCCACAAGTTTGGTAGCCTCTAAAGAATAACAAAGAAAACGAGCAAAATCAAGTTCTGGAATCCGCCCAAAATGCCTCCAAACCCCTTAAAAGAGGGAATAACCATAACTCATGTCCAAGAGAGGTTAATGAAACATATTTTAATAGTAATTTTCATTTATTAGTCCAACGGTTTCCAAAGATTAACCCCCTTTTTCTAAAACTTCACTTTCTTGGGCCTGCCTGCCTTAGCAAAGATTATTATTTTTTAATTATTTGAAAAGGGGACATGACAAGAACAATTAGAGGCATATGAAATTATCAGAGTTATTATGTATTCATGTAAAGAGATGTAAAATTTGAGACTTTCATTTCAGAGATACCATATTCCTTCAGAGATAGTTGATCATCAAGCCTAACTAAAATTTAGATCATGGCTATGTTGATGTTGAGATGAACAAGAGTTTGATTTCATCTAAACATTCATGCTTAAAATGTGGTCTCCACTTTATGACTGCAAAATATAAAGGGGCAAATATTCACATGAGAATCACATTAAAGTAGCAACCAAATACAAATAACAATGGAGAGTTAAGAAACTTACACACACACACACACACACACACACACACATATATATGTAACTTTCTTAACTCATATACATACATACATACATACATACATACATACATACATACATACATATATATATATATATATATATATATATATATATATATATATATATATATATATATATACACATATATATATATGTATGTATGTATGTATGTATATGTATGTATGTATGTATGTATGTATGTATGTATATATATGTATGTATGTATATATATATATGTATGTATATATATATATATATATGTATGTATGTATGTATATGTATGTATGTATGTATGTATATATGTATATATATATATATGTATGTATGTATGTATGTATGTATGTATGTATGTATGTATCTGTACATACATACATACATACATACATACATACATACATACATACATACATACATACATACATACATATATATATATATATATATATATATATATGTATGTATATATATATATAAGTCAAGTCTCAAGATGGCACATCAAAACTAGGCATTTTGAATGACAAATGAGAAGTGGGAGATTTAGTCAAATATTGATTTTGAAGGCAACTAGTTGTTGCACCTAGAAAAATTTCATCCCAAGTTAACATCTTAGCTCTAGTTTTATTTTAGCTTCTAATAATTCTTTGGTTTAATTGTAGGGATTCACGTAAAGGATGAAACTATTTGTATTCCAAACTAATGTATCAAGTATTGGGAAACTATCTAAACCCTATGTAACATTAGATGGAGTATTATATTATGCTTTTTAATTTTAGCAATACCATGTTGTTTAGAATGTGGATAGTTTTTTGTCTTGCAGTTATTTGTGTGATGAAACTATTAAAGCCACAAAGTCATGTCTGTTGATTTTCACATCCTTACAAAATAAAGAAGTGGACCTCTATAGGGAGGAGCTTCACTACTAACGGAAACCTCTACCAGGACCTGCCAAATTTTGACTAAGAAAGAAACAATCAATTTTACCATGTTTTCAAATTTTGATTGATTAACTTTCAAGATCCTATGGAAGAGATATATATAAGTTTTAACAAATTATGGCTAACATCATTTTCATTGCGAATCTTTCAATATTGGCCATCAACATATGTTCTTGCTCTCAATTTCCTTACTCTAAGGGAATGTTTATTTTTATAAAAATGATTTTGTATGATCCCATGTAGATGCGGGAATGGGTGCTTTATCTATACCTTGTAAGTTTGATACCTTCCATTCAAATATTAGATCAATATAAAATGGATTTATAGTGGTTCTATAAACGTACTATGACATTATAATGGAAATTTGTATGCAACATATGCTCTGCTAATTTATTTGGTTTGGTTTAATTAATATTATTGTCCATATAAAAGGAACAAATCACTGAAGGAAGAATTGTAGATATAATATCATTCCCTGAGATGGATAATGGAAAGTTTAATATATGTTGTATGATGTGGGATATATAAATGGATGGTTGTTATGTTTCAATAATATTTGAAATGAGACAAATTAAGATTAGTTATCTTGTATGTTAGTCTAGAGTGTTTCTCATTGCATAAGTTGTTTTGTTATCCAATTAGATATGGAAATGTTAGTGGAAAAAGTGTACTTATAGTATAAAACTAGAAGCTTTTGCATCATAGGGCTGTAGAATGTAAACTTTATACAAACCAATGATACATAAATGTTGGCACATGTATTTGTCCTCCAATGTTTAAATTTTCCTCAATAATTGTTATGTTTTTATTTGTCTATTTACATTTAAAATAAAATTTATTTTTTTTGAATTGTTGTCACATTACACGACCAGAAGATATAGCCTTGTATTTCAAGCTTTCCATCTACCCTATAAATGTTTATAGAAGACTACTACAATTGTATTGTTAGAGCCTTGCCCAAGGCATCATATTTGATTCAAATATGAAGAGGTCATCTAATTTATTCAAATAAGAAGTCATCTCCAAACTAGAGACACATAACAACCAACATGAATTTTTAGTTTGGACTCATTTTTTTCATCCTCCACTACTAGTGGTAATAAAAAATAAACAAATCATAGTTCTTGTCTCACTCATCTCTCTCTCACATTATTTCAAGAACTATTGAAGACACCTATAGACACTTTCTTTGCCTAGCCTACACCTATGGTAGGGACTCAAGCTACATGCACCCCTTATTTTTTGTATATCCTTATGATCTTGGTCAACTTTTCTACATATATCCCTCTAAAGCCTTGTGACTAAGTATATGTAGCTTTATCATATTTGATGCTTGTTATGATTTTATTTTTTTAATGATATCTTATATTTTATATTAAATTATATTAATTATCATATTTATAATATTAAAATATTGAGTTGGGATAAGATTATAATCATAATTTAAAAAAAAATTAAAAAAATCTATTGATCATCTTGATTCATAATATTATGTTATATGTTACCTCTTAATCATATTTGTAATAATAAATTATATTATATAATATTATTCACAATATTTTTTTTCTTTATCATAATAATTTGAATAATAATATTTCATAATTTATTATTATTTATTTGATTAACATGACTTTTTTTTTTAAGGCAAAGGTGATAGAGGCACCATATATATATATATATATATATAAATAGAGAGAGAGAGAGACAGAGAGAGAGAGAGAGAGAGAGAGAGAGTTGAAGGGCTCATTAGGAAAAGAATCCAAAAAGAAAACCCCAATTCATAGCCAATAAAAAAGAGCATATCAATATCTTTTACATTTACATTGACAAAAAGATTCTTAGGAAATAGCATAAAGCTCTTTATCTGTATCAATTATGTGTGCTAAATCTAGAAAATCTTTCACATGGATACTTAGTCTTGTGGAATCAAGATCAATGCCATCAAAACCCCATTTTGCTAAAAGATTAGCAGGTGAATTTCCTTCTCTATAAATATGTGAAATGAGGTAGGAATCAAATGAGTCAATCAAATACCAAATTTTAGACATGATATATTTGATTCTCCAGTTAAGGATTTGTCTCTTGATGCAAGAATTAATGATGAGAGTGGAATCACCTTCAATATGAATCACTTTTAATTCCAAGTTCTTGGCCAAAACCAAACCATAAAGTAATCCAAGTGCCTCTGTTGTATTGTTCGTGCTTGAGGGTAAAGAGAGACATTTGAATGCAAGAACTTCACCCAAATGGTTTCATAAACACATGCCACAACCAAATTCTTTGGGATTGCCATTCAAAGATCCATCAAAGTTCATTTTGATACAACCATTTGTTGAAGGTAGTTTCTTGATTTGGGATTTGTCAACATGGTTGTTTGGAGGAGAGGAGGCCATAAATGGAGGGATAGAAATGTGGTTCCATCTTTTAAGGATGAAGTTATCCCATTGGGTGAAGCTATAATTGTTGATATTTTCTTTGACACGAGCATTGACCACTTCTAAAATTGACTTCTCTAATCCCTTAAGGACCAAATCTAAGGAATTAGCCACATTTCTAAATATTCATTTGTTACGTTCCCACCAAATTACCCAAATGACAACTGTAGGAGAACATTTCCAAATGCAAGAAAAGAAGGATTTAGAAAAGAGGATCGACCAAGATTGAAACAATTCCCACAATGTGTATGGTAGGGGCATCAAAAGGTTAAGTTTTTGCATGACAAAGTTCCAGCATTGTTGGGCAAAAGAACTTTGAGAAAATAAATGGTCTACAGTTTCCACATCTTAACTGCATAAGACACATTGAAAAGGCTATGATATGTTAAGTATTTGGAGCTTATCACTGGTTCAATATTTTTTTTTGAAGTGTAAGCCAAGCAAAGCAAACTACCTTGGGAAAAACTGTATTATTCCAGCAGAAAGAGAATGCACATTGTTTTATTTCATGCTGCTCCACCAATTACAAAGCTCAATAGCTAGCTTTAATGGAGTATTCGTCATTTGGAGAAGGGCCCAAATCAAAACATCATTTTCACTATTCAAGAATATCTTTCTTGCTATCATGATTTTGAACATATGTTTTTTGTGACTATAAGAAATTGGTAAAATAAAGGGATCTTTCCAAAAGACTTTACTAGAAAATCTTTCAACAACAAGGACATAGTTTATCAAAAATTCACCCTAACTGTCTTTGATTATATGAATAACATATCTCAAATCATTAACATGACTATTATTATGGTTATGATTATATTTAATTTATGTTTTTGTTTAACTTTGTAGTTAGGCTCTATTATCATTCAAATCTATCTTTGAAAATCAGACATTGCATTATGGTCCAGCATATAAAGTTTAGGGTTATGATCAACCATCTCATGATTCATCAATGTATAGTTCTAGGACTTATCTTATAATTGGGGTTATCGACAGGTGAAGCATAGTTATTGCCTACCAAAAATTACTAGTCCATAATTTGCTTTTGTTATAGGGTTTTTTAAAGAATTTTCTCGAGGGAAAGATTCACCTAGGAACTAAGAACTCAAACACAAGCACATCTATAGACTAGAAAGAGAGAGTATGATCAGAATGATGATATGTTCATTCACTATGCCATGTTAAGAGTACAGTAGGAGTGTATATAAAGGCCTTTGAGATACATCTAGAATGACCCAAAATCAGCATCATGATATGTCATACAACTAGGCACATGTCCACCAAATATGGGTTATCCTCCATTAAGTATGGAAGTAAGTGCGGTGATGAGAGGATAAGCTTACAAGGGTGTGACACAAAAATCAGTCTTGCAGACACCATGTGCTAAAATAGAGTTGTTTACTTTTGTGTTGTGAACATGATAGCTAAAAAGGGTGTGAAAACTCCTAAGTGTCTCACAAAATAAAATAATAAAATAATGCATTAACCTAAGTAAAATTAAGTGTAAATAGTAAATATGTATTTACACCAACACCCCCCTTAAGTGCAATTGACGGGAATGCCCTTAAGCTTACAAAAACTATGATGAAGATGTAGGATGGGTCTCAGCTACTAGGCCATATTAGGTACCCATGTATATAATGAAAATATAATCTCTCGTAAAGAAGAGAAGGATCAAAAACCTCATGGGGAAAACCATCCCCCAAAAAGAGAGATGAAAGGGGATGCATGGATGGATGGAGCAATCAAGATCCCCCCCCCCCATTATGACATGCATCTAGTATATACATAAGTGAAGAATGAGAAGAACTAGACCCTTATAAGAGGAAAAAGTCCCCCCCATAAGAAAGAAGAGGAAGAGAGACAAGGTAGTCCCCCCTCCCCCCCGCCCCCAAATGAAGAATGCCTGTCAGTGAAAGCTGCTCTGATAAAAAAGCTAGTCTAAGAATGTTGAATGACATTCCTCCCCTTAGGAAGAAACAATTCCAAAGGTACAATCCTAAAGATGTATGGTGGTTGTAAACCCTACTTAAGTATCCTTATGTTGATGTTGATGCTTTCCTTTTCCAACTATGCTAAAAAGAATGAATGCAGATTGGGCAAGGATGTCTGTTGAACCTATTCCAATGAACCATCTATCTCCTCAATTGAAAAAGACACCTCTGCCAAATTTTATTCATAAGGATCCACAATCATGCCAACCTATAAAGATTGATCATGTAGAGAATAGAGATGAGGGTTAGAGTGATCCCTCATAACAACTGTAGAGGGATCATTGTTATTAGTGAGAAGATGTAAGTCCTGAAGACTATCTCCTAAGTCAACTAAAGTTGGAGCTAGAAGATGAGATGTACCATGCTATGTTGGACCTTTCACTATGGTAATGTAAGCATGTGGACTTGACTAATGACATGACCTCTCATTGTAACTTTTGATAGAACTCCACGTGTTTGAATATGTTGAAGCACTATTGCTAGTCTCACTATCAATTTCCAATGTGTATGATGTGCAGAGAGGATTAGAGGATAATTTGGGTGAGATTTCCTTAAATTGAACATCCTTCTCCACAAAAATCTCATAAGTCTCGGGAACCATAAGTTTGTAAGCCTTAGAACAACCTTCATAACCAATGAAATTACAGGGCCTAGGTGCCAGTGCCTTGCATCCCCTAGAAGATAGGTTAGCCCATGATTGACAACCAAAGACTCTAAAGTGACTCACAACTAGTTTTCTATTGCACCATGCCTCAAAAGGAGTCCTCCCATCTAACGCATTATGAGGAGACTTGTCAAGTATGTGAGTAGCACTGCTAATGGCTTTAACTTCAAGTGCAAGATCAAGAAACCTAGCTTTTATCATGTGACTTGCCATGGTCTTGAGATTACTAATCCTCATAACTAAAACATCTATCTTATGCGGAATGAATGGTGGTGGGTTCTGAAGATCAATTCCCTCAATCTTGCAAAAGTCTCCAAGTCTTCTATCAACATATTTGTCCTCATTTTTCATGCATAGTACCTTGATGGCTTTCCTTGACTTGTGTTAAACATGAGTCTTAAAGGCTTGAAGCTTACGAACCACTTCACTCTTTTGATGAAGGAAGCAGACCCAAGTGAATCTTGAAAAGTCATCAATAAATGTGAGGATGTAGTGGCCTTGGCTGATTGATGTCACTGAAAAGGGTCCTGCTAAAACCATGTGAACCAACTAGAGAACAACTAGAGCTCTAGAAGGCTTTCCTTTATCATACTTTTCCTCGAGATGCATATCCACTGAACATGATGAACATTCCCTCTTAGAAAATTCTATATTAGGTAGACCTTTGACCATGCATTTTGACCAAAGTTGCTGAAGAGAGCAGAAGTCAAGGTGACCAAACCACTTATGTTGTAATGTGGTTTGTGAAGTAGAGTGATTCAACAAGGCTTGAGAAGGAGACATAGGCACAAAGTGGGAGAAGGAATAAACCCTCTTGTCATCATTAACTTTCCCCACTACAACCAATGAATCATCTTTTAGACTTCGCACCATCATTGAATCTAGAAGGAACACAAATTTATGACCATCTCCAAGGTGAGTGATTTGGTAAACTGATAGGAGATTGGAGCTAAGGTTTGGAATGTAGGGAAAATCTTTGAATTCCCCATTGTCCATTTCCACATGTCCTTTCCTTTCAACTTCCATTTTGGTATCATTTCCAATGAAGATGTGTGGTACCTTTGACTACTTCAATGAAGAAAAGTCTCCCTTTGAAGAATGCATATGGTAAGAGGCACTTAAGTCAAGTATCCATTCAGAAGAAGAACTTGAGTTTGCCATACTTTCTTGGCCTTTACCCTTTGAAGAGGTGGGAGTAGAATCCTTGGAAGTACCTGGCACTTTAATCTTGCTCTTCCTGACTAGATTTTCTAACTCATTGATTCTTTTAGTTTTACAATGATTCTTGTCATGATTTGGCCTTTTGCAATATGCACAAAAGAGTTTTTCCTTTTCATTACTTCCATTCTTGTTGGAAGAAGAAATGCCTTGTTGTGATGAGGATTGTTCTATGTCAAATTGTGATTTCTGCTTCCACTACTTCTTCTTCTTGTTGCTTTTCCTTTCTTAACTTCATTGGTGCTCATCACTAGCCACCAAGGCTTTGGTCTTAGATGACTTGACAAGTCCTAAATCCATCAAGTGAGATTGTTCAAAAATCAACATCTTTGTGAATGCATCAAATGAAGGCTTTTGGTAAGTAGATCCCATGGTCAACCTGTGAGTGTTAAAACTTGAAATAAATGAAGCATACTTAGAAGGTAGCCTCTTCAGGATGTGATGAATCAACTTTTCATCCTTCATGGGATTTGCACAATCTTTGAGTAGTGCCCTATACTCATTGGCTTTGTTGATGTAATCCTAAATTATGTCAAAGTTCTTTGGATCCAAGAGAAGTAGATCATCCTCAATCTGAAATCCCTTTTCTTCATCCACCTTACCATACAATGCTGGAAGTTTATCCCAAGCCAGTTTCGATTCTGTACAACTAGAAATACAAAATAAGAGATCTCTATGAACATAATTCCTAATAACTCCTAAAGCCTATTGGTCTTAAGCTTGCCAATTAATGAATTCTTTAGCATCAGTAGGTTTCATAACTGTACCATCAACATAAAGACTATATCATTTTTCCATTAATCTACTCCATGCAATATCTTTCCATGTAGAATAATTGCATGAAGTTAGAAGTGGAAGTTTAAAACCCATGATGCAAAAAGGTAAGAGAGCACAAAAGAGAAACAGTACACACCCTCCCTTTTCACTCAATCAAAAGACCCCCCCAAAAATGATGCTTTTGGCATCTTACAAGTAGTGCGTGTACAATGGGCCACTTGTCAAAATGAACAAAGTGGACTTTCTAATTTTTCTTTTACAACTACCTTTTGAGGCCCAAATCTATCACTAAGCATTGAAGCTTAGATGTAAGGCAATTCTCAAAAGTAATCAAAGCTTTACAATGTAGAAAAAGCCCTAGTTCTAAAAGTCAGAATTTTGTCCACACAACCCTAGAATTTGACCATAGATCTAGATAATAGATGAAAAAATACACACTTTTTGAAAAAATAAAACCTAAAAAAGTGACCAAATGTGCTAGTACAAAGTGTTTGAAGTTGTAAAACATAGGATTATGCAGGTACAACTGCCAAAAAATGCAATTTCTACATAATCCTTGCACCAAAACCAGAAAACAACACCACCACTAGAAAATTTAGGAAATTTTACCCAATTTCCAAAAAAATTACACTTGAATTAGATTCCAGATCTCCAAGATATTTGCTCACAAATTCAGGCTGCCAAATTTAAAAGTAATCTACATAGGGGTCTAGAAGGAAAATTGCATGATTAAATTTGATGGTCATATGGCTGTTGTAGCAGTTGAAAAAGCCTATTTTGACATTTAGATGGCTGTCAATTTTAACATTGTGCTTTGTTGATGTCAGTAAAAAAAAGGTCCCCCTGCTGACATGTCAGGTTGATCGGGATGTTTGTACTATATGAACATAACATGTGTCCATACGGATGGCTAACTTGACATTGTATGGAAGCAGTATAGTTGTCTGTTTACATGGACTTTGACTATGAATTTGTGCTAACATGTTTGGTCATACATGGAGGCAGACCTAAAGAATCTAGTTTTGCCATATGGTAGGGGTGTCGTACTGTGTGTCTATCTCTATCGGTAGGTTTGAAATGGCCATGGGTTTAGAAGAATAGGTACGTGGCCCTCTACAAAGCTGCCACATGGTGGAGGCTGGTTTGATGTGTGACAAAAATGAAAATAACGTTGCCAAATCTTGTTAAACACAAGCTCCCAAAAAACTATTTCACAACTAGAGAACCAAATGATAGGGTTGCCAGAGGTATTCTACAGGGCTAGGAAATTGGAGAGTGACTATCGAAATATACTTTTCCATGGTAGAATCTGCGATGCCGAGATCTTGAAAAGGGGCACGGGCTAGATTTCTTATATGCCACATTGGAAATTGAAAATGACTACCACTGGTGGGTCTAGATACTAGTGGACTAGGAGGGTAAACTGGCTACTAAATTTTTCTTAAAAAAAATCCACAATGGGCACCGTGGTAGGTTTTAAAAGTGTTTATAACCCAAGCTCCACGATAATGAAATAAACAAGAGCGTCAAGATTATTAAGGAAGCGGCTGGTTGGTTTGCTTGGCTGGTCTAGTTGAAATTTCATTAGATATTTAGAGATTGGTCTATGTGTAGTGTCTGCTATGCCAAAAAAAACCTCATGTGACAAAATAAAATATTCCTCCAAATAGCAGAGCTAGGGTGTCATTGCTCGGTTCTGCTAAAAGAATTTCTCTACTAGGTACCGAAAGGGAAATTTTTTTTCCAAAAATATAGTAAAAAATAATAGAGAAATAAACTACAGATCCGAATAAATCAATTAAATCTACAAAAAAGTAACCATATTTGAACTGCAAATTGGGGCCTTTGGGTTCTGATTTGCAAAAAAAAATTGCCTCACGGTCGACTTTGGGAAAGGTTAGCTGAGGTTATAGTTGATCTTCACCAAATTAGCATTCTAGACATAATGGCGATGTCAAATCTGGCTCTTGATGCTCCCAATTTTTGTAGTACTCTAGATTCGAGCTGAGGTGCTGAAGTAATCAATGGTCTCGAATGGCTATGTGATGAGAAAATCTCCAAGCTCTAATACCATGTAAGAATTTTCCTAAGGGAAAAATTCACCTCGGAACTAAGAACTCAAGCACGAGAACAACTATAGACTAGAAAGAGAGAGTATAATCAAAATGATTATATGTTCATTCAATATGCCATGTTAAGAGTACACTACGAGTGCCTATATATAAAGACCTCCAAGACACATCTAGAATGCCTCGAAATCAACATCATGATATGTCATACAACCAGGAACCTATCCACTAGATATGGGTTATCCTTCATTAAGAACGAAACTAAGTGTGGTGATGAGAGGATAAGCCTACAAGGGTGTGACATGCAAATTGGTGTTGTAGACACTATGTGCTAAAATAGAGTTGAGTACTCTCATGTTTTCAACATGACAAATCAAAATGGTGTGCAAACTCCTAAGTGTCTCACACAAAAAAAAAAATAATAATAATAATAAAATAATGCATTAACCTAAGTTAACTTAAATACATGTAAATAGTAAATATGTATTTACACCAACATTTTAAAGTAATTTATCATAAACCTATTATTTAGTTTGTTGTTACATTTATGAATTTGCACCACTTTCCCTATTATTAGAAATAACTTAATTATAGGTCATTGATAATAAAAAATTTCATGTGCCTTATTTTTATCAAATTCTTATTTTTATGTTGTTTGTAGACTAAGGTTCAATAAATGTCACCATTAGGTGTAATGAACACTTTTAGCACCCACCCAAGCATAAGGAAGAGGAAATATTTGATCCTTTGGCACCTCCATATGTTAAAAAGTGAGTATTTTAGTTGATTGTATTTCGTAGTTTTTAATAGATGTAATTTTATAATGGGGTTTGATATTTTTATTTAATGCAATGGTCTATTTGCTTGACATAAATTATATAATCATTTGAATCTTTTTCTGTGAACTTAGCACAAGAAACAATACTTGGCATATTTTATAAGAGTCCATCACTACAAGAATTTTGAGAAGTGTAACTAACATGAAATATAATTTTAAAACATTTGAACATAATAATTTCAAATTGTTGAATTGTTATTGATAAAGATTTAGATTATTATTTTCATAAGAACTAAAATTTGTGTTCTTTGAGAAGAGTATATCATGTTATAGTGATCGTGATCATGGTAGATCTAATGTTGGGAAGACAACTTTGTCATTTTTTTGCATTATTCTTTAAAGAGTGCTAGCTCAATGGAAGAGCACATGCTTTATAGGTAGCAGGATGGTGGTTCAATTCCATCATGCCCCAATGTGACTAAATTAATGATTAAATAAAATATTAAAAATAATACCAAATATACAACTGTATATACTACCCAAAAAACTACCAAATATACTACCCAAAAAACTACCAAATATACTACCAAATCAACTACCAGATCAACTACCAAATATAATACCAAATATACTACCAAATATATTACCAAATAAACTACCAAAATTACCAAATAAACTACCATATAAACTACAAAGTAGCAATAATAAATGACTAAATCAGTGACCTAATCAATGATTCAAATAGTTTAGTCATAAATTTGGTTGGGAGATAACTGTCCAACAATAAACTACCATTGGTTACATGATCAATATTAGTCACATATCTAAAAAATTTAGTAGTCTATTTAGTAATATGTTGTTGTTTTTGTACCAGTGTTATTAGATCAATTTGTTAGGTTTATGTATGGAGCCCACTTACATGCATGAAAACTTAAAAACATTTTAAATCACAATGTTTGTGATCAATGAAGCCCTTTGGAAGCATTTGGGGTGTGGGGTTTCTGAAAGATCCTAGAGGGTGTAAGGGAATGTGGGTGTTGTGTGGTGAGAGGGGTGGTTGTTTGGTGTTTGTGAAGAGATAGGTAAAGATATTACAAAGGGGTAAGTGTGGCATGATGGAAATGCATAATAACTAGTCTCTATCCTCATTAGAGTCCTGAGGGACTGATTGTGGTATGCTTGGAAAGGCTTAGAACAAGCCAAGATGAAGAGTTTGTGAGAAGAACTTGTTTAACACCCCCCTACTTGGATCACCATGGAGGTCACCTTGCAAGGCTTTGGTATTTGTGGAGAAATCTCAAGTGGAAAAAGCCTTGAGTACCAATCAAAGTAGCTGAAAAATGAGTGAGATAAATCCAAGGTGGAAAGGGTATCCTAACTTGGTGAATTGTAAATGTGGTGGTTTCCAATAGGTGGAGAAGAAGGCATGGAAACCCAAAAACCCTATCACCCTCAATTGAACACTGAAAGATAAATTGGATATAATAGATAATATTGCAATAATAGTTTGTGAGAATCTAAAGCCTAGAGGAAAACAATGAAGAGATGTATAGAGAATGGACATTTATAGAAAGACTGAGAATTTTTAATCATATCTTTAGAAGGCACAAACTTTTCAATATTTTTTCTACACGTATCCTTTATTCATAGCATAATATGAGATCATGTCAGTCTAAGACAATATTTCAAATAGCTTATATGCCTTAGCTACACTTCTACATTGTGCATTGAGGAATTATGTTGAATGGTTTACGTGCCATGTCTGCAATTATCTGTTTTAAAATTATATATCTACCATACAACCACAATTATAATATTTGATCATTCTCTATTGTAGAGGCTTGTGTTTAAATTTCATGTTCATTCTCTATGGTCTAATGGGTACTCATATCAGCTTTGCATTTCTCATGGTAGCAGAAGTTAGGAGTATGTTAGCATTTGCATTCTATTGTGACCTGTAACTAGTGCAAAACCTTTTTCACAAAAAATCCTCATTTATATGTCAAACACTCATCCTGATGCATGTTGATGCAAGAGCATCCTAGGCTTGCTTGCAATTCTACATGTTTGGAGGGATTTTCGTTAAGTTTTGAGGAGCATTGAGCTTGGACTTTGGTGGAGTTATTCTTTTAATGGTTAGGGATATGTTGGAGACACATTGGGGAACCTTTATTCACATTTGCATAAAGATTGGATGGATTGAGCTGAAGTTTGAACCATTTTTACCTTGTTGTTGAAGCTGCATTTTCTAGTTTTTGGGTGCCTATTGCAAGCTGTGTAACTAATTTTGTACAAAGAATGGGAGGATTAAAATTTAAGGGATTGAAGAGGGCCTAGAGAACTTCCTTTTATCAAAATAATAAGTTCTAATTCATTATAAGTTGGGAGATATGTCAATTCTCTTGTAGTATCAATTTTTGGTAGTTTGCGCAAGAGGTTTTTGTGCGTGACTTTTGGGATGGATGCATAGATATTATTTATGAATCAGCCTTTGTGTATTTTAGGGGTTGTAGAGAACCTAAAGTTATACCTTTGGTTTGAAGCATGAGTTCTAATTCAATTGGAGCTATGAGATATCATGATTTTTTTTGGGTATCAATTTTTGGATATTTAATTTCTACTAGAGGTCGACCTATGGCTCTCTAAGTATTTAATATTAGTTTTGGCATTCTAGGCTGACTTGTGGCTTAGATTGGTATAATTAGGGGTCTTTTGGAGTATTTTAGTCATTCAGTTGGGATGAAAGGGAGGATAGATGTGAATTTGAAGAGCGAGAGTTGCAGCCTAGGAACTAGAGGATTTCTTGGTGGACCTGAGGGTACAAGTGTGGATTCTTCTTGTTGTTCTTATCCAGTTGTCTATTTGAACTAGCTAAGATTGGTTTTGTAAGTTAGATCTTGTTGGATATTGTAGAATTGATCTTATAATTTTTATTTTTTTGTGGCCCTAACCCAAAAGGCCTTACAGTCAGGTATATTGCATGTAATTAGTTAGATTTTATGAACAAATTATTGTAATTTGGTATTAGATCTTGCATTGTTGTTTCTTGATGTTGTGTTTTTGCTATGTGGTTATATTGCTAGGGACTAGGACATCTCCTTTGGGGATTCTCCATCCTTGCATTGCATCACATGCAGCTATTGAAATAGTTTGGAAAGCTTATTGATATGTGACTAAAATGTGTTGCACATGGAGATGCTATTTGAATAGAGAATGTGGAGAGAGAAATAAAGTCTTGATTGGAGAAAGTTCTCAATCATGTGAAGCACTTGAAAAAACTAAATTTCTCTAATGGGATTTCTAATGTGGGCCACTTTTACATTCCAATCTTCCACTTACATAATGGAGATGTATAGAGAATGTTTGTATCTTCTTACACATTATAGCAAAAACAAGAATCAAACCCTAGCTACATGAATAGACAAGAACAATGAAGAAAGAGAGGAACATATAAATAATAATGTTGCCCAAAAATGAGCTATCAAATACCAAATTGAGCTATGAAAAAACAAAAAACAAAAAGGTGATCTATGGAACACATACCTGTTTACGGGCAAAATGCACTGGAAGAACATATCGAAATGTCAATGGAAGAACCTATAGGCAAAAGTGTCAAGTCAAAAGTGTCAAGGCAAACGTCAAGGCAAATGTGTAGTGGATGTTGCATTCATGTCTTCAAATTCACACTCACCTCAACCAGCTCCCATGTGTGCAGACCTCCAAAGCTCCTGTCCACAATACCCAAAATATGAATGAAGGTTTAGTGAAATATTGCGTGTACCTTTTCCTCTTTTTTTATGAGCCTAATTTTGTCAAAATTTTGACCAAAACAGTAATTTTGTCAAAATTTTAATGAAATTAGGCTCATAAAACAGAAAACAAACAAAAGCAAAAACATTAACAAATCAGAAAAAAGCCTTGGTCCAAATTAAAGATCGAAAATTTACCTCAATGTACTAGTGCTTTAAAAATCCATCAATAATGTCTAGACAAAAACCAAATAGATCCCAAAAAGCTATAAACTAATATTATTATTACTTCTATATTAGTAAATAGGACTCTCCGAGCAAAATTAATGTTTTTAAGTTAATCATGAGACTCCATATATTTCAATTCATCAATACTATTGTCACTACCGTGAATTTCAATATTTATTTATAACAGCAACAGATTCCAAGTTCGAGAGTTTATCGAAAAGACAAAAATATAAAAGAGCTTTATGCAAATTCTAATGAATTTTTTAATTTTTAATGCAATTCATTCAAGATATTGAAATATTTTGGAAAGCCTATTGATATGTGACTAAAATGTGTTGCACATGGAGATGCTATTTGAATAGAGAATGTGGACAGAGAAATAAAGTCTTGACTAGAGAAAGTTCTCAATCATGTGAAGCACTTGAAAAACAACTAAATTTCTCTAATGGGATTTCTAATGTGGGCCACTTTTACATTGCAATCTTCCACCTACATAATAGAGATGTATAGAGAATGTTTGTGTCTTCTTACACATTATAGCAAGAACAAGAATCAAACCCTAGCTACATGAATAGACAAGAACAATGAAGAAAGAGAGGAACATATAAATAATAATGTTGCCCAAAAATGAGCTATCAAATACCAAATCAAGCTATGAAAAAACAATAACTGAGAGGTGATCTATGGAACACATACCTGTTTAGGGGCAAAATGCAATGGAAGAACATATCAAAATGTCAATGGAAGAACCTATAGGCAAAAGTGTCAAGGAAAACATCAAGGCAAATGCATAGTGGATGTGACATTCATGTCTTCAAATTCACACTCACATCAACCAGCTCCCATGTGTGCAGACCTCCAAAGCTCCTATCCACAATACCCAAAATATGAATGAAGGTTTAGTGAAATATTGCGTGTACCTTTTCCTCTTTTTTTATGAGCCTAATTTTGTCAAAATCTTGACTAAAACAGTAATTTTGTCAAAATGTTGATGAAATCAGACTCATAAAACAGAAAACAAACAAAAACAAAAAACATTAACAAATTAAAAAAAAGCCTTGGTCCAAATTAAAGATCGAAAATTTACCTCAATGTACTAGTGCTTTAAAAATCCGTCAACAATATCTGGACAAAAACCAAATAGATCCCAAAAAGCTATAAACTAATATTATTATTACTTCTATATTAGTAAACGGGACTCTCCGAGCAAAATTATTATTTTTAAGTTAATCACGAGACTCCATATATTTCAATTCATCATTACTATCGTCACTATCGTGAGTTTCTAATATTTATTTATAACAGCAACAGATTCCAAGTTCGAGAGTTTATCGAAAAGACAAAATAAATAAAAGAACGTCATGCAGATTCTAACGAATTTTTTAATTTTTAATGCAATTCATTGAAGATATTATCGTTCTCAGAGACTGCCAAATCGGTCGAGATACTGTCCATCTCTTGTTCTCTCAGTCTGGACAATCGTTGGACATGTTTCAAATTTGGAGTTTGCTGTAATTGTTAACAATACGTCCAAGCGGTCCAATTATTCCAACTCGGGTTGACGGTTTTTATAGGAGAAGCCGCAGAGCATCGTTTTGTTTACAGTGGTTGGAGAGATCGCGTTTCAGTTGGGCGTTTCACTTTGTTTCCATAGGAGGCCGAAATCTGGTCACCGGTAGAGATTGTGGACGATGACAATCCAAGGCGTTACAAGCCTTTTACATACTCGGACTTGCTGGAACACGGTCAGAAGGATAAAGCAGTTAATGCACTGGAAAGATTCGAGGGTATATAAAGAACTGTCGCATTCAGCGACATGTTTAATGCTTCCATTATCGACTCTTTCGCTATTTTACAAGGGAGTCTATTTAAATAAAATAAAATCATTTGAAATTAGCTGGTAACAAGGACACCCGATATCAACATGGCAATATTCTTTTATAAATTATGGAAGTCAACATAATTAAATAGGAATTAAGAAATATTATAGTTTTGTATATAAAAGAAAATTAACTCTCCAAGGACATTTATTTGTAGAATCTGGGCGTCAAATGATTTTTTAGATTGGTCGTTTTAATCTAAATGTCTATTTGGAATATTTTATATTTATTTTTTAAAATTATAGATTAATTTTAATTGTTTTATATATTTTCGAAAAATTGGAGTATTTACTCCAAGCTGTTAGAATACATTTTGTTCTTATATGCTTTTTTTTAAGTGTATGCATTGATAGATTGTAAAGGATACACAATTAAACATTCAAGAATGAAAGGTATAATTCTTATTTTACTTTGTCATTTGTATAGATCTTTTGAATATGACTTCAAATAAGTAATTTTATTTTACATTAATATGATCTCTATTAGTTTTCCTCAAATAACATGTGAAGTTTTATTATAAAAGCATAAGCTACAAATTGAAATATTATATTCTAGTCTTATGTTTGAACCAATGAATAGATTTTTATATATTTTTATAGATAAATAGAACATGTGCTTTCATGACCAAAGGTTATATGTGTAGGAGAATATATCATAAATCAATGAAGGTTCGCATCAATTTGTATTTAATTAGTCATGGAAGAATTGATAATATATATACAAAGGACAATTCAATTTGTCATAGGTTTCATTAAATTTTGAAAAGCAAGAGATGGAAATAAGAAACAAGTTTTTTCTTTGATGAATTTATATAAGCTCATGCATAATGAAGGTCCTTTGTAGAGAAGGGACTTTTTGAAGTTTCAAAATCAGGTTGCTAAGGAAGAAGGTGAAGAGAGGAATGTCCAACATGGAAGCAAGTTTATTGGAGGTATTTGAGAAGTAGAGCCCTCCTCTAGAAATATTGATGATTGGGATCTTGATTATGCATTACAAGTAGCAACATTAAGGTAACCTCATGAACTTAGAATAATTAAGGATCAAAGGAGAGAATCTACAAATAGAGATAGTAGGGGAAAATATGAACTTGTTCATGTAGTCTGTCAGAGTGGTGGAGGTGAAGAGTTTGGTGGCCCATCATTAAAAAGTTGACTGTACCCTAATCTAGATATGAAGCCTTGCAATTCTTTATTATTTATTATTTATTTTAAATGGTTTTCAAATATTATTTAGATTTCACAACTCCATTGGTTTCACTAGTACTAGCCATAAAAAGCTCTCAGTTGTTTTCAAATGGGTTTGATAGCTTGGGTTTTGGCTACTATAGTAGATAGTAGCTATCGTTTTATGGAGAATTCACTATCTTATTTTTTGAATTGCTTCAAAAGCATTAAAGATTGTTACTTATGTCAGGTAATTACGGGTAGTATCTTTTAGATTTGTTATGATAAAGATATTGATGAATAGTTCTATTTAATATAATTATATGTATATTTTAAAATTTACTTGTATAAATATAAACATTGCTAACTTATGGCTTTTTATACATGATTTATTTTTTAAATATAAACTTTATAAGTATAAATAAAAACATAATTGACTCAGACCTTTTATATAATAACAAATAAACTTTACTAGCTTAAGACCATCATACACCATACAAATATTTAAGAAAAAAGAACTTAAACAACAAAATTATTTTTGAAACTAGTCATAAATAAGGATTTACATAATTATAACATAAAGGAATGACTGCCATATTCTAACTACCTAATAAAAAATAAGTATAAAAATATTTGAATTATATAACTGAAATGAACTATACATAATATATCAATTGTCTTTTATTTAATTTTATTGACCACTTGAATGGTCAACCTTTCTCAATATATTATCAATTGGAAATAACCAAATAATTTAGCTTAGAACATATGGTCATATTAAAAGTGTAAATTATGTTTAATTAACCTCCAATAAATATTGTCTTAGGGAGTTATGTCAAATGAAAGAGGCATGTTGATCCATATAAAGCACAATTATCTCAAAATTTTGTATCAAAGACAATATGGATAACTCCACAAAGGTGCAGTACCCAAAGAGAGTTTGAGATCTCACTATTTTCTAAAACCATCAATTTCTAAACTTTGACAAGAAATTTAAATTAGTTAGACTCAAATTTTTGAGATACAACATGATAAATTTGTAGTCCTTTAAATCAAGTTCCTAACAACTAATTTTTTTTGTGAAATAGTGGAGTTTTAAGGCTCCCTAAAAGAGGAAGTGCATGAAGTAGTACTACTTTTTGAGTAAAAACATAACATAGTCTCAAATGTTCTCTGCCTAAAATGCTAGCAATTTTATTGAAAATCTTTAATCACCCTAGTTAGAAGTTACCAAACATTGTGTAGTTTATCCCAAATTTGTTTGCTGATCTTTTTATGTATATTTAAGGTTTTAGAAATCTTTTAAGTGGACACATCCCAAAAATGTCAATATTTGTGTTCCCACCTTGAAAAGTATTGAAAAAAAAATGAATCATTCTTTTTAAAGTGTGTAGAATGGAGTTTAGTTTCAGTTTTTTGTTTTGTAAAATTTGATGAAGGAGACATAATCTAACCATAAAATACTATGCATTAGTTTTTGACAAAAAATGGACACAAATTCAAAACAAATTAGAGTTCAAAGGTTAAAAATAATATGAATTGAATATATGTTAGATGGTTAGATAGCTAATAGAGAGATGTATAATATAATGCATGGTGTAAACTTATCAATATTCAACCACAAAGAAAACTCAAGGAGGGTACATGAAAGTATTGTCAATTTTTGGTGATTTTTTTGGAATACACATATTAGACCTATTTGAGTGCACCAAATCTTTGGGTTAGACCACCAAAGTGAATCCAAGAATTAAACTTTACAAATTTCAATACATTAAAAACTATGCTTGCCCTAAAGTGTGCATGCACTATAGTGAGAGCACACTACCAAAATATAGTGGATTACATAGTACATGTGTTCTATCCTATTCATGTGCTATAGTGCATATGTCTTATGGGGGAATAATGAGAGACTAGATAAACATTTAAATAGGCTACACTCATTTAGTTTTTGGCATTAGGATAATATATAAAATGTAACATTTAAGTTTATGCTACAAAATTTTCCATTTCTAATAGTTAAGTTATATTTTAGGTATATAATTTTATTATATTTGAATATGGTTTGAGCTTCATTGGATTCAAGATAAGGATTATGTAATTTAAGTATTTTATAAAAATCATAGAGTTAGCCAAATTTCAAGAATCAACACATTGTTGAAATTTGAAGAGATTGGCTTGGAACTATTATAGGAGAACCTTGTGACCATGGTGAAAAGTAAAACGGAACCAAATAAACCCAAAGTAAATAATTATAAGTATTTATCTATAAAAGAATCTATCCTTAGGAAATCCCCCTCCAAAAGGGAAAAAACATCTCCTAATAACAACCCTTCTTCGATCCCTTAACCAAGAAAAATTGAAAGAAAAATTATTGATGTTTTTGAAGTACTAGATAGCTTCCAAAAGAAAATGGGTCTAACCCCAAAGTACAAAAAGGGCTGACAAAAAATAGTTGGAGGTTACCACCCACCTATCTAACCAATACTAGTTTTAAACTTCAAACAAAAAATATAGAAAAGCTCCAAACTAGAGTATTTATTACAGTCCACCCTATTCTTAACAAGCATATAAAAAGTAAAAACATACCAGTAGCTAATAGACTTATTATTACTATCAGTCTAGTACATGATAAAAAACATATATAACAAAACCTCATAGGGCACCAAGTTTGTTGGGACCAAAACATAAAAACAACAACAAAAAATAGAACCACAACTAGTTACCCACTTTCTTTCCAACTTCCTCATTTGTCTTCCCCTCAAGCTCTTCCTATTTATGTCCACCCCCTCCTCTTCGATAGATTTCTCAAGGAGAGTTTTGATCCAATCCTTCATGATAAAGATGTAAGTGGAGCGAGTAATTATTGATGTTCATAAGAATGGGTAAGAAGATATCTATGGTAATAAAACATGAAAGCCCTAATGCCAAGGATAAATATGATTCTAGATTTTGTGAAAGTGTTGAAAATTTGGCTAGGATAGACATTATGATGTTGTCATTCATGGAAACATATAAGTCATGTGAAGTGTGTAGAGCATGAAGATGAAGTTCTAGAAATTAGACTTAAAAAATTGTGTAAGTATTATGTAGCTTATCTAGAAGAATAGTTAGAGTTTTGATTAGCGACCTTCATAGGAATATTATGGAAATGTGTGGAGTTGTGTATGTCTAATAGAGACTATAATGATGTTGTGTGAAATTTCACAAAATAGTATAGTTAGTATAAACAAAGTTATAGTGGTTTTACCAATTATAGTATTTTTTAGGTAGAAAATAAAAAGCTAAGGAAATGAGTATTTTATCTTAAGAAAATATTTTGTTTAAGAAAATAATTACTTAACTAATTAGAGAAGACATCCTATATGCTAAACCTAATTTAGTGAGAGTTAATTTTCTATTTTTATAAGTATAATAAAGGTACATGAAGGCCGATGGAGCAAAAATTCATGAAATAGCAAGGTATAAAGGAAATATTGCAAATGTGAAGTTAAGCATAATATTTTTAGTGATCAAATAAAATTGTATATGATTTGAATTCTGATATATGATAAGAGGAATGCAACTTTTTATTTTGTGATGAAAAGCTAAGGCAATATCAGATATTGAATATATCTACAACAGTACAAAGACTTTTGTATCTATCTTTTGTATTGAAAAACATTATTGTACATTGCATGTTTCAACACTGGGTTCATCTTGCATACATTTCATAATTATATATAACAACTCCTAATAGGGTCAATATTTTTAAAAATAATTTTAATTAGTGGATCATTTTGTAGATACCATCCCCACCACAATTTTCCCTTAGCTAGGGTTTTCCTAATTAATAAAATATGATGTTATGACTTACTTTGTTTTATGGTTATTTCTACTCTAATTCACCTCACTTTAAGCATTTCCTTTCCCCCATTAATTCATCGTATTTCATTTTCCTCAGCCTAATGCTTTTGAAATTTTGGAGTGAAATGATGTCAGTGTGCACCTTTTCTGTATCACATCTTGAAAAGAATATCGCAAAGATGATTCTTGAAAGCATGGGTCTGGATGCCAACACTTTCTACAACTCTCACTTGATAAATGTGCAGTAGTATTGCATACAAATGACTATCCAAAAAATAACCTATCTATAAAACAAGAAGCATTTGCTGGGTATACATGTCAAGTCCAACATTATTTCATTTAGTATTGTTTCCCTCCAACTATTTGCCTCTTCACTTCCCTTGAGACTCTGTGTGTGTGTGTGTGTGTGTGTGTGTGTGTGTGTGTGTGTGTGAGTGTGTGTGTTGAAGGTTCATTATTACATATTGTATTCAAAGAGCTAAAGTTGTAGCTATGATGTAAAGTTCATAATTTAACACTAATAATAAATCTTCCCTATAGTACTAATTTGTTGTCAACCACAATAAAATTATGTGCTTGTATTTTTCCTCTTTCTTTCTATTTTGTTCTTTCTTAGTTTGCACTTTCAGCAAACTTCACAATTGGTATTAGGAATTGGTGTAGATGTTGGAATCAATTTTGGTGTTTGAAAATCTAGAGTCATGGAAGATTTGCTAGTGTAGAAATTCTCAGGATAGAATTTTAGTTTGTGGAAAGTTCATATGCATTTGTTGCTTGTCAAGCAAGACTTGGCAGTAGAAATTGATGGAAAAGAAAAGAAACCAGCTACATGAAGAATGGAGACAAGGATAAAGTTGGTGAGAAAGAAAAGGTGATAATCTTTCTTTCTTTATCATAGAATATTTTATTCAACATACACAATGAATCTATGACCAAGGAATTTTGGGATAAACATCAAACTATATACGAAACAACCTCAATTGCAAATAAAATATTCATTATGAAGAAGCTCTACAAGCTGAAAATAAAGGATGGGACTATGATGTCAAATCATATAAATGATTTGAACACTTTATTATGTCAAGAAACCTTGGTTGGCATGACATAACATGAAGAATCTAAAGCTATCATATTGGTGTCTTCCTTAACTGATAGCTAGGATCCTGTTGTTACAACAGTTAATACTTCTAGCTCCTCAAAGAATAAGATAGTATATGATAAAGAAATGGCCACTCTACTTAGTGAGGATATGTGTAGAAGAAAAAAGGAATCCTCATTCAATGAAGCCTTGATAGTGGTCAAAATTAAAACTATAGAAAGAAAGCAAAATAGGGAAAGAAAAAATCATCATAGAAGATCAAAATTAGCTAGGTGCTCAAAATCAGGGGAGAGGAAAAGAGGAGACTACTAGTTTTGTGGAAAAAGTGGTCACATGAAAAAGGATTGTAGAGGTTATAAAAGAGCATGAGTGTGGGAAAGTCAAGAAACACCATCTATGACAAAGATGATAGTGTATTGATTTTATCTACAACTGGGACTACTTCATCCTCATTGGTTTTGGATTCTAGAGCATCATTTCACGCCTCTTCATGAACAAAATACTTCTCAAATTATCAAGAAGGTAAGTTTAGTCAAGTATAATTGGGTGATAATAAAGCACATGAAATAGTAGGCAAAGGAGATATGTTATTATCTTTGAAAGGAGGTGTTAAATGGCTATTAAAAGGTGTGCATCATGTTTCAAAACTAAAGTGAAATTTAATTTTTGTAATTCAGCTATATGCACAAGGTTTTGTCACATCTCTAACTAATTCATGGAAAGTCACAAAAGGATCCATGTTAGTTGCAAAAGGAGAAAGATTGGGACTTTATATATTGTAGAAATTATCAATCAAGTGGGGGCTACCATGACAGATGAAGATAGTAATTTAAAATTGTGGCATCAAAGGCTCAGTTACATGAGTAAAAAGGGCCTTGTTGTTATGCATAAAAGGGATTAATTATTGGGGCTGAAATTAGTTGACTTGCAATTTTGTAAAGATTATCTCTATAGAAAATAGAAGCAAGTCAGCTTCTTATGGATTGGACAAAAGAAGAGAGGCACTCCTTTGACACTTGTCTATTCCAATATGTTTGGATCCATCGAGGAAAGATCTATTGGAACACACTTATCTTGATGATTGCACAAGAAAACTATGGATTTACATATTGTGTAAGAAATCTAATGTTTTCAAAAAGTTAAAAAAAATTAAGGCTTTAGTTGAGAATCAAATTGGCCACTAAATAAAGTGCTTGTAAATGGATAATGGTAGAGATTTTTTCTTAGTGGAGTTTGATTCATTTTGTGTGGATAATGGCATCTGCAAAAATAAGATTGTTCCATTCACCCCACAAGAAAATGGAGTAGTAGAGAGGATGAATAGAAAAATCCTTGAGAAAGCTTGTTGTATGCTTTCTAATGTCAGGTTAGGCAAGGAGTTTTGGGCAGAGGCATGTAATATAACATTCTACTTAATCAAGTGAAGTCCCTTTTCTCGGTTGGATTTTGGCATACTAGAGGAAGAGTGGCTAGGATATAAAATCTCATATTCTCACATCTAGCTATTTGGATGTGAATTTTATGTACATGTTCAAAAGTAGAAAAGAAGAAAGCTTGATCCAAAATCACAAAGAGGCATATTTATGGGCTATGGTGAAGACTAGTTTGGTTTTAGAATTTGGGATCCACTTAGCAAGAAAATGATAAGGAGTAGAGATGTTGTCTTCAATGATATGGTATTTCCAACATTAAACAAGGAAGAAAAAATGGTATGTGAATATGCCCCTTTCTCTATATTTCATAATAAAAATGTTGATACAAATTAGAATCTTATCTCTCCAAATGTACTATCTCCCACCTTAGTCTTAGCCCCTGCCCCTCCATTCTCTTCCTCTACTAGTATGTGGAGTCAATCCAACACAAATAATGATCAAATATTTGATGAAAATAGTCATTACAACATCCCTCTATCTCACAAAAATTGATGAAACACTCCCACTAGCTACAGAGAAGATACTTCTCTATTTGAGTACATAGATATAGAGTCAGTTTGATCACAACATGTTGATGATGATCAAGTCACTATCGATGCATTTGGTCATGAGTATTTTAATGTTGAGCAAAAGTCACTCACAGGTGAGTTGGAATCCATATAGGAGCCTCACCCATGGTCTTGCCTACACCCTAAGAATGGAGTCAACATTGGGCAAAGACTCTCAAACTATGGACCATCCACCATTGTAGTCAACCACACAGGAGAATCTCACATCACTGGTAGTCAGCCGCCTATCATTCATAGTACATTAGGGTTACCTATCAAATAGGCCATGTAGGAATGGTTCGGACCACTACCAGACAACATTCCCAAGATAGCTTTGAGCTAAGCCTACTTACAGTTGCATTCACACATCTTGAATTAGGTGATGCAGTTGTCAGACCCACAGGTAAACCGAATGAGCTATGATCTTCTTCACACATTTTTCTCCTAGGCTCCCTGCAAGCACACTCTCACACCGACCCTCATCACTACTATGAGCATGGTCTCCACACAGAGCCTGATAATCAATCCAAGCATCTTGAACCACATATAGGAAATTACAGAGGGAGTTTCTTTGACAAGAATAATGTGGATCAACTCATACAAAACCATGACATTGTCACCAATAACCATATGAATTCTGATAATAGAAATAAAGAGTTCAATTAAAACTTATAAAACTCTCACATGGATGCTGGAAATAGGAATACGAGTAACATCCACACTTTGCCAAGGGGTAGCCCATATGAACTACAAAAATTCAATTCTCAACCAAATACCAACAATGCTGATAACAGTGGAAATTAGGATGCACATAATGGGGATAATATTCAAGGGCTGAAAATTCTACAAGATAGAGAAGGCTTCCTGCAAGATTCTCTTATTATGAACTATTACATCCCAAAGAAGTAAAGCCAAAATGTTTTCTTTTAGACCAAATTAGAAAACACTCAAAAATCAGGAAGAGATGGATTCTCTATTGCAAAATAAAACATGGGATTTGGTTCCTTTGCCACCAAATTAGAAAACACTCAAAAATCAATGGATTTATTGGTTGAAAGATGAAGGAAAAAGTTAGGAGCGTTATAAAGCCAAGTTGGTTGTTAAAGGTTTCAATCAACAAAAGGGTATAGATTTCAATGAAATCTTCTCATCCATGGCCAAGATGACTACAATCTAGGCTATTCTTCATGTAGTTGTTGCGCATTATCTTGAATATGAACAACTAGATGTCAAAATGACATTTCTCCATGGTTATCTGAATGAAGAAATCTACATAATCTATCCTGATGGATTTATTAAATGTGGCAAAGAAAACTTATATTATAGACTAAAGAAGAGCTTGTATGGTCTCAAGCAAGCTCTAAAGTAGTGGTACCTCAAGTTCAATCAATTCATGATTAAAACTAACTTCATTTAGTGTGAATTTGATCCATGTGTCTACTACAAGAAGTTATCTAATGGTTCCTTTGTTCTTTTATTGCTCTATGTTGATGACATCCTAGTTACCAGTTCTTCTGTGAGGCTGATTTCAGAATTGATAGAGAAGTTGTCACAAAGGTTTTCTATGAAAGACTTAGGGGCAATGAAATAGATACTTGGCATGGACATTATCCATGAAAGACACAAGAGGGAAATAAAGATTTCTCAAGAACACTATGTTCTCAAGGTGTTAGAAAGATATGGCATGGTGGATGCCGAACCGATCAGCACTCCTCTTCCTAATCATTTCAGATTATTTTCAGCCATGCCTCCTAAGACACGAGAAGAATAGAACTACATGAAGAACATCTCATATTCTTCAGCTGTGGGTAGTTTTATGTATGCAATAGTTTGAACTCATTTGAATATTGCCCAAGCAGTGGGGGTTGAAAATAGATGTATGAGTAATCTAGGTAAACAACATTGAGATGTGGTTAAGTGGATCTTAAGATATCTTAAGGACACTCATGATTTTGTATTATATTTTGGTGGCAAAGACACTTCAATCAGAAGTTATACTGATTCAAATATGGCTGGAAATTTAGATAATAGAAGATCTACTATTGGTTATGTATTTACCTTTTCTGGAGTCGGGATTAGTTGGGCATCAAAGTTGCAACAAGTGGTCTTACTTTCTACTACTAAGGCTGAATGCATTGCTTTCACTAAAGGAGGTAAATAGTTGATTTGATTGCAATGTGTATTTGGTGATTTTGATTGTCCTCAACAAGGATCAGCCTTGTATTGTGATAGTAAAAGTGCCATTGGCTTAGCCAAAAATGTAATGTTTCATAGTAGGACTAAGCATATTGAGGTATATTATCATTTTTTTTGAAGTAAACTTGAGGAGGGAAAACTTGAGGACTTGAAGATTAACACCAAGGAGAATCCAGCTGATTCACTCACAAAGGTTGTTCCACAAGAGAAGTTCGAGCTCTGCCGAGATTTTCTCGGCATTGTAAAGAAATAATAGTAGGGGATTCAGAGGAGACTCATACATTACAGCAGTTGGACTTCAAGTGGGGGTTTTTTGGGTGTACATGTGAAGCCCAACAGTCTTTCATTTATTATTTTAATCTATTATTGTTTCCCTCCAATTGTTTGTCTCTTCATTTCTCTTGAGACTCTATATATATGTATTGGAAGTTCATTATTACATGTTGTGTTCGAAGAGCTGAAAATACAGCTGTGATGTAAAGTTCATACTTTAACATCAATAAAATCGTGTGTTGTGTTTTTCCTCTTTCTTGCTGTTCTGTTCTTTCTAAGTTTACACTTTCAGCAAACTTCACAGCGCTGTCATCGCATACAGATCCAGGGTGCGTCACTATTCCTTACTAGGATGATGTTGGAGGGCTTCAGATTCGATCTAAGGAGAGCGAGTGGTTCAACGTGACAGCTCTTCCCCATTCTTTCATTGTCAATTTCGGGGATTCGCTTAAGGTAAGATGTTTTCTCAATGTATACCATTTGAATGGTCTCTTTCCATTATTAGGGTTTGATATCAGACAAATGTTTGGAGGCGTGGAGTAACAGGCGATACTGCAGCCCAGAGGATCGTGTTGTTTACAATGTCTTGAGAGATTGCGTTTCAGCCAGCTTTTTCAGTTTGTTTCCAAGAGAAGACGAAAATCTAGGCACCAGTAGAGCTTGTGGACGATGACAATCCAAAGCGTTACAAGACTTTTCGATACTCAGAATTGCTACAAGGCCATCAGAAGGATACACGAGTTAATTCACTGGAAAGAATCAAATGTTTATAAAGAATTGTTGCATTCAGCTACATGTTCAATGCTTCTGGTATCGACTCATTTGCTATTTTATGAGGGAATCAATTTAAATATATTAATTTCAAATAAGCTTTTAACAAGAACACCAGATATCCACATGATAATATTTTTTTTTATAATTTATGGAAGTTAACATAATTAAATACGAGTAAAATTGTTATAGTTTATCATATAAAAGAACATTAAGCTCCAAGCAAACTCATTTGTTGAAATTGGGAGTAAATAACTTTTTAGATCGGTCCTTTTAAACTACATGTTTGTTTGGAATAATATATATTAATTCTTCAAAACTATACATTATTTTTATTATTTTAAATATTTTTAAAAATTAGAGTTTTTACTCTAAGTTGTGACAATATAATTTTTTCTTTTATACTCTTATTTTAAGTGTATGAATTAATAGTTGTAAAGGGTCCACAATTAAACATTTAAAAATGAAAGATATAATTCTTCTTTTCATTTGTCTTTTATATAGATCTTTTAAGTATGACTTGAAATAGACAATTTAATATTACATTATGATAATACGATCCTTATTGGTTTTCCTCAAATAACATGTGAACTTTGATTATAAAAGAGCAAGCGAAAAACTAAAATATCATATTCTATTCTTACTTTAGACCCAACTAAAATAGTTTTTTATTTAGATAAATAGAACATGTGGTTCCGTGACTAAATGTTAGACATGAAAGAGAATATATCATAAACTAATGAAGGTCCTCATCAATTTTTGTTTAAATAGTCAATGGAAGAATTGATAATATATACAAAGGACAACTAAATTGTTGTAGATTTCTTTAAATTTTGAAAATAAAAGGGTGGGCAATAAGAAACAAGATTTTTTTGATAATTATATAAACCCATGCATAATGAAGGTCCTTTGTAGACAAGGGACTTTTTGAAGTTCTAAAATTAGGTTGCTAAGGAAGGAGGTGAAGAGAGTAATGTCCAACAAAGAAGTACGTTTATTGGAGATATTTCATAAGTAGAGACCTCCTCTAGAAAATATTGATGATTAGAACCTAGATTATGCATTAGAAGTAGTAGCGTTATGGTGACCTCATGAGCTTAGAAGAATTAATGAGAAAGGGAGATAATCTACAACTGAATATAATAGGGGAAGATATTAATTTGTTCATCTAGTCTCTCAAAGTGGTGGAGGTGAAGAGGTTGGTGGCCCAACTTTAAGAAGTTGAATTCTTTATTTCTATTATTTATTTTTATTGATTCTGAAATAGTATTTAGATTTTACAACTCAATTGGTTTCACTAGTACTAGTCACAAAAATTGCTCAATTGTTTTGAGAAGAGTTTGACTATTTGTTTTTTGACAATTATAGTAGCTAGTAGCTATAGTTCTATGGAGAATTTTCTATTTGAATATTTGACTTGCTTCAAAAGCATTAAACATTGGTAATTATTTTAGATGATTATGGCTAGTTTATTTTTTATTTTTTATTCTAAAGATACTGATGAATATTTTATTTTATATAATCACAAGTATATTTTAAAATTTGCTAGTATAGATGTAAACATCACTAACTTAATGCTTTTCACACATAAAAAATTATGGTATACATAAACTTAAGAAATAAATAAAAATGTCATTGGCTCTGATCTTGTATATAATAAAACATAGACTTTAGTAGCTTAAGACCATCATACACCATACAAATATTTTTAAAAATATAACTAACACAATAAGATTAGTTTTGGAACAAGTCTTAAATTAGGGTTTATTGAATTATAGCATAAAAGAACACCTATCATATTCTAAGTATCTAATAAATAATTAGGAAAAAAGAGATATGAATTATATTATTGAAATGAACCTTCCATAATATATCAATTATCATATGTTTAATTTTATCAAGCCCTTAAATAATCAACCCATCTTAGTATATTATTAATTAGAAGAAACCAAACAATTTATTTGTGAACATATGACCCTATATAAATTAGAAATTATGTAACCTCCAAGAAAATTGTCTTAGGGAGTCATGTCAAATGAAAGAGGCACATCTATCCATATAGAACACAATTATCTCAATTTCTTTTATCAAAGACACTATAGGTAAGTGCACAAAATCATGGTATCAAAAATGATGTTTAAGGTGCCACTTTATTTGGAAGTCATTAATTTTTGAACTTTTCCAAAAACATAAAATTAGTTAGACTCAAAAAAATTGAGATACGACACCATGCAGTTTTAGTCCTCTGAATCAAGTTTCTAACTACTATCCTTTTTATGAAATAATAGATTTTAAGGCCCTTAAAAAGAGGAAGCACACAAAGTGGGAAATTGTTTTTGAGTAAAAACATAACATAGTGTCAAATGTGGTCCCCCTAAAATGCTAACACTTTTTTTGAAATTCTTTAATCTCTAGTAATAAGTTACCAAACACCACATATTTTATCCCAATTTTTTTTTCTAATGTTTTTATTTATATTGATCTTATTACAAATCTTGTAAGCTGACACATCCAGAATATGTGAATATTTTTTTCCCTATCCTAAAAATCATTGAAAACTAACATTGAGACAAGGAAAACCTAGGGAAGACACACCAAAAAAATTATGAATTTTTGGTGAACATTTTGGAAAATAGATGTTAGACCTACTTGAGGGTGCCAAATCTTTGGGTTAGATCTCTAAAGCGAACCCAAACATTAGGCTGTATGGATTTTAATGCATTAATAAATATGCTGACCCTAGAGTGTGAGCACACTATAGTGTGAAAAGGCTACTAAAATATAGTGTATTACATAGTACATTTGTGCTATCCTATGCATGCACTATAGTGGATATGCCCTATGGGGAAATAATGAGAGACTATAAAAACAATTTAAATAATACACTGTCATGAAATTTTTAATACTAGAATAATACATTAAATGTAACATTTAAGTTTAATTTGTAAACTCTTCCTTTCTAAGAGTTAAGTTATATTTTAGGTATATATATAGGATGTGAAATCATCCTTCGTTAATGGTGTATTGAAAGAGTAAATATATATAGAGAAGCCTCTTGGTTATGAATTTCTTCATAAAGAAGGTAAAGTGTATAAGCTATAGGGGGCTCTTTATGGGGTGATGCAAGTGCCTACAGCATGGTCTAGCCAAATTGATTCATAGTTAATGAGCAATAGCTTTAGCAAAAGCAATGGTGAGCTTATTCTTTACATTAAAGAAGTTGATGATAAGATTTCAACTATTATCTTATATGTTGATAACCTAATTTTCAATGGGGATGATGATTTCCATATTTTGAATTTCAAAAAAATTATGAAGAATGAGTTTGAAATGAAAGATTTAGGAATCTTGAGATACTTTCCAAGCATAGAAGTTTAAACAAAAAAATACATGATGGTATTTTTATTTATTAGGAGAAGTATGTGATGGATCTTCAAAAAATTATCCTTCATAAGAGAAACTATCTCAATTTTCATGTTTTGTTATAGAAAAAATCATAACTTAGCAATTTTTTAGAGTAATGGATATGTAGTAAAAGGATGGTCCTGATTTCACGATTTTAGGAATAAGATAACTTGGCTTCTCTAATTTTTTGTTTTTGTTGGATAGTAAATATTAATTTTCTAAGTTCTCAATTTTTATGAGCACTAAAATTCAGCCTACCAATTCCATTATTTCACATCACACAAAATTTTTTGCATCCACTTTCACCATTTTATAATTCATGATTTTATAACATGTTGATTTCATTATTTCCCATGACGAAGAATTCTTCCAAGTTATAACTATAAAGATCAATATTTTGAGGAAATATTTCTTTAGTACTATGACAAGACTTGTGCATTGAAAAGATAAGTATATTTTCGTTTCTTTCTTAAATTAGTACTAAAATAGATATAATAATTTCTTTACGTATATGTATCTAAATAAATGGTTCAACTAAATGCACTACTTGACCATTTTTAAAAGGATATTGTGATATTATTTCATATGCAACATTATTGTAGAGAATTTCTTGTGTTTTTTTTGAGTAGATTATAAGGATTGTCTGCAATGGGATTGCCAATTCATGCTCGTAATGAAGAAGATTTTCCAAAGTAACACAACCAGATTTGACACTTGCATGAGAAGACTAGCACATTTTCCTAAATAACACATATGCAACTTCTTAGGATCTTTGAACAAGTTATGCCATTCATGTTAGCAATACTCATGAATCGAAACTTGAAGAAGATAGAGGTGAGGTTCGTACCCTCCTTGCTGAGTTTTCTTACCTTTATGGAAACTTGCATTATGAAGTAATTCTTGATATGATACAAGAATTATAGTTTTGTTTTAATCTTAATTATTATTTATGGTTGTTATTTTTGGTGAATGGTTAGAAATATTTTTTAGTTAGTTTCATTTATTAACATATGAAGGTTTTTTGAACTCTTTTATTTTCTATAAGAAAGGGTACCAAGACCTTATATGATATAGATAGTTACAAATAAAAATAAATATATAGAAGGCATTTTTATCAAAATTTATACATGTAGCATAGGGTCGATATTGCAACTAGTCACAACTCAATTGTACTTATTTTTAGAATCAATAAAAAATTCATATTCTCTTTTGAAGCACATGAATTGCTTATAACTATTCATATTTGCAAGTTGACTTCTTGGATTTATATTATTTTTTTGATTGATTGAAATTGGGGAAAATCCTTGATAAGTCAAACTCACAAGGTTTCTTTTTGTAATTAATCTTCATCTTTTTGAAGTTAAATACTGTTAGAAGTTGTAATCTTTCCTTGGTGTGTTTATAAACCAAGGTTAGACCTCCTTTATTTATTATTATAATATATTAGGATATAAGCCAACGTATCCTAATATATTTCTTTTTTGTCCTTTTTCCACTACATCTTATTTTGTCATCTAGTGGAATATGTGAGGATAAATATGTATTGTAATTTCTAATTTTAGATTATTCCTCCTTAAGAGGAATCTCACACTTGGCCTCACACACATATGAATGGTGGCATTCATAGACATGGGAGTTACATTCTAACTCCTCTCTCTCATCTCTATTTAAGAGATGACCCTCTTCTCTCATCTAACAATGACGTTTCTTCCTCTTCTCAATTATTGTATGAGCATTGCTCTCTATCTCTCTCTCTCTCTTCCTTCTTAGGCTTTTCATGCCTCATTCATAATGTCACAAGGGGTTTTCTTTGCTTTCCCCTTTCCAAATATCTTGTCTCATGGTGTTGGAGCTTGAAGTTTTCTCTCTCCTATTTTATGGTAATATCTTTTCATGCATTTACTCACTTAGATTCTTTCCTGCTATTGCTTATGTACAGATTTCTTTTTCCATTTCTAACATGGTATTAGAGAAGTTTAATCTTTGTTTTGAGTGTTTGCATGAAGGTACGATTCGAAGGAGACTCTTGAGAGAGATTTCACTAATTTCTCCTTTAATCTTCTTAAGATGGAAGAAATTGAATTTTCTTTTGGGTTTGGTTGGTTTACCGCCAAACCTGATTAACTTCTATTTTCTCTAATTTGTGCAGGTTACTTCTTATTTTTTATTAGTTTTTATCTCACTCCTTTGGCAGGCTTGCCGCCAAAAGGGTTTTCCTATCTAGATATCAATTTTTTTTTACTCTTGTTAATAGCAGATCAAAACATTTCTTTGTGCCTCTATAAAACAAAGGAATTGTTCATTTTTTCAGTCTGAGTCATTTGGAGCTCTATTTAAGAAATTGCTCTTTTTCTAAATCATTCTAAAATTTTGTAAAATGGGTGTGAGAATAGTGAAGTCTTTGGAAGGACTTATGCTCTTGCTGAATGTCTGCATGTACGTGACTGTTGCTGGAATTGCTAGATGGGCACTCAAATTTTGTGGAGTCTAGTCATGTGGATATGCATCAATTTGTTGCAAATCTGAACCTTCCCAGTTCAAATAAACCCTTCTATCGTCTATGACTTCATCTGTGGAATTCTGGTCAGGGACATCCAGGACCATATCGAGCCAATCATTAATATCTATGTGGTCTTCAAGGATATCAATGCCCACAGAAGGGTAGGATTCTGGGAGCAATTGTAGATTTCCTTTAGCATCATTTTCCTACAAAATATTTTGTGACCTTTCTATAGGCTGATCTTCAACAGGGGAAGGCGCTGCCAGTGTGCCAGGGGAGGAATCATTCTTTTTGGATAATGAATCTTCATTATTCTCAATTATTGCAAGACTTTTGTCATCATCCTTTGTCCCTAACCCATTCTTCTTGAAAACACGACATTACACAAAGGCATCTTGCAAACCTGCCCCTTGGCACTCCCTTTCATCCAAACGATATTCATGCATAACCCAATCTGTCCATTCTCCGAAAGGAGGCAGGGTAGCATTATCTGTAGTTGTAGTGCAAGATATCTTTTCATCGTATCCTCCCGATCTGCCAAGGTGAGAAGGGCCATATAATGAATGGCTCTCCCACCGCTTGGAAACCGTTACATCAGGCTTGGAAGATGATGGTTGTAGTAAACTGGGGCAAGATAAAGCTGGTTTGGAGTGTTGCTTTGACAGATGAAAATCATCCCCATTATGTTGTTTGAAATTTGGTATCCTCTCTTCCCTAGCCTCAAATTTGGCCATCTTAAGGGAACGAGTAGTCTCTGTTCTATCCACCGTCATCTAAATTGTATGTTGCTCAATAGTGTTTGTACTGGAAGATGGAGGACTATCCCTTTTCTTCCTGGCTGACTTGGTTTCATTCTCAGGCCTACGGAAGGCACTTCTATTGCCATGTGATTGAATCCCACCTCTCGACTTATCCACCGCCAATCTCTCTGAATCCCTACTTGAACAACTAGGGTCAGCAAAAGCGAGAGACGGCCCCCCTGTAAGCCTTGCCAGTGCTGAACACACACTGTTCTCAGCACAAATGTCAATAATAGCCCTTGAAGAAGATTTCACAGAAGCTACCCCCTCTAGGTCAGGCTGAGCATAAGCAGAAGTCCCACCATTCCTGAGATTTCCATTGCCATTACATTACCTATTTTTTTCTTGTCATTGAGAACTTATGGCAGGTTTTTTTTAGCTAGCTATGATTTTATTTGGTTTCGTCAGTCTATTCCTGAAATCTATTATTTTTAGTAACGTTTTCTTGTCTTTTCATGCAAGATTCTTTTTCTTTTTTGAGCTCTTGACAGAGGCATCATTTTCTTTTATCATTGCCTTTTGTCAACCTATTTTTGGCATGAAATCATTCATTGTCAGACAAGTGCAATATTCTATTCTAAATCTCTCTTACTCATTACAAGCTTTTGTTCAAACTTTTTTTAGAAAAGTTTTTTAACTCTTTTTAGTATATTCTTATCTACCAGATCTGACCTCTATCATTAATTACTAAGCTTTTTTAGTTATATCTTTCTTAATGTTTTATTTCAAAAAAATTCTTTTTGAATCTCTTCCAATCTTGAAGGCATAGTATGAGAAAAATGGGGAGATCTTTTTGCCCCATGACTTTATGTTCTTATTACTTTGAGGTTATATTTTTGAACCAATGTAAATCTTGTGACTTTTTATTGTGACTTTCCAAAATATTAAGTATGGAAAGGTGATTATTTTCTTTAACCAATCTATTTTCGTATATTTATTTGAGTATATATGGGGGCCCACATATATGCCCAGATAAATATATAATTTATGACTATAATATTTCAAAAATTAATATATACCTTTGCAAAATGAATTAAATACTCATGTTTACACTCAATGGAGTTTTATACCTGATATCTATATTTAGTTGATCTTCCTTAAATCATTTTACTTAATTGGATTATTAGTAATCTTACACTATTGCCTTCATTATTTAATGATTTGGTTTTATTGATCTATCTATACATGGTTGCAGTCTTATGCTTTTATATCATCGTTCCATGCCCATGTTGGCACTTTATGATTTTTGATATACATGATTTAAATGATATTTTTTGAGTTGCATAGGGAGCCAATTTTTTCAAGGTTAACTATGTAGGTCCCCTCAGTATAACTGATACATAGTTTCCTTATCTAGCCCATGGAGTATCCCTCCATCCTATATTGGTATGCACTCATTTTATATGGAGTTTCCCTCCATTTGATCCTATCTATTCCATTTTGATAGGATAATATTTTTATGGAGTTTCCCTCCATTTGGTTCTATTGGTTCCATTTTGAAAGATTGATATTTATGGAGTTTCCCTCCATGTTGTTCCATTTTGTTCCTCAATGAAGAGGATACTATTATTGGAGTTTTCTCTCCAAATTCAGATGATTTGATCCAATTTGAAGGCAATATGTTGTTATATCCTCATAATTCATTCTTTTGATTATCTTAACAAATCATGATAATTCTGTTTTGATTAGCATGTCTCTCCTTTATGTTATTTTCATATATTAATGTGATAATGATCTGCATACATTACTGCTTAGATCATGAGTCATGCATGTTATGGAGGGACGCCCCCATTAACTTGAAGTGGGATGATTCATTAAGTGGACTATCTATATCCACATGATTGATGCAATGTTGATGCATGTTTCATTAGTTGGCCTTGTCTATGGTCATTTGTGCATTAGTATCATATACTTTTCATGAGAGCATTGATCAAGCTTTTTACTCAATTTGTCCTTGTTGACAATTTTTTAGCATATAATTTATCTTGATATCAGGTCATCTCCATTGTTTTGTGGTAACATGTTTTACTCATTGTTTCTCTATGAGACTTTTATTATCCTTATTCAAAAGGATTTCAAATTTTGCATATATGATGGCATTCTACTTGTGGATATTTGTCTTGTTGTTCTCTTTTTTTTCAGGTGATCCATCAAGAAACCTTCTTGGTTTTCCACATATGAAGATGTGTCTATGCTTCCACATTCAAAGAACTCGTGTGCTTCTCTTGGATCTACAAATGTTCCATATGGCTTGAAGACAATCAAATTACTTCATATTGAAGATTAAGTTGCAGATTTTTGTAAATTATGGGTTTAATACCCTTTGATGTAATTACCCCAAGTAAAGATTAAAGGGGGGTGTTAGAAGTTGTAATCTTTCCTTGGTGTGTTTATAAACCAAGGTTAGACCTCCTTTATTTATTATTATAATATATTAGGATATAAGCCAAGGTATCCTAATATATTTCTTTTTTGTCCTTTTTCCACTACATCTTATTTCGTCATCTAGTGGAATATGTGAGGATAAATATGTATTGTAATTTATAATTTTAGATTATTCCTCCTTACGAGGAATCTCACACTTGGCCTCACACACATATGAATGGTGGCATTCATAGACATGGGAGTTACATTCTAACTCCTCTCTCTCATCCCTATTTAAGAGATGACCCTCTTCTCTCATTTAACAATGAGGTTTTTTCCTCTTCTCAATTATTGTATGAGCATTGCTCTCTATCTCTCTCTCTCTCTTCCTTCTTAGGCTTTTCATGCCTCATTCATAATGTCACAAGGGGTTTTCTTTGCTTTCCCCTTTCCAAATATCTTGTCTCATGGTGTTGGACCTTGAAGCTTTCTCTCTCCTATTTTATGGTAATATCTTTTCATGCATTTACTCACTTAGATTCTTTCCTGGTATTGCTTATGTACAGATTTCTTTTTCCATTTCTAACATGGTATTAGAGCAGTTTAATCTTTGTTTTGAGTGTTTGCATGAAGGTACGATTCGAAGGAGACTCTTGAGAGAGATTTCACTAATTTCTCCTTTAATCTTCTTAAGATGGAAGAAATTGAATTTTCTTTTGGGTTTGGTTGGTTTACCGCCAAACCTGATTAACTTCTATTTTCTCTAATTTGTGCAGGTTACTTCTTATTTTTTATTAGTTTTTATCTTACCCCTTTGGCAGGCTTGCCGCCAAAAGGGTTTTCCTATCTAGATATCAATTTTTCTTTACTCTTGTTAATAGCAGATCAAAACATTTCCTTGTGCCTCTATAAAACAAAGGAATTGTTCATTTTTTCAGTTTGAGTCATTTGGAGCTCTCTTTAAGAAATTGCTCTTTTACTAAATCATTCTAAAATTTTGTAAAATGGGTGTGAGAATAGTGAAGTCTTTGGAAGGACTTATGCTCTTGCTGAATGTCTGCATGTACGTGACTGTTGCTGGAATTGCTAGATGGGCACTCAAATTTTGTGGAGTCTAGTCATGTGGATATGCATCAATTTGTTGCAAATCTAAACCTTCCCAGTTCAAATTAACCCTTCTATCGTCTATGACTTCATCTGTGGAATTCTGGTCAGGGACATCCAGGACCATATCGAGCCAATCATTAATATCTGTGTGGTCTTCAAGGATATCAATGCCCACAGAAGGGTAGGATTCTGGGAGCAATTGTAGATTTCCTTTAGCATCATTTTCCTGCAAAATATTTTGTGACCTTTCTGAAGGCTGATCTTCAACAGGGGAAGGCGCTGCCAGTGTGCCAGGGGAGGAATCATTCTTTGTGGATAATGAATCTTCATTATTCTCAATTATTGCAAGACTTTTGTCATCATCCTTTGTCCCTAACCCATTCTTCTTGAAAACACAACATTACACAAAGGCATCCTGCAAACCTGCCCCTCGGCACTCCCTTTCATCCAAACGATATTCATGCATAACCCAATCTGTCCATTCTCCGAAAGGAGGCAGGGTAGCATTATCTGCAGCTGTAGTGCAAGATGTCTTTTCATCGTATCCTCCCGATCTGCCAAGGCGAGAAGGGCCATATAATGAATGGCTCTCCCACCGCTTGGAAACTGTTACATTAGGCTTCGAAGATGATGGTTGTAGTAAACTGGGGCAAGATAAAGCTGGTTTGGAGGGTTGCATTGCCAGATGAAAATCATCCCCATTATGTTGTTTGAAATTTGGTATCCTCTCTTCCCTAGCCTCAAATTTGGCCATCTTAGGGGAACGAGTAGTCTTTGTTCTATCCACCGTCATCTAAATTGTATGTTGCTCAATAGTGTTTGCACTAGAAGATGGCGGACTGTCCCTTTTCTTCCCGGCTGACTTGGTTTCATTCTCAGGCCTACGGAAGGTACTTCTATTTGAACAAAAATAGAGAGATTTTAACACAGCAAAAGACTCAGGAAATGAGCGCTGCTAAACTCCAGGCCCAGCCAGTCTATTTATAGCTGAATGTACAGAGTATTCTAGAGAAGAGTTTGGTAATGTTTTTAATGAGATTAGTTGGCAGTTGGAGGGATGGCAGCACATGCCTTCTGGAAGCATCTGGTCGGTGCTGACCATGCTTTGTGTTGGAATTAATTTACGTTGACATCCCCCCTAAATTAATTACAATAGCTATACTAAATATCTAATATCTAAATATCCCCCCATAATCTACATATGATGGGTCCTGGCCTAAGGCCTTGTTAGGTACCCATTTACAATCTGTTATTTCCTAAATACAGTGGTTGGAATTCATAAGAATTCCCCCTGAATGACAACCATGAGACAATTATGTCACTACTCTTAAGCCCAAAATATGTTGAAGAGATACAAACTTGGCTTCACTTAAAGCCTTGGTGAATAAGTCAGCAATCTGGTCCTCTGTCTTGCAATATTGAAGATGAATCACCTGTTGTTGGAGGAGATGCCTGATATAATGATGATAAACTTCAATATGTTTGGTTCGAGCATGGAACACAGGATTCTTAGACAATGATATGGCACTTTGATTGTCACAATGAAGTAGAGAAGGCCCTGCATGATGTTGCCTAAGGACTGATAAGATAGCTCGTAGCCAAGTGATTTCTTTTGCTGCTTCGTTTGCCACAGTATATTTAGCTTCTGTAGTGGATAGAGCTATGGTAGATTGCTTTTTACTACACCAAGAAACGGGACCTGCACCAAGATAGACAACATAACCTGTAGTGGACTTACGATCTTCCATGCATCCTGCCCAATCAGAATCTGAATAGCCAACAAGGGAAATATCTCCATGAAATGAATAATAGATGCCCATCGTTAAAGTCCCTTTCACATATCTTAGTATTCTTTTAGCAGCTATCCAATGTGGGACTTTAGGTGAGCTCAAAAATCTGGAAACCACACTAACTGCAAAAGAAATATCAGGACGAGTGTGTGTTAAATATACAAGACTACCAACCAATTGCCTATATAAGGTAGGATCAACATCTTCACCTTCCATGTCCTTGCTTAATTTCAACCCCAGAGCAATTGGATTAGATACACTTTTACAATCTGTCATTTGAAACCTCTTCAATATGTCTAGGGCATATTTAGTTTGAGAAAGATAAAATCCATCATCTTTTTGCCATACTTGTATACCAAGAAAATAGTGTAGAAAACCAAGATCTGTCATCTCAAATGTATTTTGCAAGCTTAACTTTATGTCACTAATTTTATCCATGCTATGTCCTGTGATAATAAGATCATCAACATAAAGCACAATGATTATGATATCACCACTAGAAAATTCTTTCACATACAAATTTGGATCATGTGGACTATTATGGAAGCCTTGAATTTGAAAATATTCATCAATTTTAGCATACCAAGCCCTTGGAGCCTGTTTGAGACCATATAAAGACTTCCTTAATTTGCAAACCAAATGTTCTTTCCCTTGTATTTCAAATCCTTGTGGCTGAGTCATATAAATCTCTTCATCAATTTCACCATTCAAAAATGCATTTTTAACATCCATTTGGTGTAGAGGCCACTTAAAATGAGCTGCTAATGCTATAATAACTCTGACAGTACTAATCTTTGCTACTGGGGCAAAAGTTTCAGTGTAATCAATCCCTTCTTTTTGTGAATACCCTTTGGCTACTAGTCTTGCCTTATGTTTTTCAATACTCCCATCTGACTTGAACTTGGTCTTATATACCCATTTATTGTTAACCATATTCTTACCTTTTGGCAACTCTACCAATTCCCAAGTGTTGTTTTTTATCAATGAATCATACTCATTTTTCATAGCTTCTTCCCATTCATGTTTTCCTTTGGCCTCTTCATATGTTTGAGGATCATTATTCTTCATTATGGTGGTCATCAAAGCATAATTAATTTGATGAGTCCTTTCATAAATTTCTTGAATACTCTTGGTCTTTGGAGAAGGACTAGATTTTTCATCCATGTCAAAGGGTTCCTTAGAACTTTCACCAGTTTCAAAATCATTAGGATCTTCATGATTCTCAATGGCCATATGTGGAATAGGAGTGGATATTGGCATATCGTCAAACCCTTCATTAAACTTGACATCCCTACTTGTAAACACATCTTCCACACTAGGATCATATAACCTATATCCTTTCCTTTGGTCATCATACCCCACAAAGATGCACTTAATGCTTTTCTTATCAAATTTCTTTTCTCTAATCTCATCTGGCACATGGGCATAGGCTTCACATCCAAACACTCTAAAATACTTAACATTAGGTTTTCTTCCACTCCAAGCTTCTTCAGGAGTAATGTTTTGCAAAACATTTGTGGGAGATCTATTCAAAACATGAGATGCAGTATTAATAGCTTCAGCCCATAAAAACAAAGGAAGATTCTTAGATTGTAGCATACAACGTGCCATTTCCACTAAAGTCCTATTCTTCCTTTCAGCAATACCATTTTTTTGAGGAGTATATCTATTAGTCATCTCTCTTTTGATCCCATGATGATCACAAAATGATTTGAACCTATTGTTTACATATTCTCCACCATTGTCAGTTCTAATTCTCTTGATCTTATTTCCACTTTCATTTTCCACAAGAGCTTTAAATATTTCAAATTTGTTAAACACTTCATCCTTTTGTTTCAAGAAATAAACCCAAATTTTCCTTGAAAAATCATCAATAAATGTCAAGATATACCTAGCTCCTCCCTTTGATGTTGGATTCATAGGACCGCACAAATCACTATGGATAAGTTCTAGACTTCTCTTTGCTCTCCATGTAGACCTCTCAAAAGTGTCTCTATGTTGTTTACCAACCATGCATCCTTCACACACATTTGTATTTAATTTTATCCAGGGCAATCCATCAACCATATTCATCTTTGAAAGCATAGCCAAACTTTGATAATTTAAATGACCATACCTTTGATGCCATAATTCACTTAAGGATGATCTTGTAGTGATATAAGCCTTCTTAGCAACACTAGCTTGAAATTTATATAGTCCATCATTCTCAACTCCTCTAGCAACTATTTTGTATCCATCATTAATATTCTTGATTAAACACTTATCTGAATAAAACTCCACCTTATATCCATGTTGAGTTATTTGACTCACTCATAGAAGATTTTTAGCCAATCTAGGTACAAAATTCACATTAGTTATCTCTAAATTTTTACCATCATTACCTTTCATTGAAATTGTACCTATTCCTTCTATGTCATGTGAACTATCATCACCAAGAAATATTTTTGCACCTCTTGTTGCTTCTAAAGAGTTAAAAATATTTTTTTTGTGAGTTAGATGTTGGCTAGCTCCTGAATCAATATACCATGCATTACTTGAATCACCTTGAGCAGCCAAAGAAGCTATCATTATATGATGATCACCCTCTTCTTGAACAAAATTTGATTGCCTTCTTTGATTAAATCTCTTTTGCCATTTCTTAAAACATTGATCACTTTTATGCCCTTCTTTTCCACACTTGAAACATTTGATAGTATTTGCTCCTTTGAGATTATTATTGTAATTTCTCCCTTCATTTTGTGGCCTTTGATAATTTTTCCTATTTTGATTATCTCTTTGTTGAGACCATTGTCTTTGATTATTTCTATATTGATTCCCTTGATTAGGTCTTTGATTTTGATATGTTCTTTCTTGATTATAATACTTGTATTCCCCTCTAGCTACAAATGCTTAACTCTTGCTAGACTCACTTGTAAACTTGTGAAGCATTTCTTCTTCATTTAACAAAGCACCATAGACTTCTTGCAATTTTATATTTTCAAATTTTTCAGTTAATTCTAAAGTGCGAATGAAATTATTATACTCCTCTGGAAGACTTTCAATTAAAAATTCTATGATTTCATCATCTTTGTACTCAACCTTCATCATTGCAAGCTGATTTCTTAAGTTTTTCAATCTAGCAATATGATCATTCATGCTATCTCCTTCTTTCATTTTCAAATGAGTTAATTGTCTCTTAATATCCATTTCTTTTAACTTACTTGTTCTTTCATACATTGTTTGTAAAGTTTCCCATATTGCCTTTGTTGTTTTTAAACCTTGAACATGAGGCCTAATCCCTGGACTAATTTGCCACAAAAGTGTAGCACATGCATTCATATCTTTTTTATTCCATTTATTAAGTTTATCTTGATCCTCAGGTTCTTCTTCTATGACTAGTTCCCATAAATCTTTCATTTGTAAAATTAACTCCATCTCACATTTCCAATTAGCATAATTTGAACCATCCAATTTTTCACTAACCACAAGATTAGACATCTCACCAGCCATAGTTAGATTTCAATCAAATACCAAAAGACCACCCTTGATATTGGCCTTCTTATGAACTAATCAAACAAGGACTTTTAAATAAAAACCTTTATCAAATTTGTCTTTTCCACACAAAGTTACCCACTTTCTATTCTTATCAATCTCTTCACGATAAATCTTTAATAACACTTCTTAATCACATACATCCACACACCTTGAAGCATACATAATTTGTATCTTCCAAAAGATACGCTCACTTCTCAATCATACAAACATATCTAAACAAACAAAGGATTAGTGCATCTTCTAAATCACAAGAGCATTCAACACTTCAACTGTACTTGAAAAATCACAGTAAGATAGATAACCATAATAATATAAATGGCACCCAATTCTGTCCCACATAGCAACTTAATCCTTCAATATTTCAAATAACTCTTCATCAACACCACTACCATGAACAAACTTACTCAGTTTCTTTGAAATAACCAAATGGTCATTAACAACTTCAGATTTAAAAACACATTCGATAGTTCATTGCTTATTTCAGTGGCACAATATAATAGAGAAAACTCTATATTAAAACAATAAGCATTACAGCCCCACACAACACTATTCTCTTTTATCTTTCAATACGTACCTCTTAGAAATTCAAATGTACTCTTTGACCAACAATAATTTTTGCTCCTTCAAGAATGGCTGCAACAGATCTGCTTTCTTCAGCACATTATCTTTCTTCTCTCAGACAATGCCAATGCCAACAATTCAAAGAAACACTTCAACTCCAACAGCAGCTTGTAGATTGTAACAGCAATCTCCTTCAGTTCACACAGCAAAACAAAACATTCACCAATCATTAATCATGGCTCTAATACCATGAACAAAAACAGAGAGATTTTAACACAGCAAAAGACTCAGGAAATGAGCGCTGCTAAACTCCAGGCCCAGCCAGTCTATTTATAGCTGAATGTACAGAGTATTCTAGAGAAGAGTTTGGTAATGTTTTTAATGAGATTAGTTGGCAATTGGAGGGATGGCAGCACATGCCTTCTGGAAGCATCTGGTCGGTGCTGACCATGCTTTGCGTTGGAATTAATTTACGTTGACACTATTGCCATGTGACTGAATCCCACCTCTCAACTTATCCACCGCCAATCTCACTGAATCCCTACTTGAACAACTAGGGTCAGCAAAAGCGAGAGATGGCCCCCCTGTAAGCCTTGCCGGTGCAGAACACACACTGTTTGATACAAATAGCCCCTAAGTGGGTCAAAGACAAGTTTGATAAACTTTTGGGTGTGATCAAATACCTTCATGTCAAATATAATAAGAGTGAGGAAACAATGTCAAGTAGAAATGTGAAACCTTGTTACAAAATAGCTAGATATATATTGCAACACATGCCTTATGATACATCTCTAAAATATGGTAGATTAGTGAGAAATAATGAAACCCATGATCCTTTGAACAAAAGTAATAATAGTGGGGAATTGGTCCCTTGTGTTATCCTTGGAAACTACCTCATATTCCAAAACAATGTTTTCGAGAAAGAAGCATATCATAAGAATAATTTCACCCAAGAGATGATCATCAAAGTGTGAATACATTATCATCTGAACCATTTTGGGGAGAGGACATGATTCTTCTTAGGAAGAGTACAATGCTAATATCCATACAAGGAGAATAATACAACAACATACTCATCAATTTTATTTTTTATAATGATGAAAAACCAATGTAAAGGATATCATCTAAAGAAAAATGAAGGGCTTGTACAATTATAGTAGTTGAACAGGAAAGGGGTAATTATAAGATTAGAAAGAATACTGTAAGTCATATGGAAGGAAGATAATTAAAATAACTACTTTATACATAAATAATTATGAGAAAATGGTATCGAATGACCAACACCAAATGAACCCACATGCAATTCATCCTACATGATATAGACAACATGTAAGTAATAGTTCATTCATTTCTAATAATTTATCTCAATTGAAGATTTCAATGCTCTTTTTAGAAATTCTCAAAATTTTAGAATGTGGAGAATAAGTCTTAAATATTTTGTCTCAAACTAACAAAAAAGGGTTTATCAATATTAGTGAGACTTGTCTTGTTTGTTTAGGGAAAAATATCAAGGAGAATGCCTTGAAGGTGGATCCTTTTACTCAACCTTATTAATAAACAATAAATTAGTAAGAAACCACACAATTGAATTAGGAGCAACTTTGACCATAATGCTTGTTGAAATTATGAAAGTAGATATCTCTTACAGAAAGTGCTATGTTATGGATAAAAGATCAGTAGGGCTTGTATGATTATAATAATTGAACAAGAAAGGCATAATTATAAAATGAGAAACAAGACTATAAATCTAGATGTAGGAAGGAGAATTGAAATACCCACTTTACATAAGAATGATAAAAAGAAAAGTGTATCCAATGACCAAAACTAAATGAACTACTAGGTAATTCATCCTATAGAAAATAGACAACAGGTAAGTAATAGTTCATTCATTTCTAATACTTCATCTCAATTGATGATTTCAGTACCCTTTTTAGAAATTGTTAAAATTCTAGGCTATGGAGAAGAAGTGTTAAATATTTTGTCTCAAACTAACCAAGAAGATTTTTCAATATTGGTGAGAATCATGTTGTTTATTTAGGGAAAAATATCAATGAGAATGCCCTGTGGGTTGATTATTTTTACTTAACCTTATTGATAAACAATAAATTAGTAAGAAAATGGACAGTAGACTTAGGAGCAGCTATGAACATAATACCTTCTGATGTTATGAATGAATTAGGATTGCAAGTAGAAATCCCTTATGAAAAGTGCTATGCTATGGATAAAATATTAGTACCTATGGTGGTTGTGATTAAAAATATTGACTTCATATTTCCTACCTATCTTGATACCTTCTACAGGATAAATAGTCAATATAATGGTCAAATTTAGTTGGTGAACATATATACAATTGGATTTGTACTATGCAACTATCCAAATTAATGGCCACAACATTAGGATTGGTAAAGAGATCATGTATGAATACCTTATTGAAAACTTTCAACCCGATAATAGAATTTTTTTTCCTAGACACATATTGACAATTTCCAGGTAAGTATAGGTAATCCTATTGAGATTATAGAGGACAAGAATGCAACTCTTATATAGGAAGAAGATAATGAATTATGGAAAATACATTTTGATGGAGCATGTAGTAAGGAAGGGAATGGAGCTGAGGTGATTCTCACAGCACCATCAGTTAAAATATTTAGGTGTACCTTTCTATTGAACTTTGAATGTATAAACAATATTGTTGAATATTAAGCTTTGATTCTAGGTCTAAATCTAGCCAAATTTCATAAAATAAAGTTAATTTCAGTATTTGGAGATTTAGAGCTGATTATATATCATTTAGAGATAAATTTATGATGAAAAACTTAAAGGTTGAAAAGGTGTAGACATTATGTATGGGATTTATTAGATTTTTTTGATGTATTTTGAGTTAACTAGATTCATAGGACATATAATTGTTTAGCTGGTATAATGGATAATTTAGCGTTTAAACAATTTAATATCCAATTACAAGAAGTTTGTATAATTTGAGATTAAAAAAATACACCATTTGTTTCTAACATTGTGCACAATTGACATGTTTTCAAAGATGAAAATTATTTATTGGAATTCTTGACATGTAAAAATAATTATTGGGATATTAGTATCTATTGGAATGGGCTAGTGAAAAATAAAAATGGAAAGGCTCCTATGTTTGGAGAAGAGATTGTGCAACTTAAGTCCAATAAGATATCGAAATGATTGGTAGCTTTGGAACACATTTTTAATTAACATAAAAAGTTTTTAAAAAAATCTCTTGTCACCTTGAAAGAACAAGTTGAGAAGGTTAATCTTGGGATTGAACACTCTTCAAGGGAACTTTTTATTGGAAAAAAATTATCAGGTAGGATAAAACTTGAGCTAATTGCCTTGTCAAGGAAATAGAGACATGTTTTGGAATGGTCTTATTATGATTTGAATGCATATATAGAATATTTATTTTAGCTACTAAAATCAAGTGGTAAACCTTTTAGACAAAAGAAGAAACTAATAAATCCTATGTTAGCTTTAAAAATGAAAGAATAATTGATTAAAATGGGAGATGCTAGCATAATTAAACATATTAGATATTCTATGTTAGTCTCAAATATGGTCTATCTTAGAAAGAAAAATAGAGATATAAGATTTTGTGTCATTAAAAGATATTTATGTTTTCTAAAGCATGGATGTTTTAGTGTAAAGGGTAACATGAAATAAATTGTTATCCATGATGGATGGTTTTTCTAGCAATAATAAAAAAAAGTCAAAGAAATAGAGCAATACAAGACAACATTTACTACTCCTTGGGAAACATATGTCCATACTAGAATGTCATTTGTATTAACAAATGCTCGAGCAACTTTTCAAAGAACTATTGATGTTTCATTTTACGAACTTACTAATCATATATTGGTAGTCTACCAAAATGATCTTATTGCCTATTCCAAGAGGGTTGAAGATCATTGTAACCACTAAGAGAAGATTTTTAAGAAGGCTTTTTAATATGGGATGTCTCTTAATCCTAAAGAATTCCAATTTTGTGTTAAGGAGGGAAAATTATTGTGACACATTGCTTCCAAGGAAGGAGTGAGAATAGATCAAGAGAGAGTTAATGTCAATGAATCATTTTTTGGATGGACTAATTTTGTAGGAAAATTTGTGTCCAATTTTGTAGAAATTATTAATCTCATATCTAAAATGTTAAAGAAAGGAGATAAAGTGTTCTAGGATGATGATGTTGTACAAGCATTTTCTCATATAAAGAAAGCAATAAAAGAACCCCATGTCCTTAAAGCCCTGGATTTTAAAAATCCATTTAATTTTATTTTCTTTGCATCGTATCACACAATTGCTCTAGTCCGACTTCAAAAGGCTAAAGAAGGATATAAAGAACCTAATGCATTTCCTAGTAGAAGCATACATAGTTCAAAGATGAATTATGATATCAATGAGAAGCACATGTATGCTTTGGTAAAATTTGTTAAATATTTTAGGCCATGCTTGGTAGGTGATGATGTAGTAGCATATATTCCTAATGTTCCACTTAAGGGCATTTTTAGATAAACTGAGACTACAAGGGGAAAATGTAGAAGAGTTAATCAAATACAATAATTAATATAGATTTTCAAATGATCAAATTGGTCAAAGGTCAAAGGTTAGCAAAACTTATGGCTGATTAAAATTTGGAAGTAATATAGATAAATTGAGCAGAAGAAGAATATCCCCAAGAAAGTATTGAAATATGTCCTTTGTATTCTAACATTGCCTACTATTTGAGGTGTACAAAATATCACAAGGGCTTGAGTAATAATCATAAGTGAACTATAAAATTGGAAGCAGTAAAATAAATTTTCATTCAGGGTGATCTTTACTCCAAAAAAAGATATAATATATCATATTTTTTTGTCTTCATATGGGTCAAGTACCTATGATTCTTAAAGAAATACATGAAGGAGTTTGTGAAAGACATTTCTCTATGAAAACCTTGCCTATAAATTCTTTAAAATGACTGCATTGGTTATATTATAAACTGTGAAGTATGCCTAGAAATTTCAAGAAAGCTTAAGTATGAGGGAGCCTTTCCTTGTAGAACCTACAAGTTGAATAACTATTTAAGATGTGGAGTATTGACTTCATAGGTGAAATAAGAAATAAATCAAGTAATGGACATAATTAGATTGTTTTTGCTACAAATTAATTAACTAAATGGGTTGAAGCAAATCAAACCAAACATTCCACCAATATGATTAATACCAATTTTTTGATGAATAATGTCATCACTAGATTTGGAGTTCTTAGAAAGATTGTCATTGACAATGACATGTTGTTTAGATCAGAGGAATTTCAAAATTCTATAGTAAATATGGTATTCAGGTTTCCTACTCTTCTCCTTACCATCCTCAAGGGAATGGCCAAGTGGACTCCAATAATAAAAGTATAATTAAAATGATCAAGAGGGTGTTGGGTAACAATAAGAAATTTTGGGGGTGTTGGGTAGCAATAAGAAATTTTGTGATTGTAAGGTACATATTGTAGTATGTGGAGACAAAGTTAAAAAGGAAAAGGCTGTAGGGTTTTCAACATTTGAGCTTGTGTATGCGAAAGAAGCTATACTTCCCAAAAATAATTTGTTACCAATTTACATGTTTATCAAGAAATAATTGACAAAAGATATGGATTTTATGGATGAGAGGCTGAATGTAGTAGAAGAAATAGATGAAAAAATAAGAGCAACATTAGAGAATAACACTGAAAGACAAAAAAGGGTTAAATATCTTAATGACACAAAATCATCGGATGGAACTTTAAATGTTGTTGATTAGGTTCTAAAGTAGAAATTGAAGTATCAAGACAAAGAAAAATATGGAAAATTTAATACTCTTTGGTTAGGACTTTTTGTGCTATTTGACAAAGAAAGAGAGCACTCATTCTTTCTGTAAGAAAGTAATCAGAATATACAATAATTTCCCATTCATGTCCAATATCTTAAACCCATTTTCTTTTAAAATTCCATGTCATTTTTATATATTATTAGAATAGGTTTATTTCCATTTAATCTATTTACTTTTGTTTCTTGTTTGTTGTTACAGAGATATATGGATTCTTGTCATATTCTGATGAATATGCATCCCCAGAAAGAGCCACTAATGGAGCTTAAAAATTTAGTTCTCCATAAGAAAAATATTCTCCTTTTTCATATTTTGTGATACATAAAATTGCAATTCAATGATTTTTTGGATTATTAGATATGTAGTAAAATGATGGTCCAAATTTTAAAATTTTAGGAACAAGATATCTAGGTTTCTCCAATTTTTTGATTTTGCTACATAGTAAATGTTGATTCTCCAATTTCTAAATTTTCCATGTCGTATTTTCTTAATTTTTTGATTCCCCATTGAGCATGGTTTCTCATGTTGTATTTTGTCATTTCACAGTTCATAATTTCATGGCATGACAAGTTTGTAATTTCACATGAGGAAGAATTATTCTAACTCATAGTTGTGAACCATAGTTGTGAAGATCAATATTTTAAGGAGATATTTTTTGGATACTATGACAAGACATGCACATTAAAAAGTTAAGTATATTTTCATTTTGTCTTAAATCACCATTGAAAAGGATGTGAAAATTTAGTTATTTTTTCACATGCAAATAGATGGTTAAATTAAATGCATTCCCTAATCATTGTTAAAAGGACATTGTGAGATTATTTCATCCACATTATTCTTGCTAAAATGTTTTTTTGTTTTTGTTGTATGGGTTATAAGGACTCTCTTCCATGGGATTGCTAGTTTAGGCTTATAATAAAGAAGATGATCCAAAGCCAATAATGACACAAGATTTAATGTTGGTGCAAGAATACTCATTGGACCCTTAAATATCATGTATGTTGCTACCTAGGACATGCAAAAAAGTTATATTGATTATTTTTGTGATACTCATAAATTCAAACTTGAAGAAGAAAGAGTTGAGATCTATGCCCTCCTTATTGAGTTTAATGACCCTCATGGAAACTAACATTTTGAATAAATTCTTGATATGATACAAGAGTTATAGTTTTTTCTAAGAATCTTTAAGCTTTATGATTGTAAATTTTGGTGAATGATTGCAATTAGTTGTTAGTTAGTTAATTTTGGTGAACGATTGCAATTAGTTGTTAGTTAGTTTCTTTTGTAAAGGTCTAAATCTTTTTTGGGCCCTTTTGTTTTCTCTAACAAAGTGTACCAAGACCTTATAAGATATAGATAGATACAAAAAAAATAAAATTTTATATATATATAGAAGGTATTTTCATTGAAATGTATACATGCATCACAAGGTATATATTACTATTGACATTAAGGTCAATTTGTCTATTAGTGACTTAACACTTAGTTAGTTGGCTATATTGCTATCAAGTTAAATAGTCAGAATGTAGTTCATGCTAAGCTTCACAATGTCTACCAAGCATGTGAGACAATTTACTATATCACTCAAGCATAGTAGAGCCTACTGAGCTATCCAATAGAAGTGATCAAGATCTTAGTGTTAACTAAGCTCTATAGTGTTAATCAAGTTCTATAGTGTCTACCAAGCTTGCAGTCTTAATGAAGAGAATCCAGTGTTGACCAAGTCATGCAATGTCAACCGATTGACTGAGTATCTACTGAGTTTCTCAATGTTCACCAAGTCATATAGAGCTAACGAAGTTTGAGCTACTCCAAGTGATTAGTATGGATTATGCTTCAACTTCAACTGAGTGCCAGAGTATGTCGAGTGTCAGAACATCACTAATATTGTCTTTTGAACCCAAATTAAAATAATGGGTTGAATTTGTGAATTATGATGAATATGAATGATTCATTCTTTGTGCCCGGAGCTTCCCCTACAATTTTAGAATGAGGATGTTTTTGTGGGTGTAGCATATTCCTTTGGGGAGCTCCTATCAATTGATCTGACTATAGCCTCTAAAAGATGCCTAACCTATGCTTGTATTTACATACATGTAAGGAAAGGAGTGGAAATGTTGGAAGTTTTGACATTCCATTCAAAGCTAGGAGTGTATTTTCAAAAATTAATTTATGAGATGGTGCCTTTTGCATGCTTTCACTATTTAAAATCTGGGAACAAGGCCAACCATTTCCCTAAAGCCAAAGTAAAGAGGAACAAGAGTAAGCCTATCACTACTCCAGGGAAGGAAAAGAAATTGGTCTAGAAATAGAAGAAGACAAAAAAGCTAGAGAACTAGGTAGAGGCTAAGGGGAAGACAAAGGCCTTCGCATAGGAAGGAGACCTAAGTAATGTAGATGCTATAGAGGCAGAGGAGTCAAAAAATAGGGTTCAATAGAATAAAAACTAGGCCAAAATAGTGATAGAAAAAGATTCATCAATTATACAAGAGCAAGGAGCAAGTATTCCGAGGGATTATGGATCAGGAGTACAACCTAAGGATAGTGTCCCCCCTCTCAGTTCAGGAAGTAAAGGAGCAAAGGTGAGCTAGTCACAAGAGGAGTAGAAGATGGTAGAAGAGGTGAAGGATCAAGAACTCTCATTGGACCTCCCTTTGGTTCCTTTGGGGAATCTACTAGTTTCCACTGATCAGGGGCTGAAGGTTTTGGAACTAATCAACAACTCTTCCATAGAACATATTTCAAAATTGGAAGAATGGATACATAGTTGTTCTAAAGAAAAAAAAGGAAATTGGAATATGGTTAAAAGGAATAAAAACCAAGACCATCCCCTAGTGTCACCAACAATGACCAAAAGCAAGGTTAAAGTTGATGCTCGGGTAAAATCTAACGCACCAGGTAGAAAATGCTTGAGCTAGGTAATGTAAGAGGAGGCTAGAAGGAAATTGGTAGATAGGAGCCAAAGAACCATTAAGGATTGCTTTATTAAGATGAGGTGAAGATTATTTCATGGAACATAAGGGACCTAAATGGTGCCCATAAATAGGAGATAGGTAGGAATATGTTTAGAGACTGGGTCAATGACCTAATTTTTTACTGATCCAAGAAACAAAAATGAGAAAAGACATGACAGAGAAGTCATCTTTCAATATTAATATTTGTAATGGGTCCATGGACTCAGAGGGAGTTTCAGAGGGGTGGGGGGCTTATGCTCTTCAACAAAAAGGCTTACAATATCTCCACAGTTATTAATGAAGGAAATGCTCTCCTTTGCAAAGTTTTTCATATCTGTAGAAGATACATTTGGTTTCTCTTAAATGTGTATGCTCCCAACTCCAAGAGGGAAAGAAAGATTTTTTGGAAAAAGATTCATGATGCCATTCAAAGTAGTAACATTAATAAAGGTATTATTATGGGGGATTTCAATACCCCTCTCTCAAATGATGAAAAATCAATGGGGTTAGCCCTAGATTAGGACAGTAAACTAAATCTTTCAAATTTTATCAATAGATTGGCTTTTATGGATGTTGATCTGTCCGGGGGGAAATTTACTTGGTCAAACAGGCACTCTGGTGGGGATTGCATCTAGGTCCTTCTTAATAGAGCCCTCATGTCTCCAGACTAGATGCAAACTTGAATGTACAGACTCTCCCTTCTCCCTAGGGTTGGATCAGATCACTCACCAATTTCAATCTCATTTAGCCCTTTGATGGCTAAATGAAACTTCCCTTTCCACTTTGACAAGATGTGGACTTCCCACATGAATTTGTATACTACGATTTCCTCCTAGTGGAACATTGAGGTGGAAGGTACAAATATGTTCAGGATTACAAAAAAAATGAAAAATGTGAAAAGAAATATCAAAGCCTAGAATAAGATAGACTTTGATCATATCTTCTAGGGCAAGGAGGAGAAGATAGACATGCTCTAAAAGGTGCAAGAGATGATACAACATGAAGCATACAATGATCAGAATAGAATCGAAGAAAAGTCAATCCTTACAAAACTCCATAATATCATAAGTAGGGAATAACACTACTATAAGAAAAGGTCTAGAATCAATTTTCTTAAATAGGGGGATTAGATGACTAGGTTCTTCCATCTATCTACCTTAAAGCACCAAGCTAATAATAGGATTTTGGATATAAAGAAGGGCCAAGGCTTTTTGACAAATGATAGTGAGATCGCAAATGAGGCAATGAAATTCTTTTCATCTCTTCTTTCTAGGGACTCTTTGCTATTAAAGAAGGACTAGGAGGAAATTTTAACTTCAATCCCCAACATGTTACAAGACCATCTTAATTCCATATTAAAGGAAATTCCCACTATGCATGCAATTAATCAAGTCCTATTTTCACTACCAGCTAATAAAGCTCTAGGGCTAGATGGCTTCTCGACCTTCTTTTTTCAGATATATTGGGAGGTGGTCAAAGGGGATGTGGTGAAGGTAGTGCAAGAATTTTTTGGGGCTAGGAATCTATTGAAGGAGCTCAATGCTACCTTCATGGTGCTTATTCTAAAATCCCTAGGGGCTGATTTGATGGATAATTTTAGACCCATTAGTCTTTGCAATTCTTCCAATTAAATCATTTTAAAAGTGCTAACCATCAGGATTCTCAATGTGCTCCCTTTGATTATCTCCCCGCAATAAACTATCTTTTTCCCAGGAAGACAAATCCTAGACTCAATAATGATAGTTCATGAGGTGATCCATTCCTTAGAGGTAAGGAAAAGGGAGGGCTTCCTCCTCAAGTTAGACCTCTCTAAATCATACGACAGGGTGGATTGGGACTTCCTTAAGGTTGTTCTCCTCGCTTTTGAATTTGATGCTTAGTTATGCAAACTTATTCTTCAACTAGTCTCTTCCCACTCTTTGGCTATTATAGTTAATGGTTCTCCCTCCAATTTCTTCTTTCCATCAAGAGGGCTTAGATAGGGTGATCCTTTGTCCCCTATTTTGTTCATTATTATGGCAAAGTGTATTGAGAGGTTAATTTAGAGGAAAAGATAGGAAAGGACCATGCATGGTATAGAGCCCTCCTCTAGAAAAGTTTCTTTCACACATTAGCAATTTGTGGATGACACAATTCTAGGTGGGGAAGTTATGGTTCAGTAGGCTAAAGTGTTAAAAAACCTGCTAGACACCTACATGAGGGGTACTGGCCAACTAATCAAATGGGAGAAAAGTTCAATTTTCTTTGTTAACACCCAAAATGACCAACAAAGAAAGATTACTCAAATTCTTGTATGTGGACTAGTATCTCTCCCATCTAGTTATCTTGGAATGCCCATGGGGTTGAAACCTCTAGAATCTTTTTGGAATGGAATTAATGATAGATTCAATAAGATTTTGGTGGGTTGGAAAGGATCCACCCTTAGTCAGCCAGGAAAATGAATCCTAGTAAAATCTACTCCCTAAAACCTCCCAACTTATGCTCTAAGTCTATTTGGGATTCTGGTTAAATATGCTGACAGAATGGAGAAAATCCAAAGGGATTTTTCATGGATAGGATTAGAAGAAAACAAAAGATATCATTTGGTGGCTTGGGATACTGTCTACCTTCCCAAATGCTATGGTGGTTTGGGCATAATAAAAATTAAACAACTCAATATTTCTCTATTAGTAAAGTAGACATGGCACATTTTTTAGAGCACTAGAGAGTGGAGGGATATCATGGTGGAGAAGTACTTGAGAACACCTTCCCTTAGCTTTCTACTCAGTAAAATTGATATTTCACAAGTATCCTTTATCTGGAATAGGATCCTCAAGGCAAGATCTTTGGCCAAATCAAAGGCAAGGTGCAAAGTGAAGAATGGTGAAAGAATAAGTTTCTAGCAAGATAATTGGTTAATTTGAGGGCCTCTCATAGATTTCCCTAATTATGAGAGATGTGTTGACTCATGTATAAGAAGATTTGGATTGAAAGTTAGTTACTATAGGATAGACCAAGGGTGGAAAGATCTATCCTTAGTATCATAGGACCTCAAACCTCTAATGATTATACTAAATGCTATGGTTTTAAATAATAAGAGGGATGAAATTATATGGGGGGACAATACCAATTGGTGATATTCAGTTTCTTTTGGCTATTTTTCACTTTGGAATAGGATGGATAAACCAATTTAGGCTAAGGCTTGGATGATTGGTCTCACCCCTAAAATCAACATCTTCTTTTGGTTGATGTTAGAAGATAAAATTCTTACCATCAACAATCTAGCTAAGAGAGGTCAGTATATTCCTAATAGGTGAAATCTTTGTAAGAATGATCTCGAGATGGTTAACGATATTTTTATTCATTTTCCCTTTTCATTGGAGGTATGGGAACTTGTGACCTAGAGCTATGGGGTCAGCTAATGTAAATTGGCCAACATCTAGGATTACTTTAGTCAATGGGATTTTTTTCATAAAGGCATGAAGACTAAGACAATCTACTCCTAGACCCTACCAAATTTTTGCAAGGGAATATGGAAAGAGAAAAATAATTGAATCTTTAGAGAAAGGGAAGATCTTGCCTTTGATCTTGCAGATAGAATAGATAGTACTATGAGAGAAAAATATGCAATTAGACAAGGGGGAAATATTGAAGAAGGAGAAAAAAATATGGAAAGGAAAAAGGATAGGGAGTTGAAAAGATAGGAGGCAAAGTGGTTTTTTCCTCATGAAGAATGGCATAAAGCCAACTTTGATGGTGCAGCCAAAGGGAACCCAGACCTAGCTGGTTGTAGGGGAATAATTAGAAATTGTCATGGAGTTGAAGTAGTGGCCTTTTCCTACCCTCTAGGGACTTAGATGAACCACTACATGGAGGCTAGTGCACTCTTCAAGCTATCAAGTTGGCTCTTGCTATTGGAATTGAAAATCTTGGGTTTGAGGGAGACTCTTTAAATATAACCAAATGTTTAAAAGGATGCTCTCATCCTTCCTGGACCATTTCTAATGTGGTGGAGGAGATCCAATTGGATTTTGGAAAATTCAAAAGGGTCCATGTCAACCATGTGTATAGAGAGGCAAATTCTATTGTAGACTAGTTTGCAAATAAGGTGGTGACCAAAAATACAATGATGATGTGGCATAGCGAAGCCAACTTTCTAGTGGCCTTGAAAGATATTTTAATGCTAGAATGAATCCAAGGGAGTACAAAGGTGATCTTGAGTTAATAATGGAAATATATGTAAGATGAGTTGGAGGACAAGGTTTTAATGAGATTCATGGGAAGGTAATGAGATACCATCATTTTGTGCACTTCTAGCATTTTTTTTGGTCACATTTGGATCTTACATTAATAATGATATAGGTGAAAAGGATTTTGTGAATTAAATAGGTAAAAAAGTAGAATATTGTGAAGGGCTAAGGAAATAGTGTAGGGTTTTCATACAGGAGAGCAAGATGGTTGGTGAGAGGAGCAGGAAGGAGCTGGCTAGGGAGGTAGAAAAATGGGGAAAGAGAACAAAGGTCTAGAATAGACTGGAGAAGGGTGGAATAGGGAGGTACATAAAAAATCTCCATGGTTCTAAAAATAATATTACTAAGCTCATGGTGAACACCTCGAAGGATGGTCATGTTAAAATTGACGATGTTTCACACCAGGTGAGTGTGGAAACAATTTCTCTTGTGACAAAGATTCCTTAGGAGGGGATAAATTTTTTCAAGGACAAGAAAATGTTTGGCAAATGCAGTGAAAAATTTCATGAAGGATGAGGTAGAGAGGAATAAGTTAGTGAAGGTCGAGACTTATTATGAAATGGATTCAATAAAAAGTTGTGGAGGTATGTCTTAATGGCTATCATTGAATTCATTTCCTTGGATACTAGATTCGACAGAGTTAGAACACACCACTTTGTTTTGCTAAATCACTTTAGACATGGTGCTAAAATTTCTTTTCCTTTCTATCAATTTACTTATTTGAGCAAGAGCATTGAGGGTTTCAAGAATAAACCTAGTGCAAACTCAGCTCTTCATGAGGGTTTTCTCCTTCTAGTTTATGAATATCTTAAGACCTAGACTACGGGAAAATCTTTAAGCCATTTTGGGGATGCTTTAGAGGATTCAAGGAGCTCAAATTATTTTGACTTTGAGGAAAACCAAAGCCTAGAAGAAGAGGAAAATACACCTTCATCAGGTAAGAAGTCAAAGGGGGGGTGAAAAAATTTCTCCTTCCACTAGTAAAGTTCCAAGCAGGAAGAGTCTCAAAGAAATAACACCCAAGCTTGAGGAATAGGGGGAGAGGAGTATAATGAGGATGAGGAGGAAATGGAGTTTGAGGATGAGAAGAATGGAGAGGAAGTCACTATTCTGCCTGGAAATCCTAATAAGAGGAAGGCTAAGGAGGATTTGCCTTTGGAAAGGAGAAGTGATGAGACACCTGACATTTGTGGTTGTCCCCCTTCCCTCTCTTCACCCTTGGGGAAGATAAAGGAGATCTTGGTGGAAGATAGTGGAGAGGATGTAATTAAAGAAAGGAGGAGGTCATAGAGAAACTTCAACACTAGAACTGGGAAGATGGGGATCATCAAGGAGACCTTGAATTCCCAAGTTATCAAAGATAAGGAGTGAAAAGCTAATTTAGAGGAACTCATATACCTAGCTTCGGTTGCAATTTTAGAGAATGTAAGGGAAATAGGGCTCGACCTACTCAATAATGCCAAAAACATCATGATAGACAACGTCCTCTCAACTAAGTGGATTTTCCATGAGATTGAAGAGCTTAAGGAGACAAAGGGCCAAGAGGAAGGCCAAAGGAAGAGTAGTGACCAAGGTCTTCTAGCAGACTAGGATGATTATCTTTCTAAGGTTTAGAAAAGGGTGCAAATAATGGAGATATCGAACAAAAATCTTGCCAATCAGGTGATTGCCACTCTGAACATTCTCAATGAGAACATCAACAGCCTGGGTGAATTGCTAAAAAATGTAGGCATTGGTGCGGAAAAGAATGAAAGGGCCAATGAGGAATCCAAGCAAATTGAGGGGGAAATGAATGAGACCAAGGGCCTAGTGGAACATTCTAATGATCTGAACTAGGAGCGTGTGATCGAGGAGATCTAGTGTGCTTATGAAGTAGCTGAAGTAATGCAGGATCTTGATAGGAAGACTAAGTAGTAAGGGTTTTATTTCTTGTCTTGTCCTTTTGTTGTTGGGTCTTTTTGGCTTTTCCTTTTTGGTCATTGGCCTATCCTTTGTTATGGCCTTATGTAGGCAGTATTACTAGGTTAGGGCTTTATTTAATATTATGTGGCTAGTGTATTTGTAAAAACTTTTGGGTTTTAGGACTGCTGTAAAACCTATTTTTCTTAGTAAAAAATGTATTTTTAAGTAGAAATTCCTTTTCATCTGAATACAATAGAAGTATTAAGAAGAGTTGTCATTATTACTTTAAAGGATCTTAAAGTTACCCAAAAGAAAGCAAAAAGGAGATGTTGACATTTCCAAGAAGTCCTCCTTTAGATTATACAAGAAGGTTGTGGTTGCACAAATGGGAGTCACAGAATTGAGAAGATTACCAATCTCATATCAAAGATACTAGTTTGAATTTAATTTAAATAGAGTCCTTTTTGAAAAATGAGGATCAAAGGATAAATACCACATGATCTCTATCAATTCAATTACTAGAACAATGAAACATTCACTATGAACATGGATGTATTTATATTTTACATAGCAAGTGGCATGATAAAGAATATTCATTAGCACCAAAACTGGTCCTATTGAGCTTGCGACCACTAAAGGAAAGTAACATATAAATAGAGGAGCCTCACTACAAGACATAATGAAAGGGCATTCAATTTTTTTTTTTTTACCAAGATAAGTAGGTTTACTCAAAGTTGTGACATAGAGATCCTCATAAATAAATCAGAGAGTTAAATTACAAAGGCAAGAACAAGCCTATAGTTACATATTTTCATCAAATATTTTATGAAGAGAAGAATGAGGACTTTAAACAAAAGATTAAAATTCAACGACTTTAAGAAGTCATAGTCACAAATATAGAACAAAAATTCTCATATCTCACACCAACTTCATATTATATACAAATATGAACATCATGTTCAATAGATGCCCAAATGCAAAATGAAGGCAAATCAGAAAAGAGTGGTTTGTAATCTACCAAGTCACAGTGAAAAATAGTGTACAGTACCAAGAAAAAAGAGAATGATAAAGCTAATTGAAATAAAAGTCCCTCAATTTTGTGGATATAAAATAACCAAGGAATTTTGAATCCTCATGATATAGACATTTTAACATACAAGGGACATAAATAAGTAATTGGCTTAAAATAAGAAGTGAAGGTCTTTGATATATTAAATAGCAACCAAAAAAAAGGAGGTTAGCTTTAAGAAATGCTAGATTTGTTTTTATCAAATACCTTTTCACTAGGGTTGGCATTCAAAATATTAACTATAAAAAAATTCTTCCTCCATAAGATTTAATTTACAAAAATAAAAGAAACCTTAGCTTGTAGATGTAATCTCCAAAATCTTCTAGAAAATTAGGAAATTACAAAATGTGTTCTTTTGGGGTTTATCTACATTAGGGAGAATTGAAAAAAATAAAATAAAGTAGATTGTATAGTATGTTTGAGTCTAATCACCTAGGTTAAATTTATGTTAATATATTTTCACGCTACATATCAAATTTTTTAACAGCTTTCCTCTTTACATTTTGTTTTAATTTTTTTACTTGATATAACTGTTAGGAAATTTTTTTCATTTATATATATCTTACTACGCATTAAATAGGAAATATAGTTGAAATGATTATAATTTATTCTCACAAATATATTTTTCCTCTACCAAATATGCAACTATTTTCTCAACAATTCATCCAATAGATATGCATGCAAAGTATACAAACATATCTAAGACACATGTAATTGTTGATATAATTTCTCATAAATTTTTCATATTATGAAATGCCATTGTTGGAGGATATGTAATATGTATGATCATAGATAAGGAACATAACAATATAATAATAATTAAGAATTAGATTTTAAATTAAGTATATTAGAATAATGTATTACTAAATATTAATTATATACAATAATTTATATTACTTATATAATTTTTTAGAATTCAAATTAAATTAACATTAAAATTAAAATTCAGATTATATATTTTTATATATAATTAATTAGAAGACTAATTAGGAGAAGTAATAAAACTCCTTGAAGAGCTAGTAAATGACTCCAATTGGAGAAATTCAAGTCACCCCAAGTCACCCCTCATCTAAATAGGACTTTAGCTCCAAGTCTATTAAGAGTGAGAAAAATCCCACCAAGAGGAAGAGGTTGCACCAAGACATTGGAAAGAAGCCTATCTATAGCCCACCTAGTCCCTCACACATCTCAAGTACCCTGGAAGCTGCCTCATCCTTGACTAGAAGTAGGTAGAGGACATCACCTCCCTCATGGAAGGCACTCCCAAAGGTGGGGAGGAGAAAGGGAAGCATAGCCATGGCCAAAGCCAAAGCAAGGCTTAGCTTGAGAGGCTGGAGCATTCAATAAGGGAGATGGTGAATAACCACATTGGCCTTTGCCAAAAATTCAATACCCTAGCTAAATTCACCATGAAGGTCATGCATTTGGATACCACTACAATATATTTTGCAAGTTAATAAGGACAATAAGTATTCAGGCAAGGAGATCAAGACTACCCTCTTCATTTATGGCTTCCTAGTAGAGGATTCACTGGAGACACTCCTAGACAAACCTATCAAAGAGGAGGGGGTGGACATTAATAGGGAAGAGCATGAGGAGGAGAAGAATGAATATTGGAAACTAGCCATACCTATGATTTTATAATAGCTTTTAATGTGTTGGATCACTTTGAACTTGGTGCCCTACATGGTTTTATTATATATGTATATGATCAAGTACTGGGTTGATCATAGTAATATGCCCCCTTATTGCTGGCATGTTTTTTTGTTTTATTTGTTTATTACTAGTGGGATTTGTGGTAAGGATTACTCTATTTTCGAGCTTTCCTTTTTTTCTTTTTTTGAAATATAAATACAAGGATATTTGAAATTCTAATTCCCTATCATTTATCCTCCTCCTTTGATTCTTCTCCTTCCTTCCAATAATATCTCAATGTGTATGTGTGTGTGTGTGTGTGTGTGTCTATGTATATATATATATATATATATATATATATATCCAAGAACATCTTAGGAAATAATGTCTCTTGCTAATTCTTGCAATAGAAGAGAACTATTTCCCATGCTTTGACTTCACTAGTGATTAATGTTTTTCTACATAGCCAATCATAATTTTTCATTACCATCTATTGATGGGAACTTTTAATACTTTAAAAAAAAAACTTTTTAAAGATGATCGATAGTTAGCTGGATACTATGCAAAACAATGCTTTTACATAATTCAACAACAAAGAAGGGGCAAAAATCCATGTAAAGGTCTTGGGGTTAGGATCCTTGTATAATGACTTCATGGCTGGCTTTTTTGGCATGACTACAGAGTCTTGGGCATTCCATTCCTATGAAAACACCAAACATTTTTGTTTGCAAGTAAGGCTTCCTCCCCTTCATGAAGGTGAGATGTGTAGCTACTTATTAAGCTTTTTGCATGGAGATTGATCTATAGAATAATTCAAAATGGTGATGCATTCATAGAAACCCCATCTCCAAAATCTTTCCCATATGTGTATAATGATAGCATATAGATTATGGGTATGTAGAATATGTATGCACTCTCTCCAAAGAAACAACTAATTCTTTTCCTCGGGTTATATGCTTTTTATACTAGAAGTCTTACATATCTCTTTGCCTCTTCTTATTTATTTTGTATACTGGTAGAGTCTTTCATATCTCTTTCCCAAGGGTAGTTCACCATTTATTATTTGATTATATAGTAGTCATTACTATACCTTATACAAAGGAGTATAATGCTTCCCTAAAACCAAATACTATTTCTACACATCTTTTTCCCAGTTTCCCTTTTACAAATTTTTTATTTATCTAAGATATTATTTTCCTCTTGACTTATAGTTTTAGGTTAAGTTTACCTTGATTAAATTCTCACTCTTTATTTATAGTTCTTGTCATAGCAAAGAATTATTTCCTGGTCTTCAAGTTAACCAATGATTAATGTTTTCCTCTATACCCAATTAGACTATTTCACTTAGATTTGCTAATGGGAAAATTTAATATGAATTCCTTTTTAATTTCTTAAGTCATTGACAGTTAGCTAAATACTATGAAACAAAATTCTTTAATAGAATTCAACAATAGAGAAGAGGTAAAAATTGATGTAAAGGTATTAAAGTTAGCATCCTTGCAAACTTCCTTCATAGCTAGTATTTTTTGCATGACTACAGAAGTCTTGGGCATACCATTCTTAGGAAAGAACAAAAATAGTAATTGGCAATTATGTCTTCTTGCTCTTCATGCAAGTGAGATGTGTAGCTAGTTATTAAGCTTTATGCATGGGCATTGATCAATAAAATGATTAAAAACGGTGATGTATTCATGAAAGACCCATCTAGTAAAAATTTCCCTTATGTGTAATATAATACCATATAGATTATAGGTATGCAAAATACATATACTCTCTCTCCCAAGATACAAGCAATTCTTTTCCTCTACTTATTTGTTTGTATGCTGGCGGTCTTTCATATCTCTTTCTCATAGTTGGTTGGCCTTTAATTATTTTTTTAGATAGTGACCATTGATATGCCTTGTACAAAGGAGCGGGAATGCTTCTTTGCAATAAGATACTATTTCTACATATCTTTTGCCCACTTCCCCTTTTACATTTTACCACATGCCTCTGAATTCACCTAATACAATTCAAAAGGACATATTGTTTATTGTTTTTTCTTTGGATTATTATACAATTTATCGTCCCATTCATATTTTCCATCTTTCTAGTGATTTTTGAGTCCTAGGAGGCTCTATCTAAAATCCAAATAATTTATTCTTGCCTAACCTAGGCACACCAAATTTTGGACCTTCATCTTAGATTGGTATGGGTTATTAGGTGTATAACTAAACCTTAATCTTATCTAGAAGAATGTTTTTTGTTCAAATCCTTTTTTAATATCCTTTAGGTTCTTATTCTTCTTAATTTCACCTCATGAAATTAGACCTATGATATATTGTGGTAAAAATAATTATAGACACTAAAATAGTGTAAGCCTTTAATGGTTTAGTAGGCAAGGGTTTTGTTGGCAAGGTTTTCTTCTAGTATGTTATGATTTTGTTAGTAGGGGTTTCTTTTTCTATTATATGGAATTATTAGTCTTTGGTGCATGGTTCTATTTATTTTATCTTCTTTAAAGACTTTATAAGAATGTTCAATAGGCTAGGAATTTGTTAACAACATGTTCTTGTCTTTCTCTATTATGCAATCAACAATACTACTAATTTGATTTTATTTATTATTTTTAGTGGCTATTGTCAATTGAATATCTTGTGCAATATTTTGGGGGAATTCGACTTTTTTTTAGAACCAAGTAAGGATCCTTCTTCAACCTTTTTAACAAGCACTTTAAAAAAAATGATCATGGAAATAATGCCTAAACCATCTATTTATAGTAAAATCATTTGAAAGCATCTATAACAATGTAATGTTTTAGATTAGACCAGTGTTGGAGAGATAGTCAGACATATTGCATCATTCATATTAATAGTAGTTATTTGGTGACATAATTTAGATTTTTCTTGTTTTCATCTTAATATAGTTTTATCCCTTTGTTTTTTTGATGGAGTTGTTTTACATTATCGCCAAGTCCACATATTAATGGTTGAATGTAAAAATAAGTTCAATCAACCTTTAAAAATATTTGGCTACCTTATTTTATTAGTGGTGAAGGATCATAAACCTTGTCATGAGGAGGATGAGGTTACCTACTTGGCAAGTATCTTTGCTAATTAATTATTATTTAGAGAAGAATACTCAATATAGTATAACATGGAAATTTTGAATAGTATTAGATTTTTAAATCATGAAAATATTTTATTAACAATTTTAAAATAGTTTCAATAGCTAAAATTAGAGTGAAATATGACATTTGGGAGAAATAATTTTTGAAGAGGTAAAGGTGATGCGAAAATAACTAGAGAAATAATGGGATATCATCCAAGTTAGAGGTTTAAATCTATTGCTAGGTGTTATTGAGTCAAGGTAAGGACATTTAGGTGTGGAATTAGTATGAATAGAAATTATTCTCTTAGTTCTTCATGAGTGAATTCATAATGCTTTGGTTACACAATGTTAGTGTTCATGTATTGATTTTGATGAAGTTGAAAATGTACATTATAAAATTAAATTCCCTTGATACATTTATCATTTGATTGCAGGTGTCCTTGTGGGAAACAAAAACTAAGTTGATTCACTAGATGTTTTAGATAAATTAGAATTTTCCTCTTTTTTAATGAATTAGTGCATTTGACTACATTAAAGGAATAATATAAAAATATGGATGTATGAAAAAGTCATTTTCTTCTATATAGAGTAATATTTATTCCTTTGGTTAAGGAGTAAAGGTAGAGTTTCAAGTGTAAAGGCTTTTTTGTTATTAATATAAATTTGAGGTTATGTACTTTATATTGTTTTAATTATATTGATTTTTGTTGTATGTTTTTTCTCCATTTTTTTTAGTCTATTGCATCTATTTCTTTATGAGTAGCGAGTTGGTAGTTCAAAGGTATAAGGATAGAATAGTGGCTACATCATGAAAAAATGTTTAAAATATAATTATACAATGTATCTAATATGATCTCTAGTGTTTCATAGTATTTGACTTATATAACTCTAAATTGGAAGTAAACTTTAAGACAAACTATTGTGATACAGATTGAAGACACATCTATTCTCTTTTCATTCTAGGTTGAGTACATGTGGAGAAGGGGGAGTTGATAGAGTTTAATTTTAGATTATGATGCAAATAAATATAATCATGGGCTTTCGTAGCAGCTTACAATCCCATTTTGTCACATAGATTGTTAGCATCAAATGTTTATTATTTATACATTGTGTTTGGCTCAAGTTATGATGGATAAATAATTCTTAGGACTTATAAAACTAGATAAGAATATTAAGTGAGGCTGGTCATATTTATTGATGTTGACCTTTATTAATGGACTCTTATGTTTTAAATTTGTCTTGGGACTCTTATAGTTAGTTTTTGATCTTTCCTTTTTGTAGAATTTTCTTTGTAGGTTTAGTGCATGTAGCGAAGGGAGATATTTGTGATTTATTTTTTGGATTGATGTTACCTTTATTGTGTAGATATTATATTGTGTTCTAGATTAGTCTTTGGAATCTCATGTCTCGCATCTATCTTTAGGCTTTCATGTTCTATTTTAGATATGTCTTTGGATTCTTATGTTTAAAATATCTCTTTGGACTATTAAGTAAAGTATCATATCTTGGTTTTATTTTTTCCATGTGGAGAAGAGATAGCTGAAATATTTTGAGTTGTAATCTCAGTACAATTAATTAAAATACAAGACTTTTGTAGCATCTTAGAATCACTTTTTTTCAAATAGAATGCTAGCTTCAAAGGCCTAATATTATGATCTTTTTATGCAGAGCATCCATGCACCCATTCCTATATACTTCTCTTTCAGGAAAATTTTGTTATTCAATTTAGTTGGTACAAATATTTTCATTGATTATCAACATCCAAGTCACTATCATTATTACCTCAACAGGATCAAATTTACCTCCTCTATACTTGACTAAGTGACCTTTCAATGTAAGACTGAACATTTTCCCACTCTCCCAATCCTCAATATTTTAAACACAAAATAGTTAATCAACCCAAATACTAATCACACTTCAATAGGATTCTCACTATAAAACCCAATGTATTCATTCACTATCCTTATCAATCTTGTCTACATACACCTTCCTCTAGCACCCTACACTAGAAAACTCTTTCCTTGTTTCTCCTGAAAAACCCCTGTCATATCCCTCAATTTCCTAAACCACCATGCAACCCTCATCATTAATTTTCTAAGGCTCCAAAAATGCCTAAAATTTAAACAAACTAGACTATATTTTATAATACTATTGCCTTTATGTTGTCTATAGAAAGGTTATTCTTTCTTGGCCATTACTTTTTATCCTTTGGATTTATAATTCTTACAACCTATTGGAGTTCTCTCATTGTTTCCTCCAATACCTATTGATAGTTTCAATTATAAATTTCCAACCCATAACTTTATTTAATATTCCTTGATGTTGAAACAAGTGTATATGAGCAATGTTAGTATGCTAATAGAAACCAAATTTAAATAAAGCTTCTACAAACTAAACAAAATTCATAAACTTCAAGATAGACTAAGATGAACTCTCAATTGAGAATATGAGCCATTAATGGGCTCTCTCAATGAGAAGCTCTCTTGTTGAGTAGCTTTGTCTAAATAGATAGGATGTATGCTCAATATGCTTCCAAAGGCTTCAATGGATGATTGTGGATTTTTGGTGTGGATAGATGGCTTTAGTATGGATTTGGCTCTCAAAATAGCATTATAACTTTACTTCATGGATTGTGTTATTTTGCAAAGGGGAAGGATCCAATTTATAGGCAAGAGGCTTGAGGGATTGAGGGCTAAGATGCAAGGATGGGAAAAAGCTCATGGAGGGCTTAGATTGCATGAGAGGAGAGCACATGGATTGTGCTTCCTTACAACCAATCAAGGAGTGACACATGTCACATGGTGAGAGGATGGAGGAAAGGGAAAGGATGAGTCAACAAAGGAGGCTCAAGGGATAAAATCTTCATAAAGACCCTCATAATGACTTGTAAGAGCAATAAAAGGGCTTGTAAGAGTCATTTATGACCTAGTGGACTTCATAAAGTTTTATGGTTGAGATATTTTGAGGGTGATGAGAGCAATTTCGACTTGGACTTGATTAGGAAATTTTTAAGCTTGTTTAGGCTTGTGCAAATGATTAGAGGATGTATTAGGATGGTTTAGGATTAGCTTAGGGATAGGCAAGTGGATGGCATTTAATGAGGGTGGGTGAAGGAGGAGATATTTGTTAACTTTGGCTTGGGTTAGTAAGTTTTAACCCATGTTTAGGGAATGTGACAAGGTTAGGAGGGGATTAGGATTAGGTTTAAAGACATCTTCTAGAAGAGTCTAGATTTTGGATGAGGATAAAGACTTTCTAGAATAGTCTAGAATTTCCTAGGATGAGGATGAAGACTTTCTAGAAGAGTCTAGAACTTCTTAGGATGAGGATAAATTAGATTTTTAGGAAATAAATAAAGTTTTATTTATTTCAAGGGTTTGGGTTCAGGAGATATTTATTAAAACTTTTTTAATAAACATGAGGATTAATATTTAATCTTAATTAAATATTTTGAGTTGGGATTAGGGGTAGGAAATGAAGGGATTAGCTTTTAATCGAAATTAAAGAAGGATTAGAAGATTTTGGAAGAGGTTATTGGTCATAAGGAAATTGGCCAAGTTTTGGGCAAAATTTTTAATTTATTTTAGGATTTTTGGTCAATTTATTAATTAAATAATTAATAAATAAAGAAATAATGTTTAAATAAGATTTAAACATTTTTGGAAAGGATTCCTTAATTAAATAATTTTAATTAAGATAAAGGGATTTAATGGCATAAAAATTAATTAATTAATTAAATAATTAATTAATTAATAAATGATGATGTCATTAGAACTTTTTTAGAAAATAAAAATACTTTATTTTCTAAAGGTTTTTAGGTGTCTACATTTTGCCCCTCTTTGATGTGATGCCACAAGTGGCATGGCATCAAAGATAAGAAAATAAGATGCCCAAGGCTAGAGCAGAAGAGGAGAGAATGGACTGTGAGATGCCCCCTCAAGAAGGCAGCGGGGAGAGAAAGTGAGGCTCGATGGCTTCTTGAAATGTACAAGAATCTCAGATGAGCAAGGAAACTCAGATTGGCAAAGAGAAGGGGCTAAATTAGCTCAAACTCTCACTATGGGAGAATGATAAAGGAGAATCAGATGCACAAGAGGAAGCAAGCTTAAGACTTTAGGGAAGGTGGAGGATGAAGGAGCAGAGCGCTATAAAAAGGAATCCAGGATAGGGAGATGGATGAGGGGATTATAAAGCTGATGCAACAGGATTTCAAAGAGTCAGATTGGTGGAAGATGGGTTTCGGAGATCCCTAGGACTAGGATTGTGGATCTCGAAAGATGAGGCTTGGTGGATTGATTTGGATTGGTGGATCCCTAAGACTAGGATTGTGGATCCCTAAAGCTAAGAGTGATGAGTGATTCAAAGAGATACTGATGCATAAGCTGGGGTAGGAGAGACGGATGCTGGATATGGATGGGGGATAATGGAGATGAAGGAAAACCATTGAAGCTTTTTGAGCGGGGGGATACTTCAAAGAGAAGTACCACCATGTAGTTGAGCACTAGATTTGCTATAGGACTATTGGTTAATTGCCAAGGTTACCAAGAACATCAAGGCCTGTTCACCAACTGTCCAGAGGATTGACAAACTAACTCAAAACAAACACGCAAGGATTGCCCCAACATCACACATGAATCCTAGAGGAAGCAGCGTGGAAATGACATTGGAGAACCCACAAGTAGAAAAGAAAACCAAATGAAAGACCTGATTAAGACCTTACGCTCTAATTGCCCCATTCACAGCATACCATGATATGGAAGATCGTGGCAACCTTGAGGAGGGAACAAGGAGATTGCTTGGAAAAGATACTTCAAGACCCAAAAGGGAAGATCCCAAATCAAAAGAAAGTGAAAATCCAAAAGAGAACCGTTTGCCAACGAGATGGGTAGGACGAGGTACTAATGGACCAAGATCAGACATGAGGAAAGCTATATCCTGCAAGGACCTATCAAAGAGCACCTAAGCTGGTGGATTTGGATGAGTGATGCGTCTGGCAAGCTGAACTAAGAAAGATAACACTTTGGTGACAGGAAATCTAGCTAAAGGATGCGTTGGAATAGCTAACCAAGAGTTGTGCGATGTGTGCAAGATGTTGATCAAGGACGAATTGACACGAAAGCTAGATAGATACAATGGTACTAAGCTAAAGCGGATGTACAAGCTGACGGACCAAGATATTTACAAGCTAAAGCTAACCAAGATAGTTACAAGAAGGCAAAAGCTCAAGATGATAGGATAGCGGGATGGTTTGATGTTGTGCAAGATGTGAAAGCTAAGGGTGGGGTGATAACAAAATATATGGATTTGGCAGGATGCATCCAATGATGATGAGAGATTTTGTGACCAAGGATAGCTAGAAGAGCAGGATGAGATGGCTGGATAGGATGGTAGATAGCTAGGATTATGATGGATATAAAGAGATGACATTGGGTTTGCATGAGGATAGCCTAGAGCTAGATACCAATGACAAGGGAGGATGGACAAGACAAGATCTCCAAGGAATATAGTGCCCCCAATTAGAAGATAACATGCGGAAGGAGGTCTTACGATGGATGTGATAGGATTGAAGCTAAGATGGAAAAAGCTGAAGGGGTTAGGGAGATGGATGATAGCTAAGATGATTGGCTGAAGCTACATAAGATTAGTGGATGGTGTGAGATGGAAGCTAGAGGATGGAGGATGGGTGGATAGATTGGAAGATGGAGTTGGATGTCAAGAGATGACCAAAAGCATGAGGGTGATAGGCTAAGCTGGGGATGGCGGGATTACGCATGATGCTTGTTTGCCAAGTTTTCATCATGGTACTTGTCCAAGGTGCTTGAATTGCCAAGTTTTCACCAGTGGACGCTTTATTTTTCTTTTCTTTTTTGACTTTTTGACTTTGGACTTAGCTGGAATGATTTTGGCTTTCTTCAGCTATTTTGGCTTTTTTGGGATTTTTCACTGGCTGTTGGAATGTTCAATTTTGTTGCTAGCTGTTGGTACACCAGATGTGTGATTTATGCAATAGATCGGATTAGATGGGATTGATGGTAGGAGATGGAGGGATGAAAAGGTTGGAAAGGAGCATGATATGGGGATTCTTGCAAGAGCAACATTGGCACATGTTGGGACGGGTGTGAAAAGAGCATATGGGGGATAGATGGTAGATGCGGGCGTGATGGAGGATTTGTGGAAGCGTGCTTGGGGATATAGGCACCCAAGATGGAGTTAGGAGATGGGGGACATGAGTCATTGGATGGGGGATTAGCAATGGTGGATGCCATTATGCATTGGGTTTCAACTTTTTTCTTTGGGATCCACATGGTTTTGGTTTTTCTTTTCATAGGCGTTTGCATTATTTTGCATTCTTTGATTGGATTTTTCCTTTTTGGAGTATGTCTTTTAGAATAGACATATGATTGCCTAGGATGTGGATTTTTAGCTTTATGCATTTTGAAGTTGGCATTCACATTGCTATGGTAAGCTTTGGGAAGATGGTTAGGAGAAGCTTTGTGAGATGGAGAGGATATGAAAGAGCATGTACGGGGATGATGATGGATGATGTGCCCTGATATGTGCCTTTGTTGATCTTGCATAGGAATGGATGGAATAGGATTTTTATGATGGCTGATAGGAGGATGGAGGATGGTAGATTTTCGGACATAGGGACCCAAAATGGATTTAGCGGATGAAGGGGGGATATGGTAGGTTGTTTTGGGTTGCAAAGATGGTGGAGGGGGGATGACATAAGATTTCTTGAAGGAGTGATGGGAGGCTGGCATGGTGGGCTTGGAGATAGGCTTGGTTTGGGGGTGTGGTGTACCAACACCTTTAGATGGTGAGCCTTTGGATACATATCCAAGACCATGAAATCCTAGATTTTTTTGTGCAATAATAGGCTCTCTGATTCCTTGCTCTTGTGGTCCTAAACCTTGACCTTGATAATGCCATCGATTGAGCATTTGAACAAGCTGAGGAAACTTTTTGCTTGCAGAAAATGGTAGAAGTGATTTATTAGGTGTATTGCAATGGGGAGATATTGTTCTTAATTCTTCTGCTGAGAGAGGGCCACCATGGATGAATGTAAGTGAACCAAGAGGGTAGATTATAGATGGTGGAATAGCTTGGATAGGTGGTAAGATGGAAGGATGGAGCGGGGGAGATGGAAGGATAGGATCTTGATGTAGCTGGTGGGATGACAAGATATCTTGTAGTGGAGGAGATATGGCTTGAGGTTTTGGAGATGGAGGAGATGGTGACTGCAGTATGGATGGAAGACATGGTACGATGATATCTTCATTTATGCGTTGGGGGATGTCAACATGCTTTTGGGTAGGATCTTGATAGGATTGGTTTGGAGTGGATGGTGCGATAGGAGGTGAAGGGATGGATTCTTCAAAGGCAGCGGATGGATAGATGGGGGATTCAGTAGTGGAGATGGGTGAGTAGAAGATGAATGCATAAGGGTCATTACGAGAGATTTGGGAAATGCTTGGAGGCGATGTGGATAGGATTTGGAGGGATTTGATAGGTGGTGGGATTTTGATGCTTGCGGGAAGTGGAAGGATTTTAAGCAATTTGATGGATGGTATGGGGATGATAGATATGGGAGATGGAGGTGATATTATAGATGGGGAAGCTTCATCACTGACTACTTCACATGGTTGGATTAGATGACATGGCTTATCGACTGTTGGAGGCAACTTTTCTTGTATTTCCTCTAGGAGATTCCTTGGAGACTCGTGTGTCGAAGGTGGAGGTGGATTGACAGGAATAGCTAGTGTGATGGGGGTGGAAGATTGGAAGCTTGGTTGATAGGGTGATGGAGGGGAAGCTGGAATATCATATGGCATGACTAGATAGTTTGGAATAACTCTTGGATTTTGGTGGATGCTTGGGGGAATGTTTTTAAGGCTTTCAATATACCCATCATAGTCAACAAGATTTTCATCATCATTGGAATAGGAGGTGGTGGGAGCAAGGACAATGCGACCAAACACATCATGATAGGATTGGTACTTCATGCTTTGATGATGAGTTTGATGGGGATGGGGTCTTGCGTATGGATGAACACGAAAGCTCATGGTTGGATTTGGGTTAAGCACAGATTTTGGATTGGCTGATGAAAGATTTCCTAGGGAGAGTCAAAGTTGCATGATAGACCTAAGGAGGATTGGCTGGAGATTTTTGGCTTTCCTGTGGATGGAAGACTTCAAGGGCATGCTGTCAAAAAGTGAGATTTTTGCTTTCCTATGTGCTGGATTTGGTGGTGGTTGTGTCAACTGGACGATACACTAATGATCCTATGAGCATGACACAAGATTGACCACTTGTGGATCCCAACCTTTAGCTCAAGGTGATGAGAGATGCAAGTGACAAAGCTAGATTACCCTAGACAATGCTCTGTCAGAGGGATAACCTTGGTGAGATTGGTTGATTGGTAGGATTTATTGGATATCAAACTTTGGCAGAGTAACAACAACTCTTTAAAGGCTTGGGTGATTTTGGATTGGGTTGCTAGCTGGCTGGGGGGATGATTTGGATGGACTTTGGATTTTGGATTGTTCTAAGGCAAAGAACTAGATAGATTCGGTTGCAGCGGGGGAGCTTGGATGATTTTTTGATAAGGCAGTGACTACGCTAAGTATGCCTTGAGCTAGGAGATTTCTGCTTTTTTGGCATTTTGACCAAAGTTGGCAAACATTCATTCAAAAGCTATGAACAAATAAGCAGACAAAATTTTTGAGCAAGCACGTCAAACACACCAACATCCTAGGAAGCTTTCTATAAGGATGAAATTTGTTATAGCTAGGGAGTCCTCGATATACGCAAGGTACGTGAGGCCCAAATCCGTAGATGAAACCAAAAAGATGTCACACAGCCGAGAGGAGCGGTAACCCACTTCTCTTGTTTCACTTCTCAAGGGTATAAAGTTCCTTGAGGCTTAGCCCGAGTGACAAAATTTTGATCCCAAGAGAGGTGTCTTTGGATTCACCTCCCGATCTTTATACTCCGCCGAAATGCTCGAGTTGAGGTCGTCCCAAGGAGTGATGAAATCCCCAAGCAGGCCTCCTAAAAAGCTAAGACAAGATTTTGGATCCTAATCTTATGCACCCAAGATGGCCTCGAAAGACGACAAGGGGAGAGAAGACTTGGATGATCTTGGGCTAAAAAACACATTTGTTCTTTTACCAACTGACGCTTAAGTTTTCTGATCTAGACTTTGCAAGCACTCATGTTTAAGATACAATGTTTATTCCAACTTGAAGCACCAACAAAAGTAAATCGATCGAAGAATGAAAACAATAAAAAGAGTTAGGGTCAACAAAAGCAAACTCGCGCGCCCAGAGGCCCTCCACGTCAAGTATCGATTAATTTTCTTTAAGGCATTCAAGATTGAGTGTGAGTTTGTTTTAAGCCCAAAACAAAAGTGTGTGAGATTCGATTTCAAGCGCGCGCCCGGAGGCTCTCCACGTCAGTTGTTGTTCAATTTTAGTGCCCAAACTTGAAGTGTGATCGATTGAATCTAGAGTTTTGATCATTTAAGAATTTTGATAAAGTTAAAGCAAAAATTCAAAGACCAAGTGAGTGAGTTAGATTGTGCAACATTTAACACCTTTTTCAAGTAGACCCATCCCCATAAATGGCGCTGAGATTGCAACCAATGGTTAATATTTGATGGGTGATTAGAAAAGAGGTGAGTCCAAGGAACTACTCTATTTGATTTTTGCAAATTTGTATTTTAACTTAACAAGGTTTCTTAAATGTCCAAAAATCAAACTTTACCTAGATTGCATGTGGAAAAGAGATTTGTTTTGTTCAATTTTTAGAAGCTCCAAATGAAGTGTTTGATATTGCAATAGTTAATTGATCCTTAGAATTCAAGATTGGATTTGTTGTTTTAACCATGCATTCAAGAAAAATTTGATTTTAATCCATGGCATTCAAGAGTGATTTTAGCAACATGCATTCAAAGAAAAGTGGTTAAACATTCAAGTGTTTTCTTTTGAGCATTCAAGATTGAGATTTTGTGTGTTGTTTTAAGAACTTTGAAGTGCTTTGTTTTAACCTTAGATCATTCAAGATTGTTTTGGACTCAAAAGTGAAAATGACTCTTTGGACTTTGCTTTTCATTCAAGATTTTGTGTTCTAGTTTGCATGTTTTAAGCCCAAAAATGATATTCCTAGATTGTTTTGATGCATGAAAAACCTAAGAAACATTCAAGATTTTGCAACAAGACATTTGTTTGGAACAAATAACAAAGCTTTTTAGGACAATTTTGGAAACCATTTAGGACTCTTAGTTTTCATGAGATTTTTTAAAAGAACTTTAGTGTGCACTTAGTGTTGATTTTGAACCTTTTGAAATGGAAACTTCAAGTTCTTTTTAAATTCCCAAAAATGAAGTGTTCCTAATTTTGCATGAATGCATCTAAAACCTTGATGTTGCAAGGATGCAAATGATTAGATTGGTTTAGTTTCACTTGTTAAAAGATTTTTTCTTTTTTGCAAATTTTTAATTTTTCAATGAATTTAAGTATGATTTGCGGGTTCACTTTAAGCACTAAAAAGAAGTGTGTATGATTTTGCTTCCTTAAAAAAAAATGGCCAAGATCTCCCACAAGAAGAAGAAGAAGAAGTAGATGGAATAAGAAGAATATAGACAAGAAGAGGAAGAAGAATTTCAAGGTCTTTGTCCACCTATAAGCTTGAAAAATCTGCAAACACTATGAGATAGATTATGAGTTCCTTTGTCTTCTTCATGCTCATGTGGACCTACAAAACCAATTTATACAATCCTACCAATCACAAAGACAAGAAAAATTAGCCAAAATCAGCAAATAACATACAAAAATTGACTACAAAAGCTAATATAGATGACCCATGCGGGGTCCCACCGGGCGTGCCAAAATGTATATGAGCAATGTTAGTATGCTAATAGAAACCAAATTTAAATAAAGCTTCTACAAACTAAAAAAAATTAATAAACTTCAAGATAGACTAAGATGAACTCTCAATTGAGAATATGAGCCATTAATGGGCTCTCTCAATGAGAAGCTCTCTTGTTGAGTAGCTTTGTCTAAATAGATAGGATGTATGCTCAATATGCTTCCAAAGGCTTCAATGGATGATTGTGGATTTTTGGTGTGGATAGATGCCTTTAGTATGGATTTGGCTCTCAAAATAGCATTATAACTTTACTTCATGGATTGTGTTATTTTGCAAAGGGGAAGGATCCAATTTATAGGCAAGAGGCTTGAGGGATTGAAGGCTAAGATGCAAGGATGGGAAAAAGCTCATGGAGGGCTTAGATTGCATGAGAGGAGAGCACATGGATTGTGCTTCCTTACAACCAATCAAGGAGTGACACATGTCACATGGTGAGAGGATGGAGGAAAGGGAAAGGATGAGTCAACAAAGGAGGCTCAAGGGATAAAATCTTCATAAAGACCCTCATAATGACTTGTAAGAGCAATAAAAGGGCTTGTAAGAGTCATTTATGACCTAGTGGACTTCATAAAGTTTTATGGTTGAGATATTTTGAGGGTGATGAGAGCAATTTCGACTTGGACTTGATTAGGAAATTTTTAAGCTTGTTTAGGCTTGTGCAAATGATTAGAGGATGGATAAGGATGGTTTAGGATTAGCTCAGGGATAGGCAAGTGGATGGCATTTAATGAGGGTGGGTGAAGGAGGAGATATTTGTTAACTTTGGCTTGGGTTAGTAAGTTTTAACCCATGTTTAGGGAATGTGACAAGGTTAGGAGGGGATTAGGATTAGGGTTAAAGACATCTTCTAGAAGAGTCTAGATTTTGGATGAGGATAAAGACTTTCTAGAATAGTCTAGAATTTCCTAGGATGAGGATGAAGACTTTCTAGAAGAGTCTAGAACTTCTTAGGATGAGGATAAATTAGATTTTTAGGAAATAAATAAAGTTTTATTTATTTCAAGGGTTTGGGTTCAGGAGATATTTATTAAAACTTTTTTAATAAACATGAGGATTAATATTTAATCTTAATTAAATATTTTGAGTTGGGATTAGGGGTAGGAAATGAAGGGATTAGCCTTTAATCGAAATTAAAGAAGGATTAGAAGATTTTGGAAGAGGTTATTGGTCATAAGGAAATTGGCCAAGTTTTGGGCAAAATTTTTTATTTATTTTAGGATTTTTGGTCAATTTATTAATTAAATAATTAATAAATAAAGAAATAATGTTTAAATAAGATTTAAACATTTTTGGAAAGGATTCCTTAATTAAATAATTTTAATTAAGATAAAGGGATTTAATGGAATAAAAATTAATTAATTAATTAATAAATGATGATGTCATCAGAACTTTTTCAGAAAATAAAAATACTTTATTTTCTAAAGGTTTTTAGGTGTCTACAAGAAGAACTTATTGGTTTTTTATATAGAACTGTACACAACTAACTACAAATTTTCAATTCAACAACATTTCCCCAATCAATCCAATGACATCCTCCAAAATTTGTATCAAAAACATATCCAAGGATAAATAAAATATAATGTTTCAGTTTTGAGACATGTCTCACACACAACATTTAGTTTTTTGTTGACAATCACACATTCACCTTTGACAATACTATATTTCATCATTCAAAAAAATCATGTGACCTCGAATATGGATCTCTACAATCTTGGTGGATTATAATACATGATTTATACCATCATACAACCAATTTTGGGGACTTATTACATGTTAAAACTCTATAAAATTATATTTGATTGATCTGTTGTTTTCTCTAGGTGAGGATTTGACAAATAAATAAATATACATGGGTGAAAGTACAAAGTTGTGTAACCTTTCAGGTTGACTTATCACGAAAAAATTTGAGTATTTCTGTTTGAAAAAATATATATATTAATCATATCCTCTAGATAAATTCATTCTAGCTAAGTTATATATGGTTGCACACTTTTCCAATTGGAAATGCCAATTAAATACATGTTTTATACTAGTTTGTATCCAATTACTAAAAACCTAAAATTATTTCAGAAAAGTTGTGTTTCAATAACTCTTACTATTTTTTATGATATTTTTTTAATAATACGTAAACACCGTTTTATAGAGCTCAAAGTCAAGAATATTCTCATATAAAGCTTATAGTGTTTTAATTAGATATAGTATATTTTAATTAAAAAAATTTACAACCACATATTTTAACACTCGAAAAGATGTTACTTTTGAGAAAGAAAATATAATTATATCATATCAAACAAATGAAAAAAACATATGATGTTTTAGAGGAGAGAGTCCTATTCTAAGATGTAAAATTTTTCTCTTGGTTAGAATAGATTTGATTTGAATAATGTGGTGGGAGATGAAAACTATAGATCTAAGGTGAGTTGAGATTTCAATCCTTATAAAAGAGGAAACATAGGTCTAAAGCCTTTTTTTTTTATTGTTCTAGATATATATGTTATCTATAACATAGTCCGAGATGAAAGGGAAACAAGTTTATTTTCATATAGTTTTGTGGTGGGAACTAGACCCCTAATTTTCAGCATTTGTCAGCACCTAAAAATTTATCTATAAAAAATTAATAAAATATATCAATCCTTATTCCAAATAATTATTAAAAATTATAATCTTAAACTTCATCCATTTCTACACATTTCATTAGTTATTTCATTTCTAAATTCAAAATAATAATACATATTATTGAAGCTAAACAATTATATTTTTGTTAGCCTCCTTTACAAAAGGGTGACACAGGTTTGTGCTTTTACCCACACTTATAACATTGCTAAAAGTGAATGAAATAAAATGCTTCTAAAGCCAAAACATTATGGACTAGTACCTTAATGTGTCATACACATGTATAGATAAATTATAGGAATCCAATAATGAAATAAACACTAGAACCTACAATGTAGTGCCTCTTCAATTTGATTTCTATAAGTTATCCTAATGGATACAACCCTGTTGATCTCTCCTTGTGAAATGAACATGATTGGGGCCATGAGTTGTCCACACCCTTGAGGTGATTATTTTTATGTTATTGTATCATTTGCTTTGATCATGCATATGGCTGATTTATCACATTATGATGTGTTAGATGGATTCACTAAGGTTTATGCTAGTCATTACCAAGATTGATGTGGTATCATGATGTTGTTCTATGATTACCTTGAGATGTGTGTAGAGATTGCACTGTGTATTATTATCCTACTACACTAGACTAGGTTCCTATAGCAATGACGAGTTATGTATTTGATAATGTTCACCTATATATTTTAAGTGCCTTTTATACTATTTAAAAAACTATTACTAAATGCTTAAATTATTAGAAATGAATTATCCATGTTAGATTTATTGGTTGTGTGCTACAAATATTTACCTTGTTCATTTTAGTAATTTATGCAAAATGGGTTATTTAAGTAAATATTTTTAATGTGATTTAATGCATTTATCACTTTGGCTATATTATTATATGAAATTTCACTTGATCATGTGGTTTAGTGTGGAGCTTTATGTCCCTGGCAGTAGCACATGGAGTTAGTGATTCAACTATTCATATTTAGCCAATGTCATCCTTGTATGGTCAAAATATCCTATTTAATTGATTAAATTAAACCCTTTGGTGCTTTAATAAATCTGAATCATTTTCATTATGTGATTACATCTATGAACATGCTTGTGCATTTAGAGTTTCACAACGCTTGTGAAAGTAATTAAGGAATTTTGTAATTGTTTGTTTAAGGGAATTTTGAGCTTTATTTAATTTAATTTAATTCTTTACAGCTTTACTCATAAGGGAACCTTAATGACTAAAACAACCATCACTTTATGAGTAGTGAGTTCGTAGTTCAAAGGTATAAAGATAGAATAGTGGCTACATAATGCAAAAATGTTAAAAATCTAATTATACAATGTATCTAATATGATCTCTAGTGTTTCATAGTATTTGACTTATATAATTCTAAACTGGAAGTAGATTTTAAGACAAACTATTCTGATACAGACTGAAGACTAGAAGTAGACTTTAAGATAGACTATTATGATACACTGGACTAGGTTCCTATAGCAATGACAAGTCATGTATTTGATAATGTTCACTTATATAATTTAAGTGCCTTTTATACTATTTAAAAAACCATTACTAAATGCTTAAATTATTAGAAATGAATTATCCATGTTAGATTTATTGGTTGTGTGCTACAAATATTTACCTTGTTCATTTTAGTAATTTATGCAAAATGGGTTATTTAAATAAATGTTTTTAATGTGATTTAATGCATTTATCACTTTGGCTATATTATTATATGAAATTTCACTTGATCATGTGGTTTAGTGTGCAACTTTATGTCCCTGACTTTATGTCCCTGGTAGTGGCACATGGAGTTAGTGATTCAACTGTTCATATTTAGCCAATGTCATCCTTGTATGGTCAACATATCCTATTTAATTGATTAGATTAAACCCTTTGGTGCTTTAATAAATCCGAATTGTTTTCATTATGTGATTACACCTGTGAGCATGTTTGTGCATTTGGAGGTTCACAATGGTTGTGAAAGTAATTAAAGAATTTTGTGATTGTTTGTTTAAGGAAATTTTGAGCTTTATTTTATTTTATTTAATTCTCTATAGCTTTACTCATAGGGGAACCTTAATGACTGAAACAACCATCACTTTTATGCCTAAAAGAATAGAATATCTACACACTAATTTGCACAGTTGGGATGTAAGAGCCCATTAGTTTATGATCCTTGATTGGGAATTAAAAACCAATATTGTATCTAGATTAATAAATATGATTTCTAGTTACCCATTTTCATAAGGTAATGATAAAGAATTCGATCATATGCCCTTTATTTTTTATAAATTATTCTATTGATCTAATTTTTGCAATTTGTGTCATTCATGGAACAAGGACATATAGAAAGGTTTGCGAACAATGTGGGTTTGTTGATAGATTTAATTGTACAATGCATTGTTTATATATAAATACCAATTATGTATGTCAGTGACAGCATGGCTAGACTATGATAATTTCATGGTAAAAGAAAATTTGAAAGGCTTTACATTAAGTATTCATGTTATGATGATGTTATGAATTGTATTCACTGGAAGAATTTTAAATCCACACACATAATCCATCACATGCCCTTTATTTTTTATATTGCTAGCATGAAAGAAGTAGTATTTGAATTAGATCTCTATGCTTGACTCTTCTTTCTTTCTTTTTATATTATTTATTTTGCACTTCACACAACTATCAGGATAGCAAGACAAGTTGAGGAAAATACTTCTCAAACCTTTAGCCAATCTAGTTAAAGTAATTATTTTCACCTTGACATTAGCTAGATTAGGCACATTGATGCTCTAGCCACGATATCTTCCTATACTACATGTCTTTGAGTACCAAATAACCTTTCAGATGACACAATTTGTGCAAAATCATCAAGTAATCATCTTGTCATGGTTTCAACAACATCTATTTTTTACATGACTATATACACAATGAGATCATTTTATCAATTTTTTAATTTAATTCTGAAATAGTTCTATTTTTATTTTTCAGTGCCAATAGTTCACATATCTTCTTTTCTATTCTCAATTGATATAATACATTTTGATTTGGTGTTTGTATTTTTTTTAATACTAACAAGAGTCACATGGTAGAATCTGCCTAATATGTGACTAATTCAAAGTATCTTTTAAATACACCAATACTGAGCACAAAATCATATTTAAACAAAGAAATAAATGAGTCTCTTCTTGACAATATATCTAGTTCTATGAAATGTCTTTTTTGGCTGATGGAATACTTGAATTTTAGGCATGAAAATATTATACACTTTGCTACATTAACATTCAAGGACTCCAACGCTTGATGATAAATACATTAATTTTGTCATTGCCATCTTATTCACTGTTAGCAACAAGGACTTAAATTTTGTCTCTAAGGAGACTCCACATTTCCTCAATTATAAAAATCTTAATCTTCATTCTTAGTTTTGGGTCATTTAGTGCATTTTTTCTGCAAATAAAAGAAATGAAAAATTCAACCAAAGCTCTAGGTTTCCAAAATCAATCCTATTAACAACTCCCTTTTTCTAAAGAAATTTTATGGACATTTTGGAGTTCAAATTTCATGATCATGAGAGTTTAATGAAATCTTGTTAGGTTATCTAAGTATGATTTTAGACTCCAACTAGAAAACATAGCCATAGCCAAACATATGGGGTAGACAAGAAAACATATGTATGTAAACAGGGCTACAAAGCAGTACCAAAAAAATAATAAATCCATGGCCAAACAGATGAGGCATAAAATGAATAAAAATGTATAAAATCACAGGCTTGCCAGGTCTGAGCAACACCAAATGGATGATAAAAATAAGAGATCTAATATACTAGGCAATGAAAATCAGAAATAAACACTGAATTAAGAACATATTTTATTCATAAAACTGATTTCATACAACCTATGCAATGGCCTCTATATATAGAGAGCCTATGAGATGAGGGCATTAATAGAAGATGTTTCTAGAGGCTAAGATGATAAGGTTGTATGACCTACTATCAAGGACAACATCCATATCTATTAGCAACACAATAGGAAATGTGTGACAAATAGACAATTCAGTTATAATAGACTGGGTGTATTTGTTGACTATTTCTAACATCCTCCCTTAATTTCTACCACTAATGCTAATGTGTGGAAGAAATTACAATAAAAAAATATAGATAGGATAGGTCCCGACATTCAGCCTTGTTAGGTACCTATTTACAACAAAAGAAAGAGAGGGGAACATGACATGACTATCCCGCCTTAATGTTCACCTCAATCATGTCGAGCATGCCTCGTAGTTTCAAAAATTTGGCCTCAAGCATACTCTTAGTAAATATATCTGTTGCTTGGTCTTCACTTGGACAAAAGAGAAGATTAACAAAATTTGCTTGAACAAGATCCTGAATATAGTGAACATCAATCTCAATGTGTTTTGTTTTAGCATGAAAAATAGGATTATTTGCAACTTGGAGAGCACTTTGATTATCACAATACAAAGGAGTAGCTGAACTTTGTGCAAAACCAAGCTCAAATAAAAGGTTGCGAATCCAAACTACTTCCTTTCCAGCTTCTTTTGTTGCTCTATATTCAGCTTCACATGAGGACAATGATGTAGTAGTTTGTTTCTTGCTGCTCCATGTAATTGGACCTGACCTAAGCTGAGAAATATAACCACCAATAGATTTTCTATCATCTATGTCACCTCCCCAGTCTAAATCTGTGAAGCCAGTCAAAGAAATTGAAGACTTGTAACTATAATGAATGCCATAGTAAATGGTGCCACAAATGTATCGTAAAATTCTTTTGGCAGCCAACCAATGAGTTTCTTTTGGTTCCTGCATAAATCTAGACACCAAATTGACTGCAAAACAAATGTCTGGTCTAGACCGTGTTAGATAAACCAAGCTACCAACAAGCTGTCTATATAAAGTAGCATCCACCTTCTTGGAAATACATTCTCTAGTAACCTTAATTCAAGATTGAAAAGGAGTAGGGGCTGGCTTACATTCAAGCATGTTAAATTTATCTAAAAGATCCAAAGCATATTTTTCTTGAGAGATAAATAACCCATCATGAAGTCTACTAATTTGCAAGCCAAGAAAATAATTCAGTTCACCCAAATCACTCATATGAAATGCCCCTTTAAGATCTGATTTGAAATCACTAATTAGCCCAATATTTGGTCCAGCTATGAGTGAATCATCCACATAAACTGCAACAAGAATAATTTCATTTTGCACTTTCTTCACATAAAGATTTGGATCTGATTTGCATTTTTGAAACCCATGAAGCTGAAAATGCCTATCAATCTTCTCATTCCATGCTCTTGGTGCTTGTTTAAGCCCATAAAGTGACCTCTTTAATCTACAAACAAGATTAGGATGTTGCTGATCTACAAAACCCGGTGGTTGATTCATATATATTTCTTTATATAAATCTCCATTTAAGAAAGAATTTTTTACATCCATTTGATGAATATGCCACCCAAGACTTGCAGCGAAAGAAAGAATAATTCTAACTGTATTCATTTTAATGATAGGAGCAAAAGTTTCTTCATAATCAACACCCTCTTTTTTATTAAATCCCTTAGCAACCAATCTAGCTTTAAATATTTCTATAGCACCATCTAATTTAAATTTTGTTTTATAAATCTATTTACAACCAATGAAATTCTTACCTTTGGGAAGTTGCACAAGTTCCCAAGTTTTATTTTTCACCAAAGCATCATATTCTTCTTCCATAGCTTGCTCCCATTCTTTCTTCCCTCTAGCTTCCTCATATGATCTTGGGTCATTTACTTGTAATACTTTGGCCATGAGAGCACTACCATTCCTCCCTTGGATCTTTGAGCCTTGCCTATATATTTCTTCAACACTCCTTGTCTTTTGGCTAGCTAAAAAGTTATCTTCTTCATCATTACTACCTGTAGAAAATGTCTGATTACAGGTATTAGTTGTGTTGTTTTCATTAGTATTTTCATCATTTGTAGAAGTGCACAACTCATCCTCATCAATGTAGTCTCCATTTCCTCCTAAAATATCTGAAAAATGAGAAGCATTTGTTGTTGTAGAGTAAGAAGGAGTGGCTATAAGTTGTGAATGCTCATCAAACTTCACATCTCTACTAACAAAGACCTTGTTTGTTGTCAAATAATATAACTTATAAGCCTTTGATTCTTCACTATAACCCATAAACAAACACTTATGACTCTTTGGTTCTAACTTTTCCCTTTGTGCATTAGGAATGTGTGAACAAGCAATACACCCAAATACTTTAAAATATCCAATGTGAGGTTTCTTACCACTCCATGCTTCTTCAGGGGTGATATTTGTGAGATTTTTGGTGGGGATTCTATTTATAATATGTGCAGTACAAGAAATAGCCAAACCCCAAAATTTATTATGCAAACTTTTAAAATGCAACATACAATGAGCCATTTCTAAAAGAGTTCTATTCATTCATTCAGCCACCCCATTTTTTTGAGGAGTATAAGGAACTATTCTTTGCACCTTAATACCGTAATTTTCACAAAATGACTCAAAAGCATAATTTCAATATTCACCCCCATTATCTGTCCTTAAACATTTAATTATTTTGCCACTTTGATTTTCAACTAATGCCTTAAACTTTTGAAATACTTCAAACACTTCTTTTTTCCTTTCAAGAAAATAAACCCATACTCTCCTGCTATAATCATCAATAAAAGTGAGAAGGTACCTAGCACTTGAAAAAGAAGGATATCCTGGTTCACATAAATCACTATGAATAAGTTGCAATGGATGATTAGCTCTCCATGCTTTACCTAAATCAAAAGGATCTCGATGATGTTTCCCTAACACACAACCTTCACACACACCTTCACAAGCTGAAATTTTTGTTAATCCTCTAACCATATCCATTCTAACCATATCTTGTAATTTTCTATAATTTAAATGTCCAAGTCTAGCATGCCAATGTTGTGACATTTAATCAGTCTGAGCAATAAAAGGATGAGAGAGTGTATATTTATCATCAAGAAACTCCACAAATTTAAATAGATTCTCTTCATGATCAACTCTACCAATAGCAATTATATTGCTTGGGTCTTTTCTATCTCTAACAATAACTTGATCAACATTGACAACAAACTCATATTCAGCTTGAACTATTTTGTATACTGAAATAAGATTCACCCCCAATCCTTTAACCAATAAAACATTTTTCAAAGACCCATGTATTACATTAATAGTTCCTGTTCTTAAAATTGAAAGTTTCATTTTATTGCTAATAGAAATTTCTTGATCTGAATTCTTTCCTTCATAAAATTCAATAAAAAAAGATCTATCCCCAGTCATGTGAGATGATGCCCCCGAATCTAAAATCCATTCTTCATTAGAATCTGAAGCAAAGTATCCCCCTTTAACACTAGATTTACTTTTGGGTGTAGCAATTATCTCATTTGATTTCTCTTGCCTTTTTAAAGAGATAGCTACAAAACAATGATTATCCTTCTTTCCATCCTTAAACCTTTCTTGCTTGGGCTTATATTGCTGCCTTTCAAAATCCCTCTTCTTCAAACAAAAATTCTCCATGTGATTCTCACCTCCACAATACCTGCAAATAAAAGGCTTTCTTCCAGCTTGTTTTTCTGCACCATCATTTCTAAAAAAATGATTAGAACCTTCACGATTTTGAAATTTATTATTTCCTTTCCAATTCTTTTTTTAATCATTTCTAAAAAATTTACTTTTGGCTGTATATGCATGATTCTTCTTAATATGTCCTTCTTTAATAAGCTAAACTTCTTCATCTAAAACAGATTTGTAAAATTGATCAAAAGTTTGCTAGGGGGTATTGGGATTTAGTTGAAGAACCCTTTTCCTTGATTCCTTAAAAACTTTATATGGCTGGAGAAGCTTACTTTCAACCATTGCAATCAACTGAAAATCCTTTTTTGCATATTCAGTACCTTTTTTTTTAGCTGAGTATTTAAAAAAGTAACTTCATTGAAGTAATCAAACATTTTTTCAAAATAAGATGGATCTAAATTCATCAATTTTTCTTCTATACTAAATGTGCTAGCCATTTTTGCATCTTTATAATCTCTTTCTAAAGTCTCCCACAGCTCTATTGGGTTATCAATATCAACAAATCTTCTATTTAGATTGGGGCTCAAAGCTTTACCAATAATAACTCTAGCTTGCTCCAACGTACATTTCCACAACTCCTTTTCTTTATCAGTTTGTTGAGGTTCCCCAATTTCTTTATTTACTATCCTCCATAAAGCCTTCTCTCTTAGAGCATTCTTGACTGCAATCTTCCAATCTGCAAAACCACTTCCATCAAAGATAGGCAAAACATCATTTGAAGAACCCATGTTTGCAAAAATATCAAGTTCAAACAAATCTAGCAATACTCTAGCAGCATAACAGCCCTGCAACCAAATATTACTCCAAAAAAAATCAGCCCTACAAACAAACCATTTTCAGCAAACTATTTGCCTACAGCAAAACCCTCTAGCAATATTTCTAGCTGAATTTCTAAATTAATCTCCAGCTGAACTTGGCTAAACTTGGCTCTGATACCATGATAAAAATAAGAGATCTAATATACTAGGCAATGAAAATCAGAAATAAACACTGAATAAGAACATATTTTATTCATAAAACTGATTTCATACAACCTATGCAATGGCCTATATATATAGAGAGCCTATGAGATGAGGGCATTAATAGAAGATGTTTCTAGAGGCTAAGATGATAAGGCTGTATGACCTAGTATCAAGGACAGCATCCATATCTATTAGCAACATAATAGGAAATGTGTGACAGATAGACAATTCAGTTATAACAGCCTGGGTGTATTTGTTGACTGTTTCTAACAATGGAGAACTCATCCATAGCCAATCATATAGGGCAGCAAATTTAAAAGAATTAAGAATTCCAACACTTTGGATCTTGCTCTCAACCTTCTCATACGCCTTCCATGAAATCCTAATTACATTAGAACTAGCAGCTTACACGTCTGAGATCATATCAGATAGGTCAGAGAAGAGAATAAAGCTCCCTAGGAACTAGTCCATCCATCCTGTTTGACTATAATTAGTTCTAGAAGCTTTCCATTTGAACATGTACCTCTACCATCTTTGACGTGAAATTGGCTGCCCTAAAGCTCTTGTTGAATTGGTCATTGGTGTCGTAGCTATCTTGAATTTCTAATATTTATAAATATTACAGCTATGGCTTCAGAGTTCGATAGGGATTAAATTAATTTGATCGATTGCTTGGTCATGGATAAGACAAAAAACTATAACTTTGTGCGGATTCTATGATTTTTGGCTTTTTTTTGTGCAAGATATTATCGCTCTCCGAGACAGCCAAATCGGTCGAAACATTGTCGATCTCTCGCTCTCTCAGTCAGGAAAATCGTTGGACGTCTTTCAAATTTGGAGTTTTTTTTGTAATAGTTATCAATATGTCCAAGAGAGGTCCAATTATTACAACTCTGGTTGACGGTATTTAAAAGAGAAGCCCGGCTGATAAGTCATAAAGCTCTTGTCATTTTTCCGTCTCATTGCAGCAAAAATCACAATGACTTCTTCTCTTGAAGCCACCCTGTCTGAAGTCGAACTCCCAGTAATCGATATCTCCGTATTTCCGCAGGACTTTGATGGTGATGATCTGACCCAGTTTCGAGATCATCCCACGCTTGCCAAACTGAGAAATGCCTGCAAGGAATGGGGGTTCTTCCTACTTATCAACCATGGAGTTCCAGTGGATCTGCTGGAGGAGGCTCGGAATGTCGGCCGAGATATATTGTCCCTGCCCACAGATGTGAAAGAGAGAGCCTCAGCAACAGGTGATGTATTCGACGCTTATTTCCGGCATCTGAATTTCGAGTCCATTCGCCTTCAAGACCCAACAAATCCAGCTTCGATTGCCAAAATATATGCAAAAATATGTCCAGAAGGAAGCCCAATTTTTAGGTCTGTTGATCAACCTTTGTTTTGTTTTTTTTTTCCCTTTCCACCGTATTTCGTTTTCCTCTGCCTAATTCTGAGAACTTTTGGCAGCGAAACAATGTCAGCGTACGCTTTGTCTGTATCAAATCTTGAAAAGAAAATCACAAAGATGATCCTCGCAAGCCTAGGTCTGGATGGAAACGCTTTCTAGAACTCTCACTTTGAAAAACGGGCAGCAGTATTGCGTACAAACGGCTATCCAGCAAATAACCTATCTGTCGAACAGGAAGCGCTTACCTCCCATACAGATACGGGGTGCCTCACAATTCTTCAACAAGATGATGTTGGAGGACTTCAGATTCGATCTGAGAAGGGCGAATGGTTCAACGTCAAACCTCTTCCTCATTCATTCGTTGACAATTTGGGGGACTCCCTTAAAGTATTATATTTTCTCTCTACCCATGATACCATTTGAATTGTCTCTTTCCATTATTATGGCTGGATAAGAAATAGGGATATAATATAAATGTTTGCAGGCGTGGAGCAACGGACGTTACCGCAGCGCAGAGCATTTTTACAATGGTTGGAGAGATCGCGTTTCAATTGGATTGTTCACTTTCTTTCCAGATGAGACGGAAGTATGGGCGCCTGTTGAGCTTGTGGACAATGACAATCCAAGGCGTTACAAACCTTTTACATACTCGGACTTGCTGGAATGCCGTAAGATGGATAAGGACAATAAAGATAGAATTACTTCACTGGAACGATTCGCGGGTATATAAAGTCCTGTTGCATTCAATTCCATGTTGAATGTTTGGATCATCAACTCATTCGCTATTTAATGATATTTGATAGTGAGTATACTTAAATAAAAGAATTTCAAAATAAACTTGTAACAAGACAAGAAAATATCCACGAGTATATTCTTTCTTTTTCTTTTTGTTTTTTAAAATTATGAAAGTTAGCAGAATTAAATATGACTTAATAAATAATGGTATAGTTTGTTGTGTATAATACATGTAAGGTTCTAAGACATCTTTTATGTATAATTCTTCTTTTCTTGCTCATTCACAAGAATCAATTAAATATGATTAACAAGAGGTAATGTTGCTTTGTATAGTGATTTTTTAATAGTTTTCTTTTGATAAATTTTTAATTTAGGTTAGAAAAAAGTAAAATTTTCTAGAATGCTTCTTTAGACAAATTATTTGTTTCAAACATTATATCATTATTTTGAAAAAGCTAAACAATAGACACTTTTAAAAACTATTATAATTTCAATTGAGAATTTTTTTAAAATATATTTTTCTTTTTGTCTACGAATTTGTAGATCTTAAATGACATACATCTAAAAATTCAATGATATAGGTTATAATTCTTCTTTTCTTTGTCATTCACAAGGATTGCTTAAATATGATTAACATGAGGTAATGTTGTTCTACATAGCGATTTTTTTAATAATTTTTCTTAGATAAAAATTTAATTTTGGTTAGAAAAGAGTAAGCTACAAAGAATAATTATATTCTATCCCTACTTTTGAACAAATGTTATTAGACAAATAGATAACATGTTTTTATGACAATATTTTATTGATAAATGAGTATATATTATTAATTAATGAAGATCCTTGTCATTTTGTAATTAAACAACCAATAAAAGAATTGATAATATATTCAATAGACAATTTAATTTCAGTATGTTCTCTTAAATTTTGACAAGGAGATGGGTGATAAGAAACATTAATAACATTTTGATGAAATTATATAAGCTTATGCATAGTTGAAGGTCCTTAGTAGATAAGGGATGACTTGAAGTTTGAAAATCTATTTATCAAGATAGAGAGTCAAGAGAGGATTGTTGGACATAGAAGTAGGTCAAGTGGATATCATTGATAAATAGGGTCCTCTTCAAAGATTTTTTTTACTATTGGGACCTATATTGGTCATTAGAATAAGTAGCATTAATATGACATCATGAGCTTATAATAATTGAGCAGAAGAGGAGATAATTTGTAGTGGAACATGTGAAGTAGGTCATCATGACTCTCAATGTGGTAGAAGTGAAGATTTTTGCATCCCATACTTATTGAGTTTAATGTATCTTTCTATAAATATGAAGCCTTGTAATCCTATTCAACTTTTTATTTTTGAATACTTCTCAAATAGTATTTAGATTCTATAACTCCATTGGATTTACCTGTACTAGTTAGAAAATGTCTTGGTTCTTTCAAAAAAAGTTTGATAGCCCTATTTTTGGTGTAGCTAGTAGCTATAGTTCTCTTGTGAAATAACTATTTTGTTTTTTTGAATATGTTCAAAAGCTTTAAATATTGGAGATAATTCCAAACAATTTTGGTAGTTTGTTCTTTTTTTCCATTTATGAAAAATTATTGTTCATACAATTGTATGTATATTTTAAACATTATTAGTATAAATATAAATTTTTCTAACTAAGTCCTTCTTATAAAAAAATAGTAAAGTTTGAGCTTTATTAGTATAAACCAAAACTTCACCATTGTAGGCTCTTGGTGGATGAAATAATCAATATTAGTAGCTAAAAAAAATCATACACCATCCAATCATTTTTTGGGGAAAAAAATTTAAAAAATTAAATCTAGCAATAAATAATTTTTGCTCAATTATAGCATTAACAAAATCCTTAAGAATTCTACATATCAAATATAGAATTTACATGAAAGGATTATAATTATAGAGCTAAAATGGCTTCTCCCTAATCAATTTTTATCGTATATTTAATAGTTCCTTCATATAGTAGGTAAAGTATTGCAATCCTTTCCTTCTAACTTTTCTATTTGACTAGGTCAGGCAAAAACTTGGATTAGAAGATTTAATTATATAGAAAAAACACTTCAAAGTTTATTTACTCATGCTCATTTTGAATATTTAAAAATGCAAATTTTCTCATTTTTTGTTATATTAGGTATTGAAGAAATCCAAATTTTAATATGAAAAAACTTATAAGCTAATATTGTAATGATAACAAATATCTAAACTATTTATAAATAAAATTCTACATTTTACGAAAAATCTATAAGTTTGAAAAAGGAAATAAACAATAATATAGTAAGCTACATATTGGTTATTAAACATTTGTTTTGCAACCTTAAAAATCTCTCCCCTTAGAACTTGCGTTGTAGCGAGAAGCATGATAAGCATGCATTCATACTTTACACATGTAATGTATATAGTATGTTAAGAAAATGATGTGCTCTATGAAGTTTCAAAACGACATCACTTGTACATAATTTTCGTTTCTTTGTTTGGCCAAATGTAATCGGTATCTACCAATAATACTTTTATTATTTGGAGTCCTTTTTTTTGTAATATGTAACCTCTATAGGCAAGTGGGATGCATTGGTGCTTCCTTGTATCTTCCTCATACCCTCACTATAGGTCAAGCAAGCGGCATCGACATTATTTTTTTTTAATATTAATTTAATTATGTGGTTTCATAGTTATTTTGCCTTTCTCTTGTTTCAAAGGTGGATTTATCTGATTATTTTTATTCATAGACCAAATTCATTTTTGTTCCTTGGCATCCTTGATTTGCCTCTACATGTGTGAATTTCAATCATTTCAGAGATTTCTATTAGGATTAACCAAGTTAGATTTAAAACTATTTTTTTATGTTGAATGATTGCTTCATTCTTTTTTGATGTGGTTCAAGGAGGGACGAAAGATGATAATAAAATACTAGGGATTAAAAGTATACCCAAACAAAGGATTTCAAAAAAACTATCCTATAAGGTAGTATCACTAAATTTTTTTCTCATATTTGAAATTTGGCTAAGTTTATAGGGAACTTTGACAAAGTGGTTAATAGAGGTATTCATTTTGGAGAGCCCAACTTTGATGGAGATATACCAAATTTGAAGAGTGGAGTGCAGTCAACTAACTCAAACCCTAATCTAAACAAGGAAGGTACGGTCTCAGAGGAAAGTACGACCCTCACTTTGTCTCTAAATGATGAGATGGTTTTAAAAAATAGAAATGAACATAATAGGCTTAAAAGGTTTGTAGTTTTTTTATTTCCATGGATATTATAATTCTCCCAACTATAAAAAGACAGATATTCTGGTTAGCTTTAGCCGAATGATTCAAAAAGGGAATTTTTTTCTCTTCTTTAAAAATAAGGAGACACGAGAGAAATTTCTAAAAAGAGGAAATTATTTTGTAGGGAAAACTTTATTTAATGTTATTTTGTGGTCTCCTAAGAATATGGCTTATCATCTCCTCGCTTGTGCTTCACCTTTTTGGCTAGAGATGAAACGGGTCAATCCTAATTCTCGGCCCTTTACTCCTTTAATGTTAAAATCCATAGGGGTTATTCTACAAGTTGAAGACCCTAAGATCACTCTTCTTCATATCAATGCTAGAATATTGATTTCTTTACACCAAAATTTTGTTTTCCTCAAAATTATTTTAGTCAATTTTGACCTTGAATATTTTAGTTGGGACTTGGTAAAGTTAGGAGATCATGGGGCTTTCTTTTACTATAAAGTTGATGCACATAATAGGAAAGAATAATCCTCTTTAAGCATATTCAAAATAATTTCTCTATATCAATGCCTAATTTGGGTGATTCTCTCCACAAAGAGAACTTAGTTAATAAGAATATAAATAATTTTTCTAGCTCATGTCCTATTGTTAGTTAGTTTCTCTTATCAATCTTTTGATTGAGGAGGAGTTTGAGGTAGGATTAGCTAGTTCTTCTCGTAGTTTGGAAACCCCAAACCTATTTTCTTGTCAACCTACCCAAATATGTGTTGAAAGAGAAAAGATGAATCCCCATAAAGCCTCAATCTTAAATACACAAAAATTTTCTCTATCTAACATTAATTATAAGTCTATGAAACATGAGAATATAGTTATGGAGGCTATTGAAAAAATAAGGATTTCTATTAATACCCCTTCCCATATTATGGATAATTGCACCAAGACTCCCACTAATACTAATTGCTAATTTCATTGTACAAAATGAAGATGGATTTATTGAGGTGATGGATATCTAATAGAAATAATGCTTTTGAAAAATAAAATAAAGTTAAGAATTCAAACATTCCTTCTTTTTTTAATAGAAGTTGTAGTAAACCCCCCACCCCCCTACCACCAAAAAAAAAAGAAAATTATTAAAAATAAATAAAAAATAAAAATAAATTAAAAAATCAATAATGAATTTGAATCTATACAATTAGATTAAAGCTTCTGGTTTCTATTCTAGTCATGATAAAGGTGGTTGGGAGGGTGGCTATCTTAATTGAACCTCAATGAGAAAATAAAATTAATAGCAGAGAGGCCTCTCCTTGTCATAGAGCTAATTGGATCAGCTTCAAACTTTGTGATCACACTATCTCCCTTTGCAATATCAGTGAACTCTATTTTTTGGAATAATTTGAAAAAACTACTCAATATAGTTGATACCCTCTCTAGAAAGAAGAATGAATATTATAGCATTTGGTATATTTGGTGTAAAATTAGTCTAATGAGAAGAGAATCTATTTCAAAGTCGATATATTCTACTTAAATTCTTCTTTTCTTGGTTTTGATTAGTCTGATGGTAGTAGTCTTATGCGTGTTTTGTCTTATAGTATATTTTACTACTCCCTAATTCAAGCTTGCATCATAGTTAATAATTATATGGATGATTTTTGTGCATCGAAGAATCCTTTCCAGCTTAATACTTCTCTACTTTAAAATGATTACTCCTTGGAAGCCATTAGAACTATTACTATCCTTTTCAATTTTTTTTGAGAATTGTAATCTTAGAAATGTGTGGGAGCAATTAATTGATGTCTAGAGGAAAATATTTCAATTGATAGGAACCAAAGAGGCTCTTGCTAGAAACTATAGTTAAAACTATTTTTAGAGGTAACTTAATAACATTGGAAAAGATCTCCAATTCAAAAGAGATGATTAGATTTTGGTTAATAAGTGCATTAACACTAAATCCTAGCAAAGGAAAGTTCAAAACTATAAAGTGTGAGGATAAAAGGTCAGAGAAAAGGCCAAATTGATTAAGGAAGGAGATAGAGGCACTACATATTTCTTTAATTTGATTAAAGCCAAGAAAATTAGAGAAGAAATTAAAGGAATTCAAAATGAGAATGGATTCATTAAAGAATGTAGTGAAATCCTCAATACTTTTGTGTGATTCCTTACAGATATCTTTTGCTCAGAATTTCATAAACATGACTAATTCTAATTTGAAAATTTATGTTAAGCTCATTCCAAAAAATCGTAGTCAATGTCAATCCAGTCTACTCCAAATAAGTATTGATCTCAAATAAATTGAAGAAGTCATTGCATCAATGGCCATTTGGGAAGTTCTCAATACTTAATGGATGACCTATTGAATTTTATAAGGCCAATAAAGAATGGATATCCACTAAATTTATTGAGCTTTATGCTCGAATACTTTTACTTTGGCACCTTGAGACATCCTTCTAATAGAAAGGTTATCAAACCCTAGCCCAAGTTTGAGGATCCCTCTTTTGTTCAAAACTAGAGATGATTAACATTATTAAATATCTCTTATTATGTTATTTCTTAAATTTTTGTAGAAGAATCTTTGATATTCTTAACAATAATATTTCCAAGACTCAAGATGGATTTATTAAGGGTAGATGCATCTTAGATCAACTTTTGACCATTTTGGAGGCTATACATTAGGCCAAAAGAGGTGATCAAGATGTCTCCATGAGTTTGTAGGATTTAGAAAATTCTTATGATATAATTGAATGGGATTTTAAGTCTAAAATGTTAAAGCCCTTTGATTTTCCTTGTTACTATTGCAAATAGGATTAAGTTATTTTCAAGGAGAAAAATATTGTCATTAATGTTAATGGTGTAGTTTTTCATCCTATCTCCTTGGGAAAATCTATAAGACTTTGTTTGTTATTGTTATTGATATATTTTCTTATATTTTTAGAAGCACCCAATTTGGTACTTTTGTTAATGGGATATTCTTTCAAATAATGAATATTTTCTTGTTGAGAAATTTTTTGATGATCTATTACCATATTTTGGAGATGGGTGAGGGTAACTTTGATAACATGCTTGATAGAAATCTATTTTTGTAATGAAACCTAATGTTTTGTCATGTTCCTCGGGTCATTATTTTTTGTAATGAAACATAATCTTCATCTTAAGTATCTCTAAAAACATTAAATACCATATAGAAGTTGATTAAAATGATTTATATACTTGTTTGCACGATTACAAAAACATATGAAAAACTGAACTGCTATGTATTTGAATGTCCTGACAATCATTTGAAAATAACATTCATACTAGCACCCAACTTATATTTACATGTTCATCTCTATTTTCTTAGAAAATATATATTTTCAATTAACTCAGTCTCTACTATAATAGCTTGACTTACATATATGCTTGATCCCATTTTGGGTGCTTAGCGATCACTAACATTCTTGGCATGTAATACAAAATAAATAGCTCCTTCTATATGCTCAACCCTCACTAGATGATTCAGTCATAGTGATGAGAATTCGTCCTTGCCTAGTAGATGACTAAATGTTTTAACAATAATAAACAAAATAAGCTTAGAGATCAACAATCTCCCCTGTTGACATTAGTTGCAAAAAAACATTTTGTAATGAATAGTCATTGTGTTAAAAAGTACTCCCATTGAGACTATGATCTGAATCTATAACATGGAAAAATTATAGTGCTATGATATATAATGTCTTTGACTCTAATTTCTTCTTTCATTTCCTCCTTGTTGTCACTTCCCCCTTATTTCCATTTCAAAAATAATCATTTCCCCCGTGTTTTTCCCTTATGGCTTGAATTTTTTATGGTTATCTTTTCCTTATCAAATAATTGTTTATTGCTTGCCAAAATGTTTGCATAGCATTTATTCCACTGGTTTTGTATTTTCTCCGAAATTTGAAACTAAATTTCTAGCTCGGCAACTAGATCAATTAGACCTTCAATATGTGAAAAATGTGTGTCCTTCTTCAAAAAAGATAGTGTAATAGACACTTATCTCTAAATTATTTCCAAATGGAGTAATAACTAAATTTAGATTGATATCGACCTATTCCTTATTTCATTGTCTCTAGCTATGAGCCTGACTAATCTTTGTTGACAAGTTGTCAACTTATAATATGGAAGTGAGCTTGAACATGCATTCTTGCCGAATAAAATAGTACTTTCCCTAATGCAGGAGGACTAGCACAGGCAAAGGTCCTGATGGATGCTAGGATAAACCACGGACAAAAATAAAAACTACATCAAATATAACCAATAACAGAAAATAATAGATCACACAGAAATGAACACAAGGCACCAAGATTTAATGTGGTTCACCCAATCCCTGGGCTACATCCACCCAATAGCAAGTTTGATCTTATTACAATCTAGTGATTACAACCTGATTACAATTTGTAATCCCTTACAGCTCAATACCGCTGCAAGAACCAATTTCGCATCACAACATAATGAAAATACCTAACCCTAAACCCTTTTATACAAGTATTTTATTTATTTTAGGGTTACAATATGTCAGCCATATGTCGGCCATAATATGTCGGCCACAGCCCAAAATTTATGAAGTATGTACATTACTTTCCTAATCAGTCACCATAATCTAACAATCTCCCACTTGGGGATTGATTAGGCTCCACTCTAAATAACAATCTCCCACTTGGAGACTATTCCTGTACCAATACCACTACCACATGGGGCTCCCATTGGATCAAACCACCCTGGACTCTGTTGTTCTTTTATTCATGTTCAGTCTAAAAGACCAACCAAAGCTGAAGAGGAGTTCAACTTCTCCCTTGTTACAACCTTTGTCAACATATCTGCTAGATTGTCATTGGTATGTATCTTCTCGAGTTTTAACTATCCATCCTCCAAAACTGACCAAATGAAATGGTACCGCAACTATATGTGTTTGGTCTTAGAATGCAGAGCTAAATTCTTAGCAAGATGAATGGCACTTTGATTATCTGTGAACAAATAATTATCCTTCTGAGAATTTCCCAATTCTTCCAAGAAGAACTAAAGCCATATCATCTCCTTGGCTACCACTATAGCAGCAACATACTCTGTCTCTATAGTGGATAGAGCATTAATCTTTTGTAACCTAGAAACCCAGCTCACAACTGCCCCACCAATAGTAAAGACATAACCTGTAGTACTCTTCCTGGTATCAATATCCCCTACCAAATTTGAGTCAACATAGCCTTGTAAATCAGTAGTAGAGCCCCCAAAGTGTAAACACTTATTGGATGTTCCTCTCAAATATTGGAGAATCCACTTAACAGCATTCCAATGCTCAAATCCTGGATGACTCATATACCTGCTAACGACTCCCACTGCATGTGCAATATCTGGCCTAGTGCATACTATAGCATACATCAAGCTTCCTATAGCTAAAGCATAGGGTACATTGGACATCTTATCCTCCTCTTCCTATGTCTTGGGACACATCTCCTTATTCAATTTCAAATGACCAGGTAAAGGTGTGCTGATAGCTTTAGAATTCTCCATAGAGAAACATTGCAAGACCTTCTCAACATAATCAGCCTAAGATAGCATCAACGTTCTGTTCTTCGTATCTCTACAAATCTTTATACCAAGGATTTGTTTTGCTGCCCCCAAATCCTTCATATCAAATGCATGTGCTAACTGGCATTTTAGCCCCTTAATATCATCCATGTTAGACCGAGCTACAAGCATATCATCAACATATAAACATAAAATAATGTAGCTATCATTATCCAACCTCTTAAAATAAACACAGTAATTTGAATGACATATGTTATATCCATGCTCATGCATAAAACTGTCAAATTTCAGATACCATTGCCGAGGTGCTTGCTTCAAGCCATATAAACTTTTCTTTAATTTGCACACTAAGTTCTCATTACCTTTGACCTCAAAACCTTGTGGTTGAGTCATATGTATTTCTTCATCCAAATCACCAGGAAGAAAGGTTGTTTTAACATCCAACTACTCTAAATGCAAATCTTCAGTAGCCACAAGACTTAAAATAGTTCAAATAGAAGTCATTTTAACAACAGGAGAAAATATCTCATCAAAATCAATTCCCTTTTTTGGTGCAAATCCTTTTACAACTAACCTGGCCTTAAATCTTTTTTGACCTCCTTCCTCTTCTTTCAACCTGTAAACCCACTTATTTTGTAAAGCCTTTTTACCTTCAGGCAACTTGCACAAATCCCATGTCTTATTTTTTAGCAAAGAGTCCATTTCATCTTTCATTGCAGACTCCCACTGAATCTTAGTATCCACCTACATAGCTTCATTATAACTTTCAGGTTCACCAGCATTAGTAAGTAAAATAGAATACAAAGAGGGAGAAAACCTTTGTGGAGGTCTAATTTGCCTCATTGACCATCTAACATTTACTCGTGTGTGTGGTATTTTTTTTTGCAGTTGTTGCACATCATGAGGAATGGTTGGAACATTAGCTTTTGGAGTATCATCCAACACTACATAATCTTCTTCTTTCTTCTCATGTTGATGCAACAGATCTTTGTACAACACTTTCTCATTGAATACGACATCCCGACTTCTAACAATTTTAAGATTTTCAAAATCCCAAAGCCTATAACAAAATTCATTAATGCCATATCCAAAAAAGACACATTTCTTTGATTTAGCTTCTAGCTTGGTTCTATTTTCAGAGTCTATATGAGCAAAAGCTTCACAACTGAAGGTCTTGAGAAAAGAATAACTCACCTTCTTACCAATCCATGCTTCCTCTGTAATACCACAACCCAAAGGAGTAGAGGGACCTCTATTAATCAAATATACTACAGTATTGATAGCCTCCACCCACATGTGTAAGGGCAACCCATCATGCAACCTCATGCTGCTTGCCCGCTCCATTATAGTCCTGTTCATGCGTTCAGCCACTCCATTTTCCTGTGGAGTCCTTGGAATAATTTTTTGTCTATGAATACCATTAGTGGAGCAATAATCTTCAAATTCGTGACTGCAATACTCACCACCATTATCAAATCTGAGACATTTTAATTTCTTACCAATCTCATTTTCAACCAAGCATTTCCATTTCTTAAAAGTTTGAAATACATCATATTTCTGTCTAAGGAAATAAACCCATACTTTTGTAGTTGCGTCATCAATAAATGTAACATAATAATGAGAGCCACCAAGGGAAGATACCTAAGCTGGTCCCCATACATCTGTATGCACAAGCTCTAATTTCTCCTTTTTGTTTTTCTTTCTAGTCTTTACAAAATTCACTCTCTTTTGTTTTCCATACACAACTTTCACAGAAATCCATATTCACACATTTCAGACCTGGTAAAAGTTTCTTTGAATGAAGTAATTTCATACCTTTCTCACTCATGTGCCCAAGTCTATTGTGCCACAGTGCTGTATCAGAATCTACAGTAGCTATTTGTTCTCCCTGCTCAACTGCAGTAATTGTTCCTGAACATTCATTTTTTTCTGAAACAATCAAAATAGAAGGAACAATATGACCTGTACAAAGATATAAGGTGCCTACTTTCACACCTTTTTCTACTACAAGGGAACCTTTTAAAACCTTCCAATTTTTATCATTAAAAGTAACTACACAACCCTCATCACCGAGTTGCCTGTTAGATTGTGGTGACTGATCAGGAAAGTACTGTATATTATGGCCGACATATGGCCGACATGTTATAACCCTAAAGCGGTTTAATACTTGTATAAAAAGGGCTTAGGGTTGGCTATTTTTTATGTGTGGTGATACGAAATTGGTTCTTGCGGCGGTATTGAGCTGTAAAGGATTACAGATTGTAATCAGGTTGTAATCACTGGATTGTAATAAGATCGGACTTTCTATTTGGTGGACGTAGCCTAGGGATTGGGTGAACCACGTTAAATCTTGGTGCCTTGTGTTCATTTCTGTGTGTTCTATATTTTTTGTTATTGGTTATATTTGCATGTAGTTTTTTATTTCTGTTCGTGGTTTATCCTAACATTGCCCTGCAGAAATTAAATTCCTACTTAGTTTTGGAACATGTCTTACCTCATGTAGTAGCCAATGATTCCCATTCTGCAACTTAATCTTAATTTTTCCCTTTCCAACAATTTGACAGGTTTCATTATCCCCCAAATAAACAAGCCCAAAATCCCCTTGGACGTAATCAATAAAATAACCTATATGAGGTGTAGCATGAAATGAAGCACCAGAATCTAAAACCCATGAATTATCAACACTTTCTAAAGATAGAAGCAAAGCATCCTCTTCAGATTTGTTACTTACCACATTTTCCTCCTTGTCTCCATCTAATTTATCTCCTTCATTTTTGTTTCGATTCCAACAATGTTTCTTTTTATGACCTGGTTTGCCACAGTACCAATAGTCGTTTGGTCCTCTTGATTGAGACATCTTCCCCTTTGACTTTCCTCTTGATTTCCCACGATTTCTAGAGTTATTTCCTCTCTCAGTTGTTCTGCCCCTACTTTGTGCATTCAAAGCACTTCCTAATGTAGATCCACCTAAGGATTTTCTATGAGTTTCCTCACTTAAAATAACACCAATCACATCATCATATTTTAGGGTACTAGATCTAGGAACAGAATTACTCACCGCCATTACCAAGCCATTCCAGCTTTCAGGCAAAGAACACAAAATCAAGAGAGCCCTAATTTCTTCATCAAAATTGATACCCACAGAAGATAACTGACTAATAAACTCATTTAAATGATCTACAATAGATCCAGCTTTTTCCATTTTCATATTAAATAAATGCTTCATGAGAAATACCTTGTTTGAAGCAGAGGGCTTTTCATATAGTGTCGCTAGGGTTTTTATCAAATCTTTTGTTGTCTTTGCTTTTGTAATATTAAATGCCACCAATGGTGCCAATCATAACTAAATGCTTTCGAGTGCCTTTCTATCCAAAAGATCCCATTCAATCTCTGACATAGTTCCCTGATTCTTGGCTTTGCCTTCCAACGGCTTCCATAAATCCTTCTGATATAGATAGTCTTCCATTTTCATCTTCCATAACTGAAAGTTCTGCCCATTAAACCTATCAACCCTTAGCTTACCCTCATCTGCCATCCCTCCCACTCAACCGTGAGACTCCCACTTAACTGTGAGACTTTCCTGCAGAGGATAACTGAAAGACACCCTCGCTCTAATACCACTTGTTAGGATAAACCACAGACATAAATAAAAACTACATGCAAATATAACCAATAACAAAAAATAATAGATCACACAGAAATGAACACAAGGCACCAAGATTTAACATGGTTCACCCAATCCCTGGGCTACGTCCACCAAACAGCAAGTCTAATCTTATTACAATCTAGTGATTACAACCTGATTACAATCTGTAATCCCTTACATCTCAATACCACCGCAAGAACCAAATTGGCATCACAACATAATGAAAATACCTAACCTTAAACCCTTTTATACAAGTATTTTATTCATTTTAGGGTTACAACATGTCAGCCATAATATATCAGCCATGGCCCACTATTTATGAAGTATGTACAGTACTTTCCTGATCAGTCACCATAATCTAACAATGGAAGATGAAAGGTGCATTAAAGGAAAAGAATAATATGAACTAATAATGTGGCATGTTCTAGAGCCTATCATGGCCTTAGGAGGTTTTCAAAATGCCAAAGATGTAATGAATCGTAAAGGGCCTATTAAGGACCTTAGGATCTCAAATTGTGAAATAAGGGTAGAAAGGACCTATGGATTCAAATAGGGTCTTTCAAAGCCCTACATTTATTAATCTAGTCTAAAGGACCTAACAGGAAAGTTGGCAAGCTTAATTAGTTATTTTAAGAAATAAAATGTTAGTTGTAAATTCAAATGGTTAGTTCTCTTTTGGAGGGAAAGTTGTTTTAGGAATTTTTATACATAACCATGCTTGGAAATTGATTTGAATAAGTTGGAGTAGTCTCTAGGTAGGTTTAATGATCTTTTTGAGGCATTGTATGATAGACAACATTGGTAGAGCATCATTTTATACAAACTATGCATGAAAATGAATCAAAATTCCATATTGTCAAAGAGATCTTGATGTTCTTTGGTTAGTGTTGTCTTCATAAGTTGTTCTAATATTGGAGGAAATTGTGTTTGTGTAATTATCCATTGTATATGCCTTTATGTTTTTTGTTGATATCTAGTCTTCCATTTTAGTGCAAACAACATTAGGAATAATTCTTTTCTTTGATGATTTTGATAGAAGTTTATGTTTGGATGATCATTCCATGAATGACTTGCTAATTCTTAGGGAATGACTCATCCCTAACTTGTACAGTAATGTTCTAAGCTTGACATAGGCAGATAAGAGCTTGTTGATGGTGATCACCCAAAGAAGTGTGAATTGTGAATGAAAGTACAGGTAAGGAGTAGCAGCATGAGTTCTAGCCATTGGAGGCTATTGTTTAATGACATAAAGTGATTGAGTATGCCAAGGATAAGGTGAATCCACCCTTGTTTGATCCCAAAAGTGTGGGGACAACTTTGAATTATAAAGCCCAAGTTTTTGAAGATTTTGGGAAGCAATTTGAGGCTTTTGGTGTTGCAGACACTTTGAGTCTAATTCCATTTGGATTTATGACTTTGAAGACCTAAGAAAAGACCTTATAAAGTGGAGGGACTAGAAGGAAAAGATAACTCATAACTACTTTGTTAATTTCCTCACCTTTTATGCATTTTACAGCCACCAGATAGTGGTAGGTTTTGTCCAAAAAACCCCTAGGTAACCTTTGGATATGTTGAAGAATAGCCTAATGGGTATCTGAAAAGCATAGGGTTGATTTAGTTCTTTGGGAGACTTGGGAAAAAATTAACCATCTTTATTGCTTGACGCTTGACTTGGGAAACTAGGCCTAAAAGAAAAATTGAAGAGTTTAGAAGGGTTAGAGAGTTGAGCATTGTTAAATTGAAGTCTAACCATCAAAATATATCAACCCTAGCATTTCAAACCTTGATGAATGTTGTCAAGTTTTAGTCTTTCACTTTCAAAGCTTTTTTTCATTGATAAAGGTCAATGTGTTCAAAGATAGGTGTGCCTTAGTCTATTTTAGGTCACTTACTTCTCATCTTTCCCAAAGTACTCTGATACTTTTGTTTTCTGGGTCTCCCTTGTGTCACTTTTACCTAATATTTCTTAGTAACTTTCCTATTTTTCTAGTGTGCAAGGGGATAAGGTGCTTTAGGCATGTTTCGGTGTGATATTACATCCCCTTGATGAGAAGTGTTCTATATTTTTCTATCTCTTATCTTGCTCTAGCATTCCATATCATACAGATTCTGAGATTTCAAACTAATTTCCCCTTGTGTGAACTACATCAAGTGTGAATCTAATGGATGAAGCTATGACATTGAGAAATAAGCTAAGAATATTATTTTATCTATACACAAAGGTTGAAAAAGTTGTGGATGGATGGTAGGGTGAGTTTCATTCAGATTTGTGGAGATAAGATCAAGTATTACTAGGGAGAACTTCTCTATGGTATTTTCTACATATTCATGGAAGTGAAGTCATTTCATTTTGTTTCCAAGGCTATATGAACTTGAGCCAAATCTTAGTTCAAATGATCAAATAATGTTAGCATAATCTTGAAAGAACTATTTAAAGTCTAATAACTAGTAAGGTACTCTTGAGATTCAACTTCAATGCCATTAGATTGAAGTAAAAGGTTTAATGTTGTATATTGTGATTCAATTTTGGAAATATTGCTGAGAAAGGAGTTTGCCACCCCAAGGCAATCAAAAGGATCACTTATCCAGATGCTTTGAGAATAGAAAGTCAAGTTACCCTAGAATGCAAATATCTTTTGGAGATGCCCAAAAGGTACTTCTAGAGAAGTCAGTGTTGGAGATGTAAACCCACTATGAAGGAAATGTGATATTAAAGCCTTAGATAAAAAATGGAAGAATGGAATCCACAAGCTAGCAAAAGGATTACTCCTCGTGCTATGATTCTGAATAAAAGGAAAATGGGCTTGCAAAAAAGCTAAGTGTTTGTTTCTCTCCCACATATGTTAATATCATCAAATATATCTGCATTCTATATTTTGAAGTAAAGTGACGCACTTCCTACAAAGCTAAGTATTTGCATTGTTTAATCACTCTTAGTAATATCACTTCACTTTAAGTAAAGTAAGAGTTCTTTTAGGAACTTAGTATTTTATGTGCAAATGAATGAAAAGTTTAAATAGTCATTACTCATGGAATTAAATGAAAATATGTTTGTTAAATTATTGGTCAAACTTAATTTCAATCATGTGGTACCAACATTCTAATTCCTAAATCTAGTTCATTGCAATCGCATGCAATCAAATTCTAAAAGTATATTTAAATGACTATTTATTGAGAACTGCATCCTAAGAAATTAGAGCGACTGGCAATCAAAGTTGTTGGTTATGAAAGAATAATTGGCTTGGAGAGCGGTTTAAAAGAACTTACAGACACATCCTTCAAGTTCTATGATCTGGGTTATCTTCATAGGAGACTCAACACTTAACCCATACACCCAATCATATAGAATAGAGTAAACTTTAAGAAAGTCGCCTCCAAAAAAAGATATAAAATATTGGTGAATCTTCCATTATTTTGAAAAAAAAAAAAAATTCTACTGGTGAATCTCTCAATTTTTAATTATAAATATGATTAATATTGGCGATTATTTTCAAATCATAATTTTTTAATATAAAATATTAATGAATCTCAATAATAATAGGAAGTTCATTAATCAACATGGAATATTACAAATCAAAATTGAACATTTTTTTACCTCATGGAATATTATGAGGATAGTTACATATACTTTAAATCAATAGTAAAAACTAAATATTGGTGATATATCCCTAAAGTAACTAATAAATATGATAATTATTGGTCATTTTAATTTAATTTCTCCAATAGTATATTATATTTAAGTGACTCAAATCTAATCATGTAACAAATATTGTAGGGAATATTTGAGTTTATATTATTCAATAAAATAAATTATTGAGCAATTTTAAATATTCTATAACTAAATTTCATAAAATTATGGCAATTTAGGTTGTATCAAATCTTAAATTATTAGCCAAAAAATTCTAAAATTAGCCAATTTGCAAATATTAGCCACTAAAAAATACCTCGATATAGAATCTTAAAGTGAGTGGATTGGTAGAAGTAGCCAATTTTACCAATGGTAGTTCATGCACCTAAGTTTGTAAAGGAGTGCGTAGAGAGATAAAATATGGAAATGAAGCATATTTTATTTCTAGACTAGTCCATTACCTTATCAATTAACAAGGTGTTCATGCAATCAGAATTTGGCATCCCTATACAAGAGCAATATTGTGATATCAATTTTGGGTCCTCTTTGTCCATGTTTAATGAGAAGAAGACCCTTAGAATGGAGGACATGTAGAGGACTTGGTTGCAAACTGCTTACTTAAAGAAGAATAAAATGTAGAAAACTCTATTTGGCACAAATCTAAAGTGAGAGATCATGTATATTCTCACACTCCTCACACTGAAGGGAAAAGAGGAGGTTTTGGAGTTCATCAAGCACCATTTCTTCCTAGTATAAGCAATATGTGTTGAGGATATGAAGATATATTAGGCATAGATCATCTATGATGAGCTCACTTCATGCTTGAATTCTCCCAAATTATTCAAGCAATTCTATATGTCCTCTTATTTGATCTATGTTTTGGCAACACACCATTTTTGGCTTGGCCTCCCTAGAATCTCAAACTATGATGAGCATGACAAAGTCTATGACTTATACCCACAACTATAGCTAAAAATAAGTTATGGTGAGTAAATTCTTATCAATGATTCTTTTTTCAATGAGGTTGTGCTTAGAATTGTAAGGATGCCCTGAAAGGATGTTCTCACTAGACAGAAATTTTGGCCATAGGCTAGTTTGTATAATCATTCATCCATTTTCCTAGTTTCTCCTATTTCTGAATAGGAGCCTATGATGGATTTCCTAAGTGTTTTCCCAGATATCTAGAGGACAAGGTAGTTTTAGTAAAGCTATGTGAATAAATCCTAGAAGTGAACACCCTATGTTAAAATTTGAAGAACATTGTCAAGATTTCATTCCTTATAGTGTTAGACCCATATTAATGTGCCTCTAGATTAGATGCTTAGAATCTCGTAAAAATTTTGGAGGGCAAGATTAAATTGTTAGATTATGAGGTGCTCAGGACTCAATATGATCTAATGAATATGGTAAGGGTTCATCCAAAGTTTGGTTATGCCTATGGACACGTCCCAAATATTGAATATTTCTAGTTTTGGTGTTGCAATGAGTACCAAACTCAAGAGAGGTTTTGGTCAAAACTAACTATTGATGAAATAAAAATGTATAACAATTATGTTGATGTCTCTGGCCTTGTAGATGATGGAGCCTACATGCACTACACATCTTATGAGAAGATCAAGAACTCATGAATTCTATCTACCCCGTTAATAGATCTAGTCATTGAAACCATGGAGGTTCTCATGTAGGGTATAATCAAAAGAAAAAACAAATGGGTGGAGTGGACTAGTGTGAGAAAGAGGAGGATTGGGAGCACTAATTCTATAGGTGGAGTATTATCTACAGCCACCCAATCATCTTTAGCTATGACTACAATAGCCACTCTAACAACATCTATAGGAAAATGATAATCCATTAGCCAAGGATAAGACTAGCCTCTAGAAAAGAATGTGGCTATCACTCCTACCTATGGAGTTGGCCCTCTTCCAAACATTGGGAAGACTGTAGAGAAGGAAAATGACAAGGATAAGGAGAATGAACAAAAAACTTTAGTGGCAAATACATCATCTATTGTTCAAGTTGAATTCTCCCAGAGGATTCAACGAATTCTAGATGTCATCTTATTTGATCTATGCTTTGGAAATGCACCATTTGTGGTCTAGCCTCCCTACCATCCTAAATTATGATGAGCACACTAAAGTCTATGACTTTTACCCACATCTACAGCTGCAAAGAAGCTATGAGGAGTATGTTTCTCTCAATTCTTCTTTTATACTGAGGTTGTGCCAAGAATTGTAAGGATGCCCTAAAAGGAGGTTCTTTTCAAATGTAATTTTGGTGATAAGCTAGTTTGGATACTCATTCATCTAGTTTCCTAGTTTCTCCTACTTGTGAATAGGAGCCTATGATGGATTTCCTAAGAGGTTACCCAGATATTTAGAGGACAACGTAGTCCAATTTGAGCTATGTCGACAAATTCTAGAAGTGAACATTGTGTGTTTAAATGTGAAGAGGATTGTTGGGATTCCATTCCCTATAATGTTAGGCTTGTATTCATGTGCCTACATTCATCCCACATCTTATGAGAAGATCAAGAACAAGCCAATTATATCTACCCCAATATTGAATCCATTCATCGACACCATGGAGCTTCTCATGTAGGGTATAATCAAAAGAACAAACAAATGGGTGGAGTGGACTTGAGAGAGAAAGAAGAGGACTGAGAGCACTATTTCTATGGTTAGAGTATCAGATGAGCTGCCTAGTTAGCTAAAGCTACAACCACAATAGCCACTAAAAAAACATTTGTAGGGTTAGGAAAATCTATTGGCCAAGGAGGAGATTAACCTCCAGAAAAGAATGTGCCTCTCACTCCTACCTATGGAGCTGGCCCTCTTCCAAACATCAAGAAGTTTGGAGAGAAGGAAGATGAAAAAGATAAGGGGAAGGAACAAGAAAATTCAATGGCTAAGCCATCATCCTTTTTTGAAGTAAACAACATGGATGGTGATACAAACCCCATCGACAACCAAGAAGAGGAAGCATCCCAGCAAGAGTATACATTAGCCATTTTGGTAAATAAATTAGCTTCCTTCCCTATTCCTTCCTAGAGAAAGCCAACTCCATTGATTTCGAGGAAGCTGTTCAACCAATCAACGTTAAAATCTTCCATCTATGTGCTCTCTATAGAGTCGTGGCTTAAAGAGACCATTGATAGATAGAAGAGGAGATATGGTGATGCATCCCCGTCAAAGGACTTGTTTGCATAAGTCACCTCCTCCTAGCCATCAAAGAACACAAATAAGTAGAAGAGCATTGAACATTGAATATAGATTCAATGACTGGCCACATGCTAGTTGAGATTGTAGAGCCTCAAAAAAAAGGAATATTTCATGAGCTCTTAAAGGATGACTTCCAAATAGAAAGATTGGATCTTGGCATTCCTATTCATGACTACATGGTGAACATGTGGAAGTCAACTAATGAGAAAATTGAGGAAAAGATAGAAGATCTCCAAGAAAAGAAGGAAATATTGAAGGCCTCAAATAGAGAGCTAGTAGAATATATAAATCCTAGACACTGGGGAGTACTTCTTCTAGTCAATTAACCCAAAATGTACAGGAGAACAAGAACTTACTACTCAAGCTGTAGCAAGAAAAACTATTCAGGCAAGTAGGTCTAGCATGGGTAGATTAGTTAAAGTTTCAAGGTCCCTAACCATTTGAGAATCTAGGAAGCCTAGTATTGTATTCTCACAAGCTTAGGGAAGTAGATTCAAATCATCAAACAACCATATAGAAGGCAATAGACATGCTGATAGAGAAATTGGCCATTCTACAAGAAGTGATAGACATGAAGACCAATTTCATCATTGCTCATGAGATTTTGAAGACTAGAAAATAATCTCTTTTCTATTGGAAGCGATCCTTGGAATTTATCATAGAAAGTTCTATGAGATCTTGAACTAAGCTTAAGGATGTGCATGACCTAGAGAAAAGGATCATTGAAAATTTATTTTAGTATTTGAAGATCTTACACACATATTCCTTTATATCAATGAATGAAAAGCTCATAGACATTAAGAAAATGATGTCCAAGTTCTTGGAATTCATCGAAAAAGTTTTTGACCCCCTCAACTTCCAAGTGTCCAAGATCTAGGAACTCTCAGTAGAAGATGTAGTCATAGTGAGAGAAATAGAGAACTTCCAATCAAGAGTACCTAGAATTAATGAATTGACAGAAATGCATGACTAGTGGATGATTTGAGCTAATAATATCCTCATTTTAGGTATCAAAGAGCTCAATAAAGTAAAAAAATCCATGAATTCTTATAGAGATAAGTTAGTTACCTCTAAGAAGATATGATGTTCTAATGCTTTCTTAGATATTTTTCATTCTTCTTCTTTTCTTTTCTAATTTTAGCCATTCTTAGAATTTTGCTAATCTCTATAATAGACAATGATTTAGCCTTGTCCTATTTTAAGTCTCTTTGTTCAGAGATTCTCTACAAATGGAATCATCTAATGTAACTAGAAATTCTGTGAAGGCCTATAAATGTAATCTTTGATGAAGTTAATAAGATCAACAAAGTTTACTTTGGGAAAACCCTTATAGCTAGGACTTATGTATGTGACTCTTAGTTTATTTTAAGTTTTGTTGTTCATTTAGTTAAAAATGGAGTATTGCAATGAATGTGTTGATGTTGAAATTTGAATGAAAGTGAATTAATTTGGCTTTATGTCCTTCGTTTAATAGATTGTATGTATTACTCTATTTAACATAAACATGTCCTCTATTCTCTCTATTATTCATCATGGTCTATGTGTTTACCTTAGTTCATTGCATAAGGAAGCCAGAGGTTAATGTGTGGAGTAGCTAAAGGATAGACAATTCAAGTATTGTCAAAAAATTAGCTAACTGCATAATCCAAAAATTACTCATTTTATCATCTCTTCCCCTCTTCCTATTGTTGTAGTTAATTTTGAATGTTTCCTTTTCTCTACATTGTTACTCTAAGTAAATTTCATTTTCTAAGTTAATCACCCTTCTTGCCTAGGTTGTCTGAAGTGTTGAGAAACTTGGTTTCTACCTCTTCTACTCTCTAGGTAGGAGCATACCCCCAAAACCTAAAAGATAAATTCATTGCATATATTGCACTTATAAGGGAGTTAATTCAGGAGTCTTTGATACATTACTTTCCTGGCCCATTCTATTTTTAACATCTTTGTTTTCCATAAGCCATTAGGAAAATCAAGAGACAATGTATAAAAAAATTTATTAAGGATGAAAAACTTTTAACCAACAATGATGAGGACTTGTTAGGTTTTGAAGGTATTTGAGTACTTAAGACCTTGTGAAATACGAGGTAACTTTCACAAATCAATAGACTTGTAGTAGGGCCATCCATACATGACCCTTACCTCTACATCAAGTGGTATTAGACCACAGTAAGAATCCTTTTAAAGTTGGGAAAGTGGTCTTAAGAGCTTTGATAGTTTGGATCCTTAGTTAACCTTTAGAGTTGAAGTATCCTTTAAGGAGAATCACCTAAGTTGATCTATCTTGTCAAGGAGACTAGAAACCATGCCTCAGGGAGAAGGAGATTTTTTCACAAGGATGAAAAATGTGGAGTTAGCAAGGATACTTGAAGAACATTTGGCTTCTAACAAGAAGTTGAAGGCAACACTAGAACAAAGAGAGAAAGAGAGCTATGAGAAGGATAAGACACTAGAGATTATGATGGAAGGAATCTTTGCATTAGAGAAAAGAGATAAAGGAAAAAGATAAGATAAGAAAGTAGAAGTTGGAGGATAAGAGGATGAAACACCCCAAGAGGAGAAAAACTTAGAATACAAAGACATAAGGATGGCTAGGTGTGTAAAAGTCATAAAGAGTGCAAATACAAGGGTAAGAGTTCATTTTCCTATGTATGGATAAAAAATGGATGATGAAGAGTGGATAGATTGGTTTAGTTCCATGCAAAATTTATTTGAATGTGAGGATATTGAAGAGGGACCAAAGTTGAGGAAAAGAAAGTCAAAGTTGAAGGGGCACACTCTACTATGGTTAAATTGTGTTCAAGCATAGAGATGGAGGAATAAGAAGCCAAAAATCACATCTTGGTACACAATGATGGATAAGATGAAGGAAAAATTTCTACATAATGATTATAGGGTATAATTATATAAGAATTTGTAGGGTCTTAGAAAAAGTACATGGATTTATAGAAGTACACTAAAGAGTTTCACAAACTGGACATAAGAGTGAGTCATGATGAAGATGTCGAAGAAAATATTGCAAGGTACATGACACTACTACATTTGGACCCAAATTTCAATGATAGGGCATGAAAATTATGATGGCCACCCATTTCCCAAGAAATAGTACCAAAAATTGGCTCTTAATAGACAAGCATCAGACTTTTGCTATCACAAATTGTAATAGCAACTACACCCATCAAAATTGCAACAACAAGTGCTTCCATCACAATTATGATGGAAAAAGATGTCATAACTTGGAAGATAGGAAGAGAAATGGTTCATCTTCACCTTGTCACAATTGTGATAGTAGACTGTCACAAATACAATGGTTATCCATTGGAGTAGGTCATCAAAAGAATGGCAAGTATGTGATAGCTGTGCTCTAGGAATGGTAACTATTTGTCAAAATAGATCATTGCAATTACAATGACTTGCTTAATTATGAAAAAATAATTGGCACAAAATGTTGAATAAGTATTTCCAAATTCCCCACAAGGACATTACAAAGAATAGGTAAATTCAATGCCTTCTTGTATGGATTTCTTCATCATGGCATGGTTCTGCCTTTGGTCTTGAGATATTCCTCTTGAATAGGTGAAGTCAATACCTTTTTTAATTCTTGGAATTAACATTTAAACTTCATTCACTCATTAATAAAATTCATTCATTCCATTAATAAATTTCATCTTAACATCATTCCATTAATTTAATAAACTTGTGAATGCACTCTAAATCAAGAATGCATGTGCAACTATGTTCTTTATGCATGGAAAATAGGGACGGCTAATAAAACCCACAATGTTTACATTTATTTAATAGATCTATGCAAACCACTAACAAAAATGAAAACCTATTGGGTTTTCTCAGCTCCAACTGAACTATGGTGTCCTTCTGTGGTGCCTAAAATAAAGAGATTTGCACAATTAGTTGTTATGCAGTCAGAGTTTAATGTTGAGCTTCACTTGGTTTTGATAATAATTTAATATTCTTTGCTAATAAAGGCCAACCATGTGAAGGTGGAAGATCATTTGGCCCCACCCCCTAAACATATAGACTCCCCATTAACATCTAAAATCTTTAAGAAATGATCAATCTTTAAAGTAGCTAGAATGTCCTCATCGCTTCCTACTATTCTCATAAAAATTCCATCACCATTGCTTGAGAAATTATGTTAATCTCATATTGGTTTTGACATATGAGTGACAATATACTTAAGTCATTTACTTAGTTCATGCTAAACAAGTAATACATATTGAGAATAAGTTGTCAAATAGTATATGCCAAGCAAGGGATATTTAGTATGTGTTGAGTAACTAGTAAGTGTTGAGTCACTCAAGTATCGAGCAGATAGCATGTGCCAAGCTATTTAGATGCTGAGTGGTCAATGGATGATGAGTCATTTAGAGGCCAAGTTACAATATTGAATTTATAGTTGATGCTAAGCATAAGGAACTTTAAGTGTCGATGTCTATAGTTTTGACATAGCTATTTGTAATGGCACAAACTTCTAAGTAAACTATTTTTAATCCAACTAAATGATTGTTTTATGATATTAGATGATAAGGAAAAATCTTAATTGTGAATCCCTACGTATTATATGTATCCAATCAGAAAAGGGAAGGATTAAGCAACAATATGGGTGAATCACAATCATTGATTCATACCTAACCATAAGTCACCTTGGTCTTCTTAAGGAGGAAAAACCCTAAACTTTTTAATGAATGTGTAAAGAGAAAGGAGACAAGTTTGCATGCACAAATAGAGAATTTTTGCTCACTAAGGAGTTATGATTTGAGTTACATTGTAGAATCAGTTAGAGGAGCACACAAGAAAGGAAGTAAATGATAGCAGAGATGCATCTGATAAAAAAGGATCAAGTACACATCAGGAAAGAGGTGATCTAACATCAAGAAACAAAGTGCTAAGTGAAGGATCATTGTTGAGACATTCTAACAGGTGAATTAGTTAAATCTCTTGATAGAGTAGTCTCGACAGGCTATTGCAAATCCTTTAACAGGGTGCTTACTTTATTGAAAGTTAAAGTGCCTTTATGAGGCACACTTCTAATAGGGTATTGAAATCATCTAATAAGGTAATATCTAACAATCTTGTAAGCCTTTAACCAAGTAGATCTTTCATAGGGTAGATCATGTTTCATGATCAATACATTGTAACCTTCATTGGATACACTTTATTGTTGCAGTAGTGGAGATTTGTGAGTGTCATCCCCACCCTAATTTTACCTTCTCCTTGAAGGGTTTCTATGTACCCAAATATCTTATTTCATACATGTGTTGAATGTGTTAATTTCATGCTATGGATGTATATGCTTAATTTTTTATTTAATTTTATATGGATAGATTGTGAGATGGATGTGTGGTGAATTTTTTTTAGGTTGAAAGTTTTAAGTTTTGATTCAACACCCATCTCAAAATTTACTTCCCTATTGTATTTCCAAAAATTGGTATCAAATATGAGTTCTCTAAAAGTAATGCTTTGCAACTTTGAGGAAAGATCTTGGAGATGGAAGTCTATAAGTTGGGAAAGACTATTGAGAACCAGAAGATTGAAATAAAAATTTCCCTACATCAATTGAATGAAAAAATACATGAGTTTAAGCGATAATTGAAAAGAAGGAAGGATATAACTATTGAAGAGAATGACACACATTATTGAGAGATTGACACTACTCACTTGTTTGCAAATGGAAGCAACAATGAATTTGATGCAACAGTTGTTGATCTAATGGAAAAGAGTGGAACCCTAACTGAAGAGGTCAAAATTCTTAAGAGAGAACAAGAAGTACAATCAATATTGCTATGAGAAGTGACCGAGCAAAAAAAAAAAGATGAAGAAGAGAAAGTCATTGTTAGCAACAAGAACTTTAATTTTATCTCTAAGGAGACTCCTAATTACATTAGAACTAGCAGATTACACATCTAAAAGATTTGCATTCCAACATCTACCTCTACCATCTTTGACAGGAACTTGGCTGCCCTAAAGCTTGTGTTCAATTCGTCATTGATTTTGTTGCCATCTTGACTTTCTAATATTTATAAATATTACAGCTATGGCTTCAAAGTCTGAGATGGTTTATACTCATTAAATTAATTTGACCAATTGCTTGGTCATCGATAAGACAAAAATATAAAATTTCGCACAGATTCTAAAGACAAAAAGTTATAACTTTGTTCGAATTCTATGGTTTTTGGCATTTTTTCTGCAAGATATTATTGCTCTTTGAGACAGCCAAATCAAACGAAATATTGTTGATCTCTCGCTCTCTTAGTCAAGAAAATAGTTTGACATGTTTCAAATTTTGAGTTTTCTGTAATAGTTAACAATATGTCCAAGAGAGGTCCAATTATTCCAACTCTGGTTGATGGTATTTAAAAGAGAAGCCCAACTAATAAGTCATAAGATCTTCTCATTTTTCTGTCTCATTGTAGGAAAGAACACAATGCCTTCTCCTCTTGAAGCCACCCTATTTGAATTCAAACTCCTAGTAATCGATATCTCCGTATTTCTGCAGGACTTTGTGTTAGAAATAGTGAACAATCATGTTGTTATAACCAAACAGCAAGTATGCCACACATTTCCTATTAAATTGGTAACACGATAGGAATGTCCTCCATGAAAATAGGTCATACAACATTATCCTAAGAAGATATGAATGTCCTCCATGATACTAGGTCATTTAGCATTATCCACTTATCCTCTAGAATCATCTTCTATCAATACCCTCATCTCATAGGCTCTTTATATATAGAGGCCATTGCATAGCTTTGTAACAATCAATTTGTGAATAAAATTTTCTTCTCTCTTAAGTGTTTATTTTTTATTTTTTCATTGCCAAGTATTTGTGTTTATTTCAGATCTTAGTAAACATTAGATCTTTTATTTTTATCATGGTATCAGAGCAAGGTTTAGCCAAGTTCAGCTGGAGATTCATTCAGAAATTCAGCTAGAAATATTGCTAGAGGGTTTTGTTGCAGGCAAATATATTTCTAAAAATGGTTTTTTTGCAAGACTGATATATTTTTGGAGTGATACCTTGTTGCAGGTCTATTATGCTTTTGGAGTATTGCTAGATTTGTTTAAAAGCTGATTTTTTTTTCGCTAACATGGGTTCTTCAAATGAAGTTTTGACTATCTTTGATGGAAGTGGTTTTGTAGATTGGAAGATTGCAGTCAATAATGCTCTAAGAGAGAAAGCTTTATGGAGGATAGTAAATAAAGAAATTGGGGAACCTCAACAAATTGATAGAGAAAAGGAGTTGTGGAAATGCAAGTTGGAGCAAGCTAGAGGTATTATTGATAAAGCTTTGAGCCCCAATCTAAATAGAAGATTTGTTTATATCGATAACCCAATAGAACTGTGGGAGACTTTAGAAAAATATTATAAAGATGTAGACATTGCTAGCATGTTTAGTATAGAAGAAAAATTGATGAATTTAGATCCATCTGATTTTGAAAAAATGCCTGATTACTTCAATGAAGTTACTTTTTTAAATGCTCAGCTAAAAAAAATAGGTGCTAAATATGCAAAAAAGGATTTTTAGTTGATTGCAATGGTTGAAAGTAAGCTTCCCCGACCATATAAAGTATTTAAGGAATCAAGGAAAAGGGTTCTTCAACTAAATCCCAATACCCCCCCATCAAACTTTTTATCAATTTTGCAAATCTGTTTAAGATGAAGTTCAACTTATTAAAGAAGGGCATATTAAGAAGAATCATGCATATACATCCAAGAGTAAATTTTTTAGAAATGATGGAAAAAAGAATTGGAAAGAAAATAATAAAATTTTAAATCATGAAGGTTCTAATCATTTTTCTAGAAATGATGGTGAAGAAAAGCAAGCTAGAAGAAAGGCCTTTATTTGCAGGAATTGTGGAGGTGAGAATCACAAGGAGAAGTTTTTTTTGAAGAAGAGGTACAATGAAAGGCAGCAATATACGCCCAAGAAAGAAAGGTTTAAGGATGGAAAGAAGGATAATTATAGTTTCGTAGCTATCTCTTTAAAAAGGCAAGAGAAATCAAATGAGGAGGTAATTGCTACACCCAAGAGTAAATCTAGTGTTAAGGGGGGATGCTTTGCTTCAGATTCTAATAAAGAATGAATTTTTGATTTAGGGGCATCATCTCACATAACTGGGGATAGATCTTTGTTTATTGATTTTTATGAAAGGAAGAATTTAGATCAAGAAATTTCTATTGGCAATAAAATGAAACTTCCAATGTTAGGAACATGAATTGTTAATGTAACACATGGGTCTTTGAAAAATATTTTATTGGTTGAAGGATTGGGGGTGAATCTTATTTCAGTATACAAAATAGTTCAAGTTGGATATGAGTTTGTTGTCAATACTGATCAAGTTATTGTTAGAGATAGAAAAGACCCAAGCAATATAATTGCTATAGGTAGAGTTGATCATGAAGAGAATCTATTTAAATTTGTGGGGTTTCTTGATGATAAATATACACTCTCTCATGCTTTTATTGCTCAAACTGATTATATGTCATAACTTTGGCATGCTAGACTTGGACATTTAAATTATAGAAAATTAAAAGATATGGTTAGAATGGATATGGTAAGAGGATTAACAAAAATTCTGAGTTGTGAAGGTGTGTGTGAAGGTTGTGTGCTAGGGAAACATCATTGAGATCCTTTTGACTCAGGTAAAGCATGGAGAACTAATCATCCACTACAACTCATTCATAGTGATTTATCTAAACCAAGATATCCTTCACTTTCAGGTGCCAGGTACCTTCTCACTTTTATTGATGATTACAACAGGAGAGTATGGGTTTATTTTCTTGAAAGGAAAAAATAAGTGTTTGAAGTGTTTCAAAAGTTTAAGGCATTAGTTGAAAATCAAAGTGGCAAAATAATTAAATGTTTAAGGACGGATAATTGGGGTAAATATTGCAATTATGCATTTGAGTCATTTTGTGAAAATTATGGTATTAAGGTGCAAAGAATAGTTCCTTATACTCGTCAACAAAATGGGGTGGCTGAAAGAATGAATAGAACTCTTTTAGAAGTGGCTCACTGTATGCTGCATTTTAAAAGTTTGCATAATAAATTTTGGGGTTTGGCTATTTCTTGTGTTGCAAATATTATAAATAGAATCTCCACCAAAGCTCTCACAAATATCACCCCTGAAGAAACATGGAGTGGTAAGAAACCTCACATTGGATATTTTAAAGTGTTTGGGTGTATTGCTTGGGCACACATTTCTGATGCACAAAGGGAAAAGTTAGAACCAAAGAGTCATAAGTGTTTTTTTATGGGTTATAGTGAAGAATCAAAGGCTTATAAGGTATATGATTTGATAACAAACAAGGTCTTTGCTAGTAGAGATGTGAAGTTTGATGAGCATTCACAACTTACAGCGACTCCTTCTTGCTCTACAACAACAAATGCTTCTCATTTTTCAGATATTTTAGGAAGAAACAAAGACTACATTGATGAGGATGAATTGTGCACTTCTACAAATGATGAAAATACTAGTGAAAATAACACAACTAATGCTTGTAATTAGACATTTTCTGCAGGTAGTGATGAAGAAGAAGATGACTTTTCAGCTAGACAAAAGATAAGGAGTGTGGAGGAAATATATAGGCAAGGCTCAAAGATCCAAGGGAGGAATGGTAGTGCTCTCATGGCCAAATTATTACAAGTAAATGACCCAAGATCATATGAGGAAGCTAGAGGGAAGAAAGAATGGGAGCAAGCTATGGAAGAAGAATATGATGCTTTTGTAAAAAATAAAAGTTGGGAACTTGTGCAACTTCCCAAAGGTAAGAATGTCATTGGTTGCAAATGAGTTTATAAAACAAAATTTAAATCAGATAGTGCTATAGAAAAATTTAAGGGTAGATTGGTTGCTAAGGGATTTAATCAAAAAGAGGGTGTTGATTATGAAGAAACTTTTGCTCCTGTCATTAAAATGAATATAGTTAGAATTATCTTTTCTTTGGCTGCAAATCTTGGCTAGCATATTCATCAAATGGATGTAAAAAATGCTTTCTTAAATGGAGATTTATATGAAGAAATATATATGGAACAGCCACCAGGTTTTGTAGATCAACAACATCCTAATCTTGTTTGTAGATTAAAGAAGTCACTTTATGGGCTTAAACAAGCACCAAGAGCATGGAATGAGAATATTGACAAGTATTTTTAGCTTCATGGGTTTCAAAAATGCTAATTAGATCCAAATCTTTATGTGAAGAGAGTACAAAATGAAATTATTCTTGTTGCAGTTTATGTGGATGATTTACTCATAGCTGGACCAAATATTGGTTTAATTAATGACTTGAAATCAAATCTTAAAGGGGCATTTCATATGAGTGATTTGGGTGAACTAAATTATTTTCTTGGCTTGCAAATTAGTAGACTTCATGATGGGTTATTTATCTCTCAAGAAAAATATGCTTTGGATATTTTAGAAAAACTTAACATGCTTGAATGTAAGCCAACCCCTACTCCTTTTCAATCTAGAATTAAGCTTACTAATGAATGTATTTCCAAGAAGGTGGATGCTACTTTATATAGACAGCTTGTTGGTAGCCTAGTTTATCTAACACAATCTAGACTAGACATTTGTTTTGCACTCAATCTAGTATCTAGATTTATGCACGAACCAAAAGAAACTCATTGGTTGGCTGCCAAAAAGATTTTACGATACATTCGTGGAACCATTTACTATGGCATACATTATAGTTACAAGTCCTCAGTTTCTTTGATTAGCTTCATAGATTCAGACTAGGGAGGTGATATAGATGATAGAAAATCTACTGGTGGTTATATTTTTCAGCTTGGGTCAGGTCCAATTACATGGAGCAGCAAAAAACAAACTACTACATCATTGTCCTCATGTGAAGCAGAATATAGAGCAGCAAAAGAAGCTGGAAAGGAAGCAGTTTGGATTCACAACCTTTTATTTGAGCTTGGTTTTGCACAAAGTTCAGCTTCTCCTTTGTATTGTGATAATCAAAATCTTATCCAAGTTGCAAATAATCTTGTTTTTCATGCTAAAACAAAACACATTGAGATTGATGTTCACTTTATTTGGGATCTTGTTCAAGAAAATTTTATTAATCTCCAATTTTGTTCAAGTGAAGATTGAGCAGCAAATATATTTACTAAGAGTATGCTTGAGGCCAAATTTATGAAACTACGGGGCATGATTGAGGTGAACATTAAGGGAGGATAGTCATATAATGTTATCATCTCTCCTTTTATGTTGTAAATAGGTACCTAACAAGGCTCAATGTCGGGACCTATCCTATCTAAAAAATTTATTGTAATTTCTCCCACACATTATCATTAGTGGTAGAAATTAAGGGGGGATGTTAAAAACAGTCAACAGTCATGCTGTTATAACCAAACAGCAAGTATGCCACACATTTCCTATTAAATAGGTAACAAGATAGGAATGTCCTCCATGAAACTAGGTCATACAACATTATCCTAAGAAGATATGAATGTCCTCCATGATACTACGTCATTTAGCATTATCCACTTATCCTCTAGAATCATCTTCTATCAATACCCTCATCTTATAGGCTCTCTATATATAGAGGCCATTGCATAGCTTTGTAGCAATCAGTTTGTGAATAAAATTTGCTTCTCTCTTAAGTGTTTATTTCTAATTTTGTCATTGCCAAGTATTTGTGTTTATTTTAGATTTTAGTAAATATTAGATCTTTTATTTTTATCACTTTGATGGTGAAGATCTGACCCAGCTTCGAGATCATCCCATGATTGCCAAATTGAGAAAGGCCTACAAGGAATGGGGGTTCTTCCTACTTATCAACCATGGAGTTCCAATAGATCTGCTGGAAAAGGCTCGGAATGTCAGCCGAGATATATTGTCCTTGCCCACAGAGGTCAAAGACAGAGCCTCAACAACAGGTGATGTATTCGATGCTTATTTCTGACATCTAAATTTCGAGTCCATTCGCCTTCAAGACGCAACAAATCTAGCTTCGATTGCTAAACTATATGCACAAATATGTCCAAAAGGAAGCCCAATTTTTAGGTCTGTTGATCAACCTTTGTTTCATTTTTTTACCATTTCCACCATATTTTTTTTCCTTTGCCTAATCCTGGGAACTTTTGGCAGCGAAACAATGTTAGCGTTCGCTTTGTCTGTATCAAATCCTGAGAAGAAAATCACAAAGATGATCCTCGCAAGCCAAGGTCTGGATGGAAACGCTTTTTACAACTCTCACTTTGAAAAACATGTAGCAGTATTGTGTACAAATGGCTATCTAGCAAATAATCTATCTGGTAAATAGGAAGCACTTGCCTCCCATACAGATCCAGGGTGCCTCACAATTCTTCAACAAGATGATGTTGGAGGCCTTTAGATTCGATCTGAGGAGGGCGAATGGTTCAATGTCAAACCTTTTCCTCATTCATTCGTTGTCAATTTGGGGGACTCCCTTAAGGTATTATATTTTCTCTCTACCCATACCATTTGAATGGTCTCTTTCCATTATTACGGCCAGATAAGAAATAGGGATATAAAAATGTTCGCAGGCGTGGAACAACGGGCGATACCACAGCGCAGAGCATCGTGTTGTTTACAATGGTTGGAGAGATCGCGTTTCAGTTGGATTGTTCACTTTCTTTCCAGATGAGACGGAAGTATGGACACCTGTTGAGCTTGTGGACAATGACAATCCAAGGCGTTACAAACCTTTTACATACTCGGACTTGCTGGAATGCCGTAAGATGGATAAGGACAATAAAGAGAGTTACTTCACTAGAAGGATTCATGGGTATCTAAAGACTTGATGCATTCAATTACATGTTGAATGTTTGAAGTATCGACTTATTCGCTATTTAATGATATTTGAGTATATTTAAATAAAAGAATTTCAAATAAACTTGTAACATGACAAAAAAATAAACACATAAGTATATTCTATTTTTTTTAAAATAAATAAATTATGAAAGATAGCAGAATTAAATATGACTTAATAAATAATAATATAGTTTGTTATGTGTAATACATGCAAGGCTTTAAGACATCTTATTTGTAAAATTTGGGGTAGGCTTCTTGAGATTGGAAGATTTTCTAGAATGGTTCTTTAGGGAAATTATTTGTTTCAAACATTATATAATTATTCTATAAAAGCTAAATAATATAAATTTTTTAAACAATATAACTAGTTTTTTTGTTTGATAATTATTTGTACTTTAAAAAAAAATTAAACTATTATAGTTTAAATTGAGACAAAAAAATTTTAAATATATTTTTCTTTTAGTCTATGAATTTATAGATCTCAAAAGACATTCAATTAAAAAATCAATGATGAAGGGTATAATTCTTCTTTTCTTTGTCATTCACAAGGATTACCTAAATAATGATTAACAAGAGGTAATGTTGTTTAGCATAGTGATTTTTTAATAGTTTTCCTTGGATAAATTTTTTATTTTGGTTAGAAAAGAGTAAGATTTTCTAGAATGATTCTTTAGACAAATTATTTGTTTCAAAAATTATATAATTACTCTGTAAAAGCTAAATAATATAAACTTTTAGGGCGGGGGCCCTAGCTCGGTTGGCTAAATCTTCCCTGTTGCAGGGGGTTGGTCACGGGTTCTAGTCTCCCCCATCCTTGTGGTACCGGTGGGCGTGTCGCACCAGTGCTACCAGTCACGTTAAAAAGTTTACCAAGCGCACTGCAGTTTATAGGGGGGCCGTGTTGCACCGACTCCTGCAGTCTAAAAAATAATAATAATAATAATATAAACTTTTTAAACTATTATAATTTCAACTGAGACAATTTTTAAAATATATTTTTCTTTTAGTCTACGAATTTATAGATCTTAAATGACATATAATTGAAAATTCAATGAAATAGGTTATAATTCTTCTTTTCTTTGTCATTCACAAGGATTGCTTAAATATGAGTAACAAGAGGTAATGTTGTGGTGCATAGCAATTTTTTCTATAATTTTTCTTAGATAAAATTTTAATTTTGGTTAGAAAAGTGTAAGCTACAAAGAATAACTATATTCTATCCCTACTTTTGAACAAATGAAAAGAAAAGGAGAATTATTAGACAGATAGATTACATGTTTTGATGATAATATTTTATTGATAAAGGAGAATATATTATTAATTAGCGAAGATCCTTGTCATTTTGTATTTAGACAACCAATGAAAGAATTGATAATATATTCAATAGACAATTTAATTTTAGTAGGTTCTCTTAAATTTTGACAAGGAGATGGGTGATAAGAAACATTAATAACATTTTGATGAAATTATATAAACTTATGCATAGTTGAAGGTCCTTCGCAGATAAGGAACGATTTGAAGTTTGAAAATCTATTTATCAAGATAGAAAGGAAATAGAGGATTGTTGGACATAGAAGTAGGTCAAGTGGATATCATTGGTAAATAGGGTCCTCTTCAAGAAAATTTTGATTATTGGGACCTATATTGGGCATTAGAATAAGTAGCATTAATACAACATCATGAGCTTATAATAATTGAGCAGAAGAGGAGATAATCTGTAGTGGGAGATGTGAAGTAGGTCATTGTGACTCTCAATGTGGTAGAAGTGAAGATGTTTGCATCCCATCCTTACGAAGTTTAATGTATCACTATATAAATATGAAGCCTTGTAATCCTATTAAAAAAAAACTTTGAATACCTTCTCAAATAGTATTTAGATTCTATAACTCCATTGGATTTACTTGTGCTAGTTAGAAAATGTTTTGGTTGTTTCAAAAAAGGTTTGATAGCCCTATTACTGGGGTAGCTAGTAGCTATATTTTTCTTATGAATTAACTATTTTTTTTTTTTTTGAATGTGTTCAAAAGCTTTAAATATTGGTCATAATTCCAAACAATTTTGGTAGTTGCTTTTATTTTTTTCATGATGAAAAATTATTGTTGATAAAATTGTATGTATATTTTAAACATTATTAGTATAAATATAAAATTTTCTAATTTAGGCCTTTTTATTGAAAAAAAAATAGTAAAATTTGAGCTTTATCAGTATAAACTGAAACTTCATCATCGTAGGCCTTTGGTGGATTAAATAATCAATATTAGTAGCTTAAAAAAATCATACACCATCCAATCATTTTTGAGAAAAAGAATTTCAAAAATGAAATAAAAAATTAAATCTAGCAATAAATAATTTTTACACAATTATAGCATAAGGAAAATCCTCAAGAATTCTATGTATCAAATATAGAACTCACATAAAAGGATTATAATTATAGAACTAAAATGACTTCTCCCTAATTAATGTTTATCATATATTTAATAGTTCCTTCATATAGTAGGTAAAACATTGCAATCCTTTCCTTCCAACTTTTTAATTTGACTAGGCCAAGCAACAACTTGGATTAGAACATTTAATTATATAGAACGCACACTTCAAAGTTTATTACTCATGCTCATTTTGAATATTTAAATTTATGTAAATTTTTTCACTTTTTGTTATATTTGGTATTGAAGAAAATCCAATTTTAATAAGGAAAACCTTAAAATATAATATTGTAATGATAAAAAATATCTAAACTATTTATAAATAAAATTCTACATTTTAAGAAAAATCTATAAGTTTGAAAAATAAAATAAAGAATAATATAGTAAGCTACATATTTTTAATTAAACATTTGTTTTGCAACCTTAAAAGTCTCTCCACTTAGAACTTGTGTTGTAGTGAGAAGCATGATAAACATGCATTCATATTTTATAAATGTAATCTATAGAGTATGTTAATATAATGATGCACTTTGTGGAGTTTCAAAACAACATTACTTGTACATAATTTTCATTTCTTTATTTGACCAAATGTAATTGGTATCTACCCATAATATTTTTATTATTTGGAGTCCTTTTTTTGTAATATATTACCTCTATAGGCAAGTGGGATGCATTAGTTCTTCCATGTATCTTCTACGTACCCTCACTATAGGTCAAGCAAGTGGCATCATCATTATTTTATTTTTTAATATTAATTTAATTGTGCGGTTTTATGATTATTTTTTCTTTCTCTTGTGTCATAGGTGGATTTATCTAATTATTTTTATTCATAGCCCAAATTCTTTTTGTTCCTTGGTATCCTTGATTTGGCTCTACATATGTGAGTTTCAATCATTTTATAGAGTTCCTTTAGGATTAACCAAGTTAGATTTAAAACTATTTTTTATGTTGAATGATTGCTTCATTATTTTGCGATGGGGTTCAAGGTGGGACAAAAGATGATAATAAAATATTAGGGATTAAAAGTATATCCAAACAGAGGATTTCGAACAAACTTTCCTACAAGGTAGTACTCATTGAAAAATTTTCTTCCAAATTTGGCTAAGTTTATAGGGAACCTTGGCAAAGTGGGTAATAGAGTTATTCATTTTGGAGAGCCCAATGTTGATGGAGATAGACCAAAGTTGAAGAGTGGAGCATAGTCAACTACCTTAAACCCTAATCTAAACAAGGAGGGTATGGTCTTGGAGGAAAGTACAACCCTCACTTTGTCTCTAAATGAAAAGATGGTTTGATTAACAATACTTCGAGTAAAAAGATGGGCATTCTGGTCAACTTTAGCAGGATGATTTAAATAGGGCATTTTGTTCTCTTCTTTAAAAATAAGGAGATGTGGGAGAAAGTGCTAAAAAGAGGAAATTAGTTTGTAAGGAAAACTTTATTTAATGTTATTTTGTGGTCTCCTAAGAATATGGCTTATCATCTCCTCTCTCGTGCTTCACCATTTTGGGTAGAGATGAAATGTGTCAATCCTAAATTTTGGCCCTTTATTCCTTCAATGTCAAAATCCATAGGGTTTATTATACAAGTTGAAGACCCTTAGATCACTCTTCTTCATATCAGTGCTAGAATATTAATTTCTTTATACCCAAATTTTGTTCTCCTCAAAATTATTTTAGTCATTTTTTACTATGAATCTTTTAGTTGGGACTTGGTAAAGTCAAGAGATCTTATGGCTTTCTTTTACTATAAACTTAATGGACATAATAGGAAAGAATAATCCTCTTTTAAGTATATTTAGAATGATTTCTCTATGTCAACCCCTAATTTGGGTGATTCTCTCCACAAAAAGAATTTAGTTAATAAGAATATACATAATTTTTGTACATCATGCCCTATTGTGTTAAGTCCTAATTTGCAGACAATAAATATTAATGATGACAAGGAAAATAAAAATAAAAATATGGAACTAGTTAGTCTCTCTTACCAATCCTTTGATTGAGGAGGAGTTTAAGGTAAGATTAGCTAGTTCTTCTGGTAGTTTGGAAACCCCAAACCTATTTTCTTGTCAACCTACACAAATATGTGTTGAAAGAAAAAAGATGAATCCTCATAATGCCTCAATCTTAAATATGCAACAAATTTTTCTATCTAACATTAATTATAAGCCTATGAAACATGAGAATATAATTATGCAGGCTATTGAAAAAATAAGGATTTCTATTAATACCCCTTTCCATATTATGGATAATTGCACCAAGACTCCCACTAATAATAATTGTTAATGTCATTGTAGAAAATGAAGATGGATTTATTGAGGTGATTAGAAACAAAAAAAAAAAAACTTATGGGATATCTAATAGAAATAATTTTTTTGAAAAATAAATTAAAGTTAAGAATTCAAACATTCCTTGTTTTAATAGAAGTTGTAGTGACCCTCCACCCACCCACCCCTCCAAAATAAAAAAATTTAAAAATGGTTGAACACAAACTTCATAAGGTGGGAGGACATAAAGATGAATGGAAAATAACTAAACTCTTTTTTTTGGAATAAGATGGAAAAACTACTCAATATAGTTGATACTCTATCTAGAATGAAGAATAAGTATAGTAGAATTTGGTATATTTGGTGTAAAAATTAGTCTAATAAGAAGATAATCTATTTCAAAGTCGATAGATTCTACTTACATTCTTCTCTACTTTGTTTTGATTAGTCTAATGGTAGCAATCTTATCTATGTTCTATCTTCTAGTATATTTCACTACTCCCCCATTTAGGCTTGCATAATAGTTAATAATTGTATGGATGATTTTTGTAGATCCAAGAATCCTTTCCAGCTTAATACTTTTTTGATTAAAAATGATAACTGCTTGGAAGCCATTAGAACTATTACTGTCCTCTCTAAAAAAAATTTGAGAAGAGTAATCTTAGAAATGAGTGGTAGAAATTTGTTGGTATAATTTTTTACATAGTAGTGTTTCTTAAAATCAAGGTATAAAAATTAGATGTGAGTCCTTTTATTTGATCCTACGGTTTCAGGTTTTGGGTATTGTAGTTTTGACATCTTTTAAAATTGTGTAAAATCCTAGGTCTTGCCCTTTTAAATTTTATCTTTGCACGAAATCTTTTAAAAAGGATCAAATATTCTTTTCCCACTTGCTTTGAAGTCATTGTTTGAGTTCTTTTCGAAAAGTCTTATTCCACAATTGGATTTTGTTTATATCCACAGATGTCACGTGCTCATTATAAAAAGTTGTGAGGTTGTTTACTATAGTTATGTAGCGACCGTCAGAAAACTCCTTTATGGTACCAAAAACTAAGGTAAGGTAGTAGAGAAGTGTATAAATTTGAAAATGTCATAGTCACATGGTTTGTTCTAGGATTGTCAGTATCAGCAAAAATGCACGTGGAACAATTGGCAAATGGTGTCACTGGAGTTCAATTTTTTTGGTGAGTCACTATGTCATGACCAAAAAGTTACTGACTTTTGTTGATAGTGACATGGCAAGTGCTCAAAATTTGAAGAAAGTGGTAACCTTTTAAAAGGTGATGGTGACTACAAAATTCCCATGCAGTATCATAAATATGCACGACCATTATTTTTGACAGCAGTATTGATTGGTGAAGTTTCAACTAATGTGTTATATTTTCCATCACTAGAAATCATTTCTTGTCAGAGGTCACTATGTCACGATTGAGAAATCATTATGTTTTTCTGATAGTGACATAACGAGTGCCTAGATATTACAAAAGATGATGTTCTTTTAAAACGGGCAGTGATTTTGAGGATCCCAAGGAAGATATCTTGCATACAATGCCTTTATTTTTGTAATAGTCATGTCATTCATGGTTATTCTATTTTAATTTTTCCTGGTGCCAATTTTTGATGGGTCATTGGAAGTTTCTATGTTGCTACTAGAAATTTAATGACTCTCATTGGTAGCAAGGTAGGGACTAGTCAGAAAGTTGTGATGTAATGACAAATTTCAAAAGGTGGGCCCCAAATGAGTGACTCGTCAGAAATGAGACGTGTAGATCAAATGACATTGTGGCATCCTACTAAGCATTTATATGCCAAAAGTTTTGAATTCGTCAGAGGATACTATGTCACTACCGAAAAGTTAATGACTTTTATCGGTATAAATTTAGTGACCTACCTCAAAAAATAACAAACACGATGAAGTCAAGGAGGTGTGATGTCACTAGGGATTAAAAAATAATATATATATCCCAACATATTAAGCCATCTCATTATCAACAGTAATCTAGACCCACACCCAATGCATAAAATATATAAGGGATTCTGATTGTCAGATTAAGCATGGATCAACAATACTCTATCGCTATGGAAAGATGTGCACTTTTTATGTATAGGAAGGTAGCGAGTAAGGGTCCCACCACATTTTCAAAGATTCATGTAGTTTCAATGCCCTCATCTTAACTTCAAATCTATGACCATCACTACCTCGCTATGAAGAGTTACACAAAAGTTATGTATAGCAAGATAGAAAATGAGCGACCCACCATATTTCTCATAAGATTTTTATCAAATGTCTTCCACATGATCCAAGCATAATCAATGGTTATCATTATCTTGATATAGAAAGATGCTCAAAAGTTATGTATAGCGAGGTAGCGACTTGATGACACATGTCCCCAGTCATCAGAGGACCTAGACTAAAGCACCAGCATTGAAGAAAAGGTATAGATGGATGCATTTTATTGGCTTGACTACTAGTGTGTTAAGAAGAAAGGTGAGTCATCCCAATTTTCATTCCTAGATCGTAGGAGTTTTCATTCATCCATCTGTTCATGAGCTATTATAGAGGTCCAAAGAAGAATAAGTTTGGAAAATCAAGTAAGTACTAATATTATAACCTCTATAGAATTCCAATTCCTATGAATTACAGTCAAGATGCCTCCCAAGAAAGCATTTTCTAGGAAAGTAAATTATATGGATTGGAATGTTCATGATGATTTGCTAGAATTACTCCCAGAGTCCACCACCAAACCTGCACAAGTTAAGAAGTTAATTTTCTTAAACCCTAGGCTTAATATTGTTGATGGCCTGTATGACAAAGGGAACTGGGTTAGAGATGCAACAACCATGCAAACTAGTCTTGTTTTGTTCAAAAAATGATTTTAAGAGAGGAAATTTTTTTCCCTACATGCTAACGTCTAGAATTTTGATTTGGGAAAACTAGTAGTTCCAAGTGTTTTCATGGATTATGATTTTCTTGAAGCCATTTCCAAGAATTATTACCAAGCTATTAGGGTGGTGAGAATAACTAATGGTTTTCCTCTGATCTCAATTAGTCTTGAGGAAATTAGAGAGGTTTTTCACCTAGAGCCATTATTAGATTATCATGTGCCAATTAATCTGTCAGAATTAGAAAATGAATACAAGGAAAAGAAGGATGTGTTTAGGGGAGGTACACTAAGGGAACATATTGGCACAATAGAAACTTTTCTAGTAATCACTGCATCCTCTAGGGAACCTTTTAGGAAGAGTCTTTTCACTTCTCAGGCTATGGAGATATACAGGACCCTGTGTCATGTTTTTAGTGAAGATGAGTAGGATTTCATGCCCATTGGCCTTATGTATATGATGGTTCAAATTGCCTCTTTTGGTGTAGATGTTATTTTTAATTTTGCTTCTTTTTTAGCTGAAGAAATCCATGTTGGTTTAGTTGGAATTGCCAAAGGGAAAGTGGAGAAGACCTTTGGGCACTATTCTCTGATGATGCACAAGTTCTTGTTTAAAGGGGTGGCATATTTTGGTAAAGAGATGGAATTGAATAGAGAGGAGGATGGGAAAGCACTACTAGTCCAGTTGTGGAGTGAAAATATGACCTGTGATGCAGATAAGGCTAGTTTTGTCATATTTGATACGTATTTTGCCTCCAAATTGAGATGCCTCATATTGAGTGACAATCCCAGAATCCCCAAGGCACTAATGAATCTTATTAGGCCTATGGATAAACCCCATGATTTGAAAGTTTTACACAATCGGGGAGATATTATTCCTTACTCTATTTCTACTATTTTTAGAATTTATGGTTTTATGGGGAGCACTCATGTATTGCCCTACCAAGTACCTTTAAAGTTAGGAATGGCTGAAGTTTTGTGGCAATTGGGAGGAGTAGAAAAGACGTTCCTATTGAAAAGGTCACTGGGGTCAATTTTTCCTACTTGCACTGTGGCACACCAGTTTTTGATTACCAAAGGGGGTTGGCTCTTTATGCATAAGATTTTGGATTAGTATAAAATGGTTGTCTCCTATCCCCATTTTTGTGATACTAAGGGATTCTTTAATCAGACCTTGAGACATAGGATTAAATTGGGATAGGTCAAACATGACTCATATTATCCAAAGGACATTGTAAGGAATGAGTTCTCATTGTAGGAACATGAAACCAGAAAAGAAAAGTGGAGAGTCTATTCCAAGGTTTTATAATTCATTCATTATTTTGATCATAAATATGGTCCTCTAGATAATGCTAATACAGAGGTTGATAAAGAAAATAAACTCATGAATACCTTCCCTAAAATAATGGAAGCTATGAATGAGAAGAAACATTTTTTTATTGATTCATACCCAAATAAGGCCAAAGAGGTCATAACGAGGGTGTCTTTCACTCCTAATGTAGGAGTTGGTCAAATAATTGTTCAAAGGAGGTCAGGCTACAATGTAATTTAGAATAGAAAAACCACTAAAGATAAGGGCAAGTAGATAGTGGAATCTACTAGTGTAGTCCTAGAAGAAAGGCCTCCTAATCCATCCCCAAAGAGGAGAAAAATAATAAAGGAAAAGAGTCCTCAAGTTGAGGAATATTCACCCACTCAATCCCCTTCGAGGATTGGAGAAGAATAGCTCACTAGTGAGAAAACTGAGCGAATGGGATCATAGGGAGGTATTTTTATTACCCAAGCAAATTTATATGAGGGTAACCCTCAAGAACATCCACCACCAAGTTTGGATCTAGTAATAGCTGACTATAGAGGTAGGGAATTGGACCTTGTGTTAGAACAACTTTGTAAAATCTACAGCTTCCCAGCAATTTTCATGGAGAGTGAAAATGAATTTTTTTGAAGAAAGATGTAAAAGGTTGAAAAAAAAGCATCTAGAAATGGATTAAGCCTCCATCTAGAACGAAACAAATGAAGAAATGATAAAAGAATTTCAGAATATAAGCCCTAAGGAGGGAAGGCAAATGGTGAGGGCATCAAAAAATTTATTGTTACCAAATTGGGACATTGTTGATGCCTTAGGTTTCAATTTTGTTACAAATAAATTGAATTTGCAAGATCAAAATAAAAAAGACTTCCAAGGTACTGCATTTATTGAAGATTGAGTTGCAATGGTCAGTTGGTCATTTAGAAGAGGATCTAGAGCCACAACATCACACCTAGATGAGTCTGGATATTTGGGAAGCATAATTGTAAGGAGAGTGGCTAATTTGGGAGTAAGGGAAATAGAAAATAAGAGCACAAATCTATAGGAGGAAAAAGGCAGGAGCCTAGTGAGATGAGTCAAGTCTTGAATGGTATAAAAGGTTTAAATCTTCCCCAAGGAAAAAATGATAGGAGTCCCATTGAAATTAAGCCCCCCTTATTAGTCCAACTTTGTTAGACAGAATAGATTGCAAAATTTCCCTTACAATACTACTTGGAAGGATGGTCAACCTAACATTCCTCCTCCTAAAAATACCAGTAACAAAGTCACCCCTGATCCTTTATCCAAAATTTTCATAAATTTGGTAGATGACCCTAAACCCACTAGTAAACCCACATTGTGTTTTGTTTGTTAGTTACCTCATGCTCCTAAATATTGTGCAGTAGCTTTGTCATTTTCTAGAAACCAAACTGAGGTAGAAGAAAATCAAGAACATGAAGAAAGTAGTGATGATGTAGGATGTAATATGCTTGAGTCACATTATGACCATTATGATAGTGATGATCCTGATAGAGATTTAGTGGAACAAAGATAGTTTCAAAGTCATATGTAGTAACAAGTATTTCCTAATGAAGAGAGTGATGTTGAGGACAATGTATGTAACATGGCATCTACTAGAGAGGAGGTTATACTAAGGAAGCCTTCCACAAAGGAGGTTGATTAGATTACTACTAGCATGGTAGCTCAAGTACAAACCAGACATATGGCTTAGAATCTTGATAATAGTAAGGTGGCTAGTATATTTATCAAGAAAGTTGACCCTAAGAAAAGGGAAATTGTAAAGCCTAAAGAAATTCCTACTATGATGGTCAAAATTTTAGGAAAAAAATGGGGAACCAATGAAAGTATGAAATCTTAAGGAGTTAGAGTGCTCAAATAATTTGTCTAAGAAATTTGATGAGAAGGTATGAAAAGTAATCACTATAAATGAGAAGAATTATCAAGACACTTCTGATAAACATCATGAGAAAAGAGATATGACTATTCATAATTCCTCAAATTCTTCTATAGATATGCTTTATTTTCTATCACAAATAAATTTTAAAGTTCCTTTGTCTGAATTATTAAGGATCCTTGAACATAGGAATAAAACCATAGCATGGTTAGGAAATACTGATGTAAAGACAAAACAAGATTGCAATGAAATTCATGATCCCAAGCAAGGAAGCAAAGAAAAGATAAAAGATAAAGAAGCTAAAGTAGTTGTGTCTCAGATTTCTTAGATGTTTTTGGATAGCTCTATTAATAAACACTTGGGAGGTTTTGAGCCTTTTTTTTTTAGTATTTTAGTGAATGGTAAAACATTAAAAAATTGCATGATTGATTCTAGTGCTTCCAATACTGATATGCCCTTTAAAATAATGAAGGAATTAGGTTTAAAAGTTGATACCAATCAGGGAAGATGTTGTGCCATGGATAAAAGAGAAGTAATAGTCATAGGTACTATTAATGCCTTACCTTATAGATTGATAGCCTATCCAAACAAAGAACTTACTATGAGTGTGTTGGTTGTTGATATTCCACCTCAGTATGGTATGTTATTATCTAGAAAGTGGACTGTTGCCATGGGAGAAAGTTTGCAATGTGATCTATCATTTTCTACTTTTAACATTGATGGAAATTTGGTAAAACTAAACAGAGAACCAAAGAGCATATATATGATAGAAGAAGATATTGAGGATGATATGACAAATTTTGTGGATACAGATGTCAATGCATTCAGAGTAGAGGTTTTAACTTTGAAGAAATAAAAGCATAAATCTTATATGGAAGTAGAAGCTAATACAAAAATAGATAAGGGAGACTTATGGACCATGTTCTTTGATGGTTCTTGCTACAAAGATGGAGCAAGTACAGGTATTTTGTTGATATCCCCAGCAGGGGTAACATACAAATTCCCTTTTACTTTAAGTTTCCCTTGTACCAACAATATAGAAGAGTATGAGTCTTTATTGTTAGGTCTGAGATTAGCTCATAAACATGGGATAAAATGTTTATATGTTATAGGAGATTCTGGATTGGTTGTATCTCAAGTAAGAAATGCTTATGTGTCAAAAAACAAAAGATTAAAACAATATAGAAATGTTGTATGGGATATGATTGAATGTCTTGATGAATTTGGGATACTTTGGAAAGATAGGACTAACAACAAAATGGCAGACTTGTTAACAAAATTAGCAATAAACTTGATGATGTTATGTTTGCTAGCATATCCAAAGTTGAGACTCAAACTAGACCCTTTGTTCCTAATAATGTCCAAAATTGGCAAGTGTTTGAAGATGATAAGGATATTATGAGATTTTTGAACTATGAGAATATGTTGTCTGGACAAGAAATTAATTATGCAGATTATGTAGAAAATATAAATGGAAAGGATATTATTTTTGGGTAGGAAGTTGTGTAGTTAAAGACAAATAAAATCCCAAAGGGTCTAGTTGTTTTAGAAACTATTTTTGATAACCAGGAAAAGTCACAAATGAACACCAATGAATATAATGCCAAGATCTAGAGGACGTAAACTTGGGAACTCAGGAAACACCTAAAAAAGTATATATTGGTAAGAAATTGCCTCCCAAAATTAGGAAAGATCTGATGGACCTGCTAAGGAAGTATAGACATGTGTTTGCATGGTCATATGATGACCTAAAAGCATATAGAGAAGATCTTTTTCAGCATGAGATCCCTTTGAAACTAGAAGCTAAGCCATTTAGACAAAATAGAGGCCAATAAATCCTACCTTAGCTCTCAAAATGCAAGAGGAATTGATCAAGTTAAGAGATGCTAGGATTATGAAGCCTATCAGGGATTCCTCTTGGGTATCTAATTTAGTCCCTGTTAGGAAGAAAAATGGAGACATAAGGTTATGTGTTGACTTCAAAAATATTAATATATCTTCATTAAAGGATAATTATGGATTGCCAAATATGGAAGCCATGTTGCAAAGGGTTACTGGTTCTAAGCTAATGTCTATGATGGATGGATTTTTAGGCTATAATCAAGTGGTTGTTAAAGAATCAGAACAGTTCAAGACTGGTTTTACCACTCCATGGGGTACTTATGTTTATGTCAGGATGCCTTTTGGGATTACTAATGCTAGGGCTACTTTTCAAAGGGCCATAGATGTGGTTTTTGCCGATATTATTGATAAGTTTTTAGCTGCATATCAGGATGATTTAACTGCTTACTCTAAAGAAGAAAATGATCATTACATGCATCTAGAGAAGGTATTTATTAGAGCCCTTAAGTATGGTATTTCTTTGAATCCAAGGAAATGTAGTTTTGGTGTTACTGAAGGAAACTTGTTAGGATGTCTAGTTGGTAAGCATGGAGTAAGGATTGACCCAAAAAGGGTAGAAGCAATAGACAAGATTTAGAAACCCAAAAGTGTTAAAATTATTCAGTCATTCCTTGGACAGATCAACTTTCTTAGGAGGTTTGTGACAAATTTTGTAGAGATTAGTAGGCCTATATCAAGGATGCTAAAGAAAGGATCTAAGATAAATGGGATGGTGAACCTAGCATTGCATTCTATAAGATCAAGAAAGCTATTAAAGATGCCCTTGTTCTTAGAGAACCTAATAATGATAAACCGATGGATATATTTTCCTTTTCCTCATTTCACACTGTTGTTGTAGTATTGTTATAGAAAAATGAGGAAGGTTATGAGAAAACCATTGTATTTTTTAGAAAATCTCTATAGGTAGCAAAAATCAAGTATAATATAAATGAAAACCAGGCATATGCATTGGTGAAAGGAGTCAAGGCTTTTTAGTGTTACTTGTTGGGAACTACTATTATTTCTTTTGTTCCTACTACTACTGTGAAGGATATTTTTTCACAACAAGGGGTATCTAGTAGGAGACATAGATGGATCAATAGGATACAAGAGTTTAACATTGACATTCAGATCAATAAATTGGTTAGGGGTCAAGGTTTGGCCAAATTGATGACAAAAGCCAATTTAGAGGCAAACCAAATTAACCAATTTGATGATAGTTGCAGGGATAATCTTTGTAATATGGATACCTCTAATTGGTACAGAGATGTGATTTATTATTTGCAAAACATGAAGTCTCTATCAGAACTAATAGATAACTAGAAAAGTCTCTAAATTTATAGGCCATAAGGTATGTTATAGTGCAAGGACAATTATGGTGGAGAAGTATGGAGGGGTGCTTTTGAAATTTTTAGATGAGATTGAGTCTAAAAGGATTTTGAAATAAATGCATGAAGGTGTATGTGGTGGTCATTATATGGCTAAGATCACTGCTCATAAAATTCTTAGCGGTGGTTTTTGGTGGCCAACACTTTTTAGAGATGCCTATGAGTTTACAAAGGTTTGTGATGCTTGTCAAAGGTTTAGTGGAAAGTTAAAATTCTTTAGGAATTTTCCATTGAGACCAATTGAAGTGCAGGCACCATTTCAACAATGGGGAATTGATTTTGGAGGTGAAATGACAAAAAAATCTAGTGGTGGACATTCGTGGATTTTGGTAGCTACTGATTATTTCACCAAGTGGGTTGAGGCAGTCCCTACTAAGAATCTAACAAGTGAGGTAGTCATTAATTTCATTTTAAACAACATTGTGACCAAATTTGGATGCCCACAAAAAATTGCGACTGATAATGCTATGTGTTTTAGATCTGAGTATAAGAATTTTTGTAACAAATATGGCATTATAGGTTACACATCTTCACCTTATCATCCTCAAGGAAATGGTCATGCAGAGTCAAGTAATAAGAGTATTTTTAAAATATTCAAGAGAATTCTAGCAAAAAACAAGAAGGCCTGGGATTCAAAGTTTCCATTAGCTCTATGGGCTGATAGGGTGACTGTGAAAAGGGTCATTGGATGTGCTCTGTTTGATTTGGTCTATGGTATACAAGCTAGGCTTCCCAAAAATAACTGAAAGGAGATGTGTAAGTTTTTTCAACTCTATGAAGATGATATTGTTGAGTAGATGCAACTCAAAATGGATGACATCTTGCAATTAGAAGAAATAAGGAGAGAACCTTCTATTTAGAATGCTAAGCTATAGCCATAGATGAAACACTTATATGAAAAAAGGGCTACTGAGAGAAAGTTTGAAATAGGTGACATGACATTAATGTGGAATGATAGACTAGAAGACAAAGGAAAACATGGTAAATTTGACCCAATCTGGCTTGGCCCATATTGCATCTGTGATACAAATGGAGATGAGTCATAATTCCTGAAGGATTTAGTCAGAGATATTCTTGAATTGCTAGTTTATGGAAAATTCTTCAAAAGGTACTTTTCTTAAAGTATTTATTTTTCCACGAATAGTAGCTTTAGGCTTTTTTGTGTTCTTGTACATTGTGTATATTCTATAAATCCCTATAGTTTTCTCTATACAGTCTAGTTCCTTGTTTTTGAGTTCTGTCTTGTGCTTTCTAAAGAAGTTGCCATTGTTGTATCAAGTTTGTGGTCTGCTCTCCAAAAGATTTTGAATTCTTTCATAGACTCAAGTAGTCTATCATCCCTAGATAGAACCACTATTGAACTGATTTTTTACATAGTAGCATTTCTTAAAATCATGGTATAAAAATTAGATGTGTGTCCTTTTATTTGATCCTAGGGTTTCAAGTTTTGGGTTTTGTATTTTTGATATCTTTTAAAATTGTATAAAACCCTAGGTCTTGCCCTTTTAAATTTTATCTTGGCATGAAGTCTTCTAAAATGGATTGAATATTCTTTTCTTGCCTCCTTTGAAGTCATTTTTAAACTTTTTTTTGAAAATTCTTATCCCACTATTGGATTTTGTTTGGATCCACAGACGTTACATGCTCATTGTAAAAAGTTGTGAGGCTATTTACTATAGCGATGTGGTGACCATTGAAAAACTCCATTATGGTACCAAAAAATGAGGTTAGGCATCAAAGAAGTGTATCAATTTGAAAATGTTATAGTCACATGCTTTGTTCTAGGATAGTCAGTATCAGTAAGGACACACATGGAGCAATTGGCAAATGGTGTCACCAGAATTTGAGTTTTTCCAATGAGTTACTATGTCGTGATCAAAAAGTTACTGACTTTTTTCAGTAGTGACATGGCGAGTGCTCAAAATTTCAAGAAAGCGGCAACCTTTTAAATGGTGATGGTGATCACAGAATTCTCGTGCAATATCATAAATATGCATGACCATTGTTTCTGACAACAGTATTGATTGGTGAAGTTTCAATTAATGTGTTATATTTTCCATCACCAAAAATCATTTTTCACTAGAGGTCACTATGTCGCTGTTTGGAAATCATTGTGTTTCATTGGTAGCAACATAGTGAGTGCCTAAATATTACAAAATATGGTTTTCTTTTAAAATAGGTAGTGATTTTGAGGATCCCAAGGAAGATGCCTTGCAAACTATGCCTTTATTTCTATGATAGTCATGTCATTTATGGTTATTCTATTTTAATTTTTCCCAGGGCCAATTTTTGATGGGTCACCAAAAGTTGCTATGTCACTACTAGAAAGTTAATGACTCTCACTAGTAGCGAGGTAGTGACTAGTCAAAAAGTTGTGATGTAATGAAAATTTTCAAAAGGTGGGCCCCAAATGAGTGACTCATCAAAAATGTGCTATGCAGATCAAATGACATAGTGACATCCTACAAAGAATTTATACACTAGAAGCTTTGAATCCCCCGGAGGTCACTATGTCACTGCTAGAATGTTAATGACTTTTGCCGGTAGCGATGTGGTGACCCACCTGAAGAAATAACAAATACGAAAAAGTCCAAGAGGTGTGATGTCACTAGGGATTAAAAAATTATATATATATATATGCCAACATGTTAAGCCAGCTTAGCATCAATAGTAACATGGATCCAACCCCCATGCATAAAAGATATAAGGGATTTTGATCGTTAGAATAAGCATGGATCAACGATACTCACTATATCGGTATGGCAAGATGTGCACTTTTTATGTATAGCAAGGTAGAGAGTAAGGGTCCCACCACATTTTCGAAGATTCATGCAATTTCCATGCCCTCAGATTAACTTCAAATCTATGACCATCACTACCTTGCTATGAAGAGTTGCACAAAAGTTATGTATAGCGAGATAGCGAATGAGGGACCCACCATATTTCTCTTAAGAGTTGTAGCAAATGTCTTCCACATGATCCAAGCATAATCAATGGTTATCACTATCTCGCTATAGCAAGATGCTCAAAAGTTAGGTATAGCAAGGTAGCAACTTGATGACATGTGTCCCTAGTCATTAGTGGGCCCAGACTAAAATGCTAGAATTGAAGGACAGGTATAGATGGAAGCATTTAATTGGCTTGACTACGAGCATGTTAAGAAGAAAGGTGAGTCAACCCAATTTTCATTCCTGGATTGTAGGATTTTTTGAGGACCAATGGCACAAATTCAAAAGGAAATATGATGCCACTCTATTTTTCTATTATGTGCATTTATGATGAATGAAAGCTTCACATGTGAGAAAAATACAGTATAATTGTCATGCCCAAACTACAAGGTAAAAAACAAACATACTTTTTTTTAAAATTTATATAATAATTATAATGCTCAAAGCTCAATAAGGTTATGATAATAGTTTAAGTATAGGTTCTCTACGTTATGTCTTAAGTTTAAAAACTTGTGGAGGAATACATCGTTAAGATTTTGAAACTTTCATTAAAATATTGATATCGATCATTAATCATGTTATTATATTAATTTCTCAAAAATATATTAAAAATTATTTAAATAACAATGTCAATGAATTCGGGTTTAAAATTAATTGAAACTATTTAATCAAGTTCAACTATAAATATATTAGACAATTATCGATTGACAATTTAACCAATATTAAAAAGTCACTTTAAGAAAACAATTAACTAGAATTAAAATAGAATATATATACATATAATTTATTAACTTTAAATATTTCGACTATTTTAACATATTAATTAACTATCAAAATCTTACTAAATTTAAATTTAATCAACTAACAACTAATTAAATTCTAATTAATTATGAAATTAAAGCTTTCAAAATTAAGTAAAAAACTAAATTAATCTAAAAACCTAAACTATCTAAATCTAATATTAGACTAGCTATAATTATAAACTTAATTATATAAATTAATCAAAAATCTAAACTTAGTTAAATTAAAATAACTATCTTTACTTAAATTAAAACTAAATTAATTTACATGTCAAAATTAAACAAACCTAAATGAAGTTACAACTAACTTAAACCTATTAACAAAACACAAATAAAATAACATAAATTAGTCCTAACACTAATATTAACAAAATAATATGATTAAAACAAACTAACTACAATCAAAAACTCTAATATTGAACTAACCTACATACTAACCTAACACCTAACTAACTCTAACCGATTTACTACACCCCCTAACCCATCTAAACTTAATTTTCTTCCCACTCACCCATACCATCCTTCACCCACCTCTGTGCTTCCAAACTGTGCGCTACCCAATGCAATCAAATCAACACAGGCATGAGGGGGAATGTGAAAAGGCGTCAGCTGAAAGGAAGGAGGGAAGAAGGTAAAGAGTAAAGACTTGATGATTTTTTTATTTTTTTTAAGTTGCTTAATAAAAGCTTTACCAAGCTATGTTGCCCCCCATTCACAACTAACCTTGACTATCACTCCACTGCCCATAAATGCACACTGCACCCCAGATGCTGTAGAAAGAGGTGACGTCAGCATGGGAGTGCGGTTAAAGGTTTTTTTTTTTTTTAAAGGAAAAGTATAAGGGTGGGCTGTCCACATTCATTTTAAGTTTTATATATCTTATCATTTATACATTTTTTTGAGTTTATAAATTAAATAGTTTTCAACAAAAGGAATAAATACAAGAATCTTTGGGGAAATATTCTCTGTTGTCCATTTCAAATTAAATTGGTCTCCCATACAAATTCCAGTGAGTAATTTTTTCCTGGGAGTGCTTTTTTTTTAATCATATTTTTCTAAGTATAGGATTACAAGGCAATGTATATATACATACATATATATATATATATATAAATATATGTATATGTATATATGTATATGTATATGTATATGTATATGTATATGTATATGTATATGTATATGTATATGTATATGTATATATATATATATATATATATATATATATATATATATATATATATATATATATATATATACATATATAATATATTGGTCTATATTTTAAGGTGTATTTTTTTTTTGAATAGATTTAAAACATTGATAGCATAGTTTGAGTCACATTAACACCATAATCATTTGTTCTCCTATATAACTTGAATTGAAATAATTCGACCTTTGTCATTATTTTCTTTTTAAAGAAAATCTATAAAGACTTGTTACAACCTTAACATACCAAGAATTTGAATTATCCATTTTGTTCAATAATGCAATAATTGTTTGATTCTAATAATCATGAAAACTGAATCTACATGCATGATCTTAATTTTCATTTTCAACATATAAGAAAACTTGAAATTTTGCCAAATTAAATCAACATCAATTCCATCCTATTTTTGATGTGCATCCATCTAAATTAAAATTATGATTAAATCACATGATAACCAATTATACTCAAACACCAATTTTATTGGCAAACCTGATTCAAAGGCTTAGCCGGGAAAGAACCAGGAAGAAAACCCAACTTCGTTGCCATTACAACAAAGTTTGAAATACAAATTACATAGCATATCAATCCCAAATTACAATAATTTAATTGAATTTTCTTCATGACCCTCATCAAGGGATTCATAACGATTTCTGCAACACATTTCTAGAACCATAGAGGGAACAAAATCTAATCAGGTAACCACAAGCATGACCAAGAACAATTCAAACATGCATATACATACAAGGTTATCACAATTTGATTCACAATGAATCAACACTAGGGAAAGGTGGATTCTTCCAATAGGAGAAGTCAAGCACAACACCAAAATAGATGCCCAATTGGGGCTATAAACCAAGAACTTTCATTCTTCCATTTCAACATGCCATACTCATATGAGGTTTGTGCTGACAGGTAGGGGCCCATAACACCCTACCCTCTCTCCCTCTTCTCGTCCTGAGAAGAGACTCTACACTGGTTGGAGTCCAACTAAATAGACCTTTCCCAAAATTGGTCACTTCTGCCCTATCCAAGGCTGAGTAATACCAAAACACCCATGCAAGAAAATCTCAAAATCGCAAACATAAACATGAAAGGAAATCATCCAAAATAACATGGTTTTCAAAACATCCCAACATACCCACAATCATACAAACATTCAAATAACAACAAGGTAGCATAAGCATGAAACAAACATGAAAATCTATACAAGAGAGATGAGAATTCCTACCTTCACAAAGAGGTATGGCAATGAACAAGTTTGAGTAGAGCCTTTCCCTTCCTTGCTCCAATCTTCCAAGACTCCTCTCTAAATGTAGAGATTGGGTAACCACATCAACTAGTCCAAGAAGGGCCTCTAAATAAGCCTCAAAATCAACCACCAAAGGGATCAATAACTTCACCCACCCACCTACCAATCTAGAAGCTCCTAACTCAACCCACACTATGGTTAAACACTAAGTGGAGGTGGGGTGATGCAAGTCATGGTAACCATAGTCAATTTTCGCACAAAGGCAAAAAGAGACTTTTTGAGTGACCTCAAAAGTCAATAAAAGGGGCTTGGGGGTTGGAAAAGACCCCCAACCCATACCCATACCCCTTGGGTATAAATTTTTTATGTTTTAAGCCTTAGGAATAGGTTTAGAGCCAAACAAAAGCTAGGAATAAAATAGGACCATCTACCTCTAACAATGTAGATTAAGCACTAATCTAGATTAAGGATGACTAAACTCAATTAAGAACCAAATTAGCAAAAAGACACTAACTTAATCTGACTTAGGTCCAAAGGTTACACGGTTAACCCTAGCTAGCATGTAGAAGAACATAAATAATTCATGAGTGTCAAGCGACACTAAAGAAACATAGTTATGATCATTAACATTTACTGATCACATAAGGATACATACATACATCTCAATTTAATTACGAACAACAAGGTTTCCTAAATTAGCACATAGAGATCTGTTCTGTTCCTCCATTGGTTTTCTTGGCTAAAATATCTGCACACTCATTGCACACATCAGCAGTCTCAAAAATCACATGTACATATTTATATACGTATCTGAAATTCACATAAATTGAAACATACATCAATCAGGGTTTCTTTCATCCTACTTAATTCTTAACCATTTAAAATCTCTTAAATCAAAGTATCAATCCTATATTTACTAATTTCATCAACATACATATACATAAAATATTAAATGACAAACATGAAATATCTGAAAATAACATCACACAGCATGAAATAATATAATATGTCCAAAGCATCAGATAATGTCTCCGAATCTCGAGTTGTGAGTATCAAAATGATAATAAGGTATCACTATGCTATGATGGGTCGGGGCGAGGCCTCACAATAATATAGGAGATTTTTCCATTTCTAGTCTCACACAAACAAAGATTTCATGTTTTCTAAGTAGAAGAGCTTACTAATGACATTGTGTTAAGCCTGGCAAAGATGTGAAGCAATCCTCCATCTGTTCATGAGCTATTGTAGAGGTTTAGAGAAGAAAAAGTTTGGAAAATCAAGTAAGTACTAATATTATAACCTCTATAGCATTCCAATTCTTGTAAATTATAGTCAAGATGCCTCCCAAGGAAGCATTTTTTGGGCAAGTAAATTATATGGATAGGAATGTTCATGATGATTTGCTAGAATTACTCCTAGAGTCCACCACTGAACCTACACAAGTTAAGAAGTTAATTTCCTTAAACCCTAGATTTAAGATTATTGATAGCCTATATGACAAAGGGAACTGGATCAAGGATGAAACAACTACACAAACTGGTCTTTTTTTGTTTAAAAATTGGTTTTTAGAGAGGAATTTTTTTGCCCCGCATGCTAAGGTTTGGAATTTTGATTTGGGAAAATTAGTAGTTTGAAGTGTTTTCATGGATTATGATTTGCTAGAAGCTATTGTCAAGAATTTTGGCCAAGATATTAGGGTGTTGAGAAGAATTGATGGTGTGCCTCTAATCTCAATTAGTCCTAAGGAAATTAGAGAGGTTTTTCACCTAGAGCCATTATCAGATTATCATGTGCCAATTAATCTGCCAGAATTAGAAAATGAATACAAGGCAAAGAAGGATGTTATTAGGCGAGGTGCATTGAGAGCACATATTGGCACAATAGGAGCTTTTCCAATAATCATTGTAGCCTCTAGGGAACCTTTTAAGAAGAGTCTTTTCACTTCCCAAGCTGTAAAGATATATAGGACACTATCTTATGTTTTTGGTGAAGATGAGCAGGATTTTATGCCCATTGGATCTAACAAGAACCTCCTTCACCAAGTTTGGATCTAACAATAGCTAACTATAGAGGCAAGGAATTGGACCCTATGTTAAAACAGGCATGTCATCAATTTTTGGTTGATGACAACTTTGTAAAATCTAGGGTTTTCTAGAAATTTGCATGGAGGGAATACATGAAAAGTTTTGAAGAGAGATGTAAAAGGTTGAAAAAAAAACATCTAGAAATGGATGAAGCCTCCATTAAGAACCAAACAAAAGAAGAAATGATAAAAGAATTTCAGAATATAAGCCTTGACGAGGGAAGGTAAATGGTGAGGGAATTAAACATTTTATTGTTACCAAATTGGGACATTGTTGATTCCTTAGTTTTCAATTCTATTTCAAATAAATTTAATTTGCAAGATAAAAATAAAAAAGACTTCCAAGGTACTACATTTATTGAAGATCAAGTTGCAGTTTTTAGTTGATCATTAAGAAGAGGATCTAGAGCCACAACATCACAACCAGATGAGTCTGGATTGATGGGAAGCATAATTGTAAGGAGAGTGGCTAATACCTCACATGTGTAGGTAGCACATTGGAATGTGGATTCATCCCAATTTCTTTTGGCTATTGCTAAGAAGGAAGAACATGCCATGTTTTAGCTACAAAGTAAGTATGAAACAATTCTAGAGGCCTACAATAAAGAGGTTAAAAGGAGAATTGAGCTTGAGAACAAATTAATGGGGAGGTCCACAAAGCCAAGAATAACATACCCTCACCCCCCAGTTGAACCTTTCAAATCCACTCCCTCATAGAAGTACCAGATACACCTCAAAAGCTAGAATACTACATAGTAGAAGATTTTGAAGAAGGAAAAAATAAGCTATGGGTATTACATGTAGAGTTGGATTCAAAATATGAAGATAAATTAAGAAAGGCTCTCACAAATTTGGGGGAAAATATTGAATGGCCACTGGTTTATGATCAGTTGGCTAGGATGATTAGTATCTGGTGTTAGATTATGGTGACTAATTAGGAAAGTAGTGTATATACTTCATAAATTCTTTTTGGGCCCTATTTTATCGAGATTTTGAGCAACATGTAATTATTAATTATAACTGTAAAGTAGTTAAAATACTTGTATAAAAGGGCTTAGGGTTAGGAATGGTTTTGATAAGATGTAATGCGAAATTGGTTGTTGCAGTGGTATTGAGCTATAAGGGATTACATATTGTAATTAGGTTGTAATCATTGGATCATAAAAATATTGAACTTTCTGTTTGGTAGATGTAGCCCAGGGATTGGGTGAACCACGTTAAATCTTGGTTCCTTGTGTTCTTTTTTGTGTGATCTATTATTTTTTGTTATTGGTTATATTTGCATGTAATTGTTATTTCTATCTATGTTTTAATCCTAACAAGTGGTATCAAAGCCTAGTTGTTTTTTTAGTTATCCTTTGTAGGAAAGTTTCACAGTTGAGTTGGAGTCTCACAGTTGAGTGGGAGAAATGGTAGATGAGGGTTAGCTGAGGGTAGATAGGTTTAATGGGTAGAACTTCCAATTATGGAAGATGCAAATAGAAGACTATCTTTATTAGAAGGATTTATGGAAGCTGTTGGAAGGCAAAGCCAAGAATCAAGGATCTATGTTAAATGATGAATGAGATCTTTTAGATAGAAATGCACTTGGAAGCATTCAATTATGCATGGCACCATCGATGGCATTTAATATTTCAAAAGAAAAGATAATAGAAGAATTGATGAAAACCCTAGCGACAGTGTATGAAAAGCCCTCTGCTTCAAACGAGGTATTTCTCATGAAGTGTTTATTTAATATGAAAATGGTAGAAGATGGATCTGTTACAGATCATTTAAATGAGTTTAATAATATTACTAGTCAGTTATCTTCTATGGGTATCAATTTTGAAGAAGAAATTAGGGCTCTCTTGATTTTCTTTTCTTTTCCTGAAAGCTGGAATAGCTTGGTAATGGTTGTGAGTAATTCTATTCCTAGATTTAGTACCCTAAAATATGATGATGTGATCAGTTTTATTTTTAGTGAGAAAACTTGTAGGAAAACCTTAGGTGGATCTACATCAGGAAGTGCTTTGAATGCACAAAGTAGGGGTAGAATGACTGAGAGAGAAAGTAATTCTTGAAATCATGAGAAATCAAGAGCAAAGTCAAAGGGGAGGAGGTCTCAATTGAGAGGACCGAATGACTTCTAGTACTGTGGGAAACCCAAGCATAAAAAGAAACATTGTTGGAATCAAAAGAAAAATGAAGGAGATAAATCAGATGGAGACAAGGAAGCAAATGTGGTAAGTAAAAAATTTGAAGATGATGCTTTGCTTCTATCTTTAGAAAGTGTTGATGATTCATGGGTTTTAGATTATGGTGCTTCATTTCATGCTACACCTCATAGAGGTTATTTCATTGATTATGTCCAAGGGATTTTTGAGCTTGTTTATTTTGGGGATAATGAACCTTGTTAAATTGTTGGAAAGAGAAAAATTGAGATTAAGTTGCAAAATGGAAATCATTGGCTACTACAATAGGTAAGACATGTTCCAAGGCTGAGTAAGAATTTAATTTCAGGAGGGCAACTCAGTGATGAGGGTTGTGTAGTTACTTTTAATGATAAAAATTGAAAAGTTTCAAAAGGTTCCCTTGTAGTAGCAAAAGGTGTGAAAGTAGACACCTTATATCTTTGTACAAGTCATATTGTTCCTTCTACTTTAATTGTTTTAGAAAAAAATGAATGTTCAGGAATAATTACTGCAATTGAGCAGGGAGAACAAATAGCTACTATAGATTCTGATACAGCATTGTGGCACAATAGACTTGGGCACATGAGTGAGAAAGGTATGAAAGTACTTCATTTAAAGAAAGTTTTACTAGGTCTAAAATGTGTTAATATGGATTTCTATCAAAGTTGTGTGTATGGAATTCAATGTTTTGCTTGTCTCTCTCATGAGTCAAGCTTTCTTCATTTGGGTACTTACTATTGTCGATGTAAGTACTTGTCTTGTGATATTACTATCTTTGGTGCATGATTTAGAACCCACTTTTTCATAAGAACTCATTAGATTCTTTATAATGCTTTTTTCATTTGAATCATCGATCGTTCTTAGCCCAAGAATCTTCATGAAAGGCCTAAATTTCAAATTTCTTATCATTTTAACAAATAAATGACATTGAGCTATAATATTTAATTCTTAAAAGAATAATCTCCACATATGATTAACTTTTCTTTGACAAGTACTCTTGCTAATCTTGTCAAACATTGATTTCAAAATGTTAGTATCAATATCAATAAAATATTTTGGTCTTTTAAAATGAATTCTAGAAGGTGTTATAATCTCTTCCATTCCCTCAAGATTTTGAACATCAAAATAAGGTTGATTTTTTTGCATAGCTTGAACCGAAGATGATGTGACTTAGCAATAAGATGCAAAAGATTGAATAACACCTACTTGATATGTTGATTTTGTGCCTTCAACATGACATGATGGAGTGTGTACATTGTTAGATTTATAAAGTAGTGTCTCTTCAAAATGAGAGGATGATATGACTCCAACATTGGAAGATGGTGTAGCTTCACAATTCAATTGTCTTCTTGGGCATAATAGTCTCATTTGTTCCCTTTCTCTTTCCAATTCTTCCTCTTTGTTTCTTTGTATCAGTGGTTCTTGATCCTCTTCAAAAGTCAATTCTTCATTATTGCTTTGCAATTTTATTTTTTCATGTCGTAGTTTCATTTTATCTCTTTTAATTGCCAAATCTCTCTCCCTATCTTCACTTGTTTAAGTTTCTGGTTTCTTCCTTGGCATGATGACGATTTCTACATGCCAAATTATTCAAACATCTCAATTACTTACAATTTGTAAATTATAAATCATTCAAATACACATAAAATTTATAATTATTTCAATGAATACACAATATATATCAAACAACTTGCTAAATTTCTAACCATTTCAAAATAAGAATTCATTCAAACATACAAATTTCAATGAAGTCAATATATATTAAACAACATGTCAAATTATAATCAAATTTGTCTCTATATATCAACATACAATATTTAAAAAGGACTACACTAACCTTTTCTATACAAAGAATATTCAAAAAACTGATCCAATTATTGAATTTGGTGTTTGCTAGCTTCAAAAAGTCTTCAAATAGTGTTTGCCAGCTTCCAATAGCTTGAAACCCATGTTTTCTATTGGAACAACAGAATGCACAATAGACAAAAAGAAAAATATGGATCAAAAGGGACCCAAACTTGCTTTGTGAATATTTTTTGGTGATTTCACATAGTGCATATGCACTATAGTATCTATGCACTATAAAGCGCATATACACTATAGTGCGTATGTCACTATAAAATGCATATGCACTATGTCAAAAGACATCTCTCGCTATACTACCATCCCACATCCCCTACTCTCTTTCTCTCCCTACTCTCTCTCCTCTCCCATCCCCTACTCTCTCTCTCTCTCTGTTGTTCTCCCTCTCCTATCACCTAATCTCTCTCATTCTCTCTCTCCCATCCCCTACTCTCTCACTCTCTATCCTCTCCCATCCCCTAATCTCTCTCACTTTCTCTCCTCTCCCATTCCTTACTCTCTCTCTCTCTCTCTCTCTCTCCTCTTCCATCTGCTACTCTCTCTCTCTCACCCTCTCTCCTCTCCCATCCCCTACTCTCTCTATCTCACACACTCTCATCCTCCCTCTCTTTTTCTCTTGGGCTACTCTCTCTCCCCTCTTCCATCCCCTACTCTCTCTCTTCCAACTCTCTCTCCTCTCTCCCATCCCCTACTCTCTCTCCCTACTCTCTCCCCTCTCCCATCCTCTATTCTCTCTCTCACTCTCCCTCTCCCACTGCTTGCTCTCTCTCTCTCTCTCTCTCTCTCTCTCTCTCTCTCTCTCTCATCCCCTACTATCTCTCACCCTCTCTCCTCTCCCATGCCCTACTCTCTCTCTCACTAACATCCTTGCTCTCTCTCTCCCTCTCCCACTGCCTACTCTCTCTCTCCCCCCATCATGTACTCTCTCTCTCCCATCCCCTATTATCTCTCACTCTCCCTGCCCTACTCCCTCTTCCACTGCCTACTCTCTCTCAATCTCTCTCTCACATCCCCTACTCTCTCTCACACTCTCTTAGGTCTCCCATCCCCTACTCTCTCTCTCTCACATCTCCCATCCCCTACTCTCTAGATCACTCACACACACTCCCATCCCCCCTCTCTCTATCTCTCCCACTCCCTCTCCCACTACATACTATCTCTCTCTCTAACTCTCTCTCCCTCTCTACTCTCTCTTTCATCCCCTACACTCACTCTCTCCCTCCCATCCCCCTACTCTCTCTCACACTCTCTCCCATCCCCACCTCACTATCTCCCTCTCCCACTCCCTCTCCCACTACCTTCTCTCTCTCTCTCTCTTTGGCTACTCTCTCTCCCCTCTCCCATCTCCTACTCTCTCTCTTTCATAGACACACACTCGCATCCCCCCTCTCACTCCTCTCCCATCCCCTACTCTCTAGATCTCTCACACACACTCCCATCCCCCCCTCTCTCTCCCTCTCCCACTCCCTCTCCCACCACATAATATCTCTCCCTCACTCACTCTCTCCCTCTCTACTCTCTCTTTCCCATCCCCTAATCCCACTCTCTCTCTCTCTCTCACATGCCCTACTCTCTCTCACACTCTATCCCATCCCCTAATCTCATTCTCTCTCTCACACACACATCTTGTACTCTCTCTACCACACCCTAATCTCTCTCACTCTGATACTCTCTCCTATCCCCTACTCTCTCTCTCTCTCTCTCTCTCTCTTACACACATTCCCATTCCCCCCTCTCTCTCTCTTCATGTCCTATTCCCTCTCCCACCACCTACTCTCTCTCCCCCATCCCCTACTCTCTCTCTTTCATAGATACACCCTCCCATCCCCCCCTCTCTCTCCTCTCCCATTCCCTACTCTCTATATCACTCACACACACTCCCGTCCTCCCCTCTGTCTCTCTCTGACTCCCTCTCCCACCACCTACCATCTCTCTCTCTCACTATCTCTCCCTCTCTATTCTAGTCTCTCTTCCATCACCTACTCTCACTCTCTCTCTCATCCCCTACTCTCTCTCACACTCTCTCCCATCCCCTACTCTCACTCTCTCTCTCTCTCTCCCATCTTGTACTCTCTCTCTGGCACCCGCTATTCTCTCTCATGCTCTCACACTCTCTCCCATCCCCTACTCTCTCTCTTACACATATTCCCATTCCCCCTTTCTTTCTCCCTCTCCCACTCCCTCTCCCATAGCATAATCTCTTTTCCCCATCCCCTACTCTCTCTCTTTCATACACCCACACACTCCCATCCCCCCTCTCTATCTCCTCTCCCATCCCCTACTCTCTAGATCTCTCACACACACTCCCATCCCTCCTCTCTTTCCCTCTCCCACTCCGTCTCCCACCTCCTACTATCTCTCACTCTCTCCCTCTCTACTCTCTCTCCCATCCCCTACTCTCACTCTCTCTCTCTCCCATCCCCTACTCTTTCTCTCTTACACACACTCTCATCCCCCTCTCTCTCTCCCACTCCCACTCCCTCCCACACTACATACTCTTGCTCCCATCCCCTACTCTCTCTCTTTCATACATACACACACCCATCCCCCCTCTCTCCTCTCCCATCCCCTACTCTATCTCTCACTCGCTCTCTCTCTCCCACTCCCTCTTCCATCACCTACTCTCTCTCACTCTCACTCTCACTCTCTCACTCTCAATCTCTCTCTCTCTACTCTCTCTCTCTACCACCCACCACTCTCTCACACATTTTCACACTCTCTCCCATCCCCTCCTCTCTCTCTCTCTTACACAGATTTCCATCCCCCCTCTCTCTCCCTCTCCCACCACCTACTCTCTCTCTCTCCCATCCCCTACTCTCTCTCTTGAGCTACTCTTTCTCCCCCCTCTCCCATTCCCTACTATCTCTCTTTCACACACATGCACTCCCATCCTCCTCTCTCTTGCTCTCTCTCTCCCACTCTATCTCCCACTGCCTACTCTCTCTCTCTCCCTCCCATCCCCTACTCTCAAACTCTCTCTCCCATCATAAAATCTCTCTCCCCCATCCCCTACTCTTAATCTCTCTCCCATCTTGTACTCTCTCTACCACCCCTACTCTCTCTAAAATGTCCCCTCTCTCCCATCCCTCTCTCTCTCTCTCTCTCTCTCTCTCTCTCTCTCTCTCTCTCTCTCTCTCTCTCTCTCTCTCTCTCTCTCTCTCTCTCTCTCTCTCACACACACACACACACACACACACACAAACACACACATTCCCATTCCCCCTCTCTCTCCGTCTCCCACTCCCTCTCCCACCACCTACTATTGATCTCTCTCACTCTCTCCCTCTCTACTCTCTCTCGCATCCCCTACTCTCACTTTCTCTCTCATCAATTACTCTCTCTCTCTCTGCCACCCCTACTCTCTCTCACACTCTCACACTCTCTGTCATCGCCTACTCTCTCTCCCCCCCCCCCTCTCTCTCTCTCTCTCACACACACACACACACACACACACACACTCCCACCCCCCCCTCTCTCTCCCTCTCCCACTGCCTATTCTTTCTCTCCCATCCCCTACTCTCTCTATCACTCTCTCCCCTCTCCCATCCCCTACTCTCTCTCTCTTTCACACACACCCATACCACCTCTCTCCTTCTCCTCTCCCATCCCCTACTCTGTCTCTCACTCGCTCTCCCTCTCCCACTCCCTCTCCCACCACCTACTCTCTCTCTCTCTCTCTCTCTCTCTCTCTCTCTCTCTCTCTCTCTCCCTCTCTCCCTCTCCCTCTCCCTCTCCCTCTCCCTCTCTACTCTCTTTCTACCACCCCCTACTCTCTCACACATTTTCACACACTCTCTCTCTTACACACATTTTCATCCCCTCTCTCTCTCTCCCTCCCCCACTCCCTCCCTCTCCCTCTCCCCCTCTCCTATTCCCTACTCTCTCTTTCACACATATGCACTCCCATCCTCCTCTCTCTCACTCTCTCTCTCTCTCTCCCTCTCTATCTCTCACCACCTACTCTCTCTCTCTCCCCCATCCCCTACTCTCAATCTCTCTCTCTCCCATTCTATACTCTCTCTCTCCTATTATGTACTCTCCTTTTTCCACCCCTACTCTCTCTCACACTTCCTCTCTCTCCCATACCCTACTCTCTCTCTTCTACACACATTCCCATTCCCCCCTCTATCTCTCTCTTCCACTCCCTCTTCTCTCTCCCACATCCCCTACTCTCTCTCTCTCTCTCTCTCTCTCTCTCTCTCTCTCTCCCTCTCTCTCTCTCACACACACACACTCCCATCCCCCTCTCTCTCTCCTCTCCCATCCCCTACTCTCTAGATCTCTCACACACACACTCATCCTCCCTCTCTCCCTCCCCCACTCCCTCTCCCACCACCTTCTATCTCTCTCTCTCTCTCATTCTCTCCCTCTCTACTCTCTCCTCCATCCCCTACTCTCTCTCTCCCCCCCTCTCCCATCCCCTAATTTCTCTCTCTTCCACCCCTACTCCCTCTCACACTCTCTCCCATGCCCTACTCCCTCTCTCTCTCACACACACACTCCCATCCTCCTCTCTCTCTCTCTCCCTCCCTCTCTAAATCCTTCTCCCATTTCCTACGCTCTCTCTGCATCCCCTACTCTCAATCTCTCTCTCCAATCTCATACTCTCTCTTTGTCACCCCTACTCTCTCTAACACTTCCTCCCTCTCCCATCTCGTACTCTCTTTGCCACCCCTACTCTCTCTCACTTCCTCTCTCCCACATCCCCTACTCTCTCTCTCTCTCTCTCTCTCTCTCTCTCTCTCTCACACACACACACACACACACACACACACACACATCCCCCCTTTCTCTCTTTCTTTACCTCTCTTCTTCCCTCTCTATGAACTATTTAGGTCTCAATAATATTTGCACACTATAGCATGCACATGCTATCAAGACCCAAATTTAAAAAGCTTTAAATAACACATGTGCACTATAGTGTGCATGCACTATAGGGCATACATGCTATTCAAACCTTTGCATTCTACCCAGCCTAAGCCTTGGTTTTGCCTTGGGGATCCAACCCAAAGGTTTGGAGTCTATAAACTAGTCTAAGATGTGTTTTATTGCAAACATACAAAAAATGATTGATTTTTCTTATGTTCTCTCCTTCAAGAGTCCTCGTGGTTGAGCATTGATAAGATTAGGTAACATGACATTGTAGGTCTCTTTGTTATCTATATAACCATATAATTTATTTTTTATCTGAATTATTTCGAGCCTTTCATCTATAATTTCTTTTGAATGTATGTCTATTTTTTGTCAAAAACCAACATGTACTAATTGGGTTGCAGATTTTAGCTAGTACATTGAATTTTGTAACTTAGTTTTTTAGAAACTAGACTCCATTCTACACACTTTGAAAAAAAGAAGTTTTGATTTTAAATTAATTCTCAATCATTTCTAGGGCAAGCACATAGATATTTCACATTTTTGGGATGTTTCTAGTTAAGAAAAACATTATAAAAAACACATTATAAAATTGCCTGAAAATTTTGGGATAAATGACATAGTGTTAAGTAATTTTGACTAGAGCGATTAAAGAATTTATTTTTAAAAGTTTAAAATTTTAGGGGGGGCACACTTTGTACTGTGTTATGCTTTTTTGGAATAAACAATACCACTTTCTATGGCCCCCATTTTTCAGGACCTAAAACTAAACCATTTTGAAAAAAAAATTAGTAATTTAGAAGCTAGATTCAAAGGACTACTACTTTTGTTTTTGTTATATCTTAAAATTTTGAGCGTAACTATCTTCAAATTCTTGTTGAAGTTTAGAAATTTTTGATCTCGGGAAAGGAAAGAAAGAAAGGAGAAAGAGGTGTCCACTTATAACCCCCCTTTTGGCACCACAACTTGTTGCACTTACCCAAAATGTAAGTTCAAAATTCAAATCTTTTAATTCCAATAGTTAGTTCTCTTTTGGAGGGAAAGTTGTTTGTTAGGAAGTTTTATACATAGTCATGTTTGGAAATCTATTCCAATTTATTGAAGTAGTTTCTAGAAAGGTTTTATGATTTTTTAGAGGTATTATTGACAGACAACAATGGTAGAGCATCATTTTGTATGGATTGTGAATGAAAATCAATAAAAACTTTCTATTGTGAATGAAATATTGATGTTCTTCATTTAGATTTGTATCAAGAAGTAGTTCTAACATTGGAGAATATTTTGTTTGTGTAAAGATCCATTTTATATGCTTTGAAGTTTCTTATTGATCTTTGGTCTTGCATTTTCTTTTCTGATTTTGACAAAATTTGATGTTTAGATGATCATTCAATGAATTACTTGTTGTTTCTCATGGAATGAATCATCCCTTACTTAGGCAGATAAGAGCTTTTTAATGGTGATCACCCAAGAAAGAAGTGTGAATGGTGAGTGATAGTGTAGCCACAGAGAAACAACAGGAGTTATAGCCACTAGAGGCTATTGTTTGATGATGGAAAGTGATTAAGTATGCCAAGGAAATGGCGAATCTACCCTTTTCTGATACCAAAAGTGTAGGAACAATATTGAACTAAAAGGTGCTAGTTTTTTAGGATTTGGGGAAGAAATTTGGGGCTTTTTGTATTGTATAAAATTTGAGTCTAATTCCTCTTGTATTTATGATATTGAAGACCTAAGAAGAGAATTTATAAAGTGTAGAGACTTGAAGGTGAAGATAACTTATAGTTCCTTTGTTAATATACTCACCTTTTGTGCATTTTAGAGTCTATAGATAGTGACAGTTAGGTTTCATCCAAAGGAACCCTAGGTTACCTTTTTTTATGTTGAAGAATGGCCAAATATGTATCTAAAAAGTCATAGGGTTGAGTTAGTGGTTTAGGAGAGTTGGGAACTCTTTGAAACTAGGCATAAAAGAAAAACTAAAGAGTTTAGAAGTGTTAAAGAGTTTAGAACTATTTGAAACCTCCATAATCATTAAATCCATGTCATAACCATCAAAATATATCAACCCTAGAATTTTGAGCCTTGATAAGGAGGACACTAGGTAATTTTTAGAAATTGATAAATTTGTAGTTGGACCATCCATACACCACCATCACCTTTGCATCAAGTGGTATCAAAGGATTGGAAGTTGGGAAAATGATCTTAAGAACTTTGATAGTTTGGATCATTAGTTAGCCCTCAGAGTTGAAGTATTCTTTAAGGAGAAACACCTAAGTTGAACCTATCATGTTTAAACCTCAGATAGAAATAACAATTACATGTAAATATAAACAATATCATAAAATAATAGACCACATAGAAAAGAACACAAGACATGAAGATTTAACATGGTTCACCCAAACCTTGGGCTATGTCCACCAACCAACAAGTCTAATATTATTATGAGCTAGTGATTACAACCTGATTACAATCTATAATCCCTTACAACTCAATATTGTTGTAAGAACCAATTTTCGCATCACCTTATAGAAAATTCCCTAACCCTAAGTCCTTTTATACAAGTATTTTTCTTACTTTATGGTTAAAAATTAGTTAAAATATGTTAGCCATACATTGGTGAATATTAAAAACCATGTTTGAGGGAGAAGGAGATTTGCCCACAAGGATGAAAAATATGAAGTTGGCAAGGATAGTCAAAGAATAGTTGGCTAATAAAAAGACATTGAAGGCAATAGTAGAACACACACACAGAGAGAGAGAGAGAGAGAGAGAGAGAGAGAGAGAGAGAGAGAGAGAGAGAGAGAGAGAGAGAGAGAGAGAGATCCATGTGAAGGATAAGATACTTGGGATTATGATGGAATGAATCATGGCATTAGAGGAAAGAGATAAAGGTAGAAGACGAGATGCAAAAGTAGAAGATGGAGGAGAAGTGGAAAAAGCACCCCAAGAGGAGGAAGAATTTTATCCTAAAGGCATAAGGATGGCTAGGTTTGTAAAAGTCATAAAGAGTGGAGATACAAGGGAAAGAGTAAATTTTCCTATGTATGGAGGAAACATGGATGATGAAGATTTGATAGATTGCTTCAATGCCATGGATAATTTCTTTGAATGTGAGGATATTGAAGAGGGATAGAAGTTGAAGATAGCAAAGTCAAAGTTGAAGAGACACACTCTACTATGGTGGGATTGTGTTCAATAAGAGAGATGGAGGAATAAGAAGCTAGAAATCAAATCTCGGTACATAATGATGGATAAGATGAAGGATAAATTTCTACATAATGATTATAGGGTATACTTATACAAGAAGTTATAGGGTCCTAAACAAAATGACGTTGATGTATAGAAGTACACTGAAGACTTTCACAAATTGGACATAAGAGTGAGTCATGATGAAGATGTTGAAGAAAATATTACAAGATACATGGAACTACTACATTTGGGCCCAAATTTTGACAAAAACTCATCACATTTGTGATGGTCACCCATCTCCCAAGAAATAGTACCATGAATTGCTTCCCATCGGAGAGGCGTTAACTTTTTATTATCACAATTTGTGATGACATGTGTGTTCATTGCAATTGTAATGGAAGAAGATGTTGTAACTTTGAAGATGGGAAGGGAAAGGGTTCATCTTCACACCATCAAAATTGTGACAGTATACCATAAAAAATATAATGACTATCCATCGGAGCAGACCTTTATAAGAGTGATGGGTATGTGACAATGATGCTCTAGATGTGATGATTATTTGGCAAAATAGGAAGCCATAATTGTGATGGATTGCTGAATTATTTTTACATTGAATAATTATTACCAAATTCCACATGAGGACATCACAAAGAATAGGTAAAGTCAATGCCTTATTGTATGTATTTATTAGCTATGGCATGGTTTTGCCTTTGGTCTTGAGATATTCCTCCTAAATAGGTGAAGTCAATACCTTCTTAATTCCCCACCATTAACATCTAAAATTCATCCATTCATTAATAAAATTCATTTATTCCATTAATAAATTCCTGGTTAACATGGTATGATTGATTTGATAAACTTGTGAACACCATTCTAAATCAAGAATGCATGTGCAACTGTGTTCTTTATTCATGGATAATAAGAGGATCTCAAAAAACCCATGACATTTACATTTATTTCATAGGTCTATGCATACCTCTAACAAAAATGCAAACCTTTTGGGTTTTTTCAGCTCCACCTAATGCCGTATGCGTATGAATTGAGATTGCATATTGAACTATTTTTTCCTTCTACATTTCCTGAAACCAAGAGATTCACACAGCTAGTTGTCATGCAATCATAAGTTAATGTTGAGCTACAATTTGTTTCGATAATAATTTAATATTATATACTAATCAAGGCCAACCATGTAAAGGTGGAAGCTCAACATCTAGATTCTCCATTAACATCTAAAATCTTTAAGAAAGGATCAATCTTTAAAGTACTTAGAATGTCCTCATTCCCTCTTGCTACTCTCAAGAAAATTCCATCTTTATTGCTCACGAGAAATTCATCACAATTCTTTACTAATTCATGTACATCTAATATGAGTACATCTAGGAATGTCTTCATTATGTCCTACATCTAATATATTTCTATCAAATGATCTCATCTTCCTTTTCAAGCCTGGGTATTTTTCCTTAGTGACAATAAAATAGATGATATATGAGATCATATCAAACCTAGGAGCCATCTTGATAGATTGCAACTACTCATCTAGGGAGTCATTAAGAATAGTACCCCAATCAACCATGTTCTTTCTTATCCTTATCTTCTCAATAAAGTGGACCTTCCTTTTCCCCAAGTGTCCAGCTGAGAAGAGTCCAATTACTCTTCTCAAAAATACAATATAATACCCCACATCATAAATAATTTACTAGTGACACATATTAAATTTTCATATTTTCTTTGCTTGAGGACTCCTCTCTCTAAGTTATTTCTTGTGTACTATCTTATCTTCTTCTTTATTATGTTTCTTGTACCAATTAAGTACTCTGTAAAAAGAGATTCCATAATATTCATTTGAAATGGAGAGGTAAAAACCTTTTCAATTTTATTTGGTCTAATGTATTTAATGATCTCTTCAGTGACATTCTTTACCACCATTCCATTTGTCACCTAGTTTTGAGCTAAGGCCATGAAAATCTTGAAAGACTATAGTGATGTATGGTTGGAAGTTGAATTTACTAATCCATTCATAATATTTGTAGATACAAACTCTGACCTCTCATGAGGCTTTTGTACCCTTTATTTGAATCAATGTTAATGAAGCTATATTCTTTTGGGAATCCGTCGTGTGTAAACATCATAGGCTTGGGTGAAATATTCTCTAGTATTGTTGATGATCAAGAGGCCATGATGATCTACAAAAAATGTATAAATGACAATAGATGTATTATTTAACTGGTAAAAATTTTCTTGATCACTCAAAAAAGAAGAGAAAACACTAAAACCATAGAAAACTTGGGAAAAGAGGAAACACAGGAAACTTTGGACTTGTGTAGGTTGCACAATTATGCATGTCATATAGTTGTAAACCTATGAAAGTCCATAGAGTGCACAACATATACATACATACATACATACATATATATATGTACATAGATATATATATGGGGAAGGTGTGCACCTTGCACACCTACCTAGGGTGTACAACATGTGTAGAGGACACTTACTAAAAATATAGGGGAGTATGAATGCTGAAAATATATGGGGCCTATAGGAAGCCTAGGGTGCATTGGTCTACAATGAAGAGGTAGTAGATAATAATGACTTACATTAAGCCCCATTCAAGTATATATAGATGTATGGGAGCATGCACATGACACTCTCGAGAGAATGCATGGTATAGATTTAAACACCTTTACAAGGTGTGTACCTCAGCAATATATTAAGGTGTTGTATGGAAGGAGTGTAATGAGTCATTCGAGCACACTTTTCACATGTAGATGTGTAGAAATATGCAACATGCATGGTTTTTACTATTTAACTAGAAAAATTATGTGTTAACCATAAAAAATGGGTGACTTCCCTTCTTCCAATTAATAGACCATGACCAGAGTACCCATGAGCCTTGAGCTATCTCAGAAGATGTCATGTCCCTAAGAGAAGGTTTCCAAAAACATAACAAAATGAGAAGGGGTGACCATTTTTTATGTAAAAAATGGGGAGTGTATTGTGAAATTACAAAAATACTATTTCTAAGAAAGAGGAGATTGTGAACATTATTGTCCATTATTTAAATGATCTACTAAATTAGCTTCCTACTAATCCTATCTCTAATGATCAAAGGAATATTCATATTCAATTTGTTCCCACTTACATTATGCCAGATGATATTTTGAAAAAGTTAGGAAGGTGACCTTTTCCCACAACCCTCATAAGTCACCTAGGTAAGATGGATTCTCTCCTCACTTCTTCTGAAAATACTAGTATATTATGGGTAAAGATGTGATTTTCTAAAGTGAAAAAATTTATATCCTAATGAGTCATTCTCAAGGAACAAAATAATATATTTATATCCTCAATCCTAAGGTTGTTGCACCTAAAACTATGAATGAAATTAGGCCTATCTATTTATGTTTTAAAATCTATAATATTTTGTGTAAGATCTTCATCTCATGGGTTAAAGAGTTCCTTGACCATATTGTGCATCCCCAACAAAAAGGTTTTGTTCATGGGAGACAAATTCAATGGGAAAAGGGTGTAAGGAAATTATGACCCTTGAGTTGGATATTTCTAAAACCTACAATATGATATGGTGTCCAAGGATCTTCTATTAGTGGTCCTAAAGGGAGTTGGTTTCAAAGGTAGAATACTTCAATTATTGGAGATTTCCTTCACAACACCTACATTCTCTATCTTGGTCAATTGCTCTTGAAAGGCTTTCTTTTCTACTACACTTCCAATTGGAAGTCCAAACTGTGCCTTTGAAAATAATGGGTCTGACGTTAAGAAGTTCTATTGTTAACATTCCTTAGTTTCAATCAAAAGTACTTTCCTCCTTTCGGTCCAAAGTATCTTGTCTGCTTACTTTCGATTGAAAGTAAGGAAATAAGGACTTTCAATTAAAAGAAACATACTTTCAATTAAAAAAAATATACTTCCAATTGAAATTATCCTGGGATTTTCTTTGAAAACTTATCAACTAAAAATAAGTGGGTTCACTTTTTTGGATGAATTTCTTCCTTTAGAAAAGTGTAACATACTATTTTGGGTTCACTCTTTAACACTTGTAAAGGTATGTGTAAGTGCTTGTACTCCCACATGTTTCCTATGGTCAATCATTCTCACAAAAATGATCTATTTTGTTTTCCTTGTTGGATTCATTCCTCTCACTCTATTTTTGCGTAGTAAATTAATGAAGGGTTCTCTTATTAAACATTAAGGTATTTTTTGTAAATTGTATGAGTTTCATAGGAATTTGGTGCCCCATACTTCCCTTCATTTAGTGGTTGAGTTGAATAATAAATTTTTGGCTACCCATTTCTTCCTTTTTGAAATAAATTTGCACTTTCATTTCTCCCAAGTAATCTTCTAACTATGTTGTGTATATTACTCTCCCCACCATCACACTCCACAAATCTAAAAATAAGAAAGGGGAAATGCCTGAGGTTTGTGAGGAAACTATTGAGGCTTCAGAGGACTCGAAAAAAGGATCAACCTCAAATGTTTCCCCCTTCCATTAGTATTGATCTAAGCTACCCTAATAACCCTAGAGTATCAAGAGAATACTCACTAGGTCCTATCCCTAAAAAGAAGGTGGCTCTATAGATTTGGAAACTCTTGCATTAAATTTTACTAAAATGGGCATATGCTCCAATAAATTGAAGAGGGTAGAAAAGAGGATTCTCTTTCAAATTATTATTTCTTGCAAAGAAAATTAATACATTTGAGGTCATAGACAAAGAAGAGTGCAATGCTAAAGATTAGATAGTAGGTTGAAGGGATGAAGACTAATGGGGAGTTGGTTAGCTTCAAGGTGGTGGATTGCATAATTAGTAGCATCTTGAGTAGTGTGTGGTGGATATCCAAAATAGAGTGTCTTTGGTAAAAGTAAAAGATGAACTTATAAAGACCTTATTTGCATTGAAAGAAACTCAAGACCAGATAGGGGAAAAAACTAAATAACTTTGTTTCTTCCCATAATTCTATGTAGGAAAAGATGGAGGAAGAAATAGGTGGCATAAGGAGATGCAAATTAAGGAAGATGAAAATTAGTAGACTTCCCAAGATACGAGTGAGGCAATATATTTTCCCACTAAAGCACTCTTTCTTGGACCAACTTAAGAAGCTACAAAAGTAATAGCCAATCTTTTCATCTTTTTCCTTGGGGTTTTGTATGTCGAGTGCTCCATGGTTGGTGTATTATGGTTTTGAGTGTTTGTTTCTAGTGGTTTTTTTTGGTTTGGTGTAGTTACCACTTTGGTTTTTGGCCTGTGCTCATTGGTTTGGTTGGTTTGATGATGCATGTCTTTTGGTTGTAGCTTGGTGTGTTTTTTTTAACTCTTTGGCATTTTTTGTGAAATTATTTTTTGTCTCCCATCCTATTTAGGTTTATCAAGTTTTTATCTAGTTGTTTTAAGCTATTTTAGCAGTTTGGTTATGTTTTGTAGGTTTCACTACTCATGACTTTATCTTTGTAACTTTAAAGACTTGATGCTAATTTTCTTATAAGGGTTCAGGTTGTTTCCAACTTTACTTATTCAGAACACCAAGATACTTAAAAATATAAATACTATTTAATAATTCAAGAATTTCCAAAAAAAGTATAATACATTAACTTTTAGTATTTCAATAAAAAATGTATCCAAATGACCACATGTAAACAAGCATAGCAAAGAGACTAGATCCTAAGAGTATTTCAATCACTATCTAGCATAAAGTCACAATCTCATACACTTAATTCATAATGGGAATGATGAAATTTTGTCCTAACACAAGGTTTATAGCTTTTATCATGCCTTTTTCTTAATAAAGTGGCAAATTATGTGGCTTTATATCCCTCAAGATAACACTAGAGTGGATATAAATTAATTTCATTATATATATGCTACATAAAGCATTTTCCTCAATGTAGGATGCATTTTCATTTGATGATAATTCTAAGCACCCTTTAAAGGTAAGGTTTCTCTAATCTATATATCTAAGTTATTTTAATAATAGAATAGAATGTGATTTTTTTTTTAAAAAATATGGCGATGCATTTAGAAATTATATTCAAACCCTACTGACTTTAATCGTTAATCAATTTTTTTGATTATACTATAAAAAGTAATTTCTCTTTTGCATCTTCAATAGTTAAGCATAAGACGGAATACCTATTTAATTATTTTGTATTTTTATAACTAAAATGTATTAGAAAAAAATGATGGAAATATCTAAGTACAATGACCCATTTAACTATAGTTAATAAATCATGATAAGGTCTAGATATTTGAAATAATAAATGATATTTTAAAAATGTTTGTTGGGTTTACTAAGATTACATGAGATCACTCTCCATTCAAATTTTCAATCTATTCATTCACAATCTAAGGTCTTGATATCATTATTCCCTCATTTAATTAAAAAATACAAATCAGCAAAGACTTTAATGTCATGTATCCATTTTCCATCAAGATTTGAATGCTTTTAGATCATTTTTATTATTACACTCAACTATGATCATTCCAACATCTAGAAAAATACCAATAAAAATATTGTATTCATATCCCTATGCCTTCATTTAATTGTTCACTTCTTTATTAAAAACACATATTAAAAAACATTTTCATGCCATTATTTTTGACTTTATATCCTTATACCTATAAAAATATATATTTGAGAACTTTAGCAAGGGTCTCAAAATTTATTCTCAACCCATTTTTTTGGAGAACTTGTATTGCGATCAAAAATCCAAAATACACATATCAACATATAGAGATCACCATGTACCTCTTCTTCACTTTTGGATGAGAATAGTGACCAACTTTATCATCAAACTATGAGAGAGTCTTATGAGTAGATAATGAAACTTTTATTTGTAGGCAATAGTCAAAATATGACTCATCAAACATACACTCTCTATTTGTAAAAAAATTATGTGTCTTAGGATCCATGAGATGATAAGCTCCAGTTTGTGAAATGTATCCCAAAAATATATAGTAAACTTTCTTTGAATCAAGTTTGTTTCAAATCTAAACTAGGACATTCTTAAAGGAAGTTTAACCAAATACTAACAAATGAAGAAATTATGGTTTATAGCTACTACATACCCTTTTTGGTGTCTTATTTTTTAGATCCTTGGTAGGACTCTATTACTCAGATATATAGTTGATTGAAATACTTCTAATGCAACTAAGGTGGATGAGGTGGCTTCTGTGAAGGCCCCTTGTAATCTTTTTGTCAAACTTTTTAGTGGAATACTAGAGACTTTTCCTCAAACTCCTCATGTAGAGATTAGAGGGTTTCTTCATATTGAAGAAAATTTATCAATTCTTCAAAAGAAAATTAGTTTCATGACAATCGATGTAGTGACACAAGTATTAGACTTAAAAGAAAGAGCACATAAGGTGATTGATATAAGTAGCATATCCTCAACTATCTCACATAGAGTGATAATTTATACTTAGAGAACAATACACGGCACAATAAATCAAAAATATATTCAACACCTTCCACATAAAGAGTATGCAATTTAGATTGCCTCTTATTCCTTTGAGGTGTCACTGGCTTGACTATAAGATTGAACATGATTAGAGGTACTAAGCATAATGAACATTAAAATGATTTTGTGACAAGCTTGTCAAATGTCTTCTATGCATCAACATCGATTGACATTTTCTTCAAAAAGAAAACAAAACAAAAAAAATATTATCTTTACATTTAGTAATTCTAGTTATAATTGCCCATAATTTTTGAAATGAATAATTAATTATTCACATCTTTGTCTTGTAAGTTGCATTATTTTAACCCTCACAAAGTTGAGTGTCTCACAAGAGCACATGAGGGGCATACATAATAATGACAATAAACAATTTGGGAAGAGGAAGAGATCAATTTATTTATTTAGAACCTTTATTGAAAGAGAGCTAACATACACTTTAGAACATAAGTCAAGTTCTTCTCAGATGAAGCAAAAATTAAGATGTTCTTCGTAGGTTTGTGTAGTGAGATAGGGGCACTATTGTTGAAATTCTACCTCATCACCATCATTTGCATCATAAACAGCATCAGTTATATAGTGATCAAATCGTCGAAATTGAGACTTTCAATTCTCTCAAGAGTGGTCTCCAAGGAAAAATAGAAACCGATGCTTGCAGTCACTACTTTTTTATGTTATATAATTACTTTCTGCACTATAATCATCATGGTTTGGCATCCATAAGAATATGGGTCCAAAAATAGTTTGTGTAATTATCTCAGCCAAATGCCAGTCGTGTTGTCATAGACGATGCCCAATATATGTGAGAGAGGGAGGAATTTTAGATGTCTACAAAATTGTAGAAAAAACTAAATCAGATACACCTCAAAATTCACGCAGGTATAAAATACCAAAGGAAAAATGCCTCTTGGCAATATAATCTCCAAACTAGGTTCACAATGCATTCCACATAAAAATGCGTATTCTGCAATTCTCGCAGACTAGTGACCTATGCAACTCCTTTCATGGGACGCCCCAACTTCTATTGGATTTTAAAATCTTCAGGACCTATGCTCATGCAAGTCGCCAAGATTTATGGATGAACATGGGCTCACTTTCGCCCCACTAAATTGGAGATTAACACGCAATATCCAGAGAGTGGATCCACAAACACATGAATCTCCCAGAAAGGCACACATTCAACATTTCACAACTACTGACTGTAATTCAATCAACCAGACTTGTTACACAAGCTTCATCACCCGAATTAAAATATTTAGTAGAAAGACACAAAGACTTTTTTGCAGTATCTGAAACATACAAAGCCAATTTAGGAACAAAAAACTCTATGTAGGTTATGAATTGAAAACTCTGAACAAACAGGAACACAAAATTCTATGTTGGTTATGTAACTCATAACCAAACTACCAAACTGGTAACAATATTAACTACTAATGTATTAACAATAACGTCAAGATACTTGCAAAGAAAAACATCAAGATACTTTTTAATAATTCTAAAATTTCCAAAAACATTAACATATATTCACTTTGCTATTTTAGAAAAGTTGTATCCAGTAAAAACATCAAGATACTTTTTAATAATTCTAAAATTTCCAAAAACATTAACATATATTCACTTTGCTATTTTAGAAAAGTTGTATCCAGTAGGCAATATGTAAACAACTGCAGAATAGTTATTAGATCCTAAGGGTATTTCAAACACTATCTAGCATAAAGTGGCAATCTTGAAAATGTAATTCATGAGAAGAATTCTTGACCTCCATTCTAACTCAAGGTTTACAAGATTTCTCATATTATTTCATAAATAATGTGGCAAATTATGTGGCTTTCTATCCCTTTGCATTACACTATTACACTAGAGTGTGATAGAAGACAACTTTATTGTACATGTGATAAATAAAAACATGTATTAGCGTAGGATGCATTTTTGTCCAACAATAATCATGAGCACCCTTTAAAGGTAAGGTTTCTATGATCTCTATATCTAAGTTCTTTTCTAATAATGGAATAGAAGATGAAAGATAAATGCAATACTTTGTTGATGACATGTCTAAAAATTATATGCAAACCTTACCAAATATTATTGTCGATCAAAATATTTTGATTATAATATAAGAAATAATTTGTTTTTTGTATTTTCAATAGTTTAATACAAAAATTAATACCTAATTAAATAATTTACATTTTTATAACTAAACTTTTAATAGCAAAAAATATGAAAACATCTAACTACAATAACTCATTTAATTACAACTAATAAACCATCACAAGGTCTGCACATTTCATATAAGAAAGGATGTGTTAGCTCCTACAATTGCACAAGATTTATACTACAAAATAAAAAGCACCACACCTTGACTGAGACCTTATGAATTTTTTAAATTCAATGACAAGGAGATGACAAAAGGGGTGGACCAACTAACAAGATTTCATGCAAACCTTCTATGCTCTAGCCCCAGCAAGCCATAGGGGGGACTCCCTAACTCCATGAATGTCTCATACGTTCACCTCTCTCTTGGAATCAATTAACTAGGTAGGCTCACTATTCAACTACAACAAACAAATGATGAGAATATTTGGGATAGGAAACTTCATGTCTTCATTTCAAATGTGAACAATGGAGCTAGAAAATAACTTTAAACTAATTTAAACATTAAAGGGAAAAGTTATTTTCTTATTTAAGGATTTTCAGCAAGAACTAGATATGACCAAGAACATGCAATATCGCCACCAAGATTAGTATTTCATCCATGGTCCAAAACAAGTGACAAGAAATTTATCAAGTTAATGTAAGCTTATGAAATAAGCTAGATCTATAAAATGTTGTCTAGCAACACCTCACAATAGTGATTTAAACTTGGCCTACTTATTAAATCAACATGTAATACTAGCAGATCCATTATCTCTATCAAACATTTAATCAATCCCTTGGATTGAAGCATGCAAGATGAATATTTATCTCACAACAAGATACTAAAAAGAAAAGAAACTTTATTTCGTTTGTTCCAAAACTCAATTGGTTTACAATGATGGAGAGAGTCAAATCTGAAATCATTTTCATTAGAACTATGTTATTTATCAAATACAATGCATACACGACGCAATAAACTCAAACACTAGAAAGGATTTTGCAAGAGCTTGAGGATGTTAGTTGGCAGCTGACCACTATTGTTAAGTAGATTCTTTTCTTCTCTTCCTCTTTTCAGTTCATTAGGTTCACGTATATTCCTCATGAATGGAATAGAACTGCTGATTGTTTAGCCAAATGGGCTTCTAGTCATGATCCAGGTTGGAATATTAGGGATAGGAGGCAACTGTCCTTTGAGATGGTGCAAGAATTTGATGATCTTGTTGCTCAGGATCGAGCTCCTTGTTGAGCTCTCCTTGTTGTATTCCTTTCTGTCTTAATAAATTTTTACCCCTCTATTTGTCAAACACTAGAAAGGATTCAAACAATGTGGTGCACACTTAGAAATTGTTGAAGATGGGTCATCACTGAATTGTGGGGAATGGAAACACCATTGATTTTTGGTGTAGGGCACCCTGGCAAGAGCATGAGAGGAGAGTCATTTAGACTCATGAAGATCAAAATGATCTTTAAAGATTAAGAGTTAAATGTAATCGGATCTATGATCCATCTTTGTATTTGATGTTTTGAAGTAATGAAGCTTAAAACTATAAAGGCAATGTAATAGAGGTAAATGGTATTGAAAGGTTAAAATGCACCTAAGGGGTTATTAAGGTTCATTTTGTTGATCCTAGCCTGGTTATGGGATTTAAAGACCTATATGTTCTTGGACCAATGTAATATGGTCTCTAAAAGCCATTAAATATTGTAAAAGCACTAAAACTGCTCAAAAGTTGTACTTTGCCATGTTGGCAAAATAGGCCTATAATGGCTTGTGTGAGGGTTTATGAGGTTTAGTAGAAGTTATAGAGTCTTAGGCATTAGGATTTAATCCTAGATGGCTTTTGAAAGCTAATATGAATGACAAAAGATCAAGCTTTGTTAAGTGACAACATACAAACTAAAATATAATAGTCATTGGCTGTTACCGTCAGTTTGGGCAGGAAGTTATTGGGTATCCGATTGATTGAAGGATATTTTTCCTTGTGCATACGTGAGTTTGAGAGGAGAGGAATGGTAGGGAGTTTGTTTTTGGTGTTTGTGGTCGAAACGATGCAATGTAACAAAGTTTCATTCAATACAAAATTAAATTTTCAGCAAACTCCTAGCTTGCTGCCATAAGGCACAGTCAATATATTTGGTGTTCAAAACTTCTCTTTAATGGCTGGCATGAATAGATATGGATTGATATAGTTAGGTTATTTATTTCCCCCGAGTTTTGAATAGTTCTATGAAAGTTTGAAAGTGTTTTAATCCTTTTAGATGTGATTGTCCCTGCACAGTGAATAGGGACACGATCCAGAAAAAGGAAGTCCAGTGCGGGGGACATCTCTCCCAACTCAACCGTTGGATCATTCTGATTTTGAGATATGTTAGAAAGAACCTAAGTACGCACATCCTCACCGGACGAATTGTGAAGATAATGTGTCTTTCAAAAGTTATGTGTTACTCTTTACGGGTCTATGCAAGGGGTAGTGACAGGGCATATTGTGAGGAATTTCCTTCATGACTGTCTTGGGGAGTTTTGTAATGGGATTAGGTATTGTGTTGGGATAAGAGGAAACTAGTGATTTGTTGAGAGATATGAACATGTGTTTCGTGATGTAGAGTGGGTGGTGGCACTACAAACCATTTGTGCACTCGAATTGGTGGAGGGTGTAGTGGATCAAAGAAAATAATCCTTGTGGAGATCTAGTTGATATGTGTGAATAATATTCATGAAGTCCCTCATCCTTTGTAGAATGAAGACCACCATACCACCTCTGCATCCAGTGGTATCAGAGCACATAAGATTCTATGGGAGAAGAGGAGGCAAACTAAGGTTTTGAAGACTTAGAATCCCTTGTTGAACCTCGAAGTTGAATTATCCTTTAAGAGTATTCTAAGGTGGTGATTCAAAGTTGAATGGATCTTGGTTTTTAGAGGAAGTCAGATTGATGGGTAAAATAAGTTGAAGCCATCATGAATACAGATTTTGAGACTCATGGATACTCACAATTCAGAACACAATGCAGATGTATGCGTAAGGTCGGCAAAATGGTCATTTCCAGCGGTTTATTTTTCAATTTTGTTTTAGCTGAGATGGTTGAGAAGTTGAAACTACAACAACTAGTGCATAGACGACCTTACATGGTACAAGGATTGCATGATAGACATCAAGTTGACGTTAGAAGGCAAGAATATGTTCCTTTCAGCATTGGAACTTATGAGGATTTTGTTTTATGTGATGTTATTCCATTGGTAGGATACCATTTGATTCTTGGGAGGGCATGGCAAGCAGGGAAGCATACATTATATGATGGGGCATTGAATAGTTACACCTTCAAGCATGGTGGAAGTCAAGTTGTACTAAGATCTTTGAAAGAAGAGGCAGCATCATGGAGGATGCCAACAAATTTTTTGTTTGAAAGAGTGGGGTTCCTAGGACAAAGGGAACAAGAAGAAGACAAAGTGGACATCATGATGGCAATTGATTTGGTATATCAGGCCTATGATAAGGCACAGGGAGTTGTGGATCTGATCAAGATCTTGGAGGAGAGAGTAGTGGATGAGCAAGGTTTATCTGAGGAGCCAAGAAAGCAAGCAGAGAAGCCTATGAAGGTGAACAAAGAGTAATCAAGGTATGAAGATGATAGGACAGTGAAGATGGTGATAGGTGAGCCACAAATGGAAGAGGCTCAAAAAAAATGAAAAGATAGGGATAGAGGTGAAGATTTTAGAAGATGCTGAGGTAATGAGTGAATGTATGGGTGGAGATATCCAAGTTGGGACAATCATGTGTCCCTTATATGCTATTGTGAAAAACAGATGATCTGATTAGGATCTAGGACTATTACAGAGGAATGCTAAATTATCACATAGAATTAATTTAAAACTTTTAATGAATCCAATTAACGTAAATGAAATAAGAGAACAACAAGATTAAGCTGATAAAAGAGACAATGAGAGAAAGAAGACGCAAACAATTTGATCTCGGAGTTCATCCATATGGACTATGTCTCCGGGTCCAGCTCCAATAGAGGGACCAATCCGATTATCTCCAAAAATCATGTACAAATGTTTACAAAGTCATTCCTTTGAAGTACAACAACATCACGTTGTTTCAAAGTACAAGAATAAATGCTTCAACAAATCTCCCTTACTCTCAGCACTTCGACGTTCTCTCCTTTTTCTCTGAATGCCCCAAGAGTCTCCTAAACCCCCTTTTTATACATGAAATTAGCCAAAACAAGGCTATAACAAAATGATGTAATATTAGACCCTTCAATTAATTTCTCCCTTCGAATTAACCTTTAGCCATTTTTGAAAGATTTGGCTTAGGTTAATTTTGGGGTCAAAATAGATAATAACCTTATTTTACTAAGGTTAGGCCGTCGGTTTAAAGGATAAAATAAAACTGCGCTAAATATATCTTAAAGCGCCAAAATAGCGCATTGGCAGTTGAGTATTTTAAAAAAGGCACCGGTCGGGGGTTCCAACCCCGCCGGCGGCTTCCTTTCTCTCAAATTTCCGGTGGGAAGGGGTTATATACAAACTCCGCTTTATATATTTCAAAAGCAACGAATGCTCCAACGGTCATCGACGGAGTCTTAGGACTAGGAGGTCACGGGTTCGAACCCTTCGACCATCACTTATATTTTTGAATGGCATTTAAAAAAAAAAATTTAAATATATAAATATATTTAATGCCACACCACCTTGGACTTCAATCGAGCGCCATTTTCACATACGATCTTCGTTTTTGACAAAACGAACATCATTGGAGAGCTCTTGACGAGACCTTCGATTTGATTCTAAATTTTACCAAATTTGGAGAGTTTGATTTTTTTTTCCTTTTTAATAGCCTCTGTACCTGAATTTGACCAACCTTTGACTGGTCGTAACTTTTGTGTACGGACTCCTTTCTCACCCATTCAAATTGCGTTGGGTCCAGAATTTCAAGGAGTTTAATCTGATGCTAATTGTTGGAGTTTTGGAGATACTTCAATTTTGACGAAAGTATCCCCCGGATCAAGCCTCCCCACTGAGGAGCTTTCGGACCACCGAAAGTTTGGATTACTCAGAAAGAAGGTGAGGGTATAGTTCCCTCACTTTACCAATCTCCATCCATCTTGCCTTGCTTGGATGCATCCCCTTCAATCCCACTCGGAGGTATTCAACTAGTCCTCTTCATGAAGTTCTAACATTCCTGTCTAGGATAACATCTTTTGGCAATTCTGACATATACTCTGGTGAAAGATCATCAACTGATGGAACCTGAACACTGATGTCTTCATCCAAGATCATTGGAGGCTCCTACAACTTCAGATTCTTAACATTAACAACTGAGTAAATTTGCATGTATGGAGGAAGATTAAGGCGAAAAGCATTAGTACCGATCTTTTCCAAGATCTCAAAAGGACCATACCTGATAGCTTTGAGCTTCCTTCCTTCGCCTTGCACTCTTTCATTGCTGATATGTAACCAAACTCTGTCACCAACTTGGAATTGGTGATCAATGCAATGCTTATCATGGCGAGCCTTGTATTTTGCTTGGCTCTGCTCTAATTTTGCTTCTACTTCCTAATGGATTGCTTGGACCTTCTGGATGAACTTTAAAGCCTTTTCTGCATCATGGCATCCATCTACAACATCGTCCTTCCCAAAAGAAAAATCCATTGGTGTCTTAGGCAAGTAACTGAAGCAAGTCTCAAAAGGAGACCTCTTTGTAGAAGAGTGTGCCGCATGGTTGTAAGCATGTTGCACATAATGAAGACTTTCATCCCACAACTTAGGATGTTTGCTGTAGTAGCCTCTAAGTAGATGCACAATTGTCCTATTCACTACCTCTGTCTGTCTGTCGATTTGTGGATGGAAGGCTATACTCTTCTCCATCTTGGTGTCCATGAGTCCCCATAAAGATGACCAAAATTCCCCTAAGAATTGAGAATCTCGATCCGATACAATAGAAGTGGGTAACCCAAAATGAACCCATACATTTTGAAAGTACAAATGAGTAGTCAGTTCAGCAGTAACTTGCTTTTGGCAAGACATTAAAATACAAATTTTGCTGAACCGATCAACTACTACATACAAATAATCATGACTCTTCCTAGAAATAGGTAAACCTCCCACAAAGTCCATAGATACACTTTCCCATGGACGGGATGGTACATGTAATGGTGTGTACAAACCTAATTTCCTATTACTTGGTTTGTTGGTTGCACACATTACACATCCTTTTATATACTTGGTGACAGTTTATGCATACGAGGCCAGTAACAATATTTCTGCAATTGAGCTAATGTCTTACTTACCCCAAAATGTCCTGCAATCAATGAGGTGTGTGCTTCACGGATTACATGTGCTTGTTCACTTCTAGGAATACATAATTTTCCCAAGTGGTACAACAAATTATCCTGCACATAGTAATCTTTCTCTTCTACATGTTTACCCTGGATTAAAGCTGCATAGATATCCTTAAAGTTCTCATCATTAGCATATTTTTCTTGAAAACTTTCATGAACCATAGAACTATTTTGAAGGATTATCAAAGCATTCTGAATAGGAGGTCTAGACAGCATATCTGCTACTTTGTTATGGGAACCCTTCTTATACTTAATTACCAAATGAAACTGTTGTAGAAAACCCATCCACCTAAAGTGCCTACTTTGTTGCAACTTAGATTGTGAGTGCAAATATTGTAGTGGTTGGTGATCAGTGTGGATTACAGTTTCCTTTCCCATTAAGTAATGTTTCCATTTTTTAACACTCTGAACTAAAGCATAAAGTTCTTTATCATACGTAGGATAGTTACTTACTGCTCCTGAAAATGTTTCAGAGTGGTAGCAGACTGGTTTACCTCCTTGCATTAGTACAGCTCCCATGGCAAACCCGCTCGCATCTGTCTCAATCTCAAATGGTTGATGTAAATCAGGTAGATCTAGAACTGGTGCGGTGCTCAACTTTTCCTTCAAAGTGTTGAAAGCCTTCTGTTGCGGACCTCCCCACTGAAAAGTTGCCTTGGTACTGGTTAATGAATGCAACGGTGATGCAATGAAAGAGAAATTTGCAATGAACTTCCTCCAGTACTGAACTGCACCTAAGAAACTCCTGATTTCTGTAACTGTACTTGGCTTAGGCCATTTTACAATACATTCGACCTTCCCAGGGTCTACTTTCAATTGACCATTCCCCACGACATAGCCTAAGTACACTGAGGATGTCTTTGCAAATTCGCATTTAGACATCTTTATAAAAGTTTTTCTTTTCTCAGTATTTCAAATACTTTCTTTACGTGAATTACATGATCATCCCAAGACTTACTAAATACAAGAATATCATCTAAATAGACTATGAAAAAATCATCAATAAAGGGATGGAAGACATCATTCATGACTCTCATAAATGTAGCTGGTGCATTACAAAGCCCAAATGGCATGACCAACCACTCAAAAGTCCCTGTTTTGTCTTAAAAGAAGTTTTCCAAATATCAGTTTCTGCAATTCTTATTTGATGATATCCACTACGTAAGTCTAGCTTAGTGAAATAAATTGTATGTTTCAACTGATCAAGTAAATCATCAATTCTAGGAAGAGGGTACCTATTCTTTACCGTTATCTTGTTCAAAGCCCTGTAGTCAATACACATTCTCCAAGTCCCATCTTTCTTTGGAACCAACACAATAGGAGAACCACAAGGAGAAGTACTAGGATGGATAACTCCTTTCACAACTAGCTCTTGAACTTGCTTCTTGATTTCTTCATTCTGCAAGACTAATAAACGGTACATGCCGATATTAGGAACTGGTGCATCTTGCTGCAATTGAATCTCATCTTGTATCTCTCTCTTAGCAGGCAATCCTTTTGGTTCCTGAAACAAGTCATCGTAAGCGGAAACAACTTTGACTATTTCAGCCTTATGTTTTGGATCACATCCCTTAAATGCCTCAGATGTTTCATCTTCTTTGGCTTTTACAAGCATCAACACAAAATTCTTACTAGAGTTGACTAACCTTTTCATCTGACCAGCATTGACTAGTGCCAGATTAGTCTTAACCTTATGTGCCCGTACAATGTATTGAATCTTGTCTTTAAACAAATGATATTTATTTTCCCCCCTATAAAAGATAGCTTGATGATCAAACAAATAGGGACTCCCAAGTACTAGACCACATATATCTAAAGGGACTACATCAGCTTCTACCTCATCTACAAAGTTTGTGGTGATAGCAAATCTTAACTTGCATTGTTTAGTTACCTGTAACTGTGCATCATCGCAAACCCATCCAAGAGGGTATGGTTTTGGATGAGGTGTTGTAGTCAAGTTAAGGTTTTTAATAACTTCCTCCGATATCAAATTAACTTGGGAACCTGTATCGAATAATGTATCAACCTTATTATGCTTGATAACAACTCGAATGTGAAATAATTCATTCCTTTGCTTATCATTCTTAGGAGAAGATTCTTTACTTGTACTTGCACTTATGCTAGAAGAACTTGGAGCTGATGAAAGAGATATACCTTTTCCTTTACCTTGAATCTTGGTAGCAACAATCTTTGTCTCATCTCCGGAGTCAGATCCAAGATCTTGTTGAGTTATAGCAGCAGTCTTTTGTTTGCCTTTGTTTCCACCATATCGCTTTGGCCTCTTTTTAGGATGCAGCTTCCAGCACTTAGAATCATCATGCCCTTCTTTCTTGCAATGTGAGCATGTGGGTTTCTCACCCTCTTTCTTTACTGTTGCTGTCTTTTTACCCTTTCCTTTTCCTTTGAACTTTTCCTCAAACTTAGATGGCTTTTTATCAGACTTATCAATTAAAGTACCCTTACCCCTTAATTCTAAATGTGTTGCCTGGACACATACTTCATCCAAATTACAAGGATTCAAGACGAGAATAGAATGCCTTAGGTAAGAATGAAGACCACCTATATACTTGAGTAAGGTGTCCTGGGTATACAATGGGACATTTAATGAAATAGCCTTTTTGCAAAATTCATGGGTGTAATCCTGGACAGACTGACCTTTCCCTTGCCTAAAATGTTGCCAGTTCATCATTAACTGCCGCATATGGCCTAGGGGGTAGAATTGTTTTTTTAAAGTAGTAACAAATTCTGACCAAGACAAACTAAACTTACCATGTTGTGAAGTTTCATCCCGAGACCTACTCTCCCACCAAGTTAGGGCTACACCCCCTAAACGAAGAGTGGCTAACTAAATTCTATCAACATCATCTACAAGGTTTTGAACTCTACAGTAGACTTCTACTTGTTGAATCCAGTCATCTAGTTTCTCAGCATTTAACTCCCCACAATATTTTGGTAAGTCAAACTTTACATCCAACTTAATTCGAGGCTTATGTCCTCCTTTGAAAATATTAGAAGACTCAGAATAGGTAGAAGAAGGAGAAGAGGGGGAAGAAGGAGAAGAGGGAGAAGAAGGAGAAGATGGAGGTGTCTTTGGTGGATCACGATCAGCTCCTTTCTTTTTCCCTTTGTCCTTTCGAGCTGCACGTCTTTGCATCTTCTCTTCTCTTTCTCGTACCAAAACCTCTACCATCGTCTGCAAATTCTGAAGAGTCTTCTGAATACTCTTATCTTGAGAAGCTTGTCCACCTTCGTCTACCATTTGTGATGATGGTTTAGTCCTTTGTTTTCCAATCTCAGGATTGTATTCCTCAAGCTTTCCTTCGCCTTTCTCAATCCTGGATCTTGTTAACATTCAAATCTGCAATACTAGTCCAACAAAAGCTCTGATACCAAATTTGATCTGATTAGGATCTAGGACTATTACAAAGGAATGCTAAATTATCACATAGAATTAATTTAAAACTTTTAACGAATCAAATTAACGTAAATGAAATAAGAGAACAACAAGATTAAGCTGATAAAAGAGACAATGAGAGAAAGAAGACACAAACAATTTGATCTTAGAGTTCATCTGTATGGACTACATCTCTGGGTCTAGCTCCAATAGGGGGACCGATCCGATTATCTCCAAAAATCATGTACAAATGTTTACAAAGTCAATCTTTTGAAGTACAACAACATCACGTTGTTTCAAAGTACAGGAATAAACGCTTCACCAAATCTCCCTTACTCTCAACACTTCGACGTTCTCTCCTTTTTCTCTGAATGCCCCAAGAGTCTCCTAAACCCCCTTCTTATACATGAAATTAGCAAAAATAAGGCTATAACAAAATGATGTAATATTAGACCCTTCAATTAATTCCTCCCTTCGAATTAACCTTTAGCCATTTTTGAAAGATTTGGCTTAGGTTAATTTTGGGGTCAAAATAGATAATAACCTTATTTTACTAAGGTTAGGCCGTCGGTTTAAAGGATAAAATAAAACTGCACTAAATATATCTTAAAGCACCAAAATAGCACATTGGCAGTTGAGTATTTTAAAAAAGGCGCCGGTCGGGGGTTCCAACCCCGGCGGCGGCTTCCTTTCTCTCCAATTTCTGGCGGGAAGGGGTTATATACAAACTGCGCTTTATATATTTCAAAAGCAACGAATGCTCCAACAGTCATCAGCGAAGTCTTAGGACTAGGAGGTCATGGGTTCGAACCCCCTGACCATCACCTATATTTTTGAATGGCATTTAAAATTTTTTTTTTAAATATATATATATTTAATGCCATAGCACCTTGGACTTCAATCGAGCGCCATTTTCACATACGATCTCCGTTTTTGACAAAATGAACATCATTGGAGAGCTCTTGACAAGACCTTCAATTTGATGCTGAATTTGACCAAATTTGGAGAGTTTGATTTTTTTTTGCCTTTTTAATAGCCTCTGTACCTAAATTTGACCAACCTTTGACTGGTCGTAACTTTTGTGTACGGACTCCTTTCTCACCCATTCAAATTGCGTTGGGTCCAGAATTCTAAGGAGTTTAATTTGATGCTGATTGTTGGAGTTTTGGAGATACTTCAATTTTGACGAAAGTATCCCCCGGATCAACAGAGAAGACAAGGCTATTAAACAAGCCATAGATGACATGTTTGAGTGCCAAGAAGGATGGTATAGGGAAGATGAATTGAAGGAGGTCTCAAGGATGATAAGGACCTTGGAGGTTGAAGAGTTCAAACTCTTGAAGACTGATTTGGAGGAAGTAGCCACAAGTTTGCATAAGAAGCTAAAGAAGAGATTGGAATGGCTTGTCAAGAGGCTTGTTGAAGAGAGGAAACTACTGAATAGAGGACCCATTGAGAGGCTACACGGAATTGATAGTGAGGAGGCTAGTTTGAAGACAATTGTTCAAGTGGAAGAGATAGATTTGTGGAGTGAGTTAGAAGCCATAGTTGAGGAATGGCAAGAGAAAGGTGGAGTGATGAGTGAATGCCTAGAACAGGGGCATGAAGGAGCACATGGTCATAGAGAGACCTTGGAATCTGATTTGTCTAGTAGGACAGAGAACTCACAAGAAGTGTGGGAGCGGACAAGGGAAGTTGATGCAGGAGCATCCAGAGGTATAATGGCAATCCCGTGTGACCCAAAAAAAAATGTACTTAGACTTAGTTTTTGTTTGATGTGTTTTCATTTTTGGATACCCATTTGGTTCAAATAAAGGTTCCAACTCTCACAGTTCCACTATCAGTGCATTTGAAAATCCTGAAAAAATAGGAGCATGTATTTGGGCCATCATTTTGGTAAACTAGAAGGTGTGAATTGGCCAGATGAATGTAATCATGATTTAGAGCATTCCAGAAAAAGAATCAGGTCAATAGGCCCCATGGTTTGAAAGTTATTGTAGTTTTTCAGGTTTTGGAGACCTCCTAAGAACGCTTCAAAGTCAAGTTAGGGGCATTAAATGACCTCAAAAAGGGTCAAAAATGGGGGATGAGTGAAGCTGTCCATAGGGCTATAGAGCGCTTCGAGAGCTTTTCAAAAATGTAGGTGGTTCATCAATCGGAGCTACGGCTCAAAAGTTATGCCTCCCGAAAGTTCGGTTACCATTTCTGGATTCTTCTAGATTTGCGTCGACTTCTACCACAACTTCTAGAACCTTCTATTTGGTCAGTGGATGTCTACTAGCACTTTCTAGAATGTACTCCTAGTCCTTAACCCTCCGGGGTCTATTTAAGGAGATTTCTGGCATTGTAAAAGGCAGTTCGGAGTGGAGTTTCAGAGGAGGTACTGAAAGGAGAAATTATCTCTAGATTTATGCTATTGTAAGCCCTTAGGGCATGTTCTGAAGTTTATTTTCTCTCTACTATTTGTAATAGCTTATTTTCTCAGTTAATATAATTTTCCCTTTCTGTTGTGTCCATTTTGTTCTTGGGTTGTGTCCCCATCAAAGGTGTTGACAACAATAGATGGAGTGCAACACCAAGCATTTTTTTTGGTTAAAGATTTGATTGGTTTTGTTTCTAACATTGTTATGACAGGTTTATAGGAATTCTATTTTGTTCTCCATGCAAGTACTAAGGTTGCAAACATCTATGAGATGGAGAATGCAAGAGTGTGTGCTTGGCACATGATACTTGGTTGTAGGTACAGGGGGTAAATTGACATAGACAATCCTCAACAAGAGGTGGACAAAGACTAGAGGAAGAGGAAGAAAACTACCCAATCCAAAGAGACTTGGATTGATTTGATCCTTGGGAGTATGATGCAGGGCACCTTGGCAAGAGCATGAGAGGAGAGTCATTTAGACTCATGAAGATCAAAGCGATCTTGAAAGATTAAGAGTTAAATGTAATCAAATCTATGATCCATCTTTGTATTTGATGTTTTGAAGTAATGAAGCCTAAAACTATAAAGGCAATGTAATAGAGATAAATGGTATTAAAAGGTTAAAATGCACCTAAGGGGTTATTAAGGTTCATTTTGTTGATCCTAGCCTGGTTATGGGATTTAAAGACCTATATGTTCTTGGACCAATGTAATATGGTCTCTAAAAGTCATTAAATATTGTAAAAGCACTAAAAGTGCTCAAAAGATGCACTTTTCCATGTTGGCAAAATAGGCCTATAAGGGCTTGTGTGAGGGTTTATGAGATTTAGTGGAAGTTATAGGATCTTAGGCATTAGGATTTAATCCTACATGGCTTTTTAAAGATAATATGAATAACAAAAGATCAAGCTTTGTCAAGTAACAACATACAAACTAAAATATAATAGTCATTGGCTATTACTGTCACTTTGGGTAGGAAGTTATTAGGTAACCAATTGATTGAAGCCTATTTTTCCTTGTGCATACATGAGTTTAAGAGGAGAGGAATGGTAGGGAGTTTTTTTTTTTTCTGGTGTTTGTGGTTGAAATGATGCAATGTAACAAAGTTTCATCCAATACAAAATTTATTTTTTTGCAAACTCCTAGCTTACTGCTGTAAGGCACAATCAATATATTTGGTGTTGAAAACTTCTCTTTAATGGATGCCATGAATAGATATGGATTGATATAGACTTTTTATTCATTTCTCCCGAGTTTTGAATAGTTCTATGAAAGTTTGAAAGTTTTTTAATCCTTTTAGACGTGACTGTCTGTGAACAGTGAGTAGGGACACAATCTAGGAAAAGGTAGTCTAGTGCGAGGTACATCTCTACCAACTCAATCATTGGATCATTCTAATTTTAAGATATGTGAGAGAGAACCCAATTATGCACATCCTCACTAGAGGAATGTTGAAGATAATATGTATTTCAAAAGTTATGCATTACTCTTTATGGGTCTATGCAAGGGGTAGTGATAGGGCATTTTGTGAGGAATTTCGTTCATGACTATGTTGGTGAGTTTTGTTAAGGGATCAGGTATTGTGTTGGGATAAGAGGAAACTAGTGACTGGTTGAGAGATATGAACATGTGTTTAATAATGTAGAGTGGGTGGTGGTACTACAAATCATTTGTGCACTCAAATTGGTGGAGGTTGTAGCGTATCAAATAAAATGATCCTTGTGGAGATCTAGTTGATATGTGTGAAGAATATTCATGATGTCCCTCATTCTTTGTAGAATGAAGACCACTATACAACCTCTGCATCAATTTTTAGGAAGACCAATGGCTCCAACATAATCCCCTCATGCACACTAGGTTCCTACCCTTGCATGAGACTTGTACTCATGATAATGATTCTCTAACTCAAATCTATATCACCTTGGATTAGAATTCACAACTAGGAGCTTACTAGGCTAGGCCTTGCTCTAGAACAAAAAAACCTCCTTCAGAGTTATAGGATCCCTTTCACCCTTGTCGATGACTCCTTGATTTGGAAACTTACCCCCATGGGTGATTTCACAGTGAACTCAACTTACCTTTGTTGCCTTGTGGGAGGGGTGGATCAAGGAGAATGGATAAAGGTCTAGCACCCTTGGAAATTTCCAAAGATAATATTCTTCTAGTGGAGGGCCTTACAGGGGTCTACTGTCATGGTGGCTAACTTTCAAAGGAGAGGATGTCAACTAGCTAACTATTGCGTCTTATGTTATCACAATGTAGAATCTATCTCACACCTTCTTATCCACTAGCAATTTTCCTTATATGTGTGGAGGGGGGGACATTTCCTTATGGGAGTTCAAGTGGTCTATTGATGAAATCTTGTAGGAATTTTTTAATTGGGTCAGTTCGTCTTTCCACCCTTTTCTAAAAAATCTATGTATAGTAATCCCACCGTATGTTTCTTGGAAACTTTGGAAGGAGTGAAATAATAGAATCTTCAGAGACATAGCCACTACCAATTTGGTGGTGACCCAATGGGTTATCATACTTCTTAAAGAATGTAGTGAGATCTAGTAGTGGAAGATCCCCCCACCCCCCTTGAATCTCCCAGACACATATGACATAGGGTGGGCTTTTGCTTGGGACTTAGGCCCAAAGGTGACACAGTTTGACAATTCCCAAGCTAAGGCCAGAAGTAGAATGGTTTGATACACCCCCACCTTGAGTCTTGGATAAAACTTCATTTTGATGGTTTTACCATGTTGGGCAACACTATGGCTAGGCATGTCTTCCATAGTTATATGGGAAAATGGTGATTTCTTATACTAGGAATTGTGGAGGATAATCAAATAATGAAGGATAAGCCTCAGTGCTTCTATGGGGAATGTGAATTTCTAGAACACAAGGAATAAATAGGCTAGCTATTGAGGGGAATTCAATGTTAATTTTTAAAGCTATTAAAGGTGAAGGTAGGAGTAGTTGGTCAATCAAAGGGATTATTGATGAAATTTGCAATTTCATGGAGGGATGCCAAGGGATCATGTGGACCACACTTATCGTGAAGGTAATGGCATGGCAGGTGAGTTGGCAAAATTTAGCCCTAATATCATGTGGCTAATCAAATAGGAGAACGTTAGCCAAATTCCATCATTAGCTCAAGTATTGATGGAATGTAAGTATACTTCTCAAAACATTACATGATGAATCACAATAGGTGGCACACCTTTAAGTTTCCACATGGGAAGGAAGGCAAGAGGTTTTCCCTTCCTAAAGTGATCACTTAGTAAGATTGCATGAGGATTGACTTTTATGATCCTCTTACCATGAGCTTTAATCATTTCCATGGTAGGACCAGTAGAGTGGATTCCTAGATATAAAAAATGGGCTAAAAAAGATAATAAAGACACCTTAATCAAACCCCTCTCCAACTATAGTTGGCAACGGGTGATTACAGAAGCAAAGGGTC